>CM037073.1:63100878-64412082 GCA_020882685.1 Aphelinus atriplicis | reverse complement strand
TTCCTTCCCCATCTTCTCCCCTCTCTCAATCCTTCTGCTTCTTAACTGACGAAGGTGACGAAGACTGTGGTGCCTTGCAGAAGAAGAAGAGGAAGAAATGAGTGAGCTGGCGCTCTCTTTATTCACAGCGCATCGCTATTCACGGATACGGAATTAGCTGCAAGTGAGCGAGCGGGCAGTAAACTCGCTTTACAGTAGTTTCGGCACGTAATGGCCAAAGAAGTGAGTGAAAAGACCAATGAATAACTTCTTGAAATTCTGGCTATGTAGACAGTCCCTCTCCATCTTTTCCGTAGAAAAATTTAACTGAATGTAGAAATGGAAACTTGTATCTACCTCTTTCCATTTTCCCACCTTTCCCTTCTTGTCCCTTATTCTGTGAATTCTCGAAGTTAAATAAATTATTTAGTTGTCTCAGCAGCATAAAAATCTACTCTGTTGGCAAACAATGCTCAAGTGTGTGAATGCTTTGGTCTGTCTTTTGCTCGTCAAGGCGCGAACCCACCAAATTTTATTTGGGTCCGAGTTATTTACTGAAGTTATATAAAAGTGTGAGCGGGGATGACGAGGAAGCTGGTCTAGCGAACGCGAAACTCCAACCGTTTGTTCTAGCTTGAGCGGCAAGACAAACACGTGCTAGGCATTTAATTCACTGAGTACACATCTGGACGGACATACATTTTATGCAATAGTACAACTCTCTTGTTTTACTCTCACAGAAAATTAAAAATGCGTTCTAAACAGCAGTATGACAACATTTATCCAGATGTACAAGAATAATTTCTGATTACGCTGTCTTGCAAAATTCCGATAGCTCTCTAGATAATTGGAAGAAATCTAAAAAGATTATTGTCATTCACTTCTAGTAAATACTTTTAGAAAAAAATATAAAGACTTAATCGGTGTGACAGACATCAATGAATATGAGAATAACATTTATTCAATTGCTTTTAACGACTTTTTTGAATAATTTATTAATTTGTTGAGGAGGACAGAGAGTTTTACTCATTTTTGAATCTATACACTTAACATGAAATTAGATAAATTTCAAAGCCCTTGAGAAAGTGGTCGCGACTAGCGGAATTCTTATTCCATCAATTTCAAGGTTAGAAACCGAAGTTTCAAGTATCTGATTGGCTTCAATTATACCCTTGAAATATTTTTTTTCTTTCAAGTGGTAGCAAAGTTCCAACTTTGAGTCCTGACGTTTGCAAAGAATGGCACTTTTCTCGCGCGAGGTACAAAGAAGTATATGAACCTCGCTACACTATTTCAGCATGAGCAAAATTGCGATCCGAGCACAACGTTTTTCTTGCCGAAATTTCCTAACCTTGCTCGGGGGCATAATAAACTATTCAAGGAAATTCAAATGATTTCCAGACAAAAATGTATTATTCGCTTATTAAGTTCTAGAGGTGGCTCAATGGGTATAAATTGATGTCCAGAATACCTCTGGAATGCGAAATATGGCTTGAAGAGCTACTTGACCAATGCGTTAATTGGGGTTAGAGAGACCAAAAAATCTGAATCAAATCAGATCACTTGGCTGAAAGAATTTTTCAATGTATGATCTCACAGAGAAATATACAGGAGTATGCGATGAGGGTGTAGAGTTTTTTTTCAGCGAGTCAGGTTAGCTATATATGGCAAATAGCACAAGAGCAAGCTATATATGCTTAATATTCAAGATGGACTAATTAAAAGTTCAACAATATTTTGAGAGATAGGCTCACGCGATATTTTTCTGGGCGACTACAATTATTTCGATTATAATCAGTAAAGTAGACTGTACGGAAAGACTTTAGCATTCTAGTTGAATAATTCAAAGAATATCATCTTCACTTACGTTGTCTTGACTTCGGTGCAAGATCTTCTTTGATCTGCATAAAATTACAAGTCGTTCCTCGGGAAAAATGTAGCGCGTCTTGCACTTTCCTCTTTTAGTAGAATATTAGCATAGGCAATCCTTGCGATCTTCCAGGTCGTTGGCTGGCTCGGCCATTCGATCGCGACACTATCAGCCGAAACGGGACGCCGTGCGTCTGGCTTAGTCCGAGGCGAGGCAAAGCGTGAAAGCAACTGGCAAGATCTAACGAGGCTGAGTCGCGTCCGCGCGATAAGGCGGACATTTACATTCCTGCCGAGGCAATTCTACGCGGCAGTAACAAGGGAGGCTCTCTCGGCTCGTAAGTGCCTTGAGCTGCATTCGACACGGCAGTTGGCTGACAAAATGGAGCGAACGGACTTAACAAGTCGCAACTAATCTCGATTTGAATTTACCACCAATTTTCCTTGTATGCCTGTTCGTGAGAGTCTCTCCGACACAAAATTGACACATGACAGGCTGTAAATTATCACCTCGCTAAAGTCAGATTTACGGGGGATGGTTTATTCATCTTTGACGCCTGCACCATTTTGAAGAAAATTTGTAAATGCTGCATATTTTAATCAATCAGAACTTTCGAATACGCCCCTGATGTTGCAATTCTAACTCACTTTCCAAGGCTAGATCGACATAGAGCGCAGTCAAAAACGCAATTGGTACACTTAATGAGTGACCTGGGGTACAAATAAATGAATAACTATTCAGATTTTCTTCACTCAGATTTTCTTAATCATTACATGGATTACGTAAAATTGTACCTGTTTACCTCTAGAAAAGGCACTCGATCGTTTTTCTGGTAATTGCATCGAATTATTAACGAATTTGTCTAGTTCAAACCTCATTCGACTCTCATCCTATACTATTTATATATTAATTGGTGATTTTTTTTTTTGAAAACATAAGAAACCATTGATGATTTTCTCTAGATTGATAACACTGAGGGCTGAAATACTCTCCTGAAAGTAATAAAGTTTCTATTCTCAGATTACTTTACTGAAAATATGCTGAATCAAACTGGATTAATTGAAGTTATTTATTGAATACTTCTCTGTGGAGAAGTTCTATTTGAATGTAAGTTATATAAAACTCAAGAAGACATGAATGTGCAGGGTATTCCATAAAATTACAATCGACACGTAAAATAAATCGAATGATAAGCTTGTCTCAGCTGAACGTACATATGGGGGTGGGAGGCTAGTGAGAAATAAATAATGGCTGCTCGCTCACGTCCATACGTGATTGTAAAATCTGGCTATGTAAAGAGAGTGTAGGAGTGGATGGGGCCGCATCTCGTTGTGAGCCTGTCGAGCAACCAGGCTGGACGGGGGCATAAACTTATATTAAACAATAAAATGCAAATACCGGAGGACTTCATAGCAAGCGACGACCCGAACCACTTATTCGCCTCTGCAACCTTTCTTCTTTTTGCCGCTGCTCCAGCGGGCGCACAATTGAGTTTGCCGTCGGCGCGTCGGTCGTAATTAAAAAATAACTTCAAGAGCACACGAACCGATAAGCTCAGAGCTAAAGAGGACTCTGCTGAGCTAATCTTCTTTGTTGTCCGCTCTATCGACAATCCGACTGTCTTTTGCTCACACTTTTCCATCGTTGTTACGGCAAGACTGGATGAAGCTTGTCTGATTAAGCATTGACTTTCGCTACTAGAAATTTTTGATTGGCATCTCAATTAACTTCAAACTTGTCCGTTATGTAACTGTATTTAGTATTTTATGATAAAATATAAATAATATATTCGCTCAGTTATTTTTCCGTTAAGTACTTCCGACAAAATAAAATGTTTGAAAAAGTGATATTCTGGCTCACTTTTGCAATATAATATGTGTATTCAATTTACATAAGCCCCCACAAGCTCCCAAAGTTTCCGAGTGTTTTATAATCTAAAAGTGTTATTTTTTGTTTCCGAATGAATATTTTGCCTTTGCTATAAGGTCTGACGTATATAGAATTCATTAAATAATTTTTGAAATTAAGATATTTTATCGAAAAGTTATAAAAGGTAGTAATTTCAAGTAAGATGAAATTTTAACAGTTTTATTTTTTTTTATTGGAGAATTCTGTGTTTTTATCGCTCAACAAGAACAAGCAAATCCCTGTACCTCATAATTCTGAATAGCAAAATAACCTTCGTATTTATGACAGAAAACTTCAATCGCTCTAGCACTTGCAATTCAAGTATTTTGACCTGTGTTCGTGCTTCTTTCCTCGTTTTGTTGTTTTGAAAATTGCAAGACATTCGCATTCTATAAAAGACACATTAACTCTTCACAAAAATTTGTATGATATGTATGCTACTATTACAAAGCTCTCACAACCACTAAAACAAGTACTTACAAGCACTACATTACACACTCTTTATATTATTAACATAAAATCAATTTTGCATTAATCAGCCGCTGTCTTGTTTTTAAATAGGAAAACTACGAAGCGCAAGGGTAAAAAGTCATCCCTACTTTAACTCAAAAACTCACTTGAGTTGTCCCCAAAATAGTAAGGAGCTTGACGTGTCAGACGTGACGTCTGTGCGTCGACGAAACCTCGAACAAGAAGTAAAAGAGAGCGGCGGGAGGGAAAGAGGGAGAGAAGGAAGAGAGAGAGGTGAAGAGGGGAGATATCGTGTACACGCGAGCAGAGCTTGACGGATGGATGTGGCTTGAGTGGCATGGGCAGCGGGATCGCAAAATAGCATCCCTTGGAGTAAAAAAGAGAGATAGATATTTAGAGAGAGAGAGAGAGAGAGAGAGAGAGAGAGAGAGGGAGGGAGAGAGGGAGAGAGGGGGGCGCTGGATCATTGTACGTACAAGAGATTTGCCGCCTCTGGCCCTTAGTTTTACTCCCGCGACTGGTTGCCATGGTAACCAGACGTTTGGGCGGAAGCACCAGCGCCAGGACTACTGCTGCACCCTTCTAAACCTCCGCGTGCGTCAAGTGATTCTCTCTTTCCTTTATGCTCGTGGTCCCTTACCCCTCCTTTCTTCTCTCTTTGCTCCATGTCCCTTTCTTCTTACACTTCTTGTGCGTTGAGCTCCTTCTCTCTTTTCATCTCAAGAGCGAGTCAACGCCAGCCTCACTTTGGATCTACAGGTTTCACACTACCACTGCTGATGCTGCACTGGCTTCAGTTTCGCTTTTCTTATCTAGAAGCTGAGTATCCACCCTGGATCGTCTCGAGCCCTTCTGTGCGTGCGCTTCTTCAAAGTCGGGACCACTGTTGATGCCGCATTATCAAGTCCTTTTACGCGTAACAAAGGTGCGCTCAGCTCCTGGATTATAATGGGGGACTTTTCGACGGATTCGGAGGTTTATTCGTCTTTGGGAACATTGAAAATTACAGTAGTTTTGATGAAAATATTACGGAATAATGCGAAAACATACAACTTTCTGAATAGTGAATACTTGAGAAGATCTGAGACTAGTAATATCCCTGTTCCATAACTACCAGGATAAGACTTAGTTGTTTTGACTTAATCCAGCAAGAATTTGTCCCTTCGTAATTATATTTCACGATTTTTTGAATAGATCATTATGTTTCATCATGTGTCTGCAATGTAACCTACTTGTTGCTGTGAAGAGCGTTAATAATACATCAACAGGTGACCTAATTTTATATTCTCAAGTATCTTGTATTCTTAGCATTCGTTATATGATCAACATGAGTTATCAATGTCTTAATCTGACAACGATAAGTTCCCAAACATCGACTCCTGTTAATTGGAAGAATAATAGGAATTTTGATCAGTTTGTTTTGTTTGGTTTGAATTTAATTCTATTTTCAAAAACAATTTGCCATCATTGACTCTTAAGATAGAAACGAAAATTGAGTCTGAAAAATTTTTCCTTTTACAAAAATGATTTGGATTTTCCTTGTTTGTTCTGATTTGACATTTTAACTCTTTAGCCTTGAGATTCATGAGGCAAGAGTTTCATTTGCTCTTGACTTGAAAGTTTCCGCTTTTGTCCAACCCTTACAGTAGGGAAAAAAATTTAGAGAATTGCATGAAGAACTAATAAGTTTTCATTAGACGAGACACAAAGAAAACTGCTAACCTTCAATTAATATCAGAATAGAACAGAAAACCCAGCAAGTTCACCAACAGATCTTTAATTTGGGATTATCGAGGAATACCGCTCAAGTGCTTTAAAGTGATTAAACGTGGAAGCGGCAGTAACAACAGCAGCAGCAGCAGCAGCAGCAACAGCAGCAGCAGTATACATAGCAGCAGCAGCAGCAGTGGCAGCAACGGCAGTAGCACCGCCCAACCCTCGACGAAGGCGGTAAAACCACCTGACGAAACAAAGGAAGCAAACGGAGCAAAAGGGCGAGAGGTGAGGGAGGCATGCAGAAGAGGAAGGAAGAAGGTATAAGCGCTGAGTCAGGATAGCTATGTGGCTCTTGCTGGAGCCGAGATAAGCGCTGCTCGCTTTATACGGTCATGAATATTAACGGCGCTGGCTTGGACAAAACTCAAAAGGAATCAGTGGGATACCGATGTGTGGGCAAAATTAATTTCAATCCCTTTCGCTACTACACCTATAAGTACTCTCTTGCCGCCCTTCTCTCTCTCCCTCTCTCTCTCTCTCTCTCTCTCTCTCTCTCTCTCTCTCTCTCTCTCTCTCTCTCTCTCTCTCTCTCTCTCTCTCTCTCTCTCTCTCTCTCTCGCACTGCAGAGCATCTTGTTGATCAATGGTCAGAGCGTGATTTCCAAATATGTAATCATTTGTGTAATCGATAAACGTTGTCTCGAGAATTTATCAAATGAAATATTCATTCATTTTTCCAAAGCATTTTTCCAATTCCATTGAAATCGCTAAAGGTAAAATTAGTCTCTAGTAATAAATAAGAGCGTCTCATGTAAATGAGAGAACACGCAAACGTCAATAGTTTCAAAAAAATTGGGCTCAGATTTATTAGGTTGGGAATGCTTCACTCTCATCGAATTTCAATCATCGTGCTCAAATTTGCTGACGAGCTGACTCATTATTACTAGTCATTTGATCCTTTCTACCCCTCGTCGTTCTGCTAAATCGACTACGACGCGCTGTTGAAAAACTGCAATAATGATATTATGATCGCGTGGCGCTACATGTGTTTGTATATGATGCACAGGGATGAGTATCGTTGGTCCGTTTTCATAGTAATAGCGTCTGTTAACTGTGCTTCTGGGTGTCGGCCGATGAAAGAGACCAAATGTCACAAATAATTAACAATAATGGTAATGGAGCGATCAGTTGGATTTTTCATTTTCAAAAAACAATTAGATAAATTGAAGCGAGAGGAGCCATACGTTTAACTTTTAACTACATCTTGTTTTTCCAAGACCAGGAGATTATCGTTTTATGCGTGCCTTAACATCCTCATCTAAATCAATTATTAATAATAACCTCTTGAGATAAATTCTTTGCTCGTGTTACGTATAATTGTAATTATGATAATAAATCTATATGTGGACAAGAATTAGTATGTTCAGTATGTTGATCAGTATGTTAAAATATGGTATAGAAGATTTTACAGAGAATTTGTGTTTTTTTAGTTGGATAGAATTTTTCGTCATAATTTTATTTCCCGGTCATAGAATTGACTGATTTTTATATTTATCTATCCAACATATAACTGACCATGTGTATGATTTTTGTAACAAATTGGCAAAAATCAATATAAATTTCACAAATCATAATATTCATATTCCGCACAACTTTACCTAATTTTTCTTCGAAATTCTTGTTTGGTATAGTTCCATCTTTAATATTGAGTATGTGAAAAGTGAATAATTCATTGCTATCACTTAGATAAACTCTCATGTTAATTTTCAAATAAATTGTTTTCATGAAGTTTCATTTTCTTGATGATTTGAGGCATGCTTTGACGGTGTCAGTTCTGATTCCACAAGAAATCGCTGGCAAGGTTTGTCGGAAAATTCTAATGAAAACGAAAGTTACGCCTCCCATAAATTTATTGCATGCTATTCTTGAAGAGTACGATTAAGTGAATTCGGTGAATCGTTGTACATTCATTTTACACAATAGATTCGTATCTTGCAAAATTAGTCTTGAAGGACCACCCTTGTGGACAGACCATAGTGATTCTTGTCCACGCGATACATTCAACGGCAACTTGAAAGTTAAATGAGTAATTCTACCTTCAGTAGGTAAATTTAGTAGTAATCTCAGATGATGCTATACCAAGAGCGAAGTAACCAGCAAATATCCTTCACTCACAAGTAAATTCGCTTGATTGAATAGGCTTTCTCAGTATCTCTAGGAGCATAAAAGAAATGTGCCTTTGTTGCTTACAATACTATATTCAATTGGATCATTTGCTTGACGCTGGACTGATATTAATTTAGGAAAATTAGTGTTGATCAAATTGATATCAAAATAGTGATTCGCAAGGCTTGAACATATTTGCACCATCCGAATTGGTGTAAGCAAATCAAAATCGCACAAATACTTACATCGTGACTTATCTTCAATTTCAGAAAGACCTCTGTTTCAAATTTATTTCAATACCATGATGCAAACATTATGACACTAATGTTTGGTTTCATGTATGGTGACTTTACAAACATTTTTCTGACTATTATTTCACAATATGTTTGGTAGGAATGCAGACAGAGGATATATAAATTCGATGTATTCATCTGAAAATTCTAATTATCCCTATGCATGAGCTTTTAGACTCTACTTATCGATCAAGTTGCATTCATTCTCTTGCAGAAAGGGATACGCGCCACGCCGTATAGTGGGGAAGGCGCGTAGCTCGCCGCTGTAACCTGTCTTTGGGGGGCACTAGTTAAGATTTGATTCTATTAGGTTCAGTAGTTTTTGAGACAACAATTCAGCTTCTTTTATATAATAATGAGATTCGGATTTGGTTGCCGTATTTTATTCTTATATTCCAATGTTTCCTATTATTAGCGATGAATAAATCTTCTTTTTCTGTATAATGGACTTACTATGGACTTACTTTTGGGTGGGAACAGGTTGAGAACTGAGGAATATATATTGGTACTAATTAAACTATTCGATTTGCTGAGGCTACTCGAAGATGCGGACTAAGATTAGCTGCTCGGTAACGAGAGCACTTAGCAAAACCTAGTCCACATACATTCACTATAAATAAAATAATCTGCATGATTCTAAAACTTGAACTAGTGCGAGCTTTTACTTTTTGCTTTCTCAAAGAGAAAGTTTTGTAACGGGGAAAATATCGACCCACCGTATGAGACCTCGGGACCTCGATTTTCAAAATCTACGGGTCAAAAAACATGGAAATCCAAAAGTGTGTGTGTGTGTGTGTGTGTGTCCCGTTTTTTTTCGTCCACGATAACTCTCGAAGGAATGGTCCGATCTTGCAGAAAATTTCGCACACAGGTTAGTTGTGGCAAGATCTAGACTGATTTCAATAAAATCCGTTGTTTATTTCCCTAGCAACCGTTTCTAATGTGTTTTCTCAGAAATCCTCATAAGCTTTAACTGGGGGTATGAGAGTCAATGAGAATCAATGAGAACCGATGAGATATTTCCCCATAGCAACCACTATTGATATCCTTGGCAACCGTTTGTTTACATCCCTAGCAACCGTTGCTTCGGAAGCCGGAAAATCAATTTTAAGTCACCCTCGATGCCCAAGGACACTGAATTGTTATATTTGCTTCATAGCAGCCATCATTTACCTCCCTAGCAACCGTTACGAAGGTTGGAAATGATCAATTTATGACCCATTGCATTCGATCCAACAAAAAGAGAGCCCGGGCAGCAACTGTGCACGATGTCACAGAGCCCGGATAGAGATAGCCGACATCAACACTCGCGACAAAGTTTGGTCAATTGAAAAAGAACGATACTTTACACAGTCACAGAAAGACCAGGTCCGAATGCTCCATTTATTGAGAAAGCAATACGAATTGAACTGATCAAATAATTTTTTTTTAATATTTGAAAAATAAATGATAGTATCTAAAATAGTGGAATGGTGAAAATGTAGGTTTGGGACGCGTTTGTGGGTGATGTTGAAGCCTCTTTGAGAAAGCATACTGCTAAGGCACTTGGCAGCGGTTTTTTATTTCTGCTGTAGATAGAGATATTCGAAACACTGATGAATTTTTTTTCTCGCCAGAGAAAATTTTCTGTCAGGATTAAAAAGTATATTACCAATGCAGCAGCTAGCAGAGGTTTTATATTTTGTCGTAGGATTCTATGAAGGATATTCGAATACCCACGCTATTATTACAAATGACTCAAAAAAAGATATGGTGGAATAAATGTACTTTCTTTCCTTCTTATTAGGTATACAAGGTGTGACTATTCAGTCTCGCTTTGTCTTTTATTTTGTCACACTTCCTTTTTTCCTCACTTTAACGCTATTATAGTAGCACTGTGTAGTATTGTTGTATCACTGGGTCCTCAAACCAGATATTTAAAACTGCAACTGGGCAAGGGACAGAACCAGGCTCGGTCGC
Organism: Aphelinus atriplicis; assembly: GCA_020882685.1. Classification (NCBI taxonomy): domain Eukaryota; kingdom Metazoa; phylum Arthropoda; class Insecta; order Hymenoptera; family Aphelinidae; genus Aphelinus; species Aphelinus atriplicis. Next base: position 64,401,720 of record CM037073.1, on the reverse strand, counting down.
CTCATCCTCGAAATCGATCACAGTGGTCGAATGTACTATTAAAGCTGAGAAAGATTATGAAAACGACACAATATCGAAACTCGGTTCGAATATAGTTCATTTTACGATAAAATTTAATACATTAATGAATTTATTCTCACTCAAAAATGTCCTATCATCTTAATGAAGCTAAGATATCAAACTTTACGGAAAGATAATTTTTGTAGGAACATTCTCGCTTGAGCCTTAGAATTAGAGAGACACTGAAAGCCCTTTGGGATAACTAATATTCTCACTTATGCAAACAAAGCGAGGTTCACAATCACATTGAGTCAATAATTATTTTTCGCATGATTATCGAACATTTTCTTTCAGCACCATTTGTCCTAAGTCAAATTTTGTTCAAGCTGGCATGTGCAAAAGTTTTCGAGTAGGAAGAAATTTTCATTTCAAAAATCGTGCTCAAAAATCCTAATAAGCACCATACATGGGACATGGATACAATTAAATCTTCAAAATAATAGTGACGTTTATGTAGGATTAACGTGACTGCGCATGAGTATTACCTTGAATGTTGCATTTTCAATTAGAATGCATTAATAGGGGCATGAATTACAAGAACAGTGAATGTCGATCAAATCGATGTTAATTTATAGATTGAGAATGAGCCAATGCTTGATTATGAATATGATAATTCGCTACGAAAGACAATTTAGATACACATAGAAACGCGTGCTTGCACATAAGCAGGAAATGCATCTAGATTTGTATTGATAATAATGCTATGCTAGTGTTTAATATCGTGTTTTTGTTAATGTTTTAATGTTGATTGGACAACTGCCGATTCAGTGAGACGTTCTGCCTATTTGTCGTACAATTGTACCCGCAAGTACTTTATGGTTTCGTAATTTTATTTTACAAAAATCACCATGGGCGCACAGGCGTTTATGATAACACAGAATCAATCCATTCATGAATTCCATACATTTTTCGTTCAAATAACTACACATCCGCATACAAGTTTCTCATTTTGAATCAAATTCATGTAGATTTGTTGGCCAAAGCGCGCCTCTTTGTTGCATTGAATTTGATACAATTTTCAGACTTTAACAAAATGAAAAATTATTTTTTTTTGCTTGAAGCACTAGATTTGCAGACACAACATTTTATAAGCGTTTTGCGGAGCTCGGCTGTTGTCCAATAACCAACCTTACCCTGGTACCACACGTAGATGATGCGTATGTATTTAGATATCGTAGTTTATAGAAGATTGGCCAAGGAACTATTTCATAGAGCATTATTAGTTTTTATTCTTGATTCACATTTGCTAGCTAAATATTTGATTTCGATATGTAGTTTTTCCACGATAATTGATTACTTTGATACGTCTCTATTAATTTTCATTGAATTTTAATAAGATATCCAAAATAATCTTGAAGTTATTACCTCGAATATGCTCATTTATGATATTTCATGAATAAATTCTAGAGTCTGATAGACATAAAGTCTATCTAACCGGTAGCTAGAAAAAAAAATTAGAATTACTAGAATTTTTTTCAAATTAGCTTGGTAGTTGAAAACCTCACACTGAATGAATCATGGTACATAAAACCTCTTTCTAATAGTTCCCATGACCAGGGAAATTTCACAATCAAGCAGTTCTTTGCTCCACACAGAATATAATGCTCTATGGAATAAGAAGTGACTGACCATTCGCCAATCGTATTAGGTGCTTGTGTATATAGCGAAAGAGAGACATGAGAAGAGAGAAAGAGAGTGAGTGAGAAAGTTTTAGACAGGTGGTGCAGGGGATGGTGCATTCAAAAGCGATAAAGTGTAAAAGTGAACATAGCCTCTGTGTGTTAATTTCAGCAGCGGTGAGCCCGCCTCATCATATGTGGTGGACAGTACTGGCTGCATGTACACGCCAAGGTATGTTCAACGTCGTTACAAAAATTCAATAAATATCTATTTCATCATTGTGAAGTTATCCGTGTGTCTTCTATCTTCGTGTAAAAATTGTTGCTTATACACATGATTCTTTGACTGGAAATATTCCGTCGATGCACATGAATGAAATAAGCATAAGTTAATTGAACATACTTGTACATTCAAGTAAAGCCACAAAGTTCATACTTGATGTACATGCAATAGTTATTGGTAACCGTAAAAATATAAAAATAATGACCTCATGGCCGGGAGAAGTAACGTTGATAGCATAACCATAAATGCGCGTGGTTTAACACTTATCAACACTCAAAGTTTATTCTTAATGAGTTTATGAAAGCGAAAATTGGAGTGTATTGAATTTTCAATTTTTCATAGAAGCTTATTCCTTTCTCAAGCTTATTCTTTAAATACTGAGGTTCTAGTATACATATAAATGATTCATTCAAAATCAACATTGTTATCGTGTCAATGCACAGAATTCAAAAAGAAATAGTTTCTTGTAACATTAATGAAATTTCTGTGAAACTCTTCATTTTGTAGCTTACATTAATCGATTTTCCAGCATGACACTACATTAATTCTTGGAACATTATAATAAAAACTGAATATTTTCTAATTCAAATGTTGGCATAGGATTGCCCACTTCCTAGTAATTCAATATCTCATTACAATCTTTATTACAGCAATAGCTTAATAGAAAAATTGACGCCGTCAGAATTGAGGATGGGTCTGGAATAACGATATAACTCGAAAAAATATTAATCCGAGAATATGAGAAGGTAGCTATATTAGAATGTATTTATTAAGTGATAAATATATGAAAATTGTAGATTTTTTGAATCTATATTGACTTTTCTTAGAATGATGAAAAATGTAGAATGAAACTGTCGACTTACATCGTTATTCCTAATATTTAGTATAATTTTAATTTTCGTACAATATTTGTTGAAGCAAGATCATGATTACATTGATATGTAGTTATATCAGTGACTCATTAAATAATAGCAGAACGTTTTGTACGAGATTCAACAAGATTTCTTTTCGTTTTCTAGGAGTTTCTTAGAACGTTCAGGTTTAGCATCAAATTTGAACTCTTTACTTTCTTTAGCTTCTTTGTGACTTTCTTTATACTTAGATGTTCCTCAATGCTTCGATACACGTGACTGAGAACAACATACGGAAAGAGAAGTACAAAGCCGAGAATGTCATATTTTTATGTTTACTCTCTTGAGGGTGAAGGTACGAAGAGAAAAAGGGGAAAGGCTGAAAAACATAGAAGCAGTACGATAATTTTTATCAAATTGTAAAATCTATCTAATAACTTGAATTGTATCGTTTCGACACCTAATGTCTCAGGTTTCAATTATGCTATAATCAGTGCAACGATATAATTTGACTCGTGCCGTTATCTTGCCCATGCCTTCAATGATTATTGAATTATATTGGTTTATCAAGAGACTCTTGAAAACTCGATAAATTTCAGACTCAGACTAAAATAAATTTGGAATTTCCAGTATCTTATATTCTAAAAGCTTGATGCGTGAAGTCTTTCTGTCTCATGTGAGGCAAGGTAATCACTTGGAATTTAGGTCTCACTGAAACTTGTGGAAGTGGTTTATGCTTACCTAAATGAATAATATCTGCAGTCGTTCACCAAAACGTTGTGATTGCTCGGAGATGTTACCATATTTTTATTCAAAGAGTGTAAATATATGAGTATGGTTTTTCGTATATACATATAATTACATGCGTAGTTCTACAATGATTGCGGTTAATATCACAGACAAGTATAAATGTTAACACGAACGATTGCAAATATCACCTGTTCTGGTATCAAATAATCTAATTATTTCAAAAAGTTTCAATGTAATTGGAGACCCAGACATAAGGTAGTCTAATAGTTATTCAATTAGTTAGTATTTGATACGAAGAACCATACAAAAAATGTTGAACTCACTGAAAATTATTTATTATTCAAAGAATAAAATATCCGTACTGTTGTCATGATTTTCAAGTATAAGCTCAAGGATGGAATCATATCTCACAATCTTCTCACAAAGAGAGACATTTCTTTTAATCCTCCTTTCAACAACAACACATCCCGAAATCTACCAACGGAGGGAAATACATTATCTATTTTATGTTTTAGAAAATTCATTTAAAAGAGGTCTGGGAAAGAATTAGCTTATGCACGTGCTCGTTGTTACCTAACTTTTCTTCCCACGGGTCTTAGAACGATTTCTTTGAAAAAATAAGTCATCAAATGAGTTTTCTTATTTCGGAAGATTCTGGGATATTTCTTTCTTCACGAGAAGATTGTGAGATGGGTTTTTGTTTGTGGAAGGATTCTGAAATGGGCCTTTCTTCGTAGGAGCTATCGAGTTCATCTTTCCAGTGAAATGTTTAGTATGACAACCATTATAAATTTTTATTCTTTGAGCTAACAAACGTCAGTAACATAACAAAATATTCTCAATTATATGATTAGACAATTTTAAATCAATTACAATGAGTATTTAGTTAGACTGGAATCTAATTATATATCACTTTAAGAAATTATACGAGAAAGTGATCTTCGTTAAAGCTGAACGATCGAATTCTCGTGGCTTGAGCCAAAGAGGTCGGCCGACGAGTTACAGGGTGGATATTACCACGTTTGGTTCCTGAAGCATGTGTGGCCCATAAATAACATGTAAATATTTTCAATAACTGACAGAGAAGGGAGGTGGCGAGCGCTGGCATGAAAAATGCAAAGCGCCCCGCGTCCGGCGCGAGACCGAGTGCCGCGCTGAGGCTTCCGGCCAAAACTGTCTTTTAATATATCTGTATACGGGCTGCTGCTACCACTACCACCGCTTCTACTACCCTCGGATTTATAGTGCCTCGTCGCTACAGTAAGCTCAAGCTCGACCGATATTTGTTTTGCTTAAAGGGGTGAGAGCAATGATGCCGTGGTATTTTAGTTGTAGTAAATAATGAAGCGATATCTTTACGGACAACTTGAGCTGTATTCATTTCAGAACTTAGGATGACATTTTAGGCCATGAGTAGGTTAAAATGTGAAATGTGTATAGCACTTAAGGTGGAAATGGAATTTTCAAAAAAAAAATAAATCAAAAATATGCAGCATAAGCACTATAATTGGTTATGTTTATTCAACAAATACCGAAAGTTTGAATTTGTCCAGACACTATCATTGAGTAACGAAATTATTTTAAGCAAATCATTTTTCTCGAGCCTGTATAAACCTTTTAACTAATAGATTAGTTAAACATATGTACGTTATAATAAATAAATTCAATTCCACTCGTTTTCAAAACAGGTAAGCTCTTGTGTAAGGATCATCAATATTCGCTTTAGCTTAACACCTATGATTTCAAGGGAATAGTAACTAAATTCAGTAATGAATCGTTTGAGTGATTTGGAATATTTCGGATGTATTTCCAACCCCATTGATAGTAATTTTGTTTATGGAGGCCGAATCTCTTATGTTCATTCGCAATTTACTAGTATATAAATATCAGACTCTGAAGACAAGTGAATTAAGAATTTTATTTTGCACTTGAACATGAAGCCCTTACTATTAGAAATAGAAAATGATTATAGATAAAAATTGTTTTCTTCAGGCAATACAAGTTAAATTGGACGCTATTCACACAAATATAATTCATCCGATTTGATGCTTTACCATATTGAAAATTACCATCGACTATTTTTTGAGGAGCAGCATGTGAAATTCTAGGACTTTTACCTCATATATTCTATCATTAAATTCCCTACACATCTGTTAATCCAACAATGTAGTTTTTCAACTAATCGAAATGAGAAATGAGTATGTTTAGCAGTAATTCATAATATTGTAGTTACTATTTTATAAAAAATAAAGTGTACTTTTAAAATGAATATTATTCAATCAACTCATGAATAATAATTTCTTATGTTACAGAGGTTTCGGATTTATCACATTTGCAGATCCATCGAGTGTAGACAAAGTTCTAGCCCAAGGGACTCACGAATTAGACGGCAAAAAAGTAAGTATTTTTCACATTTCCATGTTCTACTACGAGAATATAAATCTTTGTCCCATACCTAATTTCCTGAAAATTAATCAAATTGAAGTCCATGAATTGGTTGTGTTCATTATTTCTCGTTGAAGAAGCTTTGTGATAATGCAGTAAATTTATTTCATAAAAATAGCTTGTAGACGGTATTTCGACCTTTTAAGGTACATATACAGTAGTATATTGATATATTATCAACGTCTGCATTTGCATCATATCTATAGGAGAGCTCTCTGGAAAGCATAATTTGAACAAGTCCAACGGGGAAGGAGAATTGTTCACAAACTAATAACACAAACACAGTAAGATATAGATTTTGAAAGTTTTTATATTTCCGGTATATATATTAGCGTCCCCCGTCGCGGCTTCGCCCGCGAACATTTAAAATACAGTCATTCTCAAAAATCACGAAAAAACGGAAGTTATTGCCTCCCATAGGTTTGTTTTAGATTTTTCGTCTCAGCGGTAGCAAAGTGCAAACTTTGCATCTTGGCGTTTACACAGAATGGCACTTTTCTCCCGCGGGTTACGAATTAGTATATCATGCACCCAAGCGACGTTAGGCGGTTTCGGCACGAAAAACGTTACATACGTTTGATTCGTACTAGTTCATTACATGAATTAATACCTCAGAGTTGAAATTTGAGCAAACCCGCCAATAACTGGTTCAACCTTAGCTAATACAGTTTACACATTATAAGTGGATTTCAGGGATTTATTTTTGGGATTCAATGTTTTTTGACCCGTAGATTACGAAAGTCGAGGTCTCGAAGTCCGATTCGAAAGTTTGATTTTTGTCCCGTCACGAAGCTTTCTCTTTGAGAAAACAAAATGTCATTATCACTTTTGTTCCCAGAGGTAATTTAATGGGTGTAAATTGAGATCAATGAAGGACATAATATGGCAAATATTGGTAAATAAGCAACTTTGGGTCTCTGACAACATGGGTTATAGGGACTTAAAAAATCTGAAAAAATTCAGGTGACATTATGGGATCCTATAGAATGTTAAAAAAAATTTTCAGAGTTTTAGATTTTCATTTTCACTCACTTAACAGAGAATCACCCATGTATATTGCAGTGGATACTTTAATTGGAAGAATTAAATGACTTAGAAAGTAATTACAAATAAGTTCGTTAATGCATTCTGCAACTCTAATGTATTTTAGTTTCATCACTACTTTCTGTTCTAATAATTTTCAATTTATATGCTCATATTTCCCTGTAGCGTGCGTTTGTACACCCATATATAGCTATGCAGAAAAACAAGATTCAAACGTGCTGGTAGCATCTTCTAGATCTAGCAAGAAGGTCGATTTTCAGCCCGCAAGATAAGCCCTTGCAACTGTATCCTCCTGTCTCTCTCGCTCGCGTTCAAAATTCAGTCCAATTTTTTCACTACCTCTTGTTCATAACCCACTCCATCTTCTCGTCCATCGTACACTTCAGCGCAGATCCGAATTCTTGCAAAATCCATTTCCAGATTAAACACGCATAAAACCTCACTCCCAGCTATTGCACGAAAAACTTTTCTCTCACTCTCTCTAACATTCCTTCTGTGCACGGAATTGCTTACGTGTATATGCATATGTGTGTGCGTGCATACACACACATACACACACACACACACACACATGTATAGATATATATAAATATATATCAAGCTTGAGAGTGTCGTACATCTCTGCAAGTTTCCCTTTCACAAGCACTTTCGTGACACCATGCGTGTCGTAAAGCACGTACGTTAGCGCGCCAAGAACTTCAAATCACACCCCTAATTTGGAAACTTACTCAAAGAGGTGAGAAAGTGCCGACATCAGGTGTAACTCGGTCACGAAACGTACTAGGATTATTTTGTGCTTTGTTCAGTGGAGAGGATCTGTTTGAAACATTGATAATGAGGATGATATTCATATTTACAGTGTAGAGAGAATAAATGATGTGAAACAAAATTTCAACAATGAAGCTTGAAAATCAAAATTTATACTCTCTTGTTAAAAAGAATATGTATTAAAGTTCTTTCTATCTGATAAATATATAAAATGATATAAAAATCTGTCGCAGGATCAAGTTTTCAAGGAAAAATTGCACAATTTCGAAATCATAAAATATCACCGAATTCCAAGGAAAGTCTTCTCATGCTATGTGATATTTTTCAGAACCAGTGTGAAACAATATCACATCAATCTCTGGCAATCACAAACCATATTCCATTGACACATACATAAATACGGCTTCGAAAATATGTATACATATATACAAAATATATATTGACCGAAAAATTTAGGGCCCTTATCTTAAATAAGAAGAACAAATTAATTAATATTTAGAGAGGAAACAGCGGTTTCCATTTAATTGTGTCATTTAACCTACTAGCTACATTCAGACGCGCTACGCGCGATCTACATTCGTGCATTTCAAAATTATGTTCCAATCATTCACATACGATGATCTTTTCCATTTACCCATCAATTCATTCACAATATTCCTATTTTTAACCCTACATTCATATTTCATACAACTTTTTTTTCATTTATTTAAGCATTTTGAACCTCTTGAGGTTATAATGCAGGATTATTTATATTATTTTAATTATCCGCAATTTCAAAACCTATTCTCCCCAAATAAATGAAGAATAGTTTTATGCAATGATATGGAATCAGAAATGATCGCATACTTATTAAATATCGTATGAAAGTATGTTCTATATGATCGAACGTATCAAATGACAGATCTCAAAGAGAAACCTCACCCTTTTTTAAATGTCAATTAATCTTCTAGTTTTAACTAATATCAGGCGATTCATCGATCAATTGATTATTTTTTCTGTATGCAGTTGTTAGTACATATAGAATATAGGGTAAATCGAGATCCGAATTTTCAGAAGTAGAATTCATTTAAACCTTGCTGTTTCCTACACAACCAATAATCATAAATTAATAACAATACCCAATCCTACTTTGTCTAGAATTTTTCAGCGTTAGACCCTGTAGCTCTCGAAAATATCTCGTTCCAGTATGAAACATGACTAAAAGTTTGGTGAGAATTGGTGACTCGAAAATCGTCCAATATCCAAAGAATTCTAGAAATTTCATGCATTGAATTATTCACTTCTTTCATTACAATTGCAGAAAAATTTCAGTTCTCTATAAAGTTATTGCTCTTTAAAATACAAGTATTGGATACTCGCTGACTTATATCGACTACTTCATAAATCTATACACGAGAATATTATTGAAAACTCAGAACTCATGCTTCGATTCTTAGAAGTTTGGTCTACTGTTCTCTCTTTTTCTCAACAATCGGATTTCGCGAATAACGAGGATTAGGGAAACTTCTTACAATGTCGTCATTCCAATGGCATGTGCATTGAACTTGCTTGTATAGTACAGCCTCTCGATTTGTGAGGATGGAGAAGAGGAGCAAAGAGGGGCTAGAGGACTTTTGAATGCGATATTTTAACTCCGTTGGAAACTAAATGTTTTATTCAGCTTCTTATCCCTTGCTCACTGCCAGGAAATCGCTCTGCCCGGCCTTCTCGACAATCCTTATCTCATTGTATCCTACAAAAAGTTTCACGAATGTAAGAGTAACTTTCGCTGTTCAACATCTGTTCAAGAACCATATCTATAATTTTCTTTGTCTAGGTTGGGCAGCAATATGCTATTCGATGCTTTTCACCCCTTCATAGCTAGAGTAAAAAAAAAATATTGTATGGGTAATTATACCATAATTTGCTAATTTGACGTCTAGGGATATTTCAAGAACAAAAGTTACATTGTCGATAATGCACTGTATTTTGAAACAGTTAAACGTAATGCGGTCTATGTCATCCCCAATTCGCTTTCCATTATATAACTGCACAGCCCACTAAGGCTCTTTTTCCGTTGAAACTGCCCACTAACATACAATCTGTGAAACAACTTTCGGCTTAAATTCTTCAAGACAAATAAATAAATAATTGTATTAATTATTACTATGTGAAATTTATTTGTTTTGGAATCGAAACTTATTAATTCACTATAAAACACACTATTTAATTCTACTATAAATTACTATTTGAATATATTTTACAGAAACTCTGTATGAAGATTTTTAAAATGAGAAATCAAACTTAATCCTATCTTCTTTTCAAATAAAGTAAACAGATTTTATACTTTTCAGGAATTCTAATTTTCAAACAATGAACTTATGAAAATAACACAATTATTCATAATCATTCTACACTTTAATTACACTTCAATTGTATGCCAGACAAGCACTAAAAAACCATTCACGGAATTCACTCAGAAATCTACTAAATGGAAAATAATCAAACCGAAAATACTCAAGATGCCTCAACCTTTCCGTCAGGATGCTCAAGCAACACTGCTAACAAAATCCGGACTCTTCAGATCTTCATCGCAATACAATCAGCTTCTTAACGTAATCAAATCATATCAAACTATATTTAAAATAATTTACAATATATTGTGGCTTCCTCCAATGACTTCTTACGTCAAAAATCATCAATATTTCCAAACAGAGTAAGCACATAGTCATGTATTTGTGCCTTTTCAGATGCTCTCTCACGACTAAGTTGCCCGCGACCGTTACTTCGCCACCCGAACTTTCCGGAGATTACGCATGCAGCACGTTTTGGAACTTTCTCACAAAAAAATAAATAAGCTTTAAAATATTACCTATCGATCAATTTTCATGCAAGCGTGCGTTAGGTCCGGTCGAACTTAGATGTTGAGCCGTTCCAGACATGTGCAAGCCATTCCCAGCGCACTCCGGCTCACCACTAATCTTTCGCTCGCGCCTCACGCTGAGTGCCACGTGTTCCCGGACCGGACCGCTCGGCCGCTCTTCTGGATTAGCGTTCTCCGCAATCCTTTTTTCTGTGCGTCTGCGCTGAATCGTGACATTTTTTGTGTTCGTCCGCGCTATTCTCACGATTTTCTCACTCTCGCGCATTTCTAACTAACCACCCACGTCTTACGTTACTGGATTTTTCTTGTCCGCTTTCTGGTATTTATCGTTTTTACGCGAGCTCATATCGAATCTGTAAAGATATCCGGAACAAGTGTTGCTAAAGGAAAATAAAGATTCAGTATCTTTCGTTCTCAAAAGTACTGGGAATGAACTTCAACTCAATTTTCATTTTTGTAGCAACGGTTTATAGGGACCTAAATAACGGTTGATATAAAGTAACAAAGTTTCCATGTCTTTTGCCAGTGACAAATGGACCTCTAAATGATTTTTCCTTTCCCGCAGCAACGATTACTAGGGATGTCAACAATGGTTGCTATTAAAAATATCTTGTCGATTCTTGTCGATTTTTATACGTATTCGATCTCCGACGAGTATTTCCGAGAAATTGGAGGAAACTTTCAAAAAAAACACGTTACCAACGGTTGTTGGAGAAATAACCAACGAATGTCGCTGAACAACAAACTCGGGTCATATCTTTCCACGAATAACTTATGTACGAAATTTCAGAATGATCAAAAGATAACTTTAAGAGTTATCGAAAACAAAAAATACGTACGTACGTACTCTCGAGCACTCAAACAGCACAAACAAGGATGAGAAGTTGCTCAGGAGAAGGTGAAGGAAAATTGTACTCCCCACAAAAATACAGCAACCGGTCGAAGTTAACGACACAACCAAATCTTACGCCAGCGTACTTAAACTGGTAAAAGAGAAAGTCAATCGCGACCAAGTTAGGAAGCAGGTGAGTGAGATAAGGGAAACCAAATCTGGTCATTTGGTTCTGAAGTGATTCTGATGCTTTTCTGAATCGATACAATTTCAGAAGGACAGCATTGCAAAAGTTATCAAGGAAGTTGTAGCAGTGCTGTTGGAGCGGATAATACAGTCCGACAGATTCCCCAGCTGGTACACCTAAACGTAAAGAACATTTTCGAGGAAGTGCTAGTGTAAGAAATAACTTAAGCTTCGGATGCTCGAAACGAAAAAATGAAGACAATAGCGATGCAATTTACTTTTGCAAGTACACAAATGGTGCTCGTTAAGATACCATGTGTAGAAGCTATGGCAATTATCAGAACGAGGAAACTATTTGTAGAGCTAGTGGTAGCAACGGTTCGAGAAATAATCATGTTTTCGAGATGCTTTAGGTGACTACAATTCAGATAAACCTGGACAAGTTGCGATAAAAAGAGCAACGGGAGATAAAAACCATGTTCCTTATATGGGGACATAGATCACCTTGCTGCAAACTGAGATGGATGTATTGAAAAATGATCGCAGATGAACCCCACTGTCACTCATAGAGTAATACATTCACGGCCCTGGCAAAGGCGAAGCAGACAGATCAAAGGAAGCAAAATGGTTAAAATCATCCAGATAAACCGTATGAACTGATGCCGCATCGCTCATGACCTCATACAAACATAGCAAAGAACAACAAACGGATGTTCTACTAATCTCGAAACAGAATAAAAACATGGATAATAGGCTGCGATTAGGATGGGTCATTGTAGCGGGTGACTCCAACTCCGACCTGTTAGTCGTCAATCAAGTGGGTATGGCAACCTTTCAGAGGAAGGGTCATATTCGGTGCTGGACTTGGCGTTTCGGCCAACAATGTTGAGGAAGCATCGCAGATGGAAGGTTCTAGAAGAGGAGTCACTCAGTGACCATCGATATATCTTCCACCAGATTCAACGTCGCAAACAGAACTCTAAGTGGAACCAAAGCTAGGTCTGGGTGACAAGAAAATCGGATTGAGCTGAAATCGCGGAGAATATTAGAAGAGCCCCAAATTTAAGCAAGAACCAGATATCAGATGTGATGACAAAGAATCTCACTTCGACCATCAGCCGACCATGTGATGCTTAGACTCTTCGGAGTAAATGGTATTGGAACCCATAATCTAATTATTGTTAGAACTCGGAAAAAGGGGATTTCAGAAAACACTACAAAAAACAATGAATGGTAGACTACAAGAAGCAAGCTGACAGGTGTATGCACACCAAGTCGTTGCTTTGACCTGGAGCAAGACGGAATACTGAGTAGCTCTTTTTAGTCACGTAGATCACAATCCATGGTGATGCGCAAGCTCGATAACAATGGGAGCTGCGTCCCAGATGACAAACGGGCCGTCCTAAATATTGTAGACTCACCCTATGGGAAAACCCAGAGTAAGATACCCAAGCAGTGAGAAGACTGCAGTTCTTCTATTGTAAATGAATAGGTTCAGAACGGCGACTGGTTTCCGGAAAGGTCACTGGACCTGACGAAATCCCTAAAGAGGCCTTGATACAGATGATAAGCCAAAAGGCTGAGCTTTTTCTGGACCTTCTCAATATGTGCTAGGAGAAGCTTTCCCTGAGCAATTAAAGCGACAGAAATTCGTCCTAATCCCGATGGACAAGGATAGAGATCTCCAAGATCGTTTTCTTACAGATTATTATGTATGCTTTACACCGCTTGTAAATTGTACAGGGGAATGTAAAAACTCATGTAAAATTCGATCTTGATTTTTGCGATATTTCGCCATCATGGTTTACTGGAGTCATCTAGCGTTAGCTATTTCAATTTGTGGTGAATATTGTACGAAAAAATGATCCTCAATCGAATCCAGAAAAAATTGTCAGAAAAAAAGTCCCAGAGAATCGTGACCTTTCACAAAGACAATTCGAATTCTGAACTTTTCAAAGCACTCTTCAGGTACAGAACTTCACTGATGCAAACGGCGGGTTTCAAACGGCTCTTCTGAAGATAGCACACTACAAGTAAAAATGAAGAACGTTCACAATGTGACCCTTGACTATGTAGTCTTCGGGGCGAAAAATATGTCGAAAATGTCTGAATACTCCATGAGACACTCGTAGGATGATCACATAATGTCTACTGGCTCTTGAAAATGTGTAGATAAAATTTTCTTCATTTGGGGACTCTTTTCTAAAATAATAAGATTCGACAATCAGAGCTACTGATAATTAATAGAAAATCACGAACAAACGCTTTCTATATATAAACCCACAGAAAACCTGGAACATTCATGAGTTTCTTAAGATAAATACTTATGAATTTGCTAGACCAGAATTACGAAAATAATTTTGATATTATTTTTTGATTTGATAGAATATATTTTGATAAAGACTATTTTTTCTATCAATTTGACATGATTCTCTTGACGTACAACCTCCCATTATCACATACTCGTGATGCACATGTGTTCATAACTAAACTTGAGCCTTACACCAACTAGTGGGAAATAATATTAAAATTTTATTCTTCAAATAATCTACAAGATTCTAAAACTACAATTCACTTGATAAATGAACTAATAACCACAAATCATACATCAAATCGAATTTAGTCGACAAAGATGAAATCCCACTTGCGACTAATATCAAATTCAATCTTAGATAATAACACTGCACAAGTTACACTTGTGAATAACATAACAATCTGCGAACTGATTCTCCTAATCAAATTCTCAAAGTACACAAAACTTGTACGCCATTCGTTTACAAGCAATTACAATATAATTTGCGCTATGAAAATCAATCACAATCTCTAAATGACATTACTCTCACTTCATTTGTAATAATAGTCAATTTAAATTAAAACGAGTCAGGCTTTTTTCCTTACATGACGCGTAATTTTTTTCTTGTTGCTTCTGCTGTATATGGAGATATCCGTGACAATATTTATTATTTTCTGATGTATTATCAGTCAGTTTCATTATACTATTTCTCATTGAGAGAGAATGTGATTCAGTCATTCCATATCTAGATTTATCTGAATAATGATTTGAATTCGACAATATTGACATTTCATTAAAATATTTGTATGAGTACAGAATGACATTGCAGTCTTCTTCCATTAATTATTCATTACCCTCGGTACCAATAAGTGATATAACAAGTAATTGAATTAACCCATTAACGCCGAAGCGTACCGTTTTTTCAGTGCATTTTCAACGCAATTATTTTCTATGTTATCGGAGCTGAAGTCATTTTATCCGTACACATTCCGACGTAGAATCTTATGTTCTTTCAGAATCTCTGCTCAAAATTTTGACAAGACATCAAGAAAGAAAAATATGGCCGATTTAAACATAAAAAATGCAAAAATTTTCGGAAAAAAAAAATTTCGATTTTTTTTCGCAATGTTACCGCTATAGACCCATGCTCTAATTGTGATCAAAGGTGATCACGATAGTTGAAGTTTAGTGGAGAATTTTTTTGTAATCATTTAACCACTTTTCTTTACAATATGGTGACAAGAACGTAAATATTTTACACCAACCTAAGTTAATTTTTTTCTCGGAAACTATCGAGTTGAGCACAAAATATCTAAGAACAAAAACATCTTAGAATTGGCCTTAGATCATAACCTTTAGAGATAGACCTCATAATCCTAACCTTTAGAGATGACTTCTGGTTTTTCAAAATCTCAAAAAAATGACAATTTTCCAAAACTTAATTTTTTTTCTGAAAAAATTTCAGGATATTCTTTGATCGATTATAAGACATTTTTATTCTATAAAAATTTTCACCCAACTCAATGTTTTCCGGAAAAAAAATTATTCAAGTTAACATATTCTACTCTTTGCATTTTGATGCAAAGAGTAGTGCGTTTACGATACATACGGAAAAATATACACGGGTTTCCCCAGTGCCAGGCCCGTCGTTGTAAATTATAGGATACGTAGTTTACTGTAGAACAATTATATTTATCGCCGAACTCACCCAATAGCTAGCGTATTGAGCGTAAAATGTAAAGATATGCGCATGGGCATTGCTGAACGCGTAGCCAATAAGAAGCGCTCTTCAAAATTGAATCAGCCCACTCATGTATTTCCTAGGCTAGGTGTATCTTGTATCGAGAACGAACGGCATTGCAGAAATCAAAGCCCAACGAGTGAGACCGACGAACAGTCTCGATTTGGTGTAAAACAGCGCGCCGAAATATTATAGTGCACGCGCTCTAAGCCGTATTTCTATATATATATATATATATATATATATATATATATATATATATATATATATATATATACAAGTATTCATCAAACCAAAATTTAAATTGTTTTCTTTTTGCCCGATCCTATCCCAGTACATAACAATCAGGATCTGTATCATTTACATAGATCAATAATTACCAATACTGATGATCGTGTTATGTATGACATAGTATCGATAGTATTTCAGCGCTAACCGAAGAAATAGTTGGATTATGTCACTCGGATACGCGTTGACCGATGGAACCGTAATTTTTATAGGGATATATACCCTAATCATTGACGTAGTTTTCTCAGTGTCACGTGTTAGTACAATTATAACTCAACGCATGTGAAAAGTAATCTTAAGTAATCTCGAGGTATTATCATGGCTCTTTCACGTAAGCAATGCCATAATTTTTGCAACGAATTGTCAACATTAGGGTTAACTTTCGAACGTAAGGAGTTGATTTTCCGTACAACTCTCCTAATTTGTAATGTGACCCTTACTGTTCGATATAGTTACATCTCCAATCCTGACGATCTATAAAGGGTATCGCCATCACCTAGATAAACTCTCATATTAGTTCACAAATACATTGCACTCACGAAGTTTCATACTCTGGATAATTTGAGGAACGCTTTGACAAGGTCTGCTCTGGTTCCATTTGGAACCGATGGCAAGGTTCGCCTAGACTTCTCACAAAATTAAAAGTAATGCCTTCCATAAACTTCTTCCATAATCTTATCGAAGAATACGATCAAGTGCTTCAACATGAGTTTCATTGAATATAACTCCTATTATTCGAATCATTTTTCCATAATATTATTTTCCTTAACTTTTCTCGGGACAAACAATTTTCGAATGTTTTTTTCTTTTAATATTCCACGTTTGTCCAATTATGTGATATTCAATGCTTGCCTCACATTCTAATGCATGAGTGCATCATAAGACCATGATATTTTAAGTTTCGCAATAATTTCATACTACTACATAATTCGACAGCCAGTTCACAGGCAGTGAGACACATCATTCCTAGGAGTCTCTAAATCAGCTTAGAAGTCATCCATGTGCCCTCAACTCCGTGGTGCGAATATAACTTTTTGGAATATGTAAAACTGAAAAGAATCTGCGACACATACGCTATCACTCGGCCCGGACAGCAGCGCAACGAATGCGTCAATACAATACATTTTAATCTATGAGTGGCGCGAAAAACGAATCTGCATTATCGGTCCTCGCTCTAACCAGTTGTACACACTGCAGCCCATTTTACAATTGACGATTTTGATACGTCACGCTGCTTCAGAGCGTCGGTGCGCTGCCACAATGCGCTCTTTCGACCGTTGCAATTTCAATCCGGTCTGCTGGACCTCACGTCGTTGCAGTCGCCGACGCCATCGTTGCCCGTGACACTTTGACGCAACTTTGCGCAGCGAATGAGAGAGAAAGGACGGGGGAGGAGAGGTAGAGGGGGTGGGGGGAGAGAGAGAGAGAGATAGAGAAAGAGAGAGAGAGACTGACAGAACGGCTGCTCTCGGCAGTTATGAGTTGTCTAATTGTTTTGTCATTGTTTTAACGCAAGCATTGTGCACACGCTGATGCTGCCTCTGTTTCTTCTTCTTCTTGTTAGCGGCGGACGCTTGTTGAGCGCTCCCCGAGCACTCGACCGTGGCGTACCAATGCTCTTATTCTAAGCGCTTTACTCCTGTAAATGTTTGCTGAAGATATTGTTAGCAGCCCCGTCCTTCTAAACTGTTCAAATTTCCGGTATGTTCTGGTGGATAACTTTCTATACGTTCGGCTCAATTACTGTAGAGCGTTTTGCTGTCCCACTTTATCGGAATAGATTATATTTGAATTTTACATGAATTTATTCGATTAGTTCTATTCTACTATTAGTTCGAAGTTCATTATAATTTAGAGAATTTCGGCGCTTCTTATAAAAAATAACACTATTCAGACGCTCCTTGGAGAGCGTCCATAAACCTCGTAGCCTGGTTAGGGGAAGGCAGAGGAGTTTTCAGAAAGCTGCGTTGAGCTACATGGGATCTTTCGTCATCCATTTCTGAACAAAATATGAAAAATATTTTAGAATTGCGACAGAATAGTTAGATCTACTCCAACTACAATCAATTTTCCTGAAAATACAAGATATATAATTTGAATGAGTATAAATATTAAGATAGAGGCTGCAACATGATGATAACGTTACAATAAAATTATATTCTGCATACAATGTGTTGTAACTACTATATTTCGCCATATAATATGATATGGTAGATTTTATTCCGATAATTTTTCTTAGTATACCGTGCTGTATTTTTCGTGGAAACTGCTATATAGTGCTCCTCTCCAGAAGCAGCGCTGATTTGAAACATATCATAGAGGTTTATAAGGTCGTGTACTACCTACGTTCTAGAAAAAAATTCACACAACTTATGGAAATGGAGCGACATATCCAATTGCAACGTGTGTCTCTTCTGAATAGAAATATGAATATTGAATCTCCAGACCTTTTGGGACGGTACTACGAAGAAAGTCTGAACAGTCTGATAAACATTTTTTTAATAACATCGTGTGTCAAAAGCCATTTTCGACTGTGTCACTGGCATTTGGTGCCAGCCAATATTACGTTCAAACGTTCAAGCACCTGGCATCTGCTGACACGGTGAACTCCTGCAGAAAAGAAGAAGATAACGGGAGATGGGTGGCAAGGGAGAAATAAAAAGGTCCTGGAATAAAATAAAAAAATCAAGTTCCCTTCTTGCATTTGATACGACTTTATTAAAACCTTGCGTTTCGCTCTTTTTTCAGATTTCATTAAGTAAATTGTACGCATATTATCGCATATTGCAAACATTATATGTTACTTGTCTATTGATTGAGTTATTTAATTGATAACAAAATAGATTAAAAGTAACAGATGAAATTATCAAAGTCTTATTATTTATGAAGCTCTTCATGAATACGTATTGTTTCATGAGTATTTCGAGACAGTATTTTCTATACTTGTTTTGAATGGAATACAAAATGCTCGGTAACTCTGAGAAAAGCCGGCGTCGATGACTCAGTCGGCAGAGGCACATGTTCATTTATGAATATGTGATATTATTTATGACCCTGCACGGTGGAGACGAGGAGCCCAGTAGATCGTGGGTTAGATCCCCGCTGAGAGAAAATCATTTTTCGAAAGAGATGACGCTTATGATCGAAAGCAGAAAACCGGAAAACTCAAATGAGAACTTTAGTCGGCTATAATAAAAAAATTTAAAAACATCTCCGAGAACAATTAAACATTGTACAACGAGTTTTCAAGGGTTGATTCGACTGTGGAACACAATACGAGTTCAAAATTCACCAATATTCACGAGCTATAAAGACTAGCTTGTACGGTGTTCACAGCGCGCAAAAAATTCCCGAAATCTGCAAGTACAAGAAAAAGATAGCTTCACCACTCGCTTCTTAATATTATGCTTAGAGGGACTATTTCTTTTCACTCAATATTAGGAGAAATACTCAGGAAGATGAAGAGAAAAATTCTCAAAATGCAGAATCAGGAATTAATTAAAAATGAAACTATTGACTGGAATTATGAAATTATTGATTATTCCAACATTGAAGTGCACATTGATTATGCAATCAGCTACAGAACGAATTGAGAAGTCAATAAGGTGAGAGATCTTTACTTGAGATTGAAGTTTCAATCTCGAAAGCGAAGAGAAATGCCATTTCATGCTGCTTCGTTCTTCGACATAAATATCTTGATAATTAGTTGTTTTTATTTTGGCACATTGATTTCAGTATAAACAACAAATGAACCGTAAATCGCATGGTATAGTTTCAAAAATAACCAAATTCTAGTGTGTCAACTATTTACCAAAAGAAATAAAAAATGATACTGTATTGAAATGAATACTTATTGTACTAAATAATTATTGTGGACTATAGATAAAGAATTTAATGATGAGATTCCTTTCAACTTAGATTATTTTGCGATCAAAAATCAGAATCTATTCAAGTTAGAGAATTTTGACAATGTATTACACAAATTATAAGTTTTCTGTCATTGTAGGCAGAAAGTTCAGTTTTTTCACCCTCGGGTAAAAAAATTTTCTCTCTGAATACGTGCAAGTATTTAACTTATTATAACTTATTTTCAACTTATCATACGTATGATGAGTTAGAAGATGGAAGTATGTGTATAACAATTTTCTATGAAATAAAATGCATTCTAATATATTACACTAACCGTATTCTCAAAATTATCATAATAAACACAGTTAAATCATCAGTACCTCGCTGCGAAACACACAGTGATAATATTACGCCTGATCAATCGAGGTCGAATCCGTTCGCGTGAACATATCGAAGAGCGATTACTGCTGATTGAATCGGACAGGAATCGAGTTCCTGGTGCATTTATACCCCCATGATCTAATTATACGGTCATAATCGAATAATCTAATTATTGTGCAAGCACATACTTTACCTCGTACAGTTTTCCATTAGAGCATGGCTGAAATAACTTCAATGTGATACTTAATTCAGGTTCTTCGTCGAAAAGCAGATCAGGAGGGACTTTTACCGATTTTTCATAAAGTCGCAGAGTTGAAGAATTATATACACCTTCGAGGATCGTGAGATGCATTTCATATAACATCCAAATATTCATTATACGAGGATAAACGATGGACAGTTTGCTGATTGACTAATTATAAAAGAAATCAAAAGTAGAATGAATCAGTAGACTGAAAATTATTCCACGAGATGAGAAAGCAATGTACATCTAAGCGAAAGGTGAAATAGACCAGTGAAGCAGAATAAATTCTGGTCCTGCTCGTGCATCAAGCTAAACTTAGATTGATTCTTAGACCTCTTTTCGGCTCTATTTCTTCAAGTGAAATAATAATTTCTTTAAGTAAATAATTTCTTCAAGTAAAACGATTACTTATTCAATCGCCAAACCTGTTGTTTGGTTCAGTTCCCTCTTTTTTGTGAGTTACTTCTTAGAATCAGTGGAGCATCTGGTCAGTACATGTGAAAAAGCCCTTGTAAAGAAATGAACGAACCAATTAGGATAATGCCACTGTGCTTTCATCACTAAAGCTTTCATAAAAGTATAAGTTCACACTGATCATCTAATAACAATTACAGTTTTTTTTCATTCAGAATCCTTCAATTCGTAGGAAATTCTTGATCACAATTTTAGGGATTCAGGTTTTTTCCATGTTTCACCCAAGAAATTCGAAACTATAATACTCCGTTCTTGTATTCTCACGTAAATGTTCTCATTTCCTTGGGTATGTTTTATTTTTCAACTATTCTATGCATGCATACCAAGACATACTAAAGACATGTAAGGGAACTAGAGATCCTCCCTCTATAGATAGCATATATACGCTAAGCTGTTTCAACTTAGAAGGTAACAATTTTCGTGACCCAACTAGAATTTTGGTTGTGTTGGCCACTGATGCCGTTGGTAGCTCAACGCTAGAGCCTCGGTTCGGTTCTCTATATGGCACGTAAAGAATCTTTCTCTCGACGACGAGCGTAGTTTAAAGCCAGGAGCTTTAGAGTAAAACCGACCCAATTCAAGGCTGAAATCGATCGAGGTGCGAAGAATTGCTGAGAGAATCACCTTCTCGATGGAGGTGAAAGCGAAAAAGAGAAGGGCTTCCCTAGCTCGTTTCTGCAAGCCTCCGAATCACCGACGAAAGCTAGGTAGTTTCTTCAATTTCTGGACGTATCAACCAGATTGAATTTCTATTGTCGCCTCTTCTCATCGTAGGAACAAGAGATGAGGCGAGAGATACCTTCTATCAGTGTCGGTTGCCGATCATTTTGTGAGATCCCACGCGTAACGGGTACCCCGCGTAACTGGGTTATGTTTGGTAGAATAGTCTCGTGCAGAACGTAATTTTTCTGCTTCGTAAAATGCCTATCTCTTGTAATAACGCACGAGAGCAACCTTTTTGTTTAGCGTTTTATTTTCTTGTTACACTCATCATTCAAAAGCTTATTTTTTCTTCAGTTATTTCGCAATATTGACATTTATATTTTAATATAAAAAATACGTGGAGTTCACCTTTATGATTGGCCTAAAATTAGAAATCATTTAAATATTTTCCTAATTGCAGACGTCTCAATTACTGAATTTCTGCTGTATAAAATGATATCAATCACATCTAGGGAGTGATGAGATATCAAATGTAAGTTTCGAATCCTCAATAAAAATATATAGAGCTTGTTAATTTTTCTCAATCACTGAAATAGAAAATTAATTTTAACCCCTTTTATTTTACTCTTAATATATCAAGAGAGGAAATCGATGAGATTTTTTGCTTTATTAAAAAGATTTCAAAGCTGAACGTACAAGTGAAAGTTTTTCGCGTTTATAAAAATAGAAGTTCAAGCATCCCCCATGTCTAGTCCGTAGCTGGTGGCAGCCTCATCTTGACCGACGGAAGTTTTTCTTCTCGTGTATTTTCTTCCATCTACACGCGTAAGACGCGCTCCCGAGGTAACTTTCCCTCACCTCTCATTGGTTGAGGCATTCTGAGTGCCTTCCCCTTAACTACCGACAGTAGCATATACGCGATGCGCAGCAGTCTTGAAATAATACCCTCTTAAACATCTGCTCGAACATAGACGCACGTACGGCTCCTCCGATCGAATCTTGCCGAGAGCGCACATCAATTTTCAACAAGAGATATATTGATACATTGGGTCTATAGCTATTCACGCTCGCACATACGTCCACAGACGCATTGCTCCGAACGTCTGTGACTCTACTCTGAGTGGAAACTTCAAGGCTCCGGGCAAGCCTGCGTTCTACTAAAGTCTTGTCGAGCAATACACCTTGTAACTTTGTAATTTAGTTAAGCAGCTGAATGTGTTTTAGCCCCCGTTCTAGAAAAGAAGTTGGGTGTCCTACGAATGATAAAAAAAAGGGAAAGATGTCAGATATACTCCAGTCAGAAGAATTTTGAGTATAAAGACGAGAATAACTCCCATCAAAACTGAAATTGAATTATTAAAACTTTTAGGAAAATACACAACAAAAACTACGAAAATTGACTATGAGTGGAAATCTACAAGTAACATTTCGTTATGAATCGCAATCCATAACGAACCTGTTCACTTTTAGAATTTTTAGAGCTAGAGCTGTTGCATATCTCCCCCCCCCCCCTTGTGTATCATCTAATCATTTCTAATTCAAAGCTACTGCTGTAGCCAGTGAATTAAAAGATTTAACCATCTTTCTATTTATCTCATTTAATGAACGATATAATAAATATTTGGGGATATTTACTCATTCTAGAAAAAGATATCAAAGTTCTGTAACGAATTTCTCATTTGGTTATATTTCCTCGCACATTATACTCTTGTCATGATCAGCAAAAATAAGAAACTCAGAATCAAAAACTCGTTAACAAGTGGAGGGAAAATTGGAAAAGATGAAGTAAATAAAATACTACATAATCATTCGTATGTAAGATTAGTTGATTCGATCACGGTCTATATAGTAACATTGGTTTTATAATTCTAGTTTCATTTTCTTTTACTGCTAAAATATTGCACCTCTACTCGCTTTCGTAATCAACCCCCTCAATTTTTGTCAACCCTAAGTTTTTCATTCCCGGTTTTCGCATACTCCCTTACTGTCTTGACTCCCATGTTACAAATTTCATCCTGCCTCTCACATTCTGACTGCTTTTCTGCAGTTCTTAGACTTGCAGAAAATTAAAAAAAATTACCTAAATCATTTTCTGTGGATTTATATTGGGAAGATACTTTTTTTCAATTATTCTAGACTCTTCGAGAGATATAACTACTCGCATTTGAGGCCTGGCTTAATAATCCAGAAGAAATTAAAAATTCCATTTATTTTTTCGAAAAGTTGAAAATTTTAGTGATTTTTACAATTTGAAGAAAATAATTTCGAGGTGAAATAAAAATTTTCATGTTACTAGTGCGTGAAATGCGATTTCACGTACTGGTGCATTTTTCAAATACTCTTGAAACAAGCACTCGTAACATTAAATATCGTATCCAACTGATGCGCTCATTTTCAATCATTCGCGTGAACGTCTAATACTCGTCGCCGGCTTCACCTGTCGCACGTGGACACGTCCACACGCGTCTTGAAAATTTCACGCACTAGTTGCATAATATACTATTATAACTTCTTTTTTTTAATTACACTGATGAAAACTTTCCAAAATTATTCAGATAATAAGAATCATAGTGGTGTCTGCTCGATTTGAGATGAATTCGGTTAGTTGTAAATTTCTCACCACATTTTTCCCCGGATTCAGTTAGTCGATTTTAGGGTATTTCTCTTGGAATTAAATAGTCAGTTTAATGAAATTTTTTCTAAATTAGAGCTATTATTTGTTTCTGAAATTAGTATAAATGCATAAAACGCGAAAAGAAAATTTGATTTTCATTTATGTAGTATCCAGTCAGAGCGTTAGACTTTCGATATTTAGAGAGCACGAAAAGTTATATTCTTAGAATTACATTTGAATGTACTTACTTGATTGAATTATTCAAATGTCAAGATAAATGACTCCGATAAAACTTGTTACTCTTAGATACATCTGATTTTTCTTATTCAAAAGGCAAAAAAAAAGAGACTAGTTTCATCATACGGATAATCATTTGGCCAAGTATTGCGATGATGAGGTAAAGGCATACCTCCGAGACGACAGGAATGGCCAGCCTGCAATAGATGCGTATGGTACTGCCGTTGGCTAAATTGCGATATCGTTGTTGGGCCATATGGTAGTAGCAATGGCGGCCGGGTGGCGCACTAATAAACAACGAACGAGACTGCGCAGAAGCGGTGCGCTAATCAGTGCAAATGGGCTTGGATCCATCGCTATCGAGCTGTAGTTAAATTCTGAATTACGCATTAATGAGAGCGCGTTTGTTTGGGTCAAAGTATGGTGTTTACAAACACGCAACCGGCTCCGTATATGCCACCAGTAGTTTCACTGTGCGTAGTGTCAGCCTCTCAAATCTGATTAATTCTTTTTTCGATTATCTCATTATATTTGAGAGAAAATAAAGCGTAAGAACTGTTCATTTCATATCTTTGAAATAAAAAAGGATTTCAGAACAATCTAAGAAAATTAATAAAATATTAAGGGTTTTAGGTACATTTAACTTTCATCATGATGCCTTGTTGCCGAGAATATTAGAACTAATTCCATATCTTTTTTTTCAGATTGACCCGAAAGTAGCATTCCCCAGGAGGACACATCCAAAGGTAAGAAATCAACGATGAATCTATTAAAATTTGATAAATCTGGAAAAGAGAACTAGAGTTGTCCACGTGAATAGCAATATACAGGTAAATAAACTCGAAAAAAAAATAGGAAACCACTTTGCCCATAATTTTTCCGTTGATGTACATTTAAAAAGTTACGATCTGAAAGGTTTTACCTGAATATCGAAATGTGAAAGGGCACACGTGTTAGATTCATCATGTAAGTGGGAGCCAAGGGAGAGAATAATGAAGCTCTTTCGTTCATTGTAACACGTAAATTACATCTAATTTACTGTCAAAACCCCAAATTATTCCCTTGCCTCGGTTGCTGCTGTTGCTACTACACGAAAGCCACCTCACTATCCTTGTCCTCTGATCCGCGAGTGAACGAGCCGAAGACAGAAAGAGCGTGGAGAAGAGGGCAAAAAAGCCTGAGAACAGATGAAAGCGAGGGAACGAGAAAGAGGGAGTTGGAAAGAGACGGAGAGAGAAATTTACGCGGCTTAATAATATAAATGCCAGGCACGTGAATTACCGGCGAGTGACTGAATTGCGCTAATTTTAATTGTACCCTTTCCTCCGCGTTCTCGCTCCCTCTTTCACTTTCCCGTCGCCATTCCTTCTCTCGTCATCCTTCTCTACCCTTTTCATGGCTCAGCCCGGCAATTCTTTTCAAAGCTCGCAGCTCGACCTCTGCGCTGCCTCTGATTTCTCAGCTACCTGCTGCGAGCGACATTTTTACTTTTTAGTAAATTGCTTCGTACGTTCGGAATTTCACTTTTCTTTGTCTGGGTAGGAGCTTTTTTCACTCTCTTTTCTCTTCATTGGTCGGTTTTCTTTGCGATTGACATTTGGAAACAATGAAATTGTACAATCTGCATATATACTTCAAACACATGATGCGATCGTTGTTAATTTTATCTACCCTTGAATTGTTCTAGGACTCAAACCTTATTAATTGATGTACTAAATACTGTCGTGATAATTTCATACTAATTATCACAAACATTGGTCAGATGAAACGAAATACGATTTACTCTTGGAAAAGTGGTTTTAGAAAATCTATTTGAAAACTCTCGTGGCACCGCAAGGTCAAGCATTCGAAATAAAAGAATGACTATTAATTGCGAGATGGGGCAACATATTACGGTCGCTGGTGCTTCGAGGCAGCCGGAACTGGTGTGCAATTTTCATAAAATGCCGAGTGACGCACGCTCACCCTTCCCACCTCTCTCGCATTTTCTCTGGCTCGTTTTTATTCGCTACAGAATTCATCTAGAATACCATTGCTAACTGTTTCTACGAAATAAGTTTATTCAAAAGGACAATAAAAACGTCGCTCTTTGTTTTTCTTTTTCACAAACGTTGTCTATTTTGTATTTTGGTATCGCGTGTAAAGACCGCTGCAAACTGCATTAACAGTATTCCTTCTCAAAAGGGCTTTGTGTGAAAAAATAGCCTATGAGATTTGTCTTTCGCCTTCGACAGCTGGACCTCGAACTGATTGACTGTAGCTCAGTGCAATGATTGATAGGGATACGAACAATTATTCATAGACATATCAACAAAAGTTACTATGGGAAATACAAAGATTCTGTGTCCTTTGTTCTCAAAAGTACTGGAAATTAACTTCAAATTAATTTTCATTCTCTCAACAACCGTTAATAAGGAAGTAAACAACAACAACTCAACTCAACACAACTCAATATATATTTCCATAGCAATAGTTGCTTGGTACGTGAACAGCGGATGCTATGGAATATAGCTCTTCTATTCTCGGGAAACCCTGTAAGTATTCAAGCCTCAACGAGCTTTTGCAAGGAATTATGGGAAACTCCCCAAAAACACCTCAGTAACAGTTGCTAAGGATATAAACAACGGGTTTTGCTGAAAATTGAATTAAAGCCACATTTTGCCACGACTAACTTGCGTGCAAAATTTCAGGAATATTGTACGATTTCTTCGAGAGTTATCACCTCTCAAAACAGTGTCACGTACATCCGTACGTGCATACGTCTATTTTTGAGGTTCCATGTTTTTCGATCCGTAGAGAACGAAAATGTGGGTCCCGAGGTGTGGTTCGAGAGGTCGGTGCTTACACCATCAAAAAAATTTTTCTTCTTCCTTTTCTTATTGAATTATAATGATTCCACTCCAAATACACAAATTATCTCGAGTTTTTCAACCCTTCATCTAACTAAATCTCTTTTTTCGCAGGGACTATCATCAAATTAGCTCTATTTCGGTCGTATTTCTTTTCGAATTTTATATTTCATTATTTATGGTACCATTCGCAAAATAACAATAATCTATAACGATTCTTATTTGTAATCCATGAGACAATTTTTGTAATCTATCGTCAAACAGAAAAAAAATATAAATTGTTATTCACTGGAAACGATTTCCCGCATACGAATCTCGGAAAATTGAGGTACATAAAGTACGTAAATGAACGTCTCTCCGTCTAGTGTTTTTCATTCCCTGTTTCTAAATTTTTCCCATCGTATTTTCGCTACCATGGTGGCAGGCAGCTCTGCCAGCAGCCAGCTCTTCTCTTGCTTTACGTTGATATAACGTCTCGCACCTCTGCCCCGTGCATAAAAGGCCGGGCTGGCAGTCAGATAGCGCATATTTGTGCAGCGGAAGAGCCTCGAGTTGGGAGAGCTTGCGCGTCAAGGAAGAGAGAGAGAGAGAGAGAGAGAGAGAGAGAGAGAGAGAGAGAGAGAGAGAGAGAGAGCATGCGATTTCATTTCTCTGTCTCGGCAGTTCTGTATCCTGACCAGGAACTTACAAAACGAGTGGCTGTCTATGATTTTTCTCTGAAAGCTTGTGAAAGTGTAGCTGTGGGAATATTGTATAAAGAATTACTCTGGAGATATTGGTCTGAGTTGCTTTCTTATGAACTGCGCTATAACGAGTTGATTGTGTTGATTGGAGGGGAAGAGGAAGAGGTAAAGTACGGTATAGGTCAGAGAAGCACTCCCGTTTGATTCGCACACTTTTCAGCGTAAAGTTTTTGTGACATTCATTTTTTGCTGTCTAATAAAATATTAGCTATAGGGCATAAGTTTTTTACAAAAATTGAATTTCCAAATTATTTTTTCTGACTCTATCAATGACTGACAGCTCTCATCATTTCCATAATTTGAGTCCAGAGATATTTTTTTGGCAGAAGAACTTGAAATAAATCACTTCACTTTCATAAAACCTATCGATTCTTCAACAACACCATTAAATTTCCTACCCCCGGAAATACCAGATGAGATACAATCCACACTCGTCGATCGTGGGTGAAAACGTCTTCTGATTGTTACCCATAATGATTTGTTCATGGGCACGTTTGAATGATGCATTACCATGTAAAGCACATTATCCAGTCTCTTGGGAATCGATAAATAAAAAACGGAAAAAGACAGCGAAGAGGTGGAGAGGGAGGAAGAGGGCAAACGATAAAAGAGTGAAAAAAGTATGAAAAAGTGGGGAAAAACGAGAGATTGAGAGAGAAAGAGAAAGAGAGAGAGAGAGAGAGAGAGAGAGAGAGAAGGAATAAATGCGTGAAAGACAAGGGGAAGACAGAGGCAGGGGTTGCGCGTAGCAGAGTTGCAGCACGTCTCGCGTAACGAGCTGCTGGCTCCCTAGGGTGTTCGGCTTCTTTTCGCCTTCCCTTCCGCCTTCGCATTTTTCTCTTTTCCATCCTCGTCCTTATATCACGTACTTTCACAGAATCGTTTTGTTTTTCTCCCTGGCGAGAGATATCCACCTATATCGCCGCCTTGTGGATGTGTATATATATATATACGTATTGGTATGGGCAGAGAGGAGTTCAGCATCAGGTAAGTATCTCCTACCCGATGCTCTGTCCACATTGGTTTTCCTCTAGAGTGAGCTACGTATATATGACTCGTGCTCTATGATTTCATGATTTGTTTCCTTTCGCTTCCACTTGTATTTTATTGATTGGATTTTCTCTCACCTTGGATTTTTGTCATTCGAATGTTTCAAATGCTAGGGATTATACAAAGAATTTTGTATAATTATGGTATACAAGAGAAAGAACATCGCGGAATACCTATGATGAAAATGACATGAAATAATGGAGTGGTGTATGGAATTGGAATCGGCCCTTGTATGGGCTCGACTAAAACCAAGAAAGTAGTTTTCTTTGAATTATCATGAAAGTTAACATCGTAGTTACTCCGAATGTCCTCCATAGCTAGATGTTTGTGTAGAAAGCAATTATTATGCGATATAGTTGACGGTAGTATAACTCTTGTACGATGAGAGGATGTGTATGCCGGCTATAATATCACATGTGAACTGCGCATGCCTAGGCAATGCTGAAGGCCGTCGGGTAGCCCTGTTGCGTTCTCATCTCAGCTGGGGAGTGCAGTGTGGAAGAGCGGGCGGGTTTCGGTGAAAGAAGGTACTAAATACGCTGCCGAGAGCAAACTCTGCGTCCGTCCGGCGTTGAAGCGAAATCCCATGCATTTTATAACAAGCCCGTCTCATTCAGGGCCGCTGCCGGATGATTCGCGTCGGACGTCGTCGGTTGTGTTGTCGCGCTTGTGTACTCAACGGGACACGCGGCGGCGGCCCCCTTTCCCACGGCGGCGGGCTTTTGTGGACACAAGCCAACGCCGACTCGCATACGTCTCCCTCGCGCATGCATTTGCGCTTGCTTCCTCTCGCTTACTCTATGTGTTTTTGTCGTCGATGCTCGCGACAGTGGAGGTAGTGGGGAAGGCTTTAGCATGGCCGATGCATATACTTGCGGTATCCTTCGATCTGTCCTTCTCCAGCCGGGCAACGAGCCGCAGTGGCGGGCAAAGCTCTTTGTTGCGCTCGAGATGGAGGCTGCGCGCGAGAGCCGTTGATGGTGAGCTTAAGCTCAAGCTCTCTGCCGAAACTGTTTACATAGCTTAAGTGGCGTCCAGTGTCTCGATCTCGCGCGGCGCACTTCTTCTCTCTGAGCCGCGCTGCTCCCAGGCTTAAGCGTAGTCCTGCAGTATGTGATAAACTTTGCGTTGAGGAATTTTTAATGACACTAGTTTGCAGCTGCGTACCTGCAATTCATTTCTTTTTAGTTATGATGACGCTTGGTGTTTATGAATACTTTTAGAAATGTCGAAAAATTCGAGAAATAGAGCCGAGAATATGTTCCTCAGTTGCATCACGAATTATGTTTTATTCTTTCCGTGTCTTCCAAAATTATGTCACAAGTGTTTAGTCACTATCAAGAATACCGTTTGGAGCGAGCTTTTCTCTCTAGCTGCATTCTACAAATTATTTATAACATGTATTTACGCCACCTACAATCCCCATAGATTCCTGAAGAAGATTTTATCACGTTGTTTTATAAAAACAAACACGACATAACTATAAAACTAATGAGAAGTAGAAATTCGTTTCGCGACTTGCCTACCACTTGTGGCAAAAGTGGACGTCC
Source organism: Aphelinus atriplicis (assembly GCA_020882685.1). Taxonomy (NCBI): domain Eukaryota; kingdom Metazoa; phylum Arthropoda; class Insecta; order Hymenoptera; family Aphelinidae; genus Aphelinus; species Aphelinus atriplicis. The sequence continues at coordinate 64,371,043 of CM037073.1, read as the reverse complement.
CATGAGATCGATCCTTGGACATAACTCGAGCTACCTATAAAGGAATGGATGAGTAACTCCGCCTGGGGATGTCGGAGATCGCACGCAGCACACCTCGTCGACCTTCTCTCTTTGCCACTGTTCCCGCAACAGAGACTTCGCGGGACTTTATTTATTTTTCGCGGGTACGAACATTATCCAATTGCGAATGATGTTCTTTGGACTTCTCTTTCTTCTTGTTTCCTTCTTTCAAACTTGTTTGTCGGAAAAATGGAAGTGCACTTTCTGTTGACGGTAACCTTACTATTACATCAATTTGGTTAGTTTAGAATATATTATTATATTATATAGAAAATATATTGTCTGGGTCGGGTTCGGCTTTTAGTAATAACCTAGGTACACTATTCGAGGGGTTTCGGATTATTAAGAAATTTTTCGAGAATCAATTTACTAATTTTCGTAACTTCGAATCGGTTCGTGAGTAATTTTGAAAGTGGTCGGATTTCCCACCAGCTCTGGCGTATTTTCTCTGGCAGAAAATTTGAGGTCGTAGGACAAGTTGAGTGAGGGAGACAAGAACGCAACGAATATCTCACTTGCGATCAAAGTACTTTGCCCGATATATCTCATAAAATATGAAAGTACCTGCCATCAAACTTAGCTCTATGTCATATTCCGCTGCAGTATCGGGGCATCGTTAACATCTACTGACATTACCTCTTCACACTCCGTCTCAGAATCAGTTTCGATCTGCGGTAATAACCCGGTCAATAGCTGAGAAGCCAGTCAAGGCGATCGAGTGAAGAGACCCGTGGAGAATTTATTGTCCTCTGCGAGCCCACCATAAATTGCGCTCTAATCTTGGGGGGAACTTTCGAAATTGGGTAACGAGCTCGAGCTGCAGTGGTAGCAGCAGCAGCAGCAGCAGCGACCACCCGTTCGACCGGGTCAAATTAGGCTGCTGCTTGGCCTTTTGCCGTTGCCGAGGGTAGTTTCTCGGGGCGGAGACGGAAGCTGCAGATAGCGCGTGTTCCCGCGCCGACGCGATAAGCTAAGCTCTCGCCCGCGTGATGGAGCGGCCCGTAAACTCGATGCACCGCGACGCCCAAATGGCTCCTAGATAATATATAGGTGTGCGCCAGTGGCCGCGCGCATTGTACGCAAACTGCGTTTCCATGTGTGCGCCGGTGCTTCCTGTCATACTACCTTTCTTCTCCGGGGCACCTCGTACCTGCTTTCTCGAGCGCTTTGCGTGTCAACTTTGCCCGCGGAGCTTTACGACGTCTAATTCATGTTTATCCACCCGCGTCCTTCTGAATTTTGCATTTCGCAGATGTGCGAAATACCAGGCGCGGGATCAGCTCTCTCAAGAGTGCCCGCCTTTTACTTGTTCTCACGCAGCGTTTCTCGTCTGTATTCGCGTGATGATAAACTGGCAGCTCGTGTACGCAGCATCTGTCGTTCACAGCTACCATCGTTTTCATTGGAACAGATTCATTGTACGAACAATACTCGAATCTGATTTTTTTGTAGGCAAACAGTTATGAAATTTCTTAGTTGTCTACGCCTACACGAGCTCCGAATTCATCTGGACAGACCGGAGCTTATAACGCTAAGAGCTGAAACGGCAAAACCGTTGTCGCGCTCACAACGATGTTTCCTCGTGGGCGTTCTTTGTTTCTTCCGACCCCTCCCCCCGCCTCTTCGCTCACTCGCATTTTTTACAACATTCGCCTTCCTCAAGCAGAGCTGGGAGAGCTTTTAAAAAGCTCATATGCTTGACGCAGCTCGCGCCTCGCGTCATAGGCGTTGTGTACGGCTCGGGAGCTCTTTTCCGTCTATATTTAGAAACGTGCTGCATCGCGAGAAACGCGGGCGTACGCGGGAGTCGCGCAACAAGCGGGGACGCGACAAAGTCGTGCTTGCACAACGCTAAAAACAATGAGTGCGCGCTCGCATTCCTCTTTATGCTTCTCCCTCCCGCCCCCCCCCCCCATCTCTTTTCGAGCGAACACGTCCGCGCTCGACCGTCCCTTAAAAGCTTTTCATCTTTTGCATATGAGCTTTTTATCATCGCGCTTGCGCTCAGTGACAAGTTGCGAGAGCCGAGCCGGCGAGACTTCGATGTGTGTTGCACGTCACGTACGCGCCGCTGACTCTTGCCGGGCGAGGAGCGCGCGACTCTGCCTCCCGCTGTACGACCTGTGTGCGAGGCCCTCCCCGCCTCCCTCTCCCCTCCCCGTCTTTCTTTGACCTCCCTTAGCGCGTACATATACGTCGCTGTGGCTCATCGTGGTGAAAGGACCCGGTAATTGCGCGCTAAATATTTCACAACTTCTGTTGTGTAGCTATATAAAAAAAATGCCCGTGATTTGAGTCTGTGAGCGAGCGCGATCCGAATGACTTTACCAACCTCTCTTTCTTCGTTTCCGTTTTAAGTCGGAGCAATTAAGTCATATTTTTCTCTCTCAACCATGAACTCGTTAATTGCCATTTTCTATTCCATTGCTGACATCTTTCCATCGTATTCGCTCCGTTTGTTCGACGTATGTCGGGCAATTGCACATCATCATACCCCTCTCCGTTACACTATCATTGGAATTACCTTAGTGTATTCTTTGTTAATTTATGCTCGATCTTTATATTATACTGATTTTGCTATCATATATTTTCTTGACAGGATTGATGATCGTTTTTCGTCGCTGAAATGAAATATATCTTCCTTGTGATTTCAATTGAGATAAATCACAATATCATCACGTTAATATTTCAATCAAAGAAGCCACGTCGACTTTCTAGTAAAAAAGCCAGATCAGCATTCAGAAAAGGAATAAAAGGTCGCAGGCATAGCTGCATTAGCGTTGATAAGAGTCGTATAGGAAAGAATCTAATGTCTTTCTTTCGTTTGTCTTCCTTATCTTCTTTCTCAGCCAATAGAGAACCACCTCCCAGCTGATTTTCTTTTCAGGCGATCAACCGGCGTGCCCCTTCGACAAAAGCTGTTGCTCCGCACTCGATCTCAATCACAAATTGACGATAAAAAATGTCCAATTAACCCCGAGAAGGAGAGTAAGAGCAAAATACCAAAGAATCCGCTAGAATCAAGTGAAGTCGCGCCTGGCGCGTCCTTTCATCATCATCCTTCGGAAGAATCCGCGTGAAGTTGGAAGCAATCGAGGAGGCTTAATCCCACTGGATTGTGTCCCTTATCTAGGAACTTCAGTTTCTTTTTCCCTTTCGTTCTCTTCCTGCTTTCCTCATCAAACATTCCATTGTTTCATTTTTTATCTTTTCTCTTTGTTCTCCAACCGTACGTATCTACAGGTTGACAAGTTACCTTCTTAATTTTCTGACAAGAGTTGAAAACTCACGATACCTTTTACTATTCAATCTTAAGTTGGTTCCATCTAGAGTATAATTCTAAGACCCTATTGAGACCATCTTTAACATCAAATGTTACTAGATCCCTATTTATGAACAATCATTCAATTAGCCCAAGGAGATCATCAAATCGTGATCGACAATTTCGCTTGGGAAAATTAAGATTCTCCCCGTGGGCCAAGAGAAACATGGAGCCGTCTCATAGTAGCCCAATATCATCATCGCAGTGAAGTGACAAGATAAAGCAAGAGAGGGAGAGAGAGAGAGAGAGGGAGGGGGAGGAAGAGGGAGTGATATTCCCAAAATCCCATCTGTACTCTAGTTTGGTTGGGCTGGGCGTATTAATTGTAAACGAATTAATTCCCCGGGTGCTCGGGGCTAAACTAAAACGCCCGAGATATTACAGGAAGTAAGCTCGTTAGAGAGCTTTAGCACAGCAGCACCAGCTCTCCGTCCCTGTTGCTCGTGTTGTAGTAGCTTGCGGTTTCTCAACCACAGTCTCTCTACTGCACGCGCTGGTTGTGGAAACCCTTGCCTCACCGCTCTTTCTCTGCGGTAGTATATGTTTTGCGCGCTTCGAGCCTTCCAAAAACCACGACTCTGCCAAACTGATGTTGCAGTAGCTTCGAGATGCCCGGCCAGTGAAAAAGCAAGCGCACGCTTTTCGTCGTGACGAAAGTTCATTCCGTGGCTACCCGGTAATGCCGAGAAGAGCCGAGGCGGCCAGTTCACTACACAACTTGAGTGTGTGCTGCCCCTGCTTCTCCTACTGCGGACCAACAACTTGAGCAGTCTGATTATTTTCTTTCACTTTTTACCTTTCATTGATGTTTCGAGTTCTCGACGTATAATGCGCACCAAAGTACTTTCCTTCTGCTGTGGACTCGCCATAGCCGTCGGCTATTCCATATAAGTTTCGTGGAATAAGATTTTCCTTTACTCGAGCACTTGTTGCGAATCTTGAACTGCTACGAGCGAGTAGATTGTGCGTTCGATACACCATCCGTTTCTATGTGAATTCCTGTGAATAATTTTTACTTATACTATGATTCATTGGATTCGAACCGAGAAGTTTTATTTCATAAAATCACACTATTTCGCAAATTAAATTTCTTTCGTAACGTTGTTTTGAGCTGATAAAATGGTGGATATTGAAAGTAATCATTTTGGAAAAGTGTTCTATATTATCTTAATACGTAACTGGCGTACTTCCAGATTATCGTACGATTCATTTTCTACGTGAGTAGTTTAATTTGTAGATCGAAAATGTTGGAAAATACAAATTTTTATACTCGGGATACGGGAGTAATTACCAGCTCACCACTAATCCATTTCTGGGTATTTGGCCACTTTTGTTACATTATCCTGCAATTATAATTTTAGAATAAACTAACACTTATTTGATCATTTGTCATGTGTATTCATTACTCAACTTCAGAATATAATTAATATGCCAAACAAAATTACTCTGGTATTCATTCTAATGCATAAGTTATATGGAGATTTGTAAATAAACGTTGTTATTACAAATCATCGTGTACTATATCCAATTCGAAAGCCAGTCTAAACTTGAAAAAATAGGCACAAAGAAACTCCTGATTTTTTTGAGAGAGCGTATGCTTGTATATTTAACTTCGGGACCAGATCGATTAACCGTGCCTCAATGTAAACGTTGTACATGGACTGAACTCAGATAGATCTGGAGGTTTCTCTTGATTGTCTTCAACTATTGAATTTCTTGAATGGCGTAGAAAGTATTGTCATACTGATTGATTGAAAATAAATGGGAGACACAAAAATTGTAGGCATCTTGCTCTGTACCCTAGATTCAGATTTGTTTCACTCAATGTATCATTCTACTTTTCTCTAACAGCAGATAATGCCTTGGCAAAGCAGCTCGTTGCACGTAGCGCATAACCATACGAGATATATCAGCGACCTTTCTCATTTCCATTCATCGTCCCCTCTCCTGCTATCCAGCCGTAACCGGCTAATTATTTCACAAGCTATGGGGTCTCTGTTCTTACTGCTTTGGAATGCATAAGATGAGAAAGAAGGAAAAAGGGATGGGTAAGAGGGAAGTGCTCTAGCGGTCCAAGAAAAGAATTTCGGTTGCAAAACGACCATTATAGCTCCGACGACGGCCGGAGTGTCCTAACCCAGCCACGCGCATATAAAACATGTGTTCGCTCGTCGGTATAATCGCAGCAATAATTCCTGCCAGTTGAAATAAATTTCTGAATAATAATTTTCCTTCCTCTTCTATCCAACATTCTCTCTTTCCCATTCCCTGTCTCTTTCTCTTCTCCTGCTTTACTCTCGAATTCTCGTCTTTTTTCCTCTTATTACTCCATTTTTGTTCATCTTTCATAACCCAACTCCCTCATACTCTTCTCATTTTTTCTAGCTCTGTTTCTTTCACTCTCTGTTACATCTCCGTATATATATATATACTCCTTCATGACCTGCACCGTGTGAATCTAACATACTTGCCCAACTGGCTATAACTTATCATGCACACATTCGTATTTTTTACTTTTTTTGCTTTTTCGCTATAATATCAGGCTTTTTAGTTTTGTTCTACAACGGATTTCTGTTTCCTCGGCCTGATTTCTGGACTCTACTTACTGGATCACGAGAAAAAATAACGTAATTCCTACCTTGATTCTTAATCTAAAATGTTGATATCAAATCTAATGGAAAACTTAGCACATTTCTAATAATTATTCTACTTTTGTGCATGTGAAGAATCAATTGTGATGGATAGTAAACATTTTTGATGGCTCATTGAATCAACATCAATCTTGAATGTTTTCTACATCAGTGAATGTATTCATTCATATTCACGCTTCTATCCTTACTTGCTCTCCAATGTCGGTTTATTAGTCTGTCCGTCTGTCTTTTTTTCTGTCCCCTTAATTAGCCCTATATTACACCACATAACTTTTAATTTAAGACTATTGCATTTATGATGAAAACGAATGCATCTGGGTTTTGAGATTGTATTATCAATAGGAATTCAATACAGGCATCGTGAATGAATACATTCAAATATTAATCCCTGTATATTTCATGTCAACTTTTCAGATCATTGTTTTTCAAATTTTTTCTCAGCCAATTTGTTGAATTTTATCTCCATAACACAATCGAATTTTTTTAGAATTTTTACTCTCGTGCATAAGAAGATTCCACAACACTGGATTTTAAGTTTTTTCACTTTTCCGTCAACTTTGTGGACTGATTCACTCTGAAAATAATTACATAATCAACAAATTTCAAAGAATCAAAGTTGTTTTGAATTGTCCATATTTTATAAACAAATCACTTTCCAACCTAGAATGAAATCCTATCAGCTATCCAGTACATTACCAACTATGTATAAAATGTCCAGCTTCGAAGCCATGATACTTTTGGACTGAGGAAGATTCATTCGATTCCTTTGGTCTAGAGTTTCAAAATGGTCTGTACCTAGTAATTGGCATATGCTCACAACCCTAGAATTATTGACTTTGACCTCAAAATCCAATTAGGACCTTTTGATGACAAGCACAAATAGCAGTTTTGATAAGTTCAACTTACTAGCTTGTGGTTGCAGGGATGAGCTATCAATAAATCTTTGTTATTAGTGTTGTCTGTGTTCTCACAATGGGATGATGCTATAAAAATGATGTGCAGAGTAGTTTTGATTGAATGAATTACAAACTGACCACGAGCGAGCACCTCAACTCATTAAGACTCATTACAACTGATACTTGTACTTAAAATCAAGGGGTCCTAACTGTATTTTGAAATGAAAGAAAATGTTTCTAGGGCTGTAAGCGGGTTCTAATTACAAGGTATAGAATAATTCATTTCAAAGCTATCGATCAATGAAATCAAATGAATTTTATTCGATCCATAAATATAGCATACAAGTTGAATTTTTTGTATAGGTATTGGACACTGTACTGAATAATTAATGGGATTTAATTTTGAGGTTGAAAAGTTAGATTTGATCGTGTAAGATGCCTTTTTGGATAAACTCGTTCTTTGTAATTTTCCATTCATAAAAGTGGATTTGTCAAATAATCATTTTTAACGTCCACAAGTTTACAAACGATGAATAATAAATTCTATCGGGTTTGGTGGACTATCCCAAAGTGATATTGCGAGAAAAAAAATTCAACGCTCCCCGGGTTGGATTTGAACCAGCTGTCTTCCCGGTCGTGCAGATGGTAGCACAACTGACCGAGATCAGGAGGACGCTGGTTCGAATTCAGCCCGGAGAGCGTTGAATTTTTTTCTCGCAATATTACTTTGGGATAGTCCACCAAGCCCGATAGAATTTATTATTCACAGTGGATTTATGTTTTTGATTGAAATGTTGAAGTACTTTACGTTACAATTCGTTTGAACAAGCTACGCGAGAAAGAACTCTCTCACGTATTTCGTTGGCTACATTACATTTTTTCTGGATTATAAACTGTCGAGTCGTTTACTCGGGTGTAACGACTCGAGGAACAATGTAAAAAAGAAGGGTCATTAATCACGTAAAAGGTGTAAAATGGCAAACGGGGCAGATAGTGTGTTCGTGACATGCGGGAGAAGTGGAGGATGCAAGCTGTATCAGTGAAAGACGAAAAAGAAGTAAGGGGGTTTGAGCTGATGCGTGCGCGCATTTCCTCGCACTCTCACCTTTACTCATGCATGAGCAGGTACGAAGTCTTCAGCCAGTACTCGAACAGTAGACAAGGACTTTTCGTCTTGACATGTGCGATCCTTCGACAGCTGTGCGTTTTTTTCACGCTCTTTCCCCCAACCCCAATAGAGGCTCAAGAGAATCAGCACACGCTATTTCTGAGAGTGACAGACTTTAACCGACCCCATTCTCACGCCATTTAAGTCGAAAGTGCGAAAAGAGCTGTGTAGCTATTTTACTCTTAGCACTTGCTCGTGTTCTTTCAAAACTTTTTAGAGTAAACTTTTAGTTTGATTGAAATGATGAAATGAAATTTCTCGCCTAATCACAACTGCATTCTATCATACTTGTCGAGTTTTTTCGTTTTTAAGGTGTCGGTTTAGGCGATGTGAAATTATGCCTGTTTTCCACCCGAACTCCATAAGTTAAATATAAGGAAACTGATGAAACAAAATGAAAGAAAAGCCCACGAGATAACAAGGTACAATTACTGTGACTTAAAATTATAAAAATTGAGGATAACAAGTGTCTGTAGTTTTCAATTCCGTATCGGATTGCACTAGATTAATGTGGAAATTGAAAATTATTCAGCTTGACTCCCGCCTAGTGAGTCTCAAGACACAATTAGCTACATGAAATAGTTTATCAAAACGTCAAAGTTATCAGTTGTCTGTCAATCATTCTGCCTCGTTCATCATTAGATTACATTGAACTTTTTTTTTACGGTAGTGTATCTCGTTTCACTTTGAGGTAGACAGAGGCTTCGGGGGAACGAAAGAGAGATAGATAGATAGATAGATAGATAGATAGACAGATAGATAGATAGACAGATAGATAGATGGATAGATAGAGAGAGAGAGAGAGAGAGAGAGAGAGAGAGAGAGAGAGAGAGAGAGAGAGAGAAAACGAGTCAGCAAAATAAGCTCCCCGGGGACGAGTTCTGGAGCGCTCTCGCGCCGGACGTAAAAAGCACTTGCCGGGAGGATAACAAGTTCGCCGGGCGGAAAACGTGCGCCTCCGCTCTTCTAGCCACCTGCCTGGCTACATTACGTATTCATTTGTGATTTCCGAGACCAAACTGCTCTGCAGACTCTGAGAAACTCGCGCAAGCCGCCGCACGAGCAAGTATGCGGCAAATAAGATTTCGATTCGAGATATTAATTGGGCCGCTCGCCACCCAAATTTCCCCTGAGGTTCAAGTATAACTAATCTGCTAGAGATATACACCAGATTGGCTGCTTTGTACATGCGCGTCTGTGAGTGCGTTCTGAAGAGTCCTTGGAAATTTACTCGAAAAATAAGGAGATTTTTCCCTTATTTGGAGTAGTTTGGGGAGTTCGGAGAACTCAGCTCACTTGGACTTGGGAAGTACTTGCAATATTGGTTGGCGAGCATATTGTACGCATCAAGCCCTTTCGCCGTTACTATCCCGAGAGGCTCTTCAATGAATACTGCGTTGAGTGAAGTACTTAACGATTGCGAGCTCGATGAAGTAATGAAAAAAAAAACTGGAATCGAATAGTGAACCGGATTTTCAAAGAAATGACGCAGTCCAATAACTCCATCTCGTTGGAATAATAATTGAAAAGATATTACTTCAAGTTTGATTCACGTTTAATTATGAGTAAGTTCTGATATAACATAAAAATGGGAAAACGCGTGGCAAAAAATTCCATTTCCAAAATAACGAGCTGAACTCTGAAAATTTAAGCAACAGAGCGTAGGAGCGTAAGAGGAATAATAGAATGTAATCGGAATTGCACCAGGTGCAGACAGGGCGAGCCGAGTTTTTCTCCAGCTGGCACGGGGAAGAGGCGAATAAGGGATGAGGCAGGTAGTAAGGAATAAAGATGGAAGGCGTGCGCTGAATGGGGGCTCTCCTTAAGAAACGAACTTTCTCTCACGCGTACGCTACCAAATTCGTATACGAAATGCTTGCACGCTCGCGTGCAACTATACCACGCCACTTTTGCCGGGAGCTCAGTAAGACGGATAGCAAGCGAAGGTCCTTGAAGAACCCTTTGATAGTCCTTCCGAGGCTCACCGGCTGCGCATGAATCTTCTTGCTTCTATGCGCCAGTTTCATTTTTCCTGGAATTCCCCTTGGAACCATGCACACTCTGGCGTCCTGAATTCGAAGCTGGGTTTTAAGCAAATTTCTGAAAAAGAATGATACGTCTCATTTTTTCTCCGATATCAGTTACGGTGAATTTGAAGAAATGTTAAATATTCAATTTCATCTAGCAAGAGGTAACTTTGAATTCTGAATTATTTCATCGATAAGATTGAAAGCCACCTGAGAATTGTGAATTATCTTTTATCTCATCCATTTACAGTAACTCAAGAATATCTGCATATACAGAAGCTTATATACTGTACATACATGAAATCAATATCAATCAAAAATCCTCGGTAAATCAAAATATTCGATCAAAATATTCCCAGGAATGATCTCAAAAAGTTACCCACTGCACAGTTTACAACCTCTTTTAGTGAGAGAACTGCAATATTATGAATAGGGTACATCATCCAAAACAATTAAAGTTTTCTGATGAATGTGTATCAGTGTAATTTTATTAAACATTATCTTACTGTTTCAAGAAGAATCATCTTCTATGGGATGTCAAATATAATCGTCTTTCCCCAATCTGCATCGTTTGATTGCATCTTATTTGATTTTTCTATGCATCAGCTTACACTGCATGTGAATGTTCCCAAATGTGAAGTCTCAGTTTTCAAAGTCATTATTCTCTAATCATCGTCGAAAAATTCTTTCAGTGTATACATATATCCATCAGATTTACTCTATGTCAATATTTTCTCTATCAATCCACTAAAAAAAATACATATATATACTTACACAGTTTCATATAGATATAGGTGCAGATATATTTGATACAGTATTGTACTATGTATAGCCTATAGTGTCAGGCTTTACTTTCCCTTTAGTATGATCGAAAGTGTCTTATAAGCTGCATAAGAAGATGCATCGACATGCCGAAGGACGAAAGACTTGGGCTTTCGAAGAAGAATTGAGTCTTCTTTGTGGAACGTGCGCACGTAGATAAATAAAGTTCCGTACTTGTATATACAAAGATCATTCTGTGGAAGTTTATGAATTAAGAAACTTTCCTGCCCTATTTTGTTTACATGCACTGCTCATCGGTCAAAAGGGGGTGCGTTTCAATTTTTCATAGAAAATCTTGATAATTTATACTTTGATGGAAAGTTACTCTATCAATTTTTGAATTTATGATAAGAAGTATATCTAGAGTTTCTTCACGCCAATATCTTCAACCTTATAATTTTTTTTTCAAATTTTGTCGAAATAAATTCACTTAGCACCTGTAACAATTGTCTAATATTCACATATGGTAGTTTGACAATACATAGTATAAGGATCTCAGCTTTATAATGAAATTATCAATATTTGTAATATAAAAATCATACTGTATTTGATGTTGAATCTTACGCAGGGACCAGAAAGAAATAAAAAGTAATGAACCGTTTTTGAGAATTTTATACTGAAGGAAGTATTTTAATTTGCATGTTTTCAGAGATCAATGAACATGTCAAAAAAAAATCGTTATATCATTGAGTTATCATTGAGAATTTTGATTGTCAATAATCAATCTATTGATATTTTACTGGAAAAAAACCGTTAAGGGTCCGAGAAAAATTCGCCAGATTGGAAAGTGTCCCAATGGCAATATTTTGAACTTCTTACGTGATGTGATTGTTGAATTGCGAGAAAAGTTTTGATTCTCGGCTGGATGAAAATAAAAGCAGTCTCGCCGGAAACGGACAGTGAAATCGCGTATCATGCGAAGAGTGGTTGGGGAGCATCGACGCGCCCCCAAAGCGGCACAATACCATAAATCGAGATAGACAGTTTTCATTAATCGTTCGCCTCAGCAGCAGCAGCAGCAGCAGCAGCAGCAGCAGCAGTAGCAGCGGTGGAGTAGTGGGAAGAGTGAGAGAGGAGCGAGAGCGAGAGTGAGAGAGAGAGAGAGGGAGAGGGGGAGGGGGTAGGAGGGTGGGGGGGCAGTGAGGGAGCAGGAAGCGGTGCGAGCGCGGTCCATGCTCGTGACAGTATAACGAGCGCTCGTAAGACAGAGCGAGCGAGCGCGACGGATAACAGAGCAGAGATAGAGACGGAGCAAGTGAGCGAGCCGAAACTGCCAAAGCGAAAATACCGCAATCTCTCACTGTCCGCTCCTTGCTCGGCTCCGGAACATTCCTCCGTAGGAGCGTCCTCTCGGACCCTTCGAGCTCCAGGGCGGGGGCCGCGGGGGGCGCGGGGCGCTGCGTCGTCTGCAGAAGCTAGCCAGCGACGCGCTAGTTTTGTCTGTGGAACACCGCAATTAGCCGTCTAGAGCCACGTGTGCCACGAATGGTTCGCTCCTCCTGGACCACTAGACGCCCACGCGACGCGTCACCTGCGTGTATATAGGCACACAGCCGAGCCAGCCCGTGTCTGGGACATACGATAGCTGACGCTTCTCTAGCCGCGAATCGAATTTCAACTGACGCCATGATATGGCCAATCGAGACCTCGCGTCACTGTGTGTTTTTGAGTTCTGTGCGGTACAGAATCTTTTACAGACGCAATGTCACTCATTTCTCTTTCTTGGTTTGAATAATCTACCGATGGTAACAATCGATACCAACCGAAAGGGGGTTTTTCTCGAGTAAGCATTTTTAATGATGAATCAACAATTTTCAGAGAGTTTGAACTAACTTTATTATAATATTAAATTTCAACACTACTAAAATTAAACTTCTTGAAATCAATTCCTCTGAACATGTCTCGAGGCTTCAGTTAATATTGAGGATGTCACCGCACTTCCCAACAGGATAAGTCAATCGTATTTTCGAAGTTTTAGTGTACCTAAGTAGTAAAGCAGATAATAAAGGAGAAAACGCTTCTCTTATCTGAAGCCCGTTTTACGGTTAGCTGTACGACATCTTATATCGCACTTACAGCAGCCTTTCGGGCATCATAAATGCCTGCCATGACCGCTTCTCGTCGTCGACGTGTTCGTCGTTGTCTGGCGGAACGCGTACGCCCCACCGTCACTATATTCTTTGCTTTACTTTGATATTTTCTTTACCATTTTGTCAGTACTGGTCTTACACACCAAACGAGAATCATTTCATTTTAACTGGTTACATACCGTGCATAAGCCATGAGGTGATCGGGAAATCACGTTAGTATCCGAAGTTGACTCTAGAATCAATTCGTTGAGTGGAGAGATTATCTTCTCCCGTAGAGCTCGATCAGATAAATAGTTTTGAAATAGATGTCCAAGTTCTGATTGAGGAGTTTTATTGAATAAGAAACAAAATGAATAAAAATGTATTTAGGTCATACCATAAGAGAGTTTTGTTTTCCTTTAGTATATATGATTTATTTAGCTTTATTTGGCGTCCGTTTGTTTGTCAGCAGACTAACTGAAAGGGAAGGGCAGAACTTTGTCATCAAAGTTTAAAGTACTTCACGGTAAATCAGCTAGCTCAGTTTGAAATTTTTCTCTTATATTTGTTTTCAATGTATAAAAAAATCTCACGGAAAAAATATTTTCTCTACAAAAATAGTTGTTTTACAGTTACATATTTTCAAACGTAAATTTGTTAGCTGGTGGTGAAGGGCGCAAACGTGTATCGGACACACACGCTTATTCAAATGCGAACTTATTATACAGTCAGACTCGAGGATTGTTGAGCCTTTTTCGACTCATGCAGAATGAATAATGAGGACAAGATTTCCGAAAAATCACTTCTATGTAAGTCATCAGGAGACAGAGAGACCAAAAAGAACTAAAAAATTCTCATAACTTGAAGATATCCTGAACGTCTCTTCGGATTACGAACAAGTTTATACCGCATACTTTTACGAAGAGATATTTTGGATATTGTGGAGATCATTGTAATTTTTTTATTGAAAACTGATTTTGAAAAACCTCTCCATCTACAAATTTTTTGTCAGCAAATTTTAATCGGAAATAAATGATCATCAAGCTATCGGTGTTATTTCAGTTTACTTTTGTAAACAGCTTATTTTATCGTTGATCACATAATAATTGAAAATATTTACGTCTCTGGGTCTGAAAATCAATGATATGATTTTTATTCGTAAAGGATTCATCAATTATTTATCAGTGGAATCTCTTCGCGATAATTATATGCATTAGCGCGAGGGGGAAGTGAATGGGCGGTATCTTGGAGCGCCAGCGTCCAGACAAGGGGATTGGCGTCGTTGTTGATCGGAGTGTAATGCCAGATAACTCAAACCAGGACCGGTGGAGCGTGGACTGCACTTGCATTGTCAGAGATTAGTAAAGGACGACATGACCAACTTGCGTAACCTGAAAAAGGATTACGCTTCACTGCATCTTGTGTGGCGAGCTGGGCGAGAATTTGGTGCCGTTAATCAACGACTCGATCGTTTTCCGATTATACAAGCCGCAGCAAAGTCTAATTAATTAAAAGGAAATCTATTTCTATCACTACCCACTGCCTCAATTTCGAAAAGCTGAACATGATCAGAATTCAGGAGAAGTACTTTCTTCAAAATTAATTTGGAATCCCCACTCTAAACGATATTTGATTTCGGCCTTTGAAGCAATGAACCGTTCAGCTCGCGAAAATTTCAAATCAAACCGGGAAGAATCCATCAAAGAATTTAATCAGTGAATCATCGAAAAATAATTACTCATTCGTTGAATTGCGCGTGTGATTAATATTAAAAATACGAGCAAATTTGACCCCACTTTCGGAGCTTTAATAATCTGCATCATTACGGAAGTCAGGAGAAGTAGCGTCACGAGGTCGGGCTGGAGCCATGAATTGGGCAAAATTAACAGTTAATTGCGAAAAGGAAAACTCTGTGTGCCAGTAGCTTTGGTTTAGCGGCGGCGGTGGTGGCTGCGGCAGTCGTGTCTCGCAGTATTATGGCAATCTAAGTTGGCATGTTTAGCCAGCTCATGGCTCAGCTGCGGGACTGAGCGAGAGCGGCTGCCGATAGCTGGCTGAGTAAACATCCGCGGCGTATTTGCCGTGGCGGCATCCGACCGATCCAGCTGCAGGATTCCTAGATATTGCTCGGAAATGCATCGCGCGCACGTCTTGTTTACCCGGAGCTCGTGCGCGGGGTTAAAGACAGGTCCGTTTTAATCGCGCCATTGACGCCCCAGCTCTGGCTGTTGCTTTGAGAGTTGGCGTCTTGATATACACATTGCATCCGTCGCCCGCGCCCACGTACGTACGCTCGAACGATGGAAAAGGAAGTTCTATCCGGCGAACTTTGCTCACTGACAACGAGCGATGTGAGCCACCGAGGATTTAAACGGGTGTCAAAAGCAGCAGCGCCAGCCCTTCGTCCCGCTCGCACGCGTGCTCAGACAACGCATAATTTTTTTCGAAAAGTTCTTTGTCAAGCGGAAGGCAGGAAGAGAGGCGGAAAGGAATAGGAAAAAGTTGTCGCAAAAAAGCCTTGGAAATATGACAAGCGCTGCACGGATGGATTTCAGGAGAGTGGATTCCAGGAGAGAGCGGGAGAGAGAGAGAGGGGTGGGGGCAAGAGAGAGGAGAGAGAGAGCAGTGAACAAACCGAATTAACGGACAAGCCGTGAAATTGAATTACAGTATAAGCAAAAGCTCGAGTGGAGTGGGAGAAAAAGAGTGAACTGAGGCTGGCGATGCAGCAGCCCAGCAGCGGCAGCAGCAGGCCGGATGATCTCGGCTCGCGCGCGCTCGAGTCGCATTGTTCAGAGGCACTCGTGTCTGGCGTGCGACTACTTGACTGGCGCTCGGCGAATCGTGTCTCGTTGCCTCTTTCTCTTTTGCCTAGTCGACGTCAGCCCCTACGAAGTAGTCGGCCGAGCCGCTCTACACGACGTAACAAGAAGTTTTAGAGTATCGCGCGAGGGGGTGGGGGCAAGGGAGCGCGGGCGCAAGCGCGCGCGACGGTATTCTTACGCGGCTTTGTTCCGCCCTCGGGGCTGAATTAATTGCTGCGTTTTTGACATCCATTCATTGTCAGTGCCTTCGTCTTCGTCGCTGGCGTCGGCGTCGTTGTGGCAGACGACGTCAAATGAGAAAGACAGAGAAAGACAATCTGCTGCGAAGAACGGAAGAGTTTCGGCTTGGGAGCTGACGTTCTGCGATACTAACCCGGCTTGGAAAATTATTCCCCCACCGACGAGTATCACAATCCGGAACTCAATTTCACTGCACTTGTTTGCTACTGTAATCTCACACCGGAATCGCTGCCATTTAACCGAGAACGTTAATATTCGGGATGATCTTGTTACAGATCAATTATACTTCGGTGGATTGGTGGAATAACATTTCACACAGGAGAACGGTGACACCTGACTATTATCGGAAATATACGTTTATCTTGTCTATTTTTGGTTCAGTGAATATTATTGGATATCGGATTCATGACGCAATCAAGAATTTATGGAAACTCATTGAAAAGTTGGTCGTCCGAACAGATGTCTCCCTAAACTCGTCTCTTTCCACTTAAATGTACAGCTCGAGTAGCTGTCTGGCTGGTTGAAAATTTGATGGGATTCCTGAGCGAGACAGTGTACTTCCGCAATCGACCTATGAATTACAATTGAATATACAAGAGGCTGAAATATTCAAATCGGTATCCATTGCAGCTGCGAGTTAAAATTCCGAACAGATTTCAAACTGGCGCGCATTAAAGAATCATCCAAACTCTCGAGGAGAGGCTAGGCGGTGCGGCGGTGGCATCGGAGGCGCGAGACAATGCAGCGCCCCGGCAGCTGGCCTCGCCAAACAATTCAGCTCGTGTATTATGAAAGCTCAACTACGAGGCTCTAAGCCGCTACGCTCGGGAGATCGAACAGGCGGCGCGGCTTTCATCTAACGCAGGCGCAAATCTGGCTGTCTATACGTCTTAGCCGGTTCCACAGTTGTTTAAGTCCGCGCGCATACATAAAGTTCTTCGTGCCTCACAGCCAAAGTTCCTTCGGCTGGAGGAGCTACTGAGTGACGCCGTCAGATTGCAGTGTAATCATTGGCCGAAGTTCCTCCTCAAGTTTTCCGACGATGAGGAGAGCCGTGAAGAAAAGCGACCAGCCAGCCAGCCAGCCGGGCACGCGTTTGTCCTTCCGCTCTTCCCATCCGCGCCCTTGCGCCAGCTGCAGCCCGACATCGCCCGCCGACCGGCGTCAGCCTATTGAATATGCATAGGTTATATTAAATTGGGCCACCGGCTGCTGCTGCTGCCGCTGTTGCGAGACAAGAGACTATACCCGCCGGGCCCCCCCCCCCTCCTCCACTTCCCAAATGCCAACTAATTACATTGGTTTGATGAACTTCGAACGCTCAGCTTTTTTATCTTGTCGATCGGCAAATATGGGAGAAATAACGTGATGGCATGATTGGGGGAAAGCTGTATAGTGTGCTCGTATACTCCTACCGTCGAACCGTAGGCTTTTCTCAGGTACAGAGCGCTGCCTACCACATGTTCACGTTACTTTCTAATTTAAAAGCAACTTTATTCTCAAAGTTTTGGAAAGACTAATTCGTTTTAGATATTTTCGCACTCGTGATAAATTAATTACTGTATTTTTTCTAGTCGTTTACATAAAAGTGTATTCTTGAAAACGTTTTTGTTAAATTTATTTTTCGTGGGACTAAAAAGGCTCACAATAGTCACGAGTAATACTGATCCACTCATTTGAATTTGTATATGTTACAAGCCACTAGTCTTCAATGACTTATATATTTTCTCTCATCATTTTTAATGACAATAATTAAACGTGTACGAGAAATAAGGTAAAGTTCGACGAAAAAGTTTCGACCTTTCTGCTACTGACAGTCGTTCATACACATAAATAGACAGACAGACAGACAAATAAGCACCCATTGAAGCTAAATACAAGCGTGTGAAAATGTATGATTATTTATTAGGTTAAAACTATACACACATTTCTCATAAAAACTAAAGGATTCTGATGTTTCTCCATGTTTCATATATGTCTTGCATAATTTTTCATCATCTACGAAGTAGTTTTCAGAGTAGTCTATACTTGATTTTATGCAGTTCATGAACTGATTGTTATTTCTTCATTCACAATGATTCGTTTATCATCCTAACATAGATTATTTCTTCAAAATATCTAATGACTAGTAGTAAAACAAAATGTAAACTATACAGTGATTAATTAATTTTCAAAATTAATTTTAAATACTCATCTGCATTTTTCGTGATAATATCATAGGTATAACTGTGCTTCTCATCCCTCTTCTCGCTGATGAAAAAAAATTGCGACAGTAAATACTAGAAAGATTCAAAGATGCTTCTTATGATTTGAAGAGTCTCATAAAGTTTTTTGCATTCCCATAAAACATTCGAGTATCCTTTGCTATACCGTTCTTCATCTTGGTTTAGAGTACTCTGAAGATTTGCAATTCTAAATATTCAAACAAAGTTTGATGAATTTTCTAGATCAATTGTTCGTCTAAACTTCACAATAAGTCGTAAAACATATTGCGACAAATTAATTAATCTCTCAAATTGGAATTACATATAACTTTATTAAATTCTCGATCCTGCAAAATTAATTATAAAAACTCCATGAATTTCATTTATCCACGTGGAATCGTCTTCAAACATAAATACCAAAGTCGCAGTTAAAATCAATAGTCTAATTCGAGTGATTTCAATTTTAATAAATCGGGTGAGTGATTATAGAAAAGTTACTCAAATATTCCTCTTACACATAAATCCAACTCTTCTCTGATCTGCAAGCTTTGTGCGAAGCAGGGTTTAGGGAAGTGAAGGAGGTCGACTCGGGACTATTCTCATCCCTAAAGATACCGATAGTAATGGTATTTGCATACTAGAAGGACAGCGACAACAAAAGCCTGGTGTGGATTAGGAATTTCGCTTGACATTGCTACGCATGCCTTGTATATACTTGCCCAAATTTAGAACTAACGCAAGACAAAAGTGATCTCACGTCAAGTTAGAAATATGTCACCAACGATAAATTTGATACGATTTTTATGATGTGCTTTTATGCTGTGCGATTATTCCCGGTGATTTCCATATATAAGTACTTGTGGATCGTATGGTCTTGGATTTTATTTCATATATTATTCAGTATGTTCATAATCTTCCTTAGCCCGAAGAACTTTGTTTCGCCTGCCCAATAATTCTCATTAGCAGGATATTTGAAGTCAGCACCAAAAATATGATCTATATCATATTATTTTAGCAAATTAAGGCATTCCACTTATTTCATGCCTAGCTGAACAATTCACATGCGCAAGATTAATAGTGAAATGTGCTCTGCGGCCAGTATTAATCTTATTTAATTACTCCTTAGTCCACGAATGAATACGTAGCTCTAGTATGACACTGAATGGGTACGCCCAAGTCCAAGAGACAAAACAAATGATGGTGTTGATTTGAATCCCATCCTCTTACGAAAGCGGGTATACACATTCTGATCCTCGGGCTGGGTCTACCGAGCCTAGCACTACAGTCGCCAGAGCCGGATGATAATGTAATATGGTGAGAACATGTCCAGTGCTGCACGTACTTGCGGTACTTGTGGAATGTGGTCGCGCGCACAAGGGCACAATGAATTAGGAAGCGTGACGCGACCTTTGATATCTCCCTCACCTGCTGTGACACATGTCCGAGCTTCGAATGTAATATCATTTTTTACCAGCATGCGCACAAACGTCCGGAGATGGCGCACTCTTTGAGGGGTTGGAATTTTTTAATTTAGACTGATGGAAAATATCAAACGCCAACCAACAAATAGTCGAGGTTACGTCAACTTTTAATCTGACTAATTAAAAAGATTCTCATTTTTGAAATAACACTGCATTAAACACTATATACTCGCCAGTGATTTGACGATTTTTTTTAATGAGATTTAAGAGATTTTAGTTCTACTCGAGGGTAATTGAACCTAAAAAATTATTTTAAAGTACGTGCGCTTTGATTCTATGCAAAGTATATGCGTGAAGGCAAATAATTTTCTTTCCAAATATTTTTCAATTCATTCTCCTGAAAATAATAGATGCATGATAATTTTTGTAATCATTATCTTACGCGTGCCAGATGAAATTCACTCCGAAATGCTCATCAATACTAGCAACGTGCTTTTGCAACTAGTTATTACAGTGTTGATCATAAAAAAAAACTGCTTCAAGAGCTCTCAAGGTGACTTAGATCATTAGCACGGCATGCTCGCATCAAGCTGCAGCATATTACAGCTAATACGATCACCGCTTCAGACAGGAGTGCTAAACGAGATAAATGCTGCCCCGTTAATAGTTACTTCGAATTGCCTATAGGATGACTTGCTTAGCGTAGCTTTCACAAAGTAGATAACGAAGGTAAAATGACTTCCTCCCCCAGCTCTACCTCCATGATATCGAAGTTGCGAGGTTATTTGCGTATAGGAAGAAATTGTACGTGATGAATAGGTTCTTGATTCTCTAATAGCATAGCCAAGATTAAATGTTGAAGAGAACGTCTTTTATTATCAATTAGCTGACTTTTGAACTAAAGTTAGTTGTACAAGATGTAATCTTAAAAGTAGGTCATGAGGAAAGCTCACATTGTACAGTACAAGTTAGACACTTGCAATAGTTAAGTTGTCTCTAAGGATATATCGAAATTCATTCACTGCCGCATTTGAACTTCTTCACGTACTTTCTACGGTTTGACAAATCAATTTCAATCCAATGTTCCGTCGTTTTAAGACATCCCGAGCTCCATGATTGAAACGAATCATTTTTGTTGTAGATATCAGCAATTTTTATTTTATCTCGGAGTGATAGCTTACATGTATACGTAATAGCATATAATGTATGTGCACCCAATATGGGCCACCTAAGCGCGAAAAGTCACTACTATGCGTTAAATGTGAATTTCTCAACGTTGCTGGTGGGACATCAAAGGTCTATATAATACCTTCAGAATTACTCAAACTGTATTCGATTTGGACTCTTTTACAACAATTAACAGCATTTTCTAAAAATTATATTTTTTCGGGAATAAAACCGAGTGTACCCAATACGGGCCACCTAAGGGCGAACAGTCTCTTCGTCGAGGTAAATGTAAATTTCTAAATGTCAATGATGGGCCATAAAAGGTCCGTTCTATACCTTCAGAATGAGCTAAGCCACATTCATTTCCGACCTTTTCTATGCTGAGTAACAGTATTTTAAAAAAACTTCTTTAGTTATTGACTTCGTGAAATGAAGGTAAAAATCAATGATTCAGACAGTGTCACATATTGGGTACGATTGATGAAAATTATGAAGACCTATTGAAACGGCTAATAAAAAAAGAGGTATGATGGAAAAAAAATTGGAAGATAAAGATGAAATGCTAATGATTTTTATGATAAATTACTTGATTCCTTTGACTTGGTCAAAGTGTATCAAAAAAATTCTTACACGCTTGAGCAAAACTACCTAGTACCTCAACGGTTACTAGGGAGATCATCATTAATTGTTATGGAAAATACAGAGATACTGTGTATTGTGACCTCAAAAATTACCTGACTAACCCGATTTGCCTCGTCAAGATCGGGTATCTCCACATATCTTGATTGTTCTGAAACTCTAGTCTCACGTGACCACTAAAACAATTTTACTTTTCCATCAGGAAACAATTGTCTATTTGTTTTATGATATTTTTAATTCACAAATTTATTTTTATACATAGAGCTAGCTCTGTTTAAATTAATGTAACCACGAGTAGCACTGTTCGAAGTGAGAATTTACTGCCTAATCCGATTATCGATAATTGGTATTGCGATCGATTTTCTTCATTAGTCATTACAGCTAATCAAACAATAACAACTCTTCAATGAGCTCTAATGTTACTTGCGGATGATTTCATTGTCCTAATCCCTCTGTCTCTCTAACTCTGATATTAAATTTGCACAAATATGAGCATTTTCTTACTTCTGATGAAATGATCATATGGTATAAATTCAGTCACTATCGTTCAAAATTATTGTCGCTCAATTCACATACTACACAATCATCCTATTGTGAAATTGAGATAAAGTTTTTTTTGCAATATTATTCTGCTTTGTTTCAATATCTCTTTTCAGAGAATGACTTAGACAGGAACCGAATCAAAATTAATCGTTTCCTATGGGAAGCTTGATGAGCGTGATTGGGCAAAGCCTTGAAGCAACAACCATCATAAACTAGATTGGTAGGCCTGACGCTTACAAACACACGCACACGCATACACACACGAGCACCACAGAATGCACACACGCACATCAAGAACAGCTGCATCCCCGCGGAGGCGGAGGGAGAGCAATCTGCAACCCGATGCGCGTGCGCTTGCTCAAAATTAACGGAATCAAATCAAGCCGCTCAGCTTATTAGAGCGGCAACGATCCAGAAGCATCGAGACGGGCCGCAGCAGCCGACAAGATCGTGAGCCAAGACGATGCCGGGAGCGGAGGAGCGTCGGCAAGCAGCGGAAGCCGGCGAGGGAAATGAGTGGGAGCGAGATAGATGTGAGCGCAGGCTCGAAGCTCATCAAGTTGATGCAGCTGGGATTATCTTGAGCGCGGATAGTGAACTGGCACCAGTGTCACTCCCGGGGAAGGCGGGATCGGTTGTGTGAATCGCGCTATTAATTGGTCGTTTGATTGGAAGTCCGCCGGGGTCCGCTAAATCTTCTCTAGCATGAGCTTCTGACTTGGCAGAGCGAACGATCGTGGACGAATCTCACGAGGCTGGCCAGTTCGCTACAACCCCCCCCCCCTCCCCACTCTCTCTCTCTCTCTCTCTCTCTCTCTCTCGCTCTACATCTCTCTCTTACTCTGACCAATAATTCAATCATCCATTGCTTCTACATACCAAAAATGATTCTCTGATTCAAGTTCATGTTGCAACTTGATCCAAGTAAATTTCGCTTAAGTTGCAATAGCAACATGTGCTCAAATCAAAGAATTATTTTTGTTGCGTGTTGGGATGTTTATGAGTAGCCTTGTGTGATCGAGAGTTAGAGGAGATGAGGGAGAGAGAGAGAGAGAAGGCAAAGGGGAGAGATGGACTCGAATCGACTGCTACAGCGTCTCTATATAGTCCAGCGTGATGGAATAGTAGTGTCGCTCGGGAGTGACATATCATATATAATGTCCCGGCCATTTTGGTCTGTATACAAATTAGCGCTGCCGTGTTTGATAATGCCCATCCTCGCTAACTCTCGTTGGAAATTATGAGTAGAATATGAGACCTATTGCCCGTGTAACATTATAACAATTGCACGGTTGCGATGAACACAATTTCCCTTTTCCAAATTAAATTAATTTGTGCCCCAGAAGCAGAAGGTTAAGCATGTTGTTTTTGACTGAGATGCTAAATCAACTCGTGGCTCCAAGATGATAATGACAACTCGTGGCTCCAAGATGATAATGACATTACAAAATGCATCAATAAATCAAGTACCATTATTATTATACCCGGGATATTTTAATCATTACAGGAGAAATAATATTTCATCACAAATTTTGATAATCTAATGATCTTTTGTGAATATTCACGAAAATCCAAACGGGCATAAAACTTATCCTAGTTTCCGGCAAAACATAGTCTAAACTGTCAATTTACTGAAGAAACAAACTACTTAATTAAAATATATCAAAAATCTGATTCTTGATTTCTCCAAGTATACTCAGCTTTGCGCTCTTTACTTCCACAAACTAACAACATCAATTTTCGTTACAAACAATCGATCACAATTTCAAAATAAAATCACTGACACGTCATTTTCAACAATAATCTCGCCCTCGTCTGACCGTATCTCAACACATTTTTCTCTCCTTGCTTCTGCTTCATGTAGAGATATCTGGAACAAAAGAAGCTGAATTTTGCTTCTTCAATGGATTTCAATTCTTCTTGAAAAGTGAATAAATTTCGAATCAATTACCTGAAAAAACATTTCAGGGTAAATAATTTGTCATTGAATATGAGCGCGAGGGCTGGGGATGGATCCAGGCGATATTTAAAGTCACGTTAACCTCAGCGAGACTCTTACACTTTGCACTGGCTTGATTTTATTCCAGTT
This sequence comes from Aphelinus atriplicis, assembly GCA_020882685.1. Classification (NCBI taxonomy): domain Eukaryota; kingdom Metazoa; phylum Arthropoda; class Insecta; order Hymenoptera; family Aphelinidae; genus Aphelinus; species Aphelinus atriplicis. Next base: position 64,346,900 of record CM037073.1, on the reverse strand, counting down.
TGATAAATCGCTATCACGAGGCTCTCGTCGCCGATTGGCGGCGCCAAATATATCTTCGGTGCGTGTTCGCGTCTTTCTCTCTCACGTTCTTTTGCACACTTCGGAACGGCACGTGAATAAATACGTGCGTTTAGCGGATTGATAGGCTACAGCGTACTTTGGCAAACTCCGACTCCGCCTTAGCGTGTTGGGCTCTCTCTTCACCGGCCCTGAATAGAAACGATTCGGCTTTTCGCTAAGCCGCAATTTATCTAACTATTTATCCACTATTTTGTGAATTTTCCTTTGGATGGTGGTTCTAATAAGACTAGTTTCTTTCAGTTCAACTCGATCAGGACCTTCATGAAACTGAACAAAACCCTTAATTTTGAAAGAGAGTTCCATAGAAACTTGCGTCGAATTTTTTAGATTTCATTCCAAAATCTTCTGATGATCTTCTAATGGTTGCTAGTGAGAGGCAAACAACTTGAGAATCATTAGTATTATATCGTGCATGGAATCACATCGAAAATAATAATTCTAACGTCAGAGTAATTTGACTGTGCGTAAACACAAGCAAACCCCCCCGTTCAGAGATGATTTAATAAAGCTTGATCATGATAGCGCAAATGAAAAGCTCCCCAGATAATACTCTAAGACTCACAAACGACGTGCGGCATTAAAGTGTCGTCACCCCTCTTATCTTTGTGAAATTCATGCTAACAAATTTTGTCAAAATTTCTGTTGCAGGTAAGCAGTGCTTGTGTCTAGTCTGAACAAGCTATTTATAGAAGCACTTCCTTGTACCGTTCCTTCCCTAAGATTTCGTGCCGCTATCAGCTCAGGGGTGTGTAGTCGGTCGGTGAGTTTTAATTTAAATCGAGTCGAGACCAGAGAGCGAGGGAGCGACCATCATTTTTACAGTTTATCTGTCACTCGCTAGACCACTAGCTTCCCTCTTGATTACGTAGAATGAAGATACCACAGCGATAACGTCCTTCTCTGTCTGTGTTTCTCTTGGCCTTATCAGCTTTTGACGCGCCGACGACGACCTAAAAAATTCCCGAGGCAGAAGGAATCCTCTAGCAAAAAATATAAAAATGTTGCGAGATCGTGCCCGGCTGATATAATCGTCTGCTAAATGTCATTCAGCCGCGCGAAATTCTATGCCTGAATTTCTATACTGCGAGTTGAGAAAGAAAGAGAAAGAAGCCGGGTCGAGATTGACAGTTTCCGAGCGTACCGCTGCCTCCGCCACCGCCGCCTAGAATGTATTTCCTTTATTGATCTCTTGGGTGCAAGCGAGCGAGCACGAGGCGATGATTTGACGTCACGGAGGCGTCTGAAAATAATATTTCACCCGCCGAGTGGAAAGTGTCATTAAAGGGGAGGTTTCGTGGGCGGCTTGTGTCGGGAGACGTTATATCTGATAGTGATGAGATTTATTGCCCGAACAAGGTTTTTAGTTTATTGTTTGAGCTTGCTTGCGAGTTCGGGACTGCGGCTGCTGCTGCTGCCTGACTGACGCGTCTTGTGCAAACATCACAACTTCGATGAGATGTCAAAAACTGAAAACGTCACTCTGAAGAATTGGATATTTTAGGATTCTGCAGGATCCTCTTTTCGTGCGAGGCATCAATCACTTTCAATCTGCTCAAGATGTAGATTATATGTTCGAGGCAATTCGTATACTTCCGCAACTTTGGAATTTAATCAAATCGATTTCCATCGCACTGTCCAACTCAAATTTCGCTCGATACATTGTCTTGATTTCTCATCCTTGTTCCCGTTCCCCAGGAACACAGAATAAGTCTTACGGGCACTTTTGAAACACTGGTAATTCATTATGTTGCGATTGAAATGATTGCATGTTCAAGGTGATCATTGAATGTATATAATGGAAGGTAGGGCGAGGTAGCGCGAGCTCGCAAAACGGAGCTCGCGGCGTCTCTAATAAAGTCCCGGAATACATTAGCCGTGAATACGGTAATTGTTGCCATGAATTTCTTGATATTCCCGGCAGAAAATTCCCCGGTGGTGGCTCGGCTCGCTCCAATTCATTGCGTCTTCGCGGCGGCGCGGCGGAGGCGGCAGACGCGCACCTCTTACCTCAGCATGCTGTCAGCTTTATGCGTGGCGAATTTCGCGAAGGCCTTAGCGTGGCGGTAATATCAGAAACTGTAACTTCCGCGGCTCGGGAGCAGACTAGCTCGCTCGCTCGCACAGACACGGACGCAGAGGCGGACGACAGGGATATCCATTTCAGGACATTCAAGCCCACACGCGAGCAGCGGCGCGCCCGCGCGCGCGCGCGCACAAACACACGGCTCTTCTAAGATTACTACTGCCACTAGGCAGTTTCATTATGCCCCCGCGAGAAGAGAGCCTTGGGACGCCGCTCGAATGCCGCTTCTCCGTTCCGTTTGTGCCCGCGGAAAGATGAACGGCTCGCGTTGCTCGGCTTTTCACGTCCGAGAACGCCCGCGCGCCAGTTTCTTTTCTGGTGCGAGCGCGAGGCCAGAGAGCGAGGCACACTTTTGTCGCCGCCAAGGCAAGCCTCCACTCCACGGGTATTGCTTTTTCGATACAATATAGAGTGCGCTCGCTCGCTCGCGCCATACCCGCAGACGTGTTTCTTGATAAATAAATGCGTGAATCCCGTGGTACTTAGCAGATTGTCGCGATACGCCGCGCGACCTCCGACTCATGCGCGCGCGGCTCTGTTCGCCGCGACTCATTTTTTTAATTGATTCTCCAATGATTTTCCCAGAAGCTGCGAGCTCGACCGCTGCTACACATTTCTGTCGTTGAGTTTCTACTCCGTTGAGTTTTTCATGTCATGCGGTGGGGGGTGGTCAGAAGTTTGGCATTCAAATTGTATCTACTTCCTGATGAGTTGGAGATCCGATAGTTTGTATGAAAATTTAATTTGCGCGCCAATGCAATTTTGTGCATTAATATTCAATTCGAAACATGTTTTTTCTAAATGTGAACGGTTCTAAATGTGAATAGGTGAGTTACAGGCTGAAGGCGCATACCACACTCAAACAAGTTTACTCGATTAAATAAATTATGGATACGAAAATCACGTTCTTACGAGAGGATATTCAGAACATCTTCGTGCCCTCCTTTTCAGTCTTTCACATAACCGTGTATTTTTAAGAATCTTTTTTGAAGGCATATTTTTTGGAAACCTTATTCTACTATCTTATCGTTGCTGTACTTTTTATTATGTGCCAAATTTAAATAGATCTAAATGTGAACTTGATACAAATTTGATTAATTTTTAGAACTACCAACATTTGGTGCAGGTTTCATCTTATGAATTCCAGAAAATCCCTGCGAAATCCATGTATTTGATTTATCGATTGGGTATATATATCTTTGCTTCGATCACCAGTAGCAAATATTAGAATAAGATATTTTATTTTGAAAAAACACTTCTGAAAAAAACCATTAATAATCCAGCTCGATGCATCAATATCTGCTATATTCGGATCAAGCATCTATCGGAAGCACAGATGGTTGAATATATTCTCGCACTCTCGTCGATGAAGAATGAGTGCAGCCCGAGTGGAAACCGTAAAACGTAGCTGGCTTATGCAAGCGTAGACTTGGAACTTCATCGTCCAAAACTTTTTGCCGGGCTCATATACCCATTGTAATCGAGCGGCAACTCGGAGAAATTTCGAATTGAAGTAAGGGTCCTATATAGTTGTGGACCGCGTACTTGCGAGCACCTACGCGAGATTACGCCGTGAAAGTGGTTTCTTCCCGGGGACCGGCGCATGTTGAGGGTCGAAAGGTACAAGAAGCTGGCCAAACCGCTGATGGCCCGACCCACTCCTCCCTCGCTCTCTCTCTCTCTCCCTTGCTTTCTCTTTCGCTCGCTGTACGTATACATATATGTGCATTGCTGTATTTTGCACCGGTTTCTCCAGGTCTCCGACGAAAACACTTTATTCCCTTTCACTGATGAGGAACACTGGCTGCCGTTAAATTGATGTATGGCAAGCGCAGCTAAGCTAGTTCGTTTTTACTTTTCTGTCACTGTCATGACGGTAAGCGTATGACAGTGTAGATATAGTAGCTTAGAAATTCAGCTTGTTATATAAAGTTATTATTGGTTGGATTTGACTAATATCTAAGAACGCGACAGAACCATTTGATCCACATTTGGGAGAGAAAAATTCATTTAATCCTTTGAGATTAACTTTCCATCGATTCGGAACTATTGTGGGAGGGAGGGCGGTGACAGCCATTCTTTTCGATCCCTGGTAACGATATCGATTGCTCTTTTCATGAACATTAATCCATAGTCTTGAGCTTCTGTGGACGTCATCAGAGGCTCTTAATATGTCGCCTCGAAGCTCGTTCTTCTATCTATCTTCCTCGTTGACGAAATTATTCTGACTGGCAACGAGGAAGAGAGAGAGAGAGAGAGAGAGATAGAGAGAGAGAGAGAGAGAGAGAGAGAGAGAGAGAGAGGTGGGGGCACACGAGCCATTAGGCGACAGAAATGCGCGTCAATTAGAAGAGGGTCGAAGAGCTAAGGAAAAAACCGACTGGCAAGAAGCTAAAGGGGGCTAGATTTCTTATTAACATCATTAATCACCTGGGACGAAGGAGGCTCGTTCCCGAAAATGTGTACAGTGGAGGGCAAAAAAATTTGCGACGCCCAAGTCAACCGCACTGCTCTCTTCCACGCTGCTGCCTTCCTTTTTCTCTGCCGAACCTTCCCTCGGACGCGCAGCCGATTGCGGTGGCAATGCCCCTTTTGTGGTGGCTCTTAAGTACGCGAAAGGGGCGGATTTTGCGGGTACTCAAAGAAGCTCCCGTTTAACTTTCAGATTAAGCGGATTTAAATTGTAAAACTCCCTGTATTTATGTAGTCGAATGTTTTCCCGTTAGCGTACAAATTGTATTTCCATTGTGGTTTGCTATAAAAATAATAATTTCTGTTTTGCAGTGCCACGAGAATATTCTCTTTGTGGTATTGTATTTAATTAGGTCTTACCTTATGCCGAAAACAAATTTATAATCGGAACCGTTCATATATCATTCATCTTCGTGCAGCTTCAAATTCAAACTCAAAAGTCATCCGTTACTGATACCATTCGTGGAACACCAAAAAAAATATGAGAGCTATGGCATTATTTTTCGCTTGTAGTATCTCACGGGCTTCATTTTTCCTACTTTTTCATAACCCTAGTAAGTTTCGACTGGGAGACTTTTCTTCGATAAAAATTAATCCCCTTGCTTTGATTTACTCCTCAGATTCCAGTGAACTCACTCCACTTCGTTGTTTTCTTCTCCTTCGTGTTCGTTCAATTCTCGTTCAGTTCCTTCATAATCTACGCGCTAGAGTTGTAGAGATATTGTGATTTAGACTCCCTCTCCAGCCTCGTAATTCTCTCTTTCTGAATTATTGTATGGAAGAATAATTTCATTGTTTTGCCAATTATCTTAACGTTACTCAAGACGATAATAACAATATTTATTTTCCAAGCTATGCATATAACATTGGTCTATATTGACGGGTTGATGTGATGAGATTTACAAATACATTGATTGTTCCAACAGTCAGAGGCAAGTAAACGAGCAAGAGAAACAGAAATAAAAAGATTCTTCAATCGGGGAAACCTTCATATTTTCTTCGTAAATCCTGTTACTATGCACCTTAAAAAAATATTGGTTTAGTTGTACATCGATAATGAACAATGTGTACGTGATAAATTCACGAATATAATGAATCTATTAATAATATTAAATTCTAAATAGGACCATGGAAAATGTTAGTTCATGTAGCTGTTTTTATTTATTCACAGCGTTGTTCTCGTGAGTGAACTTGAATTCTCTGGCAGCTGATTGAATATGAAACTTTGTTATTTCGAATATTATTGAATACAAGTACAAAATGAGAATGCATGTGCTCGGTGCGCAATGTTCAGTCCAATTTTCGGTCTAAGATTCAGAGAATAATGACGAATATCGTGATCATTTGGTTAAATTTTTTTGAGCATGCAGCAGAACGCTAGATAGGATTTCTAATAAGAGTGGCACATCTAAGACGTGTCTGACTCATGCCGCGTCTATTGTGCGCAGATCCGCGCGCGCGATTTACTCTTGAAAGCTTCGTCGCTCACGGGGTGGAAAGATCCGGCGCGTGCAGAAAAGGCGCGACGAATATAAGAAGGAAGAATAAGTCGAGACCGTTCGCGCAAAACTCAGACCCTTCCTTTGAGGTTCTCAAGCGCGAGAGGAGGGATGAGCAAGAAGAAATGGGAGGGAGCTCGTGCCGGTAATCGGACCAGCGCGACAAGGCTTGCTTTTGCTTTTATTACACATTTGGCTTTGTCATTGAAAATGTTTTGTCGACGTTGCCATCCCGCGAAGGACGTATCTGTCCTTTTTCTCTATTCTCGTGCACCGCCTGTAATCATCACGTTTCTCCATGAATTGATTGAAGAATGATCTATTTTGATACGATATTCTGGGAAGCTAGAATATCTCCGTTCTCGTTCCGTTTTAGAGAAGTTCGACTGAACTTTTATGGATGCACGTAATGAATTCAGTTTCTCCTGAACTTCATATTTCTCTGTCCCTTTATTAACGCGCAAATCGTCCAATAGATACTGTCTTTGATTTCCAATTCAACACTCTATACTTAATGTACTCTGATAAAATATGTAACGCAATTGATATGCTAATTATTTCTGTCAAACTTCAGTTTACGAATATTTCTGTTCAGAACGGTACCTGATTCTATCAAATCCCATACAAAGTATCACATAATACCTCAACTTTAATCTAATTCCTCCTTCACGTGACTTCTTACATGATCATTCATAAGCCAGATCTTGATTGTCTACTCATTGGGAACTCCCTGTTGATCTACTGCTTGATTATTCCTCCGATAGATTCTCATCTACATATCAACTAAATAAGTCAAGCTGATGAAAAAAAACATTTACTTTGAATCAATTCTAGAGAGTGGAAAATCTCAAAGACGGCGAGAAAAGTTGAAAATGATTCGTAACACGAGTTTGGAGTGTAGGAAGTTACGAAAAAATGAAATGACTCAGAAGAAAGTTGGAAAGGTCGTATTGATACGCATCGAAACTCAAAATCGTGGCTGGAAACGTGAATGGTGAGACACCGGGGTAACGATATAACTGGGTCGTCATTTACGTGGTCGTGGTCGCGACGAGCTCCATTGCAAATGGAAGGGGATTGGCTGCGCGGCTCCTCTCGATTCGAGCGATGGGAAAGGGGAGGAAGAGAAGAAACGCGACTGTTTTGCTCGTTCGGCGCAAACACGATGCCCTTGTACTGTCGCGACGCACCACGAAACAAACATCGCCCTCCCACCCCCGGATCTGCGAGCGGAAGCGAGGAGCGGCTTCTCTCGCATCCGACTTTTGCGAAAGTTTCGACGGCTCGCTCGCCTGCCTGCCATGCCTGCCTGCCTGCCTGCCTGCCCGCTTGCCTGCCTGCCTGGCTCACAGAAAAAGGACAAGTGAACGTGAGCACAGCACCAAAGTACTCGCGTGACGTTGAAAAATCTTGCGCTTTTTTGGCCGCCGCCAGCACTGGCGTCCCGCTATATACATGGCAAATATCGTTCGAGCGTTAAAATTAATATACTCTGGCTGCAGCCGACACGGCTAGCAAAGTTGTTTTGTTACCCGCCATCCGTGCCCACCCGCTCACGAACGCGCGCGCAAAACTTTTGGGTTTTGTCAACGAGTTTTTACGTAATTCTAATGGAATTGGATATTCCTCTGAATTACTCTCCGTCATCCGAATGGTAGCATAATATTTCAGTTAAAATTCGCGAAACTCGCGTGGATCGCGTGGATAATCGTGCGTGCGTGGTTTAATTACGGATTCTTTCCAATTATCAAATTTTTGTGACATACGACGGCTTATTCGTTTTTCACAATGCAAATGCGTCTGTGAAAAGTTTTCATTTTGACTCTCGGTGCTATGAATTCGAGCTCGCAAGCTAAATATGTTCGGAAAATTCGAACTGCCGACTCAGTGTCTGAATACTCGATGATAGCGACGCACGAAATTCGCTCACTCTCCGATAATTATCTTGTTTTCTCGCGATGGTACTTAACGGTGTCGCTGCCTCTGTCGCTCTGATTGCTAAGCTAAATGCGCGCGGAGGGGTGAATTCCCCGCTGACGTGCTCGCGCACATACGCGCATACGTATGAAGTCCAGACCACATCGGGGGAATTCCTTTCCCTGGTGAGCGGGCGCATGAAAATTCAGTGACAAGCTTTCCATGTACGGACGATTACTGAATTAGCCGAGCGTCACAGAGCTCTCGAGAGCCGGTCGCAGCGGTACCCGATATCGACCCACCATCGATTCGATAAACGAAGTCACGAGGCTACATTTGCATTTCAGACTGTGGCTTATGGCGCAAAGCTTACGTCCATAGTTAGACTTGACATGCAAAACTTGCCCCGTGCTACTTATAGGATGAATGTACCACTCGATGCGACCGTCTGTAGCTTACGAATCAAGTGTCCTTTTGACGGTGTGCTTTGCTCAAGATTTTTCCCGTTGTATTAATCGCTTCCGTCGAGATTGATTCCAATGGTTTCTCGGTGTACAATTCCAGTGAATGTATACACTGAAGGTTCTCCATCAACCTTAGCAAATGCATACACCAGTTCCGTCGTTCATCACAGGATGAAGATTGAAGATCGATCGGTCCAGATATTCTTTCAAAATCATCATAAAAATCCCATGCTACGATGTCACATGAAATGTTTTTGTTTAAATTGGAAAAGATCACCAAGTTTTTGAATAAGCTCTTTCAGTTCATCGTGAGAGGAAGATTCTATATTTTATTTTGTGGGACCTTATTATACAATGTGATAACAACCTATCACAGGATTTAAGAAATCTACAAACTGTCAATCGACCCGCCAAAGTAGACATGTTCCCTCCAGACTTGACCGTAGAAAACTAATCTCGTGAATAAAATGAAATGTGAATACGAAAATAGAATGTAATTGCTCTTCTTACTTGAGATTCGAGAACTTAACTGAAACATTGAGTAAGTCACGTAAATAAATAGCACAGTTTCCAAAACTGCGCCTTTGCTTACAAATGAACACACACACACACACACACACACACACACACACACACACACACACACACACACACACACACACACACACACACACACACACACACACACACCATGAAATTTCTTAATTTGTCCACTTTACCTGTATAAGACCGAGAATCAAGCCACTCTCTGCAAGACATCGTCTATATAAACGGAAAAAATTGAAATATTGAATGTTCTCCTTCGAAAGGAAAAAGAGAATTTTTGATGAATAATGCCCCAGGCTATACTCTCTCTTCATTGTTTTATATCTTACGCAAGAGACATTTAAAATTTCATGATTCTTTCCCCAAAGGATCCTAGAATTTTTCAGAAAATAATCTGTTGAAACCCTATCACAAAGGAGATTTCCTGTTATCTTTTCACACTTTTAATGTGATGTGAAAAATATGTGTGTAATAAGAACACTTTTTTGGTCAACAGGCTATTTTCAAATGCTAATTTTAACCTGCATTATTTATGTTTTTATTATTATTATTATTATTATTATTATTATTATTAGAAATTTTGCTGTTACTAAACCCTTATATTCAAAGACGATAGTATCATTTCTTGGAGAATGTTTTAATGTATTGGAGCTGATCTCAGGACTCTAAATTAGTCACGTGTAATCAAGCTAAAATGAGTATCTACATCCTACTGCTGTACAATCATACTGAACAACATTTATCAAATAAATAACTCGCTAATCAAAGAACCATTAAGAAGGAGGAAGAGCTTATTTACTCGGCTTTGAGAAGCCCCAATTTACAAGCCTCTCAACTGGCCAGTAGCTGGTAGTCAAAATAGGTGCAGTTAGTAGACGCTGAAAGGAGTAAATCTCGACGAAAAAAACGGGGCAGTGGACGAGAGAGCCCTCGACGTGCAAAGCGTGTCAATCAGCTTTCCGCGGTAGTCCTCGTCTATATTCCATTACAAGAGAGTGAGTGAGTGAGTGAGTGAGTAAGAGAGAAAGAGAGAGAGAGAGAGGGAGCGCGCACGGAAAGTAATCTGGCGCATAAATGGCGCCGGGAATTATGGCTCGGGTGGGCTCCGTAAATAGCGGGTGGTCAAGCCCCATCCGAGCTACTTGCTTGCTGTTCGCGAGCGCGGGAGATTTGCTCTAGCAAACAGAAAACACGCCGTTATGGGAGAAGTTAGACTCGCCCGGACAAACAGTCCAGTGGCCATTTCTCTCCTTCCCTCTAGCTTTCGCGCTCCGATAAAATGCGGGTCTCGCAAAGATTACTAGAAGTACACGTCAACTCCTGAGCTATACGCGTCTGCGAATCGAGCAGTAACCCACTTTTTTCCGCCCTCTCGCTCGCTCTCTCGCTCGCTCTTGCCCGCTTCTTTTTTCACTCAGTATCCGACGACGGTTCTTCAGAGTACCGGCTAAAGTGCAGCCCCAGATTCCTCGGTGACAATATGAGATTGGATTTTGTGGTGGCGGCCGGCCCACAGCTGTGCCTCGTGGCTGTCGACTTGATTCCACGATCATCCCAGCGATCACTGCCAAGATTCTGGCAACTGCTCGTGCGTTACACTCTTCTCCATAAGCGACTCTTCTAATTCAACCATTCTATATCTGTCTGCTTTTCACGCTCAATTCAACTCACATTGTGTCATCATTGTCGCCATCAAAATACTTGAACCCATGTATACTTAAATTGGGTATCTTGAAGTTTCGTTTCAAAGCGGTTGTTTGCGTTCTCTTGTTGTGAAAGGTCACTCATTGACAAAAATAAATTTGAAGAAAGATTGTTGTGGTCAACAACTTATTAAGATACTCTGAAAGCAAGCCCTTTTCTAATGACGACTCATTATAGATAAACTAAGTTTCAACGAGTTTTTGGAATTATTTGCCGAGCACTTTTGATAAGTAGTCCTTGTGACTACTTTTGAATTCATCAGAACAAATAATGGCAATAGTTACTTCAATTTCAAAGCGGTAATTCATAAAATAAATTGAACATAAATTTGAAGATAATCTGCTTAGTCTTCTTATAGTCTCGGGCGCAACTCGATTGATGCACAACCCATGAAATTTTCTTAGTCATGCCTATGAATGAATAAATGAATGCATATTCGACGACAATGATAAGTGAAAAGATAGAAGAAAAACTCATTCATTAGTTATACGTAAACTCACATAACAAAGTTAGTCGTGCCCTATGATTTTCTCATAACCCTTCACATGTTCAAGTTCTTTCAAACGTCTGTACACATCTAATTGCTACGTTCACAACAAACAAATAAACTTCTATCGATAATGCGATACTCCGCGCAGTTGCAAGTACACGGGAAACTTGCGAGCGTATACGCTTAATCCGGTTGAAACATCAAAATGAAAAACTCAGCATCATTTGACTCTTTAGCCCAGAAGTTCATCCAGAATCTTTCCCGGGAGCTTTTTCATTTCACGGCTCAGCTCCATCAGTGGAATTGGCATTGGCATCGATGCTAATGCATCTCCATGCTGGCGCCGGTTATATATGCACTCGAGATCTCAACCGCGAGTGGTTGAGGCAGCAGCGCTTTCTCTAATAAGGCCAGGTCACGGGCTCCCGCGCTCCGCAATATTTCCCCGACCAATTGTGCGCAACGCGCCGCTCTGGAATAAATGTGACAGGCAAATCCGCCACGAGTTATTGGCCGCATTATACCCCGTACATTCTCGCCCGCACTTCCTCTCCTGTCCGTTCTCACCCGCTCTTTGGACCTCTATCGTCGGAGGCGAGAGTAGCGTGGCTCGGTAAAAGATTTTCTGTCCAGCTCAACTAATTTAAACTGCGTGCGTCTGAGTATTAATGCCCCTGAGAAAAACGATACCATTCTCGCAAAAGGATTAGTCTTTTTGCACGTCTCCGCTCGACGTAACAAATACGAATCTTACTCCATGTATTGAATCGGAATACTTCATATGAATTGATTGAACCAATAATTTCGAAAGAAGCATACGCCTCGAAATAAATCTTCTGCATGAGATGTTTCCATATAGCATAGATTAAAGCTGGTGTCGACAGTACCGAAGGTCATCTGTTCAATCAATTAAATATAAATTGAATAGATAAGTTTTGAATTAAGATATCATATCAATACTCGGTGTATACAGTATGAGCTGTCTTCTGTTCCGATCTGTTAAAATACATTTTGCCTCAAATTGCGTTTTTGTTGGTTTTCATGATCACCAACTGAGTTTGAATTTCGATGAAAAAAGAGTCTATTCCCATTTAACTTCTACATACCTCATATGCATCAAGTTTTTGGGCCCTGGGATGTAACTAAAAGATAGCCCTGTCGCTTCTTTATCGGTTTTTTGAACGCACGTTTTTTCTCAAATCATGATTATGGAAACGTGCCCATGCATAATTTTTCTCAAATTCAAATCAGACCAAACAATAGCACTTTGTCTGATTTTAATGTAATATATCTTTGTTTGATCTAAGTTTGATATATTTCAATTTTTTTTTTCCAAATATTCGATACGAAACAAAAATTTCCAGCTGTTCTCATTGTCGTCCGTTCTTATTTCAGAGCTTTCCACTCAGTTTTTTCACTCTTGTTTTTGAAACCGATATTGGGTGTACCCGTGTTTTTGCTCAAATCCTTCTTGCAAACGCAGGGGAGTTCGCTTTTTCTCTTCGCGGAACTGCGGGAGAAAAAGAGAGAATGTAAAAGGAAACGCACAGTACCGAGCGTTTCACGCTGGAGAAAGGCGCAAATGCTGCAGATCTTTGCTTATATATGTTAATGTGTTTTTTTTTTCAAAGAGCAACTCTCAAACACTCGTGGTCATTTTAAATGAAAGTAGTGACACGCAGAAAGTATTTTTTTTCAATGTTATTCTCAAATTGGGTCACCAATCATGATGTAACTTCTCGAGATGGTCTTTTGGTTATCAAGTAGAACCCAAATTTAGCAATTCAATCAAATGCCTTGATTTACCAGAGTTATTCTTCACCTAATATAGATTTTATACAGTATACGTATATTCGTGGGTTTCTTCATGTGTATAAATACTACACGAAAACAACCTTAGAAAGTTTCACTTCATTGTAGACCAACATGTGTACTCTTTAATGAAGTGAATATTTTGATAACAATACAATTGTGTGTAATAATTTTATCCAAATGAATGAGTGTAATAATCAGGGCTTAGTGATTTTACTCAAGCTTCGAGCCAAGATAAATACACCAACGTATGTTGAAATTAGCCTCTACTCCCTATATCGATTATGGATAAAAAAACTGCTTACATCAGTTGTTCAACGGCTAAGTTATGAAATATTCGTAATATAGAAGTCCGTATAGCACCAAGTGTAATTTGAGCTTGCGGCTCGTCCCTCGTTATAAAATGTCTAGAAACATGATAAAATTGACAACTTATGTGAAAATATTTACCTTGTGTTATGATTTGACAACACTACCGGAAAATTAACCAGAGTAAACTGAGTCTGTGAAGATATTCTCCTCGAATATGTCCTTGGGAAGGATTCCCTCCACAATCCCTCCCTCCTACGTGAGGCAAGAAATAGAACAAGCCACCGTTCGTACCCGGGTCTGGTTGCACAATGTAGCAGGCAAGTTCAAGGATGCAAACGTGCTGCTTAATTTTCCGCTCACAGCTATGACATGATTGACGAGCTGTAGTTGTTGGAAACACACTTAGAGGCGAAAGATTCGGATTCAGATTCAGATAAATTTCATTGTGTGCACACCATGTTGTACGACAACTATAAATTCCAATAATCGAAATAATATATCAACGAACTAACAAAAAATTCATAGCAATATCAAGTATTTAACGAGATTTATGTAACGGATTCACTACTCGCTCTTCAGTGCCAAAATATAATCTTAAATCAGCTGTTTGGACGAGGCGGAAGCTTGTATGATCTAATGTGGAAGAGAATTTTATAAGTAAGCTGTAGAATAATTCGCGGAAAGACTCCGTGACGGATTTGGGGATTATCAAGGGCACTTTATGACAATCCCTCACTGGGCAGTGACTCATTTTCGCGAGAAAGGAATTTGCCCGATAGCCTTGCCGACTATATTTGATGAGTTTAAAAGAGAGAGAGACAGAGAGAGAGAGAGAGAGAGAGAGAGAGAGAGAGAGAGAGAGAGAGAGAGAGAGAGAGAGAGAGAGAGAGAGAGAGAGAGAGAGAGAGGAGAGAGAGAGAGAGGGAGAGAGAGAGAGAGAGAGAGAGAGAGAGAGAGAGAGAGAGAGAGAGAGAGAGGGAGAGAGAGAGAGAGAGGGAGAGAGAGAGGGTGGGAGAAGTGAACGCCTCAGGGATGCCGACCTCGACACGGAATGTACACGCACCCAAAGAGAGAAAGCAGAGATGAAAGGAGAAAGGGGTGCGGGTGAATGATGACGATGACGATCGCGTGCGTATCTGGCGCTGTGCCAGCCTAGCCCCCGCAGCTCAATGGAATCTTTTTAGGGTCGGTTGCGGTGGTCTGGCTCACGGCCAGTCGATCCTTGCTGGTCAGTGACGTAGTCGTGCGAGCTCGAACCTCCGCCACATAGTCGGCAATACATAGCTAGCCGATTGGCGCGCACCGAGCCGTGTTATAGATAAGAACCGGCACCGATGGACCGGCCACTTGCAACGCTGCTCCTGTTGCTGCGCACAGACGTGTGCTGCTTGGGGTCTCTCATATGGTTTCGAACAATATGCCCAGATGCAGGACTGATTGTCGCTTGGCTGTACACTCGACTCTAGACTCCGAGTATTGTGAAAAAGCAACACAGTCCGGAATACGTAGCGTATTTTATCGTCGGTATTTTCTACCTAATGTTTTTGATGGTAAATTAATTATGAAAAATGATAATAAATCCAACGGGTCTTCTCATTTATTCATTGTATACTTGGACATCAATTTGAATGTGCTCTAAGCTCGTAATTTTGGAACGTAATAGAATTTTGACTGATGTATTGTTGGAGCTTCTTGAGAGGAAAATTGCTGGTGATACCACGTCATTTTATCAATAGAAAAACTTAAACGTAAATGAGTAAGAAGAATTGATAGACCGGAAAAATGCCAATATGGCATGATTTTCTGGAAAAAGTTATCTCAAAGATCCAAATTTATCTTGAAATTAAAAGCTGGTATTGGAGAACGGATTATGGGATCGAAATGATCGTTCGATATATATGTATAACTAAGATGTAGAAGTATGTATTCGAACATCTATTGCAAGTCATCTAGATTATATATACATATGTATGGAGGAATAGAAGTGAAAATTGTATTTTACATGGTCTCGAAATTATTGTTAATGAGATGAAATCAATTCTGAAGTCTGATGTGAAAAAATTCTCATGCGAATACCTTTCACATCTCTGAATAAACTCTAATCCTATTGCAAGTTTTTGAATTATAATTTCAAAGTATTCACATATGAAGCTCATAGAACAGCACTCAACGAGATCAAAGGAATACTTAAGGGGTGAAATCCAAAAAAGTTATCATTAATATTTCAAAAAGTTAAAACTATTTGGCAGAGTAACTGATATTTATTTGATGGATTATATCAATATTTACGCATACGAATACGCTTTCACATTGAAGTGATTTGGAAGCCTAACCAGTTGAATAAGCTGGAGTGTTGAGGAAAATTTGGATCTTTTTGGAAGTAAACTGTGAAATTTTGGATATTAAAATCTAGAAAAGTTAATTTGACGAATAAAGAGTCGATTATTATTATCTTCAGTCGATTATATTTCATCGACTCATATCTATGACTCGGGTTATTTTTTGATTGTTATCCCGCAGAGAAAGTACACGAGAGAGTCACCTCATGGCATTGCCAAAAACATTTTGTACCAGGCCGCGATGGGGCGAGGAGGAATGAAAATGCTCGCGTTTAATCCGCTTTGCAAGTTCATCAGTGACGAACATTTTCATTCCGATGAGAAATGTTTTCCCAAGTGAAACCGACAAAAATGTTTTTGCAGAGGTCGGACGAATTGGAACTGTGCGAAACTCGGGCTCGCGCGCAACTCGTCGCTCACGAATTCGCTCCCTCGTCCGATCATCGCGGCTGCACCCGAACGTTGTCGCACGCTCTCAGCTCGCCGTGCATCATTAGCCCGCGGCTCGGGGCTTGAATTTTTCGCGAATATGCGGAGGCGCGGGCGTCGAGGAGGGGCGGGCGGGGAGAAATCGCGCGGAAGAGCGTCTGAGGACAGCGGGTGGTCGCAATCAGAGCCGACAGCCCGGCGGAGAGGAGCCGCGCGCGCGTCTCAATCGCGCGGCTCGTTATACCCGCATGGGGCTGGACGAGGAGGGCGCGAGCGCGGCGGCGGCGGCGGCGGCGGCGGCTCGGGGGACTGGATGGGGCTGGAGCGGCCGGGCGCGCAGGCGCCACCCCCTCGCGGCGTCGGCGCCCGCGACGGGTGTCGGTGGCGGGCGGCGGGCGGCGGTGGGGCGGCCGAGACGGGGCGGCTGGCGGCGGCTCGGCTCCCCCACCCCGGCCAGCCTGCCACCTCCCGAGCCGCGGCGGTGGCGGCGGTGGCGGCGGCGGCGGCGCGGCTCCACTGCCCGGGACCGCGCACTCGCCCCATTCCGTTCTCGGCGCCACAGCGTGCAGCACCGCGTCAGAGAGCAGTGTTGCCCCCCGTCGCCGCTGTGCACCGTCGCGCGCGCGCCCCAGCAGCACCGGCGCCCCCCCGCGGCCCCCGCGGCAGGCCCCCCTCGGCTCCCCACCCCCCGCGACACATGACGCGCCGCTCCTCGGGCCGCGAGTTGTTCGCCAGTTGAGCTGGTCAGCGAGCCGCAGCTCGGCCGAGAGCCAGTGTGAGTGCGCGCGTGCTAGTCACAGCTGAGGCGTGCCAGCGGGCCAACAGGTAGGAGCGAGCAGACAGCGCACCGCACCAGTCCTCCAGGCGAGTGTCCCCCGAGTGGCCGCTCCTGAGCTCCAGCGCGGCCGGGCCGTACCTCGAGCGAGCCGCAGCCGCTCCTGTTTCCTCTCTCAACCGGTCCCGAGCAAGCTGACAAGACGGCGGTCACCACGTACATCACACCGCTCATCACACCTGAGAAGGTACGCGCTGCCTTCCTTTCCACATCTGCGTCTCGCTCCCATCTCTCCACGCAATCGTCAAAGTCGCTCTACTGGTGTTAGTTTCGAGTGATTCCGAGTCGTGATTCCAGTGCATCTATTTTCAGTTGTGTGTTTACTACGTCTGTTATGTTCTCTCGCCGATTCTGCCCTTGCTTCAATTTGGAAATTTGTCAACCATACGTGCGTCTCCCAACGCTGTTCCTCAGTGTCTTGTGCTTTCCTCATCCCCCGCCGATGTCACTCCTATTCTCCATCTCTTTGTTCTGTGCATACTTGTGTGAGTTTCATTTGCGTAAAACTAATGTGTCAGGTATGAAGCAGGATATATGTACATCTATGAAGGAGACTCACGTCCTATCTGGAACAGCACCAGAGGGTTTTCAATGATCCTTTTTCTTAAACTTTTTCTCTCTCTCTCTCTCTCTCTCTTTCTCTCTCTCTCTCTCTCCCGACATACTTTTTGTCTGTCGTGGCCACTGGCTTTATTCATTATTGACCTTAAAATCCAGGCAGATATGGAAGGATAAGGAAATAGAAATATACAGCTGGATAAATCCACCACAATATATCGATCTTGTTCTCTTCATACCGCTTTCGAAGATTATACTGTCACGGTCAGAGGGTATGTATTTGCGTCTGTGCTATATTACTTTCTATAGAACGATGCGCGCTTGCCGTACGGATTTTCCGTTACTTCATGGAAGCATGTGCGTGGATAATTTTGTGTATCGTACACTGTTCTTAAAGATTCAAGTTCACACGATATAAACATTGACTGGGCGATGTGTCTTTGGCGTTAGATCCTTGGGTTTTTAGTTCAGAATTTGAAGATATTGGAGAGTATTTGATGGAGGTATCCAAATACTTCACACTTGTTTCCATCTAGTGTTAAAATAGTATTTTTCGATGTAGTAGTGACAACCAATTCTAGTGTGGCGTTTGCCACCCGAGCGAAGCGAAAGTGGTAATCACACAAGCCTAAAATCAGTTTCTGCTACTTTATCGAATAGAATTTTCTATCACGTGTGTAGAAAAACAACGTCCAAAGCTCAACTTTTCCGGACACAGTGATAAAAAAACTTATTGTGATTGTGTCAAACTGATATACCAGACTAAATTCAGAAAATATACGATAAGATCGAGTATAAGATCAACAAAAGTGAGATTAATCTGCAAAATCGCGAATATAATTTACGAACTTATTTTTTCGACTGATAAACCCTTTATTCTACTCTTGGACGTATAAAGTGGGATCCATAATTAAATTGACGTAACGGATCTGAATAGCTGTATTTGCTATCAAAGTCTCGGACTTTAGTGATGGAAAATATACAATTATCCAATTTCGTTAGAGATATTTTGATAAATGTAGGTACAAGACAATGTTTTCGGATAATCTTGACATGAATTCATCGGAAGTAATTATTTTATTGACAAACATGTTATCATCTATAAATCTGTTAAAAACTATAATATTCCCACCGTTCGTTATTGACGACAAATGACAAATTCAAAACATAATATTATCTGGTACGGTTTCAAAGTGTATTCATCCAGTCGAATCTGGAATATCGATTCTTGCAACGTTTTTTTGTATCACGGTAGTGTGACTAGAGTCATTTTTTCCACGCTCCAGTGATGAAATCCCAGAAAAAAGTGTATTACGCGAAAATAAAAGAGTCGGCGCAATCATTACTCGCGCTAAATGTACCTCGGAAGCAAACATAACGGTACGAACGTGGCAAGCATAATTTTTCACCGGCGTGACTGAGTCGTTTCAA
Source organism: Aphelinus atriplicis (assembly GCA_020882685.1). Taxonomy (NCBI): domain Eukaryota; kingdom Metazoa; phylum Arthropoda; class Insecta; order Hymenoptera; family Aphelinidae; genus Aphelinus; species Aphelinus atriplicis. Next base: position 64,327,928 of record CM037073.1, on the reverse strand, counting down.
CTCCGTATAGCTTGAATTTTCCACGATAATTGCTCTTCACTCTCTCCATACATTCTCTCTCTCTCTCTCTCTCTCTCTCGCTCTCACTCTGTTTTCAGCTTCCTATCTCTCATCATTTTTCTTGGTATTCGTTTGTTTCTCGAACGAAGAAGATTAGGAGGTGATGGGGTAGTTTCTACGCCGGCACGCGACGGTAGGGACTATGGTGGCGACGAGTCTTTAAATTTGCTCGAACAATCTCGTAAAAGTGCGAACGTTCAGAATTCCCCAAACACCTACATCGCCAGTTCGCCCCTTATCTTCCGGAGCCCGTGCCACGCATTCCCTCTCCTTCACTCCACCACATTTACCTCCATTTTCAATTTCGCACGGTGTGGAAATGGTATTGTCGTCTTTCGCCCTGTCCTCCTAATATTTCTTCTGCCCTGCACATTTGCTTTACAAAATATCTAATATGCTTTGCAAATTCTTCATTTCCAGCTTTATTTTCCTCGTTCAATTTTACATACGGAATTGGCCATGTGCATAGACATGAATCTAAATTTTAAATTTGAAAAAATTTCAAAATCTCAGAGATAGTTCAGAAACATTCTCTACCCATGAATTTTTCCAATTATTTGTAAGAAGAAGATATAAAAAGTGTTGGTTTTATCTGTTTTCAAAATGTTTCACGTGTAACCGCGTACATGAATAATATTCCAGCGTGTCAAATTCAGGCTGTTATCAAGCGCAAATTTCTCTAATCGACTGAACTAGACAATTTGAATTCATGTAACAGAAGCAATTGAATGCTCGATATAGCGTTTGCGGTTCGAAAATCCTCAAAATTGAAGCTTCTCAATACCAATAATAACGTCAAAGCTTCAATAATTGAGATCGGAAATCTCTTTTCACTTGCGACGAACGAATGAATTCTGCATTCGATCTCTGTTCCATTCATTCAACACTGGTAGCTCCGAGTTGAAAATGGAGTTGATTCTATTTCCTAAACTTGTTGAATTTGCAATGCTCTTCGACAAATAATTTTATAAAACCATGTTTCCAATCTGAATTCCCTAAAACTATTAGATTATGTCCATAGGCTCTTGTTTTGGTAGTGTTGCTAAACCTTTGAATCTCTTTTTGAATTTTAACGAGCTTCAATCTTGGCACCTTACGGAGTTCTATTCACAAAACTCGATGAGAGCTTCGCGGTGAAACCCTATCGAAAGAAGGAAAGAGGACTGTACAAAGATCTTATAGCCATGAAACTATAGATTTACAGTCACGCTGAAATATTGCTCTTTATTGCTGATTTTCTCATAAATCTTCATCACACGCAACAAACTAGTTTTTCCAACCTTAAATTTTCATGAATTATAGAGCTCTGGTAACGGTGTATACAACAATCTGTTGATATAACTTTTATGAAATATTCCTAAATGCGTTCAATTTATCACTAAATTGTTATTTGGCATAAATATTCCTCTTTTTGTGAATGTTCTCTTCGGCCAAGCGCATACGTGAATAAATGAATAGCTTATCTTAAACTCATTACTAGAGATTATTGGAAATCGATTACAGTTATACAAACAAAATATTCAGCCGAATGCTTAGAGAGCCGTCCAATTCAATTGGTTTCGCATTCCAGTAAATATGCCGACGAAACCCTACGAACGTTCCTGAGTCGATTGCTTGAATTCCTTAATACTTTTTATTACTCGCGACCCTTCTGGATTGAAACGTTCTCGGATTAGTTCCGTATCTTGATTATTTAGCGATGAATGCACCTGGCGTACTGTTGCAGTGGAAAAAGATCCAAAGTAAAACGGATCAATTTAATCGTTATAGCAAATGATTTAGACTTTTGCGAAATCAATTTATCTAAATATAAGCTACACGGAACGAGAAAGTCTGCATAGATAGACGTATTTATATCTAGATATACATAGATATATATTTTATGATGAGATAATCTTTGTATGAATATACAAATAGCGAATAGAAACAACGGTGATAATTAGATAAATGAGAGAATACAAATTTTCAATATCTAGTGGACCAATCATGTGTAGATGTCAAGCTGTTCTTGATAAGACCACAACTGTTCGCACAAAATCGCTTTCCGATCAGACAACGCAGTGACAGTGTTATAACACAGTGACATCACCACCACAATCTTTGTTCATTTTGTACTTACTGCCTCTAATCCTCCGAACTCTTTGTCCTCTCAAGGATACACGCATCTCTGAATATGTATCTCATTTCATATATCGATTGGGTTCTAAAAAATGTTCTTCAAGCGTAACACCTTGCCTTTGTCTCATTGACTACTTGTTACGCTATCGGATTTTTATTCTATTCAGCTCGCAGTGTTATGCTCGCTCCTCCCTTCCATACCATCTCTTGTTCATGTCACTGGGACGATTACTGTCGGGAATCCAAGCGACTACATTGAATATGGTTATTGAAAAGTGAAAAGTTTGATGAGAAGATTATAATCTTTTCTTCATGCACGGAAGTCTATTAATGTGAAAGGAAGGAGGAAAAAAGATTTCTCTTCGATTTCTTTCCAATTTGATTCCACTGATTTGATACATTTTGTCTAACGTACAAGCTGCCTCATCTGTCTCTGCCCTTCTTGAATCAATTTGAATTAATGAGTTCTTTCATTTGCAATCAATCCCGAATACTCACCCTTCTTCGTACATTTTGAGATAATATATAGATTTATAGAAAATATGACTCATTCCTAATGACTCTCTGTAAAAAAAATATAGCAAACAATGCAAAATTTTATTCCAACTGGCGAAAATTTATTCGATTAAATATTCATAATCGAAACCGCAGAGCTGCGCGGATATGCGGTGAACGAGGGGCAATGAAAGAGATAGGCACTCCCGTCAATTTTACTGCAGCTTTATGCAAATGCGTTCGTTATCTTGAATATTTATATTTTTAAATTAAAATGCGTACGTGTATATAATTTTTATTAACGCGGCATAAATTCAGAGCTTCGAGAGATCGTCTCCCTTTGATAACGGAAAGCTCCTCGTCATTTATAGATCAGTCGTTTCTATTCGTTCAACCATGAATCTGTATTTAAAAGTCAATAACACTTACAAATGCATGGGATAACCGTCCATTCGGGTCTTTATTTCAGCTTTTATTGTTAATCAATTGCTTGAAAATTAATCCAATCAAATATCTAGGAATATTTCTTGCAGAGTTTATATCCCCTCGTTCTCAAATAATGAGATTTCTAAATTCTGATCAATACCACGTATCTGATGGAAAGTGAATGAGTTAGTCTCTACCAATTTGTATCAGAATTGCATCGAATCTGTAGGATACCGAATTTGAACGTTGTAAAATATTCATACTCTTTATGAATAAAAAGGGCTGAGAAATGAAAATTGAGCCTTTGAATTGCATTTAAATATATATAACCTTATGTATCTTGTACTATTTTGAAAAATTCGATCAACTATTAAAAAGGCCGAAATTTGAAAGGAGCAGTAAAATATACAATTCCAAAAAATGTAAATCTTTACTTGAAAAGTGATAGCCGTAAATGTAACTATTAATCCTAGATGTAGATGATCTGTTCTACAACCTTCTGAAAATCAGAAATTTGCCTAGAATCTCTAGAAAAATAGGAGATCCTAATGAAATAAATAATATTTCCTCGGAGAGCAGCGACCATTTCTTGGAAAATGTTATTTCATAGGATAAGGCATGGCAATTTCCCGACACGAGACAATTCGTTCATAGATCAGAGTAACGCGCGTTGGTCGGCGAGCAAGATCAATGTTAAGAGGAGTCGGAAGCAGCGACGACCAGCATCCCCCATGCAGCTTGTCGAATCACAAGTGGGACCATAATGCGTGAATTACTGCTTATGGCAGTTCCACCTGGCCGTTCAGCGCGCAGCCACGTACATATCAAAGCGGCAGTGGTGGCAACCTCGCCTTGCACACATACTCGTTTGCCCTTCATGAGCCGTGCTCGGTAAACATTATACAGCGAATGCCCTCCTGTGGACCATAACGCGCGCAATGCGTACTGTACCCTGCATAATGGTGTGTGTGTGTGGGGAGGGGGGAGGGGCATGCATTGTTTGCCTTGCACTTGCAAGGACTCTCACGATTTGATGACTCGAATTTATACTGAGCAGCCGGATATTTCAAAAGTAATTCACTTGACTGAGAGCAAAGACTTATAGTTTCGTTCAGACGAATGAAATTTATCAGGGAAATAAAATTCTTCTTATTTGAAACTTTGGATTACTGAACTGTTTTAGTTTATTAACTTTTTTAATCCTCCTTCTCAAGCTATTATCGATGAGAGAGACTTGAAAAATGAAGGACTCTTTTTCATTGATAAAATAAGAGCAGAAGGAGTATTTCACAATCGTTGTCAACGCAATTCATCAAAGTTAACAAAGCCTCTCCGTTTCAACATTTAATTACATTACGGAAGTTGAACTATTCACTGATTATACACGGATTGAAATAAGTTAATTTTTGATCCGTTAAAATTAATAAAGTTTCCTTTCGAATAAAAATATCAACATTTTAATAGTGGAAGTATAAAACTGCTCGGGAGTTGGATTATAATTTATTCGTTGCAGTACAGATATATGCGCGATCCGATTCAGGTCAAATACAGTACTCTTGAAGTGGGCAAACAATGTCTCGTCACAGACGATATTGTACGACGTTAATGCAGTGTCAAGCTCTCTCTCTCTCTCTCTCTCTCTCTCTCTCTCTCTCTCCCGTAAATCAATTCTTCGCTCATCGCGGAAATTATTCAATATTCTCTTCAAATTGGAAAAGTCCTTTCATCCCGCACTGCACGTATGAATACAATCTGCCATTCGAGCGAGACGGGGCTTAATTGTAATTTCCAGCATTACGGCGCGGGCGTGCTCACTTTCGCATGCGTGCGCCCTGCCACGGTAAAAGATTCTTTTTATATTTGATATCGCGTAATTGCCACTCTCGCCAATAAAAAATCGCATCGTCTCGCTCCCGAGCCCTGCACATTCGTGCACATGGGCTGGTAAGCGTTTCAATAACGCCTCGGGGGTGGAGGTAATCGAAACCCCGTCTCCACGAGAATACTAGTCGCTGCTCACCCTGCTCAATAGCCCATCACAACGATCGAAATGAGAGAGACAGAGAGAGACTGCTCGTCGCATCGTTGCCAAGCAGAGCTCGCAAGCGGACGCACCACTCAATGCTAAAGGGAGTTGTGTATTTCGTATGTGCGCAAGCCCGAGTGAGCTATTTATAATAGTCGGATGACTTTTCTCGCAATCGTCTTCGTCGTCGGACGTATAGTGTCGCCATCATCTCTTTGTGTGTCGCGCGCGGCTCGGGATAATTGTTCACCTTGTAATATTGTCAACCCAAATTTCTGAATAGACGCTCGCGAGAGCACGGATTTATTCTCTTAGAAGCTAATTCGTGTACAGCCAAGGCTGTTTAGCTCGACTCTGAATGCTTCTCAACCCGAGGTGAGATTTCGCCTAGTGACAGTCTCCCATTTTACAAATTAATCCTTTGACATGCAAGATTCAAGATTATCCGCCCCACAATGACATTAAGGATCGATAACAGTGATGAACCTCTCGATATTAATGAACTTCTCATTGGGAAAAATAAAAACACAACCACAACAAGGGCTGCTGTAGATGCTGTAGATCACAGTCCCAAAAATATCCATGCCAATTCATAGCAATCTATTCATTTATTCATGGAATTGGCTTCTCTGACAAGTATACCAATGTGAGGTAGAGCTGGAGGTCTTTTTTCTAAAAAATTTAATTAGTCTCAAGTACACGATACACCGCACGTGCCTATATTATGACGGAAGAAATTCATAGACATTCATAGATTCACTAGATGTATACTCCAGTTAGATCAAGAGATGTAACACTAACAAATCCAAATCAAAATTTAAGATTTTTACAAAATAACGTCACAATGCTTTCTATTTGAAGAAACAAAAAAACCACATCAAACTTGCAATCATGTGACCCAAAAAATAGTAGCATCGAAATATGGCGTTTTAGTTTCAAACCTTTTTGACAACACAAATGGAAAATAGTTCGGATAGCCTCGCCAGTCATCGCACACATCACCGGGAAGCGAGGCGATATTCGAGAAAGAGCGAGAGCCAGAGTGGATTTATCCTTCTTGCTACCCTACTAGTAGATCCGACAGGCTGCTCAACGCCCGTATGTGCTCTCACCATTGAGTTGAAAGCACATGCATACTTTCTCTTCAGTTTTGCAATATGTTTGATGTATTCGATCGATGTAATCTTTGGATATCAGTCATGGTAGTAAAATGAAGGCGTTGAAAATACAAGAAATAGAAGATTTAGATTCGCCGAACGCTGAGAGCGTTTATTAAAGAATTTCGACCTCAACAAATTCATCCGAAGCTGTCACTACAAACTGAATGTCAATGTTGAATCATGCTCTAATATGTGAAGAGTTCATCAAAAATTCCATCATTTAGAGGAACACAGAAGACAAGACTTCCAGATCATTTCGTTACGATTTCCGTTCTTGAACAAGGTTTACAAGCGCATCCGTTAGGAGTTTCCGATTTCTGCGTGTAGGAAAGACATAGGGAGAGAAACTCGCCGCAATGTAACTTTGAAATAATCGGAGAGAGCTGAACGCGCATCCCATGTCTGCAACAGCACCAGTGAAGGCGAGCTGGATTCCCTAGTAATCCGGTAAAGTCGCAACTCAAACAGTTTAAGTCAAGATAGCGTGGAGACAGGGGGATGGACTTGGGCACTCCGCAAACGCAATGGAGTGGATTTGGCGTTGATACGCGGCCAGGAGAAGGTCCGAGCGTTGAAACTTTTAGGAATCGAATGAAAGTTACGGTACGTCGATGATATTAAGGTGCCCTCTAGGGTCAAATGATGATTCAGTACCGTTAGAGCGGCTGACGTGTATGACGAAATGTTATCGATTTGGCTACCCCTGAAACAATATCGAGAACAATTTCCAGACGATGCGATCGATCTTTTATCCCACTATCGACATTGGGGAATTCAAATTCAACTATTGACTATTCGTGCTTATATGGCTCATGACTTAAAATATCTATCACACTCTGCATACATCCTTCTCCTGACTATTTAATATTTTATATTGTACTTTTTCCGAAGTTCTTGAGAAAAATTATCTTAACATCTTCGCGGCTGCGATAAGAATTATATTCATGACAGTGAAAGAAGAATAATCCTCAAGAGTTGGGCACCGCACAAAGAAAGATATGTTTCTTAGCAAAGAAACCTTTGAAGTTGTAAGTATTCATTGTTTTGGGTTCAGCGCCTGCAAAAAATTTTGTGCTGACGTCTTTTTCCGTGCTTGTTGAAAGCAAAAATTTGACAGAGCTATTCTCTCAAAGCTCATGTGTGTAGTTTTCTGAATCTATGAGTGAAAAATCCGGAAGTCACGTCAATCACATGACCTTGTTAATGCAAGTGAAATCGAAGCTTTGGTAAATGGGAATTGGAAAAAATAAGGATAATTATTAAATTTGAATTTTTATAGAATGCATTATTATATTTCGCCGTAATTATATAGTCCGGCTGTCTATTATCGTAAATGCATAATAGTACATTGTGTAACGAGCGCGGAAAGTTGCCAATTGCACACGCGGGCGCGTTGGCGCACGAGCGCAGCGAGTGCGACATGTCGCCCAAGTATGCTATTGGCAACTATACCGTGCGAGTTGCTCATACTATTTTTCATCACGGGCATAAAAAATGATGTATCGCGTGGTAGTTTCGTGGATGCAAAATGGGTGATTGTGCACTCCGTTGTGATAGTGTCATTTTGTAACGCTAGAGCGTCATGAAATGACGCGAGAGCGTGACAAAATGACACTATGGCAACGGAGTACACAATCGCTCATTTTGCATCCCCGAAACTGCTACGCAATACATCATTTTTCGTGCACCCGTGATGAAAATTAAGTTCTTAAAATACTCTTATATTATGGTTTAGTTTTCGTAATTATAGAAAATGCCTAAAGAGATATAATCATACTGACTTGAATCATCTATTCCATCTGAGCCGTTTGATCGGAATCGTCACTAAAGAAAAGCCAAAATATCCTCACTCGTTTCTTTTTCTTAGAGCTGGATAGGTGCGAATTTTCTCCCCTCGAAAATTGAGCGTCGAAAACGTTTGGGGCTAGCTGGGTATCGAGAATGAAAAATAGGTTCCCCGAAGCGAATTTAGCCCCGCGTAATAAATGGTGGTTCGCAGAGGCATCCCGTGCAGTCCAGCTCCGGTCTCCTGGCATGCGCTAGGCGCTCTTTCTCTCTCTCTCTCTCTCTCTCTCTCTCTCTCTCTCTCTCTCTCTCTCCCTCTCTCTCTCTCTCTTTCCCTATCATTGCATGCGCCGTATTCGAGACCGACGAGTAAAGCCACCGAGATAGAGGAGCGAGTGAGATAGCTGAGTTGACCCGAAAAAATATGAAATGCGAATGCTACCTTCCAGCCATTTTACCCAGAGAATTTTCCCATTTAAAATTGTTTCAACTACATTGAATGAAACTTGAATAATTAAGTTCGATTAATACAGTTTGAGAGTGACCTCAATGTGAGATATTCAAAAACATTCGATCTATTTCTTTCTACCGCGAGTATTTCATGCTTTTGGATCTTACCATTTTATTAGGAATATTATATTATTGAAAACATGTAATCCAATATTTAAGGTAACTGTACCCAATTTGGCACAATCGTCAGATTTCGTATTTCCGGTGCTCTCTGAGCATCAGTCGCTCTTGGGTTATGTTGGGGGAATTAAAAGAAAATTTTCGGTATCTTCCCCGCCCATTTAGCCCTTAAAACCACTCTCCTACAACACTTTGAAGTTTCACTTACTGATTTTTTCACCATTTTCTTATTTCACTTTTCACACTCAACCTCAAAAATCAGGTGTCAATAATTTTTATCTCTCAAAGTGTCATTACTCTTTTTTGTGTAGAAACATCTCAGCTTTCGATTGGTCTCATCAGTTTTCCTAAAATTATTTTTTATCCTACTCAAATTGCTGTTTTTCGCATCAAAAAAAAGTGAACCCAATGTGCCCCTCTGCGCGTTTTTAAATGGGAAGACTGAGTGAAATCATTGAATATTTGTATAGACATATTACGATGATTTAGACGCGTATTTTTGAGTTGTATGTTAAAAATTTTGTATAAATATCACTGGGAACATAATTGAGAGTTTATTTCAATGCCAATTGGATCGTCCCTGTAGGCCTATACAGGCTGTAGCTAATGATTAAAAAATTGTGCCAAATTGAGTACACGTTTTGTGCATTTAGCCTTTTTGCGTTTTTTTTTAAATTGCGATTTTCGATAGGTTAAAGTAGTCGAATGATGATTATGAAGATGGTTTCTAATAGGTATTGAGCTAAGCTTTGAGATGCCGTTCACAGAATTTTAAAAATCGAAGTCTATCATAGTCAAATTCGCAAAAAACCCTTAGGGGGGGGCACATTGGGTACAGTTACCTTATTTGGTCATTGCTGATACTATAAATACTCATAGAATATACACAATCCAATGTAAGCAATAAATTGAGAATAGTTTCAATATTAAAATCAAAACAGAATGTAAAAATAGCAATGTTTGGACTAGAAGTGAAATAAACATGTAAAGGGTTGTGACTCCAGTCAGCATACTTATCCCTTGTGCATTTCTTTGGCTGGAATATAGCTTTCTTTGTTAGTTTCCGATAGGCCTTACTTCTTGAACGCCCACCATCTCACTTAGGAACGCGGATACTAGAGTTATCGAGAACTTACTTAAGTTATTGAATATAGTTTTATCGTCATAGGACGTGTATTCACGAGCAACAACTTAAATTGTAAATCTTTTGTTAGGAAAATGTGCGTTAGGACCTATAGATATGTACCTTGTTCTATTCAAGAGGATCAAGTTTAGCTTGGCTCCATAGGTCATTCCCGGTTTTAGAGATATTTATTGTACCTGATCGTATCGTAAAACAATTAGGAATCATTCTCTAGGATTTTTCCCTCAACAAGGATCCCTGCAGGTTTTCAATATTATATTAGGAATCACTATTATTCTGAATGTATCATTTTTAATAGGTAATGCTATTGTCATATTTATTTTGCTGCTATTTAATATACGTGTTTCTTTTCATTGCAACTTGTTATTCATCCTACCCAAGCTGCCCACATATTTTGCGAAAACCAATCTCTCTTATAACCCAACATTCAGCCCCTATTGAATTTCGATTCTTCTTGCGTCGTCTTCTTCTCACTTTCAGCATCGTTCCGTCGCAACTCGAAGAGGGATGTAAATTTATCCCGAGATAATGAAAATGTTTTGTCATACCCTCTTCCCTGCATACCAAACCACTTCCATTTTTTTTTACTGAACTGTGACGGTTATCAGAAGAGTTCGAAGGAAGAGGAAAAAAAAAGAATTCGGGAGACAGAGAGAAAGTACAGTATACGGCAGCCACCGCGAAAGAAAACACAGACAGAAATTGAGAAGTATTTAACGAAGAAGGAGAAAAATATAAGAAATAGAAAGATACTGAAGAATGAGAAAATTATAAAAAGAAGCTGGTCCACGAGTACATGAGAAATTCCTCTGACTTGCAAACCTACACTGAGAGAACTTGAAGTGAACGGATAAGGTGCCTCGCCTCAGAAATTAAGGTTCTCTCGGTAAACATGCATCTGAGTGACATAAACCGACTTTTCACAGATAGCACATCAAATTCATCTGTAGCTCTTTAAATTTTTACAGCTCTGAATGATAAATGCATACAATCTCAGCTGAAGGATCGATACCGAATAACCTTTATTAACATAAACGATAAATCACTTTGAGGTTATGTGGGGCCGGCTGATCAGTGCAGTGCATCAGCTGTCAATCTGCATGCGCTTACCGCAAAGAACCGTAAAAATTAAGAAGCTACCAATAAAATTTAATACACCAATAGTAAAAAGAGGAGATATGTCGCTCGGACACACGTTAACTATGAGAACTTTAATTTCTGAGATGATGGATACGGATCATCAAATTGAAGTTCTCTGAATGTGCGAAACCATCTTTATATGAGAATGAAATATGAGCAATATAAATGTAACTAGATATAAGTTTATACAAACCTTGCTGCGTTTGAGTCGCTAACGTTGTCCATGCCTGAATCGCGTAGCTCAGTGAATAATATACTACTAATGATTATGGATAAAAAAAATTGGATGTAGTAAGGGGAAGTTTATTAAAATCGTTTTCAAAGATAATGATGCCGTGTCAACTGTGTCTGTTACTACTGATTTTAAAACGAGCTTTAATAAGCTATTTAGAATCGCAGCACTATTTCTGGCGGATAATATTCCATCAGCAATTATAAAAGGAAAGAAGGAAACTTGAGCCAACAAGATGACACATTTTATTCAATCATTTCTATAGAAAAAAGCTGGACTAAACATAACCTGTGAACAGTTTGGTGCAGAGCAAATTGAATTTCATTATATCAGAGAGGCCTTTTTTCTTATTTCCAATCAAAATCATTAATGAAAACTTAACCTTCCAATACAATGATATTCATATTGAGATATATTTATCTAAAATCTAACTCTAAAATATGATAAAACATATAAATTAGTATAGAAATTGCAACACCAATTCGAAGGTATTTGTATCGTATTCAGTAGAATTTATACCTCAATTTTAGTGAAAGACTCAGATTGAACTGCACTCCATTCATGGAACATTTCGATTTTTAATGCAACATGTTCGGTGTTTCTGGATGATAAAAGTTTTATCTAAATCAAGCTTAAGCAGAAGAGATTCTTATAGGAAGAGAGAGAGAGAGAGAGAGAGAGAGAGAGAGAGAGAGAGAGAGAGAGAGAAGGAATTAACGAATTGATTGTCGGATGTCGTGCTCCAGAAATGGGGTTGTTAGCTGCACCCGGAAGAAGGTATATTGATGCTATCTCCCTGTCTTCCTCACACTCTCTTCGTCGCTTTCTCATTTTGGTGCTGCTGGAGAAAAAGGAGGAATTAGTTTCGTACTCCGAGATATAATTTCTCGAGAGCTCTTTATACCAGAGCTCGTCGTTTGTCGTTCATTCTTATTGATTTATCAAGTGAGATAGAAGGTAGTATATCTGGCCGTCCTCTTGATCAATTCTTTTTTGTAAACTCATCGAATTTGTCCTTCTCTAATTTCAATTTGCAATATCAATGGATCGAATACTTTCAATGGATGTGTTGAGTCTATTTTCTTCATCTTTGTTCGGTATTCTGCATCATTGATATATTTTAACAGCACAGATTTCTGCTACGTATAATTTCTAAAGTTCTTGACACTCTGGCATATGGCTACAACGTATCGGATTTGCCGTTCTCTAACTCCTACTTATTGACTAAATACAGAAGCACAAGAAGAAGGGTGAGTTCGCGGGAACACTTCTCGAGAATTTAATGATGTCAGCGCAGGGATTGCGGAGACAAATGACTTTCGTAATGTGCTCGTTTTGACGTAGTTCAAAAAGTTTTCATGTGCCCCTGTGCCTTTGGGCGTGCTATTCGAATTTCGCATTTTCTCGTATCGATTCTCGATCGGTCAATTGATGCGTCCTGGCGTCGTATTACTGTAGGTAACGCTAGGTAACATAGTTGAGAGAGTTGAATAGTTTCCGATGTACCATCCAGTGTTTAGATGTGGAAAATTTATTACCATGCAAACCTAGTCCTCGTACAATGTTTAGCTTGCAGTTGCAAGGAAGAGTGTATTCACAAAATACTTCTGAAATAAATTTGAATATTAGATTGAGTAAGAATCATACTCCAATGGGAAGAACGATCTTTGGGGTCTAACCCAGTGGAATATGAAGAAAAAAAAGTGGTAAACTTCATCTATTAATTTTTGCGTCGTTACACCAGCACGGTTCACTGGGCCCATCTGGCTGCTTGTATTGCTCATAAAATAGTACAAATGATGTATAAGACTATTAGCAAAAAGCCAACCAGTTATTTTAATTTACGACGATTCATATTATGATTTTAGGAAGTGGACTGTCACTGGCAAGCTTATATATACTGAGAAGCGCATGCTAACAGTCACTGACTCATATACCTACAGCAGCGTTGGTGTGTTTATTTGAAAGAAATATTATTGAACCTTTTTGATGTGTAACTGAGAGATTGTATTTCTTCTGTCCTGTTAAAAGTCTGATTTTAACGTAAAGCGTTTCCAAAATAAGTCGTTTTCTATAGTTTCTAGTATTCTGTAATTCTATATCTTTTAATTTTCTCTTACCGCAACCTTAAGTTACAATACTCTGTTAACAATCCTCAGAGATAAACTTATTAACCACACTAGTTTTATCCAATATATCTGTTAGATCTTGGCCAAGCTTAATTATAATCGTGATATTTTGATTGGCCGAAGAATCTATTTGAATACTGATTCAGCAACTTTGTTGAAAAAAAAAAATCATGATACGGTATTGCAAGAGTGCCAAACAGATTTTTATCATTGGTATTACATTTTTGCGTTTTTTGGAATGAAGACTTTTATTCATGCAAATATTTTTACATTTTTTAGGTTAATGATTTTTTAATAAGATTGTTTTAACTTCATTAATATAATGGTCATGGAAACTTTCATCTGGAAGTAGCGCTGATATATCTATAAAGTTTGAAATGACCTTTCGTTTTTGTTGAATTATGTAGTTCAATTTGAAGTTTAATAATATGCCAGAGCTTGTTAGTTTTTGATACCAGTTCGTGATCAATTCATTGTTAATTGTAATGCTTGGAGTGTCCAAAAAATTAATTACATTACTTTTTTCTAATTCTTGTGTGAATTTTAAATTACTGTTATATTCATTGAATACTTGGAATACTTGCATGTTCTTTTTCAACGCTCCTTTTCTTCAGAGGATTTTTCTTCCTTTTTTTTTAATTAAAAACCGCTGCCAAGTGAATTATCAGTATGCTTTCTGAAAGAGGCTTTGTTAATTCAGAATTCTTGAAAATATACCTTACATTGAATTCTTCTCCCTCTTTTCAATAGTTGCTGGGAGAATGAATAATGTTCACTAGTGATGTAGACAACGGTTATACAAACATTTTCAAACATTGATGTTAGAATTATCAAAAGTGAACCTTATACTGATTTCCCTAACCTCTTAGCAACGTTTGCTATATGCTTTTCGGCATCGAATGTTCTAGAGATGTACCGTACATCGATTATTTTCCTCGTCTAAGCAACGGTTGTTACGCATGTAAATAACGGTCATTATAGAAATATATGAAAATTCTGTGTTCTTTGTTCTGGATTTTTCTGGCAAATGAACTTTACATTGACGCTTTTTTCCCCGTAGCAACGGTTACTGGAGAATAAAATCAATGGTTGTGATGAAAAAAATAATTGAATTCTGTCTCCACTTCGCTACTATGAACTCACCTACAAAGTTTTATTAAGTTTCGACTATTTTACTCTAGATAGACATTAGCAACCTTCGCCAGGAAAATAAACAATGTTTGCTCTGAAAAATTGGACTTGGTTCACATCTTGCCATGACTGACTTGTGTGCAAAATGTAGGCATATATAGAGATATTTCTAGGATTTGACATAGATCTGTAGATTACGAAAACGAAGGTCCGGTGGTCCAAATCGAAAACTCGATTTTTTTATCATAATAATCTAACGACAGTGTCAGTTTTATGAAAACGGAGAATAATTAAGCAAGATTGAAATCACTTTAGTTCTTCTTTCAACTTGGCATGAATACAAACGTCATCTCTTTACCACAAAACCGGTACTCAAGTTACTCGAGCAGCTTGAATTTCAGAAACAATGTTTTTATCAACTTGGTAACGCAGTATAAGAATTCTTGTCAATTCAAATGAGCTATCATGAGAATATTCAATTTGAAGTTTACAAATGAGATTTTGTTTATAAATGAGATATTCATTGATGTAATCAGGAGTGAATTATTGTAGGATGATTTTGACAGTTCATAACTTTTACAGCTTTTAATTTTCTTTCGTATCAACTTCTTCTTTCGGCTCACATATCGATGCGATTATGGAACTTTGACTGAAATCCCAATAGCACCGTGTGCATTCAAGCGAATCAATAAGCCACATCTTGTTGATGCGTCAGTAGAAAGTCGAACGCAAAGAGAAGAATTAATTCAATCGCAACTCTGACTTTATAGAAATCCACTTATCTGTTCAAAAAGCACGGCTCTCGAAAAATAACATAGACTTCTCTGCTTTAATATAAGGCAAGAGAGGAAGAGCTGATAACCTCAAATAAAAAAGGTGCTGACTCTCCGCGATAGGAGAATATTCAATATTAACTTTTCTGGAGGTTGAGGCGAAACTTTCTCTTTCTCTTTCTATTCTCTTCTCTACCTACCTTCGGCTCCCGAAAAAAGTTTGGTGAGCAAACGCGCACGCCTCACAATATCAACTTCGAAAAATTAAAATAGTTTATATTTGCGAGCACGTCGGAATGGGGAAGAATGGGGATGTAAATGAAAGAGAGAATGAAGAATCGGAGCATAGGTGCCCAACTACCCAAGTAAACGGGCCAATGAGTTTGCGGTCGGATGCGTGAAAGCACCTCGGAACTTGACTTCGTTTTTTCTCATGGTTGCCTCGAGGCGATGAAACTATAAAGCCACTCCTAGTAAGTTGTAAAATTGTAATGGCCTTCCGGTATTTACATAATGCTACGGGATAATAAGGAGAATTTTCGCTTGGCTAGAGAGAAAAGAGACTTCCTATTAGCTTCACATACAGCCTCGTCTGTTCCTATCTGCGATAACGATCAAATGCTGTACTTGAGTGCCTCCTTCTTTCCTCTCAACTCCGTTTCTTTTTAAGTGCCAGAAGACTTCCGTTTACTCACTAATAATTCCATATTGTGTGCTTCCAAGATTTTTTCGATCGATTTATTAATTGACTAACAAATAAAATCTAATTACAAACAAATAGAGCTATCAGAACAATATATTTGATGAAGAATTGAACGGGATGATCATTTACCAAAGCTGAAAGATAAATGTTCGATCAATCTATAGATTATAATTTTGAATTGATAAAAAATGATAAAAACAAGTTGAAAAATAGAAGCTCTGATACAGCTTCTGCTAATTCAATCTGTAGCGTTTTCCGTTGGGAAAATTCATAGTTTTCGTTATTTATCCACCAGCTGGACAGTGCAAAACATGGAAATAGTGAGTGTGACTGGAAAATTTTGTGCTTTGTCAAGCTTGGCTAAAATACATTTGAAGTGACTCAGGCGTTCGATGTTGCCGTCAGCTGAAGCCGATCGAAGACAGTGGTGAAATGAGGGTCGATGATCGAGCCCCAGCGATGAAAGCGCGCTATATTTGAATTATATACCGGAGAGCTCCTCGGGGATCGGCTAAGAGAAAGATCATCCTCCTGTGACTTAGGCTCGCCACTTAGTCTCGTGCAGTCCCGCTCGAGCCTAAATCGTTCAGGGGAAGCATGCGTCTCGCATACCGAGTGTCTCCGGCAAATCGGCGCGCACGCGAGGGCTACATGCCAGAGAAAGGGATGAGAATTCCCGCGTGTGTTCGCTCGAGTCTCCGCGGCATTGCAGCTCTCTCCACTTATTCTGGCCGATGTGCTCGGCTTTGACTAAAGTCATGTCCTGAGTGTAATTCAATAACTCGCCCCGAGATTGCATCGGATGTATTTTGGCTCGGCCTGTTGTATTTCATTATAATTACATTGTATTCGAAAGATAGATCTATGTATCGTAGTCAGGACTAACATGGATTCAAAACTCGTTTATCTTCGTATTCGAATCTATCAATTAACTATTTTCGATAAAGTATATGTACTGTATAGTTGTATGCATATTGTTTCAGTCAAAAATTTGGACAAAATTCATATATGCGTGGTCGAGCTTGCAAGTGTCACGAGAGATCGATGAAATGGGTAATTATTCGAAAACTGAACGGGCATTTAATGATAGGAACGTGTCAATTTAATAGCTAATAACGAAGTTGAAGTGGATTTTAAAATGCTTTCACGACGAGAGAAAACTTATATTTCAAAGAGAATTTTTTCAATATCTCCCGCCGTTACTGGAATAAGAATGATAAAATATAGGAATTAAGTGACTGCCCCCAAAGAAGTTGATCATGATGGAATCATCTCGATCAAGTGTTTCAAAGTACTTCATCTACGCGTAGACTTGATGAGCTATGAATAAAGTTAAACTATCTAAAAATATTATTGCTCCGTGTGACATTCTCATATCACAGTTAATCGACCCACTTCTTCAAGTCGAAAGAGCAGATTCTCGAACGCTTCAAACCCCGCTGAAGAGATCAGAGAATCAACATAGTTTATCCATCGATGGGTATTACCTTGGAGACGCAAAAGGGAGTAGAGGACGAGTCGAATGGAATTCGAAGAGAGGCGCGTCGTCAAGCTCGTCCTTGATCTTTGTTTTCTCTCATCGGCATATATATATACGTGGGAGAGCTTGCGGAGAGCGGGTGAGAGAGCCTATCGAGGAACTTCAATTCCTCTTGGGAGAGAGAATAAGAAAAGAACGCCGAGAGCTCGAACTCGTATAATACCGCTATATTGCTTGCCGCTAAGATATAGGAAAAAGGAGGAGCGAAGGATGAGAAAGAGAAAAGGCGGCCGCGGCAGGGCTCGTGGTTCAGGGAATCGCGAGAACGAGTTCATCCGGTGCGAGAGCGCGCTTTATTCGAATAAGTAAACTCCCGGTAGCGCACGCTCCAATCCCCCCGAGAGACGGGCTCATACAGCGAGCGCTGCAGCCCTGCGCGCGGCCGAGAATCGTTTCGTCTCTCCACCACTGGGCTCTTCTGCGGCTCGACAACTCATGGGGAGGCATTTATTTAATTTGCTAGTTTTATTTTCAGCCGGATCTCATACACTTTGCTGATTAACCCGATGTGGAACTTCATTGCGCCTCAGGCCACACCGAGATTTCAGCCAAGTGCCCGCTCGAGCGACATTTTTTTACGAAGCTTCCAAAGAGGGGCGAGTTTGTCCTAGCCTCGATACGGCAATAGGATAGACAGATCTAAGCTATGCTATCACCGGAATTGCCTCGAGCTTTCTTCGCCCCTTTTCACGACGCACCACTCCTTGGATATACAATATTCAGTCGCTTACTTCGTATTCTCTTCGTCTCTCTCGCCCGCCTCCCTACGCTCTCTCTCTCTCTCTCTCTCTCTCTCTCTCTCTCTCTCTCTCTCTCTCTCTCTCTCTCTCTCTCTCTCTCTCTCTCTCTCTCTCTCTCTCTCTCTCTCTCGCTCTACCTCTCTCTCTCTCGCTTTCGCTCTCATTGCCGGTTTGTTTGTTTTACTGGGATAGTTGGTTTTCAGACTTTAATGAAAATGCAAGAATTACGGATAGAGCCTATTACTCCGGACATTATTTTAAATATTTCAGTTTCTACCTTTTAGTTGGACCGATTACAATTCTAATTTCGAAGGAGGTATTTTAAAATACTTCTTTTTATTTAATTTCATCAGTTTAAAAAATATATTGCTTTTGAGAATTGTATATTGATTCCTCTTCTTGAATTTTATCTGGCTATTCAATCTTCTTACTGGAATTTCCCTTTTTATATGTAAGTTTTGAATTCATCGAGGTGCGATTTTAACATGGAGCGAACGATGCTTATTAGGCGTGATTAAAAAAAAGCCAAGCACCAAAGATATGAAAGGAATTTCGAAAAGTATGAGGCGCGCAGTTTGCTGAAATGAATATATTGCTGCTAATTAATAATTTAGAATTGTTAGACTTTTTGGATCTCTTTGGATGAATGGAATAACTAATGAGACTGGTAAATGATGAAACTGATTTCAAAAGCAACGCCATTTAGAAATCATTCTACTCTGATAAAAATCAGTCAAAAAAATTCTCTCCTGCAATAATACTCAATGACGATTCAAATGTGTGAACGAAACACACATAAATATTGCGAACATCGAGGCGAATACGATACTCAGAGACCGAAACAGGCAAGCGACGGGTGGTTGCGTATGTCGCTCGTAAAATCAAGCGGATCCGCTCAAGGGCTGAAAAAGTGTTTATAGAGCAGTAAAGAGCGAACAAAGTAGACTTCTCACTTCTCCACTCCCCTTGTCTCTATTCTTTCTTAGCCTTTTTAGTGAGTGTATATCTATTTGTGTTGATGTTTCTCTCTACTTACTATGTCTTGTTCGCCATAGCGATAAACCTTTCAAACCTAAAAGGGAAATAGAAAGAATTGAAATGTCGATTGTTTTATGCAATCCAAGGTAGATGACAAATTCTCTGGATTACAGTGAATTTCTTATGTAACTAAAGTTAATTTTCACTTCAGCTCCATAAGTTTTGATAGAAAACATTTTTACATAAAATTTTTACTTAAAATTCTTACATCACGATTTGCAGTAAGTATGGTGTGAAGTGAATTTTTACACTACTTACTGTAAATTTTGTGTAAAAATGTTTTTCATAAAAACTCATGGAACTAAAGTGAAAATTTCACTTTAGTTACATAAGAAATTCACTGTAATTCAGTGAATTTGCCATCCATCTTCTTACAGTAATTTTTCCCTGCAATGCAGTGGTTTTTCACTGTAAGGATTTAAGAGAGTAGACCTTTAACCTAGTCTGATTCTTTTCGTGAAATTTCAGTACAGAGGTGCATTTTTCCAAATCACACGCTTTCGTTGTACTCTGTTGGGAGATTTTACCATTGTACAATGGTATTACATTGTAAAATATTCCCCTTGGATCATCATTAGTGGTACTAATTGATGAATATTTTTTGTTACAGATGGTGACAAGGACAAAGAAAATATTTGTCGGCGGGCTGTCGGCACCTACGACGCTGGAGGACGTCAAAAATTACTTCGAACAATTTGGCCCGGTAAGTGTTTATTCCAAAAACTTTGTTCCAACTCCATTTATAGGTACACGTCTGTCTGTTATTTGCGAGATAGTCAAAAGTTTGTCAAATAACTTGATAATATCTCAGCAGAAAAACTTGCTTCAGCAAGAACCAATCTTGATTTTTTCGGAATGAAATTGAAGTGACAGAATGTTTCTGACCTGTGTGAAAGTTCACATAGTTATTCTTCTATGAAAAATGTCAATTCTCGTCAAATATAAATGACCTCCGTAAAAATATTAATTTTTTAATATTTAGAAGTGATCTAAAAAGTCAATAACTTTACAGAAAATATTACAGTAATTTGGCCAAAGTATTCAAAACATTTTGTAGTTATACAAATCAAATACAAAAATGTTGCATTTCAAATGTTGGATGTCAAATATCTGAATGCGAATCAACAAGCTTTAAGCCATAATGCCACATAATTCAACTGATTTGCTGGGATAATATTCTTTCATATTCGTATTCTCTTATTTGCACAGTTTGTTCATTCTAATCAATATTCCAAAAACGTCCACCAGGCACAATGCCATCAAACTATCTGAATGCTCATTACGCATTTGATATCTGTACTAACCCACATCGACTGTTATAACTGGAAATATCTGTTCTACCGATTATACAGTAGTATAGAGCTACGCCGTGGTACGAGATGTTAATACAGAATAATAATGAAAGAAAATATTTTCACTGGTCGCTAACGTTTACACCAGGTTGATAAAATTTTTCCTGCATTTTTGAAGATTTTTTGACTTTCAAACGAATTTTCTTCAAGTGTGTTGGAACTTATTTTAATTTAATTGGACTTGGCCAAAAGTAACGAGTAATATACCATTTGATTTTTTGGAATTTTACCAATACCATCCAATTTTTCACTCATCATTCGTTCTTTCCGTCAATTAATTTATTAGACATTTGCTATTTTTTGTCGAGTGAACCAACAAGCTTCTCTGAATCATTGATTTTTCTTCCAATTTCACGCGTATGATAACTGAGAAAGACTCTTATGAAAATGCTATAATTCGGCATAAATAAGTTCAAACTGGGTACGTCACAGCTCGTTTTGAAGTTATCGAATAGAATTGAATTACCCATTAGCAGAGTTGAAAAATCCACATTTCACGCGATGAAATGATTGTTCACGCTCAGATGGTACACGTCTTACATCGAAATATATTGTATCTGAATAATGAAGGAGTTGCGTGTTTGCGAATATCAAAAACATCCGAATATAGGATTTTTTACATTTAGAAAAAAATACGTATCTACATTTAATTGCGCATATTAAACGTACCGATTACGTAATGCAGAAATATTTATGGGGGCGATTCGAGATTCTTATGTCTTAGCTTAATTAGCACGAAAAATCTGACATGATGCATTCTGTATCAAATATCAACCGAATAATTCTGTGGATGAGTGAGCTTGGAGAGGTAATCATATCCTCTTTCATTAGTACAAGGTTGATATAAAATTCTTACTGGGATTTTAAATCAATGTCGAAATTCGAATGAAATTTAACAGCCGAGTCTTTGAAAAGAAAAAAAAATTGATCACTTGGATGAAATCTAACATGTAGAAGAGGTATTCTGATATTCGTTCATAAAATTATAGATATTCAATGGGTCTATCAAACGTCCGCATAATTCCGCTCAGCAAACTTGCTCATTGGGAAAAAGTTTCGTAGCAATCCCATGGTTTGGGTGAGCATAAAAAGTTTCCAATTTCCTCGCCTCCTTCTGCAAATGCGTGCTGGAATACCCAGAGCATGACCTACATACTCGCTAAAAGATACGATCGTCAATATCAGCTGCTCCCTCTCTCCATTTTCCGGGCCAGAGACTTCCATCGTACGCACAATCTTTACCATTTAGTGTTGGCCGTCAAAAAAGAAGACACACTTCCGCCAATACATGTAGGCTGAGACTCTTTCCTGCTTTTCATCTTTTCTTCGTGTGTAATTCGAGGTGCCTAGTAACCTTATATTATTTTTTGCTGATACCTCTTGAATGTCTTGTCTGCGTTTTTCCCTTTATTTTCTTGCCATTCTGCTTTTTCTCACTCCTCTGTGCTACA
Organism: Aphelinus atriplicis; assembly: GCA_020882685.1. NCBI lineage: Eukaryota > Metazoa > Arthropoda > Insecta > Hymenoptera > Aphelinidae > Aphelinus > Aphelinus atriplicis. The sequence goes on along the minus strand of CM037073.1, from coordinate 64,305,855 downwards.
AGCCGGTGCATGCATCCCCTCCATTTCCTTTCCCCGAGCTCTTGGCCACGGCGATACGTATCTTCTGGTCGTGTCTCGCCTGGTCCATGAAATGCCCTCTTCGAATCGCAGCCACCGCCAGACATACTCGCAACAACCGTTCGGGAAAACCGGGATTCCCTGATAAACCTAATGTTATTGCCAGTGATGCATTACATTTTATTTCTATAGGTTACAATTCTATTGCCTTCCTCCTACCTCCTCTTCTGAGGGGCCAAAAAATGAAAGAAAGTTACTCACGTCATGTTTCAGGATTTTTCTCACCACACCCATGAATTTTTATATTTTTGTGATTACCCTGTGTATGTTAAATTGGTGATAGTTTGAGTAGAAAACCGATCCGTTATGGATTAACACTCGCACTAGAATACTAAAAAGTTATTTCTGATGTACATAGCGATTATACTCGTACAATCTAAATCAGCTGATAACGAAGTTATATGGCTAATATTTGTACGACCTGCAATATTAATAATATGTTGGAGTTACTAGTCAAATGAAAAAGTTCTCTTTAAATTCCTTACAGTAAATCTCACTGTACTAAAGTGAAAATTCACTATAACTAACAGTGAAAGCGATACTTTTACATCTATAGTTTGAAATCTACTGTAGTTACAGTGAAATTTCACTTAATGACAATGGAAATGTTGGAACTGAATGTCACAGCGAACAGTGAGATTTTCACTGTAAGGAATTTAGATATTTCATAATCCATTATCCCTAGTCAGATGGTGATATTGATTCTTGGGAATTACGATTACAAGTCGCGATCGCGGTCATTCAAGTTAGTTATATGAAACTCCTCTGAATAAAAAAGACTTTCAGAATTATTCGAGTGAACAAAATTTTAATTCTAGAATCGATCGATACTGAATTGTATCTCATCATATACATATTACATCCACAAATACTGTTGTTGAGAAATTTTTATCTCTGCTTATATTTATGGTTCAATTGGATCAAATGCTATTCAAGGAGCGCATGAACATTTCAAAGTAAAATATGAGATTAATAAATATTTACTTTTCAGCCTCGCTTGGCTTCTTTATTCATAAAATTTAATTCAAACGGAATTTCTCTCTAACCCAAGGTCTTCTTTTCTTTCCAGCAGCGTGCGCAGCGCTTCCTGAAATATCCCTATAATTAATCGTGAAAAGTCCTTTGTACATTCAGCTTCGTAGTTTTCGCAATGCATCATCGGGCTCTCTCTGTTTCTCTTGCACTTTTTTTTACATCTTTCGGCCCCCCTCTAGCCGAGCTCACGACCCAAATCTGATTACAATGATGAGCATTCCAGTCTATTGTTTAATCACGTATACCCACAACTTTTCTTCCGTTGCCGATTTTTTCACACTCTTGCCTCCTCTCAGCTCTTCGCTACTTTTTGAGGGGCCAAAAAAGGCGTATGCGTGTTTTAGACCTCCTTTTCAGGTGGCAGATAAACAAATTTAATGGCCCTTGTCATGTTTGCAAAACGGAATTTGAATTTTTGGTGTGGCTGCCGGGCACTTAAAACAATGCCGGAGTGAATATACTTTATTTGTAATCCCCGAGCACTCTTTTGTTTCATTCCACCTATTCAATCTCCCACCCTCTCTTACTCACCTCCATCTCGTTTTCTACTCATCTATTCATATATGGACACATTCACACGCATGCGCAACTTTGGCTATTTAACGATTTCACTGCTCATCCGTTGAGTGCTTTTCATCTGCTGTCTTAAAGATGGATCAGCCGTCTTGAAGAGAATGATATACGCTCCTCTGTACTGACCAACGACAGTTCACTTCATACACATTTTGCTTACGTTATTTTACTTATAATACTTCTATTTAACAAGCGTTTCCCACATAGCATGCAACATTGCGTTGAAATATTTCACTGAAATATTTCAGTGCAAGATTTCAGCAAGATTGCTGCAATATTTCAATGCAGCTTTCGGAAGCGGATTTGGTATCTTTCAATGAAATATTTCAAAAATATTGCAGCAACATTTCATGAAAGATTCAACGAAATATTTCACAATATTACAATAAAATATTGCAGTGCAAGATTACTGCAAGATTTCTGAAATATTTTCCTGAAATATTCTATGCAACATTGCTGCAAGATTCCTGCAAGATTTGACTGCAAGATTGAGGACAGTCAAAAGCTGCATTGAAATATTGCAGAAATATTGCATTGCAAGATTTCATGCAATATTGCTGCAAGATTTCTGCAAGATACAAGATCTGCAAGCTCATGTAAAGTCAAAGGCTACATTGGAATATTGCAGAAATATTGCATTGCAAGATTTCATGCAATATTGCTGCAAGATTTCTGCAAGATTCAACTGAAAGACGCTGAGAAGTCAACGACTGCAGTAAAATATTGCAGATATATTGCATTGCAAGATTTCATGCAATATTGCTGCAAGATTTTTGCAAGATTCTGCTGCAAGATTGAGGACAGTCAGAAGCTGTATTGAAATATTGCAGAAATATTGCATTGAAACATTTCATGCAATATTGCTGCAAGATTTCTGCAAGATTCTGCTGCTAGATTTAGGACAGTCAACAGCTGCATTAAAATATTGCAGAAATATTGCATTGTAACTTTTCATGCAATATTGCTGCAAGTTTTCTGCAAGATTGGACTGCAAGAAAACGAAGCGATATGGCAATGACGAGGTCCGGTGGCGGGGGACAAGTGCGACGCCTATTGGCTCTGCCGCGCCGTTGCCCGCCGAGCGGTTTGGTGATTGTGCCGCGCGTCCACAACATAACGAGCACGAGTGGCACACAATATTTTTGTTGAAATTATGATTAGGTGGTGGGTGAGGGTTATAATATCCCATGTGCCCTGAGGTCAAAACGTTCAATAAATTTCGAAAATTATTTTCTAATATAAAAGTTTTTTATTTTGGTCCGTTGAGTTAATACTTGGAATGAAAACCTAAAAATCGGATGATTCTATCTGATTCAACTAAATAAAAAAAAAAATAAAGTCGGGGGGTCGGGCGCGAACCACCGATCCTTGGGTCGCGAAGCAAAAGCTTTGCCCCGGGACCACCGCGCACTCTTACAATATAAATTTCAGATGTTATATTTAAGTTGTGAGTCCTGAGGGGAATTTACTTATTTATCGGCTGTGTAGTGCGGTGCCGGAACTATTGAAAATGAGTACTGGGTGCTCATTAGACAACCCTCACCCACCCACCTAATCATAATTTCAACAAAAATACTGTGTTCGACACGTGCTCGTTGTGTTGTGAACGCGCGGCATAATCGCCAAACCGTTCGCCGGGCGCGGCGCGGCCCGCCGCGGCAGAGCCAATAGGTGTCGCGCTCGTCCCCCGCCAACAGACCTCGTCATCGCCATATCACTTCGTTGCTGCAAGATCCTGAGAAGTCGAAAGCTGCATTGAAATATTGCAGAAATATTGCATTGAAACATTTCATGCAATATTGCTGCAAGATTTCTGCAAGATTCTTCTGCAAGCTCATGTAAAGTCGAAGGCTACATTGAAATATTGCACAAATATTTCGATGGAAGATTTCATGCAATATTGCTGCAAGATTTCTGAAAGATTCTGGTCGCTTACATCGAATTCAATGTGGGAAAATGTATACGAATTCTCACTATGAGACCAGGCGCGAACCCGTGATTCTTTGGACGCGGCGCAAAATTCTTGCCGCCAGACCAGCACACACTTTTATAATACATAATTCCGTCAATGCTGTATTCAAATTCTGATCTTCCGAAAGGAACTATAATATTGCACCAACCTTGCAGAAATATTGATTAAGAGATTTAAAGGGTTTCAAAAAAATCGGCTCTCAAATATTGCAGCAATCTTGCAGCAATCTTTCCATGCAATATTTCAAAGTTGTATTTCTAGAATCTTGCAGAAATATTGCATTGCTCCTTGCACTACCGATAGGTGGCGACTCGCTTCTCGCAAGTAAAACTGTATGCCTCTGTCTATATACCAGCATCCACAATGATGGTACCAAACTCGATTCCAACTCTTATTTCTGAGTCAAACTGGAAAAACTATTTTTGTGGGAGTCTCTACCGCATTCTCAAACTAGAGAGTCATTGAAGAGTTCCCGATAATCTAAAATTATTCACAGGTTTGTCAGCACTGGAATATTGTAGCAATCTTGCAGCAATCTTTCAACGCAATATGTTCAATCATGTTAGTAAAATCTTGCAGAAATATTGCAGTGCAAGATTTCTGCAATATTTCAAATTTTCCTAGCCAATACTGCAATATCTAGTATCAATCTCTAAATGCAATATTGCAAACAGATATTGCTGAAATGTTGCTTGAAAGATTCGGAGGCTGTCGATGAATCGGCAGTGAAATATTGCAGTAATCTTTCAATGTAATAATCATTATAATATTGTTAAAATCTTGCAGAAATATTGCATGAAAGATTCAACGAATGTCGATGAATCGGCAATGAAATATTGCAACAATCTTGCAGCAATCTTTCAATGCAATATTTCAAATTTATATTGCTGGAATATCACAGAAATATTGCATGAAAGATTTCAAGGGTCTCATCGAATCGGCCGAGAAATATTGCAGCAATCTTGCAGCAATCTTTCAATGCAATATTCGAAAGTTATATTTCTGTAATCTTGCAGAAATATTGTATGAAAGATTTCAAGGGTGTCGACGAATCTGCAGTGAAATATTGCAACAATCTTGCAGTAATCTTTCAATGCAATATTCATAATCATATTGTTGAAATCTTGCAGAAATATTTCATTGCTTTCTTGCAAGCCGGACATATCAATATTGCAGAAACATTGCAGTGCAAGATTGCTGCAATATTTCAAATCTTTCTTGCCAATATTGCAGCAATATTGCAGCAATATTGCATGCTGTGTGGGTTACGGTTCCGGGATTTTTCGAAAATTTTTTCTTCGCTCTTGATTGTTATATTTTCTTTCATCTCTTAATAACAATCCTAATTGGTTCTCGATACTTTACCACGGACGAATAAAAACATTTCTTCATGAACGAATCATTTCATATTTTTCAATGGAACATCGAGATCGTTACAGTGACATTGGTCATTCCGATATTACTACATTAGTTGAAGGGATAAATAATTACAACATAAATCTTCTGACATATATCTGTACAGATTCCACTCATCAATGTTTGGACTTTTTAGCATATGTGGTTTCAAACATATGTTTCATCTTCAAATAAGGGCACAATTTGAGAGAGTTGGAAAAAATTAACGCGTGATTTCGCTCTTCTCGTTTCGGCTTCATGTGGAGACTCTAGAACAATCTGTGAAATTTTCAAAATAAGAAACAATCAATCGATAAAAATAGAGTATTGAACCAAAATTCAATTCCGCATCGATGTGTAGCCGATTACAAAATACCACGGCTTGATTGGTGGCAACAGCCCCGAGCTGCGTTGTTGGATGCGGAATGAGTCAAGAATTTGGACCAGGTGTGAACGGAATTCCAACGCAATTTGCACGCCCCGCGTGCTAGGTCAAGCCTCTGTGTTTGTAGTCAGACCGTCATCGCACTGCGGTTCGCGCCACGGCGCTTCCCTCTCTCTCTCCCACTCTCTCTCTCTCTCTCTCTCTCTCTCTCTCTCTCTCTCTCTCTCTCTCTCTCTCTTATATTTCCACTCTCGTGCTTGTGCCTGCATGTCGCAGCTTTTGTCTGGGCGATGTAAGCGTCATTAGCGTCGGCCGTAATGAGCACACTAATCACCAACGTGCTGCAAGCCGTGTCGAGCATCCGAGAGGGAGCGGCGCGAGCGAGTGAGAGAAAAAAGACGCAAAGAAGCGTCCAAGCACACTTGTATGAGTGTACAGGAGAGAGAGAGAGAGAGAGAGAGAGAGAGAGAAAAGAGATATGGATGGGAGTGATGAAGTGGAGGAGTAAGACCAACAACCTTGGGGAGAAGGTGAGGAAGGGAGAGAGAGTTGGAAGCTTGGCAACAACGATGATGGCATGAGTTGCGTGACGCAATTGTAGAACTGTCCGCAAAATGTGAATTATAAGAACACACTCCATCGTGTACAGGCTCTCAAGAACCCTTATTTGCTAAACCAAAGGTAGAGTGAGCATCCTCTTGTCGTAGTCAGTTTACAGTAATATCAAGTAATCAATACTCGCAGGTTTTATATGGAGTTCATGTCCCTCAAAATGATATGCAAGCTACTTTTACTGCTTAAAGATCATGAAAAATTATTTTCTCTAAATATTAAATGCTTCTGTGAAATATTGAAGAGATATTTTCCAGTGTGTTCGACCATGACAGTTCGAATGAAGATAGAATTTGCGAGGAGATGTTTTCCAAAATTCTCTCTCTCTCTCTCTCTCCCTCTCACGAATGAAAGAGAATAACGACAGACGAGGTGGAATAAAAGTGATACCATACACTCACTTTTCCCCCATTCGAATATTCTAAAGGAGAGAACGAGAAACCAGACTTAGAGCACCCTTGCAATAAAGCTTGGAGAATAGGAGAGAAGGTTGATTCGACTCCCTTATTTTCTGACTCTTTTCTTTTATTCTGTTTCCTTCTTCATTCCGTCTTGAACTCCGTATCCCTCTTTTTTCTACCCATCTCTCTCTCTCTCTCTCTCTCTCTCTCTCTCTCTCTCTCTCTCTTTTGCTCTCATTCTCTTTCTTTCGAGCTCATAGCAGTGCGAAGTCAGAGACTATAGTCTGGCGAAGCCGACGGAAGTCCTCAGTGGTAGCACGTGGCTACGGCAGTAGCGCCACATTGTTCCGTTGCTCGCTCAAGACTTAATAAATTACTTCGAGCATACTATGGAGCTAGCCATGTGAGAAAAAGCAGCACTAACTGTACCAACAGTCGCTGAGATCTGCACGCCAACTTAGAGTGGTATCATAATAAAAACTAATAAACTGAAGAACTGCGCGTACCAACTGTCACTGACGGAAAAGGGAGATCAAGAGAAAATTAGAAAATATAATTACTGAAAAGTGAGCTGTGAGACAGAGTGGAAATTATGATGGTACATCGATTGCTCTGATATATCAAGTTACTTCGTAGAGAAGCTGGTAGAGATACTTCTTTATGCGGGAGATGATAACTGTTCATTTATGAACTGATAAGCAGAATATAAGGTCTCCGAATCACTAACCACGATGAAAATTTCTCAGACCGTTTTTGAGCATCCCATTCGACAATAAATTTCATACATTTACAAATATAGCACATGCATGAAATCAATATTGATAGACGTATATATCAGAAAAATCTCAGATATTCGTCTCTGAGAAAGCAAAGCGTTAGGCTCAATGACTGTAGATATAGCTCATCAGAGTACCTTGAAACTCCAAAAGTTTCATCATAGTTGGTGACTCGGACGCCTTATACTCTTTGTCAGTTATGGAATAAAAATAAGCTCGTAGTTGTTGATGTTGTGATCGAATTCCAGAAGGATGGTGGAATGCTCTGAAAAAACTGTCGCAACTAAAGCTGCAAGTTTTCTCTCGCATATTTCCCGGGAGAATCTCATGTGACATGGTCGTCGAGTGGTTTTGATTTCGATCAGACTCAACCAGAACTTGAGAAAAGCACGGTCACTGATATAAGTGGAACACATTGCGAAATTACAGACTTGGTACGCCGATGATCAGTTTACTGAAGCATACCTATTCTAAGGTTTCGGAGGGAACTTCAGGTCGAGGAAACTGATCCTTTGACGGTTAAAGCCTCCTCGAGGCAATCGCAATAGTCTTCGAGAGTGAGAAAGACTTTCAACGAGCGCAAAGAGGACAGCGAGGGCCAAGGAACCGAAGAACCTGCATTTAACAGCCCCGTTAAACATTAACTGCTGCTCCACAGTTTTCTCCGTAACTCCGAGCAACTTTGATTGCAGCTCACGGCCCTTGAGGATAGAACCTCTAGAACGAGAATATCAGAGAGATAGAACGGACAAATACAGTAAGGAAAAGCACAACGGAGATATGATGGAAGCTGAGGCGAAGAAAAGGAAAGAAAGGAGCTAGCAAGTGCCCAAGAGATGGGTAAATCAAAGCAAAAGGAGGGAAGCAGCACATTATAACATCTCACAATTACTCTAGTCTTGAGCGTTTAACTGCTGTTTAATTTCATTCGGTAATTAACCCAGACTTTATCGGTGTTCACAATGGGGCATGCTCATTTTCTTGTACTTTGGAGTTGTTATTTTCTTTGGCTTTCTTCTTTTATGCTTAGCCATTTTAACTGTTTTGACCACTTATAACTGCAGTAGTTTTGATAAAAATTGGAACACATTCCTTTTTATTGTTATATCTTACTTTCAAAGAGTCTTGGAGAATCAAAAGCTTCTTTTTTATCTTGAAATGCTGCTCTTTAATATGAGTTTTCGAAGTTGAAATGAGATTGATTAACCTGAATATGGAACGTGCACTTAAAAAGCCAACGCATTAAATAGTTTCTTGAAAATATTAGGACTAGTAGCTTTTTTGTTTCATGAAATGATACTTTCCTTAAAAAAATGATTTATTGTTTTAAAATAAATGGATTTATTCAAATAGAAGTATCTTGTAGATTATGATTTGGCGATGAGCAAACTGTAGAACTGTTCAATAATTAACCATATAACGGCTTTATTGGGCCATTGTCAGAACTTTACGTTTCAAGAACAATCAAAGAGTTGATAATTACCGTAGCGCACCGATTATCCGATCATTAACTTCTCATTCAAATGTGTATGATCGCTTCTCTCATAAGCAGTCATCTGATATTTCTTTTGAACTTTATGATTCATTATTAAATAAAACTTTATTTGGAATAAATCGACTATCCATTCGAAATCGTATGGATGCATATCATAGGAAAATATGTGCAGAACAATCTTTTGTAATTGAACATTTCATTTGGATATTAAAAGAGTTTCACAGATGTATCGAAAAAGAGCGAAATACATCTCTTAATATCAATCCACTCGTTTCAATCCAATCATTCCATCGGGCAAAAGGGTGGAAGAAAGAGAACGGCGCGCAGATGCAAAACTTGATCAAATCGGAATTGGTTTGAGTGCACTCGTCATACGGGCGTGTGTATTCAGTAGTCGAGATTTCGAATTCACTGCGTCGAGCACTAAACCCTCGTGAGCGTAGGTGGGCTCGATGGCCGGAGGGAATATTTCAGAGTAGGAAACGTCGCCTAGATTACGAGTTTATCTAAATGGTGCTACAAGATGGAGAGAGAAAGCGAGAGAGTGTGTGTGAGAGAGAGAGAGAGAGAGATAGAGAGAGAGAGAGGGAGAGAGCGTCGTACAAATTATGGCTAGGGGTAGGAGGTGTTGCGACGAGAGACACCCCAGCTCAGCGCCACCATGTTTATGGCTTGATGACAGAAAATTTTGTCCTCGGGATAAAGCCTCTGCCCTCACAGACTAAAGCTCAAGCCTGCGTGATGGCACTGTCATCTGGGACTTGCACTTTCTGCTTGGGCGTTGTGGAATTAACTATTTATGGTGTGATTATAGTGTGCGGGTGAAAGTTTCGAGCAAAATTGTGATTATATTTTTCGCGACATTGTACTTCCATCATAATGTGTCTGGAATGATATGGGAATTATTTGAAACCAAGTTAATGTTTATTAACTAGAAGAATATGATTATTACACTTACCATCACTTACTTACCAATCATATGTATTTACTTCTGTAATGATTCTAATTTTTCCTTTATTTTTCTGTTACAGGTGAGTCTATTATATCTGGTTTCATTCAATTTTTAGAACTACGTCTGGTACTATGTAAGTATATTCTACATCCTTTGTTACATTTCTTAATGAGGCTGTTATCATTAATCAGTTTGGAGTGAGTCTATCATTCGTTTTATATTCTATGAATCATCCTTGTCAGGTCTCGGATTTCGATACTGACGAAGAGAGGAAATTCCCTCTCTGTTTAGAAGTTACAATCTGAAATAGCATTTACTCGGCACATCTTCGCCCAAACTTCGATTGGAGCACAGCTTGCCGTAAATGAGGTTAGAATTTAATAGTGGCGTGCATTCGGGCAGACTGACGAAGCCCTCACATTCGCAAACGCGCGCGTCTTTCAAATTACGTGCAACGAAAATTTCAAGCTCGATCCGTTCCCCTCGTCTTATAGTTCTCTTATTTGATTTTGAAAGGCTGTCGCCGCCGTCGACGCCTCCCTCGAAAAAGTAAGAGCGCAATCTCCGAGGCATTTCCGCGAGCGGGGCGTCACGCTGGAAGAAATCTCTCTTTCGCTTGCTCGCAATTCAATGGAATTCTTCATTCTTTCTCTTCTGCACGCGAGCTTTTCATTCTTCGAGGGAAAGAAAGAGAGGGAATTGAAAAACAAAAGCTCACGGGCAACTTGCATGAATGATTGTTCGGTCCTTCTCTTTCCCTGTTGAAGGTATTCGTCTAAAATAAAAAGATTTCCTAGTGTAAGCCGTTCAAGGTCGATGCCGGATTACCCCAATGAATATTAGCTTGATAATCACGAAGTTTAGTGCGCACGTATAGAATAGATTACTTAATGATTTGTAACGATAATGATTAATGAACAAAAAAATCAAAAGAAATAGGTCTAAAATACAATTTATTTCAAGGTTGAATCATTCGAAATTTAATCAATTAATCATTTATATTTGTCACGAACAATCTCTTCTGGTTCAGTATTTTTCAGCTACGAACTCAGTAGTTCTAGTGACGTATCTAATGATCAGCATTGGTCCATATTTACGTGAGTTTGTCACGCTATACAGCGGTTTTCTATCCTATGGGGTAGACGATAACGTCCACCCATATAGCTATCGCGTTACCTCCGGAGGAGCCCCGAGATTAGAGTACTATTTCCACAAGAAAGATGTCTCGTAGTCTAACCACCCTCTAACTCAACACTGTTCCCCTGCAGGCGTTATCTCCATGCTCCTATAGAGACAAACAAATTAATCTACATAAACTTTGGGTTATAAAGCCAGAATATAATTCCAGGCAACATTCGTTCAAAAGCATCGGGACTAGCATTTAAATCGTGAATAATAGGAAAATATTACATTACTTTAAAGTAAACTTGCACAAATCAAAATACTTTCAAAACAAGTGATGTGAACTCGAATTAAGCGACTTGAGTCTTCCCTGTATATCTTTGGAATACTATTGTTGAGAATAGCCTCAATTATTAAAAAATCAGACGAAAAGACGATCTTTGAGGGTTGTTACTTTTCGCTAGTAAGGTTTACTGGTAAAACGTTGCATATTATGGGGTGAAGTTTGTGATTTGTCATTCACCACATCCCACTGGACTGGCTCTCGAAGATCGTCTTTTAGTTCAAACTTTTTTTGAATACTATTTGTCATTCTATGTTGTATCATAATTATCAATTATAAATTGATCGCGCGGAACCCGCACAATGTAGCTAATTATACCACAAAGAAAATATGCGAATTTCATCATTTTCCTTAGATTTTAGCCTTTGGATTTCAGTCTACCCTTATTAAATCCCTTGGACTTTTAGAGCCACAGCGGTTACTGAAATTCTCGTTTATAATTCTTGACTCAACCAGTGAACTGGAAAATTAATCTGGTTAAGAAATTGTTAATTATTCACGACTGTATGCCTGTAGAGCACGCATAAATAGCTGGATAGTTTTTCTTTCACTTAATTATTTCAATTCTTGATATGGTAATTAATATTTAAGTATATTCAAACTCATATTCAACATTCACATCCCCTGCCGGTTTTACGACAGGTGTAATTATGGCCTGGAAACAAGGCTGTAGAATCAAACTGCTGCGGAAGCGTAGCGAAACGTAACTTTTTCATAAACGTCAAATAAATCAAGCTCTCTCTTCCCCTCGATCGCCATCAGTGGAGGACGGTCCAGATAAGATCTGCCGTTATTCCTCTATAACGCACTAGTGCACGGGAGCGGCTCTCGCATTTCCGCGCGTATCAGAGGCGCTTTCTCTTCGCTCTCTCCCCCTCTGTTTATACGTGCCCCATAGTCCTGTGATTTTTCCGCAGCGACGCTTTGTCGCGGTGCATCCGGCGCGCCCGCCACCGGAACCAAGATGGCCGAGACGTAGCCCTGCGGCAGCCCCGATGTGTGATGAAATATTAACGGAAAGTCGGGCTGTGTGAAAACGCCTAAACCCTTCTTTTTCTCTATTTCGTCCTTGTTTCGCGATAGCAGCTTACACGGCAAACACGGAGCCGACTGCGTGAAAAACTTCATCAAAAACACTATTGCACGCGTCGGAACGATTTATTCGCACATTATTCCAATTTTCACTGCGTGTATGAATTACGGCGTGTAAGATTTTTTCCCATCAGTTTTTCGGATTGAGAACTCAGTACTTTTTATTTCATTACATTCGAGAAGCCGACAAATATTCCGTGAACATTAAGCTTCACATACGAATTCTGATGCCGCACGACTTGAAATGAATCGAGAAAAAAATCCGAAACTCAATGAAATGCATTCCGCGTGAATCAAACCAGTCGATACGATGCTAATCATTCAAGATTATTTCGGAGATGAACAACAAATCTCAGTGAGCGTGCTTCCATTAGAAATACAATATATATGTATATAAATGCACGTTGTGTTCATCAAATTATCTCACCGACGAAAATTTCTCTACTCGCCTTTCACTCGTGAATAATTTCCGAAGGCTCGGGTAAGCGCGGGAAACGTGAGATAGATGGCGAGGATTGAATTCCCGCCAATGTCTCTCTGGGCTGTGGGATGTTTTTAGGACAGCCAAGTGCAAAGTCTAAGCCACACCGGTGGGTCACGAATTCGGATGTGCACCGCACCGATCGATTCTCTCCTCCTCCGCATTATTCTTCTTCTTCCCTCTCTCTTCTTCTTCATTCGCGTTCACCTTTATTGCTTCTTTGTTGATCGTATAGACGACGACGACGACGACGACGACGAGGACGTCAAGAAAGTCAGTCGCGTGCATCAAAGTTTACGTTTCCGTGGCCATAGCCAACCCCCCTCCCCACGTGTCATTTGTTTCGGGAATAAATAAAGCGTGTCCGTGAATAGATCATGATCCGATAAACGCAAATATCGTTGCTCTCGTGTTTGCGACCTCCCATTTGAATTTCATTGATACAGAGTCTGGAAAAGCCGCGTTCGGACTTTTTCAATTGTCAGCCAGTATATACACGTCCAAGGAGAAACGTGATCGACAATTGAAGGGAAGCTCAACAGAACGCGTTAAAGAATGATGAGCACGCAAGGCCCGTTTGTGCTTGCTTCTTTACATTTACTTTACGCTTATTTTTCTCTTGAATTCTTTCACTTTTTATTATTTCCCCTTTTTCGCAGTCCCTCGGGGAGCAGGATTTATTTTTTGCCCGATCAACGGTGCCGCATTTACTTGAATGCAGAGTAATGCAGAGTACAGAAAATAAGAGTACATGGAGAGGAAGGGGCAAGGAAAACATAGGAAGTAGGAGGAAGAAAGAGGAGAGAGATCGAAAACGTGAACGTAAATCGGCTTTCGCTCTCACCTCAGGGGTGTTTACTTAGCTCCGACTTTACCACCGATAAATAATTCGGATGGGCTCTCAATCTCTGCTCTTGTTTCTCTTTCTTCCCGCCACTCTATCTTGCGGATGCACTTGGAAAAAATCATGCTTGTTCAGTGGATAAGTTCATTGGTATTTCGAGCAAAAATTTACTTCTCTGCATTGATCTCTCATAATACTTTTTCAATAATCGCTGTTAAAATTGAGTTCTACATGAACAATCTATAAAATCGATATGAACCTTTTTCCCCTATCAATCGCTCTCTTGGTATACTTTATTCGTCTCGTGTACTCGCAGGTGACTATTCAAAATTTCTGAAAATCGACATTTCGTCCAGTAGTCCTATGATATCCTATGATATCTTGATGCTTTATCATTCTACTGCTGTGTTCACATGGTCAAGTACACCGGTCAACAATTGATAGGCGAATCTGATGAATATTTACGGCCATTCCGTAAAACATTCACTTCGTTCTAAACTCATTCCGCAGCTTTCTGTGCATCCATGTACCGCTGCAATTATCGTCATCATCGAATTTATCGAGGACACGGCGCGGCGTTATTTTTTTGGGTCAAACAACAATTGACATCGCAGCAGCAGCAGCAGCAGCAGCAGTGGCAGCAGCAGCAGCCCACGGGCAAAATCGATTTCCCGTCTTGCGGAACGCCTCCAGCCAAGAAGAGCGAATCGACTGCTGCTCTCCGGTGGTTAGGAAAAAAAGTTCGCGAAATTGGTTAACCCGGAGATGACAGAGAAAAGCGGGTGGGGCGAGGGGGTGGGTGGCGGTGGGGAGGGGCAGAGGGGCCGAAGGAGGCAAATCCGCAAAGGCGGGATCGGTTCCTGGCATCGAAAGTCGCTGCGACTATACGGATGAAAAGCAAGCATCAGCTCGGCCCTCGCCAACATCCATTGCCGTCACTACTATCACAGAGATGAGGTTACTACACTCGCTGCTGGCGCTGCTGATTCGATATTCGTTTCCCGCGGTATAACTTTCCATTTGCATGGCCTTCGCGTCGTCGCTCCAACGCTGCTATTTCCTTTTTTCCGCGTCTCCTTGACTCTCGGGCCGAGTGCAATTCTGAATTGCTTCGTGTTTGTGGATACGTGGGTACGCGCACTCGCCCTCATTCTATAAATATTCATATGTATAGGTGTACGCGTACGATTTTCCGTTTCTCCCCGAGTCTGACCTTCTCGGTGCGATGTAAAATTCGTCATGTATCGTATGAGGCATTTTGGCGTTCTGCAGTTGCGCTCGTGTGTGCAATATCTCTGAATAACAAATTGAATTTACATGGCTCTCTTGGATACACAGGAATTTTTTTATTTTCTCAATCTTATAGGCCTGTTTGTCTGGTGAGATTGGTCCATATTATGCAAATTCCATTTGTGACAGACTTATTTCTGAAACTTAAATTTTTACAATTTCACTCGCAGATATTTTGTATTGAAGTCGCATGAACTAGTTTTATATGAATGGGGCAGAAAATATCTTAACGTGATCCAGTTTCTTCAATTAACTTATGTTCAGTCGGTTTGTTCATAATACGCGCACTTATCAATCTTTTCGAACATAATCTGTTGGAACCACACTTTCTTGGTGATTGAAATAAAATGAAAATTGTCTGACACATGATTAATTGTCAGTTGAAAAGCCAGAAAGGAGTCGATCACATTCTGTGCGACAGAAATGTTGATGCTTCCTTGTTCGCATTCATGTACATCAGATATATTGATCATGAATGCCAATGAAAATGATATAAATTCCAGACAAGTATAGAGTAATGGCTAAATTGAAATAACGTAGCGAACTAACTAATGCATGAAATATTGTATCGTAGTATATAGACAGATCAGTATTCGCTGAGTAAAGCTTCGGTTAAAAATATCTTTACGGATGAACTATTATTATGCTGTGGGTGACATTATATATAAACATTTTGCCAGGAAAAATAATTAACGCTAAAATATCAAAAAGTGAGAATATCGGCTGGTTCTGACGAAGTGCTATATTGAGAGTGAAAATCTCCAAGAGTATAATTTTCAAACTGTAATGCTTGTTGGAATGGCCCAATTGCACGCGAGAATTAATTAGCTTTCTTTTTCTTATTTCTCTTTAACTTCGGTAGAAGTTCTTTGTTATAAATCGAGATAATTGAACGCTCATTGTTCTCAAGAGATTAATGTATTCATCAAACTTTTCTCCGAATGTCTTTGTCAACATAATAAATCTCGCCCAACTTGACCGACATTGGGCGAGTTCACTGATGATTTTAATTGACTATTTTGTGAGAAAAGTTCACAATGATAAAGATTAACATATTGATTGAAAATAGTCGCAAAAATAAAAATTTCATGATTGGACTGCAGGGAAGATGGGGGAATACGTATAGTCCGACCAGACTACTCACCAGACAACTCTTACTTATTCAGCTGACCTAAAGTGTAGCGTTAGGAAGTGTCAAGCACGTGGCACTGGAGCATTTTCACCAGTCCAGTGTTGCGCTCAAAGTGAAAATTGCTCCTTGACAGTCGCAAATGGTCCCCGTGCGCGTTAGCTATATTCACCACTGGAAAAGGAGTGCAGAGGGCAAAAGGGATTGGCGTCGTCAAAAGCCTAAAAGCAGCGAGAGCGCCGCTCGAAACCACTCAAAATCTCTCGCATCGACTCGTGTGTACGTCTCTGGTTGGGCGCGCGACGAGTTTCCAGCCGCAAAATTTACATTAATCGTCATAGCCGTACGTACGTTTCTGCGCCGATACGCGACAAGCGAGAGCGAGTTAATTCGAAAACTTTGGGAGGAAGCCAGAGCCGCGCCTGCGTGCCGCCGCACCAAGCAGAGAGGGGCAGAGCCAGCGCGAACAAGTCCAATTTGCAATTTTGCAATTCCAATGGTCGCCGCGCGACCCTTGGCTGAATATGCAGATCCCGGCCAGCTATATATCCACAACCGACCACGCCACAGCAGCACCGACGCCCGGCCAGTGTCGCCCGCTCGCTGCTGAGCTCTCTCCCTCTCTCTCTGTCTCTCTCTCCACTCGGTCACTTCTCCATTTTATCCTCCTTTCCGTTTTTGCGTTTTTTCAAAGCCAAAGAATCAGCTGCCTGGAAGCGCAGCAAAAACTCGAATGCATTCGCTTCGAATATCACTGGAATATTTCTTTGGAATTTCCTATCGGAACAGCCTCGCGTAGTCAATTTAATCCGAAAACGAGCTGTGAAATGCTCGGTATACGCAATGATATTCATAACTTTCGCCATGTCCACTGGCAAGTTGATTGATTAGTACTATTGATAATTGTACTGCGCGGCTCGGGCTAACTATTCGCGAACAGCGACTGAACCCGCAGCTGTGCGCGCGTTATCGCTAAGCGCACGAACGTTTCTCCCGGGCTAAAACAGACACGTAATCGCGAAAGCTGGGCTGTTCTTCTCGGCGAGCGAGGTGAAATCGGGCGAGTGGCACGTAGCCATTCCGGGCGCACGCACGCTCGAGACTGTGCTCCGCTTGAACCAGAAATGTTTGCGCCAGTTCCCCAACTGACGTGTCTAATAATGTGCGTCGGCGAATTCGCGTGGCCGTGTACACAGGCCGACTCGTTAAGGGCTATTACTACTGGCGCCCGCGCCGGACGATTGATACGCGTGTGTGTATGCGCGCGCGCGCGCGTGCTAAAGCGCCGACGCCCCGGGCCCCCCACTAGCCCGTTCAATTTGTATAATCGAGTATTTTAGTTGGCCTGATTAGCCCCTTTTTCGGCCGGATCGATCGAATCCTGTCGGGAGGCGCGAACTCGCGTTTCCACGCTCTATGGCGAGTCGACTAACAATGCGCAACTGAATTCGTTTACGTGATTCGATTGCGCGCCATTCGTAATATTACACATGAAACGTTAACTGGCTGGTCAACTGTTTTGACTCTACGATACATTGTTCCGAATTATGTGGCCTTACCTCCGTGATGGACATTACATCTGTTGCATACGGGATAGCTCGCAGGAACGATCTGTTGTTTCGACAATTCTCATTAGTACATTGTAAATCATTACTACTTTGACAAAGCATTTGATACACCTTATAGGAGTACAGGGATGATTTTAATTCATATTTGTGATTGTGGAATCAAGCTTTTTGTGATCGAATCCATTACTCTTGCTCAGACCCGACGTATCATATAGCAATTTTGAGCGATATAAAGATTAAACTCTTGTCGTGAGAGAATTAACAATAATTGGAATATATTGTAGGGAACATCGAGTGAAACATGAAAAAAATGATTGTTTTCAATTTCGCTAGTGAATTAAGAGTCATGTCTTTAGCCCCGTAGGTAAGTTCGTACAGCGTGCTCACCCGTTTCTCCTCTTGAGAAAAAGTCACCGGCCAACAGAGCCTCGGGGCTGTGTATTCGCAGACACTACAAAGTAATTCTCATGAACTTGTACTATTTGGCAAATTGAAATGTTAAAAGTAATAGCGTGTATCTATACGTAGGTCCATGCTCGGGCGAATGAGGCCATCGCCAGCCGAGCAAGTAAGGAAGAGGGAGAAAGAGAGAGAGAGAGAGAGAGAGAGAGAGAGAGAGAGAAAAAGTAATAGGGCGGCATCGAATTCAGTTAAGGAGGGTTATAAATTGCGAGAGCCGTTGCGCCGTAGCCGCTGTGCCGCCGCCAAACTCCCTGCGGGCGAAGGCCAGCCGCGGCGGGGGCCGCGAAAGTTTTCTTCTGCGCGCGGACGACGACGAGAACTGCTCGCGTAATTCGAAACTCGCGTAACCGGAAAACGGAAGAGCGCGCCCTCGTACATCAAGCATCTCCCTCCTCTGCCCCCCCCCGCCTCTACCATACCACTCCCCTCCTCCCTCACTCGCATCTTGCCCTCCTTGAAACTCTTCAGCCTCGAGATTTACCCTTTTTGTCTGATTGAGATGATGCACGAGACGCGCGAGCGAACGAGCAAAAACTCTCCGCCTGTTGTTGCGAATCGCACGACCAATACGTGCACATTGCTGTTGATTTCGTTGCGCTCCGCTGAGAAAAAAAAGAAGTGTGCGCGTCGCGGGAATGAAAGGGCTTTGCAGAGTGTGCGCGCAAAAAAACGCGTGGAATTTGGAGAAATTTTATCAGAACGTTCGGATCGTTCAACTCTCTCTTTGTAATTGAGAAATCCGATGCTACTCTAACCACCCCGTGTGAAAGTCAACTGCGATATATGTCCGTTCAAGCGAAGAATAGTGCATTTTACAACAGACCCGCTGAGTGTTTATTATCACCGAGTGCGAAACTAGTCTGAGCCAAGTGATGATGACAATCACATGAGCCGAGAATAAAACTTGCTGTTTTAATTTTTTCTAGTGAGGTGCGTGAATCGACATCTGCACGTGGATTCGGGTGAATTATTTTATCGCCATTGTCACAAATATTACTATGAGTAAATCTTATGAATGTCATATACATCACCCAATTCCAATACGAATCGGAATAATGTCAATTCAAACTCAGATCGTAAGTCTAAACTTTCTAAAATAGATTTCAATGTGTGAACTCCAGATCGCATGAAACTATTGACAAGCAAGACCTTGAAAGATTCTGTCTAATCGATAACTTGGCGAAAATAATGAATTATTATACTTTCTCACGAACGATAAATTTTACGCGTAAAAAACGTATATTTATTATAAAATTGGGACAAAATAACTTATTTATCCGAAATATAAGGGAGGATTCCAAAAAGAGTGGCGATGACTCGAGTTGAATTTTCATTAAAATATGACCATGAAAATCCCTTATCATCAAACTCTCGTTATTTCTTATGACATTTCTCGTCGGGACGGCGAATTGCCGTATAAAAATGATAAATGTAGTGAGAAAAATCATAAAAGTCGTTGCTAGCATGGGAAAAATTCCCTATTCGTTATCTATTTTACAGGTCTCCATGTTACATCTACGCCTGGCGTTACGAAAAGAAATGCTCCAATAAATCATTAGAAGCTCGTACGCTAGGCCAGACTAGAAATCATCCATCTTTCCAATTTCTGTGTAGGATGATCATTGATCGTGCTAATAATGGCGACTCTCATCAGAAGCAAAATCCATCGCGCACGTGGTGCAGCGTGTACGTGCAACAAAACGGCTAGACCTATGTTGCATTCATTATGCTAATGCGTTTATGTATTCTGGCCGATACGTGTATAATGTAAATGTTTTTTATGAATAGATTTAGTCTCCCAATATATCACGACGACATTGCATATGGGAAGTTGTATCGTGATGGCTCAGTATTTTTCTTGGTCTTGCTGGCTGAACTCTCCCTTTTTTACAGTCACGTGGTTCATAATCGCGTAGTTGGAGAGATAAATATGACGTCAGTGGCAGAAGCATTTGAGTTCGGTGAAGAGAGAGAGAGAGAGAGAGAGAGAGAGAGAGGGAGACAAATGGCCGCTGGCAAGACGTCGAGAGGGGCAGTGAAGATTCCTTGCTGTCCCAAGAATTAATAGAATTCGAGGAGACGTTGCGATGAGTTTGTTGTCTTGGTGATTTAGACCTCTCCCGTGCGTGCGTTGGATAGTAATATCATGGCTTAGCGAGTGGGTATGTAGTTGAAAATTAGTAAAAATTTACAACAGCTTTTATAAATAGTTTTAGATTGAAAGTATTGCTCGCGAGTAATATCCTCGTCTTCATTAGTGTTAGAAAAATGTTAGAATGAACTATTATTCGTTCGATGAATAGCATGATGAATATTTCCATGATCGGAATTATCAATTACATTTTATTCCGAAGATAAAATGATCTCTGTAAGTTTTGAAGATATTAACTTCTGCTGCAATTAGACAGGTCAAAACAGTTGAAATTCTGTAATGTCAGACGCGTACTACTACATCTTCCTAAGAAAGGTTCCTATGTTATAACTTCGAGCAAAATTTCCACTGGGATTTCTCAACAAGATCATTTTTTTCTTAAACTACCACTATTTTTCAAAAATATTGAGGAAGATTTTCTCTGTGAAATTTCGCGAAATTTGTTGAAAATAAAATATAGAAAATCGAGTCGATTCCATCTTGCAAAATAGAAGAGGAAGTAAAACTTTTGGAAAACCATCGTCGAAGCTTTAGGTGGAATTAAGTATGAAGGCCAGTTGGGTGCTTAGACGTGCGCAGCTTGGCAGCGCGCAAGGTCGCTCTAGCTGATTTATCCCCTTCCGAGTGGTGGCGCTTATATTCCCGGAGAAAATGCATCCAGAGGTAGTCAGCGTGAAATTACCACCAGAGATCTCACTCTCATTGACTCTGTCTCTTTCTACTTTCTCGCTATATCAGTACCCATCCTTGCTCATATTTCCATATTCTCATTTTTCACTCTGGCCTACGCCTAAGGGCACTTTCGATTATGGTGGTTATTTAATAGCGTCATCTGCATTAAATCGGCCACTCGAATTACCTCGATATTTCAGAGTAAACTGCTTGTATCTACTCTCTTGGCTTACTACTACTTTGGAAATACTTTTCTCTTAGCGTAATTAACTTACATAAATCTTCAAGCGAAACCGACGGTAGATTATATACTGTAATCAATTCGCGTGTTCGCCTTGTTATATTTCTGAATGTTAACATTGCTGTTAAATTTGTTTTTCGTTCCGCTTTTTTTTTTGCAATAATTGCACCCACTTAACTCGTAAAGTTGTGAACGCGAGGAATTGATTTTTGCCGAAGGTTACCCTCCGACGATCACTCCGACTCACTAAGTCGGAAGTAGATTTGAGATAATTGTAAATAAATCGAAAGAGTGGGATAGAGTGGGGCTACGGGAGAGGGTGGATTTTCATTGAAAGCTCTCCACCCTCCCCCACATTGAATCCATCTGATTGGATCGAATCTTCCCGCTGTCGTCTCTCTTCATTTCCGTCTCTCTCTCTCTCTCCCTCTCTGGAATATCCACACCAAGGACGCGGGGCTTGGTAAATTGAAGAAACGGAAGTCGCAGCTGCATTACAAAAATCAACAGTTGCGTGATCGCGTCGGGCCGGGAACGTCTAGCAGATCACGAGCAGACGCGCTCGAGATGAGCTCCGATAGGGAAGGACGAAAACAGTCCTCCCGGGAAAGTGAGAATCCTGAATGGTGATACAGGTAAGGGGGGAGGGGGTTAGGGTTGGAAGGGGGGGGCGAGACCAAGCGTGCTCGGGGAGCTGCAGAGCGAGTAATTCGCGTTAAATCGTGCGCAGGACCTCGAGGACCAACTATCCCTAATCGGGTTTAGTTTATCTCCCAGGAACACGCGGGTGCTCACGTTTAGTATTAGTCGAGAGCAACCAGGTCCTGGGTACCTTCTCTGTTGGCCCGCCAGCTATCTTTCTCTCATTTTACTCATTCCAGTCGCGCGCACTCTTTCGCTTCATCTCGCCTCATCATCTCTTCGCTGAATTCTCGAGAGGTGATAGTATACGCTTCTACTCACGGGAGCAGCAGCTTCTCTCCCGCACCCCCGCCCCGCCCCCTCTCTCTTTTGCGCGCGCGCGCGCTGCTGCTGCTAGAGTTAACTCATAACTACGTCACATCCTGCAGGTAATTGAAAATGTTATCTCGCACCCGGGCGCCGGTATCCTTTCTTACCACTGCGGCGCCGCTGCCACCTCTCCTCGTAACCTCGCACTCACTTTGTGCGCGGATATCCCTCTCTCCCGGGCCAGGCCGGCTTGGTAATTAACACCCCCTCTCCACTGGAAGGAGCAAGAGGTAGAGGCGCCCGGATAACTCCGTAGAAAACTCGGGAAAACTCGTGATAGCGGCCGAGCGAGCTGCTCGCGTGCTCCATCGTACTTTCCCGCTTCCCTTTTATTTTCTACTGTCTGTGTCTATCTCCCTTTCTCTCCCATCCTCTCTCTCTCCCTCTCTCTCCCTCCCTCTCTCTCTCTCTCTCTTTCTCTCTCTCTCTCTCTCTCTCTTTCTCCCACTCTGGCGCTCAATGTCGGTTAGCTGTAGGAGAGTTCGCATAACCACAAGTTGTATTCGACGGTTCAACGTGTGTATGTGTAAGAGAAAGAGAGAGAGGAACTGGCTTACGCAGTCTGGTAGTCAAGCTTTTTACATTACTTTCCTCCCACCGCAGAATATTTCCATCCACGTATTCTTCGACCGAATCTACGAGGAGAGTAACCCGAGCTGGATATATGGCTCGATTGAAGTTCATTGTATGTGCCGATTACTGTTGGCGCAACGGCAATCAAATAGGCAAACTAGCTAACTATCGCGTCCGAAAGAACGCGGCACCACCGCAGCCGTGGTGCACGGCTTGCTGCTTGCGCCGCTAGCCTATCGACCGTGTCCAAATCAATACTTTCGGCTGGCGGTATTTGCATCCGGCTGTGTGAACTCAGTCTCTCCTCACTCCTCCCCTATTTTCCTTGGCTCTCTCTCTTTCCCTCTACCTCCCTCCTCCTCTCTCTCTCTCTCTCTCTCTCTCTCTCTCTCTCTCTCATTTTCTATCTCAAAGAAAGTACGCCGCAAAATCCGCATAACAAGCCGCCCTCTGCATATATATCTGCTTATCGATTTCTCGGGATATTTCTTTTCAGCCGTGCTGTTTTTTGTAGGTCGCTGTTTGCTTTGGCGAAGCTCCCATTCAAAGGATTTTTTCAATAGCCTCGTGATCTAATAGGGATGAAAAAAAAACCCGAGAAACCATATGGAAATCTGATGTAGAGTACAATGGAAAAATATACTAATGAGTAGCAATTGTATCGTACTGTCCTCAGCTGAAAGCGCTCATTATAATGTCCTATAGGAATTTTCTGAGAGATGTGAGATTGTAAGAGCCATATTTCATGAGGATTTATTAGTAAACTCTGTATTGAAATGTGGCAAGGTCTTTTTTGGAATTCGAATGAAATTAGAAGTGGAATTTCGTGGAAAAGTGGCCGAGGCGCGTATATTTATTGGTAGCCAATGGACTTTATCGGGAAAGATAGCACATGAGGAATCGATTTTCTTCCAGTATACTTCTGTCCGGGACAGTGACAAATGGAGGCCACCTTTCAGCAAACTCTCGAAGCGAGCTACGCCCTCCACTTTCTTAGGTGTTGCCCCGACTCTACCTCCTTCACTACCATCCGCTTGTCTTGGCCGTTCTTCAGCTGCCGTGGAGCCGTCGTGCACCATTAATTAGAGACGATTTAATATCATCCTCTCGTTAAGATCAAATTTTCAAGTATATACGCTGGGTAAACAAAAACTCATTGAGATACTATAATCGAGAAAAGTCATTTGTCTTACCTTCCTCGGATACCTTCCAACTACTTTTTGAAACTTAAAACAAATTTGCAGCAAAGTTTGGCCGTAGAATGCGCGGTATACAGGAGCACGACGTTAGGGTGGTCGTGAGGCTGGGAGAACCAAAATCTTTCATTACGTAAGGTGGTTTTATAAGTGGAAAATTGAAAATGAAATTTGCAATCCCGAAAATATACAATCCTCTCAAGTGGGGCCATGGTGATTGAATTTGTTCTGTTTGGATGAAGGCAAATAGGATCTATGTTTCCAGTGTTTCGAGATCTCGAGCAGAAGCCAGTGTATATCCTGGATCAGCTAACTAGTTGAGGCTGCAGAGAAAGAGAAAGGCCAGAGATAGAGAACCAAACTAATTCAGCGTCAGGGATCGTGCGTTATCTCAAACGAGTAGCGGGCGGCGACTGCTGATTCGCGCCGTTTCAGTCGAAACTCGAAGGCCACCATAGACGAGCAATAGTGGCACCGCCACGCTATCTCTTTATCGAGCCACTGGCGAAAACCGTGTACATACATCGGCCAGCTTTCACGGAAAACATGACCTAGCTGCTGCTCTCGTGTCCGATCGACACGAGTCGCAAAAATACGTGTACAGCATCTATCGGCTGGCATTTTCCATCGACTGTATGTTCACTGACTCGTATGAAATATTAATAGGCGCGCTTTATACTTTGTTTGCATTTGCTTTACGAGGTTTATCGATGGCCCCTCGGCCGATTCATGCATAGAGCATTTGTTATCGATTCGGCCACCGATTGCGGTCACACGAGCATGGAAAAACTACTTCATTCCGCATGCAGACAGGTTTCGGGAAGTTCTATCAATTTTTTGAGCAGTTGATGAACTGGTTTGAAAATGCACTCGAATGTTCTTTCTTTTCATATCAACTTTTCTCATTTCATCAGAACCACATCGTTATCTCTGTTATCAATCAGTTATCCAAAAGTACATCTAAAAATATATAATTTCCAGCTGGAACTAAATTTCAGCCGCCTCTTCAACAAAAGCCCTCTCATTAAATCACGTGCTCTATTATAATACCAGCTCACAATATCTCCTTCAATTAGACAATAAAACTAATGAGATGCTTATCGCATGAATATTCATTTGCGGAACGTCCGAGCAGAACGGAACGCTCAACTTTTTCGTCCGTTCCGCGGGACATTAAGCCGCGTGAATTACAGATGATCCTCGCGCGCTCCCCGAGAGATATTCGCCGCAATAATGAGAGTAGCAAGTCACGTTGCCGGTAATTCGCACCCGCACCAAAGAGTATAGCTCTCTCGCTGAACTCGCACGCTGCAGTGCAACATAAGGCGCACGGGACCGAGGATAATGCTCGCCCAAAAACAGACTAGCGTAGGATCATGAATGTAGCTGTGAATTAAGAGGAAGTTAGCTTGGCTCGCGCGGCGTCGGCAAGGTGCGCGAGATGTCTCAGAATTCAAGACGCGTGCCTCGCCACATATCTTTATGAACTTCCTAAATCTCCCAAGTAGTTCTCGAGAATGTAAATCATTTTCTCCCTGAGCTATTCTTCCGCGATTTACTTCCCTTGTTTAACGTGTGAATTCACTCGTGAAATACTACTGTAACTTGAGAACGATCCTGAAATTCCATACTCTGTCCCACAAGCGACTCTCGGAACTGTATTGAATACTAAAATATGTACTTTGTCTGAATTTTCTGAATTCATTGAATTGAGGCATAACTACAGTAATGAGCTCCGATTTAATTTCTGAACGTATGCCCCAAGCCGGCTGATATTATCAAGTATCTTCAAATGGCAATTCCTAGGTTGCGAATAACGTAACATTTCAGTCGACTGCGTGAATCTAAATCCAAGATTGAATCTGGGTTTTCCATTATTCGTTGGATGAAGATCGAAAGTCTTCGCAAGATCAAACGTTAAAATAAAATGTTCATGCTTGCTAGATTCGGAGTGCTGCATCGAAGCGTGGTTTAGAGCCCGACGCAACGGACTGAGAGTGTGTGCGCTGAGTTTGATTAGTGGTATATCCATTACCGTTAATCAAAAGTGTTGTGCTCGCGTACTTGGTGCGAGCGGGGCCTGTCCTTCACTTTCGCCCCCGCAGCGCGTCGGAGACGTCTTCGGCTAATTCTCTTTCGCATCTCACGTCTCCGTCGAGCGCGTCGCTGAAACACGTGGGGCGCATCTTCATTGATTAATCAGTCGTAGGCGCGTCGCGGCAGTGTGCACCTCTCAGCTCTGCTTCTTGCTGCGGGACTTTGCGCAGTTCAGGGCCCCGGATTCCAATGGAACTTTGCGAGGTGGGTTTTTCCCATGATAGAGGAAAAACTCCACCCGAAGGAATCCTCGCGCAAAACTTCTTCTCGCCCATGGAGCGAACGAGCTCGAGCAAAGTTAAATCAAAATCCAGCGGCTCCGCTGTACTGCGTAGTGTCTTCTCGTTATAGTCGCGCTCCCATTTGACGCGAGCAAACTCGCCCGGGTGGCACTCATCGATTGGCTCCCGCCGGTCAGTCGTTGCTGCGTCATTAGTCGCTGATGTTGGATGATGAATGCGAGCTCTTTGTTCCCCGGGGACTCTTTATCTCGCGTTTTTTTCCCCGCGCCGCGTCTTGTCGATGAGTGGTGGCAACCGTCACGGCCGGGCGTGCGTGAAAGAGGGTCACCGATGCGCACTGCTGGAGCACCGGGCTGCCCCGCTGATGGCTCTGCGCGTGATTATCCTTTAATGGGCGGATGACACGACGCACGGTATTTGACGTTCCACGAAGCTGTGCTAAAGAATGAAGCTGAAAACTGCAGCGTTTACCTTTTGCTTCCTTGTATTCATTCTATCCCATTAGGCTATTACGCGGGCATTTTGTTCATTGTATCGGAGTAAAAAAAAAAAACGCTACAGCCGGAAGGTAACAATTAATTTTTATCCATTCATCTTGGGAAGTGAATTTTTAATTCATTTCAGTCACATCTATTATGAAAAGAACGCCTTTTAAAATTAACGTTTTATGGAAATAATCATATTGACCAATATAATAGTCGATCTGCAGTGGCAAGAAAGAAATTAGAAGTTAGACAGTTCTCCGATTGTCCAATTCGTTCTTGGTATTTCGTTATTTCGTGATATCACTTCTGCTACCACTGAATTAGGATGAGAGAAGTACGTGGCAGCTTGTACCGTTTGTGAAATTTCAATCAGGACTCGTTTGTTCTATGTCATTCGTAGAAGAATCAAATATCCTGTCGAGTTTGCGGCGTTGTTTTTATTTTCCCCCAGTACGTGCAATCTGAATTCCAACGTCTACGAGTTGGGAGTGAAGGAAATTTCGGTTCGCCTCGCCATTGTCCGGCATTTAATACAGTCCCTTGAAACTGGGACGGGCTTGACACCACGCGTCCGTGTGCAGGCCAAATTAGAATTTGCCGTCGCTCAGCGAAATACATGACAAGAGCCGGGGGGGCAGGGGGCATTCTTTCCGCTTGGCGAGATATCCATCGACAATATTCTGCTGGATCAGCGGGAGCAGCAAGGGCAGATAGGAACGCAAGCCGACCAACAATGCGATGCACGGGAGCAAGGCACGAGAAAGGAGAAACGTAACCAAGCGAACGTATCTGGCATGCATAATAACTGAATTCCGAGGACAGAGGATTCGCCGAGTCCGTTAAATCGACGTGGACACGTGCCACGCTCTATACACACTGAAAAACTGCGGATCGCCTCGGCTATGCTGCCGCACGCGGCTGAACAAAAAGCCAGTGCTCCATGTATGTATGTATATACATATACGTAAATTTGAACTGGAGATTTGAAAATCCGGTATTAAATCACGTCATCGTAGCGTGGGAGAATTCGCTGTACACGTATGGAGCTCACTGGGCTGCGCCAGTGCCGATTACGTTTCCGTAGCTACGGAATTTCCGCTGATTTATCGTTCGCCTCGCGGCTTTTCATTTTTTATCAAAATATATCGTGGCGAGACTTTTTCTCCCAACGTGGCAAGAGTTATTCTCTTTTCCACGACAAATATTCAGTTCACTGATTTTCACAAACCCGTGATAATTACTGCGGGCAAGTTTCTTCAATATTACTTTTTCGAAAGTGATTATCCCTTGGAGCATAGTTTTTTTTTCTTCCAAATTCATTTTCATCTCTGCGATGGATACATCCATCACGAGGAGCGAAGGAAGAAGTTTGATCAAGAGAATTACTGAATAAGTAAGCTGCGTTATCGATTTTATATTTTACCGGATTCTCATACTCTCATACACGAGTTCATTAATCATTTACGTCGCTCATACCTCCCATCTCGCACATTCCGGGCTCAACGTTCTTTCTAGCTGTATAAGGGAAACCGTCTTTCAGGACTCGTATAATTGCAAATTAAACGATAGCCGAAAAAAAGCGCTCGGGGGAAGAAGTTCCCCTGCGATTGATTTACGAGTTCGAGTGGAGGAGAATTTAAAATTTCTTTCAATTTGTTCCCTCGCTCCCTTTTTCCAACGCGAGCATCGAGTAATGATTGATTCAAACGAATAACAAATTCAGCCGCTTCTGCTCCACCCGGCGGGATTAAAAATTTGCCGGGCTATCATTGGGAAATAGACGAGCACTCGCTTGGAGTAAATCGCATTCGTTTCCGAGAGCCATTATAAATTACGCTGCCAGTAATAACGATCAAATCCGTGCTGGGCGCTCTTCTCGCCGCCCCACCCCCATCTTCTCTCTCTCGCCCCCCTCTCTCTCTCTCATTTCCCTGGAGTAAATAAGGATCTCGCGTGATTGCGTATACGCTAGTGCAAAAGAGCAGCATCATGCGAACGGCGGGAGGAGGGGGGGGGCGGGGGGCGGCAGATCTCTCACCTATATCGCCGTAAGAAAATTCACGAACACGCGCCCGCCCGACCGGCCTCTCGGGGTTAATCGCGCGGCAGAGGGTCGACAGTGACGAGGGTAGACCGCCTCCGCCACATTCATATTAAGTCGCCTCGTTATCGTTCGCCGAGAAGCCACCGTCGCCCCCTTACCCGCCGCTGCCACCGTCGCCCCCCCCCCCGTCCGCCCAACACCTCAAGAATCTATTAATAACAGCGTTGCGCGCGGGCTCGGGGCAAAATTGAAAGTACTCGTGCGCGATGAATCTCGATACGTAATGACGCCACTCCCTTCTCCTAATGGCACCTGGATCTTGAAGAAGTTGTGAGCTGGCAGACGGTTGACTCACGAGCTTCTCCGAGGAGAAATCTGTGAACACTGTTCATGATCGCTATAGGCATCGCAAGGGGGGAATCCCCTATTTACAAACAAGAGTGACAACTGCCCATTATTGTATACTATTTCCACTGGCACGGGATCGATTACCCAGCCGATGAGTTCCATCAGTTCTGACAGTTGTCGTTTCCGTGTTACACCCAACAACATTCTGCCAATCGGGATGAGCTGTTTCGGAATTTATGAGTCGCACTCGTTACGAATAGTCTTGTGTTTTTACAACACCATAGATCTCACGCACTAGTTACGGCGGAAAACAAAAGAACTCGCGAAGCATTGAGCAGGAACAAAAACCATCTCCATTTTAATAACATATCCCATTACAAAAGAAACTCGCAACTTTACATCGTTAAAGGCCGCTGTTGGCTCGCTGCTGCAGCCACGCGGCATCATATTTCTCCGCGCGCGAGCTAACAATGTAACTAAACAATGGAAAAACCCGCGGAGCCTCGGCGGCTAATAAAAAATCGCCGTCTCACACGCAGCCATGGCAGTGCAGAGCAGTGCTGGCCAGAGCAGCAGCTTTTTCTTTTTCTTTCTCTATTTTTCTCCCTCTCTCCCTCTCTTTTAGTCTCTCTTCACTTGGAAAACAGAGAGGAGGATTCAGTGGGCAGCGCCGACACTCGGCAGCAGTGGCGCGTGTGTACGCGGAGCGACGCACCCCACTACAATTACCAGCGAGAGTTTCTCTAGCCCCCGGAACTGTGGATGGGCCACTCGAGGTGCTGCTGCCACTTCGGCTGACCCGGCGACGACGACGAAGAAGACGACAATGTCACACGGAAAATAACGGCCACGTGTTGGTACTGCTGCAGCAGCAGCAGCAGCAGCAGCGGCGCATCTTGTTAGCCCGAGTGCGATGCGGGACAGGCAGAAAGAGAGGCTGCGACGCCGAATTTCGGAGCGTCTTATTTAATTAGGCGCCTCTTCGACGACGTTGTTAGTCCGTGACGATGGAAGAAAGAGACTGCTTCTGTTGCTGCGCCCTCTCCGTCTTGCTCCCTCTCCATTGTCTGTCTCCGCCGCGCCTCGTTATCCTTTACCGAGAGACGAAACAGCTGCATTCTAGACTCGACCTACGTGTTCAAGTTGGCTCGAGGCCAATGGAATCGTTGATGCTGCTACCACTGCTGGCCTACGCGCAAAATTTTTCTCTCTCCAAAATATTGTTGAATCAGTGTTGTTGACTCTGCAAGCCTACGATGGAATGGATATGAAAAAAAAGCGACGACGATTCCAAATCGATAATTTTCCGTCGTATATTCGATCATATCAGATCGAGCAAGCTAACTCTCCGTTAGTAATTTAACCCACTTATCCAAATATCAGCTGCGTCGTGTGAATTTAGAATTGGAATTATGATTGTAGCGAGCAACATTTTCGCTCAAGTTTAACGAAATAAAAACGTGAAATGGTACTTAATGTTCGTCGGGGCGGAATAGAGGAAATTTAGTCAGCCCGCGAAACGAATCAGCTCTGTTATTTTAACATTATGCCACTTTGTGGGAAAAAATTTCTCGCTCTGCGCAATGTTCGCATACGTCGAGGTACCGAGATGGTAATTTCGAAATTACTCTCGCGAAATTTTTATTCAAATCGCGGGGTGAAAAAAAAATGCGTGAGATTAACAAAAGTAGGATGCAAACACGTATACACCTACGCCCTAGCTGGACAAAGCTCCAACTGGAATCGCACACAGTGTTGAAACGCCCGCATCTCACCTGCAATTGGAAAAAAAAAACAAGCGCAGAGCACACACCTTACCCAGTTAACTGCAATAAAAATAGCGCGAGGGCGTGCATTTGTGTACACGCGTTTATATCTGACGCTCGTTATAAATGTGCTAAAGTAGCAGGAAAAAGACGACGCCCGACAGAGACGGAGAGAAAACAGCTCGCAGCCCGAGCAAAACAAGGTGGCGAGGAGTGAAAAAAACGCAGCCGGACATGAGGGGGAAAAAGGATCCAGCGCAACCAGAGCAAGAAGAAACGCGTGGCTCGCAACGAGAGCGAGCCGAAGGAATATACGGTATAAATGCGGGAGAGCTCCGCCTCTCTCTCTCTCTCTCGCTCTCTCTTTGTCTCTCTCTCGAGCAAAAAGTAGCTCCGACCGGGTCAGGAGAAAAGTGGTAAATGAAACGAGCCGGGAAAGCTGCGTCGGCCATACACGCGCCTGCACTTGTTGGAGGCGATTACAAGTCCCCGGGGGCTAGCGGCGCCGCCCCCTGCCCTCGCACGCAGCCAGCGTACATACCCACACTCGTGCACAGACAACGAGTCCTGCTGGGGATGCCTTTAAACTAGATTAAACGACACTGGCCAGCGTAATTTGCCCCCCCACCACCTCCCTCCTACACGCACTCGTTACGAATAAGTTTGCCCAACAAGTTTGCACCCGCGTGGCCTATCGATTTCGCTTCGCCACCTCGCGCGCGCGCACGCTCCCCGTGAATATTCCACGGCACCATATGAAGGCGATTGTCGTATAACGGCTCGGCTGAACTTTCGGCCCCTCGTCTCAGCAACGGCGAGATTTTCCAAGTGGGTTGTTGTACCCGGCAACGCGAGTAGAAAAGTGCGCGGATAATTTCATCGGCAGAGGGCACACGTGTAAGTATATGATGAGATCCGTGGATAGATTTCTGATTCCGGGGTCCGGGTGGGCTTGCAGGCGAACGGCGCGCATTTACATTTTGAGCAGTCCTATCAATTGGCGCGCGGTTCACTTCCGTTTTAATTAAATACGCTCGAGTGCGGGAGAGAATTGAAAGCGTTGGTTCATTGTAGTTTTGGAGCGAATCGAGCGAGCGTGCACTTCCATGAATTTTGAATGAGGCTGTAAATATTTGGACGCGCGTTTTCCGGCTGTGTTGCGCTTGCGCGTGGTGTGAATGTATTCGCAAAGAGTGTTCTCGCGCCCGCGCGAGCGAGATTTTCGTTATGATATTTGAGCGTATTCCAGAGTGCTTAATGCGTCTGAATTTAATTATATGGCGTTGGCGTTTATCAGAGCAAAGAGATCAGCGTTCCCCTGTTATTGCGTGCGTTTAACACAAACGTACGCTCGAAACAGAAGAAAATAGATAAAACGAGGGAGTTAGAAAACGAGTGTAATTGTCATACATGCTATACAGACCGACAGAATACAATTTATCGTGTATTCTCATTACCTAGTACACGTCGCTACCCTAGTCAAATATAGATACGAATGTTGTTCTCGCGCCGCAACATTTCCATCCATTCGTAATAACTCGAGTCTTGTTACCAGTGGAGTTACAGGCAAATATTTTCCACCGGAATTTTTTCCCCTGTCTGACCATAACACGTACGAACTACTTGAATCGGAATAAATCACGTTAGTGCTCCATTAGATCCCGAAGCTAAAATGACTTGCATATATCTTCCTTTTGCTTTCGCAATGAGATCGCTATTTCTTTCTATATCTTCAAAACCAATCATTTTTGCTGCACGATTCCAAGTAATGGGATTCGAACTCTCGAATCTATCTCTCTCTTCGTCGCCAGCGCTGCAGCCTCGTATACTCTCTGCCGTCTACCTCCCATCTCTCGCTCGACAATACAAACAGAAACTAAGGAGAAAAGGCTTGGAGCGCCGAAGCGTGCACGCGCATATCATTCATTAGGATCAGCCAGTCATGTGTGTGAGTGTGCGCGCGAGATGACGGGGGCGGGGGTGGAGGGAGGCGGGAGGGGGGGGGCAAAGGTTGCAGCAGCGCTTGGCCGGAAGCAACCCGCTACTTGACACGACACTGTAACGAAGTAGTGACGCGCGCATGCTACGGCACTTAATTAATTCTGATTAACCCGTAATCACGTAGTCGTTCCGCGACGCTCATTCTCCCGCGCAGCAGTAGCGCTCGAGGCCTCGTACCCAATTTGTGTCGTTGGCTATCAATTCTCCTACCTGTGAAAGCTTACACTCGTGGTCCTCTCCAGTATACACGAGACGTCAGCTCGATTTGTTCAAGATTTCATGCGTTTAATCATACACAAGCTAATGCTACGCCGAAACCTTCATTGTGTTTGATTACCCGGAAATATTTGTCAATAATTATTGGTTCTCAGTATTAACAATGTATGTTTTTATCCAGAGAGTCATAGAGATAGATATACTGTACATGGAAATAATTGGATGACTAAAAACCATCTCTTTGTTAGCTCAATCTGTTTCTATACTGCGTGAATTTACTACAGATCAGGAAATATGAATTATACTTATCTCAATAACCAAATGTCATTGACAACCTTCATTATAGAATGGGAGAGAGGGAGAGAGAGAGAGATATTTGGTCAGTTATCAACGATCATCGAATCTTTGTGCAAGAGGTTTATATGTATCTAAGAAAACTCAAAACATAAACTATCAGTTGAAGTTCTACTGGAGATAATTGGTAACAAGACTAAATTTTGGTTTTATTTTCATGGCATAATCGCAGGGTTACGAAACTAATATGTTTGTGATACTTGAACAGTTAAGCGTGAGTCTTACACAGAAAATGTTCTTTCGGAACTTTTCGTGGCTCTTAGTCGCACACCGCGGTTTTGCATGAATTTTGTTTCACGTACTAGTGTACAGAAATGTTGCTGATGCCGCTGTTCATTCAAGAAAAAAAATGAGAGAGAAAGAGAGAGAGAGAGAGAGAAAGAGAAGTGAAAAAGTTTGAAACAGATCTTTTTCTCTTGAAAAAATTTAGCCCCCATCCTCTCAAAGGCACACGCTCACTTTCCCTGACTCTTATTAAACTCCGTTGCATATTTTGGCGATGATACGATATTATACGCGAGCGCGCGTTCCGCGGGAGAGGCACTTTATTAAAAAGTCACCAGCTCGTGGGAGCGTCGTGCTAGCCCATATATAAGTTTGCCGAATAAATAGCTTAAGCAAGAAAAATTTAATTAAAATACAAAACCTCGAGGATTCTTGGGCGCGTAGTCCTTGCCTCTGTGGATCCTGCAGGCATAGAGCCGAGTCAGTCCATTAGAGGATATCCTCACTGCTGCTCGCTCCAGCTCTCTGTCTTTCTTCCCCACTCGGCTAAACTGTGGTGTCAGCACGAGCTCGCTCTCTGCCTCACGTGCGCTGCTTATCTGAAATTTATAAGTGTCTCCGCCTACTCCTTTTCGCAAACTTTATGACGCAACAACGAGGATGCGGCTGAGGCTGCCGTGTTTGATGCGGTTCCACCACTAATTCGATGCGCGTCGAAGAGTCAAAGCCCCAACAACTGCAACTCACAGAAAGTAGGCGCATGGGCTCATATATTGAAGTTTAATCATCCATATTCAACTAATAAAGGAATTCTTTGGTAGGTTATGCCAAGTTTCTGGAACTTTCTTGGTGAAGGTAATAATTCAAAACGCGCTGCAAATTAATATTTGATTATAGAATCTTACTTGAGATAATACAGTCGATACTACAAGTCAGATACTACAATCGAATTGAGGATTTTCATAATCTCTCATGCATCATATTTTTGTACAATATTCATGACAACGTATGCCAATTGAAAATTAAAACACTTCATCGACAAACATTGAATGAAGCATGAAAATTGGATAATGTTTGATGGTTCAGTAGTTGAAACTAAAGGTTCGAGGAATAGATTGGAAATCAAGGTAATTCTGGAAAGGCCAGCAAAAACGGTTAGTCAGCGATAGGTCCCAAAAGGCTGCGCTGCTCATTTGATCCTCTAATACCCGAAGCGGTTGTTACGGGAATTAGTTCAGCATGTAGCGTCGATATAAATTGTCGATAACGAGTCTATGCGGCCTACGTTCATCGAAATGAACCACCATTGTTGTATTTCCCCTTAAATTTCAGGCTCTGTTTTTCCATTGGATTGTTGGCTACATCATCGCTTTTTTCGATCTTTGATCTAATTTTCTCAGCTTTATGAGCGCTTCTACTTTATTTGTTTCGCTGCGCTAGCATGAACTTGTTCTCTTTCTTTTTCTTCTTTGACCAACAATTATAATGGAGTAAACAACTTACTCTCGCATCTTGACCTTGATTAAATTGTTTTCACTTAAAGTTCTAATTCAGAAAGAAATTCCATGTGAAATGAGCGAATTGTAAGTTTCATTTGTAAGAACTGAATTAAACTTCCAGCATTAAATTCTATTCTCAACGGTAGACATTTTGAACTACACTTCGTAATTGGATTCAGAACTTATTAATCAAACTGATCCTTGAATTTATTTGGAAAATGTCTCAAAAGGGTACTTGCTTGGAGGGAAAACTAATATCGTCGGTATAACTTTTTTCCCCCTATCAAAGATCAGTTCACTGCAGATTGATGAATTCCATCAGGATACCTTTTATCAAAACATTGTATGCATCCAGTACGTCGATTCTCTCAAAGCTGAACGACTAATCGGGAAACAATAATCCGATTTTCTGATTCAAAGGGATGAGTTGCAATCTTTATCGCATCAAAGAGCACTTAGCTCTGGTAAAAAGGACATGAGAAATGTTTCAATTTCTAGCTAGTACAGGACAATGGAAGCCGAACGGAAACGATTCCACCGCACTGATTATTTTTTCCCAGATCACATTTTATGCGGAAACGTTTTATACTCAATCCCTATCTTCCTTGCCTGAATAAAAAAAAGAATAAGAGATATTAATTACAAATTCAGAAAGAGCCGAGGTCGCACGTTCAACTCTCCCTTTGACTTTGATCTACCAGATCATGCGCTCTCCTCATCTTTCTTCCACTCCCTTTCGCTCGCGCTCTTCCCATATATCGTGCGGCTCTCGCCAAATTCTCTTCTGCCCTCAGAGTCGCGGCTCTTGACGAAGCTTTTTCATTCTATCTCTATCTCTCTTGTGCCTCCTCACACTTAGCTCGCTCCCTCAATCCTTCGGGACCGGCTTCCGTTGATGAAAAATATATTAGCAATTTTCGCGAGTGGGATTTTGAATTGCGGAGCTCTCGTATTCCCCTCTCGACTCCGCTCTCGCGGTGCTCTCCTCTTTCTTCATGCTAACAACGTATTAAATGATTCCTACTAACACATGTACAGTCGAATCATCAGTTCCCGTTATTAACCCACCTCATCAATTCGCCAGCCTCCTGGGACATGATATTGCAGATTTTAATCATTCACATGGAAAATACTACGAAACATCATCCCATACAGTCTGGTTTGTTAATCTGTAGCTGGGACATGTCTCAATGATTCGCTCGTGAAAACTCCGAGTGATTGATTATATTTTCACTTACTAAAAACTCATTATCCTCATTGAAATGTGCCATGATTAACTATGAAATTCAATCAATTGGCAATTAATCATTAAATGAAGGTAATCAGAGAGATTCTCTAATTTATGGAAATTTTCATATTCGATAAGAGATCCCTGAGTTTCAGCTCATTAATGATAATTAAATAGGCAATTTTTTTTTCCTGCCAATATGAACGTTGGCCGGATGATGAATAGCAATTAAAAGGGTCGAACGATTGCGCGATCGTGGCACCATCATAGAGGCAAGACAGGGATGCGCACCAACTGGAAAATCACAAAAAGAGCCCCGGTCTGGATATAATAATATCTGCGGTGCACAACGGCCCTGCACCGCGTGGCGCAAATGAAATTTTTTTCACCCGATGGCCTCACCACAAAAATCAGACGAAGGGTATGTGATTGTGTAGAGCGACACACAGCTTTTTCGTTCGTTTCGAATTAAAGAGGGCAAACTGAAATTTCGACAAAAATCCATATTGACGGAAATTGCGATTGGCGTGCAGGGGCTCGCGCGAGCTGTGCACTTTTAATTGCCTGCGCCCTCCCACTCCCCTCTCTCGCTGCCGCTCATCTCTCCACGCGAGCCTTCCCGTGAATTCATGCGGTCTCGCCCGTAGATAGCTTCCGCGTTTGTGTGAAACTCATGGAAAATAGTTGTTTAATCAAAGAATAATTACGAGGTTAAACGAGAGACCGCCGCTTCGTGGAATATGCTGTCATATTCATTAAAAACCAGGTGGACTAATTCTATCTGACAGAATGTATTCGTTCCTTCATTAAAATGTACGTTCGCTTCACTGATATTCTCCTATACTTGCAGGAATTCGCTTTATTGTATTCGTTTTGACGTTCAATTGATGATTTTCCCCTCTGGAATATAACGAGTACTGGATTATTTAAGAAATATTTGACATGCATTTTGTTGGAATCGATTTTTCATTCAGCTTTTGAAATATATTTAACAAATGTATGATTGATTTAATTCTTTCATCAAAACAATATCAAATAATAATGCGGAACCTCGATTTGGGAGCAATTTCCGTATTCTAACAAAACTGCTGATTTCCATGAGCAAAAATCTGACAAATATAATTTGAAAAACTGAGCCAAGATCATCAATGTTTTACTGAATTCTGAACGTATAATCACATTGATCATCTTTGTCGAATTCACTGGAATATCATGAATTCAATTGTTATGAAATCGCGTGTTTGGCTCTCTGAATTGCATATCGTCAATTTACTGTGAACGTCATATGAGCTAATCGTGCCCAATCAAATCCATAATACAGAGAATGCCGAACAAGCATCGCGTCACTGATTTTTTCGACTCGACCTACCTTAAAATCATCCTCTGATTCGCGAGAATTGAATTTGCTCTCGGGAATCGATGTGACCGCAGCGTCGCGAGGCGTTGAGGACAGAATTAACTATACAAGTTACGCTCAAATGACCTTCCTGAGCTGTTGGCGAACACATAAAATACAAATACACCGGGAGCAAGTTGGCTCGGATGCGAGTCGGCTTGTTGTGCGAGTGTAGCCGAGCCTTAAACTTTTGACCGGCTGCTGCGTCTTAGGATCGTTGCAATTATCGGTCGGCATCGAAACCGCGCCTCTGCAGTTCGGCTTCTACGGCGACGTCGTCGTCAGCTCTTTCGCGGCTTGGCTCGCTGTTGGGCCGCCTTCGCTTCCGGTTCCCTCAAGTTCGATCCTTCCCAACTTGGCTCCCGTATCTTGTGCCACGTATACGTATATAAGGCAAACTTCACGGGCGAACTTCCAGACGCCACTGCCGCCGCCACCGCCGCCGCCGCCGCCGCCGTCCCGTACGATTAATAGTTGGCGCGCCCTCTCAGAACCGGAGCGAAGAGTGCAAGAGCGATAGGGTAGCGTTTGAAGTTCTCCGAGTGCGCCCGCGAATGTTTATGCGTGCGCAGATACGCATGGGCGTGAATCAGATGAGGGGAGGGGGGGAGCTCGCGCGAGTGCGTGTATGGGCGCGCGCGCGTGTGTGTGTGTGCGGTCGGAGCAGCAGCGCCAGAGCAGCGTATAACAGCGCCGCTAATTAAACGATTAATCATGCCGCGAATGACACGTGGCTATATAGCCGTGCTGGGTTCCGGAGGTGGCGCGGCGTCTGCCCGAGCGTCCCCTGCCCCTCTTGCCGCCTGCCTCCCCTCTCCGCTCATCGACGAGAGAGGCGAAGAGCGATATTGTCAGTGTCTCGCTCCCACTCGCTGTGGGCACGCGAGCAATTGGCCGAGTAGGGCTAATGGCAGCATCTGGATGGGTCGCGCGTCCTGCCTCTCTCGTTCTAACGGTGTATACGTGCCGGGCAGAGCCGAAGTGACGCGCGGGCCACGCCAATAGCGCGGCGTGATCTAGATTCGTAATAAATTCGCGTTTGCAGCGCATGCGCGGCTCGTGCGTTCGCGCTCCTAAACGCGTCAACGCCGGATTGAGAGATTTAGGAGAGATTCCCCGCCCCCCCCCCCCCCCCCGGAGCCCACCCGCGCGCCCATCGTTCGCTGAGCTTTTGATTGATTCGCGCGACCCATCACCAGCTCCCAATCTAGTT
The DNA here is from genome assembly GCA_020882685.1 of Aphelinus atriplicis. Classification (NCBI taxonomy): domain Eukaryota; kingdom Metazoa; phylum Arthropoda; class Insecta; order Hymenoptera; family Aphelinidae; genus Aphelinus; species Aphelinus atriplicis. The sequence continues at coordinate 64,266,891 of CM037073.1, read as the reverse complement.
TTAATTAGACGCCACGATCGCGGGAATCACTATTTTTCCATGGCCGCGTCAGCCCCGCGCGGAATACAATCGCACCAATCAAGCTCGCATGATTGATCGAGCCATCGATATCTATTCTTGAATCAGTGCGATAACGGTGTTATTCCGTGCTCGCTCCGTGACCCGTGGCCAGTGAAACGCGGCCGAAGCGCGAGGGAATAAACTGTCGAGGCTGCGCACCGAGCCACTCGCACATAAATACCCTTCGAGCCGTGTCAATAGTGCCGATCGTCTTTTACCCGGAACGCGTAACGTCGGCGCGGACTCGCGCATCGAGTGGAGTCACGCTTCATTCATGCACTGGCTCGAGCCGTCTGGCTCGGCAGAGAAAAAACGTCTCTCTCGCGCGCACAAACACGCACGCACACACACACACACACACTCAGACGTACGAACACGCACGAAAGAGAAACACGAACGTCGACCGAGTTTGAAGTAAAAGGTCGAGTAAAAAAGTCGGTTCGCCCGAAGAGGAATGGATGACGTTTCGTAATCGAATCTCGTGGCACGAGAGGGGCGGGGGTGAAAAACGACGAGTCCTGAGAGACTGGCACCATCGTGTGTCCATCCGTTCCGGTAACGATCTCTTGCTTTCACGCGGCTTCGCGTGTGTATCGGCAGCAGCGGCTCCCGTCATCTAGTGTTGGTCGTGCCTACACGGCCGTCTATTATTCGGGCCGCGAGCGATGGCCTGCGAGAGCCTTTATACCCGAGCCCCCGGCCTATGATTTGTTACTCTGTTTTCGACGTATGCTGCGGTGGTGGCTGTGCAGCTCTCGAGCAACCAATACAAACGCCGGCCCGAGCTTCGCCCGTCTCTTTTTGGTCGTTCCCGCACGTGCGCCTCTGCACACTATGCACCGGGACGAGTGGCTCTGTGTCTGTGTGTATGTGTGCAATCATCCTCTCGCGGCCCGCACTATCCTGTGACTATCCGTCCATTCACGCGTACTTTATAGCGTTCACTTTGCGCTGATTTCGAATGTATACGCGTGTGTACATATACGTGTCCGCGCGCCCGCGCGAGCCCACAGGAATCTCTCTGTGATTCGAGCGAAATAGGTCATGTCATGTTTAAAAATAGATAACAGATCATCAGGATTTTGCTGCTATCGTGCCATGCTGCTCTCAGCACTCGAGCGAGTGTGTGCGTTTTGTTAACCCTAGTATCTATCGCTTTGCTTATTTTACGATATTCAGTCGTGAATAAAATAGTTTCCATTCGTAAGCTGGGAAAAAGAAATATTAATATTGACACTGAAGAAGAATATTTATTTATATACATTTTCCAGGCACAAAACTTCATGAACTTATTGATGTTGAAATCATATAAGTTCGCTGCGAACCATAATCTTGCCACCGAATTCTTGTCCTCTTCCTCGAATAATAATATCATCAATTTCATGACGCGAAACAATGATTACGGTGATGAATATACGTGATAATTCAGAATTCGAGAGACAGGAAGGGGGCGGCTAGCATACGGGGGTGATAGCAGTGGAATGAAAAAGCTTCCGCTACAATGAGGCGCAAATTCCCTTCGCAACTCGTATTCCAGGCGTGCGTGCACGCGGGCGGGCGCGTCGCGTAATACGATATCTCGGTAGAGCGGGGGAAGAGCGCGAGATATATAGGCGGACGGTTAGGTAGGCTGTGGCATGAAAAAGAGGCTTCGTATTGCCTCAGCCATAAAGAATATGAGATCGAGAAAGGTATAAGAATGGCTGTTCCGCGAGCGCACCGCGTATAATCCTCCGATTCTCCCATTATCCTGTTGTTTCTTCGCGCGTGGTCGCAATTTATTATGGTTTCTCTCTCCGCTTCTGCCCGCCTCCTTCCCCCGAGCGCCACTCAGACGGCTTCGAACTTGTCGTTCGTATCTATCTCTTTTCTGCTCGCGCGATCCCCCCGGGTGCAACTACTCGGCTGGGCGAGGAGGCACAAGCGAGACGTGCGAGAGGCAGAGAGAGAGAGAGAGAGAGAGAGACAGAGACAGAGACAGACGAAGCCGCGAGCAAGAGGAGCTAGACGCTACAGGTGTCAACGACGTACAGGTGATGCCGGGCTCGCACGCCCCGCTCGCATCTCGCCCTCTTGTCTGTGTCTGTTTTCAATACCGCGACCCGGAGCGTCCTCGCCGCGCCGCGCGCCTCTGCAGTAGTGTGGGTAAACGTTACGCGCGCCAACTGCGCTGTCAGATTTCTCTTCGTCTGGTAGCCTTAGAATAACGAGCCTTGTTATAAAATCTTATTACTGCTGGGACACAGAATCGATAGAGGAATATTCTTATCGTTTCATTTCTTGCAGACGTTTATCTTGATGAACGAAATAATGGCTCATATCAGAGGTCACTGATGAAAAATAATTTTCGATATTTCTAGTGGTTCGCCGAAAACAATCGAATATCATTTTCTAACATCAAGTTCTCTATCGCTATGAACGTTTAAATATAAATTTATCGGGACCCAAGAAGATCCAATCTAATTGGATCTTCAACTCGAGAGACTTGTCAGCTTGGTGACGGGTCGGTAACTTACAACTTGCAGCAAACTCCCCGGGGGAAAAGTAAGAAGAAGATGTGAGGGTCGCATAGCTAGGCGAGAACTGAAGTGGTAATTGTCAAGTAATGCATTATCCGCAAAACGTGTCGGGCGCGCTCACGCAACTTTCGGGAGTCCTTCAGAAATTTCGTAGGTCCTCTTATCGTCGTTAAAGGCGCTATATTCATTCGACGCGCGTATTAAGTTGCGATTTCGGTGCTACCGGAAACATTTCTCGCAAGGTCCTGATGAGCGTTTTTCATTCTCCTATCCTCGGAGGAGACGAAACATCTGCGGGAAGTTGCAATTAATCAAAAGCCAATTGGTAGGAGCGTGAAAGTTATTCCCCCTATGTTCGTTTGTTCATTCTGGATTAAGACTTTTTCGCAATTCTCTTATCAAGTAGAGTTCAAAAGTACTATTTATTGCTTACATGGATAATTAAATTCAAAACATAATATTCTAGATTTAAAAATCATGTAATCAAAGAATGCGTCTTTATGTGTATACGATTTACTTAGTTGATTTTCATAAATTTCTCTGGTGCAGCGGTAGAAATAATAGAATTCCTTCGGTTTTCATGAATCCCTTCATGTGAAGTAAATTGATCTGTTATAAAATGAAAGAGAAAAATTCCATTCCGTTAATTGTATTGTCCTTTGGAATGCATAAAAAACTGTTGTTCGCGAATGTCAAAGAAATTCCTGAACCTCGATGGACCTACTGAGTATGGAAATCGAGAGTAGAGTGAATGGATCTAATAAATCTAGTAAAATAATGGATGAATCGCCACTCAGATAGTCTCTCTACCACTCGCATCATTTTCGCGTTTCGCTTAATTTTACATGTAGAAAAATATCATTATTCATATTCTGTGAATAATTCTGAGTAAATATTTTTCATTCTTGAATCTTCTGGAGAAATTGGATCAAATATCTTCGAATGAAATTATCATCAAGCGATTCTATTCATCGTCTACAATTGGATTTCAATAGAGAGACATTTTCTTTTACTGCAGGCGTAAATTCACGTGAGTGAATCTCTCTCCAACCATAAAAAATAGCGAGTGCAGTATCGCAAAAGTCAAGAGCGTGTAAAATTTTATAACTCTTTTCAAGCTCGACAGACGTAGAACTTTTTACAAAAATTTCACGAGAGTCCTTCTCGTATAAAACGAGAATCAGCAGAGGCAGTTCGTCACGGCTCGAACTGACTACGAATCTAAGGCTCGGTAAGAGCCCTGCAAGCCATCGCGATATTTTTTCGCTAGAGTTGCACGTAGGAGGTGCGGAGATTGCCAAACGCCTTATACACAGTTGCTGAGGAGTGGCGGAGGCACGGAGGTGAGAGGAAAAGCGAAGAAACCAATCCCGGCTCTTGGACCTCCGCGAACAAGGATTTATTTCTTCGAGTAATTCTTCCAGCACCTTCCTCGTTGCGAACGCTGCAGAGTCCTTGGTTTGGAGGAAGGGCGCAGTAGGGACGGGAGAGATACCAAAGTTTTCCGAATCATGAAAAATCCTCTGAACAAGACTACCTGCGGAGCTTATTTGCGCTCGCGCGTTCGAGTGACAAGCACATCCGGATCGTTCTCCTTAGTATCCTCTTCTCCTTGGTGCCAGGGTAAATTTAAATTGCCGTCAAGGCAAACCATATCGATCCGTAGTGAGAGGCTGGTTTGCGCCCGCGGCCTGTCGCATATAGTCGGAATGAGATTTAAAATTTAAAGTCGGCACGTTTTTTTTACATTTAAATTTATCTGAACGCGACTAGGCACGTATCCGGGATAAATGGCACGTTATTGTCAACGACTTGGGAATTTAAATATTTGAGCGCGGTGGCATGCTTTCTTGAGCGAAGAACTAGAACAACGTCGTGGGTCCGCCTACCGAGTGTTGTTACAACTCTACTCGCAAGCCCTGTGCGTTTTCTTATTTACGTACCTCTCTTGCTCGACTTATAGCCCTGAGCCGAAACGCACACGGTTAACCTGCAACGAGCAATGATTCATTCTGTACGTATTCTCAGATTTTCCGCAAACTTCACATAGAACATAACTTTGAGATTTGAATCGAATTAAACTCTGTTGACCATTTCCAAACCATCTCCAATGCATTGAGTTTTTTCCTTGTATGAAACTCCATAGATAGTAAACTCAGGAATAAACAACCGAACAATATTACTTGAATTCCGATGATACGAAGAAACCTTTCGTAAACCTGACACCATTGATAACAATAAATTATCATCTCTAAGCATATAAAGTCGATAATTATCTTGACTTCGCGCTATACTGAACTGCTCGTTCTCTGCTGAGTTCAAATCAGTACGTCGGTAAGTCAGAAAAACTGGTCCGTACTTCTCGGCATTCACGTCACGCCTCCACTGCTTAAGCTCCAAAAGCACCATAATAAGTTCTCGTCAGTGAGAAAATAGGCTAGGTCAGCAAAGTCTCGTGTCTCGCATTAGACTCCCATGTATCGGCCGTTAACGTAATCTACTCTAACTAATTAATTCTGTTGTAATTCTGCTGAGCCGGGCAGCTCGAGCAGCTCTCGAGCCCCAGACCCCCACCTCGGATGCAAGTACGGTTTGTCAGTCTGTCGACGAGTATTTATTTTGTCATCTCCAACGAATGTCTCGCGCCCGCATCCCTCGTAATTCAAGCTGGTCCGACGAGAGGCGCAAGAGAAAGAGGGGAAGAATAAGTTGAATTTACTGGGTGCAGAGTCGCGCCAAATATCCTCGGGAGCCCACTTACCGAGTTATATTCTCGAGGCGTTGGTTAGCTCGTCGCGCCCTCATGAGCTATGTGCCGAGTTCGAGAGTGGGCGGGAGAGCGGACCGGTGATAACTCGTATATTCTCGCGGCCCGGCTCTCATAAACGTGTGCCCCCTTTTTTGCGGCCCAGCAAAATTGGCTGAGCCCACATGTGCGAGTCGCTCGTGTCTCTCTGGGGATGGAGTATTTTTACCCGATCGAAGAAACGCCGCGGATCCTGATTTATCTGATGACGATCCCTCGGTAAAGCTCTTTTTTAGAGCTCGTGAAACGATGCTCCGCACTGTGTTCCGGCTCTTGTGACCCCTTGTCTTTTGAGGGAGGGGGCGAGGATAGGATGGAGTTTCTAGTTGTCAAGGTGATGATTTTATTATTTCCTCCTTTTAACGAATTGCTTTGGGCAAGGACGGCTTTTTACGGCCATGAACAGCGGAAAAAATAAAGTTGCTCAATCGTTTGCTCAAATGATACGACTCATAAGAATGATTTGGAGCCCGGGAGCATTACTATCAGTGAATATTTTCTTTGCAATTAATTTCGCACACGAAGGACGCGCGGTCCGAAAACTGTTCGTAGCTTGAAATAAGTTCACCGAGTATAGTCGAGGTGATACACAAATGGCCGCATTCAATGTTGTCAACAGGTTTTCCACCATTATAGTATCATAACTGTGTACAGACATGCGTATGAATGTCGACAAATCCATGCAATTAGTCAGAATTACTCCTTACGTACTTACTGCGGCGTTAAATTCAAGCGTTCATTATGAAGCTCACCGGCGGGGTAGTTGGGCGACAGAATTAATGCGAACTAATAGCCGTCGTGGCGGTGGCGGGGAGCACAGTAGTCTTGGCTCACGCTGCACACGATGAGCAAATTGAACGTGATATTCGTGACTATAACGGCCGATTGTTCGTGAGCAATTTAGCCTCGACTCGCCCATGCAAGCAGCGGCAGCAACAGCAGCACCAGCGGCGGCGGCGGTGAACGAGCCAGAGAGTTACGAGCCGAGCGGGGGCGAGCGAAAGAAAGACAGCACGAGGGGTGGGCCTAGGGGGAGCGGGCGAGGCTTGTGCAGAGATTTCATGCGCTGCACCGCAAGACTGTGCTGCACGTGGTGTAATGCTCTTTACTCAGCCGAGCCGAGCCGACGTGTGCTATACAGTCGCACGATGAATACTTCATGGATGGATCCTATGCGGCTGCGGCAGTCTAGGGTCAGGGTGGAGGGGGACACGATTATGCTTTCACGAGATCGCTCGAAACGAGGTTGGCGCGCCCTGAATAAAGCACGATCCAAGCACCGGTGAATAGAAAAATAGAATTCCTACACCCTTTACTCTTGCGTTGCAAATGAATTAGATTGATTGCCCGGCCCATTTCGCACTCATTCATAAACCTACAGCTCGCTAACATCACCGCGTTTGTTCTGTCTTATCAGCTTGAGTGGTACGACGGATCAATATTCGAACATCCGTGCTTTATGTCTTGCGAGTGAATCACTATGGTTCAAATCATACGAAACGCAATGATCGATTGACATTCAAACAATTTCGATTGTCGTCTCCGTACTCATTATCCGATCATTTCAGAATTTCCATTTGTGGGCCGATTCGCGTGGAGCATTCAAATTTGCAAGCTCGTATTTCATTATTCCCCTGGGTATTGGCCATACCAGTTACTTTGAAATTAGGTCTTTGATAAATTTCAAGAAAACCGCTCATTCCAAGTGCTCTTATTACCCTCCGAAATAGGGCAGCTTATCGGATGGAATTCCGAAATCCTTCTACAACAAGTAGACTTAATCCTTTGAGGGTTAGAAACGTTTGCCAGACCGAAACGAAAACTCGCTCGAGCATGAAAGATTTACAACCGCGTAAAATCGTCCGAAAATTACGAAAAAGCCCGCTGTAAAATTAGTTAGATCGATTATTCCGGTTGAAACTTCCTTGGTTGCCTGTGCAAAATTACGAACGGGGCGTTGGAAAATAATTAAGACCCCCGAGAGTGCGAGAGCAAGTCAGGGGGCCGAGTACATCGTCGAACGAGCTGAGAATGGCCTCTTCTCCCAGACTAGGAGTAATGGTCTTAAGAAGCCCCTGAGCGTTACAGACTGCAGCCCCCTAACTGAGCGGCTGCTCTCGCCGTGAGAAAAGGAGAGAATGAGCGAGAGAGAGAGAGAGAGAGAAAAGAGAAAGGGAGGGGGATGAGGCTCAACCCTTCTATGGCGGCGAGCGCGGATGCGAGGGGCCAGCGAACCGCCATGCATTCCGTACACCGCCGATATCAGCCACTCGTCTACGGCGTAATCAGATCTGGTTTCACGCGTCTACGCGATCGCTTAAAATACTGGAACTCGTGCTCCGAAATAAATGTAAGAGCAATAAAGGAATCATAATAGGTATTCACCAAACTGTTCTGTGCACGTTTATATAGACATATTCATCACACAAATTTCATTGCTGATTTGTGAATAAAGCACTGCACTTCTGATCATCAACCAATTCAATCAAAATACAAATGCGCTTTGGTAGTCTTTCAAAGAGCGAATGGTGGATTACAAATACCATCTACTTTCCAGCTGTACATTGTGGAATCAGTCGGGTAATTAACAGTATTACTTACGTATAGAAAGGTCAACCTGTTGTTTGATAGGTGTATCGATTTTCCGCTATTTATATCAGGCATCGTAGTACTGTACAGTACATACGGAAAACTCAATTTACTGCACATTAAAAATTGCCTAGGAATTAGAACTACTCCAATACTTGCAAAAAACATTTCCTCGTCAACTCAATTGTGCGAGAAAGTATGTAAAAACTCTATTTGACGAGATGAAACATTAATGTATTATAGCAATGTTGGACAAAATAACAAATTATCAGAATTTTGTTTCGTTCTAGAACCCGGCGAACTTTAAATTACTGTATTATTTGAGGCGACATGCCACTGACGCTCGCTAATCCGAAAACATCGTATACTAGGTAAAGACGGCTCCATGAACCAGATCGAATGTCCGGGCTCACTCGCGTAACGCGCTGCAGGAGAGAAGCCACCTGACAAACTCCCATCACCTTTAACATCGGGAGTTAAGCCGGACCAATCGGAAAACGATATCCAATAACGTAAATCTTCGTTCGCAGGTTTCTCGCTCTGCTTTCGAGTTTTCTTCCATTTTTCTCGTGTATTTTTTTTCCGCGCTTGAAGTCCTCCCAACGTCATATTAATGACCTTCGTTTGAAGTAAACTACTCTCGTTAATCTACTGGATTATTCGAATACTGACAAATAGTATCAGACTATTACGTTACTTCATTATAGAGTTTCACAGTTTTTTCATTGTTGCCAACGTTTCGGTGACGCAATGTCACCCTTTTCAGGGCCCATAAAAAGTTATATATAATAAAAAGTATTTTTAGTACATGATGCATGGATATTAACACATTAGATATCATTTTATTCGTGTAAACAACAATTTCACAGTAAAATATTGTTTTACTTGACTAAAATTTCGTCTCTACAGTACGAAAGTTATAGTAATTTCATTATAATGCATTTTATCCAATGACTTTGTAACATCAAATACACCTTCTGGATTATTATTGCACAGCATGTTAATGTGAGTTGAAGGGCCACGAAAAACGAGAGAAAAATCATATAATATGAGCATAGATGAGAAATGCATGAAGAGTATCAATTTATCTTGGATGGTTTAATCTAAGTGCCCAGTGCAAGTTCATTCAATGCTCGGCAGAGAATACAGCGGAAGAGGTAAAAACGCTGAAGCGAAGCCCTACACGACTGGAAAGTGTGCATCTTGTTTCTATCACGCGTTTGACTGACGACGGCGTACCTGGCACGACGAAGCTCTGCTCTCGCTACGCAAGGCTCTTTTGTGCAACGCATTGGCTGAACGTATCGAAAAAGCAAAAAAAAACCGTTGGAGGTGCAGTGATAGACACAAAAAAGCTGACTTCTGATACGTGAGCTCGACAAACAACCGTCTCTCTTCGGCTTGTACGCCACGAATGTAAATAGCTTCATTTGCTTCCTTTTATTGCCCTTTTACACGGCATGCCAAGTATCGTAATTCGAGTATACGTCCATCTCGATTGATACTCTTTTGTAGGTTCTCGTGCTACGTGATGTTTTCATTGCTTTGGCAAATGAGGGCTCACGGCAAAGATCAAGGTATTCGAGTCCTCGTTCTAACTGAGAATTATTTAGATTAAATTGAATAATTCCTTGTTTGCTAAAGATTCTTATTGAAAACAGTACATTAGAAATACCCATGAAGACGAATAAAAAGGATTTCAAACTTAATCGCTATACTTAAATACATTGGTACATGTATATTACGTTCTTATTCAGCACGTCTCTATTTCTGCTTGTCGGTTGGAGGAAGCTCGGAATGTCGGTATTAGATTTTATCGTAGTTCCCGATCAGTGATTTAGATTTTTACACGTACATTGCAATATAATGCAATGGATTTACTTTTTTCTCACAATTCAATCAGAAATATTATGTGGATTGTGAAATTGTGGTGTTATTCGCCATGATTACTTTTATCATCGCATGCTTATGAAAATCTCTATACCTTTTTTTTTTATCGAGAATCCCGAATGGTGAATGTGAAAAATATATCATGTCATACGACAGCGGCGAAATCGGCTGTAACAATTTTCTGTCCATATCGTATTTTGCGTGACTTGAACTCATTTCTAGTTGTATACCTTCTTCTCTGGCAACATAAGATAATATATTTCAGATATTATTTCTTCGAGGATAAAAGTATAAGAATTGATAAAATCTAGGTTTTTCTGAATAATAACATTTTGTTTGTAATTCTTGAGAAATTGAACACAACAACAATTTTGAACATAAAAACATATTTGTATGTCAATTGTTTTAGTTCATTATTTTATGTTGAGTTTTCTTCTACTACTACTACTACTACTGCTGTTACTAAGCCAGTAATTAGTCTTTCTTTTCATCCATCTCGCTAACTAGCACCATCTGAAATACAAAATGCATCAATGTTGTGCTTTCTATTAAAAGTATTGATCGTTAATAGATGCCACAAGACATATCATAAACGGATTTGAAATGAAGTAATTTCTAGTTTAGAATTGAAAGATCATCAATTCTCTTCTTATAAAAAAGCCTAAATGCAACGGGACCGATGTGTTTCTCGATTAGAGAGCATCTTTATATGATGAAGATTCGCGAAATATCGCTCGTACTATTACAACTGTTTCTCTTTGACGAATATTAGGTATGGCACTATTATGGATCTCATAACTGTAACCAAATGATCACTGTTTTAATGTGTGGATATAGATATAGATATAAATATAGATTTTGCATCTAAGGCTAATAGGCTCATATGTACTACTTTCGGAAATTATGTCATCTTATGGCTTTTTTTGAGAAATTCCAGAAAGTTAGCTTTATGAATTCTGAAACTGTTTATCATGATAAAGACTAGTAATATATAAATGCTGCATAATAAAAACGTCTATAGAATATCGGTGAGGAGATAAAGAGAATTTTAGGGTGGGTGACTAAGGCCAGGCTATAAACAAGACTCTGGAACACATTGGCAAGTAATGGTTAATAGATTCCTTCCAACAAAAGATTCCGGAAATATCGCATCTCTGAGGGACGCGTTTGGAAGTTATCTCTCTCGGCTCTCCAAATCACTTACGTGGTATGTCTTATCTATAAGCTCCACTGAATGAACACACCAGGCAACGTTGTTACATGGATCTTCCTATCTCGGGAGGTTTGTACGATTTCTACGCCCTAGTGATACTCGATTCAAGGGACTCTGATTTGATGGTAAATTTTATGAAGAAATTGGCCAATTTCAACTGAAAAATGTGATTTTTAAGCTAAAGTGATTATAATAGAATCTTATCGACTCTTGCTATAGTTATTGGGCATGTGATTATTAGTGATATCACGAATCAGAGACTAATAAAACACAACTGTCGTTATGATTACGCTGTGTAATAATTCTACTCGAAGTTAGATGAATAATGGATCAGAATAAATAACTGGAAGTATAGTTGCACTGCCAACATGCTATCTTTGTAGAGTCGTTGAACTCAATGAAAATATGAAGTACATATATATACATATCGTACACGCTAAATACAATTGCATGGTTGGGTTAGACTGGCTCGCGAAAGCAAGCAAACTGTTACACGAAATCATAAATTATCTAGCTACCCAGATAGATCCGAAATGTGCGGCTCCTTGCAAACAACGCGCTCCCCATGGCCGATCTTTCAATACCGTACGGGCGTGTCATTGGTATTCGAGCGGAGCGTTTACCCATTGAAAATGTATGAGAGGGTCATTCCATCATCGTTGTGTTCTCTATTCCTCCCCAATGCAGCACGTAGCTTTCACTGTAAAAGGAACAATGAATAAGCGCACAAATAAGTGAATACATGAATTTCGTCGGACAAGGGGCTAGAGGGTCACGGCGAGTTTCCTTCAAAGTCGAGCTTTCTTCCCGGCATTTCCAGAGGAACGGCAATCGTTGAACTGTATTCCTTTCGATTTCTATTTTGTCGAGACTACCTCCAGCCAAGCGTGTGCCTTAGGGAGAGTTTGAGACTGTAAGAAGCGATGGGAAAATGTAAGCGCACTCTTCGAGGAGGTACATTTTTTATCCAGCGTGAATGGCAATGTGCCGGCCATTTCTCCCGAACAGTCTTTCACTCTTCGGAGCAAATCCCGCTCGTATTCATCCCCGAGCCTCTCCCTTATTTGTTGAACGGATCGCAACGAAAACCACTCGTCACTCAAACATTGTTTTCACCATACATATGAATCATGGTACATTTCAATTTCAAATACTCGATATCACCATATACGGTGTATCAACGAAAGGAAAAGGAACTGGAATTTCTTCGAAATGTATTAGCATCTGATAGAAAATAATTCCATCGTCGTAGGAAATAACGACGCTACCGTGAAATAAAATGTCATTCTATACGAAAATTCTATTGACTACGATTTTCTGCATCAAAAAGAGGAATTTGCGTGACTCCAGTTGGAAGCCGAATTTTGTCAATGCGGAACATCTGCCCAGAACTCATTACCCGAAAAGCGGAACACAAGTGTGCCGTGGTGATTTTAGTAATGGCTCGGGAATAATTGCCGCGTGAAAGAACGTATTACAAAGCATCCGTTCGCGTGGCAAAATGTTTCACGACGTAATGCCGGGCGTAAAACAATCTTGCGGTCGTGTGCACATCGGGAACTTTCTTTCTTCCTGACCCTCCGCCCCCTCCCTTCTTTCTCTCGCTCGCTTGGTATACAATATTGACGAATTTTCAGTGTGGGTTGTGTACGAGATTGAATGCAGCAGTGCCGTACAAACTCGGCCATTCAGCGAATTAGCGCCGCGTATTTACACCCAATTAAAGGGCTCGCGGGCGGCAAACAGGAGAGAAAGAAGGATCGCTCGGAGCTGGCTTTTCATTCATCGCCGCAGCCTTTGTAATTTTCATCGGAGATGAAAGTCACTTATTAACAATAGCGCACAACAAAATCGATAACCCAACCAATCAAACGAGCGCGACGCTCACTCGCTAGTTGTGTCAGCTGAATTTTCGCAGAATGTTGATTTAACTTTGCTAATTAAAATCTCGTTTGTATCGTCGCGCGTTACGCGCTGCGGCCTGTGGATGAGGCAGAACGAATTCATTATCAATTATCCAGCTGCTTCCTTTTCATGCCTTTCCAGCTCTAATGGTGTTTATCATAATTAGTGCGGGATTCGCATGCTTCATTTCGTGAAATATGCGCGAGCGAGATCTAAAGTCTTTATTATATGTTTTATTCATTCGCCGCGGCTCAATTGAGATTTCATCCAATCCGCTTGATTATGAACCCCGTTTCGTAGGATAAATAATCCGAGTAATTTCAAACCATGATTTTACGGAAATACCACGCGGTAGGAATTCAGAATCCTATGGGAATGGAATCCTAGGGGGAGCCTGTAGGGAAGTCGATGGTATGCCTCGGCTTGTTTATTTATGTGGAAACAAATATTCCATGTTTGACGAATCAAGCATCGCGTCATATCGATTTGCTAGCTCATACATGTATGAAAATGGAGAGAGCTCTATCAAAGTCGCTCTCAGCTCACGATATACAGAGAAAAAGCGCGCTGGGGTACATAACGTTCTATGTGACATGGCAGAAATCCTTCAGTGCAAACAGTGGAGGAAACTTTCTCAGTGATGATCTTCCGGTAACGAGCACGGCTTTCAGCATTTTTCCGGAGGGTGGTGTGACCCTCTCGAGACCCTTAGAGCGTGTGGGCGAAGCGAGTAGTGGGGACGTTTTCCGCAAGCTTTAAAAATCAGAGCCGTGACCTAGATTTTCACCCTGCCTTTCGCTCCCCCTTTGGAACAAATCGAAAGAACGACATCCAAGATGATGGTATGAACGAGTAAGTGAGTGAGGTAGAGAAGCAGCGAGGCATATTTGTCGAAAAATCGTTGTTCTTCCATGCATTTTCAGATGCAGCTAAAACACGAATCATAATCCGTGCTGAACAATACACTCATAACAAGTGAATTGTGCTTGATAAAATATAGTTCCATGCACGACAGGACAATTATTATCTCGAGAAAAAATACGAAAATGAATGGATATTATTTGAATTGTTTTGACTCTAGCAACTAGATTTGGACTATTTTTAGGCTAATTCATCCAAAGTAAATCGATAATTTCACAAACATTTTTATCTAAACAATAATTTTCTGCCCTTCTATTTTATGAAAGCTTTAATATTCGCTCATTATTAACGAAGAGGTTTTTGAAATTTTTGTTTTAATACCGTATATATACGCAAAATATGAAATCTAAACTGTAATAGTATACTATAATGCAGCAAGGGTGTTAAGTTAACTTTTTTTGCTTGAGTTGTGTGTGGCATATGGTCGAGGGTCAGTGTATACGGTCTACGAGCAATTATGACGAATATTCATAGGTTACACCTGGGTTGCATACGATATATTTTGCACGTCATTTGGGAAGCTTGAATGTAAATATCAAATTTCTGAGCGTACAGTAGACTCTTTTGTTACACACGAGTAAGTAAAGGTCAAACGAGCGTGTAAAGCGCATGTTTTCAATCGACACACGAGTGTATAGGATAATCTACTTTACGCAAAAAACTCGTTCTTTACACACAGGCTTTACACGGGGGCGCTTGGAGAAGTTAATATTGATATTGTATCAATTTGGTTCTATTCACGATCATGAATATATGTTTAACCAAGAACACAATCGGCTTAGAAACTTGCGATCATCGAGACTCAGGTGGTAGGTAAGACAGGCAATCTACTGGCCAAGTCCATGGAGAGCCGTAACGCACTGGAAATCGAACTTGTAATAAGGTATACCTGTGCCCGACTCATGTTGCAGAGTCGGCGAGCATCAATTGTTCCCTGGTGAATATACCCAAGTAGTATAGGTGAAGTGAAGTTTCAAATTTAAAAATAAATGCAAATTGAAATGGAAAGCAATCACTCAAGTTAACAAGAACAAGTTTCTTACAAGCAATCAAACTTGTTGAATCGTTGTTGAAACAGCTAACTAACAAAGATGCCTGAACTGGAGAAAAAGTATACTTAATCGCCAATAAACGGGCTTCTGGAACATTTCGTAAAGTTTAATCAGTCTCTTCTCTACTTCCATAACACTTGTCTGAAGAACGGCTAACGGTTTCCAAACACGACTGTACTGGGAGGCTTCTAGTTCTAATCTCTTGGGACACCTCTTGATGAATATTTTTCATGACATGCTCGTGAATCAGAAAATGCAATGAAGGAAAATCCATAATTCTTGAGGAGGAAAAATAATCCATACTCGCGATTTTCTCATCAAGTACTTCACATAGTAACGAGGGATTTCCCGAATACATCTATGAGTTATCTATTGATTTTATGTATGTCCAGTATATCTAGATATACACATCTGTTGTATCTAGATATACAACATTAATCCTGTTTTACGTCCGTCTCTTACTTCAGTTTTCTCTTTGTAGGCAATCGAAATTTTTTGTTATATAATGAACTTTATCTTCCGATGGCGTGTTATTATATTTATATGCTGCAGATATACGAATATCCAGAAGATTCAGAGGGGTAAACACCTAGAGAAGCGAGTAGGCTCTTACAGCCTTAGTAAAAAGCAAATATAGGGAAATTAAATTAAAATACAAAAGCAAGAGAGCTATTTCACTTCATCTCGATTGTCTCTAAGATTTTCTCTCGAAGATTTGATTCGAACGTGGTTTTACTTTATAAAAAAGTCTCATAAAATCCTCTGCATGTAACCGCAAGTTTTCACTTCGGAAGTAGGGTTCGTTATTACCTTTCTAAAATTCACTTCCCTTTAGGGTATGTACGTACAATTCATCATGACTTTGAATACCGCAAGCTCACGTTTTGACAGATGAAAAAAATCTTTCAGATAGAAGTTTCGAAAAGTACTAATAATAATTTTCCTTTTACAGATTGAAGATGCAATGCTGATGTTCGATAAGCAAACTAATAGGCATAGAGGTGAGTTTGTCTAGTAATTATTAAGTCTCTACTACGTTCATACAATGAGTGAATTGGATTTTCGAGATTGATTGAGTACCACAAATAACAAGTGATTGAATACAATAGTGCAAAATACTTAGCTTGGAGATGAAAATCGATTGCCCTGATTAGTACAACAGGTAACTTGAATTGAAACTCGAGAATCGTTAGAAGAGTTGAATGAGGCATGAAATACGTATAGCTGTCCAGCAAAATTTATGATAACCGATAATTGATATACGATATATATGTGTCCTGTAACCATATCAGCGAATCATTTCTTTCTTCCATTTAGATTCTCAATTCTTTGACTTAGCAGTAGTTAATGTTTTTTCCGTGAAATATGCATTCGAGTAAAATCTATACCGAATATATTATGAAAGAGGAAATCGAAAAATGGATTTCATTCCATTATTCACATTTTGTATGATTTTTTCTCTCAATATCAGTAAAAGACATCGAATATCGGACGAAGTAAGTGGACATCCTGGGTCTGAAATATCTGGATTTTTTGGAGTCAATAAATAATCGAACAGCATCGTTCCAATCAACGCCAGTTGCACTCTTTGATTGATCCATAACTTTTTTAATAAATATCTGATAAGATCCTGCCTCGTTATTTCAAACATTTGGAAGACCGAGATTCAACGGATTTATTCTAAAAAACGGAATCGCAATAAGATTTTAGTGTATTCTCTTAGAAAATTGAATCTCCAGGATGCAATAAAAGAAACGAATCGAAACGAGAAAATCCCGGGGAAATATCAGTTTCAAGGATAGAGCTGAATTATCAGAAAGAACGTAGACAATTTCTCATAACGACTTTCACTACATTGCACAACATACAGACAACCTGTGCCACACAAGGACAGAATAAGCGACGAGCAGCGGAGGACCTTAAAATCTTCAAAGCTAGAAAACCAAGAATAAAACGAAAACGAGAGAGAAGTATCGGTGGATCCCAGGGGGAGAGAGAGAGAAACAGGGGTAGGGGTGAACGGTAATAGCCGTTAAGCAAAGGCGTGGAGGGCAGTAAAATAATCGCTCCTCCCAAGCCGTTTGACTAATTTTCCGGGAGCCCCTCGTCGCGTCGTCATCTCGAACGTTAATACGCAAAACGATCGGAGCGCACAACGAGAGCATCTCTCCCCCCACCTCTCGCCCGGTGCGTTGTCCCCGTTCCAATCAGTCGGCATGTCCAATTCAATTATCCGTGAGAGCCCGAGGGAGAGTCGCAGTTCGACACTCAGGAGGGAGCGAGAGAGAGATTGACCTTCCCGGGGATATGCACGCTTGGCTGGCGTCCCAGACGATTTCGAGTTTCGATGGGTCGCCGCGGTCGTGCAGCGCTCTAACACGGGGATGAGGCTATGATTTCCACGTGGATGAGCAGCCACTGCAACTGCAGCGACAAGGTGAGCCAGCCACCGATCTTCTCGCTCTCTCTCTCTCTCTCTCTCTCTCTCGCGCGAGCGCGCGCTATTCTCAGAAGCAAGCGCGCACGCGATTATCCAAGCTTCGCTGCCCAAAGGATTTTCCTCTTCTCTCCTCCCAAAGGAAGCGGCTCCCTCCTGCCTCCTCTTTCACCGGCTCCAGTCTGTATTGCTCGAGCGATGAGCATAAGGCGACTACCTTACATACGCGTGCTGCTCCTGCTCATGCTCCTGCTGGCAAAGTCATAAGCTGAAGCGTGCCTGCAGCCAAAGGAAACGCGGACCCGCGCATGCGAGACTCCGGATTTATTGCAGCGCCAACTTGATTTGTACGCGAGACCTGAAGAAAGCGATGACCACCACCAGCTCTCAAAGGAACGTCCGATTTCGATCGGTTATTGGATATCCTCATGCGTGTCATGCGCATCTCATGCTTTAACTGATAGATTATCCGGCGCCCGTCTCCTCTCGAGCGTGAGCTCACTCGGCTTCGCCCGAATCAGTTTTACGCTCCGACCCGTCCTATGGCGACCCCCTCATCTCTGGTTTTGCATGGGCATGCGCAGGTAGTCTGGGAGAGGGCAGATCTCGTCTCCTATAATTACGGATTCAACTGGTGCATGCGTTTCTGCCAAGTCACGCGCTCGTGCTTCTATGCCGCGCTGCATCAGATGTCAGGGCCAAGCTCGCGCTGCAATTTACACGGTCTTTGTTGCATTCAGGGGCTCTGCTGCTGAAGCTGTCGTATCTCAAATGGACTTGCTTGTTTCGTGCTCCTCAATTACACGCGTGTGTAGTACGTTTCCCAGCAATAATAATTAATTTGGATTGAAAGTCTTCGACGCTATAAGTACTGGTGAGAATCAAGTTTAATCCCGTCGTATTTTATTTTTCATGGTTTGCTTTGTATTCGCGTCTGAAGCCATTCGTATCGCGTTGCGGCGAAGCATCACGTCTGCGTTGTACCGCAATTTGAATATCTGAAACTTTTCTCGAAGAGGGAAATACCCGAAGCACCTGGACGATAGGTACGAAAAACTAAAACTACACTAATAGGTCGGGGAACTTTTGTTTGAGAACAGCAGCCACCTAATCCCACTAGACACACCAGCGGTGGTAGTTAAGGGAAACGAAAGAGGGCGCGGAACTTGGCGCGGATCTGGAAGTGCACACGAGCGAAGGGAGAGCTTTAATCCCTTGCTCTTGCAGGCGGCAGAGCTCGGTTCTGAGGAGGCCAGGAAAGTTGCGACGGCCCAAGTTTAAGAGCATCTTTGCGGATCGGTGTGTGATTAGCCGATACATTACTCCTCGCGAGTTGCAGCGGTGGCGTCCTCGTCAAGAAGCATTTCACGGCACAGCGCTGGTCTAACTTTCGCCTACTCGACTAGCTACGCTCGACGCAATTTACCAAGTATTTCGGTGAAAATACCCCCTCTTCCCCTCCCTCCCTCCCTGCCGCTGCATTTGTATGATGCGTGGGCCAACTCGACGCTCAAAATTTGTACTAGCAACCAGCACTGGATCATGCAAGCCACCCCGTTGTGGGTCAAATAGTTTCGGCCACTCGTTCGGACCAACCGGAAATAGTTTCATCGTCGTTCCTATTGTGCCTCCTCTCTCTCTCTCTCTCTCTCTCTCTCTCTCTCACCCTTTCTACCTTGTGTACTTTGCCATTTGCTGAGAGCCTGGGTAGGGAACACCAGCGGTCGGCAATAAACCTTTCAGTCCGAATTCGAGTTGGAGAAATGGATAATCATTAACATCTGCAACCCCAAAACTTAATTTATTGACAGTGTGGTCTATTCTCCAAAGCGAAAATTCGTGGCGTTGAACTTTGTCGGTTTCTATTGTGTCACTGAGGCTGCCATTATTGCTTTATCAGTTACTCTCACTCAAGTTCTATTTACATCTAACAAAGAGTACTACACAGTCCAGGAGCTAAATTTTAATTAAAATTCCCGAGTACGTTTCTTCCGTGATAGAAATAAGCTCGGTCAAAGGAGATTGTCAAATGCATCGATTTCCCTGAGATATTGTATGAAACATTTTTGCATAAAATCTATATAAACAAAAAGCAACATGTATCAACCCAACTTTTGAGCTGCATAGTGCTTCCCCAGCAAATCGAGTTCAACAGTCAAAAGTTCACTAACAGCATTCTATATCCATAGAAATCCCTGGTTCTTTTCCTGTTCTTCCTAAAAAATAAGTAACATCTCAAGAAATATTGATGTTTGATTTTCCATAAACTAGCCTTACTGGATTTCGAACAAGAAAGTGAATTTATTTCCTCTCTACATATAGGAAGAATCTCAAGACAACTGATGTACGTAATGTGCACACTCGTTGCGATCGGAGAATTTTGAAATATTGAAACGTGATGGCATGTACCAGCCGCTATTTCTCCACTCTCCGCTTCGTTCCACGTACATTTTCCTTCGATCTCCAACTTTCGGATCGAATCGTTTTTCGAATTGACTGCGATCTTTTTCTCTTGCTCAACCCCTTACTCAAACACTATACTTGATCACCTTTACGGCCTTCCACTACTTTTTTCAGATAGCTTACATTTTTCATCGTGTGAAACTTTGTAACTATTTTGGAATTTTGGAAATATATACATAGATAGATAGGATAAATCAAATATGAAGAATCCAAATAGTTTTGACTATGTATTTGTCGATCAGATACTTTTATACATTGGAGAGATCATTCTTCAATCGCAAGTTTGTCCGTGGTAGATGAAAGTTCATTTTACTTGTCTCTCTTCAATCTTCACTTATTGCATGCAGTAACAATACTGAATATTAGATATCTTTCCTCTGTAACCCTGTTACATAAAATGATTATGAAACTATAAGAAAAATATCTCACTGATATTTTTCATGATAAGATAGGAACCTTCAAGTTTTGAAATTCAATTTCTTACATCTTGCGTCATTTTTTCGAATGTCCAAACTGTTTTCCCAGATCAGAGATTAGCATCGATTTTCCCTTTTTTCCATTCTCCTAGAATTACCCGTGGTCTGGTGGAGCTTACGAGTGGCTGGAAAAAAAATTATCCACTTTAAGCTGAACAATATGCGTAAACTACGGGGCGCTCGAACATTTATACGCGCGCGCGTTCAGAACGGTGTGCCGCTTCGCCCTGCATACGTAAGCGTCGCAGCCACCATACCGTCATGCGCCGCGCCGCGTGCAACCCTCGCTTTGCCGCTGGCAGTATGACTCTGCGATTTCACGATAAGTTAGGCGCGATTGTTGCCGCTGCTGCTTCTTTTACCTTCGCCCTTCGAGCACGTAGGAGAGAACGCGCGTGACTTTGCACGTAACTTTTTACGTCTTTTAATTAATTCCCGCACCTTGTTTACGATTGTCTCGCTTCCTTCCTCCTCCCTATACCAAACATATTTCTCTTTCCAACTTTGTATATGACGTGTGGATTTTCACCAAAGGGAATAGAGTTTATTTTTATTTCATTTATTTCGAACTCGATTTTTTAATAGGCTTAGAAATTTTTTTTCACAAAAATTACATTAGAAATATTGTTAATAATATATTATCAAAAATAGCTGTAACCCTAGAATTGCATCATCGTTCATTGGCTCAAAGAAATAGAATCGAAGAAAAATGAGCTTGATGCTACAACAAGAAGATATACTCTAGGATCAAGATTCTTGACCTCATAAAAATCTGTTTAGCAGGATAGAAAATCTCTTTATCATAGCATCAAACTGTTTTTTCTACTTGATCTAAAATTTATTCATTTTAAGTGTTTTTATTTTACGAAAGATTGTGAATGATATTTATTAATAGTATCATGGATGAAAAAATGGATGAGAAAATCCAATCGACACTCCCTAAGATCAATAACTTTTTCACATCACAAAAAACTCACTTTTATCCGGATGAGTAGAAAAAAGAATGTAGAAGCTCATCGGCCAGCGCGCTTTCGTTCGATATCTTTCCGTCTCTGTCCAAAAAATGAAACATACGATAGGGTCTACTGAGGGAGAGACAGATGGGGAAGGGAGGGGAGATTTAAATCGTCCGACCGTTGAGTGAAATGGGAATGAACAATTTTCTACGTTGCATGTCGAAGTTCTCACGGAAAATGAAGTCTCCTCTTGTCAAGATGAATCTCAATCACGAAGACGCTCACTTCCGATGTTTCAGCAGCGGTTTAACCTAGAAAAAAAGCAGAGCCAAAAATAGAACGCAGAAAGGCTCATTTGTCTCGACACACTCAGACCGGCGAAAGTATCTTTCTCCGGCAACAATGCTTGTGTCGGGAGTGAGGTGGCGCGAGGCCGTGCTCCTCATTTCGCGTCCTCGTGTGTAGAGCAGTGGCGCAGCCGTATACGTGTTCCTCTCATCAATAGGCGGAGTTTGCGCGGCGCGTCTCTAACGAGGAGCAGCTCGCCATCGGTATTTCCGAGAATCAGTAACGATGGATAGATCGCGCGAGCTCGCTATTGCAATTACCACGAGCGATATCCGCCGGGATGTGCAGGGCGCGCCGGAGATGCTGCTGCTGCTGCTGAACGTGTGTGAGAGATTGTGTGATCTTCGTGGCGGGAACACGCACGCGAGTCCTACTCCGCTTTCGTCACGAGCGCGAATGCCTCCTAATGGTCCCCTGCTCTTCTTCGAACGCCCGTTAACGAGCTCCGCGAATGATTGACACGAGCAAGAGAGAGAGAGAGAGAGAGAGAGAGAGAGAGAGACAGAGAGAGGAGAGTAGGCAGCAGCCTTCAACGCCGCTAATGCGCACGCACGGACTCGCGCCCTGTCGTCGTTTGGATTATCAGGGCTCGGCACCTAGCACACGCTATGTTGATACGAGCCAACGTTTGATCGCTGTATTCACTGTTGTTCCGAGGCCTTGTCACGCTTCCTGCTCAACTCATCTACATCGAGAAAGTCACGTGGGTGCAGCTATCAGCTGTTAAAGGGAGAATAATTAATATTGCTTTTGAGAAACTCTTCGTCGCTTTATTTCGATGATTATACAGTTCACAACCCCCATCACAATGATCAAGGGAAACCTTTTGGAAAAAAATGAGTGAACAATTTTATTCAGGCTTCAGCCTCTCAATTAAAAATTCTCATTAATTTTCCATTTTTTATTTGATGGGTAAAATTCATAAAATATGTTGGAGCGGGAGTAAATTCAAATTATTATAAAACTCGAACGCTACAATATTGTATATGAAGGAAACAAAACTCGTTTAACTTTATCACAATTATTTTCAACAAGTGCAAGAGATAAAAGCCATGACTCAAGCTATTATTTCATCAAGACATGGACTGGGCGTGAATTCAAATCCAGGAATATTGAATCGTATTTCAGAATAACAAGCTCGGAAGAAATAGTGCGAAACAGTGGAACATTCGATCTTCGAAATTGCAACCATCACGATTTCTGAAACAATGACACACATGTCGCTGATGTGCACACATTTTGGCACGGCGCAGCTTGCAGGACGAGTTTATTGCTGTTATATACCAGATGTCCCATTATTCATGTTGTTGACGGAGAGAGAGTCATATGCTCGTCATGCACGTGAAACGCGGCCGAGAGAGAGGAGGAATAGAAGGCACACGATTCCCAGCGCGGCAATAACTCGGAGATTAAAACAGAATTATAAGTGTATGGCGAATGCAGAGCCCCGCCAAGCGGTGAACCTCGGCTGTTAAGCTTCCGCTAGTCGAGCTGCGCATTTGTGATTCCGGGGTGAATGAGCATTTGTCCCCATTGGCGTGATTGCGATGGAAATGTCGTACTTTTGTTTCGGGACGGAAGAAAACATTTTTTGCGTTCGATGGGAAAATCGAAATGCTCTTATGTATATTGATGCCTTCTGGGATAGAATCTGCATCGTTAATTCACAGTTGGTTGAATTCGCTGGGTTATTTATGGAATGGATTATCATCAAGCATTTTCAGGGAAACAGACGTAATACCTATCAATCCACTTGAATTATATAAGTGGCAGTTAGTTTGATTGACCTAATTTACCGTGTAAAGATTTCTCGTTTATGGTTCGACACATTATTGATCACGTCGTATTTTTACGAGTGGAGTGAACTTGTCGATTGATTCAGTTGAGCGTGTGAATTGATTCCAATTTTCAGTTGTTCGGTCTTCGCATTAGGAATTAGATCAATTTACTGTGCCGAAGAGAACACGTCGGACGACAACACCTAATTTGAACGAGAATTTGCAGAAAATGCAAGACAAATATCGGAAGCAAAGTGGTGGAAAACAGATAATGCGCAGGGACGTGCGAGGAAGCGAGGTGTTGCAGGAGAAATTCGTCGAATTTATCAGTCCACACATAGAGCGACAGACAGGAGAGATGGCGCGCGGCGGGGTGGCGGCTGTTGACTCTCGAGCAGTGCAGCTAATGAGAGCAAACACGAGCCCTCTCGTCGCCCCAGCTTGTAGCGCCTGCCTGGCTCTGCTTCTGCCTCTGGAGCAAATCCCTTTCCTTTCGACAAGACCGACATTAACGTCGCAGCGAAATCCGTAGCTCCGCGGCAGGACATCGATGTCGGCACCTCGAAAAATACGCCATCAACGCCCTCAACAAATATTCCCTTGATGAGAATCACTTGGGGGAATTTCTCGCGTGGGGTGCAGACAATTGTCTTATCTCAGGGAGAATCTCGATTATTCATCGAAGGATTTTTCAAACTCTGTCGGTGAATCGCGTGTATTTTTATAGGTACGACATCTGCAGTTTTTGTTGTTCTCATTTGAGAAATGGTGTTACACGCTGTTTGAAAACATGTACGCATTACTTTCCAACCCTATGCTTGTTCAGAAATGCAATCCTTGCATCCTTATTATTTTCGAAGCGCAAGTTTTCGTATGATTTACATATCGCGAAGAGACCTGAGACGTATCTCATCTCCACCAAAACTCATCAATATAAAACAGCATACTTTCAGGCTGCAAGTGAATCAGAGTACTCTCATTCTTAATTTATGCGCATGCACTTCGTGTGAATCAAGATCGATACGCGTCCTTGCCAGTATCATTACGTATAGACGCGAGTGATAGCTCCGGCTGGTATTGGTAGCAACAGCCTCGAAGGCAGAGCAAACCGACTGGAATAGGCTGCCTGTCAGGCGAAGGGACATACGGCTATGGCTGCTCAATCATTCCCGGCTTAGAGGGGGCAACGCCACCGGAGCAACTTTTCCAATACTCATCGGCGCTTCCACCTACACACCTACCTTCCATCATCCCCCTATTTGTAACCAGTCAGTATAGAATTTCAGTAATCCATCATTCTCGATCCAAGTCATTATCTGGAGCAGTGCATAAATATGGACGCGAATAAACCCGTGCCTTTTTATCAGACGTCGAGTTTCGCAAGCATTACACGCGAATTACCTCGGCTATCGCGTTTACGCACAACGCCAGGGTGTACAGGCTCGCAGATTGATAGTGGATAGATATAGAATATTCCTCGTGCGCTGTGTGACGAGCGCGTCTTCCTCTTCTTTTTTTGATGCTTGATACTTAAATTCTATCGCTACTTTGCAACTCCAACATTGAGTTTTCTGTTTGATAATTCTTGTGGATTCGAATGAACAAACATGTACTCTGAAAGCATTATGTAGTTTTTCGTATATTCCTGAACGATTCCCGAGAATACATGTTGAATAATACTGCGGTATGTGTTGTAGAACTCAAATACATGTTTGAACTGGACAATGCGAGTTGCTGAGTCAATTGTTGGAATGTACCAAGTTGCCCCGTTTCTCTCTCAACAATTGAATTTCATTCACATCATACCGGTAAAAATAATTACACCGTAACCTATACCGAGATGCTGAAATGGCATTGTATTGGATGGAGAAACTCGATAACGTCTCTTGGACATTCTGCGGCAGTTTACACTGCATAGCTCTAGCTCGATTTCACTCCCACTAAACGGAACTGCGAGCGATGCATCCACCTCGACGGACCTTCTTGCAACCCAATTCCAACTCGGTTGCGGTGGCGGTTTTTAGTCCACTCCACTAGAGATTCGCGATTCCCAAACTCCCGTGGTGAGGAAAGAGCAGGACAGGCACTGCGAGTGACAGCTGACTGTTCATTATTCCGGGATTAAGGTGGAGATCTGACTAGAAGGTCACAAGAGACGCCACCACTTGGAAACAGCTGAGTGAAATAGGAACTGATGCTTCCGCCGTGGTTGGGCCGTCGTTGTTGGCTGCGAACGCGTTAAATTCAATTCCTCGTCGGCCCTGTTAACCACGGAATTGCTCACTATTGCGAGTGCAGCATCGCAAGCTAACTGCTTGAGACGAAAATATACAATTCAACTGATCATAAGCCCGGACTTATTCGCGCTCTTTACCAAATAAGCGTTAATGACGGTTCCATGCTATCAGCGACCTGGCCGTACTTGGCATCCCTGAGGACAGTAAGAATAATTGATTTTCACTTACTTCCATTTTCCTTTGTCTATACTCCAACTCACTTTATGATTCTGTTTGAAAAGTTTCTGTATCCGACGAATCGCTAATTAAATCTACAAAATTGAAAATATCGAGACAAAATACTGAATTTATTGTTTTGTCCGACGTTTGGGTGTGATGAAAATTCCGATGTCATATATATTGAAAAGTGAAGAATGGGAATGCCGAGGAAACAATATGATTCAGCTTCGATAAAGAGACATCGCAGTTAAACATAGCGATAGCGGCACCAATAGCAGCTCTAAAAGAGTATAAAAAGTGTACATAAAATCTACAGTAGGGGCCCAAGAATCATATACGTACTTTCTTCACGTGCATCAAGTCAAATAGTCACGAAAGTTTGATCAGGAAATTTCCGACTATTTAATTTAATATTCACGTGATCTGGACAATGGAAGAGTGAAAAATATTTAAAAACATGTTATTATCTAAATCGAAATAATCTCCAAATATGAAAATGACGCGTTGATCTTCCAAAACTCATTCATTTGAAAGTTGATAACTCAATATAAGCTGATACTTGATTTGTAAAAATTATTCACGTTGTGTCAAAGAACATGAATCGATCTTCCGATGAACGCAGCCATGGATACGCTTCAAAGTCGTATTTGAAACATGTTATGATCAATTTCACGCAAAGTAATAATGACTATCACCTGAATTTGAAAACTAGCCATTATTGCAATAAGAATTAGTTAGACATTTATTAAATACAATATTCCGAGTGTGACAATTTATTCTAACTAAGTAGATTTTGATTTCACCGCTCACTGATGTTTACCGTGGGGTAAATTTTATTCAAGGTCCCTGCGGTTCTTGATTACTTTCAATTTTCTTTTAGTAATTGAAATGCCTCTTGACAGAACGTTTTCAGTGGATCAGTTTTTGGGGATTTGTTCCTATTAGTGCACATTTTTCCATGCGACCAATTTAACTTTTTAACTTTTTTTTATGCAAGTGAAAGATGCCTCCAAATGCGAAAAGACCACTTGAAAAATTGTATGGAAAACTCGGAACAAAATATTCATTGATAATAAGTTGGAGTATGAGACATGAAATTGAAATAAGTATATGACGTTCTCTTCAAGATCCCGGTAAAATTTTCTCTCCAATATAATTTTTGCGACGTTAAAATCACGACAACATTTTGCCCGAATTATGCTGATAATCTAATTTGATTCATAAAAAATTTAACCTCAATCTTGTAGAGCACGTGGATTACTTTGATTCCTTACCCAGAAATATTTTTGCCATTGATTTAGTGATGAATGGGAGTAGATATAAGATTTTGGAATTTCGCTACAAAAATAGATATATGCCCTCAAAAAAATTCCCTTTACTCCTCTTAAAACAGATGCAACTGGTAGAGATTACCTGATCGTGTCTCAATAAATACTAGAAGAATCGCGTATCGTTCATCCGGTCGAACAAGTTTCACAACATAAGAATAATGTATGATCGTTTTGCCTACCTGGCCGTAGTACTATCAACCACCTCAATACATAACGTGATATATATTACTCTTCTGATTATGTATTGATGGAAATATTTATTTTCATCCCTGAGTGCGAAAAGAATTGATCTTTGGGTGTTGTTTTATTACACACACGATGAAAAATACTGTATCGAACAAAATAGTATTTTTCGATACAGGAGCAAAAAACGAAATCGACGACCGTATGGCGTTTGCCTCCCAAACAAAACGAGGGTGGTAATCACAAGAGCTTAGAATCAGCTTTTGCTACTGTATCGAACAGTATTTCTCATAACGTGTGGTAAAACAACGTCCAAAGATCAACTTTTACACACACAGTGATGAAAAAAAATTTATTGGTTGTTAATACAAATTCCTCTCTTTCCAAGTATCGTGTAACATTCAAATGGTTCGTGTTCCACTAGATTTTTTGAATCGTCTGCCGCTTGTTACAGAAATTTTCTATCAACTGCGAACAATTGCCTGGCTGAATATAAAAACCATTAATTAATGGCGCTTTTGCTTTCACGATTCAATGCCTATTGTGACTTTTAGTGTTACATTCATGCGTGACCAGGATCATCATTTGAGCTTTGTAGTATCTCACTTGCGTGTCTGAAAAATATTAATGGTATACTAGACAACAAAATACAATGTCTTTCTATTCAACGTATCAGAAGGATTGCCGGACAACCATATACTTGAGCGTTAGCCGAATTTCATCCCGTGCTGTACGAGACATGGAATATTAATGTTCAGCTATTTTTCCGAATTTAATGCATGTGGAGTAGTATCGCGGGTGATTTGAACTTGGTGGGAAATTAGTTTGAGACATACTAAAGTCGTATACATTGAAAGTTGTTCCAACAGGTGGGATTTTTGATATTATTCAGTCTGCGGAAGCAAATAACAATTTACCAATAAATTTCACACGGAAGCCCCAGTTTTGGTGGTAAATTGATATTACCATGGAATATTTCACAACCGAATGAAAAATTTTCTGAATCGATTCTCGGTAAAATTGCTCGTCATAAGAAGACTACGTCTCTCGAGCGCGTAGTAACGAACGGACCGTACATCATACAGTAATGACTTTAGCAATCCAATCCCTTGTCGTTGTAATAAGCTCACCGACGGTAACAACAACGATCATTCATTTTTGCCAGGGTGGCATGCCTATAGCGCCGGGGTGCAACGTCGGGTGGGGGCGCGCAGCAGACAACCGCACATAATATCACGTTGGCGCGTCTCGTGTAGTGGGCGATTCCATTTCCCCCAATTTGCATATTAAATACCCCCTCGATGTTACACGATTCATCGTGCAGAGCCATGCGTAACGCCCGCGCACGTACACATAGCTCAGAGGGATTGTGGTGCCAGGGAGCATTAGCATATGTGCAGCTCTCGCGCTTGGGTCCGTCCTCGTCGGTGTGCAGTCTCCGACCGGGTATGAGTGAGCGGGCTCGTTAAGGGAAGGTCCAGTAACGAGCCGTCTCCATTACTTTGGGTTTTTCTTCGGCTCTTTCCTCCCTGCGGGCGCTCGCTCGTTCTCAAATCCCTGTGGAATTGAATCAAGCCGCGCGCGCGAGCCAGCCAGCGAGCCAGCCAGCGAGCCAGCCGAACAAGAAAGCGCCCCGTCGACCTTCGTTGTCGAACGGCTTGGCCTACTTTGTTCTTTCTTTTTCTCGCTCGATTCGCGCGCGCAGTCCCTTTTTTTCTGTCCATGCCTCACTGCCACCACCCTCCCAAAGCGCCGTGGATTTTGCATCCAATCAACTCGCAATGTCGTTATCGACTTCTCGTTCCCCGGAAAATTTAAATTTGATTTTGCCAGCTTTCTGGCTCGTTTTCCCTTTCTCTCTCGCTCGTTCTCTTTGTCGTTAAGTCGCTAAGCGCCATGAATCGCTGATTTTTCAACGCGCGTACAGAAAAATGCACCCACGCCCGCGCGTTTGTATGTAAATAATCGCATTTACATATCGCTTGTCCCGCATGAAAAAATGCGCCAAGTTTTTTTGAGAGCAATAACCGGCATTCGAATGCTTGGGCTATTATTTTTGCGATGGATTCGAATGGATTTGAAATGCTTGCGTAGACGAGAAACAAGAATAGTTTCATGGAAATTGAGCAATGGATTTATGCATGTGGACGTTGGGAAACTGGAAACAGAAAATTGGGATGGATGGAAATTCATGTATCAAATTCATACTGCGAACATTGAATATATTGAAATCATTTTTATTCTTTTACTCCCATCGTGTCGAGGATTAAACAGATGGGATTTATATTAATTATATTTCATAATAAATCATAAATTCTAATTTCATTGGAAGACGCACCCTTTTCAGCTGAGCCAGCTGGATTGATAAAAAAAATTTGCTACTCCCAGGATCAGAAACATAAAGCTTATAGGTCTTCTAAACAGTTTCAATTCAATCACTCGTTGGTGCAACGTTTCGGAAAAAATAAAGAGAAAGAGCGAGATTGGAAATGCTGAGTGTTTCTGTTTAAGAAGGTTTCTGTCCTATTTTTTAGACCCCTTTCATCAATATGCTTTGTCACTTTCGCAAGCCCAATTCGCGCATGGCCGTATCATTTCTGGGGGCAGAAGACAAAACAACCGTGAAACAAACTGGAAGTTCGGATGACGTAAGAGAGTTCGCTCACCTAAAGATGAAGAAGCCAGAAAGTTAGTGTGGAATGAAAAGGAGCGGTACGATAAGCTAAGGGTCGTTGAAAAAAGAGACCAGGATGATGGAAGAGAGCCAAAAAAAGAGCTTTAGAAGAACAACAATAAACTAGGAGCAGACTAGTAATTGATACTTCTTGAGATTAATGTTAAATGTCAAAATTTACATTTCAGATAACAATGCATATTTTTATAGAACTAGAAATGAGAATGAAATAATAAAAATACGGATAAAATAAAGGATATTGCAGATTTTCAAATCACTGACTCGAACAAAAATTGATCATGACCGTGTAAAAAGTAAATGAACGCAATCATGCTTTGATGAAAAATTCACAATTTGAAGGTAATAATACTTTCGCATTGTGGGTCTAGGAAATTATTTGAAAGCCGAGGAAAATATTTAACCATAGTCCGGGTTTACGTGCCTCGTAGATGAGCTGCAGGCAATGCCGAGATCTGTCTCTTTCGTGAGCAAGCAATTTAGCTTGCGATTCGACTACCTCGTAAAAGTGATATCACCGGGACATTAAGTGCCTCGCGGCGGCGGCGTCGCCCACATGGAAGCTCGACGGAGGAGGCTCTGCATACAATGTCACAATCGTTGGGCCGCGGTACACATAATTTTCAGCAGCGTACGAAAGCATCCAGGAGTGACTGGGCGATAAAATTACAAAAGCCGATGACGCTTAATCCAGCAAGGACTCGTAACTCATAAAGCCACTTTACGAGCGTCTGCAGACGATCTCGGTTCGCTACGTAAAGATCGATACGAAGAAGTACGAGCACGTGAGCTGCCGTAATAACCTTTGTACGCTTCAATACGGTATATGCACTTTTATTTGGCAGCTGAATGCATTCGGAGATATAAAATTGTAAAGGGAAAGCATGAACTGGCATTTGGGAACGCTTACGTGTACATTCTCATACTTATAACCATTATTTGTTTGGCGTAGAATTCTAACGACGAAGACCATTTTAATTTTTAGACAATTCGGAATCAATCATAAAAATTGCTCAGATTTTCTCACACGCCTTGGATCAATTAGAAGTGTATCGAATCATTCC
Organism: Aphelinus atriplicis; assembly: GCA_020882685.1. Classification (NCBI taxonomy): domain Eukaryota; kingdom Metazoa; phylum Arthropoda; class Insecta; order Hymenoptera; family Aphelinidae; genus Aphelinus; species Aphelinus atriplicis. Next base: position 64,235,752 of record CM037073.1, on the reverse strand, counting down.
AAGCACTGATTCTTGATTGGGATAAAATTGAATTGATAAAATTTCACTAACTCGGATGAAAGAACAACTTTTACATGATGAAACTTCACAGAGTCAAGTTGGAAAAATTCATTTCCTTTTGAGAAATAACTTTTCAATTTCAGCTCTTCCATGATTGAAAGGGAATCCAACCATAATATTTTCTATCTTATTATTCCAAAACATCTGAAGTAAACGAATGATGGAATGATGATTCAGAGAGATGTATCAGATAAAAAAAGATCACGTGTAATAGAAAAAAGTTTTCTTTTATGGAATTTGTGCTCACAGCGGAATATAGAAATGCAATCGTTTGAACAGTAACATGGATAATGATAAAAATGAGGATAGCACAGAATATGAAACAAATTAGACTAGTTTATAGACATCGGACTCGTCTTCCTACTATCTTTCTCCCCTTCTTTTTTCAAATCAAACATTTGGTCTTTTAGAGCATTTCAAAGTTGATTAGTTTTTTCTCGAGCTTTTATCATCACCTCTGATGTGATTCCTCGTGTGATTTACTATTCTTTTTATACCTGTCCTTGAGCTTATGACTTGATATTTGATGTAGCTTATAATGTAATATTCTAAGAGCTTCAGTGAGTCAATGACATATTCTACAAACATATTCTAGGGTCATATTCGTTAATTCATGGAAGGTACAAGTTTATACAACGAAATTCCATTGCAAGTAATAGTGTTGTAGCTTTTGCGTACATGCGCGTAAGCTCTGTACGCGGCAGTCATGAGAAACGCGACTAAAAAGAAGAGCTGCTTGAATAAAATGCAATATTGAATATTAATAATCTGCACGTAAATTGGAATTGTAGCGACAGCAATTGTACGCGGCTGGGTTCGTTCGCGTTCAATTAATGCCAACAATTTGCCTTTGCACGACTACGAAGGTGAACGATGAAGCAGGTACTTACAAGAACCCAGTTTCTCGAGGGTGCCTTCCCTTCGCGTGTCGAGAGGCTTCCAAGTGAGAAGGATAAAAGTAGGGAAAAATAGAGAAACTCACTGGGTGATTGCGATGGCGATGGCGTGAAGCAGTGTTAGCGAGTATAGTCGAGCGAAGCAAGTCGGAAGGAATAAAAGTCGTGGTTTAAGAAAGACCCAATGTGGTGTTGGACAAGCGAGGGAAAAAGACAGGAGAGCTGAATAAAGTAGTAGAATAATAATATTCCGCGTGATTCCTATCTAGCATTAGAGATTCTTTGAGCGAGTAATGAAGGAATTTAAATATTCCTTGAGAAGCAAGCGAGGTGGAGCAGCGCCTCGTACCACAGAGTTTCTAAGTCAATTACCAGATTCAAGCATTCGTTCTCTTCCCCTCTCTCCCTCTCTCTCTTCCTCTTTCTCATTGCTATAGGTATCGCGCTTATATATAGTTGTCCCGTCTTCGTCTCTCCGGGCTCCCGGTCCTTATTAAAACAATTCGAAGGAATACGACTGCCCTTGCGGAGAGTGGAAATTTATCTCTGTCTCTTTTGCTCTTGGAGTGTACACAGAATACGCTAGTATTAGGGAATAAACTTGTTTCGTGCCAATTGAATTTCATTCGTAATTCTCGTTACAGCGAAGAAAGTTATCGTATTTAGCACATTGATTGCACTGTTTAATCTCGGAATCATTCTTTCGAGCAAATATATAAGTTGACTAATCGATCGATTTTCTTGTTTGTTTCAGGTGAGCATTATATACTTACGCGTTGTCTCAGTAAACGTGAGTGGTTATATTCAATCTCAATTCAATTCTAAGTGATCTCTGCAGTCGAAAGTTCAGTTCTATTGAAATCATTGAATCAATGAAACATGCCAAAGACGAATAATCAGCTTCAACTATTTTGACCGTGCAAGTACGAAAAGCTCGAGGCAAAACTCCGAGCGTACTTTCCCGATGGATTCAACGCCTCAAAGGAGCGCTTGCTTCGTGATAATCGATACATCACGGTCGCCGAAGTCGAACGAGTGCAAGCGAGCGACAGACACGCGATGGATATCACGTAATATGATGGCGGGGGAGGTCGCTGCTGGCCCGTATCCCATTGTGTTACGATTAATATTTCAGCGGGAAATAGTCGAGTTATCCGTGGTGAGCTTGGACGAGGCTTAAGCTGCTACTGGCTACCCCCCACAAGCCTCGCCCGTCATTGCTGCAATCCCCGAGCGTGCCCCTCCTTCCGATTGCCTGTGCAGGTTCTCGATGTGATTTCGATGGCTAAACGTTAATTGCCCCGTCGAATATAAAGTATTGCTTCATCGAAATCCGCAGGTGATGAATTGAAATTGAGCATTAACGTTGCTCACCATTCGTGAGCACGCCGGTGCCTCATAAAAATAATATAAAATAGATTTTCAATATTTGCACTTGTATTCTTGCGTAGATATGTCTAGCCGATTTAAAAAAGTCACGGTAAACATTTTAACTGGCCATCTCTGTTTTAGACTTGATATTCCACTAATCATTTCTGTTTACTGCATGTAGAAATGAATATAGAGGTTTCCTTTATTCTAATGACGCCTGCGGGGTGAATTTTCACCAATTGCAATTTGAAATCTCAGCAGGATAGAAAAAAGAAGTACAACGGAGGACAAGTAAAACTTGAGAGTTAATGTGCAAACATTTTTTTCAGATTCAGATAACTAGAGTGATGATTTTGTTTTGCCACGTATACCTGTTAGTTCACCGCAGCCTAATAGACTATGTGGATCACCACATCTCGTCACCATATTGAACTGATTTAATGTTTCAATACGAGTAATCACTATATGGTGGATTAATAAAAATACACTGAGATTCCGGGTAAAGTCGGTAAAAACTGATTGAAATAGCTTTGGATCGGAAAAAATCGATGTTAAATGAATACAAGCGACGTGAATACTTGTTGTGACGAGCGTCAACTTTACTTCGGAGTTATTCCTCTGCTCATTTCGCTATAATTTTGAAAAAAGAGAAAGTGCTTGAAATGTCTCGAATGCCTTGTTATTCGCTTCATGTGGAAACGTCTACCATCGTTAGCGCGGAAAAATTTTGATCTTCGATGTTTTGTTCGCACTCAATTTTCGTAATTTACGGGTCAAAAAACATGGAGTCCCAAAAATGTCTGTATGTACGTTATTTTTAGCGTGCCATAATTGTCGGAGAAATAGTCCGATCGTCCTGGAATTTTGCACACGCGTTTCTCCTTAGGAATCATTGTTTACGTCTGTGGCAACTGTTGCTAAGGGAATCAAATATCGAGTTAAAATTCATTTACAATACTTTTGTGATCACACGACACAGTATCTTTGTATTTTCTTTAGCAATCGTTGTTGATATCTCTAGCAGACGTTGATAGGTAGTTTGAAAAATCAGTTCTAGGTCTATTTATGGCAAAAGACACAATTCTCATTTCTACATAGCAACCGTTTTCTATGCAAAGCCTCTTTGAGAAAGCATACTGTTACTGCAGTTAGCAGCGGTTTTTCTGATGATTCTATCAGATTTACAAAAACATGCATTCCACTTTCATAAAATATGAATGTACATGAGCATATAAATGTTACAAAAAAGAGTTAGTACAAATGATGTGTTATATTTTTGGTATGACAGATTAGAAAGCTAATCGGTGAGCATGATCTGAACACTTATTTTAGTTGCTTTTTGTAGTACGCTCAATAAAAATTATGAATATAGGGAAATATGTGGACACCGAGTCAGTTATTCAGATTGCAAAAAAAGTAAGTTGTAATGAAAAAACTTGAAAATGTATAAATGAATTTGAGAAACATTCTTTTTTGGATTTTCTTTTTAAATATAAATAATGTCATCTATATGCTAGTAGAAAGTGCTAGTCTATTGCTGTTTCGGCCTATTTTGGTGCTCATTAACATCTCAAATAACAACTTCGGTAACTGTTTACTGTTTGAACTTGAAGAACATAACTAATCCGAACTACCTGTAGCCGTATGGAATGGCAAACAGTTATTTTTTAATGCTCAAAATGTCTAGGACATGTAGAATGCTGATTCCGTGAGAATGACCCATGCACGATAATTATATCATTCTTAACAACGCATTTTATAGAAAATTATTCACTGAATTTTAGTTTTAAATACAAAGCCATTGAATTGATGAACATAGCTTTGAATTCTCATCCACGATTCATCAGTTATCACTGAACCAGCGATTTTGAAAAAAAATGTTCTAGATGATCATTGTTGTCTAGATTAGATACAACTTCATATGAGAGATCCACAGGGACATCATGGGGAAATCTCAGAGAGCGCAGGCTTGCACACTAGCTTGCGATAAACTTGGTGCGACTTGGGATACCTGGAGCCGCGTTAATATGGAGGCGAAACTCTGCTATGTGACTTCCGACGCCCCCCTCCTCTTTCACTCTTCTGACATCCGGTGAAAGTTAGCTTTGCCACTCCCGAGGCGTCTCCCCTCATCTCGGAAGTAGATATCACTGATTTAATTACCGAGGGCTGCGTGCACACTCCCGCCTATACACATGGGCACACGGTCGCACTGCTTTCATGCGGATATCCCGAAATATGTATATCTCTATATCGCCTGGTTCGCTGATGAAATATTGCACTTGACGTCATTGGCTGATTTCGATGCGATTCACGATTAGGTGCTAATGTCCTAACTTTAATTTAATGTATGGCCAAGGCGTTAATTCGACCAGCTCTATGCAGATGTGATTTGTTAACTCTTCCGGGAGATTAGAGCTAGGCAATTATCGAACTTATGAAAATAATTAAGAGCTACCCTTCTGTTCAAACTCTGCTCGCACTCGACGTCTATCATCCAAAGGATTGAGATAAGGTCTGTAATTTTATCGATTGCATCTGCAAGTGGAGCTGTTCTCAGTCAGCGAGTTGTAAATTGCAGTGCTTGTACTGATAACACCTACGTAAGCTACAATTTTGATGATGTCTCTCTCGATTGTTTGAGACATTCCTATGATTGAGTCTATTTGAATGGATAATTATGACATTATGCAATCATGGTCAAGAATGTATGTCTTGATCATGAATGAATATTGGTTGTCGAGTCACATAGTATAATTAATAGAACTATTCATTTGAATTTTCAGGTAAAAATATTATAATATGATCCTAGGAAACTCTTAAATTAATTGTGTGTTCTTTTGATGAAAGTCCATAGAATCAATACTTTAAATCAGAGTTGAGCTTGCCATTAATCATAGAAATGTTTGTCGTAATCACGAGAAAATGAAGGCTTTTAACATCAATGACAGCGTGCTTGGAACGAAAATGCCATTCAAAACTACTCATTACTAGTTAGAATACATGGACACATCTATTTCAAACAGGCCGTTCAACGTCAGTCAGAATGTTTTGTCATCAACATTTTTGTTCAACGCGTGAATTATGCGCCGGGCTGGATGTTCGAGGCACGCAAGCGAGTGGCAAGCAATAATTTTCCCACGCACAATATTTACCATTGGTAAGCACGGGCACGTTCGTAATTGATGAATTCGATTCACGTACTATCTTTTTTACCCACAAATGCCAGAGGTAAATTGATGTCCCCTCCCCACGGTAATCATTTTCAGCTACGTGATTTTTTGCCGTCAAATGATTCTCGCTCGGCGGACAATTAAGGAACTCGGAATTGCGTATATAATTCACGCGCGACGCTCGCAGGGGATCTTTCATGCGAGCCATTGTGCATGATCGATCAGATTTTGACCGGGGCTGCACAGCCCACCACCGGCTAGATTATACTCTCGTTCTCCCGCGCTCGGCTTCCGAATCGAGTGCGCCGGGTTATATTGGTTTTGTCTCTTTGTCTGCGGCTTGTAGCGTACATCTGCCTGCGAACCCGGCAAAGTAACCGCAAATTTTGCTGATGACGTTTAATACGTGCACACCGCGGTATATAGTGATGAACCAACATACCTACAGATATTGGTTGATGAACATTTTTCAGCCTCACCCATTGCGTCTGCGGTGGAAATATTTTGAGAGTGAACATTTTCACTGTTCTTTTTGTACAATATGTTTTTCTCATTTGGGCTTTATCATATATCTTTTCAGTAAATGTAATTATACCTCCAACGATTTATGCCGCTTTTTTTATTATTATCATGTTATATTACGCATCAGATAACCTATCAGTTCAATATGTGAATTCGTAAGGTTGAAATAATAATAGAGAAGAAGAATTTGCCATTAAAATCTAATATAACGGAAATCACTAGCTAGTTGGCGATAGTAGTACAAGTAGAGCACGTCAAAGTTTAGTCAAACATTGTCGAGTGATATTTTCAGAATAATTCAAGTGTTGTAACCACAATTAATGTGAATACGAATGAATTATCACGAGGATTCCAGGAAATTAATCATTCGGAACAAAGATATAAAGAAACAAACTAACGACAAAGAGAAAATTTGTACTGAATTGTCGTGAAGTACGTTTGTTGAATCAAAATATTCGTTACGTTTGAGTTGAATTTTAATCTAACAATCAAAAATGTCAAGTGTTCTATGAATTGTTGAATCTACTAATGAACGGAGCCCAAAGCAGAGCTCTTGAGCATTCAATTTTATTCCCACTCCTAATTATGTCGTGAAAGATTGAATACTCCTCTTCAGATTACAATGAACGTTCCATAATGAAGATTCTCTGGAGCAGCCATTCGCCAGTGGCGGGCCGATCGATACTGCACTTCGGCGTTATCTCAGCGGTAATATAAAGTTTACGGCGACTGCATATACCTGTCAGCCGGATGAAATGCGGCCTCCCCTCCTCCCTCTCTACCGAACAACAAAACTACGAGCGATGAGCGCGTATCTCGCTGCAACTGTGCTATTTCGCACGTAATAGACACGCGAGGGTGGGGCAGACGACGTCTTTGGAAGTCTTGCTCTTTCGGCTTGTACCCAAGGGGTGATTCTCTCCTAATTGTCATGAATCCGCCCTAATGAAGTGAATCGACCCCTCGACCCATCAGCGCAACGCCAGCACCGGCGACGTCGACGTTAGTTCACAGTCTAGACGAGCAATTACGAGCCGAGCGTACAGCAGAGGAAAGGCTCGACTTGCATAAGTTGGCCGTAAGCCCTCTGCGGAATTTTTCCTTCCCGTCGAATTCAATGTATTCTAATTATTGAATCCCGATCGAATTCTTGCGGAATGATCAATGAACCAGCGAGAGAAAAACATCAAAATATACTTATTGATCTAAACGTGAAACATAATTTTACGTACTCAAGTGTTGTGTGATAATGTATGATAATATTAGTTCTAACAATAGTATTCAGTGTTGTTCAGAATATGTTTCGTTCATGTATTACTACACTTACTGACGCTTGTGCCATGTCTGCAAACGTCACTATCTTTCTAGAATATCGGTTTAAAATGTAACTAGTAGCCGAGGCAGCTTCTGAAAAAAGGTCGGCACTTGAAGTTGCGCAAGAATCTGGGAGAAATTAATGCCAGACCTTACATTTTTCTCTCAAAAAAGTCTGGCAAAACTTTCTACCAGTCACGAGTAAACTCACGACTAAAGCTATACCTTCATATATCTTTCACGATTATATGCGGCATAATTGAAATTTTTTGAAATTTCAATTTAATTTTGTACTCAAATAAGTATGATGAATATCATGCTTACAGTAAAGGGATATCAAACGTTCATCGTAAATATCACACGAGTACACCACTAAGAAACACAAGACACAATCTAACAAATTACCCAGAGATAGATCACAAAACCACTCTAAAATCGAATTTACTTAAAGCGTCTCATAGGATAACAATTCGATTTATCAAATTATAATTTCTCAACAAGTTTACGTATTTGATATTATTTTTCAAAGTCTCGGCATGACAAACATAAACATTCAAACCCTTATGATTATATAATAATAGATCGTACAGTAGATTTTACTTAGGGGTGCGAGAACGTACATACGAGTATTGAACATGAATTATCTGTATCAGATAATGTGTGAGAACTCATTTTATACACTGATCTTGGTAGATAGCATCTTGCCCACACTGTTGTGAGAATTATAGTCCAATGCACGTCGGAAAAATGATTCAGAACTCTTATTTTCTCCTTCATAAAAAAATCCAATTAAAGACTTTGAAGCACTCACAATGATCATTCTGCCCCAATAAACTTTCTTCCTCAAAATAAATCGTTCTTAATTGATAGATATATCGACGGTTAATAGCATCTCTTGTCATTTTTATGAAATGCTTCGGCATTAAAAAAGTTTGAAGCTATTCACGAGAAAAGTCGACTTTGCTTTTCTTCAACTTTGAGAAAATTGCCTTAACCTCATCCACTTATTTTTATTTTATCATAGGAATATCCGAGGGTGAAGAAGACTCCGATATTATGCAACTTCACAAAGTCATTGAAGAACATACTTTATCGTGCAAGGCAGCCACCACCAGCGTCGTCAAGCGATAAAACAAAAAAGTTCAGGGCAAAATTTAACCTGCATCGTTCTAACTTATTTTCTCCTCTTCGAGACATTATAATTTCTTCGGGAAATCTTCTCTCTACAATTAACCTCATTTTCAGTTGCGAATAGTTGACGGTCCTTTTCAAATTGTGCATTTACATCCATGCTCTTATGTTTCCATTCTCAGACACAATCCGAGTACTATTGATATTATTCGACTCTTTCATATGTTGTATGTTAACAATCAATGTTGATTAGTAACACCGATTGAACGCTAACACGAAGTTGTCCATTATTCGATGCACCACTTCTTTATCCTCTGTTTTTCGTTAATCTGTGGCAGGGTATCACGCCCGGTCGCGGTGCCAGCTCTGGTTAGGCTCTCGCTGTTTGGGTCGACTCTAAGTGATCCGGGCACTCAATATTTATACGGGACGCCAAAATGCCCTGGCTAGCTCTCGGCGAGCTCAAGACACTTCTCACGGCGGGTCTAGTGCGCGGCAGCGGCAACGGCGGGTATGGCGGGAGGAGCGTTGCGCCGTCTGGGCGATAGCCCGTCAATAAATGACGTTCTTGCAGCTCGCCGCAGCCGTTGCCGGCGAATCCCGTTCTCTCTTGAACCCCGGGTACCTCAACTTGGCGACGCGACATTCTGGCCACTGCCACTCATACTCCACTTCGTGCAGCTGCTGCTCGTTCTCTAGTCGCTCTCCTCGTCCACGCGTGGTCGTCCCGGGGGCTCCTTAGGTCGCCGATACTTGTTCGACTGTCTCAGTTTCGCATGGTGCTCGATCGGCAGCTCTGCCACTTGCCAATAGTTTTGCTAATATTTATATGTTGCTCATACGTGAAATCGCATTCCACGCGCTATTGCCTTTTTCCAAATTCTTTTTCAATGAGCACTCGTAACAAAAAAAGCTTCGCCGGCCGCTCGTGGACACATCCGCAAGCGTCTTCAAAATTTCATGCACTAGTTGCATAATATATTATATTTTCATTTAATAATGAGAAATTATATACTACGAGAAAAAAATTTCCTTGTACTCTAACACTGAAAATTCACTGTATAAAAGTGAAATTTCACTGTTGCCAGAATTTTTTAGTGGATTACAGTGAGATTTTTATTGTAAAACCAGTAAATATTTACTTGAATTCCATGAGATTTGATGATTCAACCTCGAATACTTCGTGTATAATCAGTCGTACACAATCCTCATTTGGGTACAGATTACACATCTCTGAAAAGAAAAATCAGTTGGGGAAAGCAAACTAAAGAGTACAAACGTATTCAACGCGTTTCTAAATGTTAATTTAATGTTCCGAATAAATAGCTCATGCCTGTGACCATTCAGCTTAATGTTGCGATCGCCTGAGAGTTGCGCATGAGGATTTAACAATAGGGCTTATCCAGCGCCATCTTGCATACCTCGTTCCTGTGCGTTAGTGGAAAGGCGCGTGTTGGACTTCATGTTAAGCTGAGAACGAGATCTATAAAACTTAAGTATAGTATCTGATAAGAGCTGCGTTGTAACATGCGTAATTACATCATCTTACGGTCTCCTCCAGAAGTTCATAATAACAACAACAGAGATACCAATCCTTTTTCATTTATATATTTGTATAAATAAGATCTCGGATGAATCATTATATTAACGTAGTTTATAATAAGATCGTTGATCATGTTTTAGTGATTTTTAGACTTCTCTAAATTGAGAGCAACATTCAATTTTTATATACCCAAGTTCTTCAAGATTACACAGAGAATATCTTTTTGAAAACTGTATGATATATATTTGCATTGTACAATAAGAGAGGAGATATTCCAGACAAATATATATGTATACATATTTGTCTTTTATCGTATTCAAAAATCAATATTAAACTTGATTGCTTTAACCGATTTTGTTTTCTTATGTGATAGCTATTTTAGTGTGAATCATATTCTCACTTACCGCATAATAAATACCACGAATCAATAGAGACACATAACTTCACGCACTGTGGCAAAGCTGTCCAAATAGTAAGTTGCGCGAAAACAATCTGTGAGCACATGTTCTGAAACGCAGAGTAATATACGCATTAGGTTACAAAGAAATTCTGGTGTATTGTAACTCGGGGCTTGCGTTGATTATCGTACATCAGCCCTTACGCGTTATAAATGCTCGATGCACTAACTCGTCAAAAGTCACAAGAAAACTTTATCATGGAATAATATTACGTCGTATCTAACAGGATTTCAGTATTATTTGTCCAAGACTCTATGTTATCAAGTCAAATCCCATTTTTCTTCTGAATATACGATCAGTCGTGATAACCCAACTCATTATGTAGTCATGAGACTTGACATTTGACATTACTAGAGGTAGAACTGAATAATTAACCAAGTTGTTTAATGAATTCTTCCGCATACGTATAAAGGGAAAGGCGTTCAATTATACATAGCAGCTTAAACGTCGCTGAGAGTGCATTAAGCATTTCCTACCTAGATTTGAATCACGTCTTTTTCGTTCTATCTATGTTCGACCAAAATGTTATAATTTCTAAGTGATAGAGAAACTCATCGAGTGATTCTCAGCCGAGCAATCCTGTCGAGCGTGTCATCAAAATAATATACTTGAACGTGTCGTGTATTCAGCGTTCTACGAGCTTCTGCTTTCTTCGCTCTCGTGTTTCTGGGGCGCGAGGAACACTCCCTACTGCAAGACAGGAATGCCAGTGGGTCAGGTGATTACATAAAAAAGTGACAAGGTGTATGATTTTCTCGTTAGGTAAAGCGGCGTCGTTCTGATGGGCTGAAAGCGATGAAGCTGGATGTGCAAGCTCGTCTCGTTTCGGGACGAGCTTGCACGCATCATGTGCAAGTTCGTCCCGAATCTGCCGCATCACATTCAATACATTAATCTGTATTCAATTAAAAATCTATCCACAGGAATCACAATTTCTCATTTAATTATTTTCATGATATTCTGTGGATTTATGTCAGAGCTGGCGAGCATTCCGCCCGAATGAAAGCCAGACCCACCAACGACTCGTATTTTATTATTTAGTTTGTATTCCTCTCGATGTTTGGTTGCGTTGGAAATCATGTAACATGGCGTCGAAAATGGTATAAATTTATGCTCCATCAAGAAATCGTGCGATAATGCAATTTGATATTCTTTATAGAATTAGACTTGTGACAATTCAATAAAATAATTCGGTCGGAAAAAATTATTTCCTTATCCAACCAGCTCTTGAATCTCTCCTTTCGCATCGGTAGTCGAGTCTGTCTTGAAAGCCCAACAAATTCTCGGATAACAATCGAATAAGGGGCAAGAGAGAAGAACTCATTGGCCGTTTGAACGTTGTACAGGCAGTGGGGATACCTCGTCAAAGAGTCTCAAGATGCAGCTCTACAATTGGTTCGTCTAAGGGATGATACGTAGATACGGACAACTTGGCTCATAGTTCTCTCTTTTGTTTGTGAAGTGGGGGCACCCGCAAGCCTTCTACATGTCAATTGTATCGTTGCTTTACCAAATCACCTTAGTTATCTCAGCTCAATATAAGGATAGTGTATAAGCATAAATCTCATAGATAGCGTGGACCTCTATTATGCTGGGTATAAAGATTTCGCTGATTGTGAGTTTTTTATAATAATTAGTTATTGCAAGTTGAAAATGATACTCTAATGCTGCTGATCCTCAAAATTATTGATTGAATTTCTTCGAAGTTCGAAGCTACTATAATGTCGATCAAAATGCTATTATAATACCTATTTCATCTTCTAATTATTTTGAATTTTTGAAAAGGAAAATATATTGGTGCCTATCACTGAAAGTTTACAATGCACCGGCAATCAAAGAATAACTGTGTAGTAGATAATTGAAGTACTTCCATTCGAATTATGTGGAGCTTGTTCTATCAATTTTAGTAAAAGTTTCACAAAACTATTTTTGATCAGATTCAAAACTTTGTAGTTTGATAAACCAAAATTTACCATCGAGATAAAATGGCTTTTTGTATCATCGATTCACTTTCACCAAACTAATTACATTCTCAAAGTGCAGTCATACGGATACATTTTCATCGTGGATTAATAACATCATCGATGGATAATTAAATATTTATTATTCACGACTGTTGACTTTTTCATGACTGTGAGTAGATTAGTATACAGATTCGAAAAAATCTCTTATTATATAGTAACATGAATATTGCAAGATGCTAAGTCGAATACAGATACAGATGTAATAGATAAAATTTCGGTTAACCGAATACCTTCATTGCTCTATACATTATGCGGTAAATCTAAAATTGTGAAAAACCACTAATTAATAAGTAGTACAAATTGTACAACTGATGAGAATAGTAGATCCTTATATAAAAAGTGATGGGGTCTAAAGCGAAGCCAGTGAACTCGTGATTAGATTGGTGTAGACCTAACCACGTGACGAGTTGAGTGAGATATAGATATAGATATAGATAGTGAATGCAGGCTAGCAAAAAACAAGAGAACGACAAATTTTGAGGTTTAGGCACGTTCTGTGTTCTTAAGAAGAAAATAAAAAGTTTTGATATTTCAGTATTTCAATATAATTTTTCAGTTTTTTAGTAAATATCCACTATTCTTATCAGTTCTGCGTTTTGTACTATTAAATAGCAGTTTCTACTATTTTAGATATAGAGAGTTATAGGTTTTCAAATAGCCATTTTTGAGCAATGAACTTGAATATCTCTTGCTCAATGGCCCTCGCTAATTTACACATCTTTCACCGGCCGGAAGATTACCCGTGAATACTATAGCATATCAATTCAATGTACGTGGAGCAATAAACAACATCGATGTCGAGCCCTTATAAATTCATACATACACGAATATTGTATACTGGCGGATGAGCCAGCGATCGGGAGATTTTACGGAAGATTTAACGTACGAGAAGCACGAGCGAACAGTTTGGCCGCGCCATTACCGGGATGCACTGATATACCGGTAGATTAGATGCACATGTTACGTAGTGTAGCATAACGCACATGCCTTTCTACCCAAACCTAACCCCACTAATACGTGCAGACACACAAACCCACACATGTGCATGTGCAAGACTCCTCGTTATCCCGAGGTTTATTCTCCGTTGCGTATAGCGTGATTTATAAATACATTATCCCCGAGTTTGTGTGTGTGTGTGTGTGTTTCCATGCTCCAACACTGGCTCCTACTCAGAAAGCATTCTCGCGAAAATCCCATCCACCATCAGACCGCACGAATGTGGAAGTCTTGAAAATTCTATTACTGAGCTCGCAAGATCGACGAGGTGAGAGTTACTCCGGTGGCTGATAGGCAAAGAACAGGAGAAAAACCAAGCCGTAGTGGCTTCGAAAGTTCAGAAATAATTTTGAGGCTTCAATTCCACGTCTCATCGAAGATTGATCGAGCATCTATATAGGATTCTACTTGATAATCGTTCACTCGTGAAAATCCTTTCATAGAAATACATATGTTCATCATGGGCCGCAGATCGACATGTTTATTCACGCTAAGCATCTTAACGTAGGTTTCAATCTGGAGCCATCCCCACAATAAATTTTAATTATACACTGAAAGATACACACAAAATACGTAAAAACCACTATTAGCACTCGTAATTTTCGTTACGAGAACTGGAGCTTGCCGGAGAAACGCGTCGACCTCTTAGTCTTGTCGATTCTTTGACAATACCCGCCCTGTCCGAGGACCGACGCTTTTCTTTCGCGCAGCCCCCGCTCCGTTTTGGAGAGGGTAAGAGGTCCGTGCGCGGGCCTGCACCCATGCGCACGCACACGCTCCGTGTACGCGCCTTCGATCAAAGGTCCGTGAATGGGCCTACCCCCGCACGCACGCTTACGCTCCGTGTACGCGCCCTTGATCAAGGGTCCGTGCGCACGCTTACACCACGCGTAAGCACACCCGCTCAAGGTCCGTGCGTGGGCCTACTCCCACGGGCACACGCGCTTTTCGACGGACGCGCCCTCACAGCCCCTCTCCCCGATCGGGTGGGGCAATCCGCTACATTCGGCCCAATCAGCGTTCCCGTTAACGAACTCGTCACAATTTTCCACTCTCGCCCAATTTATCGCGTTGATTCTACTTCCCAGCAAGCTCCGACTTCTCGTGTACATGAATACAGCCTATGAATACAACTACATTAATATACTACGTCTATAATCGTTCCAATAACTTACGTCGTAATTGTACATTTACCTTACTTGCTAAACGAATAACTATAGTAACTCTTCCGTACAATGTATTCGAAAAACAATATTTGTTAGGCGTGAGTTTCAAGCTATTTGCGAGAAACTCACGTCTACTTTTGTTTACGCTCGTTCATTCATACGCGTGATACATTCCAAACTTATATTATTTATTTTCGAGAAACGGTCGACATCGCGTGACGCGCTTCAAGTTGAATTTATAGACAGCGAACTGAACCCGAGCTCACAAAAAAATGACGCGTCCGGCTTGGGCTCAACAAACACATGGCTGCCGCTTGCTGGGCCGCCTTGCGGACCCTCATTTTCCGGATTAGTGCCCATTCTTTTTAGCCATGCGCTCGTCATATTCATGACGTCGCCCGGAACGCACGTTCGAACCTCTGATTTATTGTCTAGTTATGGGTTCGTTCGCTCGTATTCCGATATCGCGTCCGCAACGGTTGCTTCTCTGCGTGAGCGACTTATTTCTACAACTGATCGTGAGAATATCCGGAAGACCAAGTAGTCGCTATTTCTATATCTCATGAGAGAACCGAATCAAGCGGCTGCAATTAATTTGGCATGCATACATACAACGAAAGGGATTTTTCCCTGCCACTCAGGCATTCACGGGAAACTACTCGAGAATACTCTTCACATGGGCTTTTTCTATGTTAACTCTTTCATTCAAAGAGACATTCAAGAGACTGATAATTAATGCCTAATTGAATCTAGATCGACGAGAATTACTCACACGCATCCGTTCGCAGCTGTGAAGGGAAGAAATGTGATCGAACCTCCCTTTGCTTCAGTAGAATGATTATTCAATTAACGAAATCGATTCGGAAATTACAATAACCCTACAGACGTTGAATAGAGGGGGACATTCGTAACGCCCTTCACACCTACATCTTTTTTGAATTCCCTATTCAGTAGGTACATCTCTAACTTGTTTATAAATTGATTTCCTATAACTTCCGTTGTTCAAACACATTCAAAGCTCAAAGTTTCACATCTAAGTTTTTGATGTGTGTATTTTCACTAGTTAGAATTTCATCAGTTGAAATTCAGTTTGCTCAATTTTCATTTATTATAATTTTTTTATCACTTTCTGAAAATTCAATGATAATCTAAATTATCAAATTTACATTCTAAATAAAATGAATAGAATTCAACAAATTATTTCAAAAGAATTACTGTTGAGAAAATTCGGCTGCGTTATCTTACTTTTTTTTCCATCTTGAATTGACTCAACGGTATGGACTTATTCGAAGGCCATTTCACAAATCCGCTTAAGTAGAATTTAGCCGCTCACTTTGATCCACGTAACAAAAAGAGCATTGGGATTAGAAAACGAGACAGCGAGAAACGTGAGGCATGCGTAGGATGAGATCAAAGTTGCCTCTGGCCAAGAGGATGAAATATAAATGTTTAAAGGTGCGAAGGCCGAACGAATAAAAAGGCAAATTTGATCGCACTCAGTGGCGCTGAACGAGTGAGAGAGAGAGAGAGGGAAGAGACACGAGGGAGAGAGTAAGTGCTCTCGGCGAGATTGCGTGACGCGGACGAATGCAGCGTGGATGCGGACCGACGAGCGAGAGAAACGGGTGGAAAGTCAGGCAGCGGAAGCGACTGTGACGGATACTAGCGTCAAAGGTAAAGCCGATCGTTTGTCCGAAAGTCGCATTCAAGTGTTTGCGCGTACAAACTTCCTTTTCATGACGTAATCTCTGCCATCAGTGGCACGTCGAGGCGTAATTAATTCAGAGAGAGAGAGAGAGCTTCTGCCCTCCGGCTGCCACTGCGACGCTGTGTTCTTCCCTCACTCTCGCTTTCTCTCCCAATCTCTCTATACCTCTCTACCTCACCCACCCTTCTCTCTTGCATTTATTACCAACTCCGATGTAATTCGTGCAGTAGCACGCACTAATCACGATGGGCTCGTGTTCCAAGTTCTTGCTCCGGGCGGTATGTCATCATCCCGACTGGTTGCCCTTTGCAAGTCTCTCAATCTGGCGACGAAGCGGCGTTTGCTCATGTGACTGTTTTTGTTACATTTATATGGGCAAAGTTGCTATTGCTGTTACTTGATGGTTCTGTAGGTTTTCCGGGAAACCGACTCGTGTTGCTCGAGATTGTTGCACTAGGACTATTTTGTATTGTTCAACGTTCAACAGTCCTCTCAAGTCTTCAATGAAAAAGAACGAGAAAGAGAACTATTCAGCTGAAATATTAGCTAGAAGTCAATAAAAATTGATCATTCATCACATCATCGCTAGTAATCTAACAAGTAATGAAGAAAAATAGTTTCCAATTTTTATATAAGGCGATTTCACCCCATTTCTCGTCGTAAATCGCTTTATCTCTACATTTATCGATAAGAGCCCGTAGACAGGCGGGGCAACGGTACTATAACGCTATTAAAAACGGTGAACTTGCAGTATGGAAAATCGATGGGCCGCAAAAAAAGAGAAGCAGCCCGTGAGAGTAGGTAGACGAAGACGAACGTGATAACGCGACGGAAGTTGAGGTGTGGCTGAAATCTCGCTCGGCATAGGGAGAAAGGCATAAAAAGCATGGAAGAAGGAGGTGAAGCGAAGGGACCAAGATATAAGTGAAACGAGACGGAGCGTAGGATTTAATCGTACTAAGTGCCGTGGCCAGACATCTAGGCCTATCGGATTATTGTCGATCCCTCCACCTCCTTCTCTTTCTCGTAGCCTTGAAGTGGACGCCATTACCTGTCTTGTGTTCTCAACTGACAGATTTTTCTCTTGACGCTCGAGTGGCTTTCCGAGACAAAACGGTCCGGCTAATTGCCAATTTCAGCAAAACCTTGAAAAAGAGACGACCGTCTCTGTCACCGTGTACGGACCCTTCTTGACACTGAAGCTTTCATTCTTACTTCATCTCGATGATATGATCGATAACGAATTGGGTATGAGTACTTTCCTTGAGTACGTCCAGAAAAGTAATTTATGATGTGATTAACAAAAATAGTCATCAAATACCAGAAATAGTTCAATTTCCGGAATCGGAATTAATGTCTCTCTCTCTCTCTCTCTCTCTCTCTCTCTCTCTCTCTCTCTCTCTCTCTCTCTTTCTCAAACTCTGTTGATATTATTTCATCGAATTTGATGGCTTCAATAATATTCAATCACATTATTGCTCTTTGATCACCAATTTCCAAATTTTAAATATTATTTATTCTTTTTGTTACAGGTAAATAATTTTTAATCGTGACAAGTGTCCCAACGTACCGTAAGTAGTTATCGTTAAAGAAATGCGACTCTGTTGACGCATGTTTTAGCGTGGTGCACTCATTTAAGGGAAGAATGAATGTTCTTGAAAGTGCACTACGGTTTAGAACGAAATTCTCCTCAGTAGAATTGAGAAGTACATCGGAATTCCATCTCTACTCTCAGGTTTATGATTATTGAAATTTAATATAGTTAATAATGACGATCAACTGGATTAGAGTTTTTCTAAATTGGCCATTACTCAATCTAGAAGTACAAACTATATGTTTCGAAAATCCCCCTATGGTATTATCGCTTTATCGCTGATACACTTGACATGGCCCTATATAGAGCAGGCTATTAAAAACCGACTCTCAGACTGAGACGTAATATAAGAGAAATTCAATGAGGTAATGCCGATAAAAAACGATAAAAAAGAAAAATCACCTCCGGGCGAGAGAGAAAAGGATATATAGTGCTTTCCCCAGATAAGGTTGCATTACGCACACGACCGGCGCTAATGACGAACCCCTCATCTTCATCACCATCTTCTCCTTCAGTTCGCTGTTTTCATTTTCTCAACCTTTTGACCTCCATCGTGAGCGATTTGGATGAAGAGTATTTTTCTCTTTTTCGAACATCCAATAAGATACAAGCAACGTCGCCAAAAGTTTTTGATTTTAGTACTTCGATGCATCCTGTCAATTAGCTCACATGACTCTTCTGCTAGCCGTCAGACGCGCAAGAAAATTTCGACTACATATTACAGAGTGGAACAAAGAAAGAGAGAAAGATAGGGAGAAAATGAGAAGAGGAAAAAAGCATCTCTTGTCGAACATATGTAGATAATCGCCGGGGATATGGTTTTCTTCATTTATCTATTAAAATATCATTTATCTATCATTTATGCATTAAAATGATTAATAGGTGGAGTGTAAGGGCAAAGGGGATCTTACACAGATGCTAGGCCAAAGATCGCCTGAGAAAATTGCGGTTAACTGTTTTGAAGGTGCAATTTCAAAAGCAAAATTGGCATACGTTGTCATTGAAACTATGATAGAGTTGAATATGACTCAATTCACGACGATGCCATTTTTATCTTTTACAGCGAGCGATGAGCAAGAGCTTGGGTTGACTCTTGCGATCGGGATTCTAATCGAATAAATTCATTTCAAGCATCTGGCCTTTTCTTGTTGTGCCTAATACTGCAGGTACAACATTCCCTCGCTCACACATGTGCGTTCCGCGAGTAGATATCTCTCACCGAATCGCAAGAGACAAGTTTTTCCGTCGGTTTTTTTTCGCCTCGACAAAGACCGTCGTCCAATTTCCGAAAACAGAAGCCTTCTTAAGTCGCAAGGGAGGCGGAGTAGGGGAGCGCGACCCCTCAACGCTCCTTTTCCGCTTCCTACACATCCTCTTAGTTGGGAGAAGAGCTGATGTTACACAATTTCTCTCGCTTTCCCGCTCCGTTACGTCTCTTTATCTTTATTTCATCGTTGTCCAGAGTCTTTCCATCTCTGTCTCACGCTCGAGGTTCCATCCGCGTTGTGCCAAGCTTCCACGGGTCTTGTAACAAGGGCTCTTATCTTTTTGTTCCTCCACCCAACTTTCGGTTAACATTAAGCGTGTGCTTGATACCCCCCGAGAGATGGAAAGCTGCTGTGGAATCATTTAATTTCCTGCATGTGGATGTAGATGAATTTAGCTTCTAAAATAAGGTTGTGGCAGACAATGTTGTTGTTCTCAGTTGAGACTGAAACTCTCAACAGATACATCGCAACAGTTATCAAGTTAAAAATAATACTCACGAAACGAGCTTGGCAAATCCAAACGAAAGATCCAATTAAAAATTTGTTAAATTTCGAATTTTGCAAAATCCGTCAAGCAAACAACAGCTCGATTATTTCCCGCAATGAGTCGACTGAATGGCTTTAATTCCAATCTTGAATATATGACGTCCATGTATATAAATATATATATATATACCATCGTAGAGAAAACTTGCCTCTTCTCGTGGCGCGTCGTCGATCGTCGTCTGCGATGCACTGGTAATTCTTCACGTAATCCTATTACAGCGTGGCGAGCAACTTGACGGAAGGCAAACGAACCCGGAGCTAGTTCTCGTCATCGTCGTTGTCACTAGGGAAAAAGAACGAGTCGACGACGAAGAAAAAAGTCCCACCATCACTCTCGCCCGTTATCGGAGCTCGCTCGATACCAGGCTTTGACAGGGTCGGGGGCCCAGGCTCCTCCGGGCACGCGCCCCTATGCATGCCTCAAGCTGTGGACCGATAGCCCAGCGCATGTTTGCCATTTCAGCGGTGCGTCGACCCTCTCTCTCCCTTGGCCTTCTATCTATTGGCTATGGACAATAACGCGCTATACTTGGTCGATATTGCACGCGTGGGTGAGCCTTATCCCATCTGCCTCCCTCGTGTGTGAGTCCTTGGTCAGATTGTTTTGTATTATGAGCCGTTGTCCTGCGGCATCGTTTTATTGCACATTCACTTCAGAACAGGATTGATCTTTCGGGAACACAGAATAAAGTCGTGAAAATATGTCAAATTAGAAGATTATGTTCTCTGGGTCAAGGTAATTCATACAGATTAATATGCCTAAACTTTTTCAGTGATTATCGATAAAAATCCTGCGCGACTGAATCAAATCGAACCATATCAACGTTCATCCCAAGTAAAACAATTTGAGATTTCACGCTTGACAAGGTTTTAATCCCGGAACAATAGCCAGCATATTTTTGAGTAATCTGTTTGTCTAAAAATATATTTTTCTCGACACTATTGAACATCGACGAAAATATAATATTTTCCTATCCGGTCACACCAATCAATTGTATCGTCACCTCCGAAACCCTCAACGAGTCAATGTTTATTGAACAAGAGCCGGCGGCAGATTTTCCGACTCTCGTATACCTATCCGCGCACTGACACACATTTGCTCCAACAGCCGACGAGAAGTTTGATTAGTTATTAACCGCATTTCTTTTTCTCCCGTTTCGCCGGATATATGTGCAAATAAGAAGATGTACTCACGCACGCTCGGTGACGGTCGCTGGTGAATACGAGCGCGTCATTAGCAAGGTAACACGTCTCGCAAATTGACTAGCTTAATTAAAATTGATCGATTTTGACATTGCACGGGGCGCGGGGCTGTTGTACTTTGGTTATGAATTATGTACGCTTATGCTTGTGGCAGGTGCAAAATAATTCGGATAATGTTCTGAGCGAGGGCTCCACGAAGTATCATGAGACCAACTTACCCGAGCTTGACGGTAATTCCCTGAAGACCCGGGCGTTTGACAGTGAAGAGATTTTATTGTTACAAGTCCATGCCACTCCTCGGATCCGGTTCGACAAATAAATCAGGAGATGAAAGTTTCGTTATGGGAAGATCGTGTAATTTTTCCAGCTGCAGAACGCGACTGTCCGCGAGTGAACCACGTCAAATGTACGGCGAAGGAATTTCAATCTAAAGCTTGTACGAATAAAAAGAATTGACCGGATGAGCGAGCAATCACTCCAGGATGATAGTTGAAAAATTTGCAACGCCATCAGGAACAAAAAAGCTCTCTTTCAGCTCATGAAAAAGCGGTGTATCGCCGGCTGGCCATCATTCATCGAGCGAACGGCGCGTAAAACTGACCATTGGCTGAGCATGGTGCTCGCCATCGCGGAATGATTCGGGTGGTTAAAGCGGCGCTATAACGATATCGCTTTGGCAGAGTGCCGTTAACTATTCGAAAGTCGGCTGAGTTGTGTGGGTGTATTGGTTGGCAGACGCGCGCGCGCGGCGTATACACATGCAGGGCGAGCAGGCCGGCCGTGCACTGTAAATGCGTAAGCTGGCGTGCGCTGACAGTGACAAACGTGCGCCGCGCCGGCGAATCCTCCAGCGACGCCCTGTTGCCTCTCTGTTTAAGCAATTTGCATTGAACGAACGCTGACGTCTAGTCTGCCCTGCTGCCTCTCCCTCCAACGCACGCCGCGCCAGCTCAGCCCTCTGCAGGTCGCGCAGTCTGTCCTATACATGCAGGAGGACGCGCGCGTTTCGGGAGAGGCCCGCCGCTAAGCCCCGTACTTTCTGGCGTGCATTTATTCCGAAGACGCTTGCACCAGCACGCTCGTGTAGTTCCCTTGCCCTGGTTAATTGCGACATTACGCATTGGACGGTTGCGCGAAAACCTTTACGTGCTTGGTAAATTGATTTTGTCCGGGAGTCCGCGTTATCCGTAGCATTTCCCTTAAATAATTAGGCCATTTGGATGAGTTATCGTGAATGAGACTTGATAAATCATGTTCGAATGAGAGTTTGTCAATTAGCCGGAAATAACGATGCTGGAGTAATTCAATGCGTCGTAGGAAATACCAACCGTGCAGATAATAATGCTGTTAAAAAAATAGAGAACGTTGAATTAGAATTGCTGCGTGTAATGATTGCAGAAACTTTCGTAATTCTGTCATAAACAATGCAAGAATATCAAAGTAATACACTCATTGAATATTATCACTATTTATATGGTATTCGATTCAGCATCTTATATGGAATAAGGAGTAATAATTACAAATATTTTGAATAAAATAATTACACAAAATCACATTTTTATGTTGCTGGAATGACTTGAGACATCGTTATTTACGGAATTTGAACGATTGAGAATATTTCTTTCGAATTTCATGTTTACTTTGTTTCACCGAAGAATTTGATAGTACCCGTCAGTTTCCTTTTTTTCCAGAAATTTAAGTAGTTCAACTCAATATTAGTACAGACCCACGAATTGAGTTCATTTCGTTATGTAATATCCCTGTTATTCCATATATGATTTAGTAACTCGAACGTCTCAAAAGTGAAAATCGTTGCGTCACTGGAATAAACAGTAGTCTGAATTCAGTAGTTCAAATCGGTGCATGATAAGGCCTATATGAGCAACATAAGCCAAAAGACGAAAAGTTTCGTCTCTCTCTCTCTCTCTCTCTCTCTCTCTCTCTCTCTCTCTCTCTCTCTTCCTCTCTCTTTTAGTGATGCTGCATGAAGCAACAAACAATCAACTCAAAAAAGAAGCGTACAAGGATAGAGAGCGGAGGAGGAAATAAAAGCATGCTCAGAGAACTGTGGAAATATCGAGCAATCGTTGATTCAACATACAAAAGCTTTTGGCACTGTCCTGAAATCATACTCTGATTTTCTTTGACTGTATCTCTTTCAGTTTTCAGTGATATTTTATCGTGACGCCGTAAACTTACGCAATTGAAAAAGTTCACATTCTGCAGTTTTATCGTTTCAATTGCAGCATAAAGTCTCTCGTTACTAAGTATATTGAAATCAAAATCAGTATTATTTTCTATGTCATCAATTTTTTTCGGATTTTCACAGAGACTAGATCACTTTGGATTCGATGGAAGTCATATAATACACCTTCGAATTCATTTGAATGAATCCGTTCGAAATGTTCGCTTGACAGATTCAATATACCGAGATACGAGTATATATATTATTTTTAGTTTCAACTGCACTGCCAGTATATGTTAATGGAGACTGACTAACAAGATATTCTCATAAACAGTAACAATATCACTGTATCAAACTGTACGCATGACGTATTGATTTAATCATTTAATGATGACTGAAAAATGTTCATGTATACTTGGAATTAACAAGAAAAAAGTTTGTGGAAAACCTCTCCATTCGAGCCCTTCAAATACGTAACAACTGTGTATCTCAACAAACTTCAATAATACATCCACCAGTCCCCCCCCCCCCTCTTCCTCCAGCAGATCGTTCCCTTTTTGTTTACGCAACTTTATCATTGGGCGCGCTAACGACTCAACGAGACTCTGTCTCTGTGTCTCATCAAAACTTGGCGTGCGGGCCGGGTCCACAGTGAACTTTCGCTTTCGCTCACGACGCGGAAAAGCCGCCTACGTTTGTTCGCCGGCTTCAGCTGCTTTTTCGTTTCGGGCCATTGTTTTTCAAGAGCGAGAGAGAGAGAGAGAGAGTAATTAACTCGGGCGGGTGTACTTATTTTAAGCCACTTAAACAGCGCTTCGTCGCGGTCGCCGTTCGTCGCCCGCCCGCTTCGGCTGCGGGATCCTCTCTGGCGGGGATTTAACGCCCGTGTAGAGCCCGGGACACGCTCGAGCGCTCCTTTCTCCTGGCCCGCTATCTCCGCCCAGGGAACACGTACGTGTGTGCGCGCGCGCTCCGCGCACGTGCATGGCCGAGGGAGTTACGCAGTAGCAGTAACGTCCCGTGTCAGGGCTGGCATAATCCAGGGGATCTCGGAATGCCACGGCTAGGAAACACGATCGGACCTCCCCGGCTCCGTCCCTTCTCCCGCGCCACCTCGCGGCCGCCACTGGCTCCGCTTACATGGCTGCTCGCACACGGACTCGTGGGCCCCATGCAAGTTTGCAAAAATCACTCTCGTCGCGCTCGCTGAATTTCCGCCCTCAGCAAGTTTATATTGCGCTCTGTACGATCGACGCGGGCC
Source organism: Aphelinus atriplicis (assembly GCA_020882685.1). Lineage (NCBI taxonomy): Eukaryota > Metazoa > Arthropoda > Insecta > Hymenoptera > Aphelinidae > Aphelinus > Aphelinus atriplicis. The sequence goes on along the minus strand of CM037073.1, from coordinate 64,211,333 downwards.
AGGGTGGAAGGACTCGGGCTAATCCGGGTCGGGATCAAGCCGCGCCATTATCGGGAGACACGTCGAATGTGCAAGCCTCTGCAGAGGAGAGCAGACCGTACCGAGGAAATCGCGTGGACCGTTATATAGCGTTAGCAGCCGATGCAGCCAAGTGCGCGCAGCCCCAAGCCGTGCGCTGTATGGCTAATGCGGATATTCGCTTATCATACTGCGGATTTACTCTAATCAAGATCAAACAGTCGCTGGCGGACTTCTTGCCCACACTGTGGACTTGCAGCCGAAGGGTTAACGAGTCCCTGAGCCCCGCGCGTGCGAATAATGTTATCTGACAAGTTCAATGTATTTTTTCCACGTCCCTTTTTTTGCCACGGATTATTATTTAAATTGAACCTCTAGATAGTCATTCTGATCTTCGTTACACTGTTCCTGAGGCATTGTAACAACTGTGAACTCATGCTCGATTCCAAGTGATCTAACAGGACTTTTTGAAAAACTCATTGCGACTCGTTGATCCTCGAAGAGACTGAGTTATATCCATAGTGCATAATGTGTTGGATTTTTTTTATACTTCTACTTTCTTTTTTAAGTAATGTTAAAAAGTATCGTGGTTAGCAAAACAGAATTTACAATTTCCCGCAGAACTTGACCTGCAGTATTTTTTTGTAGATGGGAAAAAAGTAATGTGAAGAATACCACGGAGACGAGCTGCACAGACATTGCACAAACACAGACTGACGTATATTGAGGGGTGGAAGGCCGACGTCAACCGGCTAGAGGCATGAGTAGCATGTCCTGAAGCATCTTTCCGGGTTTTTGCATCCTCTTACCAGAGAATTTTCTTCGCGAAAGAAAATGTTAATTTTCCAGTGGAACCTTGAAAAAACTTGAGTGATCTCTCGACGCGCTACCTTCCACAGCGTGACTTGAAACTTTTCCGTGCGTTTTCTCGGCGGAACTCTTGCAATAAGCGCTGATAAATTTTACGAACCGCAAATGAAATTTCATGTTTCAGCTCTGGTTAAAGCTTTCTAATTTATCATTCCCACTCGTGAAGATATTTTTTGTCATAATATAGGCGTAAAATACTCTTTTTTGGTCTTACTTTGTGTGGGTAAATTCAATACTCACATCCCAGGGTAGTTACTAAAGTAACCACGCCGCAGTGTATGATTCAATCTAGCTTTTTTAACGTTGTTGAGCTTGTTTTGTGTTGTTATCATAACAACTGCCCTCGAAAAACCAACACCAAAAGCATACTCTACGCCTAGTATGACAATATCGAATCATAGGATTTATTTTCATTTGAATTTCCTTCTCTCGTAATTCTCATTTCCCAATACTAACTTTGCCAGGAATCAATACATCACCTTGATTGCAAATAAATTCACCTCCAACAATGAAATCCTCAGGAGCAGAATAATTCTGCTCGTCTGAATGATGTCTCACTTGTTGAGACTCGCTTGATTAATTAGTGGCTCTGATACGGCACCGTGCTCTGGCATTAGCAACCGCCGTGGCAATAAAAAAAAAAGAGTGAACTCGATGCACGAATGAACGAGCGCAGGCCATGAGAATTTTTTGCGTTTCTCTTCATCCGTAACTACTAGCGCTCTCTCTCTCTCTCTCTCTCTCTCTCTCTCCCTCTTTCTTCCTCTAGCGTAATCAGTCGACATGTCGCTCTGACGAACGAGTGTCGCTAATTATCGACTGACTCGCGCCATGGGATGAGGAGGATACGTGGGAGGGAGGGTGGCTGCTCTCCAGCCAGTGTCTAGTCGCCAAATGGTATTGACAGAAAGAGAGGGGCAGTCAGCTGCTAGTGGCATATGTACGATCTCCGACTCTAGCATTGGAGCACTCTGCGTGAAATAATTGCACCATAAAGCATCGCCCCTACACCCCCCCCCCGCCCAAACCACCCTACATAGCTCTATCGAAAGCGATGCATCGAAAAGCGTGGATCTGTATCAATTAGCTTCGCCTTGGCCCGCAGTTCTGGTCCGCTTAATGCATTCATTTTGAGCTTGTTCGTGGTATTTCAGGCTTAACGAGTTTCGATATCGATTAGATTGAGTGCATGACGCTACGCTCTAAAACATTTATCATGCATTTCCACATTCAAATTCATCCATAAAGGGATCATGTCTAGGTCAGCGTAAATTATCATATAAAAACAAAAAATACTACCAATACTTTCACTGGATTTCTTAAATAATTCAGAAAGAGTATTAACGTTTCATCTGCGCAAATTCACATAATACTTATCCCTCCATTCGCTTTTATGATTCGCGGATGAATTAATACCAATCAACGCAATTATTGAGGATGGATGATTGAAAATAGATTAGGGACACTATGGCTGCTATTTGATAACCATGGTTGAATTTTTTCCCATTTCTACCTAATATACATCAGGATTTCCCATTGCATTATAGATTCTTATATATCATCTGATTATGTAGACTCGAATAGAATTCTTCATTGTTGATTTTCTTTATCAAAATATATCACTCTCCGATATCAAATTCTTTGTGAAAATAGCTGTAGTTCATTGCGTTTGTCCAATCAGTGCGTTGACTCTCCATTTAGAGATTTTTCGATGGTAGATGCTTGATTAGAATCGTTAGTTACAAGCGCAAACAGTACTTGTTAATTGAAATGGGTTTTCGGAGCTTGTGAGGCTAAATGAAAGCATTGATTCCTAGAGAATTGAGTAACGTTCGAGTATCGTTTGATTGCTGGAGCTTAGATCTTATGAAAGCTTTGAGAACATCAGCGAATCTCTCTAAAAGTAATATCCAAAACTAACTTCAGTTATTGGAATAGATTTATTTCCTCTTTATTTCCTCTTTATTTCCTCTTTATTTCCTCTTTATCCTTTCATTTTCTCCGTACTGAGTGTATTGATTGAACAATCAATCTTGAGCTCGCTTTCTCCGATTTGACTCATAAGCGCCAAGCGCTGTGAAGATGAACGCGCAACGGACAGATATCGTTTCTCAAACTGCTCACGTAGAAATTCGATAAAATAAGTTCACATGGCAAGTAGCGTTAGTAAACAAGTTATAACAGCAGGCATTGATTCGGTGGACAATTAAGCTCGGATTACATTGGATAGGTCGCTTGGGCTACGTGTCCGGACTAAATGGATACATATAGCTGAGATTACCGAGGCCGTAGCCTTCCGCCTCCACACTGGACTGTCTCCTTCCCTAATGTAATGCATGGAGCTCTGAGGCAGTGACGCTCGGAAGACGAGGTCGCGAACGGGCAGAGCTAATGGCCAACTGCCAGTCGTTTCCTCTATGGATGCCGCTTTCCAGAATGTAATACCCTTGACCACCGTCTCATCATCCCAAATGCGACACCAACTTAGGCATACTATAGCTGCGCATTGGAAATTTCACGCAGGATATGGCCTCCTCTTAGGCTTATGGATTGTAGTATAATTGATTCCAGCTAATCTCATCACTGAATACGCTCATATTATTAGTTATAATACCATGATGAATGGAGTGCTTTCGTAATGGCTGAATCGATCCATGATCAAAGAATATAGGTAGTGTAATATTCTGAATCGACATTTTGCCCTAGATATATTTGAATACAATTGATAATCTTTCACATGTCACTGATTGAAAAAAAGATTCCTACATCAAAGCGATAGCTTTTAGAATCAATATATCCGAAGCTCTCCGAATTGTGTATTCCATTCATCCACTCTACTCTTGAAAATGGCTCTCTAGGAGTTTTCGAATACATATGATTCATCACTCTATAGATATAGATATCTGTTATATACGTTCAGAATTGCACTAATAATTACATCTAGAATTAAAACAATGTTAGTTTTAAACCGTATTTTATACAGGCAATAAATAGAAAGTGAAACATCCAGTTTATTATTCTCCTCAACATATTAAATTTTCATGAAATTGAAGCCTGGTTCTCAAGTTATATTCTTCACGCTGAATCGCTATGTTTTATGGCAGCTACATAATGGAGGTCACTTCTTTTTTTCCACGTAAAAATCTCATAGTTCCTCGATCATATCAGCTTTGCGGCCATGCCGAGAAGTCCGATTGACAATAAAGCCGTCTGCAAATGTACCGATGGCCAGCTGCGGCCGGTAAGCGCGTAAAGTAAAGCCTGCGGAAATGGCTGCGCGCTGTTGCTGTCGCTCAGAAAGACGGACCAATAAAGCGCGCCAGCGAAGAAAAAGTGGAGAGCAGCTAGTGGTCAGTTGAATAAAGAGAAAAATGGACGACGATTGCTGCAAGCAAAAAAAGAAGCGCTAGCAGACAGCTGCAAGGCGTCATTCATCCATGTTTATCCTCTATATATATATTCTGTCGATTCCGAAGGGCCACGAGTACTTTTAACTTTAGAGATTCTAGAACTTTGAATCAATCTGGTGAAAAAATCTCTTCGAAGTATCATATGAAAAAACGGCCGTTTCAACTTATTCTTACTAATAAATTTGTTCTTTAGATAGTATAAGGGTGTGTGGATATTTTGGGAGCACAATGAGTATCAGATGATATTTTAGATTTTACTCTAGTGATGATCGGACCCTTTGAAAATCTCTTCTCAAGTATAGAATTCATTTTATCGACACGACAATGTGCCTCTAGAATCTTGACATTATTTTGCTTTTCCGAAAATTCAGTTAATTTTCGGAGTGAATATTCTACTCATTTTTTAACTCAGAAGTGATTTCAAGGGTGTAAGCTGAGGTTTAAGATGGCAAAAACAGCAAAAACAGCTTGACTAGCAACTTGACCAAGTAACTTTGACCTCCTATTGAGTAGGATCCCAAGTGCCTTGATAATTATAAAGAAGGTGATACGATGAGGGTAAAGTATGGAGAAAAGTCGACCCCAAAAATTTCAATTTGGATGTAGGATTTTATAGAGAATCATCCATGTATATATATATATATATATATATATATATATATATATACACGCAACATGTCCATAGTCACTGGAAGCGCTATGAACCAGTAACATTTGCGGCAGACCTGTTAAACGAGAATAATGCGTGCCGTGGCGTTTCCACCTCCATTACGTTCAAAATCCCAGTAGACTTTGACTCATCATCCTAACGCTACCTCTCGCTTTTCCGCACCTCTCTCGTTCTCTCACTGCCACTGCTGCCTTGGAAACGGGAGACGGCCGGGGCAGGGCAGAGCATGGGCGAGCAGCAATCCACTCCGCAATTTATCTTGCAAATTGTCAGAATGTTAGAGAACTCGATGACGCTGCATTAATCTCTTTAACGGCTTCACATCTTGTGGATCAAACGCACCCAACGCAACTGCTGCTATAAGCAACAGCTACGAGAAATTCAAACCAATGATAAAAATATCGAACTTATTTGAAATGATTCTATCGCCCGATGAAGACAAAGCTTATAGGGTGTTCATTGAAGCTACCTGGGTGAAACTTTTTTCTTTCTCAAATTTTCTTTGAAATAACGTTTTTCGAGATTATTATCTTTGGGAGAGAGCCATTTCTTTGGGAATAATTTGAACGCTGTAAAATCTCGTACCTTGTACTTGGTGATCTGTTCAATAGCTCGAATAGAAAAACTAGATTATAATAAATATAAGAGTTTCCACTATTATTTCAGAAGCCTGTAAACGCGTTCTACTGATGAAGATTTTTTGAAACGACCAAGTTCTCACCTAAACTTGTATTGCAATGTTATGATGTCAGTTTGCCCCTCAAAACATAACATCTCATTATTTGTCTTGCAATCAGCTGGATAATTAATTGATGAAGATCTGACTTTCTTTGAATAGATTCATTTTATATTCAATGGTTCTACTCAATTTGAAGATTAAAAGAATGTGGAGTATATTCGAGAGTCCTTGCTCGTTCAGTACGTACTTTAGAATCGAATAAAGTGACTAAATACATTAGCCGAAATATCTATCGACTTTTATGCAGTATCGCAATAAAGTAAGCTATATGAAATCGGGCAATGGAAGAAGTTTTCCTCGATATTTTCGATATACAGTTGGAAGAGATGACTCTGCATTTATGCTCCAAGTCGAGCTTCAAATAGCCCCTGTACCCTAACAAACACACTCCAACTTCTCCTTCTCCGCTTCTGCTCCTCCAACCACCCTCTTGACTTTTATCTCACGCACCTCGCATAGTCGATTATCTGCACAAACCAATAATCCCCACAGAATTTGGCGCATGGATTATGTGTAGGGAGGGAGCGGTTTAGTTATTTGCAAGAAGGAGCGGCTGAATGCACTCGGGCTACGCCAATAAAAGAGCGATAGAAGAAAATTTCCGCTGCAGGATATCCTCTCTTGGCGAGAGCGATTTTCTAGCGACTTTGCTCGCGATTGCGCAGGAGTGTGAGGGGGAGAAGACAGCTGTGTTGCCCTGGTGTGTACATACACGGGCAGGAAGTCAGCAGCAGCCGCTGAACTTTTTCTAATGTAAAATGCACGGTGCAATATTACTGGGCTCTGGACGATACAATAAAACTTGGGGTGTAAATCAAAGACGTCGATGGCGTGCTCGCCGTTTTCTCTGCTCTCCTTCTGCCCTCCACTCGCATGGCGTATACACACATATTTTATTGTTTCGTAATAAAAGTTTTACCCCTTCGCTCGTGCTCGCTTCCTTCTGCCTAACCTCGGCATGGGGGGTGAAGAGGTAAGAAGTAGCATCGACGATGATAAGAGGGATGAGAAATGAATGTGCAAGAGCTGCTGCTTGATTCGAGACAAGCAAGAGAGAAGCCCAGGGAGTAGCGTCGTCGAATGGCTTTTACGGTCTTACGAATCTGACGAGAAGATACTGTGCTAAGTTTCCGCAGCTTTTTCGCCGAGTTATACGATGCTTTGTTGAAAGTTTTAGCGAGTGCATGAAACGGCGCTGGTATTCATTCGCTTCTTTCTCATATTTTTTTACTTCGAGACCAACGATTGGCTTGGTCGGCGAACTAAATGAAGCTATTAAATTTCAATGGATATGAGTGAAAATAGATTTTTACGAGAATTTATGAAAACTGGCGCCCTCTTTGTTGAACGTTTATTGAGCTCAATAAATCGTGGGATCTTTTAAAAACTTGAAGATTTATTGATTATCTACTTATTTATGGAGAGCCCCAAAGCAATATCGTATTGAACTGGAAATTCTTCGTGGTCTTTTAATATCCCAACTCTATTGATCATAGAGCCAGAAGGAAAGAACAACCTCTAGATATTTACATTAATCCAATTTGTTACACTCAATCTTGTTATAGTTTTTCATAAATCCTGTTGGGTTGGCGTTGGTTGGGTATATATTTTATTATACCATGATATGAGACACCCCGAAAACGTTCTGTAACGCGCTCATTATACATATGTTCTTTGCAATCGTTTTTTATACGACACGAGTACTCAATAACGCCCACTCCTTGGATCTCGAACATAAATTACTATTGTAACAGACAATAATCTCCATAGAAAACATTTTGAATGGTTGGAAATGTTTACACTCGTTGTATGGAATCAGAGCGACGCACTATTTGATATCCTTGATAATCCAATTATTTTTATTTTTACGCTTGCTTCCTATATGGAATGTTCCAATAGATTCTCATTTTTTAGGTGCAATTTGTCTCATTTTAGAGGTTTACTGTTGAAGTAAACCTCTCAAATGAAAATTGTTACATTGACTGTTGAAGATTGGATTGGTGTTTTCCGCAAGTACCCGTACTTTACTTTCGATCTTTCATCAGATAATTATCACTAAAAATGGATACTTGGAAAGAGCATTCTGTTGAGTATATTTATAAAATAGAGGCTTTCATTGCAGCTACATTGTTTATCGAAAATTATTTTAATCTAAATACTGAAATATTGAAGCCAAAAGAATACCTACTATTTGATCAAAATCAAGCGTACGTTGCGAAAATAACGCCCATCAGTTTTCATCGGGCTGTGACTACTAATTCGTGTAATAAAAAACGTATTCACAATGCGTACAACCGTAACTATAAATAGTTGTACAGAGAGGACGAAAGCGAGAGAGAGGGACAGAGAGAGCATGTGCAGTCGAAAATGCTGGTTAAATAAGAGAGACTTGTGAGCGGGAAAGGGAGGGGAAGAGGCACAGATAGAGAGAGGTTGTAATTGCAGCGTAAACATTTCCTCTGGGCGCTGATTGCGAGACTCATTATTTCGGTGGAGCTATATAGCGGCGTCGGTGAGCTTTTGGATATTCGTTGCTGATGGTGTGCGTATTTGTCAGCATCTCTTCTTCCCCTTCTCCCACTCTCATCTAGCTAGCGTATAAGACAAGAGAGAGAGAGAAAGAGAAAGAGAATGAAAGAGAGAGAGAGAGAGAGCCACTCATTATTGTTCATAATCAAGACGGTATACAATGGGCAAAAGGGCATAAGCTCAATCTGTGGTGGCTTGAAGAGGATCATGCCCCCTTCTACCCTTTCGGACTCGCTTCGCGCTTTCATCTTCTTTTGCTTATGCCTCTGCTTTTCTAACTGTCACCTAAACTAATTTCACCTTTCAGTCACTATTAATGTCGCTCAAACTGTTTATCCATGATAATCTAGCCTTCTCCAGTGACATAAATTCCACCGATTCAGAGAGAAGCGGGATTCAGCGATGTCAATTTATCGAGTTTTGTAGATCCTACCTTCATTTCATTTTTACTAAAAATGCAAGAATCGAATTATCCAATGGAAACTGCATGCTCCAATATGAATTATGAAACATGAATGAAACTAGTTTCTCGAGAAGGCTTTTCTCTGATGGAAATCGCTGCTTCTCTGCTGCATCTAAATTTCTCATTTCCTTGATCATAGTGATCCACTCTTCTTGTGCTATTCTTAATTCGGTGTCCGTTAGCAATTCATTTAGCATTAATTCAGTAGTGCAGTTGGCCTCCGAAATTTTCGGAACAGAGAAACGGTTTCACGTGACGATAGTAGAAGCTGTGGAGGCCCTCAAATGATTCCGATCCTCTTAACGATCACGAGTGTAGCGTCACTCTTCTAGATTAGGTTCTAGCAATCAAGCGATCTCTTGAGTTGGCTTTTCCATCTCCGTCTAGCCACACTATCTTGATCTCCGCCACGAAGCTTGCGCTCAGCGCGCAGAGCAGGGCAGACGGAAGAGAGGATCGTTGAAACTTCGTTGAGCCCAGTGGAACTTTATTTTTCAAACGTTCCGTAATTCGCTTTTTCTCTCTCACTCCTTCTATCATTGATTTTGCTTTTTTCTCCTCTCGCAATTGTAAATAATTCAATTGAGAAGTATCGAATTAAGAGACCGGAGGTCCCGTCTTTCCGGGAAATTTGTGGATCGTCGAGTAAATTAACCGGTCTATACTATTTTGATTGGATTTCCGAGTATAGAAAGTGACTCAAGTTCTTCCACTCATCAAGATGAGTCCTTGTTTATTTCACGAAAAAATCTTCTAGCTTCGTTGGGATGATAAAACTTTGAGACTGTTTTGATGCATAAATTTCCTAGCCCTATAATGTTATTTGAATTGCAAGAATCTGTGTTCGGCCTGATGTTTTTGGCTAATAATTTTCTGATCAATTAATTATCAAATAGTTCTTGACGGATAATTGCTCGTGTGATACTATGGTAAATTTTATAATCGATATAAGCTTGCCCGCAAAGAGCTAGCTGTATCGGAGCATCAGCAGCTCTCATCAGCGAGATGAAACTCGAGCGAAACCGAGCGTTCCAGCTGAGAGTTTCTCCAGAATTACGCAAGAAAAAACCACCATCCCATTCAGCTTCAATCCCTCTCATCTCGGCTTAACCCATGCATCTCGCCCGTACATCTTATTCGTATCCTCTCAGGCGTGGCTGCTGTGCACCGCAGAGGCTCTTTCGTAAAACGAGCCGGTTGGAGTAAGCACGAGTTCCGGTGTTGGAGAACAGTGTGCGCCAGGTGGCCACGTTCATAAAATTTCGCCCGCAGCTTGCATCCACCGACTCTTTCCTCTTTCTTGGTAGCTACCAGTATAATCTCTTCGTACTTTCAAACATTACATCCCAAGAATTAGGTGCTTTAATTTGGTTCATTCGCTTAATCTTCGAGCAAAGTCGGTCGCAACCAAAGGAAAGAAGCAGCCGGTGCGCGAGTTTCTTGCAGGACATGTGCAATAGTAGGTGGGAGATGGCCAGGGACAGAGAGGGAGAGAGAAAGAGAGGGGGGAGAGGAAAGAGAGAGGAGAGAGAGAGGAAAGAGAGACGAGAGAGACAGAGGGGCAGAGAGAGAGAGAGAGAGAGAGGGAGAGAGAGGGCAAGCTTTGTGAAAGTGCGGATGAGAGTCGCATACTAAAAGAGACGGGACTAAAGTGCAGTTTGCAGTTGTGCATATCTTCGAATGAGTCGGCAAATGTTTCAGCGCACGTGTACCTCCATACAGACAACGCTCGCTTGGAGATTTGAACTTGGAGCTACGAGTCGTAGTCGTAAAGCTGCGCGCCGTGCATTGACGATTCTCCAGCGTCCGAAAGTGAAAATACGTGCTTTCCCAACTTCCGTACGAGAAGTACGGCTAACACGCACGTTACTAAGGCTTGGGCTTCATCAATCTCATACATTCTAGTCAAGCTCTTCATAGTTTTTACTCATCGCAATGGTAGTTAATGACATGACATCATTTTTCGTCTCAGATACAACAAAAATTACATATAATACAAGATAAATGATTGATAAATCGAATGAGTTTTCTCAACTTCAGTTTGAAAGGTATGTGTGGAATAGAATCTGTGAAATGAAAGTCAATACTGTAGATCTTGAATTGCTATAGAGAATATTGGATATTTTCTTTTTAGATGAAGCTTTTACTGAATGATAAGTATTCATTAATGCATACTTAGGGTCTCTTTTTACTTAGAAGTTGTATGAATACATATCAATATGCAGGAAATCCTAAGCAATTCCATATTGATCGTCGTAAACCAGGCCAAACTCAGATCAAACTACCTATGATTTTTTCTCTACCATTATCGGGAATTCAAATTAACTGTAGCTATTACTGACAACACTCGAAAAGCCTCTATTAAAGTTTTACCACGACTGACACAGCCAATCGAGAACGAAACGAATCTCCTGCAACCAAATATATTGGACGAATCATTATATCCTATTTCCATTTCACACTGTCATAAGTCTATATATTGTCACCCGTTAACATAGAATTGAGTGAAATTGTATTAAAGCTATCACATGAAACTTTTTCATTTTCCATTTCATTGTTAACAGATAATTAATGTAGTGATAGACAATTTTAATTTTTCCAAAACATTCCGAGAGCTACGAGATTGCGTGTAAATCAATAGAAGAACACATGAGTAATAGTGAAAGTAAAGCCAAAAACTTTGTGATACCCGTGCATATTTGAAATGAGGGCACAATAGCGAGCCATTCTGGATGATGAGTTTCATAACGTGGCCCTTTGTCTGCTCTCTTCAGTTCGCCGACAGCGGCCACGGGCTGTAGTATCAATTCAACATTGCGGATACGTTGAATTACGAATGGAAATGAGACAAACGAGTATGTACGCGTAGACGGTTGCTTTATTCAGAGACCCAAGCTACGTTGGCAGCCGTGCAAGGTGGTATGTGAATACGAATGTACGTGACACGCAGAGGTTTAGGGCTGCCATTAAGTAGTGATGACTCAAGGGGGTCAGACTTGTGCACTTCAGACCACAGAGTTCTGTGGTCTACACAGTAAATAAACACGTTGATATCTATCATTCAACCTTGGACGTCTCGAAATATAAGCACAAAGCATAGCTATAGTGCGCCAATCACGCAAATTCTACACCCTCCTCTCGCGGTCTACTCCTAAAAACTTTACAGAATCACTGACTCAAAAATTTCTAACCTTCCCACTAAAACAGAAAACTTATGAATTATTGCTGTCTGTACCTGAATTCAATTTTCAAGCTTCACCAACCTGTTAGCTTTGTACCCCCAGTCTAGCTGTGACAGTCAACAATCGGCTAACTGATCCTCCAGTCTCGATTAGTCCAAAGACAAACAACCCTGAATCTCCGGTATCCAGAAACACAAATTTGTCTGGCTCCGCTGAAGATACATACAGACGCATGTATACGCATATATAGATTAAGATTTTTCAATCGACTAATAAAATAGTCCAAATCCGACGGTGGATATATCGTAGAGATGAAGCTTCGGAAGTTTTTTGGACATTGAATGCTTGCTTGCAGTTAGTAAGAGGATTAATTCATCCCTAGGGCTCTCTGTAATTAATTCCGATCTGCGGTCCAGTTTATAAAGCTCATACGTTATCGACCGACAGCAAGAGATTAAAAGAAAAATAAATATAAAATGAGAGATAGAGGTTGACAGACATTTATTTCACAATAGTTAATGTCATCAAATAATTGTAATTCAATATGTGAGCTTGTTAGATTTATGACAAATCATCCAATTTCCTAAGACTCAAATTCGAAACATAAGATTTTCATTATTTACATGTGATAATTTAAAGAAAAAAAAATACTATGTCATTACGACATGGAAAAATATTTTCCTGAAAAGCTTCTCTGAATGACTATCAGATTTGCAAACCAATATGAGTTTCAGTTCTTTGTATAACTCATATCGCAGATTTTGTAGTACAATAATTGCATCGTATAAGTTAAAAAGTGTTCGAAATAAATTAGAAAGTCCGCCAGTTCTTCATCCCGAATTTCTAGTGTCAGATACGACGACATGAGATGGCTTTGTAGAGAAAGTACAGGAGCCCGATCGAATGTTTCAATCGATTATGAAAAAAGACGCCCAGCCAAGGAAACTCAGCGTAGTGGAGAAAGAATGGCTGAGCGGCTGAGAGTAAGTCTACGATCGGCAGTAAGACGATCGGACATTTATTGGCCACTAGCTCGCCATCTCGTGGAGCGTCCAGTCTGACCAATAATAACTGTTACTACTCGCGTTTTACGAGACGAGTTAAAACTTCTTCGCGTATACTCCTCCGGAGCCGGAACCCGTACTGCCGAACAGTGTAGTGCCGCACACAAAGGACAGATATAGAGACTATACAGACTCAACCAATCCGATGTTACTGCAGTTGTCGAGGCGATGTAATATCCTAAATGGGGTTGAATCTATTTTCTCTATCGCTTCGGTATTCGACTACTTAGATATTCTTGCTAATGATTTGGGTAAGATATTTCAACTAGTGGATCATTTATTCCAAACCGTTCCATTGCGTAATTTTCTATCATTTATGTTAAATTGAAACGGTACCGAAAAGCATTGATTTGACGAAGTTTCTGGATAATTTAGAAGAAATAATAGTTTATTGTTGTGATAGTAGTCGTAAGATAAAGAGTAGAGTGCGATGATCGTCTATTAGAAAAAAAACGCTCTTAATTCGTAGATAATTGAGTCAAATGAGAGTAGAACAGACTGAGAAATTGGAAAGGCATTAGTGGACTAATGCCAAGCTCTTCATCCTCATCTGAACTCTGTAATTAATTCCTTAAATTGAACCGCACGTTTAATTATTTAGCTAACGTTGACTTTAGAACAAAGGAGGTAGCCAAAGACGACGAGAAAAGAAGGAAAAGCTAACGGATAAACACGAATACTAGTAGCCCTCGTGGCAGCTAGCAAAATCAAATAAAAAGTGCATTTTCAGTGGTGCGAGTAGTAGGAAAGTCCCCCAGACTACTTGTGACGGTGGTGGCAATGGCGGCCGCCCATTTCTTTGTCCTCCCGCATTCCTGCGCTGTGAGTCTGTGTTGAATCATTTTCTACAAAGTTTTTCAGCGTCATCTCGAAGCTACGAGGGAGAGAAAAGAAAAGAGGGGAGAAAAGAGAGAGAGGGAGGGGATGTACGAGTAAGAGGAAAAGAGAGCTTTGCGAAAATCGAGCATTACTCTTTTTTCTTCTCCTCCCGACGGTGGTCGCAGTGGCAGCTTTTTCTTCTTTTTGTTAGTGCCTCAAAAATTCGAGCGTGAAATTTGACTCTCAACGAGACAGAAAGGAAGAGAAGGGAGAGAAAAGTGAGATAAAGGAAAAGAAGAGAGGGGGAGAGAGAGAGAGAGAGAGAGAGAGAGAAGGAGAGGGAGAAAGTTGAGCAACGCAGTGGTGCGGCCAGTGGTAAATTCAAATTCCTACGGTAACTCGTTTTCCTAGGCCTGCACCATGCCGTTTGGCCTAGAAAGAAAGAGAGCGTACGATAAGAGAGAAGTAACATTTATACGCGTATCCTCTCCCTCTTTCGGACACATTACGAAGCGATATTTAACGAGGAATTACCAAGAAGAGTAAGCCGAGCTTTTCCCGCATTATCTCGTGGAAGCGCGCGCGGCCTGCTCTGCGCTCACGCCCGCGCTGACTCAGTTTCGCCGGTAATCCGGCACTATTCTTGAGCGAAACGGAACTCGAAACTATCCCCGAGCTTTTGTTCTCCATCTTCTTTTCCCTTGTACCCTCTTCCTTCAATCCCTTCTCTTTCTATCCACACCAACTTTTTATCTCTTTCCTTCGCTTCACCCGCACGTCTTCTTAATTCTCTTTTCCAGTTTCCTTTATGATCCCTTTGTACACTAAACGTTCTCACACCCTTCACAGGATTCCCCATCTCTTACTATTCTTTCTATAGAATAAATAAAAAGAGAGAAAGGAAAAGTGAAAAAAAGTGGAAGAACTGCGTCAAAAGTAGAAATCGAAGAGATGAATATTGTCGTTGGGTATTAGAATATACCTATAAGTAATTGAAAATTATTGCTAAGACGATTTAATGTCTAATAACTCAGTCAATGGTATACTGTCTATACCAAATCATAAGTGATCATTTATTTTTCAACGTTTTATTGAAGATTCCAAAATGCTGAATTCAATATTTGAATTGTATACCTACATTTATTTAATTTTTAAATGGGAAAGGTTTAACATTATAAGCTTTTGAAATATGTAGTTGCTTTTATTGTAATTGAAAGAGTCAATCCTTTCAATTTCTAACATTCACCAACGTTTCTCCAAGAATATTGATTGAAAACCTGAGAGAAAGTTCGAGTTTTTGGTCATAGCAGATGTAAAGTAAGCTTTTGCGATCTTGTTTTGCGGGCCTAAAATCTATCTTTACGCCGAGCATCTATTATGCTTTTTCATTGTTATCATAGCAACTGCTTTCGGGCGTGCGAATCTTCACGCACAAAAACAAAACCAAAAGCATATACTCTACGCTTACTAGGAGAGCGCCCTTTGGGAAACCAATGCCGATGAAACTCCGTGAACTGGTTAAGTAATTAATAGGTCATATTCCGAGCCATACAATCTAATACTTTGATTTCCTGAAGATATTCTATCAAGCATTTCCCGATATTCCACCATGACCGGTGATCCGGATATTGTAACCACTCTTATAGTTAGCATGACAACAAATTATGTACGCCCATGGTTTTCTGGGCGACCTATGGCCCCATCGGATCACCCGTGGGCCTAAAGTTGCGCTTTCCGCTCTCGGTACAAAAATCGTTATTTTTCTTGTTACAATTTTTATTGTTAATAATCGTATTTTGGAGTCCATATTTCACACGCATCTCTCCTTCTGAGAAGCCTTTCAAATGCCCGCAGCTACGAACATGAGCTTTGCGAGCAGCTAGAAGAACATTTTAATATACTCTGTAGGTAGTGCTAATTTCATCCAGAAAATACCTACGCGTGAGGCTTTCAGATGTTAACACAAACTTGTCGGGCTACAATGGCATGGTCACTATTATACTCATGGTAAAGAGAGAACGCGATGGAGCAATGATTTTGTCCATTGCAAAAAAGACAATGCATGTGTTAAAGATGGGGCGGGAAAAGGAAGCTTTCAATGGTAGAATGAGTAATAAAAAAAATATGAGTAGGTGAATGGGGCTATATGGCTTTTTGAAAGGGACGGCATTCTACGAATGTGCACTAAGACCGAGAGAGAAGTTTTTCTGTATTGACGTATTCAGAGGCGTTGATGATTTCTCATTCATCCTCGCATTGTATATGAGTGTAAAAAAATAACTTATTACATAAAGACCATTGGAAACGCAAGAAATATCACTCTTTATTTACTTAGAATCAAGAAATGGATTAATTCAAATTGTTTGTGTCGATGCAAATTATTTCAAATTAAAAAATTAATAATTACTATCAATTATTAATTATTCATTATATTAAATCAATTAATTGATTTTGTTTCCTCATAAGAATGATAGATTTCACTAGATTTTTGTGTGAGCTGAAAAAACTTCTTAATTAGTCGGTTTCTAATACTATCATTTTGAAATGTAGTGCACCGGAGTTAACTCGCCAATATTCACTGTCGAAATCAATTGTTCTATACTTATTCTTTCTTAGAAAATCGATAAATGCTATGCACATCGGACGTTCAAGTGTTGGAGATTAATTCATCTGTAGTCTGAACCTATTCTGGGCCCTAACAAGAAAGAAAATCGAAAATCAAGTCAGCAGTTTTAATTTCTATACATGAGATAGTACTTTTTGCTCTCTCACGTGCATCAGCTGAATTTCTGTATGCGCCTGAAATACATCTAGTAATACCAGAGTAACAAACATGATAGAACTCTGTCAATTTTTTCCCTATCCGTGCATGAATTAGTGCTGTCAAATTTAACAAGTGAATATATAGTGTGCTAGCTATCAAATAACCTATGAAATGAATGAGAACGAAAATTTGTGGGAGCATCATCTTGTGTCATTATTTGCTACGACACGAAACGCATGCCTCAATCGCTTATGATATAATTGAGGAATTAGTCTAATCGAAGCTTTCTATTGACTGCTCAAGCTCAGTCGGTAGGAGGTTGTACAACTTTGCTGAGAATTCGGGAGAAAGGTAGGGAATTTCGATCGTTTTTCTCTATTGCCAATGAGCACATCTGTCGTCCAAGGCGCTTTCGGTCCGTATAAAAAAAACAGGAACCGGAGAAGGCCACCTCGAGATAAACGACGCTGAATTTGCAGTTCTCTTCTTCTCCTTTTGGCCTCACCAGCACTTTCTCACTTACATGCGTACGTACGATATCAGTATCAGGGGTCTCGTGGTGTGAAAATAACGCCTTCCGTCGAAAGAGATGGGTAACGGTCGAACCGAGGGAAGCGCGAATATATATTTTCTTATGAAAATTCGAACGGAAGGGACGTTTGCTCGCTGGCGCGATCGGGAAATTTATTAAGATCCCCCCGCGCCAACCAAGCGATGATCGTGATATACTTCGGACATTTTTTCTCCTCCCTAGCAATTTCATCCAATTTCTCTTTCCCCATGCCACCGAGTCTCTTAGCTCCAGTTTGGCAAAATTTATCCATCTTACATTGCTAGTGATAATTTTTTATTCGATTTGAGGTTGTTATGAGACTCGCTACTCGCCGT
Source organism: Aphelinus atriplicis (assembly GCA_020882685.1). Lineage (NCBI taxonomy): Eukaryota > Metazoa > Arthropoda > Insecta > Hymenoptera > Aphelinidae > Aphelinus > Aphelinus atriplicis. The sequence goes on along the minus strand of CM037073.1, from coordinate 64,193,917 downwards.
AAGAGCAAGAGTCAAATCATTAAACTAGAAATTGCATTATTTATAGCTTCCGAATTTTCCGAATATTCCCTGAGAAGAGTTCGAGATGATTATTGGAATTCATACTATCAGGCTTTAAGGCAAAGGAAAAAAATATCCCAGAAATTAACCCAGCTCGTTCATGTGATGGTATAAGTGTATTCTGAGAGTATAATGATGGACGATCACGATAAAACTTTCTGAAATAGATTTTGAGAACCCAAATAGGTTATGTTCACCCAGACGCCTCTATTATCCTGAAATATTCCTGATGTATTGTCGATTTTATCTATTTACAATATGTCTATATGCATAGATTGTCGTATACACAGATATACAGCCCATGCGAAAATCAATGATGATTAGCCATTATGTCGGGGTCAAGTGTTTGGGTGAACAGCTGCAGATATAAACTATTGGGGCACCAAAAGACTATCTCAAAACGTGCCATCGTGATCGGCCAACCGAAGATCTGATGTCCTCCTTGATGAGAATACATTTCCATTGTCCATTGTTCTAGTTTAGTTCAAAAACTGGACTTGATTTGTAGCTGACAAAATGATCTTTCATGCAAGTAGTGTATATGAAATATAACGGAATATTTCCAAATGAATGGACCTTAGATGAAAAGCTAGCAATACTGGATGGCGAATGTTTTATTCCTAGAACGAATATTGTAATCAACTGCATACTAATTGAAAATCAATCGAGCCCGATCACTGTGGTTAACTGTAATGGATCGTTAGCATAACAAAACATTTCTTGCAATGGCTAGCCAAGCAATATATTTTGTCAGCCGCTTCGAACTAACATGGTTGTAGGAAATCGGAATATCATTTGCTTCCGGTGCAAAAGTAATTAGTACGGTCCATTGGTATTTGCTAGCATGCATCGTTAGTACGTTTTGATTACACACGATGTTTCATTTTCAACTTCGCATACATCAGAACTTTCCCTCCAAGAATCGTAACTCAGGCTCTGCTTTGTCGGTTTGTTACATTGTCTGAGCCAGCACTGAACTTACTACTTAAAATAATTGTCTCCCCTGACGATTTCCTAACTGCATACTCATCACAGTCGGTTAATGAAAATCAAGTCGATGGCATCATTACCCAGATAATCTAACTCATCGATCATCTTGTTTATAAACGAATCCTCGCGAGAGCCACCCCGATCCCCAACGGGCAAAGCCTTTTGTGCGCTCGGGGGAGAGGGCTGCTGGGTGCAGCGGATTTCCTATGACGCGCCACAGGAGCGAGCTAGCCAGTTAATGAAAACCCCTGCAGGACCGCGAGTGCACGTTTAATAGACCGCGGTGGTAACTAGTTTAATGTTATACCAGTGTCAGAACATCCTCTTACTTTCTCTCTCCCTTGCGCGTGCTCCGTCTCTGTCTCCAAAGGGTCAGAGAGAGATGGTGGCCCGGCCGGCTTACGCTAGTTTTCGCTCGTCGAGTTAGCTGACTGAAGCGGGGAGCACTATAAATTATATAAATGAAGTAAGCCTCCTCTGTTCTCACTACCTCCTTGCCGCTTGAATTGACGTCTTAGAAAGTTTATAACTTGATCACTGCGACAGCGTGCTACCGCTGCCGATGCCTCGAGCAAACAGGCTCCAACGGATTGCTTGTGTATTGACGTCTAAAAATATAGACGTGTGTAAATGATGTGAGACTCTCCCGATATATTCATGAAAATTTCAGATAATTTTACGATTTCGTTCAAATTACAAGAAAAATATTCTCTCTGTGACGTCGAAAAATTCAATATTAAAAAGAAGTAATTTTTTTTTCTGGTGTGGAGAGACTTTTTCTCCAAAGCTAAGTGAAAAGTGGGCGTACGAATTTTCTTTTTCAGCTGTTTGCTACTGCGAACCTTCGAATCATATTATTACTTGAATCGTTAAAAATATTTCCCTTGAAAACATTCCTTCAGTGCAACAGAAAACTTGCATAGGAGGAAGTAGTGAAAACGCTACATGCCAATTAAATAAATTATTGAACGCTCAGTACACCGTCGCAGCTATTCCATTCCAGGAATAAAACTGACTCCCAACGTGATATCAAAATTTTCCTACCACGTCCTCTTTTTACATGGCTGGCGTACTCACGACGGAACTTTTTCCTACTTTCTTGTAGTAACCAGCAAGAGAAAATCTGGGTCAACAGTTTGATGTACGCAGCCTGGCGGGGTCCGGCGGTGGGGTGGGCGCATACGTGTGCACGAATATACGGGCCCCGTGAAAAATGTCCTGAGCTCGCAATATTTAAATCCTATCATGTTTATCTCTCGCTAAAGCTCAAAATAGGAAGGAAGAGGCAAAAAAAGAAAGCGTCAGCCTCCTCCCCTCGGAGAGAATCTGGGTGGGCAGTTATACGAGCGAGCGCACTTAATTACAGCGCGAGTCACCGGGAGCAGACCTCAAGCGCCGTTTCAGCAGCCATGGTGCACTAACTCGGCCGCCCGTTATCTTGGTCGCGTCATCGCGCCCGCGGATTCATAACTCCCGCGAGCTAGATAACTTCGGGGCCGCCGCCTGAATTATGATCCCCGCTGCTCTATCTCTCAAGGAGTGGGCCAAATGAGATTAAAATCATCCCGGTTGAGCGATGAAAAGTTTTTAATAACTCGCTTGATTCTTGATAGAGTTGCTTCCGCCTCGTCTCGGGGGCCAACGCCAGATTAAGCTGCCTCAGCGGGTTGTATGTGTGTCTAGTTGTTTTGACGGCCTGAACGTCAAAATGTTACGGGGCTATATTAATAATTACCTGTACTATACGTCGATTTACTTTAAGCTCAAAAGTGGTGCTCAGAATTTCCAAGACCTATGACGTCCTACTCTATGTCTGCACTTTACTATCGTACTGTGGTATTATGTTCAACATTAGCGTTCTGCGTACTAAGTTCCTCATTAGTTGGAAACTATTAGCGATTTTTTTACAAATCCCACCACGTTCAAAAGACAAAAAGATACCTTGCATTCTCTAATTCCTTTCTTTCATGGTGAGGTAGAGATGAAAATTTGAGTTTTGAGAAGGATCACCAATTTATCTATTGAAAGTATTATTCTTTTAGTTCTTATTTTAGTATTTTCATTTATAAATTAATCAGATCCAAATGAATGAATTTCTTTCAGATTGTTATAACAATCTATAGGTCAACATACAAAATTCACGTTTGTGATTCAAATATGTTTTCTGAATTTACGAAATCGACTCAACACCGTTCCCACATTCTGACTAGAAAAATAAAATTATATCAATGTCCTGAGAAATTAATGTAATTAAAACTTTGAATTATTTTTTTTGCTTCAGGTTTCGGCTTCGTCACGTTTCAAAGCGAAGATGTTGTCGACAAAGTGTGCGAAATTCATTTCCACGAGATCAACAACAAAATGGTGAGTAGTACATTTTTCTTCAATTGAAAATTTTTACACGTATCCATTTGTTCCGGTAGCTTGTGAAACCTAACGATCGAGATGAATATCCATCTATACATGATTTAAGTTCAAAACGCTTGTCATGATTACATCATTCGAAGATATTTGTATTTGGCACATAAAGAGCACATGTATCTGGACACGGCATGACATAAAATGGTGTGGTTTTTGCCTTTTCTCCATTATACTAACCACTAAAATGTCCCGGTGGAATTCAGTGGCCAACTGTCATTATAAAAAATCGGAAATGGATCAACTGCATATATAATGTAAGATTCGCCGGATGTGCAAATTATGAAAAGTCTGTCTAGGGGGGCGTAAAAGCGTAAGCTAAAAATCGTACAATCTGGGAAATACCTGAGAATAGCATATATTTTCATAAATAATTTTGCAGTGTTCGTAGTTATATCAAGTTAGAAGTTAATTTAATCGTTTCAATTTTATTGAAGTGACGAAACATATTCAGTAATTCACCATCTAATAATATTGCTTCAAAATATGTTAACAACATCGTCGACAATAACATTTCTTCCACAAATCATTATAAATACCCATAATTCATAACTCACAAAAAAATCATTACACATATAATCAACGAAGGTAAAAATATATTTTTAAAAATCTTGACTCAGTCTTGATAACAAATGTACGATATTTGTGCAAGTTAGTTTGATTATGAGAATCAACCAGAAATGCATTACTCTGGAAAGGCTGATAGAATCAGTTATATGAATGATAATACGGACGTTTTTGAGTTACTTCAAATGGTCCCTTTCTACATACTTTTTTTCTCCTGGCGCATTAAAATCTCGAGCGTGAGATGTGTGATAGCAGCCTGAACGACCTTTATCCTTTCTTTAACTCCGTACGGACCAGGCCCGGTGACCGTCTGACTGTGGAACTTTGTGTTGCAGGTTGAATGCAAGAAGGCGCAGCCGAAGGAGGTGATGCTACCAGCAAACCTGGCAAAGACGCGGGCAGCCGGCCGAGGTGCTTACGGTGAGTTGGTGATGGTGGCCCAGCCGCCGGCCGCAGCCAGCGCCGCTGCCGCGACCCTTCGCTACGCGCCGTACCCCCTGCCCCCGAGCGCGGCTGCTGCAGCGGCACACGCAGCAGCAGCCGCGGCCGCCGCCGCCGCCGCAACATCGAGCCCACACCACCCGCACCACGCGCATCCGGCCCACGCGCTCCTAGCCCAAAGTGGCGCCCTAGTCGGGGCGGGCCAGCCCTCGCCAGTCTCCTCCGCCGCGGCGGCCGCCGCCAGCTACCAGTACGCGGCGGCTGCCGCGGCAGCCGCGGCCAACGCTCCCTCCGCCGCCGCCCAGGCCGTGTACGACGTGAAGAGGGCGCTCGCGGCGGCCGCTGCTAGCGCCGCCTACCGGCAACACCCGGCAGCGGCTGCCGCCGCAGCAGCCTCCCGCGCGGCCTCCCTCACCTATTCTATGAGTGACCTGTTGGGAGTCCAGGGCCTCGATTGCGGGGCCATGTACCATCCTCTCGGTCCCACTATCGGCCTATGACCGACCACTATCCTTACACCGCTCTCCCGACCCCAGTAGATTCGAATACTGCACCTCGCTTCCATTTACGTTGCCACTTTATTTAAAATCAAAACAAATTTTCCCGATTGTTAGGGATTAGGGAGATTGAGTTACATTTTGATTATTGACAAACTAGGTTCATATGCTCTGTTGAGAGTGGACCTTATTCTGGCATTTTTCATAATTTTATTCGGATTGATCGTTGCTTAACTACATGAATTGTATACAAATAAAAGGAAATCAAATTCAATTCCCACAAATTGTAAAAATACGAAACATACAAATATCACATCATCCCTGAAATTTCACATAGAAGCTAATTGTACCTTCTGTATCATGTCTAGTGAATTTTGAAATTTGATTCCAACATTCTTGATTTTTTTTTTATTCAAAGATACCAAGTACTATTTCATGGTATTATAATAATGTCGTATAACTTATTTCTTCAATGCAGTAAAAAACAATTCGTACGGCTCTATTTCTTGTGATTCATTAAATATGTGCCGAGTAACATCAGTAGATGTAGTTGAATTTCTCAGATAGTTATTTGTAGATAATCAAATATTATTCATGAAGAAAGAATTGGTCCAAATAAATAAACGTTATTCAAATAAAACAAAAGCACAAATTCTCCATCATTAGAGAAAACAATAATACTGAGTTGAGAAAGTTAAGTAGAAAGTAAATTGCGTCTTGAGCAACACTAAATTCTATGAGTAGGATTGATATCGCCGACATAAATTGACATATCGAGAAGTGCAATCAAAAGTAGTTAGTTTACAATTATTGAATATTAGAAAAAGCTCAAAATCGAAGGCTAAAATAAGACTGTTTGATATACTCAGTTCAAGGACACTGTGATTGTAGTTACGAAAAATTCAACGAAAAAAATAGCGAGTAGCGAAAAATCTAGATAGATTGAAAGTAGAATATGAAAATGATTAGATTCATAGAATAGTTACCAATGGGGCCTCATTTTTGATTAGTCAAGATAGGTAGTTGAAGAACAAATCATATAGACACAGACACATCAAAGAAGACTGGTAGCAGATTCCTAGAAATTATATCGCAGATAGTAGTGTTCAAAGGAGTACATATCTGACAGTCAAAGTTGGATAATATATGTAGGATAATGGAGAATCACATGAATGATTTATGTGTATTATCTTCAAAATTTATAAGAATCGTATTTGTTAGTAGCATAGACATTTTTTAAAAAAAATTTCAACATTCCGATCTAAAGAAGACCAAAGAGTATTGAAATAGTTCCCAGCCATTCGAAAATCAATCGAGTGATATTGGAATACTATAACTTAAGTACAACCAGTATTAAATATTCTAAATCAAGAGCACCTTCATTGAAAGTTATCCTCAAATCAACAGGATAATACAATGTCAATTTATGGTAGACCAGGAATGAAACAAATATTGTGTAATGAACGATTGTTTATAGCTTAGCACTAGAAGGATAATTTATTATTTGTTATCTATGAGAAAGAAAACCTGGTAATGAATTGCAAGTTCACAAATAAAAGAGCTCATCTAGTCTTTTTGTAGGATTAAAATGAATGGGAAAAATACCCTTGCATTTCAAATATTTTTATAGAGATTCTTTTGAAATTTTGGACTCATAAAGTATACATAATTAACTCAACGCGATTGGTACGTATAGGAATGTAAACGCGGTGGTTTTTATTCTAGCCCAGGAATGAATAAGAAAGGGAAACTCGTAGAATACGTTTTTCGTTTTGGCTCAAGAGCCAAGATTCCTCTGTTCCCATGCAAAAAGACGCATATAATATGCACACATCCCAAATAGGCTTCCTCGGAAGCGCAACCTTGCGTTGTGATTCATTTCTCCTTCTCAGTCCTCCTCTACTGCGCTTTCTTCCTCCGTTTTTTCCAGTAAAAGGCGTCGAAAACATGCACACACAGGCGCGTATAAACACTCGTGAGAATATCCAAGCTTTCTGAAATACGAAGAATAGTGGTCGTGAATTGTCCTGTGCAGAACAAGTATTTCCAAACGAATAACGGAATCTTCGTTACAAGAGATATTTTCGAAATTCGATTCACTTGCTATCTGCACTAAACATCAAACAAAGATCCGAGCAATTCAAATGTGAAGAAAATTTGCTAGCCGCGAGATAATGACTTGTCCGTTGGTGGTCTATTTCCGAGATTCTAATTTCCGAAATTCAAGATGAATCACGCCACTTACTCATAGACTCTCCGGTAATTTTTCACGAAAGACCCACTAGCACACGTTGAGAGTCGCATATCCGTACGATTCGTGAACGATAGAATCCTTACACGTAAACGCACAAATACGGGGAACGTGAGATATAGACACGTGCTTGGGCGGAGAGAGAAAAAGGTGGTGGTGACGAATGGCGACGAGACAGATGGAAAAAAGAAGGTGTCGAGCTCGTGCTTTCACGTGCACGAGGAGATATTTGTGTGCGAGTGCATGTGGCGAATGAAAGCGAGCGGCGCTAAGGCGGGGGCGCGCGGACCGGCTGGTGCAAAAGGAGTGGTGCGCGGGATTGTATACTTCTTGTTCGCCACCCCTTTAAGATATATTCTTCGCTAGCACACGTTGTATTATTGTATCATGAAATTTCATAATGCCAAAGTGAAGAGCAAAGAAGAGACGAGAGAGAGAATTTACGAAAAACAGTATTGACCATATATAACTCTAAAAAAAATATGCATACAATAATATATATATATATATATACAAAGCCATGAAGACATATATTTATCGCATTTATATACACGTATACTTACATGTATATATGCATAGATCTCTTAAACATATATATATATATATATATATATATATATATATTTGAAAAGAGGTTTGGATTTCATATCGCTCTTTGTAATGAATATACTTATATATTAACTGTGTGGGAAGAAGAGACATTTGTTCTGGGAAACGGTAAAATACTGTTTTGTACAGATCTGATGAAACAAAATAGTATATGATATTATACATTAATATCGATATATTTTATAACGAAAACAGCATTATTATACATTATGATAGTTTTTTGGATTAGTTTTCTCTATAAACATCGGAATCAATAGGTTAGGTATTTATATATATATTTATATACACACATGTTTACATGAATATTGACACTATGAACAATGAAAGGGGTACATTTCACCTTTCTCCACACAATACTAGCACATAACACACTACGCTCAGAGAGAATTTATACATTTTCAACAAATCATGAACACCATTTAAAATCAAGAAGAAAACTTTAGAAGAACATTTTTACTAAAATTATGTTATATCTGGCAAAATGTTTTTGGATGCACTGGACTTGTCAATATAAAAATGTTGCTTATTTGAGGACAGTTTTTTCCGTAAAGATTGATTTCTTTGTCCATGTAATTCAATTTGATTTTCTTATTCTTATTAAATTTTAATTTAAAATGATTTCATCTATTTATGGACCATTTATTATATCCGATGACAAATGGTTAGGTTTAAAAAATAGAACAATGAGAAAAAGAATAGCTCACAAGGAGAACTAGTCATATTATCAATTTACTATTGATAACGTAGTGCATTGAAAATATTAGTTTTGAGATGTTTTATTCTAATAATTGTAAAACCAAAAACTTCTCTGGGTGTATTACGAGAACACTGTCAGAATAGTCTTGAATTGTTTATTATCGACAGATCTAGCAGATCTAGGATCCATTTAGTTAGAAAAAAAGATACATATTTTGCGTTATAAGTATTACATTCCTGATTATCATTGAGATTCCTAGAGAGTAAAAATATAGATTTTGAGGAAAGTCATAATATAAATGCCGTTAGCTTTAGAAATATGTCTTAGGTAATTCTCAGCTGGAAGTTACGTATAGATATGCCAATTTTAAAATGAATCAAACGAAACCATAAGCAGCAGTGTGCAATAACGTCATAACAAGTGATTATTGCGATTGATTTTCTTCTGAGACTTGATCATCATCTCTTTTTCTCGAGAATTCCGGAAGCCCGGACTCGTGTATAAAGAGAGAAAAGCCGCTGCTAGCTGCTCGGGGATGAAAGAAAACTGCGCTGCTCGTCCAGCTACGTGAGTCCCCACTAAAGTATTTTCTTGATTAATCCAGTCGACAGCTAAGTGATTTGAAAGAGCGCTCGTTTGCGAGGTAAATACTGGTCGAGGAGTCGTATCAACTTTTTGCTCCTTTTCACTATTGCTTTTTCTTTTTTGCAAACGATTCAGTAATCAGTAAACTTCATCAGTGAAAATCCGTTAAAAGTTTTCTCGGCATCTTGGTTTCCCTTAGTTCAATTACGGCTCTCAAGACCAAGAAAACTTTCAACATTTTTTTTTTCTTAGAACAATTTTGTTTACATTTTTTACATCGACAATCGGGATGCGAGCAGTGCAATTTTCTCTCTATTGAATGCAAATAATATATATTTAGGTGTCCTTCCAGAGAGAATACGTGAACAAACGGCTGTATCAGAACCTATACATTTATACATATATATACACATATATATATGAATGTATATTTACCTATAACTCAAAAAACTACGTTACATAGTTATATACGTATAATTATTATCATATCTTGAAGAGTATAGACTAAATATATATATATCTACGTACACCTTATTTATACCCATAATACCTGTCCACCTTATTACTTGTCATAGTATTTAACACTTCTAAGCTATATAGCATATCATATCTTAATATTAATGCGTGAGACGTGTGTCCTAGAAAAAGTACGTACTTTGCCCAAGAAGCGCAACACTGTGAGTTTCGTAAGTAGAACTTAACCATGAGGTTTTTTCGTTGTTTAACTCTGTATAATTTATCAAGCTTCATAAACCTTGGGTCGGATTTTGATTTTGTGCGCGTGAGCTGAGAGACAATTAGAGCTGTGGAAAATGCGCTCGCCCGGCCGATGCAAACGCGCGTAAATCTCATTGTACACAAGCTTTTTTATCGCGAAAGTTTTTGCGCGCGGAACTTTTATCAAAAAGTAGGCATTTTTTGTGCGCCGTGCCCATCTCTACGTACGCCGAGGAAAAAGTTCGTTTGGATTAATGGGAATGATAATATTATATTTTCTTCTTTCAACATCTGAATAATTAACTTTTTTTTTTGTTGCCTGATGAATCATAATGCTTAGCTTTCAGCTGTTCTGATAACGTTGAATGGATTGCCGGACTAAGTTTCCGAAACATTTGTTAGTGAGGAGATGATTTATTCAATTATATCAAAAATTAAGCTCGTGATACTGAATTGTACGTTACGTTACAGCGAACGGTTCGATTCCTGCGGACGACCGTTCGTCAAACTTCAATTTCCAACTGAATTCAGCACCTGCAGAATTCACTCGCCAGTGAATTAAAACATTTCATTGTAAAGTGAGATCTATTCATGTGTACAAAAAGTTGGAATGAGATATTCTCGCATGTAACCATAACTCGCGTTCCACTTTAGAACAATGAAATAGTATAAGTTCTTTTTACACTTTCCAATGCAGAAATCTCCCAAGCCCAGACAATCTTTCTCTTCGCGGTGCTCGGCACGTACACGAAAATTTGCGTATTCAATGCAGCCGGCTGCAGCATACATTGAAAGTTCGCTCGATTGAAACTTAGGCGAAGAAACGGCTCCAATGAATTTGCCTGGGCCAAGGGGCACTTGGCCGTTGCATATGCACACACAACACTCGGCTATTCCATATAAACACTCGCGCGGGCGTGCGCAGCTTCCCCATACCAGCTGTAGAGCAGAGGATGTGAGAGAGAGAGAGAGAGAGAGAGAGAGAGAGAGAGAGAGAGAGAGAGAGAGAGAGGGGGAGAGAAAGGAAGGGGATATAGCACATTACGTAGGCAAAGAAAACCTATGTAAATTTAGAGGATTTCGCTCAGCTCGCCCGTCTCACCGAGCTTCGGAGATTCTGCAAGTTGAAGAGTTCGACGCAGTTTTCGAAAAGTTCGAAGAAAAGACTCTTATCACGATATTTACGTTGAGATAACGCTAATTTAAGCAATACATTGTGTGATTCTTGATACCTAACTGACGGTTTTTTTCTTCCTAAGAAACGCGTTTGATGTTATGAACTGGTATACTTATGTATTAATATTTTACTTACGAGTATACGTTCGTTTTTTGATAAGTCCAATAGCGGATCGATGATTGCTATCCTTTTATAGATTAAACAATCACGAAATTGTTTGTTGAACTGGTATTTCATGGAATTACTGAAAGTTTGTCCAATCTTAATAGTAATATACTTATGCACGCATTTACAAATTATGCACTGACATAAAGATAAACAGAGAAAAAATGAATAAAAGTATGTTCATTTGAGAAAATATCGAAGTCTCAAGTTTTATTTATTGCTAGTTCCATTCACTTTCCGCAATCATGTACAGAATAAGGATTGAGAAAATTAACCAAATACTGACGTTGTGTGCTTGATGTAATCAAAAACCAGCCCGGTAGATTATTTAGGTACGGAATCACTAATACTATTCATATATATCAGTGTATCTCATTGACCATAGAAATATCTAATATGCTCAATAATCGTAATAATTGCGTGTGTGCACCGTCCAATGGTGTGCGGATACCATATAGAATAGTTAATGAGCTAGTAGAGTAGATTGTGGTCGGTGTTTATCTATATCAATATTGTATCGTCAACATAAACGAATAATGTACATGTCGTATTATAATATCATTGTAGTAAGGTTGGCAATCTTTCCTTGTGTAACGAGAAATCTCAGCTAGAGATCATATTAATAGAAGAGTTGGGCGAATAAAAAGGGCATCTCAGACATTTAATTTTCATATCTGTTTCCATGTTTGATGGAAATCGAAAGACTCCATTGTTAAAGTTTCACGATGCAGACTTGGAAATACTTGTAATCATTTTTTTTTATTAGAAGACATTGGATATAATTTTCATGAACTGTGAAGATTTTCTAGAAATCAACAATGTTAAATTAAAGAGTTGTTCCATTGTTTGTCAATAACAATATTGACACAAGTCGTAACATTAGGAATTCTGCCAATCATAGTCAATATTTAATAAGCTGTTTAGAGAGCATAGAATATTATACCTAACCGGTAATTACATAATTAACTAATATACCTTAAGGCTATAATAACCATAGAAAAATAGGAAGGTTTCTTTTGTCGTAGATTAAAATATATACTTTCATACAATCGACCGCGCGTAGTTACTTAGTGATCTATTCATACAAGAATTAGTCAATACGCTAGTCAAGCGAAATAGTCAAAATATTAGTTGTGTGGTCTTTGAATTAGTGTCAAATTATGAAATTTCATGGATGCATTTTTCTTTCTCTCTTCTTACTCTATCACTCAATCTATTTCCATATTTATCTTTACTATTTCTTTCTTCTGTCTTTTACTTTCTGTTTATAATATCACGTTTTCTCTAGTCGCTTTTATAACCCACATGAATTTTCTTTACTGGTATTTATTTATCGAATGAAATAATCATTATTTCTACGGAGATTTTACAGAATCGATTTTTTTTTAATGCTTTTCTCGTATACATTCCAGAATTCCGGAATTCAATAAGTTCAATTGTTCAGAAATCGTCAAAATTATATAGAATTTTACAGATATTTGAAATATTGAAATCTTTATGATCGAACCGAATATTATTGAGCACTCTTAATTCAAACTATTTCCATTTCTGACTGTTTATTAATCATTTTTTATCTTTTTTTCCTTATAGATTTTATGTGGTCACTGGGAGCTTTACCAGATGGTGAGTAAAACATGCATTTTTCATAAACTAATTATTGTTCACTCATTATCACAGAAAAAACATATTCTGAATGTTGTATGATGGTAAAAATCAAACGATTGTTGGTGATATTCTGCAGAGAAGAACGTATCAAAATCATTTTTCCTACTTGTTTTCATTTTCTCTAATCTAACTTAATTAGATTCAAAAATATTATAGGAATGGGATCCATTAGAATGATATTACATCGGAAGCATTCCTGAAAAGAATCTATTTTTATTGGTACTGACTCCCTGGAAACAACATTTTGAGTGGAAGATATACTTCATAAGGGTCAAGACATAAGTTTTTAGCGTCGCTATCTCTGATTTTCATGTTGAAAAAGTGGGAAAATGATTTCCTTTACTACTCCCTTCCCTCGATCTATATCGTAAAAATTCTGATTTTCACACTATTCAATGGCCAATCACATGTTTCGCAATTCCCCAGAATATATACGTCTCTCATTGCTATCAAAAGCATTCCATTGCAAATACTCATTTCCAGCGACTCGAAATAAGAATTTTCAATTCGTGTTTTCGCGACAAGTTCGAATGAGAAAAGCTTTGTTGGAATATCATGAGCTGGAGCTGACTCAGTTTGTTGATTGCTCAAAAGATCGAATGTCTTCGACTGGAATAAATATTCTGAGTAAATTGATAGTATTTTCTAACCGAATGCGCGCACACACAGAACACTGGTGGAATCGATTCGCGGCTAGATGGCAAATAAATCATGAATCAGCGATAATAAAACGATGCGCATGGTGATGCAAGCTACTGTTGTGATGTGTTTCAGGTTTCCCAGCTGCGTACGCGGCATACGCGGCGGGCCGTGGCTACAGCGGCTACCCGAGCTTCGGACTACCGTATCCAACAGGTAACCACCTTAGCCTTAACCACGTTAACCAACTGAACCACCATAATTCAGCAAGCGCCCATGCGCCTCACCATATCGCCGCCAGCGCTCACGCGCCCCTCAACCTCAACTTGAACCACATACAGGGTCCGACGTCAGCGGCCGCCGCGGCTGCAGCAGCTGCTGCCGCTGCGGCGGCCGCCGCCTCCGCCCATCACAATCCCGCCACCCCCACCGCACTCTTCTACCATCCCAATCTCGACCTATACAACGCCATGCCTCTGTGAACTAACTCACTCGTTGTCGTAAAAGCCACCAGCACCGAGATCAGTCTATTAACGGCAGCGCTAGCTAATACTACTCTCGCCTATCGCTCCCACTTATCTACTAACCGCCATGCTAATAACATAAACGCCACTAGGGCTCGATAAGCCGAGCCTCCGTGTCTCTCGGCCCGCCCCTCTCGCTCTCGTCCTCCGCGTAAACATACATTCATATACGTATGTATATACGCGCAAGAGCCACGAATGCGTTATTATTGCGACAAAGCGCTCCCCGGCCGAGTGCTAATTAGGCTCTACTCCAACCTCGTTTCTTCATCTCTCGGCTCGGCGCTCACGAGTGCGGGCCTCTCTGCGCTCGATCACCGAGCCTCGAGGCTGGGGCAACTAATATTTGTGTGCATACACAGACCGGCTCACACGTTCGCGCCGCTCAGAGATAGAGAGGGAAGTGTAGGAAAAAATGAGCGAGAGATGAGGGAGGAGGGGGACGTCTGAGAGTGGCTAACGACTTACGGCTTTTGGCGTCGCTATTTCTAAACGATCACAGGGAATTTGGAAAATAAAAACGTGTACACGCGTTAAACATTATATAGATATTTATACGCACATTCGAGCAGACGGGGTCGTTGAATACCTTCCGTTGAGTCAGAGCTTTCGTTTCCGAGCGAGAAAAGCTGGAAACTGTACAAAATTATAGTGGGGTTTTTTAATTTAGGACTATGCTTCTGAACATAATGAGTGCGAGATTTAAATCTATGAATATATTAATGGCATAATGAACGGCAATTATAATGATACGGAGAGAGCACTATGGAAATGTAATTGAGGTATGATAATACTTTTTTAACCTAATAGGAATGGTGAATTGTGGAGGTTACGGAATTATTTTGTCTGTACGTTGTGTACATCTGACATCTTCTAAATGGACACCAAATAATATAATAATAAGAATAAATATAATGAATCTATCAATTTATATTGAAGAAAAATAATTTTTATTCGACGTTGAAGCGCCAATAAATATAAGTAACGCCGTAAATACTTATACCTAGGTAGAACTACTTACAAGATTAGATGGCCGAACTTGAGTCATTTTTCAAAAGTAAACGAGTTTTGGAACAGATGAATATTAATATTCTAACTTATGACATATTTGATGTGATCGGTGCAACTCAGGCATTGTACATGATACTTTTCATCTCAATAAACAATAATTTTATTTACTTTTGAGTTTTGGTCAGAATGGTCTCGAAGTTGGATATTCGAATTTGATAATTTTACCACAGAATAAAGTTTTAATAAGCAGTACGAATATAAAAATAAATGTCAATCAAGTTCTTCCTTGAGAAATTTGAAAAATTTGGCTACCATCAAGTTTATAGCTACACAAGAATAGCGACACTAGTTTTCAAACTCGGGAATTTTGACACGCTCCAGCAGCCTAACTGGGAATTCGATCACATTGAAAGCCGATGAATCTGAATAAAAATTTGCATTTTTTCATTCGGAACTTATCAAAAAAACATTTTTTTGCGCACCGCGAACTTGTACACCCGTTGAATATTTTTTCTATGTATAAAATATTTGTCGAACTATTTGAAATATCAGTAGAGCACTAACCAATATAGTATTGATGAATCAATTATTACTATTTCGAATGAAAGGACTGGCAAAATATAAATACTTGTATCAGCTATTTAAGGTTTGATGTAGAACGTTAGACCTTAGAGCTTGATGAAATGATCAAGTCTGTACATCAATTCTCGAATATGATTGAGTTCCGAATTGAGAGTTTAAAAATGTATACAATCACTGATATATGAAGGTTATAGATGGGATAATTGTTGGTATCACTTGGTTATCGACGATGAACATACTATACTCATCAACATTCGAGTTTAGAATTGTTCTGAAAATTATCGTCTGGAATGATTCAAAAGAACTGCAAGAAATCCAAACATATTACCATTTTTGTTTTCAACCATTAATATTATTTCGATAGGAGAACGAATAAATTTGTCAACAATATTCTCTGAAATTTAGAAATATTGGAAAAACATTATGAATCAGAATTTTATCAATTAAATTAAAAAACATCATCATACAGACAGATTATATTTCTGTAAAAACTTCTATCACGTAATCGGTTCAATAAATTTTTTCTTTTTCAATATTTTCCGAAGCAACAAAGAGATTTTCATAAATATCTAGCCTAGTTTTCAAGAAACAATTAGCAGATGGTTTCGGCTCTGTGTCTCGAGACGCTCAGTAAGTAATAATTACTCCTCGGTTCCGATAATCAATAGCTTGGCGATGCTCACATTATCCTTCTCAATCTGCATCCGTGCTACTCCTCTTCATTTCTGTTTACATTGTACTCTCATATTCATTTCCTTTTTTTCCTCCATTTCCTAATTTGTTTGACCCCGAGATTGTTTACGTATTACTTATGTGCTCTTTTCCTTTTCAACCCTGACTAATATTCTCATAATTTCACCCATGTAACTCCTTCTTAATTGGACTCATTCATCTTTAGCAGATTAGTTTGTGCACTCTTGTTACATAATAAACGGATAAGGAGAGAAGGGTTGGGGAAGCCTAGACGTCCCGAAATCGCAATGCTTGGGCACGCGGACATTTCAGGAGAATGATGGCGACAGGCCAAATTGAAAACGGGGTTGCGGGAGATGGACAGGATAGAGGAGGACATCGTGATTTGGGTGGCGTTGGGGAAAAAAATCAAGAGAATTCGAAAGAGACAAAATCAGGCAAAGCTCGGAAAAAGAAAGTAGAAAACTAGCGAAATTTTGGCAGACGGGAAGTCCTGTTTCAATTGCAAATCGTGTAAAGAGCTGTAGCATATGTCGATGTACGATGTATATGTCTAACCATAACAAAATGCATAGCGCCAGATGGAATTGCGAGCTCGTGTCACGCTTACAGAATTGCGATTCGATAGATGGTGCTTCTTTTTCTTCTGTAAACAAACGATTCATGTTAGAAATTTCACATCTAGTATGCTCAAAAGTTAACGAAGCTTTTAGTTTTGTAACTGAAGAAATCTGAATTTTTCCCATCTTTATCGATAAGCTAACTCGTCAAGTTGTTTTTTTTTTACTAGACTTGATGTTCGATTGGGAGAGGGTGGCAAGTGGCTCATAAATGATACGTAATGTTTTTTGGACGTTGGCTCTCATCCTTATCCCCCAAATTATTAGGTTCCAGAATCAAAACCTTGCTCTAGTGGCAAGATAATTAAACCATTGCAAATCGTTAAATAAGTTTTCTGTGGCTTTTTGCTTTTGTTCTCTAAAGACTTTACAAAAGATTGAGGGATGGTTCTGTCAAAATTGACAATTCATGGCATTTATTTTGCTTCATTGAATTGATCAAAAATGATCACCCACATGAGTTCTGAGTCCTTTACTTTGAATCATTCGACGAGCTATGGATTATATACTCGTCTAGTACAGATAACTATTGAGCCCAAATGATAATTCTCACAAAACTAAAGGATAAACTGATGAAATTTTTATTTGATAAATCTTCCTTTCATAGTATAGCATATCCTCTAAAATTTGATAATCTCTCGAAGTAATTTTCCCAATCGGCACACACCAATCCAAATATCTCGTTTCTCTCTGTATAGGACACAAAAAAGTGGTTCACGAGGCATGGCCGCGGTGCGTACAGATAATAGCCAGTCCGGGATTAAATTCCCAGCACGTCGAGGTGTATGCCAACATAGCGAGTGCCCATCACGAGAACGATATTCCGATGGGTGCGCGCACATACATATATACATACGGCTATTTGAAAAAAAAACCGTATTCACCGTATTTCCCATTCCCCAGCGCTGCGTCCGAAAAACATTGCGTTCGAGCCGCCACCACGCGATCGAAAGCCTATTTGTAGTTTTTTTCTCTTGCTCATCCCTCTCTTCGTATTGGAACAAGCTCCAAGAGCTTGATGAAGGTAAATATATATTTCGAAAAAAGTGATTTGTAAATTTCCATCATGATGATGAGCTATCAAATTCAAGCAAACCAAACATGCTTTTTTGTTAGAATAGGGTCTACGTATGGCCCATGGATGTATACATCCGCCCTGTACAGGGAAGAGATATTGTTCAGATAATTATCGCACCTTGCGAATAGCATCGTATCCCAAGCTCGCATTTTCACTGGCGCTACTGCTTGTCTTTTCCTAAAAATACAGCATCATTCTTTTATTTTTCATCTTGTTTGTTTTATTAACCTCTTCTTAGAATGTAGTGTTATTACCAGTAATTCCTGTATCATACCTGCAAAAAGAAAAATACAAACGTGCAATGCAATCCACGGTTGCAGGAATATTTTTCATTAATTAAAAACAAAAATTTCGTTTCACATGAATGATGAAAGTTTCTTTTTAATAGTCGTACGCGGAGAAAATATTTCACTGAAAGTTGAAGAATTAATATTATATGAATATCTTCGCGAATTCTATTTAGATAATTTAGTGGATTTCTTACTTTTTACTTGATCCTTTTCATATAGTCTTTTGGATAAATTTATTTGCTTTATCGTTGCTATGTTAATTTTGGCCTCCGACTGTATGTACTCTCTGAAGAAATTATCAATTACCCACTACTTCCCATGTAAGTTTATCTGCCAATATCGCGGTAGTACGTGACAGAGTAACGTTATAAAAAGGGATTAGAATAAAAATCGTAACAATGATATTTTCGTTCACGTGTGAATTAATTAAGCAAAGAGTCTCTTTGGGTGATTCATGCTTAGGTCGCAAGTCGAATGCACCTGTTGAATACAATCACTATCATATTATCAAGATCTCGGTTTAATTACATAATTCCTAGCTGAAGTCTAGTAGTGCGTCAGAACATTCTCAATTCAAATTCTCAAGTGGCTTTTTCTCTGCGTACGAGTAGAAAGAATTTTGGAAAAATGGGGATTTAGGGGGTTGGTGGTACTTTCAGGTGCCTTGGGACTACCGCCTCTCACAACCGGAGACCCATCTCTTCACAGCTATCCAACAGAGTACAGAATCATTCCCGAACAATGAGTCCCTCGTGACGAGAATTTCACCGCACGAACGAAAGAGAGGCAAATACAGAGTCGATGCGATGACAATGCGCTTAATCTAAACACATAGAAGAAAGTTTCTCCGTACGATGTTATGTCACACATTAAGAATTGCTTACACTCGTAATAGATGGAAGGAAGTGTCTTTTGTTTATTGTATAAATATATATTGATGAGCAAAAATATAATTGTACATGGACCAACTTTCATCGTGGGATGAAAGGTGCAAACGAGAGAGCCGTGCGCGTATATTGATTGTGTTTGCTCCAATACATGAATACTGTAAATACATGTTTTTAATACCGGATACGAAAGATCACAATTAATTTTATGATACAATTGGAATAATTTGTGAGGTGTGTTGACTAAGACTATAATTTTTGTAGTTCCGGGAAGTAGCTGGTCAGTTCTCATAATCGATCAGAATGATACAAAGATAAAAACTCTTCTTAAGAAAAAATACTTATTACATTACGATCTGGAGAATAAAGATAGATTATCCGCTAAACTATGTCACCAATGAATTCTGAATTCGTAGACTTTGACGTACCAACTAGACACTAAAATGCCATTAACATTCAAGTAATACTGATACACAGCATACTTTTTCTCTCTTACTATATCCTTAACTACTATAAATGATTACAACGATACGTGTAAGTAGCGGGAGAAAAAGTCTAGGAAAATCAATTCATCAGCTATAACATGTCAATTGAGATGAGGAATTTGAATTGAGTTTGTGGAAAATTTTTCAAAATCTGTATAATAAAGTACTGTTTCCGAAAACTATATGAGAGTGATGAAATTCCAAAGTGTAAAAAGATGAAAGAAAATTAAATTATTGAAATATACTTAGATCATTTGAAAAAAGTATATTTTAGATGCAACAAATAATAAGTTAAGTCTATAGTACGACGCAAAAAAGTCTATGAATTCCCGTATACAAGTACAATGTTCTTGATAAATTATGAACTGACGAGGCGAAGTAAAGTGGGAAAAGTATTCTAAATATTATGAATTTCAACCAAATTAATGTTACTAGTACTACGATACAACAGTAGCTGGTAGAAAAGTATTCTTCGAGATGAGTTGAGAATTTGTATTATTGTGGGGGAAGGGGTAATAAGCGGTTTTAATGTTTTTTATTTAGCGATCATTTTGAAACTTGATCATTTTGAATGAATGATCATTTTTATTTATTATTTGAAATTTGTTCATCATTTTTGCATATTATTTTTTGTCAGGAGAGCATCAATAAGTCAATGTCAAAGAGCTTGCCCTACTCTTAGGAGACAACTGCTACTTTGTTTAGAATAAAAACTAACTTTTCACAACCAGCACTTTTATTTCATATTAGATGGTACGAAATTTGAAATAAAGAATATGTTTTGTCAAATTCGACAATTAAATATTTATCTACTTCTATCTACTAAGATATTTATCCTTCCTTTTATCGATAATAGCAAAAACATGAAAAGAATTCAGTTTCCTATTAATACGTTTCCTTGAATCAGATCCATTTTTAACTGATGAAACTTTGTTGAATCGCTAATTTAATGAAAATATCACCGATGGTCATCGATGAAATGAATGACGAAAGAGTATATTATGATCGGAAATCACCTAAAAAGTACAAATTTGAAAATACTCGAATTGATATTGCTAGCTTCGGAGTTATTATAAATACAAAAGATTTTCATAGAATTATATCATCGTACCAATTCAACTAAAATCTGAAATTATTCTGAGGTTTTTCGCGACTATCCAGTACTATCTCTATTTTAATTATAAATCAACAATCAATAAGGAAATCATTAACACATTAGAACTTCTTTAATGTAAGGTAAATGCAAATCGAATTCCCATTTCATGAATGGAAAACGCTATGCTTCAATACAATTTGAAAAATAAACTGCAGCTACAGAATTTTCGCAGGACTTGCTACTCAAGCAGAAGTAAGAACAAGTCTTATTATTTTGAAGAAAATCGCTATCAAGTTTGAGCATTGCGTTGAGTAACAAGGATATATTACAGCAAAAAATGTTGTCCGGTTCCGTGTCCCTAATAACTCGTCGAAAGTTTGTACATTTACAATAAGAAAGTGTGTATATTCATTAAATTTTATTAAACTTGAATAGGTAGGAATGAGATAAAAAATTTATTCGTATACAAATCATAATAAAATTTATGACATTTTGAGCTGACAAGTAGCTGATCTCATAATACTGATAACATATGGGCGAAAAACCCTGACCGGAAGTTGAAAAAATGTTCACAGACGCATGGCTGGCTAACTCGGTGGTCCTTCGACAAGCAAAGCGTCGCCTGCCTCTACCTCCCTTCCATTAGGTAAACCAACAAATACACGAATAACGAGAAGGCAGAAAATTCGTAAAGGCGAGAGGAAAGTATGGAATTGGAAAAAAAGGAAACGAATGTTTATTGTACGTCACGTGGAATTTTCCAAGTATGAACTGTCAAGAGCGAAGCGAAAAGATAAATAAAATATGGCAAAAGAATGAAACAAAACAACCAAATATATGCGCAAGGGATGCAAATTGGTAGAATTATCCACGTTATCAAAGAGAACATTTTTTTTACTCCTATCACTAGTAGATTCTCATTTTGATGCGTTCTTAATCTACCAAGAAAATTGCGTAGTCATTGAATACGTTTAAGTTTAAATAAGATTTTCTGCCGAAGAAATGAGCTCTCGAAGATATCTTCGAATATTTGGGAATTGTCATTCATGTGTGAGTTAAAAAAGAATTTGGAAAATTTGATGAAAAAATTCAAGATTATTTATATTGTTACTTTACCTCTGAATTTAGGTTATTTGATTTTATAACTATGAGAAACAATTAATGAGAACAAGTTTCCTGATCACATAGAAGATATGTAGCAAGACTGTTTTCGATTAAAGATCCTTTGAATGAAAATAGTAGTAGAACAATACTATGATAATAAAGTGAATATGATTCATTATGAGGGGAACTAAACTGCTGCGACAAATAAAATCTAGGCATAATGAACTAGAATGGATTGTAGAAACTTTCTCTATACCTAGAGATTCTGGTGGAGTCGTAACTTCACTAACAAACAATATAGTTACATCTGCAGAATTATAATGAGTGTATGATTATAAAAGTTTGTCATCTAATTCATCTTAAATTGTGAGAATTGATCCGAAATTGAAAGAATTGGAAGTTACAATTTTCTTCTATTAATAAATTACTTCAATTAATCTTTTCAATAATAATTTCTCCACTAATAGAAGTAAACTGCCTTGTAAGGAAAGAATGGAAGTTTTGGACGTATTCGAATAATTCGTCTATACAGAAAAGTCCCTTCACGAAATGGGCGTATTCTCTACGCTCTCTTTATCTACTATAAAAGCATTACTCTTCTCTAAAATCCCAGTCGGTTCTTTTATTTCCTTATGCTTTACGGCTCCACCGACCCTCTGGTTTCTAAAATACACGGAACTACCGTAGATATTGTTCGTAGATAATGAATAAAAAATCAGTAAAATAGTATTATACGTGTAACCTCTATAAACTAACAAAAGAACCTTTTAATCGAGAGCAATTAGAGTAGTAAATCTATAGACATAATCATATGAGCTTTTTGGAATATCATCAGCTATGATGTCACAAGCTTCTGAACTTGCTTTTAATGTTTTGGAAGAATCAGACAAGAACTTGAGGTACTATAAACTTTCCTTGATCATTAAAATGATGTTCTATGGGCTTGTGCTCTTCTTTTCAGTATTTATTGTTTGCAACCAAATTTCTAATTAAAACTGCCATTCCAACATATTTTCAGTAACAATTATATCTAGATTTGAAGATTCGATTGAATGGGAATACATATTTTTTTGAAGCTCTGCATTGCAAAGAATTCAAGTTTGTGACAAATACTGCTTTGAGAATCTCAATGCTCATACTCCAACCAAATATTTACTGCTAAGTGTAGGATAAGCCATCGAATCGTTTGATCCTCTTAGATATGGAAAAGATAAACATGTAACATTATATTTATTATTTATATGATCGCGCGTGCGCAAAATGATCAAAATTGAGTGATTCTTCGTGAAAAAAAATTTTCCGCAGCTCCCCATTGCAAGTAATTATCGTTATACGCGAAGAGAGGCTTATTTAGGCTATGATTTTTTATAACTCTTGCTATCATCTATTTTTTTTTATAATAATTCGGTTGCATCATTCCTTCGCTTCATAAAAATTTGAAGCATCTCGAAAATTTGCTGAGAATCCGATTCCTTATTGAGATTGAAAATTGAAGAAAGCAAAACAAAAAGCGCCTCGATGCATCTACAGTAAAACTGAACGCAAAGAACTGGGACAACTCGTGAAAAGTATCAATGCACAAGTTAAAGAACGTATGCGTTTCAATGACGATGCGCGTCCGTCCGGGTAATGAATAAGAATTATCAGAAAAGTAAATTAGAAATTGATCATCATGATTTTCATTTGTTTATATTAAGCATTATATTTGTTATAATTTGTGAAAGTTTGGAGATGGGAAGAAAAAAAACGTGTATCGAAAAGAGAGTTGAGTGGAAAAGGATAAAAAGCTATATAAGTTCACGGGGAAAGTGAAGAAATTAAATGTGCAGAAGCCATTTGTCCTGAGCTTCAATTTGTTACATACAATGCTTGACGATATTATAATATTTTTATGCGTACCTATAGTCCATTTGCATGAGCTTCATCACATTTTAGAGTAATTCATTCAATCATTCAGTTTACCAATGCTGTGCAATCATTCATCTGTTGATTCAATTAACGACTAAAAGATGCCTGGCTGAAATTAAAAGTTATGTGATGAAGTCCACGCTGCAGAGCTATGGTCGAATTGTTGCTATTCGTAAGATTGTTGTTATATCGCTGTGATTGCGTGCGGGTTTAATTATAATTGTCGAGTCTTCGGCGAACTTGCACCAATTATTGTACCAAACGATCTATTTCGTTCCATCTCGTTTCATTCATGGCCATTCATTCAAAGAAAAAAATGTTGATGTTGTTTTAATTCATTTTTAAACTTAATCGTTTGAATACGTGATTGGTCAAGACTGCTGAGAATGTAAAAAATTTTTTTACATAAGACTACGAAAAATGAAAAAGTGATCCTGCAGGCACGAAAGTTTTTTCAAAACGTTTCGCCGCCACTCATTGTAAGTCCTTCGTATTAATTACAAATGAATAAGAAAATCGTGTCGCGAAGTACATTATTTGATAAGTTACTAAACTCTACAGACGTTCTTGATATGAATGTTATGTAATAAAAATCACCGAGACTCTATATCAATTATCAACTCTAAGGATTATGAATATGAATGTCTGTAATTAATAAACGATATCACGCAACAAAACCAAAAAACCAGAAAGGAAACGAATGATTCATTGTCTAATTGAATACGAAATAGAACGCGTTATTTATTTTGACGGCCATAACATTTTGATGTTTAATTTAATATTGATTTGTGGGATAAAATATCGCTATTCGCTGAAAGCTTGACGAGCACGCTAAAGAGCAAGGCATTATTTAGAAATTAAAGCGCAATATTTCAGCTTGGAAATGGAAGAAAACAAAACTTTTTCAATTTGATGGATCAAATTAATATATAGCATACAATTTTTCAAGTCGATAAATTAGATAAATGAGAAACAAATAGGATCAAAAATAAAATTCGTAACAAAGAAATGATAGAATTAGCATAATTATCGTGCGGACACTTCAGATGTAATGAAGGAATGTGACCTTCGTCTTTCTCACGCTTGCAACGGAAATGGTTGGCCCAAATCCAGCTACACTTTTTGCAGTTTCCAAAATAGCGTCTTACGCCACCCAATCTGCATCGTCGACAACTAGAAAAATGCTAGGAAAACCTTCATCCACTTTTTGCTCCTCACATTCTTGACTCAAACCGTACTTTCATTGATGATTATCAATATTTATACTAATATAAACTGGCACCAAGTCATATTGATCTTATATCACTAGTACCTAGTGAAAAACGTAGAGTAGTCCTTTTTGATGGAAATTCACAGTTTTGGAGAAAATATGAAGATATTCTAGCCTTTTACATATTTCATGTTTTGTTGCTATGAAATTATACTGGTGTTTGTTTAATCTTCTGTTTATTTCTCAGAAGACAAACTAGAACATGACACTGTATTGTATCATTAAATTTTGATATGATTAGAATTTAACCACTTCCTTCACATTCATGGCCTTTCAAAACATAAGAGAGATTTTAATACAATATTTCGAATTTTTTGTAATTGTTGGTTTTGATTTTTCTGAAATTTGATTCATAAAAAGACCTGAACTTTATATATTCGTCATGGTATTGATTATTTATGATATAATATAATATGATGAAGATTAATTATTAACTACTTTAAATGTATATACAATGAATAAAAATTTGACAATCTGTGTTGGGATAGGAGCGGTTGTATACCGCGCACTGGGACCAAGAGTAGGTCGAGTGTCTGTCAGTCCTAACGGGGGCTGTACCGGTAAGCCTTAATCCCAACATATTAGTTTGTTTCATCATTTTTATATAAACGTAATCGCTCACGTTGAACGGTTATTTTGGATCCTAGTAGCAGTAGTACGTATCCAGTTTAATACAGCAATTACAACCACGTATTATTTTAATGTAAAAGGATATATTTAATAAATATTTGAAAATTTTTTGTCACAATCAAACGTAATCCAAATTGGTTTGCTGATAAGAACTTTGGTATAGTCAGTATCGTTCCATATTTCCATAATCCTTGGAGAGAATATGATACATTTCATGATAATTTTGATTTATTTCGATTATATGCACTCGACATCAATAAATTTCCGGCGACTCGCTATAGCCTTAGCTAGAACTGAATATTGGTAAAGCTACTTCACACAACTTTCAGTCCTAACTAAGGTTACAACGGAGCGTTGAGAATATATTGACGACAGATTTCCACACTGTCGTTGTATAAAACCG
Source organism: Aphelinus atriplicis (assembly GCA_020882685.1). Taxonomy (NCBI): domain Eukaryota; kingdom Metazoa; phylum Arthropoda; class Insecta; order Hymenoptera; family Aphelinidae; genus Aphelinus; species Aphelinus atriplicis. Next base: position 64,167,858 of record CM037073.1, on the reverse strand, counting down.
GGTTGATAATTTGTTGCTGTAGATCTAATTATATTCAACTGGATACGACTTTTGATGATCATTAATGATTAGAGATCTCTTGAGAACTATGTCGATAGTATTGTACATCATAGTATATCATTTTTTGAAATTTCCATCATCTCACACGTTATGAATTTCCATGGAATGCTTAGGTCTCAGATTGTTGAAAATATAGAGTTGATGCATCCTGTTATTGTGACTAGACTTCTTGTAAAGTATTGAAATAGTTTGGTTCGAAGTTAATTGGGAAAGCAGAAGAATTCATCAACTAAATTTATGTGTATTCAAGAAATCTAATAGAACTCATGTTTTTTCTTAATTCATTTCATTTTAAATTATTTTGTTCAAAATATTATCATTATTATGACTTTTATTTGTTTCCTTTGATCAAGCAAACCTAGACCACAGCCACGAGGCCCATGCCTTACAGTAGGATGTCTAAGAACCAGCTAGTATAGACGCTATCCTAATTTTCAACCACTCTTATCTAGCCCAGGACCGCTTTCTCATTGCTTCGGACAAGAGATTATTACCTTTCACTAGTGCATTGTCTTCATTTGTTTATTCGTTCTTACTACAAGTCCCCTAGAAGAGATTCGGTGTCAGTCCTCAAGGCGCCACTCTTCCTTTCTGTCTAATAGACACCTCAATGTAGGTGATCACATGCGTCTACTAGCCGTAATTTAGTAATATTTGTTGAACAATTTCATAGGGTGAGATGCTTCATTCTATTGTTTCCAGTTTCTGTCTTTCTGCTGTCCGTCTGTCATTCTCGAAGTATGTCATCTGCGCCGCGCTGATCTAATCAACTTTTCTTTCACGTTGCGATTCATACTTTGCTTCTTTGTAAAAGTAAGATCTGAAATATCCGTACCTGGTGAAGAACTGAGTTGTGTAAAAACTTGTCACTATGGAATCCTTCTCTGTTCAGAACTTCAGGTTCGTCATCAGTCGGTCCATTCATCTGTCCGGCTGGCTATCCATCTTTGTCATTTGTCCAGCGTCACTTACTTGCATATTCTTTACTCTTCTCATGAATTCTTTGAAATTTTCATGCCAAAAGATCTATGAGGATTGCCATCGATACAACAGAGAGGCTTTTTTTTGAAACCACCTACACATAAACCTCATCACACAGCTTACCCGGAGCGATCCCATTCTCTGCGCCGACTCCATAGCCTTCCGACACTGATTGTATCTCCATAGCTTCCGCCTAGGTTTTCGCCTCATATAAGAAGATCGAGTGGATCGTCAGCATGAGAAGCCGCCATTTCATAGGTTTCAGTCCCAACGTATTCGCCATGAGTCGGCTTAGAGCTTTAACTCTTTTGGCGGCCTTGTCCGTGACTCGTTGAATGAGGGGCCAAAGAGTCAACTTCGTATCTAGATTCACCCCTAGGTACTTGGCTTCACTTTTGACCTCCTCGATCTCTGTTTTTACTTTTTACTCTCATTGGCATCAGCGTTCAGATTGTCTTCCACTTCGTGAGAACAATCTCCGTTTTTTATGCTATAGCTGGAGTCGTCTCATAACCTGGTTCAGTTACTCGTGTCCATTCTATATCCTGATCGATTATCACTTCCTTCAGCGTAAGCTTTGAGTGAATCGGTTATTATTATTATTATTATTATTATTATTATTATTATTATTATTATTATTATTATTATTATTATTATTATTATATTATTATTATTATTATTATTATTATTATTATTACTATCATTATCGAACATTCATTCATGACATCAATAATGTCGTTAGATGAAAATGCGTTTAGGGAATCATTCGTAATCACCATATATAACTCCTTCATTACACATAGATACAGATCTGCTACAAATTATAACTTTCCAAATAACCAAGACTTTTCACATGCGACTTTTCTGAACATATACAAAAATAAGAAAAGATAGAAAAGGTATACGAATTTATAAAAAATCAAGAATCGCTTCTCGATCATTCTCTCATCCTAAACTTCATAAGAAGGATTCATCGAAAATCAAGTTATACTTTTTATGAAAAATATAGGTCTCTTTATGACTTTTTATAGGTTGCACCACAATTTTCTTCGATGACTCTTTTTTTTAGGGTCAGTACTGTAGAATTTACACACACTGACTCGTCTCAAACATACACGGAAATTAAATAGAATAAAATCAGATAAATTAGCTGGAAAAAGTGGATTCGATAACATTATAATCAGAAAATATAATGGAATATCTAGAGTTAGCTTTCATTTCCAAGCCGCATTCAATGTTTTTGAGCAATGTCATGAGGTAAGAGAATGAAAATCGTGTAAGAACATATTCAGAATGTTTCAACATTGCGAAACGAAATTTATCCTCATCTTATAAAAAAAAAGTCTAAATTATATCCGTGTATAATCTTCGCTACTGCACCACTTTAAAAAAATCGATATTGCGCATACATAAAATGACTGCCTATAGCTCAAAGTGAATAGCGATCCCTTGATTATAACCTATTTTATTTTTTCTTCAACCATACAGTTAATTGATATTTCTTGAAAAATTGAACCAGTCATTAATTCAATTACATTTCAAAGCACTTGGTATTACTCACTCAATATTTCTGAGAAGTAACGTGTGCATCACGGTGCATAAAAAATTAGGTGACTAGAATTAAAAAAATAAAATTTTACTTTGGAAGAATTGATCATAAGAAACATTGAGCTTTTTGTTTACTTCTGCAGAAAAACCGTCATGCAGTTTGTTGTTTTATTTTACAGTTAGTTTTTTTCTTTTACTTACAAATGTTTTATTGGAATCAGTTATTCTTAAGGTATTGAAAAAAATTCTTCAGAACAATGGTTCTAAAATAGTTTTGAATATTGATTGTCCGCTGCTATGGATCATTCTATGTTACCCAAATAAAAATGAGAGACAATAAGTCAAAAAAATATTAAAAAATGATAAGTGTTGTGAAGAAGAAAATGACGAACTCGACTGGGATAACTTAGACCAAAAGAGATGTTGAAGGCTACCAAATCAAGAAGCAGTCTCATCCAGGGGCGAGTAATCTACAATCTACCTAGACCTACTGTCTCTTAGAAACGACGTCGTGTACACTATATTTCTCTATCTTTGTACAAATAGAAAGAATAGAGTACTACATCCGCGGGACGATTTTAAGAGATCCGTTTTTCATTTAATTGAGAAAATAACAAGTTTTTTCCTGAGATGTATTTATAAGAAACAAAGCATTGTCTTATGAAAATTGTAATAGCCTACTGGAAGCAACTTGCATCACACGCGAGCATTTTTCTTTTCGATGATTGATCACATTAGGATAATATTATCCAAACATAATATTCTTTGGATTTTTGAATACAAAGCTTGATACTAATATTTAATTGAAAGAGTTATTGTAATAAAATTGTGCACTTTTGGACTACCCACACTAACGATTGTACAATCCTCACCAAAAAGCTTAAGTTAAAAGCAATTGTAGGTTCAGATTACGTATACTCGCCTGCACTATCATCCTCCGCTGAATCTTCCTTCCCTTATTGTCTCTAAATCGTCCTGCGGTGAGACGAAAGTTTGTAGTCCAGTGTAGAGATCGATTTTTTCATCACTATTGTTATCTCTATAACGACGTTAAATTAGCTTTCTATTGGTGCTAGACCATCGACGTAGTTGATAATATAGTAAAAACATGCATATTAATTATCGTCTGATCTAATCAGTAAGAGTGTACACGAACAGTTAAGCTTAGAGAAGTTAGGTATAGTGTATCGCAGTTAATCTTAATGAATGAAGTATGTACCAATGTCTTCAGTAATTGAACCGTATTTGTAACGTGTTTCGTTCAGATTACATCATGTTCCTATCATAAAAATTAATTATAAAATGTAAGCAGTAGTGGAAAAACGTCACATTAGCAATGACGTGTTAGCAGTGAGTGCGACGACGTCAGGTTTTCAACGCACACGTATAATGTCAACCTGGCGACGTTGTAGTTTATAGTGGCGATTAGATTTATAGCTAATTTTCCTGTTTATGTTTTTTGTAGAATAGTAAAATTTAAATGTAGATAGTTACGATATTTAACACAGATAATATGTCTTAATCTTATGGGTGTCATGTGTGTATTTTTGCAGATTAATTGTATATGATAACGTTTGGTACTATTCGATACTCATACGTCGAAGCACCTTTCTGTCATGATTAATAGTTATACTTAGGTTTGTTCAATCATCTATAGGTATAGCAAAGTATAATATACTTTGCAATGTGATTGATCATATTACATTGTTATTAATTAACTAAATAGCGCTAGTAATGCGAATTAGATTAGAAGAAAAATTAACATATTGTCATATTAAACTTGACGCGTAGTATAGATTTTTCTAACCTAATGAGTATTCAAAAAAATATAAATTAATATTCATGCTGCGTGTGAGCGTGAGTGCATAGTACAATATATAGTTCAAAATTGATTGATGAAATCAGTCAATTCACACTTCGATTATGTTTAATATATGTATTCCAAGTGCCAATTTCATCTGACACTTTTGAATGAAGCCAGGAGTCCGTTACACCATTATACCAATGTGTTGTTCGATGAGAGATCGCGATAAGAATAATTTTCGAAAACATTCGAAACTCGTTCCATGGATTGGACGTGATTGATTCGACACAAACTTGATGTTCGGTTAGTCTCCTCATTCGGTAGCAGTACTTATATGCGTATATATGTGGATGATTCTTTATGGAATCGATTCTACTCCATCGTATCATCTTCTCAACATTTTTTTTTCATTTTTTTGTGATACTCTAACCTCACTTTACAGAGGGTCAGAGGTGTTGTTTTTGCTGTTTTTATCGTTTCAGAGTAAATTTTGACCTCGTTTTGTTGTGGGAACTAATTGAATTCTCAAAAAAAACTAGTTTCAAGTTCTCAGAGGTACATTGTTAATAAAGCTACTTTTAAGTTGGAAATGCGATTTGGAAAGGGTGCAAACATCGCTATCATCACTCGGATGAGCCCAAAATTAACTTTCGTATTTATTGTATACACCTATTGTGATTTCAGAGTGTTTCAGAACCCGAGTGATTATAGTGTAGTTGAACCCTTTCAAAATCACTTTTTTAGCTTAGAATGAGATTCGTTGACCCCCTAAAATACTTTTAGAATATCGAAATCATTTTTTTCGGGAAATTTGATGAATTCCCAAGATAAAATGTTTCATTCAATTTTACACGCAGAATTCATTTGAAGGGTGTGAAAAAAAAATGTTTAAAATGTCTCTAAAATTGCAAAAGCATTACCCTTGACCCTCTGTAAAGTAAGGTTAGAGTACCTCAAAGACTTTTAGAAAATCCAGACAAGATGATACGATGAGGTAGAATATGAAAGAAATAAGACCGCCGAATTTCCGCCAAATATATATGAGAATGATGGTAAATGCTCGCATCCGTGTTCACGTGTATGCACGGGATTATATTTTCTTTGGTGGATATTTGCGTTAATAAAAATTCCAGTACAAATACGGGCAAAGGAGGAATCCGCTGGAGGCAAGCGAGTCGTGTAGCTTGATCTTGAAAAAAGAGGCTCGAACGACAGGTGGAGGAGCGTCGCGAATTCGACGGAACTCGCTGAGAAAAGGGCCAGGAAATTGTGGTGCAGCCAGCAGCTGCGCAGTCAGCGGTGCATCTCAAGAGATTTTCGGATAAGAATATTCGCGGTGTATACATAGAGCAAAGCCCCCAGCTGGCTCCCTCGCGAAGACGCTCTCTCTCTCTCTCTCTCTCTCCCTCTTTCTCTCTCTCTCTCTCTCTCCCTCTTTCTCTCTCTCTCTCTCTCTCTCTCTCTCTCTCTCTCTCTCTCTCTCTCTCTCTCTCTCTCTCTCTCTCTCTCCGGCTGCAGCCCGCGCGACTCGTGTCACGTTAGAGAGCGAGCGAGCGTACCAACGGATGAAGGAGAGAGGGAAAGAGAGAGAGAGAGGGAGGGAGAGAGAGAGAGAGAGAGAGAGGCGGGAGGGTGGCCAGCCTTATTCCGCAGGATTTCACGTATATTCGCCCGTCCTTATCCGGTGTCTCGATCGCTTTTACGTCAGTCGCGCGGGCCGGGGTCTAGAGCCGCGTGCGCGAAAGATGCACACTCGAAATAGATGAACTCTTGGCCTACATCCCCCTGGCAGTCGGGTACGTATATGCTCGTCGGGCCGTGTCTCTCTTGCCTCATGCTCGCTAATGCGAATCGATATAAGAATATGCCAAAGACGCATCCGCGTACGCGCAAATCCACGAAACCGGAGCACATCTGCGGATCGAATGATTTACGCCCGGGCGCACCAGTGTTCTACGGATATTTTCAGGCCGATTGTGCCCTATCGGTTGATCTGTCGCCGTCTCTATTTGCGGATCCATCGTCGCCCGACCGCTCAACAGCCCGCATCCAAAATAAGCCGGGCTCTCTCACACCACTGTACTTTTCTCGTAGTTATTGCGCCAGATCAGTCTACCTGCAGCTTCTTGTATGCTGCGATTCAATTTGGGCAGACTTGACACTTTGGTACATCGGCTAATTTTAACTTGGAATACGTACCACCTATGAATTCAATTGCATTCCCAGATCGACCTCTGTTTCAGTTGATTTCGCATCCAATCAACTTGAGAATTCACTCGTATAGAAGTAAAATCTACCGGAACAGAATATTTGTAGATAACTAAGTTTCTTCATTTTTCTGATTAATCACGCCAAGAAATACTATCGACGTTGATCTTGATTATATTAACAGATACCACATTCCAACTGTTCTCCCGTGATTCGTGCGATAAAATGATGGGGCGCGGTAAAAATTAGCTCTAATATTACTAGCTATGTATTGCTACTGATTCATTCTGCTCGGGATTCTAATGCGCAGTTCTGATGAAATCAATTTGAGGCTTTTCAGAGAATTTTTCTCATCGTAAATTGAAAGCTTAGCAACTTCGATATTTCGCCTGTCCATTCGGAATTACGGAATATACATTCTATTTTCTCGTTCCTAAAAATCAAGTTTTATGTTATCATGTCATAGTAGAAATATATTTCAACAGCTTTTTCATTATCTCGAGTGTTATTATCAGGACTGTCAATGACTGATAACATTCAGAGCTTTCAGACAATCCTCAGAGCGCCATCTTTTAAGTGAAATTTCGATATACATAGAAGCACTCATTCAAAATCACAATGTAATATGTTGCTGAAAAAATACAAATTAATCAATTTTCTCTTTTCCTCTTCAGAACCAGATACAATCAAAATATATGGCATTTTGATAAACAATTATTTTGATTAGAGCAGTCGTCGGTTAACCATGCTTATTAAAGTCACAGCCTGAACACGCATACATTAACAATGCTCATAACTGAAATCAAATATGCACGAAAGTTCTTATAATATATACTGTAATGCGTGAACTACCGCTCTAATGCTTCATTGCACATGCAGGCAAAATAACCGGATTTTCAGTCAAATAATTGGAACGAGAAATAATAATTCTCGTATCCTCATCTACAACACATTGGATAATTTACCATTTTGACTTTTCTACGTTTTTATTTCTGTCTGAATGATTTTGGCATCGGATCTTTGTTCACATTGATTTAACCAACAATACTGATCGATAAATTCTAAAAAGAATTAATACCGAATTCTACTGATCCGGAAAAATTTCGTAAAACAACATTGAGGAACGATGGTGATAAGAATTTTATGTTTCAGTGGATCTTACTAATGGACAACTCACCCCAAACAACAACACACCCTTGCTGACACAAGCTCTTTCTGGTACGTTATTTTCCTGGATATTTTTAATTATTAAAAAAAGACAAATTTCAGTAAATCTGAGAAAATATCTGAAATTTAAATACTCTCTACGTCTTATTTTACGTTTGTGAACAGCACACATAGAACAGCTGACTACCGAAATCTACGCTTCGATCTAAATCAAAATTCAGATCAATAGGTTCCTGGGTTAGATTTTTCATTCAAAAATATTAGTTATATGTATAATCCACAAGAACTCGATTATTGTCATTGCAATAAATTTGCTGTGAAATCATATCCAAACATTGTGCCAATGATAGTCAACGTATGAATTGAATTAGAAAAGAGGGGAGAAACATACATATCTTCAATTTGAAAATTTATCTTCAGGAGCTGCTTTTAATTTTTAAGCAACTAGGCAAATTCCGCAAATAAAATCTCTGTAAGAAATATGGCAATCAGTATGAATCGTTTTTGAATATAGTATTGATTAATAATGTAAGACCCTATGTACGTATTGAAGTGAAAAATCTTTCATCCTTACTGTTTATTTTGGTGATGGGAAGAGTAGTTATTATGTGACACGCATAGGAAAATTTCAAAGTGATACTTCATACAAATTTGTATTCATTAATGAATATATCGATTATTCAACATGATTCCTAGCTGAAAATAATATAATACAGATCGCGATCTATTCTGTCGTAGGCGTTAATCTATAGAGTTCTCAGTTACGTATAATATTCATTTTGACCTATATTATTTCAAGTTTTTTCACAATAATACACGAATATAAGTCATTGATTCATTCGAGCCGGCGTTAATCCATCGCGCTTGAAACAGGTGCATTAGCTGTTCGATAGAAAATACTTGAAACTACGGGTAAAGCGACTTTTTGGGCGAAGCGGGACAAGAGCGGATTCCGCGAGTCGCACATGTGGGACAGACTAGGCGGGTGCGGGGGCCGCAAGCTCCCCGATAAAGCTTCTTCTCAACCCTGTCCCCCAAGTATTCGCGGTCTTGGCCTGCTGAGTCGATCCCATCCACTCGGACTTTGCTGCGCCCCGTGCCGTTCGCAATCTCCTCCCAAATAAATCAAACTTTTGAATCGCACTGCCACCTTCGCCCATTTCTCGGGACTTTGTGCTTGTCCCCTCCCATCTTGCTCGCATCGACAAAACTTTGTGACTGGCCTGGCATTGTCGAGCGCTTAAAAGCTGAATGGATTTTTAGATTGTACGCGAAAGTCGTATGCGCCTGGACGATCGGTTTACCATCGATCCCAGGCTTGCGCTCCGACCCTCCTTCCTCATGTCAAATCTCCTCGCTCGCTGCTTCCTCTTTCCTTCGGGTCTTTTCCTTTTTCGCGCTCCCGCTCATTCGCTGTCCTCGTCGTTTATCGAGTGGATACACTGGATGGGGCGTGTATATTCCGACGGATCCTCGTATTTATTTGAGCCTTTAACGGGTCATTGGCTATAAAAATGTTTTCCAACTGCTCTTTCTACTTTGTTATTGACGTATTCAACGGCTAAGAGACTTCAGATTTCACAAAAAAGAATCTTATCATTCGGTCAATAAGCCTTTGTCAAATTTTATGGATACTTTTTCCTATAAATTTCTCATTCTGCCAATTCTTCATATAAAGATACTTCTTACGTGTTTTAATCGAGTTCCCAGTGAATTTTTATCTCATTCGGAAAAATCTGTCGATCAACAAATCAGTACGTGAAGTTCTAGGTATACATGTTGGGTGTCAAGGAAAAAGATTAGTCATATCTTTAGAAGATATGTGAGGGGCCTAGAAATAGAATTACGTTGTGAATTTTCAATGGCGTTGATTTTTTGTGACCACCTGACGACCATATCTATAACTTATCATATGAACCCTTGATTGTGGGATTTTTCTCCCAAAGAATAAAACTAAAAACTCTCGACTTTGGGGTACTTTCTCCAAAAATCATTTGAAAAATACTAAAAGAGGCTATTTCGAATAAGACAGGAACCTTCTTGTACTTTATCATGTACTTTGTTAACGATATCTGACAGAAGATTCGGTGAATACCTCAATTTCCTGGGCGACTGATGAGAAAAAATAACTCCGCATTATGTCGTTAAATTCTGTGCTATAATTCCTCTAAACGCCAATTGTAAGGTGGAAATACAAATGGAGAAGAATGATTACGTTTCTATCTCTTTCTTTTCAATGGGTTGGAATTTCACTAAAAAGTCCCTTGAAATATTAATCATTGGATGAAAGAAGTTCAATAATAGGCAGATCATATCCGGAAAATTCAATTCTCTGTCCTGCACAATTCATAATGACCTCAATAATTGATGATAATCCCTGAACTTCTGAACTTTTGTTTGTAACTAACTTTTCCATATTATATACACGCTAGTTCTGTGGCGCTTCCAATTAACATTCTCGATGATTTGATAATTCCGCACGACTTATAATAAAAAGTTTTAATCGCATTCTACATTTGAAATTGGATTCGGGTTAGTTACCGAGCTCAACAATAAATTATTCCTTCTGAGCATATATAATACATCGAAGTATGTAGAATACAAATAGAATTCAACATCGAGACGTAATTCATAACATTTATTAATCAAAGTACATTCGATCGCATTGATTAATGGGATTGCACCGATCCGCATTTTCGACCTGGTTTTCATTCTCACGGATATTCCCTCTATGTGTTCATTCACCGACACGAAATATTTTATTTCTTTTGGGTGGGGTATAAATATAGCACGTATAGTAGCGGGGTGCTTTTCAGATAGCCTTACGTATACAAATACTATTGCGCGGCGTCAGACCGTTAATCGAAAAACGGGAGTAAACGAGAAACCATACGTACAAAGGATTCACGTGATGCCGATGTGAGCTATGAGGCCAGCTATTTCACAGTGCTGCGATGCAGCTGCATTCTGCAAAAACACCTGGAGCTGCACCCGTGAATCACTGTTATTTATTATTTTCTTGGTTTGCATTCATCACGTACAAGATCAACGAGCCTTTTTTTGTTCCCGTGAAAAACCGTGTAATCGGCGTAATACAACAAAAGATTGAGAGCGGACCTCATCATATTTTTCTTGCTTGTGTGCTCTTTGAAATATGGATGCGATTCAATTTATGACCTTTGCATATCACAAAATCCTATAATGGAAGGTAATAATTTCGTTTGGCTGCCTTGTTTTTGATTCGGAAATTATGATTTTACGCTGATTATTTACCGAATTTACGATAAAAATTGCTTATTTGGTATATGGATATGAGAAACTTCAAATTTCGTAAATGCGCATTCAATGTTTTGATTCGTCAATTAAATAACGTTCTTTACTTTTAATATTTATTAGTTACAAACAGCATTCTTGATCAATCGATACGAGTATATTCATGCCTTGTTACCAAGTCTACTTTCCACTAAAAATCAAGATATTAAAGCCCGAAAACCTATAGCGAAAATTCGTTTTTGAAAACGTTTTCTACACAAAACTTTTCATTAGGTTCCAGTCATAACGCTTGTTGAGAAAATAATTCGATTACTGGGGAAAAAAGAGTCCGTTATTTCGGGTTGTAGCATCAGCGATGTTTTGCGAAGTATGATATTGAGAAACCTCGATTTATAATTTAATGTGATTTTTTTCGGCGAGATTATTAGCGAGTAATTGTGCAACCAATCGATCTTAGAGTAAAAAAGTTCATTTAAAATGATTGTTTGGCAATGAGAAGCATAACGAAACAATGTTGTATTCCAGTGATGAACAACTACCAGGCGGCAGCGCAGGCCGGCTTCCCGCCGGCGTCGCCGCACGGAGCCGGAGGCCACGGTGGGCCCCAGGGCCGCTCGTTCCCTGCGGCCAACTCACCCGGGCCCATCGACATGTACAGTTCGAGCGCGGCTGCGGCCGCCGCAGCTGCAGCAGCCGACTCGGCGGTCGCCAGCTACGTCCAGGCGGCCGCGAGCCCCCAACCACCCACCACCGCGTTCCCCGGGATCGCCGTCTCTCGTGCTCCGCTCAACTACAGTCCCGTAAGTATCAGTCGCACTTGTTCTCCTTTGTCCATTGAATCACGAGTGAATCATCGAGAAAATGTATTTGACACTGTTTGAATGAGTCTTTGTTCAACTAATTTTTAAGTAATTCACATCGACAGTACTTCGTTCACTCATCTTCAATAGAAAAGAGTACACTAATTTTCTTATCTTTGAAATCAAAAGTACGTGCAGAATTGATTCGGTCATCTTTTTCTGTTTCTCGATCCAATCAAACTTCGAGCTAATACGGGGAGATGACACCCGTGTCGTTAGTAACAATATGACGTTATTTACATTTGAAGTTCATCTATATCTATCGAAAACTCCAATCTTTCAACGTTCATATTTTCTAAAAACAATTAATTTGGACAAAAATAAAAAAATACTACCTGATACTTTTCCAATTGTTTAAGTAATGCACATGAAAAAAGTAAGTGTTTTAAAGAATTTTTCAACCATATTTCGGGAGCTGATACATATTATATATTTCTCTCGGAGATAAGTATTCTTTGAAAAACTGCTTTCAATTACAAGTATTAATTTTTACAATATAAAAGTCAAGTGTCAGATTACGGTATTAGATTTTATGAAATTATTTCAGTTTTAGACGTGCTAGTCTTGGTAAGATGCTATGATGTTCCCTTCTAAATATATAAAAAACAAGATAAAATTTTGTAAATATCAACTACTTCAATTCAGGGACTATGTGTAGACGTATCAACGATAGAGTCAGACTCGCAGACATTAAAACAATCGCGATTAGAACTCAGGGACAACATATTCCTTAATGATGAGTATACACGCGCGCAGCAATTCCGATTTCTTGAATTCTCGCACGCGAACACTATAAAACTCCTCCCTCCCCCTCTCCCACAAAGAAGAAAGAATAGTGAACGAGTGAGAAACGATACCACCAGCACAGTATCTGATTCTTCTTTCGTGCGTTTCATTGACGAATCATTTGGCTGTCAACGCGGCTGCACTTCCATTAATCACGCGGAGTCTCGTATCTGGCGTCGGTTCGTCTACCCTTGTAAAGCCGACGTAATAATGGCTTTCAGCCTCTTCAGCTCGTAGAGATATACTGATTTTTCATCGAAAATAGAAGCTTTTGCTCTGTGAATGTTTCTCTTTCATCTGGAGAGGACACAAAAAGTTGTGAGACCACTAATTACACAGTTATTAGGTTATTTTATAGTCGTATGAACTAAACACTGCAGGCATAACCCAATTTTTACGTGCATATTCTGGATACATTTAAGGTAATCTCTTTGCGGAATGATAGTCTGTGAAATTCAATTCGATAAATAATTACGGAAATAATCGCATGGTTCTAAAATTAAATTTTATACGCTTATTCTCACTGATATAAGCATAAGCTGTCAAAAGTGGGATTCTCGCAAATGCTTGGTTGTATAAGATACAAATAATTTGCAAAATATTTGTCCCACCAATGCGGTATCGGCTATCGGATGGCTCGCGACCACATTCTAACGATATGAGGACAATTTTTATCGAAACAGTGCTGTAGCTTCTATTTCTCTTCAGGTTTAAGTTATTTACGGTCTCAATATTGATAAATTATGGTGAATATGACGCTTGTAATAAGACCGATGAACTAAAAATAGCTCACCTCTTCTGTGTGTATGAATTGTACGAACGAAACCCCATAGTATATAATAGCATGCAATTGAAAATAATATGATGAAAATAACTGGAAAATCTATTTATATGATTTACATGATTTTTGTTTTTCTTTAACAGTGTGAACAATCGATTAATTCTACCAACTACCTCTTTCAGGGTCCTTTGATACCAGCGGCATTCACTAATGGCTACCATTGAGCCTTGTTAAGGCATAACATCAGGTGCGTTAACTATAGTACATAATTCTATAAGTTAATCAGAATTTTTTCAGTAATAGAATCAAAATCTTGAGAAAAATATGATAACATGCTCAATGAGGCCGTTAATAACTTAGATATCTTTTGATTAGAAATTATTCAGATTCATTCGAAAGTATCTCTTTGCTTAGTATAATGTGTAACACAATAATATTGTATATGATGTAGGAAAATTTACAGAATAATCTCATTCGATTAATGGAGTTGTAATGCATTTGGATATGTAAATGAGAAAAAAAATTGCTATTGTTTCGCAGGATGGACGAGAGGGCAGAGTGCAGCATGGTCGACTAACGGCATTACGATTCAATCAACGCCAGAGCAATAGCTCGCGATTAATTTGAATTAAATAAATATAAATACACATCGTGAGGAGCCGACCATGGGACTTGGTTTTCGACTTATGGAGAAGGTCTTTGTGCGCTAAAGGAAAAAAGATGGAGGATTGCGTTGAAACAAAAAAAAGAGAATTGATGGCGAAACTAAGAGATTGAAGCCAGTACAATCGCGAAAAGTCTGAGAAAAGGATTTTTTCCTTCAAGAAGAAATAACACACAATAGACGCAGAACAGAAAGTGATCCGTAATAAAAAAAGAAATGTTCTCTCCCTCGGAGAACTTCCGTAGCCTGGAAGTAATGGGACAAGTCGTTGGTCGAGCGTGGATAAGATGTATAAGCGTGGATATGAGTGTAATAGCGAATGAAAGAGGAAACGAAGTCCAAAGCGGTCGTTGCTAGGCGAAAAAAGAAAGGGAACAGTGATGAAGGTAAGAGGGCACGAAGAAAGGATAACCCCAAATTGCGCGTCGTTGTACAGTGTGTGCGTCCATGCAAAAACGCGGTAGTGTGTATGAGCTGCGAAAGCTTGTAAAACCAAATAACACAAGCCAGCGCGTTGTGAAATGATTTCGAGAAACGAAGGAATGAGTATTAACATACACATTCATGCTTGGAGCGTTCGAAGAGATAGATGCTTTAACAGAATAATACGAATAATTTGTAAATGATAAGAATTAACTATGCATTGTATACACAAAAAAATACACATCGGCAATACTACGCACGACCCTGCACGAAAAAGTCAAAAAAGGGAAAAAGAGTCTCCGCCGTGACCAAACCTGCGTTTTTGCGCTAGCCCATTCTCCGACATTGATAATTAATAATAATAGAAATAATATGATAATGATTTAATTGATAATGAACAATTATTATTATTATTAATTGCTAAATATGTAAGCGGCTAATTATATAAAGCGTGTGTGTATATATATTTGACGGAAAATATTGAAAATGAAATTTTTTGAATATATATATGCATACACTCGAAACGAAATCACAATCGATAACAGAACAAAAATAATATAGTTAAATATTTCATAGATAACTTATGACCTTACAAGTAGTGGCTAAGCGGGAGACGAGGATACCCACTTAGATATGAGAATTTTAAATGGGAAAAATTAATATAATGATGCGAAAGAAAAATTAAATTTTCCCGACGTGTATACGTTTGCAAATAAATACAATCGTTCTCGAGTATGGTTATGCTGGCAGATGGCTACAGGAGTGCAGGTACATGAATAGTGAGACCATTGTGAGTCAACGTATTTGCGCAATCAACGGGAAGTTTTAAGCGACTTTGATAAACGTATGGCAAGAATGAATCAGAAAATCGAATTGAACTTATATCGTTATGAAATCAAATTCTTAAGAGGCTAACAGGAATGAAAGGTCTGGCTCTAAATAGAAGTACCATCTTCAAATACATTCAGACTTCAACCTCTCAATCACATTCACTGAACTTTCTCCTTTCGTTTGCTTGAAAGCCAAAACATCCGACTGCGTAATCAACACTATCTGAAAATAAATTTCGAATTATATTAAAAAAAAATTAATTCAGCAATTACAGACTTGCAAAATAACTTGATCATCTTCATTGATCGTGTGCATTGATAAAACGGTTTCGAATCGATTGGTGTCAAGCGACAAGCATTTGAGTGATGAATTTTCAGATGAAAGTTTTCAAAAGAAAAGGAGCGATATGTATCGGTAGTCTAATCAAATTATTCGAAATAATACCCTCTCTACTTCACCCTCATACATACACGCTACGTATATGAATAATTATTATTACAAAGCGATTTTCTTACACATTAATGTCGTTATAAGTATTATTTTTACTGCTTTACTTTGTCACGTTTATTGCTAAACCGAACTCGTTACGTAATTTTATTCCCATGGCAATTCGATTCTCAATATTGAGGGCGAGTTATACTAAGGAGAAATGAATAAGGAACATTAGAACTTTGAGGAGAAAACAACACGATGCGTATTTTTAATTATAGCAATCGAGTGGTTATCTTAAGGATGTCAGAATGAGGCGAACAGTTTCAAATTAATCTCGCTCGTTTTTTCATGGTTGTAAAAAATCCAACTTCTTGAAAGAAGTGAAAGAGCGAGAATGAAACACGTACACAGTAAAAGAAATCGCATACTACACTCGGAATACTTGTAATTCAAGTAAATTTTCGTTCACTCCGTTCTTGAATATGTATATATATATATGAAATTTTGGTATTATAAAATTTTCTGATACAAATATTCATTCATTGGTGGAAAAATTTACAAGAAATATTGAGTGGATAGTTTGTATACCACCTTTTTTACCGTGTGAAAATGCCGAGCGTAATGTTCGTCATACGCAACGGTTGTTCAGGGTTTGAATATTAGATTTATAAGTTAATTCTTTAAGTCTTTAATCATTGCGAGAAAGAAAGAGAGCGAGAGAGAGAGAAAGAGATAGAGAGAAAGAAAGAAAGAGAGAGAGAGAGGGGGAAAGAGGGAGAGAGAGTTTTGATTCGAGTGATTGGATATGTTTTGTTACAATGCAATAACTATTAATTATTACTATTAAAATTGATCCTACTTATGGTTATTATAATTACTCCAATCGGTAGACAAAAATGATTAAATCAAGGGAATAGGATCAAGGTGAATTTTATATGAAAAAGGTTATGATATGGTTATATTATATTCCACGACAGGGTAAACGAAATATAGAACAATTTTTGGGGTGAGAGTCTCTTTGAATGGCAGCCATTTTGTTTTCTTCGATATGCGCACATGTCATGTTATGGGAAAAGATTATAGGCCAGGGATATTAGTCAATTTCTTATAAGAACGTAGCAATATATTTGAGCGTAAGGAAGTATCGATGTGAGAGCTTAATCGAATAAATAAATGTGATTGAACAGAATGTGTCTAGGGTAGATTCTAAGGTGATGCACTGATAGAATGCATACTTTGGCGAATTTGAAAAACGTGATGTGGTCAAAATCAATAATATAGACATATAATCGAATTTCTGATATTCATTCCAAAACAATTGTAGCTAATTCGGTATGTCCCAGTGCTAATGATGAACGATTATAAAAGTTTCAAGTGCATCGGACCAAAAAAGTATACACTAATTTTCGTAAAAAAAAAATGGCGAACTTTCTCGGCACAGTGAGTTAATTCATGGGATTAAAACATCTATTGACATGTAGGAAAAGAGTTCACTCCTCGATATTGGCCATTCTTGAAAATCAATAATATCTATAAAAAAAAATCATTTTTTGAAATATTAGAAAAACTCAACGGCTGGCCTAAAGATGACTTGTTTGCAACTCAGAATGTATTTATACTCGAAAATGATCAAAATAGACTAACTTTTCTTCCTATACTCTTCAAAACGTTTTGAAGCAGACACTACTATAATCACGGAATTCCTTGTAAACAGTACTCAAGTTTGTACAAAGAAGAAAGAACGACCTTTACTATTTGTAAAGTAGTCATAACGTGTAATAACTGACAATGGTAGACAAGTACACCAGCTCCATACGAAAATTCTGCAATAAAGAAGTATTTCACAGTTCACGAATGATAAGTGAAAGCGGTAAATTTAAAATTATGAGAGAATAGGAAAAGTAAAATGCAGCTTCGAAAATCGAGACAGTATCTAAAAAATAAAGATGATGTGAAAGAAAATCTGAGCAATGCGATAAAGATCTGACTTTTTCCGATCTTTTTTAATGCGCAACGGAACAACTGAATAGTTTCACGTAGTAGCGAAGATGAATACGATCATTTTACATACGATGTTTCGATAGTTCTTGCATAATTCCACGAGATGTACTTCATTTGATGCAGCACGATAAGAAGCTGATGAAATAAAAAGATCAATCAACTATGCATAATGCATCTGTAGCGTAAAAGCATTGTCTTCATTCAAAAAGTCGTCCAAAATCCTCATGAAAGATTAAACAAACAATTCATGTACGCACTAACTTACCAGTGATTATAATCAATTATGTATCGAGAAAAGAATAACGTGATAAGGGATACGTGATGAAGTTTGAGTGATGAATTGAAGAGAACTATGAGTGCAGAAGATAAAATCAAGAGAATTTTAAGTTACTCTGAAGAAAATGAAAGTGAAGGGAAGTGATTCAAAACCAGTGTGGTTAAAGTCTGCACGTTTATAAATAAACAAGAAAGAGGATGAATATTGAAATAATACGTCTAATAATCTACATCTAGTATATATATATATATATATATATATACATAAATATATATACAAATATATACATATATAAATATAATGAATGATAAGGAAAAGCAGAACATATATATGATTAATGTTTAAGGCGATTGAGAGAGGGATAAATAAATTAATAATGATTATGAAAGCAAAAGAGAATATTGATGAATTGTTTTATGCATTTGTATATAATAATTGATGTTTAAAACTAATATACTATTGTAATTTGATCATAAATTACAGAGACACATACAGAAAAACACGACAGAGAGAAACAATAAAGAATAAAAAGTGTAAGCGGAAGAAAAACACTAAAGAGGCTGTAGGATTCGCAGGGTAGCGTGGATAAATTCATACCTTGCTAATTCTCTTTTATTCAGAGAATAATGGTAGAGAAGAATAATTGTTAAAGATAAGAAAATCACAAATATCAGATGTAACAAGCTCGTCATAGGCCACAGTTGTCGCTTTTTATGTTAGGCACGACCTTTAATGACCATTGGTGTACGCGCTTTGCGCTCACATCCAGTTTCGATATAAGTACTAATTCACGCATCTGCATATATCGATAACTGTATATAACATTTTTCTTTGCATTCATATAGTACTTATGATTTAATTGATTTGAGACTTATTATCTTTGAATGGATTCCGGGTTGTCAATTTTTTCCTCGCATTAGTCTCTCATCTGATGCTATGAGCGTAATACTTTTTCAAAAGAAATCGGGGGAAAAGCTACGTATCTAAAACATTTTTCCAACAAATTATTGACGGATTACAGTAACATTCAAGCCTGAAACATAACTTACGGATACGAAGATCCTCCCAAATCGTTAGCCTCACATCCATTAATTCGTTATCGATATTTTTAGAATACATCAGTGCATACGACTATACGCACATGCATACATGCACATTTAGAATGCTTGAATCAGTATTGTATTGGAGGTTATTGTATACATCAGTATTTTAATATCTCGAGTCATTTCACTTTTCGTGAAAGTGAATAATTAAGACTTTCTTGAACGGCTGTGCCTAATTATAAGAAGTGTATTGACATAAAAATTGCATTCTCCGCTCTTCGGCGAATCTTACCGTCTCTTGCGTGAATATATACATATATAAATATATATTACAGTATAAATATATATAAAAGAAAAACCCAGTATATAACTATTGCATACACAATGAACAACAAAACGAAATAGATATCTATAGATAAGCGATCATACAAAAGCGTTGAATGGCGAAAAGGAATAATACTGAATGAAAAATTACTTTCAAATTTAATTTTTTTGCAACTATCATTACTATTCATGTGATACAGACGCTGCATAAATGAAGAGTTAGTCAAAATGGTAAGAAGTTGAGCAAAATGCTCAATCTTTGAAAGAATTAAAAGTGACATCGGGTGATAAAGCGTTCTAAAATCTAGGGTAATTCATAATGTTTCCTTTGTGTTTCAAACTAATACGATGAAAGACACGAAGAGATAAATACTAAGAATAACAACTCAAGGGGCAATAATATATTATTTGTAGCGTCGCAGTAACTTTTTACAACTTTGAATTTACTGCACAGAGGCAATTCCGAGATTTTTTAAGTGTACAAAAAGTCAAAACTAGAGGAAGTCTTTCCAGTTTTGAAAAAAATAGAGAAGCAATATCAAGAAAACATCATCATCGCATGGAGCTGCAACGACAGCAACTTGCGCATTTTAACCAGTCAATATATTATAAGAATTCGATCTGTGCAGTAGTATTTATTTTGGGAAAATCTTGGACAGCTTCTCAACATATAAGAAAAATAAAGAAATATTGCTCTATCAATGCAATTAAAAATGGACTCGAAAATCAGAACGTGCATGAGAAAGCAATATTACAGCAGTTTTTCTGAGCGTAAAAAGAGGTGAATTTTGCGCGAAAGAAATTCCTACATACGAGACAGAGATGTGAATGGTCTGGAGAAGAAATTGCGGTGGCTTATAATAGGGTTATGGACACTAAAAGTTTATTGATATGAGGAAATTCATCAAAAAACGAGTCACTTACAGCCAAGCTTTCTTATATATCTACTCTTGGCAAAATGATAATCTGAAGAATTTTTCCTCTACACAAATAAACTGGTCTAATATAACATAAATGATGGAAATCTTAAGTCTATGCAGCAGCCTTACACGTTACGTTTTTTTTTGTAGATCCTCGCTAACAAGTCAATATATTATAAAAAACGTAGAAAAATTAATGAATTCACAATTAAAAAATAGATTGATAAAATAAATACAAGAAGTACGAGGAGATATAATAGCTCTAATATCTTGCCTCTTGAGTTCAATTCCTCCGCATCACGTGGACTTGCATATATATACACATACACATATGTATATATATACATATGGATATTCTTTCGCGTCATCGATCAATACCGTCGATCACTCTCGAACAAAAATGGAATGAAGAATTTCATTGCTTATACACTCCTTGAATCGAATCCTATATAATATTGCTAGAAAACGTCTAGTTTAGTTAAAAATGGAGTAAAAAGGAAACGAAGAAGAAATCTTCGAAATTATGCGAACAATGCAATATGTTGAGTGAGACAATTAGTATTCTTAATTTTGTTTGTTTTTTTTTTTTTTTCAATGAATGGGAGACTGGATTTGAGGAATGATCAATCAGTCGTGGGTCATTATATCATACGGAAGTGAATTCAAATGAAAAAATCCTTGAAAAGGATTCAGAGAACGGAAAGGCGATGCAGAATGAATGAGTGAAAATATGAAAGTATGAAAAGTATGAAATGAATTGGAAAATTTGAAGTCGGAAAAGCATAGCTAGATAGGTACTTTTTGACAATTTTGAAGATGCGTCGATAAATAGGAGACAATCCCATTTGATGGATGTCTAACTGTCTAAAAGATATCAAACATCGCAAGGCGCGTCAAATACATCCACGGGGTGATCCTTATTATTATTATTATTATTATTATTAAATATAGTACCATTATTGTTATCTTTATTATTATTATTATTATTATTATTATTATTATTATTATTATTATTGTAATCATGAGTACATTCTAATATCAAAATAGTGATAATGTTTTTTTGTTCTTTTTCTGTTGATCTACTTTATCATTTCTTAAATTGATTGAACTTCAATCAATTTAAATTCTACTTTGTAATAGCGGAAACGAATTCCATCATTGACATTAATTTACTCTGAATATTTCATTATGCTATAATTATTACGATGCTTGTCTGCTATTTCATCAATTGATCATAACAACTACTTGATTTGTGTACGCCCAGTTGATGCACATCTAAAAGATCTTGCACTTTTAAATAGATTTTACAAATTATTCAAAAGAATCAAAATTTATGAATGATTAATTCTTCAAATGAATCGTCTTGAGTTAGATACAGTTTTGTATTTGTTTAAGAAAAATAAGATGATTGCATACCATATGCAATTAATCTTAAGTTTTAGTACGTGCATACTTTTATGATCAATATTGGACTCAGTTCACATTGAGACATTTTTTCTGACTGATTTTTAAAAAAATGACCAAGAAAGTTTGAACTCCAAACAAATTTTTTCTCAAATATAATTCTTCTTCATTAATTGTAAAAATAATTCATTAGAGATGTGCAACTCTGACTCATACCATGAGAATTTAAAGTTATTATGTCACTATTTGATTATCAATTATCTGATGATGGTGGATTGATTCGGCAAATTGTCGATTTTGATTCATCATATCGCCACACAGTATGTATATATAACCATGTGGATAATAAATGCACGCGAATAGAAAGAAAACAAGGAAATAGATAGGTAAAACGCTATGATAAAACTATACTTAGGATAACAAGGAAGAACGTGATATTGGAAAAGTTGAAGAGAAAGAAAATGAGTGAGAAGGAAAAATAGTTAGAATAAGTCGAATCGATTGAATCTTTCAGAGGTTATAGTAATGGTACACCCTTGTTTCTTTATGCGTAGGTTTTCCGTTAATCGATGTAATAGATAATGGAAACGGAAAAAAACTATTAGGCAAAAAATGAAAAAGAACTGAATAATTTTCAACTTTTTGAAAGAAATTCATGTCAGAAGGAAATTATTAGCTTCAATAATTATTGATGTCGAAGGAATGCTGTTCTCACTCCACCTGCAACAGAGCATGTTATAGAGAAAAATAAATTGGATACATGATTTACAATGGAGCATCCTAATCCTACAAAATTTTTCTTGAGAAGTTTAGTAAGAAACATTTTGTAGAATATCACGGATATGTATATTATTTTGACTGAAAATAATGCCAAGTAATAATGTATCGAGCTCTGCCTCGTCTTTTCTATAAAACTTGGAGGATATTTTGTACATTAATCACTCTAATGAGCGTATCGCTCGCAACTTAATTAATTATGCCATGTACGCTCAGAGCTCTTTTTTAGAATAAAGAGAAAAAATAAGGATTATTTATATTCTGCTTATTATACAAAACAGTATCTCCAATCTTACATTAACTTGCAAGAATATAGTCTTACAATGATATATATCGATAGAATATATTTGAGAAAATGATTATGACGATAATGAAAACAAAAAGAATAACATTTTTCAATGACACGACTTTTTCGAACAATATAATATTCACAAATGAATTCAGATTCACGTGAAGCGTTGAAACAACAAATGATAAGATTTTTTTACTATTCGCGTGTATTTAAGCCAAAGCAATATTAATTTATTCAGAATAATTTTAAATAATTTCTTGTAATTCTTAATCATGAATGTAGGGAATATTGAGAATATGAATAATATATTCTCAGTAAGAAAAAGGACAATTCGAAAGCCTAACGTAAATTTAATAGTCAATTAAAAATAAAAATGAAAATGTTCCAGCGGTCGACAGACGAAAATCTGCCAGAGGAACTAATGAATATCCCAATCGTAATCAGAGATATTCTTAGTTGGATTATTATTTGATGTGTTCCTTATATAAAATCATAATCCATCGTAATTCTATTGTTTCAAATATTCAACATATCGAACTGATCCCAGAGATCGAAGGTTATTTATACAAGTTGAAATTTTCGAAGGGATGACTAATCTTCCTATCTTTGTTACGGAAAATAATTTGGGAAAGGAGTTGAACAGCACGGTTCTCTATATTTAAAATGATCGAATGAAACGGCTCAATCGGGAATCATGCGATCGAAAGGTGACACTGTTGATTAGATTTGATCAATTGAAAGGGAAGAGCCATGCTTAGTCAGTGAACAAAAGAAATGTGATCTGTGAGAATATTTTTCACCGTTGTATTTTATGTTCTTGAATCAAGTATTCTCAAATTATTTTAGGTAGATCTTCTATTTCAATTTCATTTGATCATTATATTCAATTCCATTAATTGATCCGTTCGTAGTTCTTGATAATTTTTACTAATCCAACACTTATGAATACAAATTTATATTTTGTGTATTGATTGAATAGTGGATTGCAAATAATTCCTCAGAGATTGGCTTGGATTCTCAAAACGTGAAATTATTTCCACTGGATTCAATCGAAATAATAAAATTGTATAATAGTTAACAGCAATTCATCAAATAAATTAAAACATTGCAGCAGGCGAATGAGTAATCGGATGAGATGTTAAGTATGAGAGATGGGAATCAGCGAGAGGATCAATTGAAAAAATATGATGCATTATCATTCTTAATCAGATGTAAAACTAGGGGAATGAAATAATCACAAAATCAAATTGTAAGACGATTGGGATGTTCTTGATAAAATGATATAGCGAAGATATTTGCAATATAACAAGCAATAAATAGACCATTCTTAATTCGATTGTATACTGAATGATTATGTGAATGCTTAAATGAGATTTATTGAATTTAACGCGAAAGAACGCGAAGAATACCGATTTTACAACTTCTTACTATAATTGTAATGATACAATACGTATAGCGTCACATTAAAAAAAATCACGCAATTGTGCATTGCAATTAATGAGATTAATGGAAATAAACACAATGGAAAAAACAAATCTAATGAGAAGAACAGATGGTAATCTAAGTACGTAAAGTTTCAATTTTACACTACTGATAATAATGACATAGATATAAGTGATTATATAAGATATAATGATGATTTTTAATAATTACAATGCTGTACAGAATATTTATGAAGAGGCCTGCCTTTTACAGAAATGCTCAGAGAGAGGTGATCGACGAAAATTAAAGCTTCATCTGTTATCACAATTTAATTATTTGTTTGTGAATGATCCCTAAGTTCCCAATTATTATTCAGCACCGTATCTTTGAATAAGTATAAATATATTTACAATTGTTTTTCGGCTAAGGAGCGATGGATTATATAAGAGCCCTATGATTGTTGAACAAACCAAAATGAGTCGCTGATTCGAACTCTTGCGTATAATATTTTAGAGTTTTTAAATTTTAGCAATGAATGAAGAGCAAATGAAAAAGAGGAGGATACTGAAACGCAAGACTTTCATGATTCTTTTGATGAGCGTCGTTTTTTATCGGTGCACGACTCTCATTTTGAAAACTGTAGGCTAGACTAATAGTGGATGTTTTGTAAATTACTAAGGTGATGATAAAACAAAAAATTGAATTAAGCGCGGAGCGATTATACTATTTCAATGCGTATTAACGTACCTCCGTTTGAAATGCGATCGTTTCGTTAATGGAAGATAGCAAAAATGATAATAATGCGTGTTACAGCACAACACGAGTTTGTCGGGCCAAGTCGTTTTTCAAAATTTGACTAATTCGACTTTCCACGAGGAATCTCGGCATATGTAAGTGATGAAGCATAAAATGAATGTGAGAGCGAGAGAAGAAAAATTAGAAAAACAGTGGTTAAGCTGAAATACGAGTGTGGAAGAGAAAAAAAGATAGATAGGTAGAGAGTGAGAACCGGAGGGGGAGATAGTAAAGTGAGAAGAATGTAGGGTGAAGAGAAGGGAGAGAAAAGGGAGAAAGAGGAGAGAGAGAGAGAGCGAGCGAGAGAAAAAGAGAGTGTGAGAGAGAGAGAGAGAGAGAGAGAGAGAGAGAGAGAGAGAGAGAGGGCGAAAGAGTGACTGTGAAAGTATGCGAGGAAGAGATCAAAAGCGATATAAAAATAAAGCGTCAAGGAAAACCCTCTAAGAGTATTATGGAATACGAACAAATTGAATGAAACAACAAAATCGACGCTGAGTTTGATCGTGAGCGAAGAGGGCCGTAAATTTAATCAATTGTGTATGTATACAAACAAAAAATAAATATAATATGGCGATTATAAATATGACACTAATAAAACAAATAACAATATTGTACCCCTTTGTAAATATAAATATAATATAATGATTATTACAATATGATTTATTATATATATACTATATAAATATATATACATAAATATATATATACATATATATATCTAATGAATTCATATTACGTTTATTATTGTTTCAATTGATAATATGATTATTATATTATTATCGCGACGACGAAGACGACACGACGACGATGATAAATATCATTACAATTATGATATTATTATTAATATTTAAGAAAAGGTTCACAACGTGCCGTGTGTATGTGGGAATAAAATATATAATATAATGGACATTGTTCAATTCAACCTGTATGTAATTGTTATTTATTTTCCTCCCTAGGCCATTCCAATCTATTCAAATAATAAGTTTTATGAGAAACTTAAGTAGGCTTAATTGGCACTGATAAAACTCATAAAATATTTTATTGAAGCTTTGAAAGCAAATAAAAGTTATTAAGATTTCTGTAATTGTTACTCTGAGTTTTCAGTTGAAATGCTAATCAAATCAATCAGTAACCTGGAAAAATATTGACATAATAATAATAATGATACATGAATGTCAATTCAATTCTGAATTAGTATAATTTACTATTAGTCTAATGATATTTCGAGTTTGCGATTCAAGTTCTCAAAAATTCACGTTGTGTAAACGTGCTACAGTTACAAATATTTGAAATTTGCCGGAAACATAAGTTATCTTTTATCGGTAAGGTAGAATACTATTTTATAGAAGCACGATAATGTATCAACATTCATGACAGATATAGATGTCGCTTTCTATTCTATGTTTTCGTTCAGTAGTTTTCTGCAGTTTTCATAGGTCTTTCCTGTAATTGTCATGTAACCTAAGAAAAGAATTTTAGACGTCAAATTAGTTGTTGTTATTGTCTCCATTGTCCATTCCATTTGTAAATATGGGGATATTTTTTGCAAAGAAGAAACCATCTAGTCGAGTTACGGACCAGGATAAGGCTGTTCTGGTGAATATCTTCTTCAATACATTTAACCTTTTCTGAATTGAAATACTCAAGTCTCTTCTATCAATTACTCAGCAATTGAAGCAAACAAGAGATAAGTTGAAGCAGTACCAAAAAAGGATGGAACAAAATATTGAAAAAGACAGAGAGATCGCAAAGAAGTTATTAAAAAATAATCAAAAAGAGTAAGTCTTATAAGATTCTAGTGTATTCATATGATCACTGACCTTAACTGTGATAATTTTCAATTCCTAGTCGAGCTCTTCTACTACTCCGCAAAAAGAAGTTCCAGGAACAAATTCTAGTCAAAACTGATGGTCAACTAGAAAATTTGGAGCGGATGGTACATGATGTAGAATTCGCACAAGTTGAAATGAAGGTTATAGATGGACTAAAACTTGGAAACGAACAACTCAAAAAGTTACACGAATTATTGTCTATTGATGAAATAGAAAGAGTAATGGATGAGACAAGAGAAGGTGTTGAAAAACAACAAGAAATTGACACTTTGTTGAGTGGTGCTCTAACTGATGAAGATGAAGGCGATGTTGAAGTTGAATTAAATTCTCTGATAGCACAAAATGACGAAATAGTGACTCCTGAAGTTCCATCTGATGTCCCGTTACCGGATGTACCTGTCGATGAACCAGCTACAGGAAGAGAAAAAGGTAGCATATTGATAAAATAATTATGATTCTACCTATTAGCAAATACAAATAATAATCTTAATTTCATTTACAGCACCTGAGAGCAAATCACGAGAGCCTGTTCCTTTAGAAGCATGAATTTCACTAAGCTGATGGTTTTTATACTGCTTACCTGTATATATGTACAGCTGATGATATTTGATACTTTTACTGCATAGACTTGACTGTTTATATGTGAGATTAATTTTTCTCAAATATTGAATTAACGTGTGAACCACTTTTGATAATTGATCTAATTTCGAAAATCAACAACTACTAGATCGAATATGTCATTGCATTGTGAATGTCCACAATGTGCGTCATCAGTTATTTCTAAGAGTAATCTATTTTGAATTAATATAGTTATCATTATGGCAATATATTGTGATATAACAAATACAAAAACATTCGTTTATATTTAATAGTGAACACAGAATAAATTTATGTTAACTCATAAATATAATTCATATTATAAAAAAGATATGAGCATTATAATTTTCTTTTTTTCTTGATTGGTGTGATTAGAAATGTATGAAAAAGTAAGTTCATCTATCTTAAGATGAAATTTGATAACTGCATAATGCTACTTTTATATACAATTAAAATGACTAGGTGAAACTATTATTAAATATTTCGTATGTAAAATGTGTAAATTAATACATCTATTACATTCTTCTAAACAAAATCTCTGATGATTTCAAACTATTCCTCGAATAATATTACAATATACTCAGAAAATATATATTAACTGAATGCAGAAATTCTAATGAAGTAATTGGATGTCCTTATTTTAATATTCTGCTAACATCTATATTTCTGCCATGGTATCCTGGTTATTATTTCGCTTTCATTTTATTATTGGAAATCCGTATTGATGAAATATTACCCTGATTTGCATCACTTTGATGTTTAGTTTTGTAAATTTTAGAAAAGTATTCCGTTTGCTGATAAAACTATGGAACAAGAAATTTTCTCTAATAAACTCTTGTTTGTTCCGTCACACCTTTCCATTCAATCACACGTAAACATTCTTGTGAATTCACGTATTTGTGCGAAAAAAATGTAGTACCTATGAAGATTTGAGGAATTTATCAAATAACCATTATTTGCGGTATGTGAAATTCCTTGTTAATTCTTCAATATTCTTTGCAAAATTACATTGTTGTGAATTCAATGGACATCGCGAAGTACATCGCAGTAACGTCGACAGTTGTCAGAGATATAAGGTTTATGCGCACTTGATATCTAACAAAAGGGGACACTGCGCAGTCTGGACAAGTTACATAGCTTTCTTAATATATCATGTACAGAATCAATGATGATTCATAGATTATTCCAGGGAAAATACAGCATTTGGTGAAATCCTCGAACAAAACTAAATTGACTCGCTAAGTTTCATGTAGATTTAGCTCCCGGACTGCGGGTGTCCCCTTGTAGATGATCAATTTTATGTTAGGTGAACTCTCTTCACTCCACACTTACCATATACGCAGTATCAATAAAAATTGAATATTCAGATAATTTTAATGCTGTTTGAATTTCAACAATTGCATATATTGCAATAGTACGGGAATAATTTACAGCCCACTTTGATGTTCGTTGTAAATAATAAGACATTTATTTTTGCCTCCTGTCTCAAATTGCGGCGTTTCAGCAGAAGTTAGGGCACAAAAGGCCTCTATTCGACCCTTGATACATTCGACTGAAGTTGGTAAACGATAATTTTTTTAGAATGAGTCAGGAGTTGTCATAATGGATAATTCATGGATAATTCTACTGATACTTCTACTATGTCAATGGCCTTTGTGAGTGACCTTTGAGATATTTGTATATATCGTAATTTCTTTTGCGATTCATCATTTGTTAATTCCACTTGTAAATTTCAGACTTGGAATGTTCGTGGTATTTTTTAAAATTTTTTTTTATTCTTATAACGAACTATATAAAATATCCCCTAAATTGAATTATACAGAAGAAGTTACTCCTATCAACAGTTATCACTTATAATGTTGTTTCAGCCTGCTACGAAAGATTTGCAATTGCAATATTGATTCATGCCACGTCTGTTCGCAGATTTCGGCCACAACGAGTGTAACTGATCGATAGCCAGGTAAATTCATTTCGCATTTAATGAACTACCGTTGACTAGCTGCCATTATACGATAAAACATCATTTTTCACATGATGAAGGAAGTCGCGGAAAAGGAACGAGAGATTGGGGGAAAAAAATATGGAATTTAAACGAAAACTAGATGTTCATGACTTTTAGAAACATCATATTATAAAAAGTGCATTTAAAAAAATAAAAATAAAAAAAATAAAAAAAAGTGCATGTTGGGTGTAGTGTGAAAAAACCGTGAGACTAGGATAAATAGTATTAACCATTAATACACGAATCTGA
This sequence comes from Aphelinus atriplicis, assembly GCA_020882685.1. Lineage (NCBI taxonomy): Eukaryota > Metazoa > Arthropoda > Insecta > Hymenoptera > Aphelinidae > Aphelinus > Aphelinus atriplicis. The sequence goes on along the minus strand of CM037073.1, from coordinate 64,138,105 downwards.
ACCATTTTTGAGATATATCCTTCATTCCACAGTATAGATATTTTTTATTGTAATTCAAATTTTAATTTGCACCTGAACTATTAATAGTAAAAATAAAATAGCCACAATCATAGTAACCTCAGTATATACAATATTTCTTGAATACATGTGTTATCAAACTTGTACGTATATGAGTACGGAGCCGTACACCCTTCTATGGAATATCGAACCGCTATGCCCTTTTTATTTATAGCTTCATGTTGTCGATGAAATATTCAAATTATTGTCATAGTGATGGGTATTCTCATATATATTTGATCATATATGAGATATATAGAGCAGTAGTATCATTAATTTATACATTCTATCAGAAATGTTTATATATATGTATATAGACACACACACGCACACACACACACGCACGCACACACACACGCGCACGCACACACACGCAAGCACACACACACACACCAGCTGTTCCTGATACTCCATTCAGCTTCATTTAGCCCTTATGATTCACGAAGATTCTTCTTTTCTGTCAACGAAAAATATAATATTGAACTTTTTTACTATAGATAGGGGATTGAAATAAATATGACAATCGATTTGCTGCTGTGGCTCAGGTAAACGTCGACAGATATTGGCTCACCTTGAACGATGATTTTATACAGGCTAACACATATTGTTGGGCTCACCAATACAAGTATGTACCGTGCATTCATTTGTCCCACGCGATAGAGGTTTTTCCTTCGTTTTATCTAAAGATTAGTAAAAATATAACCGATGTTATCCATCTAATTCCCATTTCTCCATTCCATTTTATTTCTATTTTACTCCATGTCTTGAATTATTTGAATCTGTTGTGATTATTCATCTATAAACATTGCCACCAGCAGAGCTAACACTATTCTCGAGAAGAAATGTTTCATCATTTTCAATACATGGCTTGTAAGTTGATCAGCATATCTATAAAGTTGACAACTGTCATGCCTTTATTCACCACTATTAAGAAGTAATCCGTATGTTTTTTCAATTTTTTCAGAAATGTAATCTTTTAAAGAGCATTAGAAAAGAGATGTGTTGAATGTATCGATTTTTTAATCTCGTCCTTATCTGCCAATAATAGTTCTAAAGGGTACATACAAAAGTGTATATAAAATTATAAAATCCGTAATTTTACCTACAGGATTTCGTATTCTCACTATACTTCCAAGGATAAAATTGATATGATTACAAAGCTATGCGTACGAATCACATATATTTAATTTGAAATTAGTAGAAACAGCAGAGATTGGTGGGACGCTACCAGTAGGCAGAACAGAAACATCACTTCAGATAGGCATAGCTGAGAAGCGAAAAGACGAATACGCGTGCTTTTGCTCTTCATTACTTTGTTGAACAATCGAACGAGCCGAAGGTTGAATGTTCAATCGCACGATATTGCTACCGGCGCGAAACCAATTGACGCCGGACCAATTCAAATCCGTCTCACGTCTATAAGCAAGCGCTCGCGCGGCAGACAGTGTTTTGGCGAGCGGACAACGGCAGTTGAACCCCCCAGCACAATCCAGTGACGAGTGTCGAGCCGCTTGGTCGAGGGGGTTCGGTGGGTTTAGCGGGTCGGTTCGTGTCCGCCAAGGACGCGGTATGGTCCGCCTGGCGCTGGCGAGCGGCTGCTTGTAATTCTGTATCCACCCGCAGTATATTCATGCACGAGACGCGAGCGCGCTCGCGGCAGCGTGTGAGGGAGAGAGAGAGCCAAGCGGGCGAGCCGGCGAGCGCCGTTGGAAAAGCGCGGGCCGAGTCAGTTGCGAGCGAACCGCAGTCGGGTGTGTGCGCGGACCGCGTGTATACGTGTGCGAGTGCGTACGTCGTCGCGAGGCTGTGCTGCAGACACATGAGAATATATAATTGCGCGTGTACATACGCACGAGTGTGTGCGGAGTCGGCTCGAAGGGAGAGAAAGGTATGCGCGCGGCGCCGAGCATCAGCAGCAGCAGCAGCAGCAGCAGCAGCAGCAGGAGCCACCTCAGCCTGCAGATAAAGCTGCTCCGCGCGGCCCGAGATAAGCGCCGCGACTCCGCCTGCGCGTATACGAGCCGGTCAGCAGTTGCGTCTCGATAACGCAGGCAGCTGACGAGCACCGGAGCCGCGCCGACTGCTATACACTGGCCCAATTGCGACACGCCGCAATCAGGTGAGCATTGTTGTATGGGCTTTGTGCCGCCCGCTTTTTTCAGCCCGCCGCGCGCTCCTCGCGAAGAAACAGCCGCGAGAAAGAGCGAAAAAGCGTGAAAATTAGAGGCGCCGCGCTAGACTCGAGTGCCCGCGCGCCTCTGACGAAACAGTCGCCTTCCCGTAACCGGAGCACGCTTTTCTTTTTCTTTGCCTCGAGTTGCGAAGCCGATTCTTTTTTTTTCTTTCGCGCGTATACCGCCGCTCGACCAGATGTCTATGTGCCAGCCCGCTCCGAAGATTTCTCCATCTATATTACGCCCCATTTTCACTTTGGCAACACTTGTTTTGTCGGCGTTTGATCGTTTTATGAAAGGAACACCTTCCTATCCACTCGCAGTTTATTAGCTCGCTATCCTGTTTGCAGCCGGCATTTGTTATAATTCCAATTAATGATGTAACGCAGAGAATAAGGAGTGTGATACAATCACGGTTTTCTGAGATAAATTTGCTTTCATCTTATTCTCTTCAGGTTCGTAAAATTGCGTCTATTTCCCTGAACAGGACCACTGATACAGTTCAATCGGATTGGGTTATAAAGTAGATGTACTCAATATAAGCCTCCTAAGCGCGAACAGTAAGTGCATCGCGTTGAATGTGAATTTCTCAACGTTGCCGGTAAAAAATGAGAGGTCTACTTTCAAATGAGACAATATGCATCCGGTTTGGACTCTTTTACGCTAAGTAATAACATTTTTTTAAAAATCGCCTTTTTCAGTCATTAGGCTCGTAAAATCGAGAAAAAAATTTAATGATTCAAGGGAATGAGCTTTATTGGTTTTAGTTGACAAAAAAACGAGACCTGTTGAAACGAATGATGAAAAACAACGTGCGATAAAAGAAAAAATTATTTGATGTAGGTGAAATTCCAAGATACCAAGTGTATTTCGTTCGATTGTTTTGGCCTAGTCTAAGCGTGTGAAGAAAAGTTTCAATCACCTGTACTGAATTCGATCAAAAGTTGGAATTACTGAAAAAAAATCCAGAGATTGGCAACCTAGGTACCCGTCAACAACCTGGTGTAAACGTTGAAGACCGGTTGAAATATTTTCTTTCGTCATTATTCTGTGCTACCGACAATATTACGTTCCGCGGTGCTGCTCTAAAACCGCGTATGCATATAAAATCCAAAGGGTGGCTCGTATTGAGTGCCGGCTCATATTAAGTACATCTACCTTACATTCGAAGTGCAGTAACACGTACTTTGAATTACATTGAGTCTATGAATTACTTAAGGATTCAACAAACGTGGAAGATTCGATTAACTACAATAAACTTTAGTATACTTTATAATCTGTCCAATTATCCAAACTGTTTACTGCACCGTCTAATTAGTGAAAGAGTAACGAACAAAAAATCTTGATACATTTTAATATTTGATTATTTTAATTGCGAAAACGTCACCAGTTGATGAATGGTGTTCAAAGAACCGGTGCAAACCAGGAACAACTACAAGATTTTATATTGTTCTGGTGAGCATAAACATATTTATTGTGTAAGAAAAAGGCATTATGTCCACAAAGAATAGAAGTTTTCTTGTTAGTCAATTGCACCATTACTTTGAAACAATAACGAGTACAAGCCTACACTTTATTTCAATGTTTCGGAATATATTCAATGTATATTGAATTATCACTCCACGTATAAACTTCGTTATTATATATATATATATATATATATATATATATATATATATATATATATATATATATTGTGTGTGTGTGTGTCTTTTTTTCTCGAAATAAAACGTCAAATGCACATGTAGCGAAGAATATTGAGTGACATTAATTCACCTTCCCATATTGGCATACGAATGAGAATATTTATCTTCATATTTTACTATACAGCTGTTGAAGATTTGAATCTCATACAATACATACTTGTATATGCATACGTCAACGCGAAGATCTGTGAGCCCAGCTTAAATCTAAACTGCATCCGATGAAAAGAATCGATAAGAAACTTGAATTAGAAATCAAACAGTTGTAGATGATTCTTCAATTCGACTGTGTATACAGCGTCTCGCACAATTTAATCAACGACCACACAGAATCGAACGATTTTCGAACACAATTTAATCATCTCAGCGAATAAAAACAGGCGATCCTCAAGCTGAAACTCACCTTGATCTCGCGGTAGCAGCCTACGCTGACCTAATATAAAACATGAAATTATAATACGTCGTGTTATGTGAACGCGTAAATATCGGCCTTAGACAATAAGTTGCGAGAACGGCCTCTCCATACCTGCGGCGTAGCGCACACAAGAGGCCGGGCGTGTTTGCAGCCTAAAAATAATTTTGCAAACCAGCGCGTTTTATTTGCTTTGCCTCGCCACTTTTTCATCCGCACATAAGCTCGCTCTCACTCACAAATCAACAAGCTTGGGAATTTGTTGAGCGAAAATAATAAACACTCATATGCTTCCGGACGCAGGTCCCAGTGTGATCTGGCGCGACGTGGATTTTTCCCTTTTCGCTCGGTTCTCAACAGGCGAAAAATGGCGGATTTCGCGCAATTCGGAAGCGCGTTCGGTGCGCGTGAGCGCGTCGCTTTTACATTCCCGCGGCTCATTCCCTCTTTTTCCTCGCTGTTTTTTTCTTCCACGCGCGCACGTACGTGCAGGGGCTCGACAACGGCTTATTGCGATTTTTTCTTCCACGTGCACAAGAGCCCGAGAGAGGCTTACTCTGAGATCGCGCGCGACTCGACGATGCAACGACGACCGGTTCGAAGCTCTGCTGGCTTCCAACTTGGTGCGGGCGCTTTGTTTTGCTTTGTTTCGCTCGCGGCGAGAGGGAAAAGAGAAGTAAGTTGTCAAGATGTAGGTTTGGCGCTGCGACCTGAATGAATAAAGAGGACGAACGGTTCTTTGTTCGTATTGATGCTTGCATGCGTTTTTTTATCATCAAGATATGTTGCTGTTTGCGTACAAGTTCTTTCTAGAATAGATTAACAGACGAGATTCGAAAGAATGCGAATACTCAATGAGCCTCTGTTTAAGTATCATTTTTTTTAGCTATAATATGGTTGTTTTTTTTAGTGCTCAAAATACTGAAGTTATTATTCTAGAGTCAATCGTAGGAGAGGTTTAGTTCTTCGATGACATCACGAGCCATTATCAACTCTATTGTCGATTTTATCCATAGTTTTTAAAAGTTTACGCATCATCTCCCTTTTTTAAATGACTGTTAGTACCCTCTGTTGAATTGTATAATTGTATAATTGCGTAATTGTATTCTTTCTCACATTTAGCTTTAAAAGGAGACACACTTCTGTAATATTATATCTGTTCAACTACTGAAAATGAAGGCTATTGCAGTTTTTACTTTTGAAAAAAAATCAATCATAAAATTTAATTTAAAGCAAACTTTTTTCATGAGAATTTACACATTATCATCGATTTTAAAAGTTTGAAAAATCATCGAACTAACAGCAGATCATGGTTGTTTTCTTCTTTTTCCTTGCTGCGAGGTGTTGCGTCGAGGAAAACTTGAAGGTTCTCGACTAGAAACCAAATGTTTCTCACTCAGCGCACCTTCCGCGGCAATCGCTGCAGCATTCACATGGCTTGGCGTGAAGGCTATCCATGCCCGAGACACTCATGTATATGATGCTCTCACGCCTACGTGTTTTAATGAATCAACACGACGTTTATACATTTGCGCTTGGTAATGCTTTCAGTCTCGTGCGTATGCACAACTGTAAGTAGTTTACATTTTTCAGCGACAATGACCAGAATACAGAAGGCACGAATGTATTTTTGGCTTCTTTGACTGGTTTTGTAAAGGATTTCTGAACGAGTCATATTCTCCTGCATAATAGAGTGTGCGAAGTTTCATTTCTCACATTCATGTAGATTGTCTTTATTCTTATTGACAATTGCTTATTTATCTCATTGATAAGTGGAAGGAGTGTCGACCCATTAATAGTTCAGCAAACGTTACAGCACTATGCAAATTATCAATTCATTCTGCAATACTTTGACAAGTGATTTTGAATGTAAGATCTTATTATCCACTCTCTAGACAGATCATATTCTACGCTTCTCAGAAAATGCTTGTGCAACTACATATTACTTTTTGATAAAATTATTTGGATCATTTAGTGAATATTTTCGGTTTTCGGTCCACAGAATTATAATATTATACATACAATGAATGCAGTAACAACAAGGTAGTGCCAGTTTAATATATTTTTATTATTTTAAACTGTCAAACTCAACTCGAATTATCAAACTGTTCATCAAGTAGAAGATTTCATGATAGAATTCTGAGAGATAGGGGAATTGAAGCATATTGCGTGAACAATATCTCTGCATCAGATTGACTCAAAACGATAAAATAATTTTCCGTAATCATATACGAGAATATGCCTAGAAGCTGAAGGTGGAAAAAACCGAAAATCAAACCAGACAATGGTAAAAAAAAGTGATAAATATAAGAAATTCTTATCATTACATCATTTCAGCTGTATGAAACAACGATAAGACGCACACTTTCATAAATTATAGATATTTCCTGTACTCGAATATTCGCTGCCGTAGGCATTAAATACCAGTGATAACTTAAACGAAGATAAATCTATTAATCGATGATCAGAGCACCTTATGATTCGTAGAATTATGCGCATGTGATTGAGGGAAAGTGCGACGTGGCGTCAGCGAGCTACTGCACCTGTAGTATTTTTGTCCATTGATACAACTGATTATCCAAAGCAGTTTTTGTTTCAATTTGTATAAAGAAGAGTGACCTTCAAAAAAAAGTATTATCTTTGGGTTCAATGATTGAAAATATTAATACCAGGTGTCGGTGTATTTTTAAGAGTTCCAGAAGCGAATAATATTCTTTATAGCACAAACGTACGTACGGCGTATGACGTCGTAAAAATCAATTCCTGTGAATTATTGATTTGATTAGAGTTTATCTTGTGAGGATTTCATCATTAGTTCTAAAACACTTTTATCTTCTCGGTCGATCACCTTAGCCTAGCCTGACTCTTTTTATTTATTAATAATGCATTGCAGGTTATTTTGAGAGTCTATATAGAGAGTCCATATATAGGTTTGACACGTTCAGATCGCGAGTAAATGAATTGGGCTGTACATTGCGTTTCCATATAAAGATTAATTCTATATTACTATATTCAAAATTTAAGATTAGTTTGTGCCATATCATTAACAAAAATTCGCATGGACAAAGAGGATGAAAATTCGATTTTTGATATTTCAAATTTCATGAATCTATAAAATCAGAATATGCACAAGAAATAATTGTATAAAAATTGATGAAACTACGGTAATTCAAAGAGAGTGGCCCGCTGTGCTGGGTATACGCATCTTAAACTCGAAAAATTACTGAACTGTGACCATGATATTCTGAGAACGATTCTAGTTATTCACTTGAAATTTTGAGCGGTTTTCTTATGTACTTCAACCAAGTTTTTTGATGGTACAGTATTTTTTGATCTCTTGGAAATTCTCATTCTCATAGACCGAAACTTGTCAAGAATGGTTCTCTGAAAAATCCTGCAATGGATATACATATATTATTCTGCATATACATGTACATAGAATTATTCGCTGTTATTTTTAGAGTAACTGTTATGACTAAAACCCTTGAAAAATGATTAATTTTTACTCTCGATTTCACGATCGAATCTAACAAACGATTCGACGGACACTCGCCAGTCTAACAGAATTACCGTAAAAAGATTTGATTCAATAGAACTGGTGTTATTTTGAATGTACTGAGTAATCTTTAATTTGTCCTTAACTGCGTTGAAAATCATTGTTGTAGATCATTGGGTACCCATACGGAGCTATAATTGGTTGATTTTTTTATCCAAATTTTGATACTAAATCCGATACTAAACTCCTAGATACTAAATTTGATGGTATTCAAGTTTTCACCTCGTCAGCATGAACTTATTGTGTTTTGATTCATTAGCTCTTGGTTAATATTGGCAATAATAGAAAGTATTATTCATCCATAAACTCGCAGTACTCCATAAGTACTCCGTGGTACTCCCTCTGGTAGGACTGGAGTGAGAAATCCCTCGTCAAAATATGAATTTGTCAATAGAGATTTGGTTGTGGAAAAGGTATTTCCTCTTTAAGAAAAAAAAGTTCAAGAATCGAGCCTCTCAAAAGTATTTTCCTCCTTAAATGATGTGTGAAAACGTCTCGTCAAAAATTCCACATTTCTATTCAATGGAGAAATGAAAGTGTATGATATTATTGTAAACGAAATGAACAAGAAGCGTTATAATCTAATTGTTTATACAATACTGGGAGGAAATTATTCGTTCCGGAATAATGTATTTAAAAATCATTCTGAGCCAAAATATTGATTGAGCCCTCCCTAAGAAATGAAACCACTCATTTTTCATAAAAATTTGATATGAATAACAGTACTTGAATATATCGCGCCGTGCGATCTTAAATTCTATATGGGTTCTTAAATTGATGTATACCTATCAGCAAAACTCGTCAGCAATAATTTCAGTAGGTCAATGTCAAAGTGTGTCACTTGCTCACATAAAATAAATTTGCAGGATTGACCAACCGCTCACGCAAACATTGAATGTTTACATTTGATCTGAAGATGAGCAATAGGTTGCATTAAAATAACATATTGTACATTGCATTCATTTCTTTTTCTATTGTACGTACATTTATCAACCGATTTTTGCTATTCTCGAAAAGTTTCAAATGTGAATCTTTTGCTTCAGAAAACAATTTATATTTCATATACGTATTCGATCAACAACCATTGATTCAATCCCTAATTATATTCGAACCTCTGTACTCAATTTTGAATGAATATCATTACGATAGTGCTGATGTTCATATTTTTCCCATCAGTCAAAGTAAACAGGAACAAATCTTGTTGGTATCATAATAGAATCCCTCTCGAAGCAAATGGTGAGCTGACATAAAGCCTCACTTCCAAGAATATGAATGGTATATTTGAGTATAGCAAAGCCATCTTTTATCGGCCGATTTTGCGCTTACCATATAAACTCACCATACCTACTGATAAGACCAATTTATCTTACTATACTGATGGACATGTTTCTTACTTCATGAGAGTCATTCGAAACTCTTGAAAGATTTGTCACCTCGAGGTTCATTATTCTTTGAAAAAGATGTAGCATATTAATTATGTTCATTTAATTAGTTTTAAAAGCAAAAAAGACTGTGCCCGACATTCATTCTTATTTAAGGTATCATGGAAAGAGGATTTGTATTTGTACTCCCAATTTTTATTAAATGAAATGTGATTTTCCCTATAATCATAATGGTGTTATTTTGTATATAATTCAAGATACTACATAAAATAAATCACAAAAAAATTAAAATAACTATTCATATTATTTATTGGTATTAGGAATAAGATAACAGAGTCAAGACACTTTTATAGTAACAAACGTAAGCACTATAACATTTTATATTTATGCGACGAACACGACGAGGCTTCATTCGATTTCTTGACATGATTTAGTGATTACATTCTCTGGTACAAAAACATTGTATTAATTTTGATAAAAAATAATATCCATATATTCTCATCGTACGGCCACGTCGAGTATATCAATGGCTGGACGAACTGTTGAAAGCTCAACGATGGAGGTTGACTCATTGGATACCGAAGGCAATTGTCGACCAGATGAGCAGCGCGATCCGCCAAAGCCAACTTCACGACGAATTCTTTGGCATGCAAAACCTCGGAGAAGATGAACATTAGCGAATAGAAAAATGATTCTTAATGGATGAGGTTCTTGCGGTGTTGTTCGAGCAAGTTTCGCTTATTTCCACGTCACAATGGGGGTTTCTTTGCCAAATCAGACATTAAAAAAATTCATCCAGATGAATATTTCTTCATGCATTCTATTTCTTCAGAGGATTAGAGAAATCAGAAAAATGAGATAAAAAGTGAAAAAAATTAGTGACTTAATTGGAACGGCACTGATCAAGGAATATTGGAGTAGCTTCTGTTTGATGTTTTTTATGGCTATATATACTTGAAGTGATAAATCCATTTTTTGAGAGAGAAAAAAGAGTCTTTTGCCTATTTTTGAGTGAATAAGTTGTATTGTTTATGAAATGAGGCTATTCCTTAGCCCCTTCGGGGAAATAGTTACGGCGAGCGAAATACTTCTTTCATCAATTTTCCAACTTAAGATAGGTCTTTTTTTTAAGCTTTGGAAACCCGGCCGAGTTTCATTTCAGCTGTTACAATTCGGTCTCTTATTACTCTAATACATTTCTAGACTTAGTTAATAATACAGTGTTTATATTTGCAAATGACAGTCTTTGAGGAAGTCACACATGTATGTGCATGCTTGGATATTTGGTTTCCAGATTAGTGTATCTGTATTTAGAGGAGGCCGCAAGTTTATTCTTTGTAATTTTCGGAGAAATTTTTGACGCTCTGCGTTATATAGTTCGCATTGCCATAGAATATGGTTTATGTCCTGGCTCGTATTGCCGCATGAGCAGTTTGAGTTTGTTACAATGTTTACACGGGACAATGATGCGTTTAGATTATAATGGTTCGATCTTATTCGGATTCGTGATTACTACGATAGTTTCTCGGCTCAATTTTTGTTTTGCGTACCATGGAAGTGACTGATTTCGATGAAAGTTTGAGAAAAAATGAATGCTTTCTAAGCAGCCTTGATTAAAATAGGGCTTCGAAGCACTCAAGATATTCCATTAATTTTGGAAAATTTTTCGGAAAGTTCGGTGATTTCTGAAGAAATATACATTTTCACGACTTGTATCGAAAAGTTGATCATTAAAACTTAGTTTCCTACACTCGTGATGAAAAATACTGGTCGATACTAGATCAAAAGACGAATTCTAGGTACGTGTGATTACCATCCTCGCTTCGTTCGGGCGGCAAACCTCCCACGTGCCTAGAATTCGTCTTTTGGTCTAGTATCGAAATGTACTATTTTCTGGATCTAGTCATATGGCAGGTGTATACACAAAAATTCCTAGCCAAATGAAATATTTGAATGTTCGATTTGATCCCTATACAAAAATATGATTATCATATTCAATATTCATATACGCATTGGAAGCATATTTCAAAATGGTACATTTTTTTTAAATAAATAAAGGATGAAATAAATCGGACTGTTATGTTCAATGTACAAAGTTTCAAGGTTTCCAGTTATCTATCAACAATAATGTAATAATACTCATACAGCTGATTCTATCAGCATTTCCACAGACAGTTTTCATCAGTTAATTCTTATGATCAGACTAATTTGTACAAGTCTCTCACTACACATGTAATCAAGACAAAGTTAAGATTTTTTCAATAAACTTTTTTTCTCTTCAAAGTATGATTGAAATCATAGAATGGATATGTGCATATAACATATGGATATGTGTGTTTAATATGTGTGTATGAGTTAGTTGGAAAATTTGTTAGTAAAAAAGAGGATACAGTCACGAGCGTTTTGTCTTTGTTTCGCTTGATAGTACTCATCAGTAAGGTTTTTCAGGTGGATCTAAAAGTGAAAAAGGTCTTAAGTTGATTTTCTCTCTAGACTGTAGTAACAGTTACTAGGGATGTAAGCAACGGTTGCTACAGAATTTTCTTATATATTTCATTAATTATCATTGTTTGAAATTGATCCTCAGAAACTGATCATAAGGGTTTATGAGAGTTTTTGTTCACAAGGACACGTTAGCAACGTTACTAGAAGAATAAATGACGGTTGATATGGAAATTGAATCAGTTCCACTTCCAAAACTGACTTGTGTGCGAAATTACAGGAGGACCGGAGCATTCCTTCGAGAGATATTGCGTGACAAACATAGCGTCACATGTGTGCATAAATAGGAATTAATTATGTTGGTGATATAAATATATGAAATGCTTGATTTACTTAGAGAATTTCATGTTCCAATGTTTTAAAAATATCTCTAAATAATGGATAATGTTCTAGACTCTGATGGAGTGCTTCGTACGTTATTGAAAGAAACCCAATTTGCGTGTTATTTGTGACACTTTGAGCTCCCATTCATTCTCTTCAAGAAGTAGACTACCTATAGTGCAGTCAACACCAGTTGATAGTCCAACTCACATACATATAGTTATTAGTAAAGTACTGTGAATCCAGGTGAAGGTTAGATGTAACTGTGTAACGGAAAAGTGCAGTTAGGATGTAACAGTACTCCTGTCTTTTGAGAGCTGCTCTCACTGTTGTAACACCGAGATTCAATAACAAATAAGAAACATTGCCGTGAAAAAATTTGATTACGTATTCAACAGAATTCACGTTTTGAAGCGATTGTTGCTAGCTTCTCAAACACATCTCTCCAAAATATGCATTTATAGTTCAGATTCAACAATACTTGAAGCTTCCGATGAATATCATAATACGATATCGATAAGTATATGAAATTTGACGGTGCTTGAAGCTATGGAATTAAGTAATTTACTTATTCTACGCATTTAACTCCTGAATATTTATATCTTATACCAACTACATTTTTGGAAATTTTACTCAGAACTTGATCTCAAACGAGATATAAGACTCTTTCGCAATAACTCATCGATTGTCCGATTATTTGTTATAAGATGATTATTGACTTCCATGTATGAATGTACAAACATGGCAATCTTATAGTGACACATTTTTTGCAGTCAATAATAAATTCATTATAAAAATACGCTTACATTACCTTGAAATACATTAGAAGTAGAAAACTACGAAATGAACACAGCAATATGTTTGAAACAAGCAAAATTATTTTCTCAGAGCCAATTTATATAATTTATATAATTTCTCAAAAAGTTCACTTCTAAAGAGATTTTTCAAAATTCGAAGTATTTGCCGGAACTAAAAAATGCAATAGCTTACTTTATTGATCAAGGAAATCATAAATGTGATAAAGTCGCGTGAGGCTTATCACAAAGATTGAAACGTTCTACACTTCCTGAAACGATTATCTGAATACCATAAAAAAAAAATCCTCTGAATCGGTTCAAGATTTGCTCGATAGATTTATTGGGTTTATTTCACCTGGGCTATCGCTTTAGATTTCTTGATTGCTAGTACAAATTTTGAAGGGTAATCAAATATTGTGTCGAATGATTCACAATCGAACGATTCAAAATTATATTACATTTTTCGGTTCGAAACTACGTGGCAAATAATTCACACGGAAATATTATGGCAAGCACACGTAATTTAGAAGCAATGAGGTCATTAACAGTTGTCGCACAGCCGTACTAATTAGTACGTCCATCCTTCTCACAGAAGATTGCACACCAAAGCTCCGTTGCAAATATTTAGTTATGAGTCTCACGTTTCAGTTTGCTAAGTAAAGTAATTTTAATTAGATTTTTCCTTCTGCTTGTTTACTATACGGGCACGAATAAGAAACTCTCACATTGTACGGCGTCACGGAATGATTACATTTTCAGACCTCTTACGTCCGTTGTCTAATAAATTGTGTATGTGTATTCTCGGACGTCGAACTTGCAATTGTGTTCGAACACAGAGCCGAGTAATCAGGCAGATGTAGCTAATATGTCTGCCCGGCTGTTTATTGCTTCATTTGTCACATTTGTGCAGCAGAACATCGGGAATGCGAAAAAAGAAACTCCGTTTCAATTATAAACGGAATTAAAATAAATGCCGCGACATGATATCCACTTCTGGATCTCAGGTGAATTACTTAAGATTATGGTTATTCTAATTCGACCTCTTGACAGCTACGTTTTACATGAACCTTTTATCTATTCCCGTAGTCGAAGGTGGGTGAAGTGAATATATTATCTCAATGGTAATTAACCTGAAGTTGACATGTGATATGAGAATGGAAGAGGAAAACCGAGTTCTGATAAACAATATCTTGATAATCCAGAACTATCTTCTAATGAAGTTCTTATTACCACTTTTTTAAATCATACATTTTATCAAATGTTTCCCGTTGACATGTCATCAGGCTTTCACATTGTTGAGCTCTGCGAGGTCATTAGAAATAGCAATCATGCAAAAAATCTAAATAAATTCTACCTAATCAGAAATTTTCTTGAAAAATGCTTATATCACGAGTTTTTATTATTTTTATTTGTTCACTAATTTTACTCGAACTCTTTGATTACAAACGACAGTTGCTTTTTTTTATATAAAAAGTGATGGCCTGTAAAGTTGAGTGAGCTAACTCGTGATTTAATTGGCTTTGACCTAACCATATTCGGTGAGTGAGATGATGAGAGCAAATGGGATAGCGCGGTTGTCATTTTTGTCAACGATTGAGGAAGCTGAGGATTATGATATGATTTTCATTTTCAAAAGCTGAATAAAATAAATGCGCATGTATTAGAATCAATCAATGAGTACGCTGAAAAGATTATCGTAATTTGCTTGGTTGCTCGAATATTTAGACGAAAAATTTGAATGCAGGTATTCAGGTTGATAATTATTCTTATTGAAATAGGTGAATGAAAAATTTATCACAGATTGCTAGACAAAACTATAAGATTCTCTTTGACGTGAGTGGTTATTTCACTTATTTCACGAATTTATGCGTCCGGAAAATGTTTTCGTAGTACCTATATATATATATATTATCCTTGAGAATGAGTGACGATTTTTTCGATATGTCGCACCAGATATAGCTGGTACTATCAGTCTTATCAATCCACTCCGGGAATTATAAAATGTCTCATCCTCCTGAGGTGAAGAGATAAAAAAACCATTCATTATCTTCCAAGTCGAAAGCTCAAATGATCTCAAGTATCTATTTTTTGTACTGCATCTCGTAGTGTTCGAGAAATAACATTCTAGAATCATTGATGCTTCATTTATTTTTTATATGATTATACGGGAGTGATTCGTTTGTGATTGAGTGAAATGAGCTAGAAGTTTTGTCCGAGACTAAGAACAAGAACGTTCAGGCCACTTCAAATTAACAAAAAAAATTAAAAAAAATATAAAAAAATCAACCTGATTAATCAGTGAAATCATTAGTGATTCTGAAGTCTCTCCTCGAGTTTTTATTGTTAATATTTTTGGAACCTGTAGAACTTATAAATCTACTCTAAATAGCGTAGAAATATCATTTTCAAAATCAAAAATATTACAAACTGATAAGAAATCTTCAGTTCTTCCGATGTCTTATGAAATGATCCTCACCCTGATAAATGTTTGGATAAAAATGAGGAACTTCTGAATAAGGTAGTGCAAGGAAAGGTTCTTGAATAAACTACTATTCCAACTAAGTTCTAACTACGAGTCTATTCAATCACGAGTCAAGTTCAATGACTGAGGTCTGAACATGCCAAGTAGAATGTTTCCACTCTTCTCCACTCTTTCCACTGTTCTCTCGGAAAAACTGACTTGAGATGAATAATTCGAGTGTCGCACAGTGACAATTAGATGGCCCAGGAACACCGAGGCCCAGGCTCTTCCGTGAAAACCCGCACGCGTGCGTGGCACGCACAAAAACACGCCAAGACGACGCGTGAATATTTTCGTATCGATCGAGCTCACAGGTGAGTCCGTTGCTGGAGTTAACGCCCTCCCCCGGTACACTCCTGCGAGTAGCGGCTCTCCCGCATCCCTCGCGCACTTCTCCGCGGGGCGGAGGGGGGCGCGGGGGTAAAAAAAAGGTAACAATAGCGGGCGTGTCACCCTCGCGCGCAACGTACGCGCGCACGAGTGTGCGTGTGGATTATGAAATCTTGGTTGTCGGCTTGCGCGGCGAGCGGAAAAGTTTTGCGGAAAAGCCGGCGAGAATGTTTGCTGATAGATCTCGTGCTACGCGGTATATTTTATTGTACTCGCGGTTGAAAATATCTTTTACCACTCGCGCCGGCTAATCCTCACTTGCGAGCACTATTAATTGCGTCAGAGCTACTCGTGGGGGGCGTTGTCTTCTGCCTCGTGTGCACTTGTTAGATTGTGGCTTGATTGATGAGCACGAGATAAGTGTTTCATTCGTAAGATTACTCGAGTATCGAGGCATTGGACAGGAGAACTCTTGAATGGCTTCGAGGGAACATTGCTCATGCCATGAAGTTGTTATTTGACCCTATAATCAATTGTCAACTTCTTACGACATTTTTACTCTCGACTGATTGAAACTTCACTGTATGTTGTGAGATTCTGCATTTTTGAGCTGCCATGCTTCATAAATAGTTGATAATAATACTCTTAGAATTAACACGACAACATTTTCCAAAAATTATTCCACTGCCTTGAAAACATCTTTGCTGTACTGTATATGATGTAAACAAGTGAAATGGGCATATTATGTTGTTGACACTCCCGACTGTCCACGTTCAATTGGGCCTCGTATATCATTAGCAAACTTCTGACATCCGTGAGCCATGCGTTACCTGAATGGGACGTATCACTGATTCTACACAGTCACAGTCATTATAACTTGACAAATTAGTATTTCACCCAAGAAGATAATATTTTCCAAATATGTACATGGGATTCTGTTTACTTAGTGATTCCTTAGTGATACTTCGAGTCCATATTTTCTTCAACTTACATTGTATGTCAATAAAACACATCATATTCACGATGTTAATCGTTACGTTGAAATTATTCCAATTTCATTCGCCTTAGCCAACTAGGACTTATTTTACGTTTTGATGAATCAGTAACTAATCCTTGAAATACAAAAATTTACTCGACATTTTATCCCAAATTTCCGATCAAAGGGATATTAGTGAATAGAACTAGCCTCTCTGAATAGCAATATATGTACATGGATGTTTTTTTGTTAAATAAATTTTTTGTTTAACTAAATCAAATCATCATGTTCGATTCGATGGAGAAATACCTAAATATGTATAAATGTTCCCATAGATGGAAATTATGTAATTGTAGAAACTTGATGATGTAAGTTGAAGTAAAAGAGATTGTGATCCAAGGTAGTCTAGCCTATATTCAATACAAAAGCCCATGGGCGAGGTTACAACCAATCAAAAATAAATAAAGCAACCAATCGTTACCAATGACAAAGAAAAAGGACAAAAGGAACAAACTTAAGAAACGTAATTTCGTTTATCATATCGCGAGTACGTCTGTTCACGAAAATGAGAAAAAAAGGAGATTTATTTGAAGAGATGTGCGTATGAGTGAGGGAGGCAGAGAGTAGGCGCGCAATGTATATATATCATTCGGTATAAGTCTCGGTGTTTCCCGCTCACACGTTCTTTCCCTGTTCGTCTCGTCGCGAGTTTATCGTACAGGGGGAGGGGCGCCGCAACGTATTAAAAGAAGTGTAGTCGGCGGCATGCTGCTTCAGACTTAGCTCAAATTCCTCCACAATCAGTGCATCCTGAAGAGCCTCTCGCTAGGTTTTTCATTCCTTCTGTCGTCACTACTAGTCGCTATGTGTTTCGGAAAAATCAGTCATAGAGTCCGCTGTGAAAATAACCCATCCGAGTTGAGAAGTAAAGATACCTCGGTACGACATGTTTGATACCCACGGAAACTCCGAGTTTATGTTTAGATTTCTCGATCATTGGATAAGTCTCTGGTTCTATAGTATTTGGATTCGCTGGCAAAATGAGTAACAGAAATAATATATCGCAGCCGGACTTCATCATATTTGGCGAAATACCAGGTATTTATTCTTGTACTATGGTCTGGGCTGTTGTGGGAAACCGTTTTATGAAAATCGTTGATGGATCGAATACATTAAATTGTGAATAGATTTTCCTGATCATCTATTGGTTTGATCTTTCAAAGAGGCACGTCTAGTTGATTCCCATATTGTTTGTCTCAATTGGGCACGATTATAAAAATCATACGGGTATTCAACGAAAAGTATGATCTAGTTTCTTATCACATGTTTACTTTTTGCACACACCACTCGCATTCATTATAGTAGATAGACGTAACTCGTCATTTTTGGAGAATCGCAGTACAATGATATAACTATTCCATGCATAATATATAACCAGAAGCTATTAGATATATTTTATTATTATTACAACGATGTCATTTGAGTATAATCAAAAAGTATTACCTGTTATAATTGGGATAATCAATTTATTAGCTAGAAAGTACAGCAAACATACAAAGAATCTGCCCTTATCACCTTATTATATCAGTTCAAAGTCTCGTGTCATCTTCACCTGACGTGTATCACTTGTTTTCTTTTCGTGTTGAAAACGTGCAAGATAATAAACGTCACTTTATCACTCGGTACATAATTGCTGTATTTTTGCTAGTTATTCGTTTCTCAAATAAATCTAATATGATTCTTGTTATTCTTCAGTTTAATCGTTGTATACTGAATACTGTATACTGGACGTTGTAATTTACTGATTAACTTTCATTATTTTGTCATCAAGATATGTCAGTTATCCAAAAGTTTTAAAAAACGTGTTATGAACATGTACATTTCAGCAATTTTTTGCTTTCTCAAAGAGAAAGCTTTGTAACGGGGTAAAAATCGACCCACCGAATCGGACCTCGGGACCTCGATTTTCGTAATCTACGGGTCGAAAAACATGGAAATCCGAAAATGTCTGTATGTATGTACGTATGTACGTACGTACGTACGTACGTGCACTTTTTTTTGTCGTACGATAACTCTCGAAGGAACTGTCCGATCGTCCTGAAATTTTGCACACAGGTTAGTCGCCGCAAAATCTCGGTCGAGTTCAATTTTCAGCCAATTTCGTTGTTTATTTCTCTAGCAACCGTTGCTAACGTGTTTTTTTGATAAAAGCTCCAAAAATCATCATCAATGCACGATGGGTCTCGAATTCTTTCGACGATCGATGAGAATCGATAAGACATTCATTTTGGAACAACCATTGTTTATTCTCCTAGCAACCGTTGCTATGGAGATACAAAATTCAGCTTCAGACTGACTTTTTTTTTGTCGTACGTTAATTTTCGAAGGAATGGTCCGATCGTCCTGAAATTTTGCACACAGGTCGGTCACCGGCAGATGTGAACCGAGTTCGGTCTTCAGCAACATCCGTTGTTTGATTCCATGGCAACCGTTGCTAGCGTGTTTTCGATAAGTTCCCATATAATTCATGATAAATGATCATTTGGGTTTGTATATTTATGGGATTCTATAACAATCAAAGAGACCTTTCCCGTATAAACCATTGTTGATGTCTCTAGCAACCGGTGTTTATATCGGTTGCAACCGTAACTAGGGAATGGGAAAAGTCAGTTGGAGGTTCATTTTTGGAACTGTTGATGACTAAGAAGTAAGAACATCGAAGGTCCGACATTTACCATAGCAACCGTTGTTTACGTCCTTAGCAACCGTTACTATGGAGTGTGAAAAGTCAGTTGGAGGTCCATTTTCGGAACTATTGATGACTAAGAAGTAAGAACATCGAAGCTCCGACATTTACCATAGCAACCATTGTTTACGTCCTTAGCAACCGTTACTATGGAGTGTGAAAAGTCAGTTGGAGGTCCATTTTCGGAACTATTGATGACTAAGAAGTAAGAACATCGAAGCTCCGACATTTACCATAGCAACCATTGTTTACGTCCTTAGCAACCGTTACTATGGAGTGGGAAAAGTCAGTTGGAGGTCCATTTTCGGAACTGTTGATGACTAAGAAGTAATAACGTCGAAGCTCCGATATTTACCATAGCAACCGTTGTTTACGTCCTTAGCAACCGTTACTATGGAGTGGGAAAAGTCAGTTAGAGGTCCATTTTCGGAACTGTTGACGACTAAGAAGTAAGAACACCGAAGCTCGGATATTTACCATAGCAACCGTTACTATGGAGTGGAGGAAATAAGTTAGAGGTTCATTTTGCTTTCTCAAAGAGTGGTGATTAATGCAAGTTGAGGTTCAATTGCAATACTTTGAGAAAGCATACTGCTGAGGCACTTGGCAGCGGTTTTTTTTCGAGCATTCGACTAAACCAATCCATTATTGTTAATATGTTCATTCAAAAATAAATCAAGGACTTAATGAACTGGATAAATCAAGTTGAAGAGACAGAATGATTAGTGTTGGGCATAGCAAATTTAACGAATTATTAAGAGTCAGAATTACTTGGTATTTTGGTTCTGAAGAAATTCCCGATGCAATTAAGAAGTGGTTATCAACAAGATTTATTATTGCTTCAAATATTTCCGTAACCTCTGATTGCTACACAAATGAGAGGAGAGTGATTGTTTTCTTTTGATTTCGCGCACAAATGAAGTATATCATGAAACATGACATCAAACACATGACACGTGCATATCGATCACTTTTCATACTCGTCAATATCAGCTTCCAGTTATCTACACGTGATCTATTCTATACTCTTTCAATATCATTGAAGATAATATATAAAGTAAAATAAGTTGATTTGGTTCTGAAACAACATTCACTTGAGTACTTCGCAATATAAAAATTAGTTGACAATAAAATTTGGGTTGATCAGTACGGTATTTTTGTGAATACAATTTTATTATTGTGGTGCAAAAATTATAATCTATGTAGAAAGTTAATTATCAATTGATTCAAGGAACTCTCTCGAAATTCAGATACAGTTCACATCAGTTTGAAACCGCTTACACTTTTTTCGCAGTATTTGTTTCAAAAGTACACAAAGCTGCCTCGAAACAGTGGCGAGTCTTACATCAAACTGCAAGCTTCACAAACAAATTAAGAAGTTGCAAGTGCACATGCAAAGTTTCGATACAGGTACTCCTCGCGTGCAAAAATTTATTCTTCCGTGATGTATGAAGTGAGAACAGCTCGTTCTAATTACTAGTTATAACGCGTATTCGCTAATTTGCTCATGATGGCCACTTAGCGGAGGCATAAAAGAAACAACATACTAAGCGAAATCTAATGCTAATGTATTGTCAGTCGTAGTTGACGCGCGAGAACAAAGCAGCACTGTATTTGGAGCTTAGGCATGCCGCGCATGGTATAGATTTCGTGGGCGCATATACACATTACTTAACGAGTCTGTAACGCGGTGTCAGCGTCCCTCGCTTGGTTTCGTCGACCCATCAAAAGAATGAATGAGAATGAGGCACGAAAAACACCTATTGTACCTGGTCGAGTCGCTAACCTACTTTTTTTCTGTGTGTCCAAGAGCTTTTCACCAATTCCGCGCCAAAACCTGCCAGCTCTGTCAGTCGTCCAGATTTCCCCTCTTCTATTTTCGTAGTATGATTTATTGGAAAAAAGATTAGGAAAACAAATAAGAGTGAATATTCAACTGAAGGAATGGGAGCAGTATGAACATTGTCAGTTCTATCATTTTATATACTCTCTTAAAAGCTTACAGTGAAAATTCGCTGCATCTATAAAAGTGAAAAATCAGTGTATGAAGGTGGACTGCAGTTTATTTTTCATGTAATTAGACTGAAAATTTACGAAAACTTGTCGATATCAAAACTCATGCAACCATAGTGAAAATTCACTGCAGTCCTATTCAATAATTTATGGACCTTCATAAATTGGATGATGGATCTCGCTGTCAATTTCTTCGTTGATAGTTAGGATAGTTAGAACCAACATGAGATGAAAAATAAAGTATTTTGGATTTACAAACATGGGAACATGACTTGATAATATTCTGAAAGTTATTTACGTGTGGATGTGATATAATTCTAACGGGAGTTCAATGTAAATTTCAATATCCTAGGATTAAATAGAATACATACGTGCCGCTCGGTTTCAAAACAAACTTAGATCATTTACCGACGTACTACTGTAATTCGAATGAACATTTAAATTTTGACTCAGCACATAAGTAGATAATAGATTAAATTGGCAGGTTTAAAAAGATTTTATGGCCTGGTTAAATTTGTATGTCCTGATAAGGTTTATAACCGAAGATATTTTCAAATTTTCATCATTATGATTTCAATATGAATATAGATTATTGGAGGAAAGTTTTGAGTGTTTAAATACATGTAAATCAAGCTTGTGAGGATATAAATTGAATAGTGGATGTGAAATTTTAAGAGTCGGTATTCATTCATCAGCTGACTTGGTATCGTCGTATTCGAGACCATCGGAGATATAAGTGAATGCTCTGCTCGGTGCCTTCAGTCTCGTTGTTGTTTACCCTTATATTCCTCAATTTTGAATTATGCACTTTGCTTGAAAAAAAGTCTTATTTCTTCCCCATTCTCTTCGCTGAAGTCATTGCCTCAGAAACTCCTTTTCTTCTTCAAGATTTGACGTTTCAGACCGAGAACGTTGTGCTAGAGTGAAAAGCGTTGTTCGGCTATATACACGTGGCCTCAGCCGGACGAGCAATGTTGTCATATAAATATGTACATATATATGTATATATTTTTCATCGTGGTACTGTTCATTTTGATCAATTTTATGGTACTCACTGTCGTTAAACGTAAAGTTCACCAATTGATTAATGGAAACCTCTCTCAAAAGAATCCTTGTTGATGCTAGTCATACGGCTAGGCATCTAAAATGGCTGCATGTATATGTGATATCGAGTACAACAGGTCGGATCTGAAATAGTCAACTCTTGCATTACCTATTGAGACCTAGGATACAGTTCCAGGAATTCCTGCCAACGTGCAGCCATTTCTAAAGGGTAACGGGCAACTTTTTTTTTTCTTAAATATGAGATAAATCCTGTCTTAGCCTGGGCACGAATTTTGCTTTAGCTTCCAATCAAATCCATATACCGGGACATGAAATTGGAGTATTCGACCTGATTTACAATATCCCAGTGTTACTTTTTCCCCCAAGCGATTATTTATACTTCAAAATTACGCCAATGGCTACTTCTCATGCACACTGTACGTTTTTTTCCCAAAGTGTCCATTCTATCTGCATATTTCCGTATAACATATCTTAACGTGATTTCAACGTGCTTGCAAAAATTATTTTGAACAAAAATTATTCCGGGATTTTTGTAGTTCACGTCGAATACTTTCAAGATGTTTTCGACGTAACGGAAGATTTCCAAGGCGTTTTCCTTATTTGCATCATGCGATTCCTTAAAGTGTCCGTTTTACCAGTATAAAGTCCAGGAAAACAGCCAGAAAAAGTTCTTTTCGTCACGCTTTGTACAGAAAAAGTCGGATTTATCGATTGGGAAAAATCGTAATTGAATAAAAATGACGAAAAAAGTATGAAGAGAATTCCCTAAAAAAGACTTTCTAAGAACTGGGGAAAAATATCAAGTTTAACTTGAATTGGCCTACCACAGACACATTATTTCAAAAACTTGTATTCTATTAGGATTATATTACGTGATTCTAGATAAATACGAATACTTGTAGATAATATTTCTAGATAACTGCGTATATTTCTTCAACAGGCATACATACAATAACTGAGAATAGTCTCTACTATCTAGCGATAAGAACAGAAAACTAGGTAATTCTCTTACCTACAGATATTACTGATTATCACTGATACAAATGTATTCCAGTGATATCTCAGAAACTGAATTCCAAATCAAGGAATCGACTTAATGACGTTACAGGACTATTTTCAATATTGCCTCTAATTCACTAACCGATTTTATGATCCATAAGATACAACGGCTTACTTGTAATTTTATTTGAACTGCATATTACTGAAACAACGAAGAAAAATTATTTTATATATGTAGCAACTTTTATCAATGATATCATACAGATTTATTATTTTGGAATCTTTACTTTTCGAAGAGAAAATTTTGTCAACATGTCAATACGTATCCATTCGTTTTCAAGTAATCAAAATTCTTATGTTTTCCGATTTGAACCATAGAACTGTCTTGTACTCCAAATCAAATTTGAACTTTTCTGTATGGGAATATGATCTCTTATATTTGCCATTTCAGTTCATTTTAACAATCTATTATGCATTAGAATTTCCTCAGTTTTTGGCTTTCCAATTCTTCGTGTTAAAAGATTTAGTTTTATAGTTTGTTTGTTTCTTTGTTTACGCACCCGTGTACGTGTGTGTGGGTGTTCGCTGATAGAATAGCCAAATCTTTTGTGATCATCCGACAAAAAGGTTCAATCTTTCTGGAATAAGTCAGTAATGGCAAAGAGTGAATCGAGGTTAATTTCCCATAGCAACAGTTGTCAAGAATAAGAAAAAAATATATATTTCCAGTATTGTCTATGTCACGGAATCTTCTCAATTTTTTATAGCAACCGTTTTTCATATCAATTACAGTAGTTGCTCACTCTCCGCCCCTGCAAATTTTTATGATATGAGAAGGAGAAATTATCGGATAAGGTGAAACTTTGTGACAGAATCTCAAGAACTTTCGATAGCAACCAACAATCCAAACAATCAAGTTTGCAGTTGCTGTTTCTTATTTGTGGCTGAAACGATGATTGGCATCATATTTTTGAAATGGCAATGAATATAATTACATCGTGAATGTGATGACATAAAGCAATCTTGAATAATTTCTTTTTATTTAGCATTTCATACCCAGTGAACTTATTTCTGACAATTATAAATTATGAACGGAACGAAAATGTTGAGAATTTGGAAAAAAATGAGTTTGAACTGACAGTGTGTATATCTCTTCAATAGATCATATGAATAGATTATTGATAGCTTATCGTTGACTTTGAATAAACAGATCAGCATTTTGATAAAAAAATTGAAATATGATTCGGGTTATTCTAATCAAATATCTCATCATTATTTTCGTATAGATTAGAATATTTATAGATCGAAACTTCGAGCATATTTCTAACGGAATAAACTCTTCATAATCGATAAATATTGATTTATCGGGCTTAGTGAACTATTCCAAATTATCGAAAAAGTGAGATTGCGAAAAAAAAAATTTCCGCTTCCTAGGGTGGATTTGACCCAGCACCTTCCTCATTTACGGTCTTTCTGTTCTTCATACACAATCAGCTCATCATTAGCTGAATCATTTCAAAGAATTTTGAATAGATTGTAATCCTGAATCAATGAGGGGATGGGGGTAGTAATAATCTTCAATACCTTAATGACTGAATGAAGTGGATAAAAATTTGAATAATCGATAAACACGTTAATATGTAAATAATGAACCTTTTTTTCTATTCCAGCAATGACGATAGAAGAATCGAGGGGATCTCAGCGACCGTACAGATATGGCATGGTATTATTGTGCATCGGTGCCGTGATAAATTGGCTGGGTCTAGCTGAGCACTACGTCGAGCCTGTTAAATACATCGGGGTTACTTGCATCGTTGCGGGAGCTCTGCTAATTTGCGTTGCCATGTGCTGTTGGCTTCACACGCCCCCGACAAGATCAAGTACTCAGGCTCAACGCTCAGCTCATCCTATCACTGCCCAGGTGAATTTTTAAATATAATTTCCAACGTAGTGATAGCACATCGTGACACATGTCAATGATTAGAACGTGCGGGTACACTTACTACCAACACGCATGACTTACGTTTTTTCGTGCCCAATTCAGATAGTGATAGGAGAAAATAAGTGCAGATTCTGGTCGTTTATGAGTGTGGCTTGTCAACACCGATACAAGCATTCACAAAGGTCGACTTGGTGCACATTGAGTTGAGAAATAGTATATTATGCAACTAGTGCGTGAAAATCGCATTTCACGAGTTGCATACGATATTTTATGTTATAAGTGATCAAACGCAAATTTCACGCATCGGTTTCCGTGTGTGAAATATTTCACGCATCGATTTACGTGCGTGAAATGAGCGTTTATGATCACGTATAACATAATAAAGTTTTATACGCATGCGAAAGATGATTGTCGGTTAATGTGATCGCCATCCAAAGCGAAAGGAGCGAGCTGCTCTTGAGTAGCGAAGAACATCGTGTTTAGTATCAAAATGTAGATTCTGTCCCCTGTTCTCGAGAGTCGCGCGTATCGTGAACGCCATGCTAATGTATTAGTATATGCACGAAACGTCACGATACGCGCGGCGTTCGAGAACAGGGGACAGAATCAATGGCCTCTTGTGTACTATTTCCACTTATCTCGGTTAGTAGAAGTTTTTTCGAATATATATTTTTTTATATTCAACCTTCAAAATTTAAATATTCTATCGATTTAATTTCTTTGCGTAAAATTAAAACGAATCAAAATATGATTAAAAAATATATCAAAGGGCTTAGATATTGGGAACTCACGTAGCGTAAAGATGGCGGCTCAGCTTTGCCAAGCAAGCAGGAAATATGTTGCAGGTGAAAAAGTTTCTATAGCAGTAATCGGTACTCCGAACACCTCTCGAGAGATTATCCGAGTGTAAACATATAGTAGCTCTTTGCATCGAAACAGTTGATCTCGCTTACCAGAGCCGGACTTGGTAAGCGAGATGTCCCGAGATTTGTCACAGAAAGTTTTGCATATTCTACTAATCGTCTGGATAAAGATAATGAAGCAAGGTATCGATATATAGATAATCTTCAATACTCATAGCTGAAGATTATGCTATTACACAGAATAGAATTTCATTGTTTCCCTCGAAACTCTGTATAGAGAGTTTCCCTGTTCTCATCGTTTTAATAACCAATAAGAAAGCAATCGTACAAGATTTTATTACAGCTACTTCTATTCTGTGTAATTTAAGTAGACGTAGCACTGTTGACGAGCGCACATGTTGATGTACTAAAACTTAGCAGTTTTACCAAACTAGCACTTGTTTTGATGGCAACATCTAATTAAGATAGATTTTTGTTGTCGTTTTTCTTACATGTGATATCAGGCACTTGCTGCTCTGCAGCTGCATTTTTGTTTGTCATATTCGGTTTTCTAGAAAACCTAGGGGTTTCACATGATTACGAGAATATGACAGTGTTGACAGTTACCTGATTTGGAATCTTGATTAGTTTTGAGAGGTTTTCGAAATTATTAGTGATTTCATTTTCATTGATTTTCGTGTCCTAGTTGATCAGATTTTTTTAATTAAAAATGAACAAAGTCACTTTTGACAATTTGCCTAAAGAACTTCGTTTCATGAAGTCATTCCATGGTATTTTTTTCATACAATCAAGCAATTGGTTTCTTGGCCAGAATAAAAAAAACACATTAGTTCAAAAACAACTTAGCTCAAATAAAAAAGAAGTCTGGTCGAAGAGGATGTAAAAGAATTTATTTTTCAAGAAGAGTGAATTTCAATTGTTATTCTCATGATCAAAATATATTGGTGATTATATTTTATTTTCTTGTTAAATAAGACATTATCGAGGTTATTTATCAGAGCAAATACATTGTTGTTGTAGACAGATGGATTCTCCGTGTCAGGTGTGCGTTTCACGTGCAAGACAGTAAATATGAGTAGACAAATAAAATATTGCCATCCTACGTTATCAGATTGTATAGAGATTGAGAAAGGTTGCGAATCAATGACGTGAAATATTTTGTCAAAACACATGTTCACAAAAAAGATAATCAATTCGCTCTTGAATTTTTTTGACGATAAAAAATTATTACTACCTTAGCCACTCACTAATGATAAGACTCTGGCGAGAGAGAAATTGAACTATAATAAAAATAAATAGAGAAAAATGAATGAAAAAAAAATCATATTTCATTACATTTTAAACATATCGCATGGTAAAATAGTTACTCAATTGTACATTGGTCACTGCCGGTGCACTGTGAGGATATTGACCCGAAAGTTCACTTCTATATTTATCGCAACTCGGCTATAGATAATTTGATGCCTTTTAATAAGCCATGCACGTACTCCCATATCTACCTGGGTCGTAGAATTCTTCTTGTAAGTGCTGCCTAGCAATCACCTAGTTTCCACTTAGGAAAGGGCGAAGAACATAAATGGCAACTAAGAATAGATCGGCAGAGCGAAAGAGAAATAGTCAGAAGAGCAGAAGCGGATAATATATATACGATATTACACTATGTTTATTGCATCTCACGCTCATAAGCGGACGTGCGTAAGAATAAGTTTTGCGCAGAATCATTCTACTCGTGTGTATTTCATTATATGTGGGAAGAAAAAATTGTCAACGTGGAGCTTGCGGTTTTGTCCATAAATCGAGCAAAACGATCAATTGTCACTTTTCAAGTGGGAATCATGGCTCACATATACTCAGCCGGCAAAGGACGTAAATTATATATTATTATCGCTGATTGCCCTAAATCATCTATTATAAGCTCATATGTGATTTTGATACTCGTGACCTGAAAGCCAGTATAACGAGCCCGAAAAGCTGCCAACCCAAATCCACCTCTATCTCCCTCTCTCTCTCTCTCTCTCTCTCTCTCTCTCTCTCTCTCTCTCTCTCTCTCTCTCTCTCTCTCTTTCTCTGGCTCGCGTGACTCTCGATTCACAGTTCAATTTATTCGCCAATGATGCAGTCATTCATGGGCCGTCTAACGTGGGCTTTGTGTTCTTTGTGCGTACAGATCGACGATCCGATCCACGTGATCTCAATGGAGGAGTCGTCGGCGGGCTCACGGCAGAAGCCACCGGACTACGAGGCCGTGGCGGACGCGCCGCCGAGCTACGACGACGCGATAAAGCTTAATCCCGGCCAGCTGGCTTGGTCGAGCCACCGCAACAGCATCGGCGCTGTCTCCCTGGAGCATGCCCTCCCGGGTAGCGTGGTCGGGTGCACTCCAGCCGAGCCACCCGCAGTCTCGCCACCTCCGCCGTACGCCAGGTAAACTTGCCTCATTTCCCATTGCGTTTGACTGCGGAGAAAGGGTTTCCCTCACGTCAAGCACGCCCCTCACACGATAGCTCAATACATCATTGGATTCTAGTACCCAATTGTTATTTTCCTTCCTTCCGTGTAGGGGTTTATTTAACTACGGATCGGAGCTTTCGGGGAAAAAATAGATTGAATTTTTTTGAATGGATCTCGTTCTTCTGTGCTTTTAATCACTTCAGTCTTGTCAGAACGTTGAATTTATTGAATTTGCTCCGAATCATTCCATTCAATACAATGGTTATGGCATTGATTCTGCATATCAATCAAATTTTGCGCTCTCATTCGAATTGATATTCATTGAGTTCAAATGCTCGTCAATACACGAAGTTGAACGACGCAAATTTGTCGTACTACTGCAATTTTCCATTTCTCTCAAGTAGAAGTTTTATTTTTTTCTAGTGCCCCAATTGCTTAAAGTTTATTGATAAGATAAATGATATAAGAAATTTATACAGTCTGTCCGATTCAAGCTATAATTCTTTACGTAATACACTTTTACATGTATATAGTCCTCGTTATATGCGGAGTTTCAATTTCTCACGTCAGTCAGAAAAGTAGAAAATTAATGAGTCACTCATTAACGCAGTGGAACTCCCGGATTTCCTTTGACTCTGGTCTAAATCTAGAAAGCAGTTCTCCACTTGGAATCATCCGGAGCTTTCTAAAACAGTTTTTGATCATTTTCTCATTTAAGGCCTAGGAGAGTTACGGCTAATAATCCCCTCTCGCTTAACGTTTCATTCACGAAAGACTCTGCTAAAATGTAAACAATAACTGTATATTTGATGGGATTACAGGTGAAGCTACGCATCGGAAGCCCTCGGCTTCTCACAACTCAGGACGATATTCTAGTTGGTTCGAAACTTTACGCAACGGCTGAATTCATTCGCACAACGTGCAGGAGGAACAATGCCAAAGATGGGTGCACTGAGGAGGTTTCTGCGAGCGGAACCAACAAGGACAAAAAGCTGCCATCGCTCATCGCGCGGATGTATAGGCGTGGTGTAAATTTACAATGTACATAATACTGAAAGAGAAAATGCATGTGTGTAAACAGATCGGGAGACGCGTGAACCCGAGGCGTTACTTGTTTGTCCACGTGAAAACATCGAAACCAAACTATCCGAGTATTATTGAAAGAGTTATGAACGGACGCATCGACTTCTGATATTCTGAAGGAAATTTTCGTTGAACCGGATAAATATGTGTTCAGCAGTATTTTTAACGCGTATTCATCTGACTTTGGCTTCATTCTGAGTAATAAATTTATTTACATTGATCCCGATAGACGCGTTCTCAGCAGTATTTGCATTTTACGTACGTTCTGTTATACAATGACACTTGACTGAAGAGAAACAACCTTCTAATAGTTAATTGTTTCAGGTGTACAACAAAACATTTTCACGAGTATTATAGAACATATATTTATTCGAATTGAGTGTTGTCTTTTTTAAGTTTATAATAGTAGTGTTCGAATTGCGAGAACAAGAATGTACCCCACAGAGTTGAGTGTTGCTGATCTCTAGTCAGAGAACCGTGACAAGCTGTCGCGCGCTCATCACGTTATTACACTATACTTACCGAGATTTATACATACGAACCCATCAATATCAAAGAAAATACTTGGACGACAGATGAGAAAACCTTTCCGATCTATTTCGAGTTTTTTCTTGTTTGCCTTTACTGAATTCGTTTCATAAGCGTCGAACACGTTTCTTCAAGTCCTTGACACCCGACATCTTTAGGGTGTGGTTTGCCAAATCGATTCGGATTATATGTCTACCAATGTAAATAAATGGATAAGCGATTGTGACAAGGCTCCGAGTGTGATGGCGAATGAAAGGATGACGTGACGCATACAGAAGCAGACCGCTATATTGACGCAATGATTATTTCGACATTCAAACATTTCAGGAGAAACGTGGCGAGATATTTTTTCTTTTACGATCTGACGTTGAATTGACAGAATACGGTTGTATGAGTACACGTGCTCGTGAAAAATTGAAATACGAACGACGATGATTACATTGATAAAGGTACGCCCACATACACGTCCATTTTATTGTGATATATATTTTATAATGTTATACTGTAAGCCGCGTAAGTTAAACGACGTTTTGCAAGATTGTATCTGTAAGACTCTTTTTTTAATGATGAGAGATATAAATATAGAGAGAGAGAGTAAGTGTTATGAGAAGCGATTTGTTCATTTTATTCATAGTATCCTCAAAGAAGTTTTCCTTTTCTTTCAATTTATTGAAAAATCATCTCTACTCCTCCCTACTGAATAAAACACGAAAGAAACTCAGTGGCGAAAATGAATCAGAAATAAATTAAACTTCGCCGCAAAGTCCACGGTTTACATTGATTAATTTGGCAAACTTAAATAACCCATCCATCTTCATGTAATGAGTAGATGATGTATTTTTAGCAATTAATCGGAGCTAGCGAGATCTTGCTAAAATACAACCATCATCGCATGCTCTTCCAAAAAAAATGTCAAATGCCAAAATCAGACAGCCCAGGTTTCATCGATAAATACGCTTTATTCAATCAGAGTAACATTTATACTTATGACTTAAAGCATATGACTGAACTTATATTTCGTAGAACTTTATCAACTGCAACAATAGTGACTATAATAATAATAATAATATAATAATAAAAATGTTTATGATAATAAATAACGAAAAGGTAACGACGTATCGACGAGCAATGATTACAATTATCGTCACAAATTTAGCAACGGTCGGCCACAGTTGCGCATCGGGCTCACATTGATAATACATTTGTCATTCCCTTCAACGATAACAAGTAGACATTCTTTTATCGTTCCTGATAGACGGGTTGTCCATTTTCCTTCGATCTCCACTGATTTTCACTCATTTTATTTGCACTAATATATCCCGACCTTAGAGCTGCGGTGACCAACAATCGACTAACCTATCCACTAACATATGCGCTCATTTCATATAATAATGAAAAAATGACGAGGAACAAATCAACAAAAAATCTTATAACTTTCTGTCTCGTTCCATCATGACTTTGAGCTTTTGAACATAAATATCGTCCGACTAGATTCTACTATCTAAAATTGTATCGTTTACTCTCACTACACGGTGCTGGTTAGAGTATATTTCCACAGTAATGTATTTTATTCACACTGTCAATTCGATTATTCTCATCGTGTTTATTAATTTCCACACGTTGATCCTGTCTCAGAGTATCGCACATCATCCATGCAAATAATTGATCTTTCATTCAGCTACCTCTCATATGTACATTGTATCTCGTTTTAAATTGCATAGCAGTGGTAAAAATCGTATTTCTCGTTATAATCCTTATTTATTTTGCCTATCAACTTCACTGATATATCGGTAGTTCTTATCGTAAGATATACTACGATCCACTCTGCCTCGCGCTAATACTAAAGTTCCATTTATTTTTGCATGATCGGAAAACGGCTCATCTGTTAATTTTTCCTTTTCTCAACTTGTAGCTCGTCTTAACGGCTCCTCTCAAAACGCGAGTTTCACGCGAGAGAGAGCGAGAGAGGCGCACGAGAACAGAGTAACAAGGTATGTGCTTACACATAAGCAACAATCAATGTCGAGGACACAAATATGCGCTCGTAAAATCGATGAATATCAGTGCAGATCAAATGCACGCGACACATGTCGGCTGCCGTTGGGTTCGATTACTACGGAAATGCCGTCAGTCATGAATTATAAAATAAAAATGAAGGATAATTCTAGTTGAGTTTTTTTGCCATCCTTTCTCAAGTAAGTGCACGTTTCTCGCACGCTTCGTCCTCATTTTTCTCTTTTCTTTTTCTTTTTTACACAATTTGAATACATTCACAGTGTATAATCATCCACAAAGGGCTTTCAATTTCGTAGAGTAAAGTGTCACACTTACATAATCTGATTAATGCAAACAGACAGAAGATGTTTAAATTCACTTCTCATTCATCAAAAACTAAATGAAATTCAAAACAGGCTACTTCTGAAAAGTCACTCAAATTTGTCACCTTTCCTTAGATAATGAGATCAATGTGCATAGATGACACGTGATAACTGTGCACAAAAATATGTTCCGAAAAGTAATGATTCAAAATGATCAGAAATATGTAAATTAACTCTTCTCAAATTTAACTTCACGTGATTCAGATACGTTGATTTCAGTTAAATAAAAAACTGCCATAAACTCATAAAATACATTTCTTGAAATTGTTTGAACCCATTGATGCCAATATGAGCTGAATAGACTGCAGTAAAATAGCGTTTCAAACAATTTTTCCTTTAGATTAGTTATTGTAACATTATACGTAATTTATTAGCACGATCACGCGATTGATCTTGGAGTTGGTGATTTCCTCTGAAAAGAAAAGAATATACTGCCGCTAGTTCTGTTCATTTCACAATAAATTTTTGTACCAACTTCATTCAATAAAGATGTAATGACAAAATTAGCCTTTTCGTCTTCCAAATATTATTAGATGAAATCACATTCTAAGAAAAAAGAAGACCGTGAATAAGAAAGATAATTTGCAAAACTTACGATAAATCATCTGAGGTACCTGAACTTGTATTGTTTATAGCACATTCAAATTCATACATTTAGCTACAAATTTGTAAAATTTTCAAGATATTTTTATAATGTACATTTACTGATCATTTGCGTATTTAAATACTTTCAAGTAATCAGAGCATGAGAAATCATACATGTACATCGTCAAACTTTGTTTGTCACATTATATATAGAAAAAAAGGCTTCCAATATCTGTAACAAGGAGATTAAACTAGTAATAAAAACGAAAATAATCAGTTTCAAAAGAATCACTCCAACAATTAATCATCGACTTGTGCAAACAGACTTGTGGTCAATTTGGAAATGGACAAATCAACCCAACATTGCCTATAACTGTACGCAAATAACTTATGAACGCTACTATAATAAATTTCAATATTTGATTCTTAATAAATTCTTAATATCACTGTACCTGAGTACTGACCCTATCCGCGAAGAAATCGAGTGCAATGCAATTGACATACTTTTTTGGTTATTGCACTTGAGATAGAGATTCTTTATACTATTAAAGTATCAATTATACATTCAAAACCAATGATATTCGCACCGAAAGACAATGATTTGGATTTTTAAACATAAATTTTGAAAAACACGTAATCAAATTATTTTCATCTGAATAGAAGCAATAGTTCAGTGAAAAAATCATTAGACCATCCTTATGTTATATTGATAAATAAAATCTACTTTGACGAACATATATATAGACAAATCAATTGTGAAGTTATATTTTCGGTAACCACCACTTTTCATAGGTGTATTAGCCGGATAATAAAGTAATATTCCAGTCATACTTCTTCATTTTTCTTGAAATTAATTATTTCAAGAGTTATGGACATTCAGAAATTCGTCGTTGTGGATATATACATATATATTTATTTCAAGTGTAAATGTTGGCGTATACTGATACGACGTCACATGAATTCCATTTGTATATTTGTTCAAATTTCATTTGAATAGGAATGTAAAGAGATGTGACCTAACTAAATGTTGAAGTATGCAGTAAAAAAATTATGAGAATTCCTATTGCTTTCAAAAGGAGTTCCAAATTCAGAAAGATATCATTGGTTCTATACATTTAAATAAAATTCTTCATTGCACCATTTGAATTCTTCTGTACACCGACTCGCGTTAGAAGTTACGTTTTTTTTCTACTAATTGAGTACTTACTCATTCAGTCATTGGCCAGCTGAATCATTAACAGGACATGAAGTAATAAGCGCAATTCATGGCGATATTTCCTGATACCAAAACTTCTGCATTCCACCGTTCCTATCTTGAAATGCTATCTTCTATGACTAGAGTTGTAATACTGATTGGTGGATTAAGTTCAAAATTATCGGACTTTGACGGTGGAGTGCAAAAACTTGTGCTACAAGTCGTTACAGAAAAGCTCGCATTTTTCCATCTTACACAATTACTTATGTACAAATTATGAACACCATGTAAATCATTATATTTAAAGTTCTCACAGATTCACCTTACTTTTAATTTTTCACGTCGTCGACGCAAAAAGCTATCGAGTTGAATGTCACCTATTACTACGATACATGTTATAATGAGCTCTCTCGAAGTGCAGATGATAGATTAACAATGAACAGTCGCGCAGTGGTAGCTTTAATCCTCATTCGCTCCTTTACCGATGTTAAAATGATTAATATGGTGATACCCAATAATCGTATTAATTAAAGCTTGGCTTAATCCTTTTGAGGAACTGGCCAGCTATGACAGATAAACAGCATTTATGTAAATTGGGTGAACGATAATAGTCATAGTTACACAATATTTAAATTCTAAGCGCAAGTTAGGATCGATATACAGCTAAGCTAAAATTTTTACATATCTTGAATCGCATCACCGTATAACGTTCCATCCCATTTGTGTATGTATTTTTATTTTTTCACTTCCTCTGTCTCATATTTTATTATTTTTTCTCGGGTAATATAAACGACTTAGAGTTACTTGCTTACAATTAAGTTTTATTTACAAGTATACTTCGCGAAATCGCGTTTGCTTATGCATGACGGTGCATGCCGTGTATGTACAAAAAGATCCCCGGCCTCACATCAGAAATAATTTTTCACTTTATTCGATAACGCCACAATCAAGCACAGTCAATGTTAGGATTTCTTGATCACTCGTGGAACTTGGTCTACGTTTTTACATTCATGAATTATGCTGGATTAATATGTATTTCGAGGGCAATCGTTGATTACCCTACCAAGCAACATACACTTGATACACTAATGGAGTCATGGATCAGAAAATCATCGAGTTTCGTAGGAGCTTTGCTTGCTCACGAAGGAAGGTGGGTGTGTTTGTGTGCCTACAGGCTACAGGAAAGTTCCTCCTCCCTTAGTCATATGCGATCGCGAAGCCTGAGCAATTGAATGAGAAAATAAACGCAGTTTTGAGCAAACACGCGGTCATGCTATCGTCACTTTTCGAGCAATACGCAGCGAATAATTAATGGCGCCGTTATCTTGCGAACAACATCTGTTCGCACGACAATCTCATTCCAAGCTTCTCGTACTATCTCGCTGTAATATTAACCGCTGGATATGCTTGTCTCTATTTTTCTTTCGATGTAGATCACACCTTTCTCGGCTTTAATGATTGAAACAATCAGGAAAAAATGAAGAAAATTATTATTACCAAACGTGATCCGTTGCATGAGTTCATCGTGATTTGAAAAAAGTACCTGTACGGAAACACACACACGGGATAACTGTTTTTGGAAAATAATCATTCATACTGGCTGCATTAACTAAGACACTCACGGCAACAATATTCTTACGGAAATCATTATAAACTGTAGGAATAATACAAATTGAATATAGATTTGTGTCCTTCGAAAATGCAAAATTGCATCATCCACGAAACGACTCAATGACCCCAGATTAATATCCCACATACCGTACAAGATTATGTCACAAGTAATACTTAAATTGGATTGATTTCCAGGACAATAATTATCTAAGACATCACGAATGATTCCATCCTTATCACACAATCACGTGATTAACCGTTCAGAACATCTTTCAATCGTTCTACTCAAGCATAGTCGTTCCTCCGATAGAGTGTCTGGTGCGGGTGGTCTCAGATGGGTGTGGGCAGTACGGTGAAGTCCTGTAGGGCGGTCTTGACGGTATCGTAGATGGGTCTCTGGCTGTCGTCGGCGCAGTAGCCATCGGCGGTGCACAGGGTCTGCAGCTTGGTCAGGTAGCTGTCGAAGTTTTCGTGGCCCATTTTTTCGGGGGCGACGACACCACCAGGGCCCCCAGCTTGGGGGATGCGCACGTGCTCTAGCAGCGTTATCATGTTGTCTCGCAACGACTGGTAGTACTCGTTCAGGTTGTTGTTACGCTGCGACAATGGTGAGTTATCCTGAACAGAGAGGAGAGCTGGTTTAGAGGGATGAGGAAAATCCGTGTCCACGTTCACGCTCGAGTATACGTAAACGTCAAGTTTTCTCGGGGATCATGTGTGTTCGCAACAGCGGATACGAACAAATAATTGATGAATGAGCACGCAATGTGAGTGCTTTTGTGGAGATTTCATTGATTCAATGAGTATTTGCGAAAGCAAAAAAAAATATACGCTCAATGACACAAAAATAATCATCGATGGATCAAATTAATCCATCTTATTTCACTGGAATCTGTATACGTCACTTGTCCGATCCAGTTATATTTTTCAGGGCTTATTCGTAAAATTATTCAAACATTTGTACTTCAGCTTTGTGCGTTCAATATTTTTTGGACAGTCAAAAGTGTCGTGTACGTTCGTTCGAGCGTGAGCTGAATCATAAGCTCACAACGGAGTATAAGAAACATTGTTAGATTTTTTTATCGTCGAATGCTCGACACAACATCCAAAACTTTCCACCTTCCACTTTACAACTGGGTATAATGATTCACATAACGATAAAGGACAAAATGAGCTCCATCGAGAGCTCAGTCATCAACGAAACGTATAACGTCCCAGAGAAGTTTCTAAAGTTGTTCGATGGCTCATATCGAAAGAGTATTAATTAAAACGGGCACACGAAATTGTGCAAAAGCAAAAGCAATCATACTCTTGCAAATCACCGATGTATATCAATGTCACTGGGTGACTGACCCACGCTGAGCAATGAGATAAACAAACGGTACACGCAGTGTGTAAATGAGAGAACATTGTCTGGCACGGTGGCATCGTCATTCACGCTGTTTGCATCAGGCAGTAAGAGAATAGTACAGAAGGTGAGAGAAAGACAGAGATAGAGAGAAATAGAGGCAGAAAGAGACAGAGTCAGAGATAGATTTGGCGAGAGGTAGAGATAGAGGTAAAGAGAGAGATAGAGGTAGAGGTAGAGAGAGAGATAGAGAAAGAGAGAGAGAGAAAGAAGGAAAATGAAAGAGAAACAAAGGCAGTTAGCCGTTGTGATAGTTGCATGCAAGCTCCCCTCGGCTAAGCACCGACGGCGGGTGTTGTACCGACGGAGCGTACCGACTGCAGCACAGGCGGGCGCGACGCTGACTCACCTTGTCGCCGTGCTTGAGTTGGTTCTCCATGGCGGTAATGTCGGAGCGCAGACGCAGAACTTGCGACTCGACGCGCGCGTTCTCCCGCTGCAGCTCGGTTATCTCCGCCTCCAGTGTGTACAGGTCCTCGCCCTGGCCAGCGCCGTTCGGCCCTCCCGGCGGACCTCCGCTCCCGCTGCTCGACAGCCCGGGCCCGATGGGCCCGCCCACGATGCCCGGGGTCGCCGGGGGCCCAACACCACCGCCACCGCCGCCACCGCCGCCGCCGCCGCCGCCGCCTGTCGCATCCACCCCTGCAGTAGACATTTACGTCAAGGCGCATCTTCCCATGTCGACATCGCAACTTCTCAATGTGATCTCGCCGCGGAAAACCCGCCCACGCTCGTTTACAACTCTGCTCCGCGGTGCTTTTCCACGTTGTTGCGGACGCGGCAAGTACCGCCCGAATCTCGAATGGTGCCGAGTGACTCTTCCTTCGAATTTCGCGCGCTCCCATTCGGTCTGTCGCGTTCGAAGATTTTAAAATTTTTCCCAACTTCCAATGGAAGACAAGAAATTTCGAACAATTTCGATTTCATAATGATCCTGCAACGCGATAAGTTTGGAACTCTCGGCCGATAATAAATAATCTCCTCTGAGCGCGAATACTCGTGTACTTGAATGAACGATAGAGTCTGTGAAGCACATGATTGTACAGAGGTGCGATAAACATCGCAAGCCTAAGCTGTGCCTGCCCATGAATTTGTGTTCGCCCCCTTTTTATGGCATGTCATTATCTGCTCGTTATCTTACACCTGGATTATTCATGGTGATCCGAGTGATTCGGGCTCCCGTGCCAAGCGTTTAAACACACGCGTAACACCGCTTTTTGTGTGTGCCATCGTTGAGTACGCGTCATTATCATCGCGTCGTAATTAGCGTATAACGATAGGCTCGATAATAAAATGATTGTCGACCTTTTATTTCACTTTATGATACCCCAACAGTTTGCGTGTCAAAGGTGCATATGCAGCGTCATTCCGAGGTGCAGCCTGTGGGTTAATCGTGATTTGCACATACATTCACTCATCCCCCCCTTGGAGCTGAATACAACCCACGCTAAAAGGTGCAGAGAAGGACGCCGCGAAGCACTTGACGAGTTAATCGTCGAGGGAAAAGAAGGGAATACAGCGTGAAGTGCCATCATACCAGACAGTTCGAGAATCAAGGGTGACATCGAGTGTTGGCTTTTTTCCCATTGTGTATGCCTTTGCGTAAACAAATGCGATTAATCCGATTGATCACCGACTCTTTGCAAGCATTGTTTCGTTTAAGAATGATTCCACGTATTGTAGAAGTGATGTTTAACTATCATTTTTCTTCTTACTTAAAAAACATTAAATTCCATGAAGGTAATAGAAAAAATACTTTCACGCACCAACACTCAAGTACCATATCATCAGAGAGATTGTGTGAGGATTTTGTATGTAACACCAAAAAAGTAACACATAGAAACAAGTGGCGAGTACGTCAGTCCCTTACCTTTAAAAGTAAATGTTCTCCTCAAAGCTCAATGACAGGAAAGGAGCTGATTGAAATCCCAAAATAAACCAGAATATATTATTTTCCATTATATCTACGTTTGTTTACTTTATTATTTTAGGTTTTTTCGGTACTTTTGCTCAGATATTGGGAGAAATTGCGATTATAGGAACCATTTCATAATATGACATTGGATATATGAGTATGAGGAATTTAAGATTCATCAGAGTTATCTTGTTTTTTCTACTGAATCAGTTATTTGATCCCCCATCGCCCTTTTTTTAACCATTACTTTTCTAAGAGTTTAGCTATGAAACATAAGCTGGTTGACCGATGCAGATGGCCAACAGTGAAAAGCCTATACCTTCTCTGTAATAATCGTTAATAGCAGAGTATCGCCATAGAATCAAACCTTCCACAAGCTGATGATTCCATTACCGTAGTTACTCTAAATTACTCCGCAAGAGTTAGTAAGAACTTCCATATTAAATGTTGAGTATGCGTACATGCTTTTGGTAATATGATTATTCAGTGAATTCATCAAGAGGCACGAAAATTATCAGAAACCAAAATGTTCAAATTATTCTAAGAGAAAATGAATTTGTTGCACACGTGGTCTGGTTATGGAGGATTCAAGGGATAGGAACGGCATAATATAATAGGTTTTGGGATAGGTGGAATCTCTTTGGTATGACAGCACATCATTGCGTAAAAGTTAAGAACGGAGCATGGCAGAATATATAGTCAAATGTAAGGTCAACCACATGATTTTGTTAACTATTTCCAATTTGATTTTCATTGAATAAATTAAGAGCGTCCATTCGCAAATTTCTTGAAATGCATGAGAATACAAACTGATAAATGAGAAAGGGTGAGAGTAAATGGTATATCACGAATCTGTACAAAAAGGGATCAGTGGTATTTTTTCAACGCATTCTATATCGTAACTTCATTTATTGGTATATGGAATAATCTATCCTTGCTCATTCCTTGAAATATTTCATATCTAATGGATAAAGTTGACAAGAAAATGAGAATATGTAATAATTCAGAGATAAAATATCCCACGATGAAGGATTCTCAACTTTATCAACTTGATATTAATATTACAGAGAGAGATTTATTTTCTGCTTGCATTTAACATAAGATTCTGATGAGTTTGATATTTTGATATTTCTTAGATATTTCTAAACAGTGAATTGTGTCCTTGATTGCACGAGGAGTTACCGAAACCAGTATCCAACAATTATTAAATGTTTCAATGTCATTGATCAAGTTAGCTCCTGTGAAACGTGACCATCGCTATTGATTAACTTTGTGATTTTGTACGATGGAGATAATCGTGAGATGGAAATACACTCACCAAAATCTTATCTAGCTCCCATTGAAATCTCAGTTTTTCATCCGTTCTTTCACAATGACGCAAACAACGATACTCGAAGAAAATGATCGCATAGCACATGTAATCTTACCTGTGATGCCCTTGCTGTACATGGACGACATGTCTTCGAACTTTGGCTTCTTCACCGCGTGTCCTGCTATAGGGCAGCCGGAGAGCGATCTGTGCGTGGAGAAGGAGCCGTTTATGTGGCCGATGCCGTCACAGCCGGGCGTCGGACAATTGACGCCCTCGAATTTCATGGCGGTGGCCGCGGCGACCACGGCTTTGTGCTGCTCTACCGTACCCCCGGACTCAAGCACCCTCATCTTGTTGCGATTCGCAATGGGACAGCCCGATGCGCTGTAATCATCATTGGCCCAATTAATCGCCTTGCGATTCGATGATCCTCAAACTGATGCTCAACGGCAAATGCTTCATCAATTCATTAGATCAAATATGTTTCTCGCACAATTTTTACATCCAAGCGATCGAACATCAGCCGACTTGTCTCGTAGTTGGCACAAGCATTGATGAATCAGAATTGCAGATTAGAAATTATGCTCATCACAATCATTCATATCCAAGAGATGCAAACATGAAAGTTGAGATATTTCGTGCGAACTCGAGATCCATCTCTGTGAATTCTCAAATAAAGTGCCATCGCATGAATAAAAAGTTAATTTTCGCATTTCTATCATTTACGATGTCCTAAAAAGAGCATGCAAAATCAAGGTGACTCAGAAATAATATATAGCAAAATGATGAACTACAACGATGCGACTGAAAATAAAACAAATGAATCAGTTGATATAACGCAACACACAACGAGAAGCAGGTAAAGCGACGACAATTTCCTCGACTGCTGAGTGATGATTTACCTTCGGTGCGAGAGAAATTTGCCGGTTGCGTGACCAGATCCATCGCAGCCGGGAATGGGACATCTGTCGGCGTGAGCGGTGGTATCGCATCCAGCGTCCAGTGGAGCAGTCGTCATCCGTACCCAAGCAGTATAAGCGAGAGAGACGCAGAGACGGAGGATAGGCAACGCGTGAAACGAGCGGAAACCACCAGATATTAGTCAGCGTCTTCGCTTTAGACTCGAGAGCGTTTCGAAAGGGATGCGAATTCTCACATCCCCTTTCATGGGCCCTCAGAGGCCCCCCACCCTCTTGCGCCCGTATACATGCTAAATTCGAGCTATCGGATGCAGTCAAGCTCGTAATAGGTGTCGAAAACGCTACACAAGCACGATGACTCGAGACTTTGACGATCTCAATCAATTTGCCGAAAATTCAGATTCGAAAGGGATAAGCTGTCAAAGCATGGCCGCACGTTGAGATTTAATCAAGACAAATTTATAACAAGTGCTTTGAAATTCAACTTTACAACGCGTGATATTGTTCAATTGAATCAGGATTTGCAAAATTGTGAAAATAGTCATTTCCGTACTCAGCTACGAAAAATCCAGAGATCCCAAAGTGTGATGCCACGAAGCGTTATCAAGGATTTATCTGAAGACGTAGTACAAATGAAATCGGCATCAAGACAGAGTTCAATCAATATCCTCGTGAACATCGCGAGAAACTGTGCGTCGTTTGCCCCTACACATCGACACTTGAGAACTGAGAATCCACTCAAACTATACGTTGTCCATGAAAGCAAGCATAAACCGGACAGTTGCGCGATCGCGGAACAGTGAGCGTGTGGCATCATACGTGACGCGCCCAACGACCTATAAAAGGAATCGGCATTGTTGGTCGCGAGCGTAACCCTTGCGCCTTTTATCCCGGCGAAACTTTACAGCCAGCCCAACGCGCGAGTAATAACAAAGTTTATCGAGTCATTCTGGGGAGGTAGTGGGTACTGACCTGAGCGGCTCGGAGTCCTGCCCGTCTCGGGGCTTGCTCTTCGGCTTGTTGGCCCGCGGGCAGCCCGACAGGCTCCTGTGGGACGAGTAATTTCCCGTCACGTGGCCCGAGCCGTCGCAGCCCGGCGTCGGGCACTTGAGCTCCTGCGAGTGCGCTTGGATCTGCGAGCGATCGGCTCGCGGGCATCCGGAAAGACTGCAAAGCAACAAACGAGAATCATCTTTATTTGCCCGGAACATTGCCTCGAGGCGCCACGAGGAATCTGCGCTGCACGCTTTTTATCTTAAAATAAAATTGTGCGCTCTGGTCTGAATCCCTCGGTTCATTCGATTGATCAACAATTTTTTGATAGTTGCGCTGATCGCTCTATGCACTTGTGTGAACGCACATCTCGTGAACCCCCGCAAAATGGCAATATATTGCATGCACTCTACGCAACGTTATCAGAAGACGTCATGATCTGGGACATGTGTTTGCTTGTCTTATTCTTTTCATTTATCATAAACTAGAGGTCTTCTAATTCGTACAATATGCTGTACTTCTTATATCGATTGGGAAAAGAACAACTCATCGGCTCGTGACGATGGAAAAGAGAGGATTGGAAACAACGCCCACGTCATCCACTTGGCAATGGGTAAATTCCCATCTGCAGTTCAGCCATAATCAATTTAAATACAACGGGTATAGTCTACAGATATACACATACACATGACAACGCTGTGTTCTGTTAGGATCATGCACGAAATGTCGCGAAAAAAAATCTAAAGACAGTTCTAACAATTTAATTTGAAAATGAAAGATGAACTTTAATCTTAGCTTGAAGACATTGATGAGAGAGCGGGGAACACACTCATACCTGACCCCCATGTTGCAGGATATGCTACTTTGAAATTATTTTGCTATCCCTTTTCGTAGGGGTTGGGTTTATTCGATTAGAAACATCATCAAATATGGGAACATCATCTACACATTTTATACAAATAAAGGCAAATGAAAATTGATATTGTTTAATTGATACAAGAAATTGAATAAAATCAAATGCTTTCAAGAGACTATTTGATCACTTACATGAATTTTCAAAGTGTTCATGATGTATGAGTGCGAAAGTGGTTGTAAAATATGTCAAGATTCTCATTCGCGTTGATATAGATAAAGGATTTCAAAAATGATATCATT
Organism: Aphelinus atriplicis; assembly: GCA_020882685.1. Lineage (NCBI taxonomy): Eukaryota > Metazoa > Arthropoda > Insecta > Hymenoptera > Aphelinidae > Aphelinus > Aphelinus atriplicis. The sequence goes on along the minus strand of CM037073.1, from coordinate 64,094,212 downwards.
TGCGATAATTATATTCACAGAAGCGTTGTTTCCTTGCGAGAATTCTATTGTCACATAAAACTGTATACAATAGAATAAAAGAAACTCTACAATCTTTATATGAATATTCAACTGGGAGATTTTAATAGTGAATGCGTCATTTCTCTCCAATGTGTGTATAGAGGTGTGTATGTCCGTGCGTGTGTATGTGTATGAAAGTTACCAGATATGTTAAAATTGAAAAAAAAGATATTCATAAGAAAATAAAGAAATCATGACAAGGAAATTGGAAGATTGAGATTTGGAAATGAAATTTGAAAAGGAATTGCTGCCTTGCCTTCTGTGGGTGGCGTAGTTTCCCGAGACATGACCCATGCCATCGCAGGAGGACGCGGGGCACTGTATTAGCTCCTTGCCATCGCGACCGCGGAGGGTAGGCCGAGGCGAGGCTCCCCCAAAATTCAACGATTGCCTTCTCATATTCATACTGCATCGAACACATACACATCATGAATCATCTGACGGTATTCATCCGTGACATCGTTCATGCTAATCACACTCGTGTTTCTCAAAACATTCAATATCTAAACAAAGGCTATAGAGTATACTTCCACGTGTCGTTATTAATTCAATTCAACAAATAGTCCAAATCGCGGAAATTCAGGGTTGCATATATATGAAGAAGTCAACGTATTAAATTTTCAAGCTTTCCGACGCAAGCCTCTCACTTTAACGAATGGAGAAAAGATATAAAGTCTGCGGGTAAAATACTCGTGGAAGCCCGAGCCTATGTATCACCGCGCATACACGTGCTCGGGCTTCGAGCGAAGTTTGATTGCATTTCCTGATTTAGCGGACATATGAAAAACGTGGCAAGTACACTCGAGGCAAAGGGCCGCCCGCAAACGTACGAGAAGGCCAAAAGGAAGAGATACAGCGCGGGTTCTTGCTCCTCGACGGGCATATACACCGGTGGTGTGGGGCTATGAGAAAGCTCGATGACCCTCGAGCGGCCGCGATATTGCTCGAGGCCCAAGGACTTGAGTGCAATCACGCGCGCTGCGTACGAAAGCGTCTAAGCGTTCTCGCTGGTGGGGCCACCGCTGGACGAAGAAGCGCTGCACGTGGTATGGCCCCGGCCCGGCCTCGGCGATGCTTCACGGTATGAGAACGGAGAGGATGTGGTCGACCAGTGTTTTTTCCCTGTTTTACGCGTAATCTTTCCTCTCTCTCCCTGGCGGGATTCTCGTTTACTCTGCTCTCTGTCATTTTTACTTATGAAGAAAGTTTTTGATTGCGCACAGAGGCTTTGCGAATCCTATTTTCTGCTGTAACCTGGACGCGGAAGGTTTTTTCGTGTTTCGCATAGTATTTGATCGACTGGATTGAAACAGACGTAGACAATTTTATTATTGCGGATGTTTATAAACGTTGACAGCATTATCATACGGGTTCGTCTATTCATATTTGTATATAAGAGATATAGCATATATCAATAGCATTTATTATTATTATCATGTGATTAAAATGTAAAAAATATTATTTATGTCAAACAACTCTTGTATTGATTTTCCCCGTATTTTGAATCCATTTCTTGCAGAGGGCAATTTACCGCTTTCCATAATCAAAGCCTTAATTTCATACGACCAGTACTAATCTTGGAGTAACGACGATAATTACGTTGATTTACTCGTGATTGCAGGGCGAAATGGATAGCTATATCCGTTAACCGGTGCCAATAACTAACGCGAAAAGAAAAGATCCTGTGCCGGCTGTTATAAAAGTTCCGGCTTGGCATGTGCCGTAATACGTTTTGATCGAAAGAGGAAGCAAGTAAGTGCAAAGGCTTCTATATATAAGCAATAGTAATATCGGCCGGGGTCATTAATAACGCTCGAGTATCGCTATCGACTGGCTCCGGCAGTTCCCACGTTCTTCCCAGCATAGCCAAGGAGGTTATATAGGTTTCGGGAAGGGGGCGGATAAAAAAAGAAGAGTTTTTGAGAGAGAGAGAGAGAGAGAGAGAGAGAGAGAGAGAGAGAGAGAGAGAGAGAGAGAGAGAGAGAGAGAGAGAGAGAGAGAGAGAGAAGAGAGAGAGAGAGAGAGAGAGAGAGAGGTGGGGGGGGTGAGGAGGGGCGAAGAGACTCCCTCGCCCCGTGTAATATCGATTCTTCAATGAGACTAATGTTGCACGCTGCTTAATTTTTCTACTTTGCAAACAAATTTGATAAGAAAATGATGTTGATGCAATGACTGTACTTTGAAAGCATTTGAATCAGATGAGTATTGAAATCTATCGTCATATTCATGGATGAATAATCGATTTTGAAAACAGTACAATCATGAGAACTTATGAAACATGAAAGGAACACATTTTCTCTTCCCTTTGCCATAACGATATTCAATTTAAAAAAAATATTCACTCGTTCACGAGTGAATTAAATTTCTGGTGTTGGACGTTGAATCGGAGCGGAGATCAATACTCATCCCTCATCATCGGGTCAAAATATTTGCGCCGCGTTCCGTAGCCTGGTAAAACGCACGTCAAATTTGCCACGAGGTGCCGGACGGTCGAATCTTGACGGAGGCGCGGTACGAAAAGGGTACGAGGGCGGACCGACCAGTTTTGCCGCGCTCGCGTTACGGGTCCTAACCCCTTCGGGACGCTCGCGGTCCTCTCCCCCATAATCCAGTGCGGTGGCAACTGATTATACCCGGCCAACCTTATCCACCCTCGGTTCCTCATCGCTCGCGGGAAGGAGATAGGGTTGGCGCGCCTTCTTCCCTCTCCCCGTTCTTTCGCGGCGGCGCCGAGCTTTACGTCAATTAGAATAAGGTTGGCACTCTCGCGCAGCTACGAAGAGTAATTACTTTAATTAACAAAATGGGGGCGGAGGCGGGTGCTCCACCAGCTTAGCTCGACTCGATTGTTCGCGACTCGAATCGCGGGAATCGCGACGACGCAGTTGCCTTGCGTTGGGCCGATGCCGTGGATTATGTGGCTCTGCTGAGCCCCCGTGCGTGGGGCGGACGTGCTCAAGTGTTACGCCACAGCGAGGATGTGCTGCAAACGCACGAGTTCAGTCTCAGCCTCCGATTTTTAACGAATTACGTACGAACGGAGCGTGCTTAGCTGGTACGATTTTCTTTGTGACTGCGGGAAGTGGGGTGAGACATGAATTCTCCTGGGATTCATCTGGTCCTGACAAAAATATCATCACTTTGGGAACTGCGTGCCGACGACATTCTCTCAATCAGTTTTTTAAATCTATAGCCCGACTTTAATGAGACAGTATTTTCTCTTTGAGAATGCGAGACACGACTTGAAAAAGACACGTATATGATGAGATGAGCACTTCTCTTATTCTTTCAAGTTGTGCGTTCCAGACAGAAGATCCAGAGAGAAGACATGATCACTCGCAGTTCCAAATGATATTCGTGAAAATATTGAAACAATATGCCCATGGTCCTTCATCACGTTAGTTTTCATATTTTTAAAATCGTTTCTCGGAATTATTTCAATCGTGATCGATTATCATCATTATTACAATATGGCCAGACCAATTGTAACCTATAGGCGATTATGTCGCCAGATATGACGCTTATCAGAGCAATTTTAGCACTTGTTTTTCCATGCACCTTTTGCAAACCCCAGCTAGTCCAATTAAATCGCAGGAAAGAAACAAGCTGGGTGAGCACACGAATGTGGAGCAGTGCAATTATACGCGTAACCCAACGCAAGAAACCGCTCGATCCTCATTGAGCTTTCAAAATCGAACGTGAGAAACGCGAAGCCGCGTGTTGACACGCGACAGGGGCTGCGATAGTGATCGGACACGGGGGCGCGACTCACCTGTCTTCCTTGCCGTTCGGCTTGTCGAGGGGTCCCATCGAGTGCTGGGGTGGTGGCATGCTGTAGCATGGTGCGGGTGTATAGCCAGCCGGGATCTGGTAACTAGAGGTGACCGGACCACCGGGGTAGCTGCCTGCGCAGTTGTATCCTGGAGTAGGGTATGCCGTGTACGTATTACCCGGGTACTCCGCCTGCACGCCCGTCATTCCGTAGCCCGGATGCGGACTCATGGGCCCATAACCTGTTAAATAATCGCATTGGCTCGAATGAATCGAAGGATGTATTGGCCATCTTGAAGATAGTTAATTCAGAAAAGCTAGTCTCAATCACTCTTTTGATCGATTATATTTGGGTTGATTTGATAATTCATATAACTTTTCAAATTAAGTCAATTCATATATTATGGACGCTCCAGCCCAATCCCAGAGTTGAGAACAGAACTTGAACAAAAATAGCCAATCTACATAATTCGTTGTATGTAATAGTATATTATGCAACTAGTGCGTGAAATGCGATTAAGTAATCCAAACGCGAATTTCACTCATCGAGATTTGAGTGCGTGAAATATTTTACGCATCGGTTTCCGTGTGTGAAATATTTCACGCATCGATTTCCGTGCGTGAAATGCGATTTCACGCACTAGTGTGTGAAATATTTCACGCACGGAAACCGATGCGATTTCACGCACTAGTGTGTGAAATCGCATTTCACGCACGGAATTCGATGCGTGAAATGAGCGTTTATGATCACGTATAACATAAAATAATTATTGCAATAATCTGTGAGGCTTGATATTCTTAGTTTCGCTAATTATTTCGATAGACGTGTGATAGGGCAGATCCCTGTCAGGTCACAAAGACGATATTTCTATCCCGTAAATGTGGAATACGAATGGTAAACGAGAACTATGAATCATATCCGAAAAAAGAAATAGAATATTAGTCAAGCGTGCTCACATCCGTCCTGAGAACTTGAAACAAAGCATTCTTTCATTTCGCTACAAAGAAAAAGAGAGGGAAAGAGAGGAAGCGAATGTTTCGATAATGAACAATAAACAACATATCCAGTTTCACAAAAGTGAGCTTGCAGTGGAGGGTCGCGCATTGTGCTGCGCAGCCAAGTACGCCGAGCGTTTGATTAACTGTTGTTAAGTCCGCGCGTTTATTTGCCAGGAAGAATTGTCGGCTCCAGAGCGACACGCCAAAGTGCACTGGCCAAAAAACACGGGAGCGAGAGATTGCAATGGCGCATACAGACAGAGCGCGCGTCGGCATCCGTATGTTTCAATTTCAATAACTACTCCCCAGCGAGCGCCAAGAGACATATAGCCAGTGAGCCAGCGAGCGAGCGAGTGAGCGAGACTTTCGCGAACGCGAAATATTGATAATTAACAATGGAGTTCCGTGCGGACAGAACGAGAGAGACATGGAGAGAGAGAGAGAGAGAGAGAGAGAGAGGTGGAGAGAGGGGGAGAAAAAGAGAGGGAGAGAAAGGGGGACATGTTAAGCGGTGCCAAGGTATAAATGAGAAGGCAGCGGCACACAAGCGGTCGCGGCACACCAGGCAAAATGAGAAAAAGAGAAAACGAAAAGGCCGCGGGGCAAATTTTTATTCGGCAGTTGTAACCATGCACGTACGCCTCCGGGGAGAACGAGCCGGTCTTTGTTCTATTCCGATATATCGCGCCGAGGGTTATGTACGAACGCGCTCCCTTTCTGCGCCAGCCCACCCGCTCTCGCACGTCACTACGAATGTAATGACACGCTACCCAACAATGTGTTCATTTTGACTCGAACGTGTCTCGCGAAAATTTATAGCGCTGAGGAAAAAACCCGCTTTTCCCGCTTGTACACCGAGCTTTTCATCATCGAATATGTCTCGCTCTGTCTCTCTTGCCGGGATCGTAAATGTTGGCTACTGTAATATACCAGTAGTGGATTATTATTGTAATTCGGTTTTCTCGTAAGCTTATTGATTCCATTTTGTTTCGATTGCATTTGGCTCTTTCGATATGAATAATAGATTCAAAATGTAAAAAGTAAAAAATCTATTCTGTAAATATTTGGCACATTGATTCTTATTTATTCGAGCCGTATATAGAAACAGAATAGAAATGAGGGCAGAAAATAGAGATAATGAAAGTGATCCTCCCAGTCCAAGCTGTGATGAGCTGCATCTTGTCAAACCAACATTTTTATCTGCCTGGTTTTAGTTTTATCTACTCTCTTCAACCCAATAGTCTTCAACTCAATTGAAATTATATCTGAATTATTCTTCAACCAACACTCAGCAAGAGCAGGGGTCATGATATCTCCGAAAAAACACAACTTAGAACCTACCAGTAGGATCTCGGTAGGCATCCATATAATGTGATCCACCGCTGTCGGGAGTGCTCTCACGACTGTAAGCTGCCGCGTGAACACCTGGAGGTGGGAATCCTGGTACGGGCCTAATGCCCCCGCTAAAGTTGACTGGCTCGTTTGCTGTGGAGAAGTCTACGGGCTCGGTCTGCTCCTCGATCGGCCGAGGAGCTGTGAAGCCTGGACCTACTGGTACTGGTACTCCTTCGCCGTGTGCCGTTGAGTACTGTGGACTTGGTGCTCCGCTGTTACGAGTGAAAAACCAAATTATGTATGAGATCTATTGCGTACCTAATCCAATCATGTTTCAAATAATGTTCTTATGGATTGAACAAGAAAAATGAATGCTACGTTTATAATATTATCAGAAATGTGATGGTAGAAAAGTGAATTTAGATGTTACACTCTCTGCCAGCGTGGCAATTATGATTTAATCTCTGCAATAATATTACTTAACATATTATCTGAACATATTATAATTAACGATCAGATGCCCCAAAAATGAATAATTAAACAACTATGACTCGTTAGGCGCTTTTGTATGCAAACACTAAATTAATTAAGTGGCGATGATTTGAGAGAAAGGATGGGCGTAAGCTTAGAGAGTGAGAAAGCGTTACCTGTGCAGTCTGTTCACGCTGAGGTCGAGGGTCTGGCCTTGGGGACTGGGTACTTGGGGGCTCGCCGTTAGATGCGGACTGGCTGCAGCTTGAGGGCTACCGCCAACAGTTTGCCCACCGCCGTACTGCGGACTTAGACTATTCGATCCGTAAGGTGGAGCCTGTGTGCCATAGAATGAAATAATTTAATTCATTGTTGCGATCTTTCCTCACAAATATGTATATGTGTATTGCTACATTGTTGTCAAGCTTTGATGATTTCTTTTGCATACTTTATTATAAAGCTACAATTGGACTAATGGAGATTATTAGTGGTAAAGACGAATGCTCGTACAATATTAATTGTTACTTGATTGATAAAGTCACCTGAAAATGTATTTTCGGAAGATTAACTGAATAAATTTACCTGTGGGCTGGTCGATGTAACGCTTGAAGTTGATAAATCCATAACTGATCCACCGGGCGATGTTGGCGGACCGCTGGGTTTTTGCATTTGCTGAATTTGTGCCACAGTGACGCACTTCACTGTTGTCAAAAACATAAGTACATTTTCATTATCATCTATTTACAAAAATGAACATTCCCCAAATACTTGGTATCGACATATAGTTATACGGTTAAGCCAGACAAAAATTTATCACTCAACCGATACAACTTAAGGCTGCCTTAACCTTCAGTAATTATACGTATTTTTCACTAGAATAATTATAGAGTTAAACTAACAAGTAACATCTTCAAATTAATAATTTTCACCTCAAAGTTTCTAACTTGAAAATTGAATAAGGTATTCCTGTGTAAACTCTATTTCAGCGTTTTCACGTGTTTGAAAATTAATATTTTGTATAGTAACTTCTAATTATAACTCGTATGAAAATTTTGATAGTCAATTATATAAGTTTTAATTAATTAAGATTCTAGAAATCTCTCTAGATACACAACATGTTGAACAGTTCAATGCATTTTACATGCAGAAGTTAGCTCCAGGAGGAAAAACAATAGAAGGCATTTTTTCATTATTGCGATATAATACCCGTTGAAACCACATTGGGTAACATGAACAATTTTGAAAAGTGAATGCATGAGATCTGCTAGAATCCGTATGATTACAAAGGATTTGTATGCTGAAGTCGTCATATCTCACCATCTTCCGTCTTCATCATACTGGCGACGGTAGCTGCGGCCATGGCCATCTGGTGCTGCTGGGCAGCGGCAGCGGCTTCTTGGTGATAGACCCTCTCCTGTTCTTCGGGTGTCATACCCGTCTGCCCCAGGTAATACATATTGGGCCTCGCGTGCAGCTGTTGCTGCTGTTGCTGTGTCTGTTGCTGCTGGGGCTGCGGCTGGAGGGTGGCACAGCTCTGGGAGTCGTACCTGTCGTAGGCGGCAGCGGTGCCCGGGTCGTAGGGCCGATGGTTCGCAGCACCCGTCTCGTATCCCCTTGCGGTGATCTCGTTTGAGTAGGTGACGACGGGCCTGGCGATGTTGGTTGCATGCTGCATGTACCCGGCCCTGGCGTGCTCGGCAGAGCGCTGCTGCGCATACATGTCGTCGCCGGACGCGGTGGGCATCATCGACGACTCGTACGGCGAGCGCTGGGCCATCTGGTGCTGCTGGCTCATCCGCGTGTCCTCGATCATGGGCATGGGGTATGCGACTGCCGGCTGCATCGGCAGCACGTGGTGTGCCCCGGGGTGTTGCTGCTGAGGTGGCTGCTGACTCGGGTGGTGAATCGCGCCACCGAGGGAGCCGCTCCTCGAGCCCAGCGTGTCCATCGAAGACATGGAGGACGAGTTTGAATCTTGGTTGAGGTACGAGTCGTAAGTCTGCCGGGGCTGGGGCGGAGGGGGAGGCGGGGGCGAGCCGACCCGGCACGAGTTTGAGTCCTCGCTTTTGGGGATGAGCAACTCCTGCGAGGTGTTACCCCGGCCGGACTGCAGGACTCCGCTGCAGCAACTCGCTGCCGTTGTCGGATTCTCCGTTTTAGGGACCACGAGTTTGTTCGAGCTGTTGCCGTTCCGCGATTGGCTGTTATCCTCGGGAGTCTTGGGTGGTTTAACGTTAATGTTTGTCGTTTTGGTTGACCCGTAGTAGTCGTAAGTCGGCGAGCCTACCACTGGCTTTGGATCCTGCTGCGTCCCTGGCGTAGCGTACTGTGGATACAGTTTGTTGTCCAGCGTCGATGGCAGAAGATTCGTACTTATGTACTCCGGGGGTATACCTGACACTAATCAGCAGAAAATGGATTTCAAATTTCAAAAAAAAAACAAATCACGGAAATAGATTTTGTATTAGAATTAATTGACTTCCTACATATTTTAAGCTCAAAGATTACAGAAGCAAGTCGTTTAAAATATGGCACAATTCGGGTGTGAATATATTAAAATAATGTGAAACGTAAAACGTGAATTTCAATTTGAAAATAAATTGTGAAACTATATAAACTACTTGCCACCCAAAAGCATTCCCATTGATTTATTTTCGTGTTTCTACTTATTCGTGTAAACTGATTCAATTAAAAGCTTGTGAGACTAACCTACACCTTAACAATTTTCTTTTCGAACTGTCAATATTTTGTATAATTTGATTTAGGTAACAGATATGAGATTAAGTATATTCCAAATAATTCAAATACAATAGAATAGGTATATCAATAAGGAAACCTCTATATGAATCTGAATTTCAATTGAATTAATGATAAATTAATAATTGAGCCAAATTTTTATAAGAACATGAGTGTGCGATGAGGATTCCCGTACTTATCGCGATGGCAAAAGCCTTACCTTGAGCTTTATGTCGCGCCTCGCGGGCGGCCTGTTTATTAGCCGCGGCAATGGGGCATCCGGATAAGCTTCTATGAGTATTCCGATTGGAGCTGACATGGCCACGGCCGTTGCAACCAGGCGTTGGACATTTCAAAATAGTCTCATGCATCGCCAGAACTGCGAGAACCCAGACACGTATTTGCGAATTTTTAATTATGGATAATTTCGATAATTACAGTTACAAAATAGGCGCACACAGAATCAAAAATTAGTAACAAATCTCTCCGTTTATACTTGAGAATTCAAGTTCAATAAATAGCAATATCTTTAATAATTTTGTTGATTTGTTTGTTAGTGAATTCATGGAACATGATATGAATATGGAAAGAGATAACATTATGGATAAAACACAAATTAAATGGAAACGTACAATGAAAATATCTTACTGTGCGGGTAGAGAGAAAAAATAAAAAAAAAAATAGAAATCAGACGATGAAATACAAAATTTTGTATTCGTGACTCAATCCGAAGGAATTACACGAACAACTCCAATTCATTTCATTAATGACTAATGATGATAATAGTAATAAGAATATGATGAATCTTTCAGAGATAGATTTCAAATAAACAGTATTTCTGAATGATATACTTCAACAAAAAAGAACAAATGTGTGAATGTATATGAATCAATCTAAATAGTATTTGTCCACATTTTAAAAATTGCAATCCGCATGATTCATGAAAGAAGAAACATCAAAGTTAACTAGACTATTAGCGCAATATATTACACTCAAACACAGAGAGATTTTCATTTTTGATTTTTTGGCGTGTGCGCATACCACTAAACCGTTCTGCTTGCCCGTGTCTCGGGATCTCGAGTTCTTCAAAGTATAATAGTAATTATAATGCAGCAACATAATCAAATCAAGTGTAGTCATTGTTGTCTACTGATTGATAATCTACAATGATGAATAACTAAAATGAAATATGTTTAACGCCGAAAATAAAGCTCTCTACCCCGCTAACAAAAAGCACAAAGATATTTCCTCGAAAAAAAAACTCGAGAAAAATGATTAAAAATTGAAGAAACACACAAAAACGGGTGCATACTCGTGAATTTGTTATTCTGCGAGGAGGGGAAATGTGACCACGTTCAAACTGTTGTCCATAAACATTGTAAACATCGACTCATGGCATGAACAAACTAAAGTATGTACTGCTAGAGCATAAAGTAAGTTTTTAATCAGGTGGTGATAAACAGCGCAGTGATCATGATACACAATTATTATCGAGTTAGTGCATTTTCGCGTGTGGTAATAATGTTTAATACAGCCAAGCGTGTCATTTTCTCTCCCAGAAGTAGAACTAGTGTGGTGAAAAGTTTCACACTCTTGTTATGGGAAATATATACTATAGCTACGTTACAAAATAACATGAGTATTAATTGAATTAGTGTAGATACTCACTTTCTGGCGATATTTTATCTTTGTTTGGGCATCCGGACAAGCTGGAATGAAAAAATTCATATACAGACTCCAAGCCAATTAAGTGGAGTTTTTCTTTCGAAATTAAAATTCACCCATTAATTTTGTCCTATAGGAACATTTGTGTCTCAACATAAAGCTGTTCAGTAACATCAAATGGCTTAGGAATTGAAAGCTGGGAATAATTATATCTTCGAAATCTATGAGTTTCCAACAGTTTTTGATATTCTATTTGAAAATATATTTCACCATCAAAAATATTGTACATCATTGTAATATTAAGAACTTCTGAATGTGGTAAATACCATAAGATACTCAAAATTTGATGAGATAGTAATAATTTAGAGAAATTAGTGTAAAACTGATATGGACAATCAAATCATAATACCCTCGAAAAGTGTTTGAAAAATAGACAGTCAAGATAAGTAACGAGTGGTCACGATACTGGAGGAATCGTTAATTGAACATCGTGAAGGGATGGACATACATTGGGATGGACTGCAGCGTGAATCGGCATTGACCTAATCGGTATGAAGGAGATGAACGTGCACTGCAGGTAGGCAGTTAATTCAGTGATAATTACTTACCTACGATGGTGAGAGTAGAGTCCGGTCACGTGACCCTCGCCCGTGCAGCCGGGGGTCGGGCACTTGTTGCCCTCTGTAACAAATCAAACCACCCCCGTGGCCTCTGGCTTTAGTCCATTAAGCATACCTCCCTTCCATTGCGTATCAGAGAGGGACGCGTACTTCGCACGAGTGTTCGCACGTGCTGTATGTCAATTCCTATCAATAATCGCCATCGCAAACTGCACTTTATGGATGAATTTTCCCGGCTGGTCAGCCGACCAATTAAAATGCTGTTGTATACATACAGAAATCACAAGTGGGAGATTTATGTACTCACAAATTAAATTGACTGGACCGTATGCACAAGGGGGTCAAGTGGATACACATTCGTCAAGTCTCGCGCCTTGCTTCGATTATGGCTCTTTTTTCTATAGGATATTGGTCAATTGATAAATTTTCGCAACTCACGATAGCAATTATTAATAGGATATGAAATCAAACTTTACGTTGAATATAAAACGAATAAGCTTGATTTTTGAGATGATCAACTATAATGTATTGTGGTTTGATCCTGAAATAATGGTTTTTACTGACGTACTTTCGCAAAATGTACATTGTTATTTTAATGATTTTCTTATTAAAACAATCTGTCTTGGCAGTAGCAACTTGCAAAAACAACAGTTAAATGAAAGTTTAACGTGAACCTAAGATCGATGTAAAGCTATATAAGATTCCGGTATATATTGGAGTAAAAACCTCGAGACCTTCCAGCATAAATTGTGCTGAGCGCACGAGAGGAGCTAGAGAGACACGATCACGGGGTCGAGAGCAATTACCGTAACCGCGATTGATTAATTAGTTCAACGGATTGCCGCTACTGCACACGACGAATCCGAAAACGCGAGCGCAGTCACGAGGGGCAAGGGTTGCGTGCGCGGTCGTCGTTGTCGTCGTCGTCCGAAGATTTTGTCATTGTACGCGGATTCGTGAATGGCCCTTGGGATTCGGGCGTGGTCCTGCGCCTAAGCCACGTGAGATTAGCACCAAAGCTACGCTCGACACGTAACCGCCCGCAAAACAAAGAAGAATGATCCCCCTTTCGTTTGCTCGTCCTCCGCAGCACTGGACTTCTCCATTACGGACAATGAGGATGGCTCGTTATACTGATCTGGGGCACGGGTGGCGAGATTCCGGTAGAAATAGACGATTTACCTACGATACATTTATTTTATTTTCAAAAAATGTTGCCAGTGAGTGATCTCATCAGATGTCAGTATGAAAGAACTTGAATCCTTTTTCAAAATAGTAAAACATCTGAATCTGACGTTTAAATCTCTAAGCTATGAAAATCTTTAGTTGCTTCGTTTCCATCATTATAATATTGTAACTCTAAACAAGTAGCCACACCTAACGAGTCTTTGCAATTAGAAATGAGGGTGATTTTCTCTCGCGGACATTCGCCAGCAGAACGCGCATACTCGCCTCCCAATTCAGAAGCCGCTTTTTGTCCAGTTATATATATGTGCGCTCACCAGGTGCCCACGCACTCGATGATTGAAGGAGGAGCCGCGTCAAAAGGATATTTGAAATCAAGTCAGCGAAAATATCGAAGGAGAAGTTTTTGGACCTTCTATTCGTGTGTACGAACGAGAAACGGGGAGAGAGAAAGAGAGAGAAAGAGAGCTTTGAAAGAGAAGGTGAAGAGGCGAAGGGGAGTGAAGCGAACGGTGAGCGCACTTTTATAAACTTTGTCGTGTACTAATCCCTCTGGCCCTGATCCCCTGCCGTCGCTTGCTCGAATCGGCCGACGCCATGACGCTTCGAGAGAAACTTCATCAGGCCGTCATTTCGCGTCTCTGAGACTCGATCCTTCCAACATGCCCTCTCTCACACTCCTCCTCACTCTTTTTACTCTCGGTGGAGTAGAAAGAGAGAGAGGAAGAGAGCGAGGACATACCAGCGCCTGATAAATTGGATTACGATACGTGACGCCATTAGTAGTATGCTTTATTTACAGCAACACCGTAGAAGAAGCGGCCAACTTCGCTATAAGCCATTGGAAGCATAGACCCCGAGCTAATCAACTTTTCTCATCTGCAGTGATTTTTCGATATTTTTCATGATGAAATTACTCCTTGGAATATCGATGTGGACTGCATATTGAATACTGCGGAAGATTGATTCAATTTTGTTTTGATTCTATTCTCGTTATTTCATTATGAAGTTGATAAACTTTATACTATAGTTCGTTTGGCTATTTTAATCGTATTTTTCCATTTAAGATGGGCACAATAAATATCTAACCTCAGTTGAAAATGAGATCTCTACATTTGATCTAAATATTGACATGTAATGACTGAATTTCATATAATTTATTTCTATCTTCATAGAGAAGATGTTTGTTCTAGAATCAGACGAAATGCTTCTAAGGTTTCTGGAATTACGATTCTCATTAAAATTAAATAAATACTTAGATGGCATCTTCAAAAAACAACATCAATAACTAGGAGAACTCATATTGATTCATTTGTTTGTTGGATTAAAGTTTTAATCCAAATAATTCAAGTCCAAATAATCGAAGGATCTCGTAAGCGATTTACACTCGTAACTAACTTGATTCTTCACGAAGCTAAGCTAAAAGAAGAGTTTTTTTCTTCTCAATTTTGCATTTCTTTGGTACTCGCGAAAGCAACGTATACACACGAAAGTTCAGCCCGCTCAAATGTAAGCATGCCAATCGGAGTCTGAGAGCGACTGGCCACTCCTTTCACGCTACGCGATTTTCAATTAGCCTTTGCGCAATCGGATTAATTACATTACTTTTCACCCTATCAGAATCCTTTCGTCAAACGAACTCACTCACTCCCTACGCCCAATACTAATTTGCTCGCTCCCGAGCTTAAACAAGCAGGCGCACACTCGCATTGAAGAAACGCAAACGAAAAGAACGACGAGTGGGCAAAAAAAGCAGGTCACGGTCTCCAAATAGGCGGAAAGGATCGAATTACCGGAGGGACCAGTAGCAGAAACAGCACCACCAGGACCACCACCACCACCACCAGCAGCGGTAGTAGCGCCAATTAATTAACCAGCAGCAGTCGCGCAAGTTTTAAAACGTAACCTCGAGCAGTCGGTGCGCGGCACGCGTCGGAGGCCCCTTCGCTTCCGGTCAGCTCGGCGCGGGGGAATGAATGCCGCGGCACGCGCTCTTGCTCCTGCTACTTGCCTCTCTTTTCTGGACGTTTGAATAGAGTTGTAACGAGCCGCGCTCGGACCTTTTTTCCGCAAAGGGCGCAACGTGCTAGAGGGAGAGCAAGTAGGGAAAAAAGAGAGAGAGGGAGAGAGAGAGCAGGCTCCTGTAAAGGAGAGGCAGGGAGCAAGGAATATCATCGTCGGCCCGCCACCAGCTGCTGGGGAGTGAAGGTGAGTGTATAATTATGTTATTCCGTAGCCGCTTCAGAGGAAGGGTCAAGCGACGGGAGGTGTGCGTAAACACCATGATTGTTTTATTCACACGTCTCGCTGCACATGTGTAATGAATGCGCGTCCCGAATTAGCAGGATCATCCTCACCCTCGTCCGCTACTAACGGAGCAAAGAATTTCATGCGCTTTTTACTGATTTAATTGCTGCTGCTTTTCTGAAGTGTCATTCTTCATAACGTTTTACATTTAGTCTACAAGGTAGGGAATCGGTAGCTTGCGAATCTAATCACTGTACTCACATGAAAATGTTAGAGTCGATTGAAAACTGCACTTGCGTATATCTCAACGAAAAACAAATAGCTTTTTCGTTAGATGTGAGCTATTAGCTAAGATTACATTCATAATTTGAATCTGCTGACAAAACTGAGGATCTTTTTTCATTAAGTTCAGAGTACGAAGTCATTTTTTCTACCAGTAATATACATTATAACACTTAATAATTTTTTTTAACTATTTTATATTTGGAATATAATTTATGAATTATCGTGCCTTATACTTCACAAAACGAATATCCGTTGAGAATACCGATGATCACGAAAATGTACAAATCGTAACACGAAGTGCCATAACTGTTATATAAAGATATTTTTCAATGAACTCAATTAGATGATTCTATCAACGTCGTGAAATCGGTAATAAAATTACCCTTGCTCTTCTCGCGAATATCCTCTTAGCAGTTGTTAATTTTTATTTGGTGATCACGAACAAAAGTGAGACGTTTTATTTATGAGAGTGTCCAAGAGTATGGGCAGCGTAAAATTGAGTTACAGAGTAGTTTGTTTTTTATTAGCAGGCGGTGCAAGCCGTCAAATGGTACTGGCACGTTTTAGCGGTCGTCGGATCTACCGATAGCAGTTTTATGACGTGTCAACACGCCCCTATCAAGAGTGGAAAGAAAGGTTACATAAAAAAAACCAAGAGAAAGAGAGAAGAAGGAAGGGAAAAGATAAGATATTAGTTTATGGGACGTGCAACGGTGTATGAAGTTAAACGTTACTTGTCACGAAAAATACTGTTTTCATAATCGTACCAAACTATTTCATACGTACTTCGGCCTTGCTTATATCTAGAGTTGATTGTATCGAGTTAGTTGCATTGGATATGCTAGAAGGATTTGATTTGAATCTTTACTGAAACAAAAGAATCTATATATTGTTTGTTGTTGCTAGATAAGAAACACCCGAGAAGTTCGGGAGAGTTAGATTAAAATTAAATCAGCTTACTCGATCAATGGAAGGTCTTTATTGCAGTCGATCAGCACAGCATTTTGCTCTTTCCAAGCATGGATGAAAATCAAAGCAAGTTAATTTCACCCTCAACGTGGATTTCCGGAATCCGTTGTTGTCCGTTCAATCAAGTCAATGGAATAGCGCATTTAGAGTCTTCAAAGCGTATTTATGGAGAGCTCACCACCGAAGCTATTCCATCCTCTCCACGCAATCGCTCTCCATTCGGAATTCTTTCGTTTGTTCTACCGCTCACTGGGCGTTGCGGAAGATGAAAAAGGGACAGCGCAGATTGATTTTTTGAAACGGTACAGACCCCGCTGACTCTCTCTCTCTCTCTCTCACTCCCTCTCTCTCTCTCTCTCTCTCTCTTGGTAGGCAACTCGCTTGTACAGCGTGGCGAGGGGACGAAACGTTAAGGGAATAATGAGGAAAGACAGGGACGCATAGCCTCGGTAATAAGGTGGCTCGGAGTGGAGGGCATGCTAGTCACGATCCTAGCCGCTGACAGCTGCGGCTTATACGTATGACGCAGTATCAACTCGAAATTTCTCTCCCCAACTAGACACACCGTATCATACTGTGGCACTATGATTCCGAGAATGCACTCAAATTCCACCTGTCGCTCGTGCCTTGCCGTCTGTTATCCCGCCCCGGGCGTCCGACGGACCATTCTCTCCTTATTTTATTCGCCCTTTCCAAAATCCAACGGCGACTACTTGTTTCTTCTACGATCAGTACTCGTCGAAAATGGTTTCCTACTGATAGATTTCCAATGAATCTTATACAGTCAAGGTCTTTTAAAAATATTACTTGGATATTACTTATTATGCACTGAAGTAAATTAGCCGATGATATTCGAGCAAATGGAGATAACTATGCAATTTTAGTATCAAACTATGACAGTGAACTGATATGATCCAATCATTTAATAATTTTCTATGCATGATTAGTTCAATACAAGAGTTGTTTTATAATAATATCCCGTTTTTACGACAAATATTCTCGTAATGCTTTTCTAATCTTTCTTTTACATAACCAAAACAATCCGAATATTCTCTTCTAGTTATTTTGCTCTTCGATTCTAATTATTGAAAAATATAAAATCACTTCCTGAAATAATTTGAAATAATATGTAGTTTCTTATCTTACTACATGAATCTATATATTTTATTAGATCGTTTTGTGCTTATGGATTTTATGAAAGTTATTTATCTAAATTTTTCAATACCGATGATACAAATAAGTATAGAGCATTTTTGTGCAATTTTTCCAGAAATAAGTAACGTAAATGTAAGTCCAATACGAAAATTGACGTAAAGAGGTCTTGATTTCGCCATTTGAGTCATCACCCTCGGTTCTCGCAATTATTGATTTTCCACCCTGCTATAACTCCCCTAACTCGATGTATAAAGAGAAGCACAGAGAGAAGAAATGCATAAGCAAGGAAGCAGTACCGAGTCAAAATGCCTATCGTTCCCTTTTTACTAAGCACAAGTGCACGGGGAGCGACCCTACACCCGCAATCAGAATGTTTTAGAAAATTTTTTACGGATACGAGAGATCGATAAGACAACGAGCAGTACTCTTGACCTACATGACATCGGTAATAGAGTCAGATATCGCGGAAAAATTATCGTGTTTTCACAGTTATTTTAATTAATGTTTTTTTGCATGATCGTGATTTGATTTAACGTTCGCTAGTTAATCGTTATCATTGTTAATTTATCACGGAAGAAATGTATTTTATTTATTTTGCGAGGTATTCAGTAAAATTCTTTGTGAAATAGTTGTTTATCCATGAATGTTTCCTCCGAAACTTACCCCTGCCAAGACTAGAGGGTGACATGGACATTCCGGGTCTGCTGCCGTCGAATGAGCCCGGCCGATTGTTTATTTTAATCCCACTTTCTTGCTGATTAGCCAGAGACGATGAATCTCCAACCGTGGCAGGGCTCGTAGTCGTCGACACCGTTGTCGTCAAGGCTGTGTTCGTTATGTTATTATTGTTCACGATCCCGTTGTTGCCAACAGCAGGGGGGCAACCGGCGCTGCTACCATTGCCAGTGTTACTGGGCTGCTTGTTGCCATTGCCGTTGCCGACGTTACAAGTATTGTTCGCAGCAGCTGCGTTGTTCGTACTACTGACCGCGGTCACGCTGACGACACCCTCCCTCGCGATGTCCTGGATCGCGCTGGCGGCCCGTGAACCAACCCCCGCAGGCTGGAGAATCGTATACTGTTTGGAGTTTGCGTCGGGGCTGCCGATCGGAGCCAAACCCGCGTTACCCTTGCCGTTGCCGGTCATCGTGTTTCCATTCGCGTCACTGCGCTGCACCACCTCTTCTTTGGGAGATTTCAACTGCAGAAGGGATACGGTAGAATTTAGTTTCTCGTCAACGGGTGGCGAGATGCCTGGCACGGGCTGCGGTATGGGCATTGTAGGGCCAGGCGTCGGATAACCAACGAACGTTGCCGCCGCCGGGTACGGACCCAGCGGTGATATCGTTGTCGGAGTCGTTACACCCCGAATACTAGCCTTAGAATGATCCGTGTTGGGAGGCCTGAATGCCGACGTGACTGAAAATGACGAGCCGACCGGGGACGGCGAGGACGAATTGACTTTGAGACCGTCGGAGTACGGCCTCTGGTATCCGCTGTACACGCTCTGTTGGTGCTGGTGTTTGTTGGAAATTATTCGGTCCTTGTCCAAATCGTTCTTATCCGCAGCGGCTTCAGACATGTCAATCTCAAGCTCGTTCGATGATTCGTCGACGATTTCGTTGAAGTTGGATGGATCGTAACGCGATCTCCCAGACCTCTTGTCACTCGGATTTTGATCTTGCGTCCCTCCCATTCCACTATCCTCCTTTCTCATTTTATTTCCATTGTGCAGTTTATAAGCATTCTGATGCTGGAACCTGGAGTTTCGGTCCTGCTGACCGCGCAGTGTGATAACGTCTTTGAGAGAACAGCCAGTCTCGTTGCTCGTCGTCGATGACTGGGACATCGACGAGGGTGACATTTTTGAGCCGTCCTTCTTTTCTTCGAATAAATTTTCAAAATTCGACTCGTACTTGTCCTCGTCCGAGTTGCCCCGTTGGTAGAACGATCCTCGGGGTCCAGGTACCCAGCTACCGGACAGACTCTTCAGCGCCGCCTCGGTCTCGCGTATGAGGGTTTCGTCGTCCTCGGGCTCCTCGCTATTGTTCTTGCTAGCCTTCCTCGCAGGACTGCTGGAATTAGCCGAGGCAAAAACACGCTTCTTCTGGGGCAAGGGTATGTTTTTGTTCGAGTCCGAGTCATTGAGTGACTTCTGATCGTCGCGCACGCTTTTTCTGCGGCGCTTGGCCTGCACCATGTCCGACGAGTCCATATCGTTCGGCTTCTTCACACTCAACGTGGTCGTGAGCTGTTGCTGCTTCGGCTTAGCGGCGGCCGACTCTGCTTCCAGCTTGCGCTTTTTGAGGTGGGCCATTGCATTCTGGCCGCCCGGTACGCTGGTGAGTTCGACCCTGGAACAGAAAAATTCCAGAGGATCGTACAGTCGGCTCTCACAACGTGGCTGTTGCAGTATCGAGCCCGCTGCGAGCATAGCGAGCAGCTAATGTCACACGTGTCTTTCTAAGCAGCATCAGTGTCTACGTGTTTTGTTTCTCCTATTCTATTTCAATTGTTTGTTGTTCCGTGTTTTCGGGTGATTAGCTTTGTCAAGAATGTTCAGGATGTGCCTAAGTATTATGGATAGCCTAGCCTACGTACGATACCGAGCGTCAGAAGGGAAACTCTCTCGAACCGAGGAAAATTCACCTTTGCCGAGGGCTAAAGCAACCGAAACTGTTGGTCCCCGTGAGCCGTATGGCGGCAGCCACGTTTCACCGTGAGACGCAATGTTTCTCGTGCACACAGCAGTCTATCAGTCGCGCACACAATCATTGACGAACTCGTCGCATGTCACGACCGCTTTTCACAAACGGCGCACGAGCGACAGAAAGTTTTGGTGCTTGCACAAACACACACGATGCCACCGGCCAGGTTTGCGCACACAGATCCACAGCGAGCGTGGGGAGTGAGGGAGAGAGAGAGAGAGAGAAAGAGCACAGGGTAGTGGTGGTACCAGCAAAGCGCGTAAAAAGTGCGAGTCGCGCGAACGAGGAGTTGGCTGGCGGCAGCCCTTCTCGACGGAGGAGCGCTCGCCGAGCTACTGTGTGCTATGTCGTGAGGTGACGGCGCTTCAGGGGTGGCTGCTGGCGGGGGTTAGGCGCGCGCATGCCAGCGTGGAGGGGAGGTTCTAGTGCGCGAGCAGCTTGCCTCTGGCTCGCCACCACCAAAGTGGGGGCGGGCCTCTGCGCTCGCTCTGGCCACCCCCGTTGCTCGCTCATCGCCCCCGCGACACCTCAGGAGAAGCCGCAAGGAGGTGCACGCACACCCCACCCCCTCCTAGCTTCTTTCCCACGGCGCATAGTCCGGGGAGCACACACCCCCGCCCCTACCCTCAGATTCGTGAAATGCACGACCCTCTCTCTCTCCTCGCGCTCGCTGCTCTCCTCCTACCCCCAGCCGCTCGGCTCAGCCTGTTCCTCGCTGCTCTCTTCCTCGATGATCCAAGCCAGTGTTCGTGGCTAGTACAGCCACCTACAGTCCCATCTTGAAGTTTCGTCAGAGCTTATTCAGCCGTTGGGCCGATGGTAGCTGCGACTTTTTTCTCAAAGCATCCGTACACTTTCCGAATCCACTCCCACCTCACACAAATTGTTCTCTTTAGTAATGGAAAAGCTTTGGCAGTCGGCTCTATAAGGAGCGAGCAGATATATACCTGCGGTCAACATGCAAAAGACCTAGAAGTGCATGTATTGATCGATCTTATGCGAATACATACTCCTAAAATGGGAGAGGAGTCTGCAAATTGTTTTATTTTGTGCTATTCTCGATCTATAGACTCGATCTAATGACGGAAAAAATAATTGTCTCGCTGACTTTATAGGCAACATCCTACTTTGTCCTTGCGCTTGATGTTCGTCTGTTCAAGGAGGTCTAGCAGATCTATCTTAAATAATAGTATTTTATGATAATAATGCAGAATAAATAATTCTTCTATAATCGTGAAACTTCCGTTCTGTACGTACATTGAGCACGATTTTCCATTAAGAGTGTTGAAACGTAAACTTTATTAGTTAATTCTTCAACAGAACTGATAGAAAATATTTTTTTTAACGAACCTTAATCTGAACCTATTTTGATTGTAATTAATTGGTATATTTTCAGCAATCTCAGGTGTAACAGAAAGGAAGTGGATTATTAATGGAACGATCCTTATATTTACAGGTTTGATGTTAAATGGCGATATCTTCTCTTCAGTATAACTGATTCTATTATTCATCTATTTCAAGATAATATTTCCATTCAAGATAAATTTTCAATTCCTTGTCATGAAATGTTTTTTTTCCACAATGATGATATTTATTTCCAATAACTCTCAATTCATGAAGTGAACTGCTGAAGATGAATGAAGGTGACCAGAACTTGATGAATGGTTGTATTGTTGAGAAACTCTCTCAATAACATAATCATTCAATCCCCTCGCGCCATGGCGTAGGCGTGCGCATACCTTGATTTTCAATCTAATTCTAAGGTCATTTGTTGTTCAGTCAAAATCAGGATCAGCATTGACTTGAATTGATATATACGTGTGAAAGAGTGTGCGTGTGTCTACGCGCTGACTGCCGCAAGGACTAGCAGCAGCAGACAACTCGTATTAGATAAACCGAGCAGCCAGATTTCTCTTACAGCCGAGCGTAGAGGAAAGAGAAATGGCACTAGTGAGAGAGGAAGCGGAGGATCAGCGTCAGCGCTTAGTACTTGCACAGGCTGAGATCTTGAGGTAGGCTTCCCTTAAAGCTTAAACCCTCGCTACTCTTCGCAGACCACAAGCGCACGAGCTTCGAGTTTAGACCGGTGAGCCTCTCTTCCTCTCTTTTCTCTCCCTATCGCTGTCGAACCAAGAAGAGCAGGACTATTGAGGGCCGACCAGAATCAGAAGTTAAATCGTGCCCGCGGCTTAAGACATTATCACTTTTCTTTGTGGGCTGATGCTCTCTCTCTCTCTCTCTCCCACTTTATCCATCTCACTCTCTCATTCTTCTTCTCACTCAGAATCGCCCAGAGATTCCCTCGAAATGGAGGATGGATGCGTCCTCGTCCACCCTCCAATTACGTGCCATCCCTTACGGTCTGTAGGGAATAATTAGAGAGCAAGCCGGAGAGAGCGTAGATGGCTCTAGAATCTCTAGACACCCAGTGCAAACACTCGCTTCTTAGATTTTCGCTTCCTACGACGTAAAAATCATTCCACGTCTTATATATATTCCGGCGCCGTGGTGTCACTCGTCGGCCACATGTATGTTTCATGTTATGTGCGATATTCAAAGAATGTATCAGTCATTCAACAGTATGGGTCTATGAACGGGTGGGAAGCCTTTGCTATTATCATCGGCATTCCGCTCAATCGATCACAATCTATAGATTCTAGAGAAAATCTGGACTAGCATTACTCTTTGTGACGCATTATCATATTCAATGTTATGTTATTAGCTGGTGATTTAATGGTCGTATTCCAAGAGCGAACGATAATGTACAAGTTAATTTCACACCTCTAGTGTGGAGTTAGCCGGGCAGTGCAGTGGTCTATAGATCAGTGAATAGTATAGAACGCGTGGTAGTATATAAGATACCACGTAAGCGTTACGAGAGTGTAACACGTGTATGTATCTCGCTACCCTAATTGATCGATTCATCTTATGGCTTTTAAACCTTTTCATGAAGTTGGACTTATTATTCGAATAGTTCCATGATTCCTGATGAGCTTCGCGACTGTCAAGAGAATAACTGTTATTTTATATTCTAATGTCCGTTTGGATTTTGAATCAAGTAGGCCGAGTACACCGGCGACTATCAGAACATATATGAACTGCGTATAGACGCACTCGCAGCGCAACTAGAGCCTATTGACATGGTCGCGTGGTATAATTAACTATTACAACACGTGGCGTTTCAGCGTACGGCAAAGTTTTAGAGGAGGGAAAAATCATTATCAAGTCTGAGCGCCATCGCGTGCTGTGTCAACAATATTTAAGCTTGATCATAAAGTTTACATTTGTTTGTTCGATGAACGATTAATTTTCGTTACAGTCACACATCACGTTATGAAAAAAAACGTTGTAATTTGTTTGAATTTTAATGGTGAGGCAGCATGAACTGTTAGTCTTGTAAACTTTCAACCAAACTAGCTATTTTCCTATCAAGGGCAGGCTATGAAGCTTTACGCCCGAGGGCCGGCTTTGCTCTAAGTTGTGCAGTTGAAGATTTTCATTTGAATCACAAATAATTTATTTTGAAAATTTCTCAACATTGTGGTAGCAGGCGTAAAGTAGAACTTTACACCCGTCAACAAGGCAGAAAAAGCAGATTCTACGCCAACTGCGATGAAACTAATTAAAACATTCTTCAATTAATATTTCATTATAATAATGATAGGATATTAATGTTATAGAATACTAAAGAGTGTATAAAAATGTATCACGCTATGTTAATAGTGCACAGCACATTCTATGGAACCATGACGAGAGTAAAACGTAGTACACATAAAATGTGTGCATTTTGTGTGATTTGATGAGAAAACGCGTAAGGTTACATAATAGATTGTTGAGAAATATTCAAACTTACATTCTAATGATAAGTCAAAATGACTGCAGTTGATCTTTGAGAACTGATTCTCGCTTTTTAAAATTTTGCAGCATCTTGAAAACTTGTGCACTCTTTTCTTTTAAATCTAGCAGCTAGTTATTTTTCTCTTGTTCACAACAAAATAATCTCGAACGTAGGATGCTATTCTGAATCCTCATATGAAAAGTGATGGCCTCTAGAGTGATGGCATTAACTCGTGATATGATTGGTGTAGATCTAACCACGTGATTTGTAGTGGGGTGTATATAGATATAGTGTGAGATGTATATATAGATAGAGAGTAGCCGATGACATGATATTATATAGGTTAGGATAGTCAGTTTCGTTCGCGATGCTGTCATAAGTTTCGACAATTTATTTTCAAAACTATAATTGTAGGTATGTGAATTTGATGGTACGTGGATATTTTAGGCTACCTTTCAGTTTTCAACAGTTGCCGGATAGGATAACTCTGTTAGGTTAAGATGTCTGATTTGCAAGTTTTATGTGTTATGTGGTTTGATGGATCGTTTAGTGTTAAAAATCTGAAATCGTCTTGCGAGCTCAAGGGTCGATAACTCAGGATTATTTAAATAGAAATTGATGTCAGTGCTCGATGGTTCTTTCTAATACTTATATAGTTTTTACACGGATCATAGGAATGTAGGGTTCGGTTATTCATTGGGTTTTAGAAATTTACACCATGAAATGAATTGAGATGTACGTCAAAACTATTCTGGTCAAGAATCGTGGAAACAATAATTGAAATATGATTTTGAAACGCACACATGTATAGATCGCGCGCAGCGCGTTTGTTGTAGCTAGTATGAATTATGTTCTATGTTTTTTTTTATATTATCCCTTTCAATCTTCCTTATCCACCAAAAAACATGTATGAAAACAGAACATTCACGCTATGATTATTTCAGACAGTTCATAATTTGCTCGAAAATAGGATTCGCGCTTATGCATTTTCCATATCCATCGTTAAAGCAAAGCAACGTGGCTGACGCTAATTATCAGAGCCGAGGATGAAAAAAAAATTGGCAAGCGGGAAACAAGCTAAGCGAAATGTCGTGTTCGCGAAGTTGAGTTGGCCCCGCATCAGCCGCAACTCCTAATCCGCGAAAATTCAATATAGCGACGTTGCGTGAGCGACGTCCGATTCACTGATGAACTGCATTTAAATCCGGGCTCATCAATTAATTAGCGCGAGAGAGCGTGCGTCGGACGAGGGGGAGATACGCGACGGGACAGACGATGCGCGCCGCGGCGCCTCCGCCGAAGGGATTAGAGTATTAGGCGACGTCACGTCAGAGAGTCTGGAGAGCCTCCTTGGAGCTGCGCTCCGTGAGATAGTCCAAAGTTGGCCGATTTCTTCGGAGCGCCGCCGCCCCGCCAACCTCTTGACAATTCCAATTAGATAAACCGCCGACGGATCACAGCTCTTAGCGGTTAGGCCTGGCCTGGATTCCTGAGCGGAATATCGTCATTGGTGGAGAAACACGTGTCTGACGCTACCTGTGGTTTTCTACTTGGAGTAGCTTATCTCGCGGATACTATTTTCACTTCATTTTTGCAAACGCAGTGACTCTGGGTTTTATCGTAGCATTTTAGAAAGTTTTAGTGAATACTATTGAAACCGCGCACATATTTTTTGATTTCATATGTGCTAAGAGGAGTTTACAAATGGTTTATACGCCTATTACTCGGATAATTAGGTGTTATAGTAACAAGTAGTTGGTATATGAGACTCCTCGACTTCCGTCTCCTATCTATATAATTAATTCAAATCAAAGGAGAGCTTAGAACGTTGAGTTCGAAGAGCATATGATTACTTAAATACGGAACAAAAGCTCTACGATACTTTCAATAATCAATTCTGAAACAAATGAACCTACGTCGATTCGAAAATACGTAATATTATTTAGAGGCATTGGACTTTTTCGATAATCAGATGATTCTTATAGCTGCATTAAGAACTTCTCTTCGAATTTACTCATGGATAACTTTTAAAAATTTACTCAGTTTTAAACAAAGGAAAAAATCCAATATAAATGGGTAAATAACTTAGAAGCTCAGATGAGTGAGAGTATATAATGAAGAGTGGTAAGAACATAAATTAGACAAGGAGTGTCGTGGCGCTAAAGCCATACCCACTTCAAGGGTGACAGTCGTTGTCATCGCCCTGTCGTGAACTCACATAATTAAAGAAAGATGGAAATGATATTAATCTCTGCATTGAGCAAACTCAATACAATGCCTCATATTTATCAAATCCTGAGTTAAATCCTACGATTTTCAAAGTGTATGTCAATTCAAATGGATTTATTAATTCAATCTTTAATTAATCGAGTGATATCTCCTTCGAGAAAGGAATCACTTTCAACAAAAACAATCATACACGATCGATGTAATGGATGCAGAATCGCGTCAATATAAGAATGTTCACTTATATCAAGTCTCTGTAATTCGTTGCTGATTAATTCAGTGGCAATCGCACAGGCACAGAGGGAGCTTTACACGAGTCTTTGTTGCCCGTTAACTTTGCATATGTTTTGAGCTAGGCGCCAACGGTGGTGCATAAAAAACGGCAGCAAGAGACACAGCGTGTGTGTGTGCGAGAGAGAGAGAGAGAGAGAGAGGAAGGAAAAGAGAGGGAGTGGGAGAAAAAGTCCGCCGCTAACTAAGATATGGAAGGCGCTAGATCGTATGTCTTTTTCTCGCCGACGCGCAGGGGTGGCGCGCGGCGCGTCCGGTGCTAGCGAGCGCGTCGGATAATTTAAGAGTCTCCCAAGCGTGGATAATGGCAAGTCAGCTAATGCACCCCAATTCGCGCTCGCGCGGCGAATAGCGAGCGGCACACACGCCAGCCTGGCTCGCTGGCTGGCTGCGTAACTCTCTTAGGCGTTCTCTTTCCTTGGCAGTGTTATTTCTCCGTAACTCACAGCCCGACCCGTGTCCATGTCTACGGGCCTGCGCTCCTCAACACCTGTCAGCGCGATCTCCGACTTTACACATCTTTTTTATCGTGACTCCCTCGTGTGTTTGTCACGAAGCTTGGTCGAATCGATGAAAGGATACGATCCTGCTGGGGCGTCTTTGGTTTTGACTTTGTTCTACATGCGCGATAAGCAATACTCAATTTTTGGGATTACAGGGTGCATTCAAAGATGCTAATCTGTCATTTCTTTCGAAGTTTACACGTCCATCAACCGATTCTATTATTCGTAATTTTTTTCATTTGGTCCATGAACAAAAAGAGTATATGAAAATGCATACAGAAGATGCTGCATATATATGCAACCAGCTCATATAACTCGAAAAATAACTCTTATAAGAGATCTATAGAATTTTCTTGCTTGATTCAGCCAAAGACGACGATGATTCCAATCACAAATTCAACTATTGAATACTATTGAACAAAAATATGTATATGTATTATATGGAACAGAAACATTATGACAGGGAGAAATGAATTTTATCATTTCCATCCGAATATTTCGACTGAAATAATTTTATCACGTGACTTGAATCATAAATATATGAATGCATTCAACTTGATTTATTTATGAATGGTAGAAGATATTCGAGTGTCATCGTGTGAATCGATTCGTTTATAATTAATATTGCGAAATTGGCAGACCAATTTCCTTAAAACCGCAAACACTCGTATATCTAGGGAAGAAATCATGAAATTTTAAAACCCTTCATTTTAATCGTTTCGATTGAAAATCGTTAACCACAGAATCAAGATTTTATTTCTAGCTGTGAAAATGCATGTGGCATTTTTATTTGAATGTTTCATTTTATAATATCAACTGACAAATTTCATAATTATTATGAATCCGTTATTTCTCAGACACATCATAGGCGAGTATTATAATATTACTGTCTAGGATAATATCGCACATTCGCATTTCAATACGACCCGTAATCGAGAGCAATATTATGGTAAAAAATATTTTGGTGCATAAGATTTTCGAGAGAAACCGTTGGTATTGAAGGCACAACTGTAAAACTGAAAGCAGCGGATAACGATGGGATCGAGAGAATCGCGCTTAGTACAGCCTCTTCGAAGAGATTGATTTGTCAGCCAGCCACCCTAACAACACACCAATTGGCTTTATTTACCAGCTGAGCGTCCCTCGAATCCGTTCGGCGGTATCGAGATATCGGAGCGACGCAGCTCGATGCTTCCTCTTTTAAAGCCACGCACATCCGCAATAACCCGATGGACAAGGGGGACGAGGAAATTCGAGGAAAGCAAAGAGCAAAGCGAGGTAGGGGTTGGGAGCGTCGCTACTGGGACAGCTGCCCAATTGGCCATCAACTCGTCGTTCGGCCTCCGGGAATACCTCCCTCCTCGTTTTCTATCTCTCCACACTAACTATCCTCTCATGAATCTCAGCGTCTCGTCTCCTTTTTTCTTTTTTCTACGAGAACGGCTCCTTGGTGCTTTTTTTGTTTGTTTTTCCCGCAGCGCCTTTTCGTCCTTTCCATTTGCTGAGACGCACGACTCACTCAAACCAATCGAAGCGCTATTAAATATTTAGCACTGCCCGGTTTCCTATGTCTCTCTCTCTCACTCTCTCGTTCATTCTCTCTATTTCTCTGTGAGCGACTTCTCTGAAATCCGAGACCGGACAGGGGCGGATGCAGGCTTCTGTTGCTGTCACCAAAGAATCTTCTTATGTACTGATAACATATTCAAGGGGGTACCCTGCTTAGGAGCGTATCATACAAGTGCCTTAGAGGTCGTTCAAAATTTAAGGGCTCTAAGCTCCGGAAAGATATATATAGGACGAAGAATTGATCGTATTCGTGTAACGCAATATATATATATTTCCAATGCAGCACTATATTGACGTGAAAACAATTACTCGGGTAGTTGCTATTTAATTCAAATAGAAAATATTCTACATCCATCCGTTGCATGATAAATCATTATTACCAATACCAATCTCATTAAATTCAATGTTATTCATTCTACAAATGTTCATTCAACGATCCTACCACGGAGAGAATGGACAATCAAAACAGTGAATTATCATCGATTAATGTGTGAGTTTGAGTGATAATCTTAGTCTTCTTATTCTGCGAAGAAGTGAATATGACGAGGCCTAAATTCAAAAAAAGTTTTTCGTGTTGAAGGACAACTGGAATCGTGAAATCGTCAAATGTAATCCACGGTCTCTTATATACGCTCGGAGCTATGGAACTATAGTTAACGGACTTTTTAAAAAATGTGACCCATATTTCTGCATATGGAGTTGAGCCTCTCTGTACATTCAAATTTAAACTGTAAGAATTGAAACCCTGAATTCCCTAGTGCTACCAACGTCGTGATAATGCATGATAAAGTTTGAGTAATTACATTGTCAATAAAAACTAGTTCGGTGATGCCGATAAACCACGAATGCGGCGTGTGCCATTCGATTCTCCTAGAACTTGGGAGAATCAGGGTCGCCTCAAGTCGCAATATTGAAATTCATCATCTACTTTGGAGCGAGCGAGCGAGCCGATATTGGGGTGCCATAGCTCAAGGGGTGCGTATCGTAGGCCCGGTGCAGTTCTTTTCGCTAACTACACGAGAGCTCGTCGCTCGGAGGCTGTCGCGTCAATATGCGTGCGCGCGGGCGCGAATGGCGTGGCGCGCCGGCAATACGTCACGCTCGCCGCGGCCCGGCACGTAATTAAAGAGAGCGTCGCCCGCGCGGCATGACGCTCTCGGGTTCGCAATGCGCGCGTGGTCACGGGGGATGTGCGGCCCGAGCCCGCCGCGCGTCTTACTCCCGCGCAGCAGCATCCCACCCGGCAGCACATATTTTCATATAACAAAACCATCTGCGTGCCGCGCATAACGAATTATCCGCTGATTTATAGAGAGCTCATGCGAACAACCACGCCGCGCCGACGACGACTCTGCCCCGGGGCTGTTGCATCCGCGCGCGCAACACACCGCCACCAGCGCCTAATTTACCGACGGCCCTGCTGTTCTTGCGAGTTTTCCCAGCCCGAGCTACTAAGCTTTTCATCAAGCTGTCGCGATACAGATTTTTGTTGTTACTGTATGCTTTTCTCGAAATTCGTATTGACGGCGATATGTGTCGGCTCGAAGAGTGACAACACGCATACACGCACACCGGGAGATATCAAGCTTGGAGGTTGAGGAGCAAAAATACTAATTGCCATCTACTCGTTGGACGCGAGTTTTAACGAAGGGTTGGCTTTTTCGAAGTAATAAAAGCCTCTCGTTTGCCCACAAGCCCGGCCGAGCGCAGTTGTGGTACAGCACAAAAAGCGCTACAGCAGTTGACAAAGCACACAGGCTTGTGAAAGGATGGTAAGTGGGGTTCGGCTGGCTGGGCATACGGGACGGCCGGCTCGTGGACACAGACTAAGCGGATCGATAGAATCATAGTGACAAGTAACGAGCATATGTGCAAGTGCCTTCTTACAGCCGTCTGTGCATATTGAATTTCACCACGCTCATGCCCGCTACTGTATATATATGTGCAAACGTAAGCCTCTTCTGAAGCATTTACCCCAGCATGAAATTTTCATTTCCTTGAGACACGCAGTATGATAACCTCAAAAAAATACGGGTGCCAACTCGATTGGCCAGTATGCTTTCCGGAAGAGGCTTTCACATGATAATTCCTAAATAAAGTCGAACCACCTAAGAAATCGATATTGTTCATAACAATTCAATGTTCTCCAGTCAAAGTACTGCAAATAAAAGAATGACTCAGCTTCAAAATTGAGAGGTCTCGCGGTTGATCCTACTCGAGTATTCCGAACATTTGTCAAAATCGGATCGTCCGTTCGAAGAGAAATCGAACAAAACCATGAATTGAACACCAGAAAACCGACATTCAATGCAATCAACGCCGAGGCCAGAAAACCTGGTAGTTGGTTTAACGCAAATACGAGAAAGAAATTTCATAGTTATACCAACATAGTCTCGTAGTTGCACATACAAGAATAAACATAATAAATTATTATGGAAAATGATTTATGTTATATATGCCTTTGGAAATTCAAAAATAGATCATTCATTGATTTTTTCTTTCCCGAACCAAGCAATTTTCTCAATGGAAATTTGAACTGAGTTCACATTTTGCCAGCATTATCTCATGTCGAAAATTCTAAACAACTAGACAATTCCATCGAAGATATAATCGGACTAAAATAGCATCATATACGCGCATCTGCACACGTGAATATTTCTGGGATTAGAGATTATTTAACGTGTAGATCGCAAAACGAAAGGTCCGATTCGTGCCCCATCCTAAATACTTTCTCGTTGAGGGAGCAATGCTAAGAGATTATTCGTATAAACAATATTTACGGGAAAAATTAATTACGTGAGAACCGTTATTACAGACATTGTTGCAGTATTTTCATTCCACGATTATACTGTTGGAATGTTTACAGAATAATTTAATTTAATGGACAACGAAAGGGTATATGTATTATGATAGGTGTAATTATCAATGATCTTTCATGCTTTTAGCTTATCCTAGCTTTATACATAATTCATAAATCTCCTATGAAGAACGAGTTCAGTACAAATGCAAGTCTCGCACTTAAATATACAGTACAATTAGCTCTAGTCTAAATGTATATGAATTAAAAACTATGATTATACTCTAACTACCCACAGCTCATGTTGATTTTGTGTTATTTATTAAGTGCGAAAGCAAAAGTAGTTCATTCAGCAAATTTGAAGCAGGAATGAACCGAGAATATTTGTTCAAAATACAATTCATCGCGGTTATTTGGGAAGGGAACTTTGAATCAATATTGCCATTTTTTCAATTGGTAAAACTTATTATTTGGATATCCAAAAATCAAAAATTCATTTGAGAATTGTATTCAGAATGGAAACTTCCCTGCACCATGCTGTACTATTGTCGATGGAAAAAATGCGGACTTAGCTTTTCGCCTATCTTTTTACATCGATCTGAAAAATAATCAATCACAAAATTTTGCGCTCAAAGCAAACGAGATATATATACCTCTATAATGAGAAACATCATATCAGCAGAAAAAGACTACTTCGTGTTATTCGACCGATTCGCCCCACATTCAGAATTAGTCGTCTACATTTTTATCTACAATCTTCTAAATCTAGCAAATCCCATTTACACCGACTCTAAGCGGTAAGTTGGTTTAGCCATCGGCTATTCACGACCTTTTGTGAGTCCATATGTGCTAGCCTTCCATACTACGGGTTTGTGGTGGCTGTTTCATGCCTACTTCCGTGAGAGGTCGAGAGTCGACGGCAGTCAATCCCAAAATGAGCCCAGAATAAACTGTTCGCGTGGGGGCGAGCTTAGTTACGGTTGCTGTAACGCTTTCTCGGAATGGTTACAACACATCAATACGCTGCACGATTCCCGCGCGTTTATTAAGATTGCCGATTAAAATTACATCTGAGCAGAGCTACAGAATGGTTGACAGATATATGTATATATAAATGTATAGATTTGTTGCTCATTCGACTCGTGAGTATATCTATAAGTTGTCCAACCGTCGTATTTTTTCTCGTCCCATTCAGATTAATTCTCGTGGAACTAATTAATTTCATTAATATCGAATCGGATAGTTATTACAGTATCGCAGTGCATATACTGCACAACGTTTCCGAGGAAATCGTTGAATAATTGTTCCGTCGTAACTGTAATAGATTCCGCGTCTACTTCTTCTCCCCAAGTTGCTATATTTTCCTTTCGACTTGAGCACGAGGCT
This sequence comes from Aphelinus atriplicis, assembly GCA_020882685.1. Taxonomy (NCBI): domain Eukaryota; kingdom Metazoa; phylum Arthropoda; class Insecta; order Hymenoptera; family Aphelinidae; genus Aphelinus; species Aphelinus atriplicis. Next base: position 64,061,396 of record CM037073.1, on the reverse strand, counting down.
CAAGAACGATTGAATGGATTGTCCGAAGCGAACATTTTACGCCAGGTAAGAATGTGAATAGTATCATGACACGTGAAATTTGTATTGGTAATCCGTTGGAGCTTGACATACACAGCGCAACAACATCGAGCTGACTCGCGTGAAGCGACGAGGGAGAGGAGAGCGAGGAAGAAATAGGCCCCTCGGAGCCGTGGCAGTTTCTCACGCGGAGCAGTTGTAACGGAAGGGCACGTGCCGGGAGTAACGCGATTACAAATATATCATAAGCAGCCAGCGCGTTCTCGCAGGAAAGAAGGTGCTGCTCGTTTAGACAGGCGATACACGTGCGACGCCTGTCGATGCGGGATTTATCGGGGCAAATCTGTGCCCCGGCGAGGTGTACGGTGGGGTGACGACAGCGCCGCGGCAGAGGACGTCTCTCGCCCCCAGCGGGGCAGACGTGACTCGGCTCAGCCACTGTTTGCTCAACTTATCGCTTACGTTGAATAGATCAACAGAGCTCGAGGGCCCCGGGAGGCTGTGTCTTCTTTTTTTTTTTACGCCGAGTCGCTCGCTCGCCGCGCTTTCATTCGGTTATTTCTTTATTTTGAAGTGCTGCTCGAGAGGATGATCGCTGCGAGAGGGGAGCGTCGCGATTATGCTCTTGTATATACTTGTTGCGGCAATCCGCGTTTCTCGTATAGTTGAGTTTTTTTTTCACGAAACTTCCGCGGAGCCAGCGTGGAGGCGCGTACGTAAGAGTCAATGAGACTCCACTGGGGAAGTTGACTGATTCTAATTGCATGGCAGTTGTTACTTTGAAATATACGAGAAGTGACACGGAGGAAGTTAAATAGTCATTCGTGAATTCATGAATAAATACTGCGAGCGATGTGTGTGTGTGTGTGTGTGTGTATATATATATATATATATTCGCAAAAAGGGGTTATTATTCTTACGGTTACGGTTCATACTCATGCAATATTGTATTTCCTCTGGTGACAATAATAGAACGAATAACACTCGCGGGTCTTTCAGCGGCTGAGACCATTATTGCAGTAAACAATCAATCGATACGCATGAAAAATTTATTACAGTTGCGTTTCTCGAAATAGCTCGGTATCTAGGTCTTGCCGCTCTTATCCGCACCGTCTATATTTTTCCTCATTCGATTCGTCTAGCGAGAGTTTTCATTACCATCGTCGACGTAGCTACGTATCGCGGAGGGGTGAAAAAGGGGGGTGGGGAAAGAAGCGGAGAAATCGTTGAAAATATATCCACCCCGTGATTACGTATACGTCGGCTATAGCTAATTAATACGCCAGCCTACTGCCCTAGACACCGCGCCTTCGACGAGAGCAGAAGGATAAGCAGTGCGTCGATAGAAAATAAACGCGAAACAACGTAGCCGGAGGCTAGTCGAAAACAATAAGCTCGACTAGAGCTTGGAGCGCCGGTGGCAATTCGCTCACATCGGCGCGGGGAGGCGAGGCGCCGAGTGAGAAGGGGCTCGCTCGGCGGCGGCGGCAAGAAGCTCTGCCAAGCATTCTGATATCTCGGAATGTTTTACGCCTCATTAGGCTACAATGTGTTGTTGCCGAGGTGAATTATATCAGGCATGAGACGACAAGCCCGTCAAGACAAATGGTCCAAACCGGAGGTAATTGTGGGCTTTTATTAGCTGTGCTCGCGCGCGCGCGTCTTCCCTCGCGCTTGTCTGGCAGCGATCTAACTCCGCGTGAGAATCAGACTCTTCGTGCCAAGCTCGCAGACCCAACCCTTCCCTGCTCTCCGCGATCTCGCTCGCTCGAGCTCGCCTGCGCGCGCAAAGCGTAATTGCTCGCGTGACGCTAATGCAGCTATGCGCCGCGTGGCTCGCTCGCGCCTTATTCCCGTCTTGCTCGCTCTCTTTTGCGAGCCGAGCTTTGATCGCGATACCTCGAGCCGCACAAAGAATTGAGACGGTTGTTTTGTCGATTCATTGCCCTGGCCGCTTGTAACGTTATTAATTCGCGTTTCGAATACTTCTCGCGTCGCTGATGGCTAACAGATTGGGGCTTGACAAAGAGGACTAGGGCTGCGTCAGCCTTCGAAACGTCTCGTCGTTGTTCTCTCGGATCTACCGAGTCTGACCGGACTCTGTGACTTCCACTCGTGCATATAATTTTTCCATGGGGTCGTTTTCCACTGTGTAACTGACCTCGAAGTTGACTCATTTCAAATGAAAACTATCGCCACGTCGGCAACGCCGTGAAGATTCGTCCAAAAAATGGAAAGAAAAAATTTTTGATCCATACGAACATTCTTCGGCCGCATAAGACAAAGTTTTCACAAGTAATTTTTTTTCTCTTGCTCAAGCTTCCAAAGATCTCAGCATTTTCCTTTTTTTTTCTTCCTTGCTCCTCTGGCCTTCCGCTTTTCTACAGAATCCCCTTGCTTGCAGACTGTATCCGGATCAGACTTAAAGCCCGATAAAAATTCTCGCCGATAATTCCAGCTGGCTTCGGTGATTCTTCAATGGTGGAAAAGTTTTTGGAGTTCCAACGTCCTTTCTCTACTTCTTTTCCTTCTTCTTTTTCCACTACTCCGGCTCTACTCCATTTTCTTTCCCTTCTATCTGTCTCGCGCAAGCATCAGCCAAGTCTCAGCAGTTTGAAAATTTTAGAATGCGAGAGTGAGTTCTCTAATTCTTCGATCAATATTTTCACAAATATAACGATCTGCAGGTTTTCATTTGAACCTCAAAAGATATTTCCTTCCCTCTTGGAAAAAATGTTTATCTTCAAACTTGGTAATTTTCTCATAATCCCATATTGCATATTTTTTTGGAGCTATATTTTCTTCAACCCTTACAAGGTATTTTTTTCACAAAGAATTTGAATAGTCGCTCTCTGAATTTCATCATTTTAATGTTTTAAGTTTTTTCAAAAATTTTGAGTTAACTTAAAATAAATTTTTTTCTTTTTTCAAAAGCAAAAAGAAAATATTTTCGGAACTTTCATCACATTGAATGGTACGAAAACCCGTTTATAATTTGTAACTAATCTTCGTTCAAAGATGCGATTTTTGAAAATGATACTCTGCAGAATCTCCACAAATGTTCGATTGCGGTTTCGGAGCTCTAACGTCCATGCCGTACGTGCTCGCATTAATTCAGGCTCGCCCGTGAATTATTAAGTAAAATTTTACGGAGATTTAGTAAATTATAGTCTCTAATGGCTAGACTGTCCGGTCTCGGAGGGAGAAATGGGGGGGGGGGCGCCGTACCAGTGTACACATATATCTCGGAGGGGGGTGGGGAAGGACGGATGGTCGCGGAATCGCGGCATAGTCCGGCTGGGCAGTAACAGCAGCAAGGCCTTGGTATGCGACTGCCACCCGGCAAGATTAATATGGTCAGCGTGTTTCTTGGCATATTTCAAATACTTGCGAAGGTTAATTACTTCTCGCTGGACATTGTTGCGGCCAAGCAAGCTGCGGAGAATAGCTTTGCCGGGGCTAGACGACGTCGCCAGATTCTACACTGTCTTTTCTGACCGGCGCAAAGGGTTGGTTATATTGCATAGAGAGAGTTATTAATGGTCGGAGGCCTGGAGACTCTTTGTGAAAACCGATGTAATGCCCTTCGTCATTAGCTGTTAGTCCGTGCATTAACAATATCTTTTTGAGATGAGCCGCTGTTGGCTGTAGTTATTCGGATACGGAAGGGCGGATACGATAAGGTGGAGTTTGATTCTGTGTTTTTCTGGTTGTAAGAAGGAAAGAGTACGATGGAAATCACGGAGCTTCAAGGTCTCGTGAACTGCTAATTATTCATTCAAATGATAGCTCATTATCCTCGGGTTGAACTGAACGTACGTTTTATAAAACTTTCAAGAGTCAAAAAAGTTTGTGGATGAGATTCTGTACTCTACATGAAAAACGTTCGGAACATGTGCCGTTATTAAAAATTTTTCTTAAAAAACACAGCCTGAAATTGACACAGTATGAGACGATATTTCATTTGAATTTTTTCTACTATTTGAGGCTATAGATCCGAAAGTATAAAGATAAACCAATCTAAAGGGTAAAACTCACGTATCAATTCATTTAAATTCTTACATATTTTTTGATTATCTGCCAATATATTCGATGTACATGGAAATTAAATATCAATCGATTCACTTGATGATGAGTATTTTGAAACTAAGGATTTTATATGAGAGGAATAATAGATAATGAGTGGATAAGAGTTTTCAAAACATCCCAGGCTTCTGCAACACTGAGCCTGGACTGGCAAGAAATATTCTTCTCGAATTTGTCGTGAATGATATCTCGTCTTGGGACATTATTAGTATACGGTAATTTCATTTGAATTATTTGTCGTAGAAGAATAAATGAAATTCAAGTGAGCATATGGTCGTTTCAGTTAAATATTCGACTGCAGATTTACATGAGCATTAAACTAACGCATCTCGACTATTCCGAAACTTGTTCCGCAGCGAAACTTCCCAAGAATTCCCATACCAAATCTGAGTAGCGGAGCACACAAAGAAAACAATTTGAAAGCTAATAGGAAAGTTTAGAAGAACTCGGGGCCAATTGAATATGAAGAAGCGTTCGGATGGATAATTATTTATACATTCGCCAGTGCGGATAGCCCGAAGTAGCGGCAAAGCATACACGCGCTCTTGCACATCTAGCTATAGGAGATCTCGAGTCGCCTTGAGCGCAGCGCAGCGTCTCGGCCGCTCTTTTTATTATTCGAGAGCCATATTTACTCATTGGATTCAATTCGGATTCACTTACGCTCGGTATGATTTACGCCCGCGCGGCTGCGGCTGCGGCTGCTGCTGCTGCTGCTGCTTGGCGAAAGCGTATTCCGCTATATATACCTGTTCTATCACGGAGATGGGAATTTATTGGAGGCGAGCGCGGCCCCTCCCCCTTCAAAGGCAGCCCACACGCGAGAGCGAGAGAGAAGCCGAGTGTGGAGAAGCTCCCAACTTTCGAAGGGAGTGAAAAAAGACGTAATGTGTCGTCCGCCAGCAAAGGTTTTTGCAGCCGCGCCAGAGTCAAAAAGAGGCGCGATGTGGTTCGAAAATTTGAATTTATTACCACCTCTCTTTTAATATAAATGACTCCTGCCCAATTTGCATAATTTATAACGCACCGAGGCGCCGGCCGTTCTTCTCCCTCGCTCCCTCTCTCTCTTTCTCGCTCTCACCTCCTCGTGGACCACACGAGCGTTTACGTTAGAAATTGGTAAATTATTAGAGTAGATAACGCGAGCACTGGAAAGAGACGAAGAGATGCGAACGTGCTGAACAAGCAAACCGCACGAACCCGCTAAAGAGTAATGTAAATAGCGTTTTGCTTCCGTCTATATGAAGTAATGTGTAATTATGGAATCGAATTTGTGATATCACAGTGAACTCAGTGACTTGGATATAACGATTGCGGTATTTTAGAGTACAAGATTCCATCAGTTATTCTAGTTGGAACGATCCCATTCACGTGACAAAAATTTCCATTTCATTTTTATTCCTGTTCGTATGTACTTGAGGGGCTTCTCACTGCAGTACTCCCAGAGGCAGTACCGCGGAATTCTTATGGAGTACTCTTAGAACTCGTTATTCTTGCCAGTATTTACCAAGAGTTATTTATCAGATTAGGATTAGCTGGATCAGAACATAATGAGTTTATGCTGTCGAGATATAAACGCCGAATGCCATCAAATTCTGTATCATGGAGTATTGAAAAATGCCAGGAGTACCGGCGGAATTTTGAGATAGAGTACTAGACTGAGAAGCCCCTCGTATATAGTACAGCAATACTAATTGGCAAGGCAGTGAGGTTTGATTTGATTCTGATCATGGACCGGGATTCTAAGAACACACAGAGGATATCCGTACAAAACGTACAATTTTTGTAGCAGAAAATCCAGCATCCAAATAAACGCAATAGTTTTTACTTCTGAAACGAAACTTCTACATTGATCATAGTGTATAAGAAATAACACGAGTCTCCCGTATCTCGTGGAGGCGCACACGATAAAAGCATCGACATTGATCGTACTGCGAAACGTTGTAGCAATGGTGCAGCATAACTAGACATAAAAAACATCTATTCATCATAGCCGGGATCAGGTTCTCTCTTTCTTTCTCTCTCTCTTTCCTTTTCTATCTCGTATGGAATATTTTCGCTTTGTGTTTTCTGCTAACTGCTATATTGCAGTCCAAGCGCAAAGGCAGCGTGGCCAGAAGGAACCGCGGTCGGTACGTATACATCGCGATAGACACGGAGCGCACACGTCCTCGAGCAAGGGAAACGGACGGGCGCCTGCTTTATTGGCCGCTACTGAATTTTTATCTCTCCCCTGTGCAAATGGAGCCTATATTGAGCGCGAATAGAGATAAAAAGAGAGAGAGAGAGAGAGAGAGAGAGAGAGAGAGAGAGAGAGGCAGAGAGCCGGTCCAACTTTAAAATGCATGTGCGCCAAGCTTTTAAATCAAGACGGCGATTGTATGGCTGCGTGCGCGCGGGGCGAAGGGACGCGGGCGAGCAGCTCGCTCACGACAAGCGGAATGGCCCGCGTGTTTTGTAATTCGATCATTATGATTGAAATTTCCGCGCGGCGCATCGCGCTCGATTACTCTTTCCTTTTATGCGTCGTTCCACGCAATAAAAAGGACGTTATCGCCCGAGCGCGCTTGCAGTCTCAACAGATGAACGTGTTCTCTCCGAGAGGATTAAAATATTGTATGCGCGACGAAGAATAACGCCCCACGCTACGACCCCCTCGCAAGAGACTCCCGTGGACGTGAGGTTTCGAATCGACATTTTTTTTAATGGTTGCACTAAAAAAGTCGCGCTTTAAACATCCCTGGAAGTGAGTTTCTCCGTAGACGAAAGAGTACGTGTTATATATTCATCACTGAATCGGTGATTCGCTCGTTTCAATCAAAAGACTCAATGAATTCCCCGACACGATGCGAGCGAGTGTTTTATTCCTAGCAATCTCCCATAATCATCGGCTTACAATTCGACACATAATTCAAGAGCATTCGGGAACAAACGATTAGACATTTGTCATGGTGCCCTTCGGTGCAATGTAATTCTCATACAGTAGCTGTGGTTAGCTGTGAAAGGAGACATGGAGGGAAAGGAATGGTAGGGTGGCAAGCGTACGAGGTGCCTAAAAGCCAGAAGAAAAAGTGAGGCCATTATGCTGATGTCCCCGACATATCGCACCGTACCGCGCACCGCTTTTTTTCCTGGTCTTTGGCCCCGAATCGCGCGCGAGTATATGACATCACGAAGCAACAGCACATGCAGACGACCCAAGCATATTACGAGACTTCCGTAAGATATACAGCCGACTGAGAGAGTCTTAGTCTTGTTTATACGTATTTCCACCTGTGTAACAGCTTGTGTTCACCAATGTTAATACTTTTCCCAGAATCTTCACGAATTCAATTGGAATTTTTCTCCTCAGTGTGTACTTCGTGTTTTTAATTCAGTGTTTATTCAATTATTATCTTGTCGATTCAGTTGATAAGGTTTCTTCGATAAGTTGATAACGTTGATAATCTTCTTTGCTGATTTGTTGTCATGCATCAATTATTGTTAGAGAGATTCCAATTTCCAATAGCATTGCTTGCTTTTTTCAGAATACGAATCAGTCTTATAATCAGCGAATTAATCCTCACTGTAAATTCCAGACAGCGAAGCGATTGAAGGGGAAAAAAATTAAGGAATGGACAATGACAGTCCGATCGATAATAACGTTAACAATCTGGCATTAGGACCGGTAATGAACTTTTTGTAAGAGCTAACTGAGTTTTCTCGTTCAATTATTTACGTCAAAAAAACTCCAGAAGTGCTCTCGAGCTTAATCCAGACAACGAGCGGTTCACCGATTGTTTTAAGAGCGCACGGCTGATGTATTTCTAGGGGAAGCTGCGCAGTGCACTTTTCATGGAAATTCACGAAACAAAAATTCTGTTGAGGATCTCGAACATGATGATAAATATCCTACCTTTAATTCGTCAATTTATATGAATAGACTCTTATTGCTAACTATTCAGTTTTAAGAACGTTCAAACACTTGAATATAATTCAAACTCAATCACCAATCTTGAAAGATAATCCTTTTACATTATCAATATATTCTGTGAATTAAAATCATGACACTTGCATTAAAAAAGTAAAATAATAAGGTTTTATTATTGTTACTGATTTTTTTCTTATCACAAAGAGCTCAAGCTTTTTTAAATAGAGAAGAAAGTATATGATACGTAATAAACTTGATGCTTTAATATTCTGCATTAATAGCGGTCGATAAGTGCGACTGGGGTTTCTCAGACACCCATCCTTTTACTCCCCATTCATTTCCCAGATTAAAGCTGTACCTACCAAATACTTTAAAATTTCTTAGGCTCAATGGAAAATGTATATGTACTCTGGACCTTTGCGAAACAAAAGGAATTCAGGGCAGTAAAAAATTCGCGTCAATTTGGAATATTGAGGCGTGTAGAATATAATTATCATATTATATTATCCACTTCTGGAGTTAAGTTTAAACTACGGATTAGTGAGAATCATTATAATGATTGATTCAAGTAGTAGTAGTTATGAACTGCCTATTTAGAAACATGCATTATAGTGTGTTTATGAGGAAGTGTTCATCAAAAGTTACACTTTACGTGAATGATAAAATGTACGGCATGAACAATAAGAGGATCGTCCATACATCTTCTGGTTGACACACTTTATGCAAAATACGAAAATTTTTATTGAAAACGCACCGATTCAGCGATCCAAGTCTAATAATCATTCGTACCTTCTACTCCTTCTCCCTTCTCTACTCGCCCAACGCTTGATTATTGCCCGAGCATAAGACAAAGGGTAGCCTATGTCAATGCGCACTGCGTGCATTTTCGATCTCTCTCTCACACGCTGTGTCTCGCTTTTACTCTCTCGGGCACACTCGCATATTTGCTCAAGGGTCGGCGTTGGCCAACATAGCTTGAGAGAAAGAGACGGGGTCGACTGTGGTGGTCTAGGCCGAGAAGGGAGTCCGCGACTTGGTAGGTGCAGGATGGAGCTATATACAGCCGGAGGAGCAGGCCAGCGTCTCACCCTCGCGTGCGCGCTCGGGCCCGAACATGAATTAAAGTTTTAATTTCTCTAAATCACAGCGAGAGCTTGGCCGTAGCCTGGAGCGGCTCTTTCCACCAGACGGTCCGTTACTTATGGGCTGCTCTCTGCCCTTTTACCGCCACCCCCGGCCCCTCGCGTCCTCCTGATCTGAGACGGAGAAAGAGAGCGCGAGCGAGCAGGGGTCGACGCCGAGTTTCTATAGCGCGAATCGATATGTGCACTTGACAAGTACACACACCCGCGCACGCGTCAGTTCACTGTCCTCTCTCTGCTCGCAGCTCGAGCACCAATACGCGCGCGAACGAAAAAAAGAGCCGCTGCGTATATGTACACACACGCGTGTGGTCGCGACGAGACGTACGTATGTACGCGGAGAGCTATTAGATTCTCCGCGAGCCGTATGCAGCGATGCAGCCACACCGTTCCGCGAACCATACGTACGATCGCGTGAAAAATTCATCGGTTAAAGGTCTCGCGTGTAAGTGATCGCTTTAATTTTAATCCAGCCGAGATGAATCGAGCTCGCGCGGCGCGTGCGAGTATCGATTCGATTATTCTAGCTGTTGACGCGCCAGCCGAGGGAAAATTGCATTCTCTCGGTTGCGTTTTTATTTAATCGATTGATTGTACACAAGGTTACATTCAATACATGCACTTATTGCCATGCGTTTCAATTTTTTATGCTGATTCACTTTCCTTTGATGGGGATCGGTTATAGGTAAAGGTTATCGAGTACGGCGTGCGTCAACGTTTTCATGCATGGAGAAGAATTCTCGCGCGGAGGTAATTCAAAGCTATAGCTCGATGTATTAGAATACATCTGGAATGCATTCGTTTGTTTTAGCCAAAGTGACAATAACTCCCGGGTGATTCGAATCAGTTTCGTTGGACACAGTGTCATCGCCGCATATCTCGACTCGACGGGAAAAGTCATTTGTTCGCGTAGCCCCACCACACTTGAATAAAGGTACAACCCTCAGAGCCCTTATCGAAAGCTGCACGATATCAGATGACCAATTGAGCAATCAATTCATATGGGCATATAGAGATCAGTGTAATACGCGGAATCGTCATTTCTGACCCGTCCCCCCCCCTTCCCCCCTGCCGGCCCATAAATAATCCCGTTTCTTTCTTGCTTCCTTCCACGGGAGACGGGGATCGTATCTCGGGCACGCAAACAGAGATGCATCACCCCCCGGCCCCGGCCCCCCTCCCCGCTGGTGGTGGGGTCGGTTACTTGCTCGCCCGCGGCGAGCTCCTCGCCCCTCGAGAGCTTCGCGGCGGGCGTCAGCGGCGCGTTATCCCGGAAAAGCGCGGCATAAACTCTTTCTTGTGGGAGGCGCGCGCGGCCGTTCGTTTACCCCTATAACCACTCGGATGGAAATGAAAATGAAACGATGAAGAAGGATGCTCTCGGCTAGGTGTATCATGTTTATGACCAGCTCCGTACCGCTTCATCCCGGTTCAGCTGATTTTTTTTAATTTTAATAATACACGTAATCTAATTTGAGTATATTAAAAACTAATAGAACGTTGTTTATTTAGTTTATGTTTTATCTAATGCATCATTGGTTGTCAAGTTGTTTTAAAATGAGAAATGTATATTTCAGAGAATGAATCGTGGGGTTTCTCGAAATATTCAAGCAAATCGCGAATATCGGTGAATATATTATTTGTTAATTATGTGTGATCGATGAAGATAATTACCGCTTCTCAGTGACTGATTCTCAGAATTGAATAATTTTCAACGCATACAGGCGTATAATTATAACGTGAGTACTGGCCAATTAATCGCGAAAGATTCTTCGAATCGTGAATTGACAATCGTAATCACCAGACGCAGTAATCACTCCGACAAACGGGACGAATGGTTACATTGAATGAACGACCACGCGAGATAATCGACACGGCTCAACGCGAATTATTAATCTCTTGGACATAATACATTATATTGGAAAGTTTAATCCATCAAGCAAGACACGTTCCGGCTACTATATAGCGCACCAACGGTACCCAAGCAAAAACTTATCAAAGCGAAGAAGGGCCGAATGGGAGAAATGAAGGGCCGCGCGCGCGCACAGCAGCAGAAGAAAATATACGGGGAAGGGGTGAAAAGTCTGGCTATTAACGTTAGGTGGCTCGCCAGCCGTACACCGCCTACAAGAAGTGGCGCTCGCGCTCCCTTGGCCCAACAGCGGCACCCTTTGCATGACATATTGTTTCCATTCTGCTCGCGCACAATAAAAAACCGGCATAAATATCGCCGCCCCGAGATATCGCGAGAAATGCGCAGGGTGTAAAATGTGTGTGTGCGCGCGCGCGCGCGAACCTCTCTCCATCCCTGTGCTTTCCTCTAATTTGTCTGAGTGGCTTTTTCGGTACAACGCCAGCGCCAGCAGCCCGCAAAGATTTCGATATTCAACCCTTAGCGGGCGACTCGGCAGTTGGGCAAGGTCGGCCGGGAAGTTTCTTGTCGCGTTGTTCTCGTGTAGGTATACGTGCAGTGCAATATGTTGTGCGCGGGGCAACGCGCCGCACGTCACTTCCTGCTTTCTCATTTTTTGCCAACAAGTTTATGCGCTTATGTTAATTAGAAACGCGCTGATTAATTATTTATCGAGCAAGTATGCCAAAAGTTTATGCCAAATTTCTTATGGTGTGTCTTTTTTCATACTTTTTATTTAGATATACGGTTTCATTTTTATTCATTGTTTTACGGTAACGCGTTATATCGAAACCATCTATTTTTGGGTAGATTAAATGGTATTCAATGATTCGATGAAATATCTATTTTCACATTTTATTCTGTCATTTTTTCAAAAGGTCCAAGCTTTCTATGTTATTTATGTGGAAAGCTCTTTATGTTGAAGCTCTTCATGTTTACTCTAGTGCAGACCACAATGGTAATGAAATTGTTTGGCCAAATCATGCGAATACTTACAGCGTAATGGGCTCTTCTGGACTCGGTGGTGCTGCACAGATCGACGTATTTGTGAAGTGTCGCAACGTACCAGTGGATCTTCCACGGTCATCGACCTGAAAAATAAAAATTATCCATGATTTTTGTTGAAAGGGGTCTCAAAAATTAATTTACTCCATATTATTCAAAGTAACTTTCGAACTAGAACCATTGTTCAATTTTATAAAAGCTTTCACTCTTTTCAATTGTGATAAATTAGTAGATTCCCATTTGGTAAACCACGCAGTAATATAACCTATGCGAACTGAAAACATTTGAACGTAAAATTAAAACTTAAACATTTGTAGATCTATTTTATTATTATTTCGATATCTTCTATGTATCTAAGGTCAGTAGTTAGTCACGTGTCTATTTTCCCAGACTAACTTGAACAGGAGAGGAAGGAACAAAGTTGCTTTCAGTTATTGAAGAAACGACGTTATCGCCAACGACTGCAATATCGAGGAAAAGGCCACTTTTAACGAGCCACTGAGTCGTATAAATTTTATTGCCATTTCATAATTCCTTCGCACCATGGTGAACAATAGGCGCAAGTGCCATTCTCAGATATTATCACCCGCATACCGATATAACGATGGTATGAGAAACATTCCATGGGCCTTCTGTTTTTTCTTAACTTATTGATATTCCTTTCCTGAACAATAATGAATAATTTCGAAAAAGTACCTAGTACTTGAATTGCTTTTCAATAATGTTCCATTACTTCCATCAATTGATTCAATCATAGAGAATAATTTCGGACTAGTCGATATTTTCTGATTTTCCAAATATTATTTGTAGTTACACATTTTGAGAAAGGTTTTTTCTTTTTGAGAGAAAGAATCCTTTCTCAAAATGTGTAACTACAAATATTATTTGGAAAATTAGAAAATATCGACTAGTCAATTTAATTCCCTGAATTTTTAATGGACTGGCCCTTCCTGGAGTCATTGCTGATTGGAATATTCTCTGAACTCAGTAATAAGTAAAGACGAAAAAACATAGTATAAAAGACAGAGTGCGTGATTTACATTCTTTCGCTTTGGTAACATAAAAATTCCCCTGTGATAACTTCTTTCGTTCATTCCTTCATGGGTTTGCACAAGGCTGAACTTACGGTATGGACCCTGCGGGGTGTCGGAGTATATATAACTCAAAAATATGGCTTGGCCAGTCTTCACAGGCTATTATCCTGGTTTGTTTCTCTACATGTGCAGTTATCGTCACCGGTCAAGTCTCTCCTCGAGATATTTTCAAAAATTCATAATGCAATTTAAAATGAGTTTTAAATAGCAAATACTTACGAGAAATAGCTCTTACTCGATCTAGTAATTTACGTATTGTATTTACAGAGGGCGCAGGTAAATAAGCAAAGTCGAGAAAAGTTCGAAGGAAGCCGGTAACAGAGAATCTAAATGAGAAAGCAAGCCGAGGACACGCGGGGCTGCGAGTCGTGTGGGAAGTTGAGGCAAGAGCGGGAGCAGGAGCAAGAGCAAGAGCAAGAGCAAGAGCAAGCAAGAGGGTGAAAAGTGAAAAGGCGAAAAAGATAGTAGAGAAGGAAGGCGAGCCAGCTGGCCGAGAGGGCAGTATATTTGCGTTACGTTACGTAGTTGCGCGTTTAATCAGCCGTGCGCGGGGAGCGGGGAACGAGATAAAGAGGAAGCGTTTGAAGGAGGCCGCGCGCGCGCCTCCGCGACGCTCACGAGGAAAAAGCAGCCAGAGCCGAGATGCCGAGAATTGCTCTCTCTATCTCGGCCTTTGGCAAATCGAGGAGGGGCGGGGAGGGCGGAGGGAAGAGAGGCCAAAAAGAGACGACTCCCGCGTTTATTTCGACTGCCCGACTGTTGTCCACGAAGCCAGTCGGCACAGATCCCACCTCCCCCCGCGCCGCTGTTCTGCAAGAGAATGTTTTCCTCAGATACGGGCAAGTCCGGCATGTGCCTTTGCCGCGGCAATCCTTTCCCACCGCTCTTCTGCCTCCCTTTCTTTATGTAGCTCCTCTCTCCTTCTGTCTTGCCCCGGAGATCGAGCCAACAAAAAGAATTCGTTTTAAGTAAAATTCAAGTACAAACATTAGCGCCCACTTCGCTGCCAGCGGCCCACCACTCCGACTCCTCGTGTCCTCTTTCCCTGCAGCTTTTCCACTGAAAGCTCGTGGCTTTTCGCAGCTCCTTTCCAACCATTTCGCCGTGCTGCTGGATTCCTCTGCATCCGGCTCGATGCTTTATGCGCTTGATTTTTAAACCGTTTTGATTGAGGATCGTGCTATAACTACGGCGGGAGAGGGGGGAACTTACTGCTTTGTTTGAGAAATAACTGCTCCTTGGAAGCGTCCAAAAGTAAAATACGAGAAACAGCCATCAGGATCTGTCATTTTGTAAAAGACTCGTCATCACACAGGAATATTTTTTCCAAACGTTAGTTTTTTAGAAAAACGCGTCCAAGGTGAGTCATCAATTTATGGTACTCAAAAATGATCAGCTTCCAGTGGAAAAAAGTCACCATTCCAATCTATTTCATAAGAGCAGCCCGTGTTTACACCAAGTATGGCCAATTCGTCAAAAGTATAGATATTGAGACGCGGTAAACGTATTTTACGTGTCATGACGATGACGTTAATCAAGAAACGTAAATGATGAAGGACGTGTGAAGGAAGGGAGAGCAAAGGGTACGCGCGAGTGCGAGAGAAAGAGGAGAGAGGTGCCCCCGAGGCGTCGATGCTGTGACAGATTGCTCCCTAGTATTTTCCACCACATACATCATCAGTATCCACGAGCCTTTAGTTCTACTCCAATGCTTACAGTTATCGACTCAGCTAATTGACATCTCATCCATTGGCTGTAGATTCACGACATCTATTCACCGATCGACTTCCTCTGGATGTGCGGTTTATGGTCAATATATCGAGAATATTCCTCTCTTTTTACAATAGTTTGAATATCATATATTTCGTGCAGAAAATTATTCGCGTTCATGGAATAACAATCAGCTATTATACTCACAATTGATCACAGTGAAATTTAATTTTTAAAATCTGGATATTTTTTCAGTTCACAGATTATTTCGATACAATTTGATGAAAATTCGACCATGAAAAGAAAGTTGCAATTCTTCAAATGTTCAATAAGTAGACAAAATTTATAGCCAGCAGTATTTGGCTCGACCAGTAGGAGAGTTCGAATGCTTCGAAAATCAAGTAATTAACGACTGAAAAATAATTCAAAATCTAAAGATTGGAAGCAACGAGTTACTCTACATTAACCAACTATAAGATAAACAACCAAATGCAATTGAACAAATTGAACTCAACAACATTTTTCATTTCTTTATCCTGCTTTATAACATTCCATAATCTGATAATCCAATGGTAATATATATATATTACACAAATAAACATAAAGAAAGGAAAATAAAAGTAAGATCGTGGCTAAAATACGCAATTATTAATTCGTAGTAATCAAGATTGAAGCATGGATTATACTGTGATGGGTAGGTTATTCTATTTCTTACTATCTAAGGCTATAACAAAATATTCATTGGAAATATTCTATTATGGATTAGATTCAATTCTCGTAATAATATTAAGTCAAACATTATTATAATTTGGCACTTCCGTAGAAGATTGAGAAGTATAGTGTCGATACAAACATTTTCATCGAACGAAGAGAATTGTGGGCCGAAATAAGTTAATGGATCATTGTATATTCATGTAGGATTCTAACAGATGATGCTGCCCATCCGTCAATCTCCAAAGTTATGACAGCCAATATCACTTATTTAACGAGATGCCGCTGTCCCGCTGTGAGGTTGAAGTTGCTATGAAACTCTGAGGGGCAGTCGTAGCCTTCCAATCTTGTGAATTTTCAATATACTACCATTATATAACGCAAAAATTATATGAACTCAAGCCAACTCATTTTCATTCTCTTATTTGATTTGAGAATAGATTCACCAACCATTAATTATTGTAAAATCTTTGTTAGATACATGCCATTTCGGGAATTTCTAGTGACCATCGCACCTCGGATGATTTCTCAAATTTTACTTGAACGTAATAAACGTTTTTTTCTGTTGAATGTCCGATAGCTCATTCGATTTAATTAATTTTATAATGGACCTTCAATTACATATTGTTAGAAAATTCACTCCCAAATTTTGAATGTTTTTAATGATTTAAGAAATAAACGAACTAATCAATTCGAACAAATTCAACAATTGATTTTTATTTTCACAATTCAATCCTCTCTATTGTGCGGATGAAAAGGCCCGCGCGTATATATTTTGCGTGCACCCTAAGGATTCCCCTTGGCATTACACGCGAGACTGAGAGAGCGAGAGAGGCTGAAGCCGTCTCGACGTCCGCATCGGTGGGCTCAGCTTGGCCGGCAAGGGCTTCAAAATTTTCAGCAAATTAAATACCGACGATAGTGGTTACCCCTTAGGTCCAGCTAAGCCCAATAACTCATAGACGGAATGCGAAAGGGTTCAGAACCCGGCCTTCTCTTGCTGGCTTTATTTTTTTTTTTTAATTTTCCCCGCGCTCTGTCGTAAAAGTTTCGGAGGCTCGTGCGCGCGTGAACGCTAACTAGCCGCTAAAAAGGGCGAGCGGGCCATTATGACTGTTGAAAGAGTGAGAGAGAAGGAGAGCGGCCGAAGACCGAGGGTGGAAAAATAACAGCGCCTGTTTATCTTGAGATTTGTAGCCGCCTGTTCTCGATATTTATTGGTCCCCGCCACGCAGCCGAGGAAAAAAAATGAGAGTCTAGCCGATCTGACGGATCGTTAAATTTTATTATGGTTTTCTCTCATTTTTTCGTCTGCTGCCAGCACTTTGAGCGCGATATATAATAGAGTGTGCGGTATACGCATGGAACATTTCATTTAGGATATTGCCGTGCTTTTATGGTTATTCAAAAGTAAAAGTTACTTTTCCGTCGCTTGAATTATTACTGTTTTTTCTCAACTCTTTTTCACGTAGACATCCGTCTCTGGATCGTGCATATCGCCGATATCAAATCCGTAAAATAGTCATGGAAATTAGCATCAAGGCTACTCTAGAGTGAGATGTATGAAGAGTGTCGAGGTTTTATTCTCAAGAGATTGCGCATCAATTCTTAAAGAATCAAACGAATGGATTTTTTTTCCAATGATTTTCTATAGAATAACCAAGAAAATTGAGTATTCGACGGATGAATAGTAATTGAGAGTGAAGAGAGCGTGTAGTTAGTAAAGAAAGGCGCCCACTTGATAGTGTACTCTTGCGGCGAGAATAGAGGTGCTAACCAACGCGCCTCATTATCTTAACAAATCTAATCTCGCGGTGGGTGTTTATAAATGTCTTGTTTTCCGCTGGAACGGCACAAGCAGAGGTGAGAGAGAACGATTCATACATATATATATATATATATATATATATATATATATATATATATATATATATATATATATATATATATATATATATATATATATATATATATATATATATATATATATATATATATATATATATATATATATATATATACATTTAGAGAGAGGGAGAGAGAGAGAGAGAGAACGAGAACGCGAGAGGAAGATATAGCGAGGGAAGGAAAAGGAAAGGGGGGATGCGAGGGAGGATGCGAGGTTTTGGCTTACCTCATCCTCTCATCCTTAACAAGAGGAAGCAGTAGCGGAGCAGCGCCTCCGAGCATTCATGAAATCTCGACTAAAAACAGGTCGTGACGGCACTACAATTTATGGGATTAATATTCCAATATAACCCGGCAGATTGAATAAAAATTCATTCAGGCCTCGGTTAGACGCGAGGAGGACGTGTTTGAACCTAGTCGGAGAGGCTGAATTGTCAGTTATATATTCTTTTTATCAAATCAAATCTATCGATAGTTTTTGGATTGAACGAATTCATCGCATCGAATAAAAAAAAATATACGAGTGACATATCGAGTAAAGACCCAAGGGAATAAGTCAATTGCAAGGTTAATTTGTACTCTAGATTCATATACAAATAATCGACTGACCGACGCACGTTTCGCCGGTCGTCCCGTGAAATCTGCGCGGGAACGGATTAAAATTGCGACGCGTGGATTCGCGAAATTCGCCAGGGTGCAGGAGGCAGGGGGAGGGGGGGGGGCAAGATTTGGGCAATCCCCGCCGGTGCGTTTGCTTAGGACGTACACAGGCAGGCTGCAAATAGTAAGCAGACGAGCGGCCGTGCAGGCGTACACATGCGCGCATCATGCAGGGGTTGCGGGCGGCGCGCTTAGGCGGCGAAATGCTCGGCGAAGGCTGAGCTGGTCTCGCAGTTATTACTGTCGAGGAAGAGGCGCCTCGCCGCAAACTAGACGGGCGTAATCCCTTAAGAGCAATAATAAGAATCCTTTCCCCGTCAAATTGCCACGCATCCCCTCGGAGCTGCCCCGACCCTCTATGTACGTGTGTGTATATATACACACATTACCGCGTCAGCTCATTTACTGTCCGTCTACTCCAGTCATGTTTAATTCTTTTCTTTGATCATGTAAAATTCGTTGAACGCTCGGCTGAATAATGCCGGGCATATATATATATACGAGTATACTAAGCTGTGAAGCGTACATGCGATCGACACGTTATAGAGCGAACGATACGTCGCGTGATGATCGAGTGCGTATTCGAATGACGAGATTTTTAATAACTATTGATTATGTACAATGTAAATTCTCCGAGAAATGGCAACATAGAAATAAGAACTGTCGTGCGGGCGATGAATAAATAACTAGTGTTTGGGTGGTAATCCATTCGGTATGAATATTTCATTTTCTCATATTGCTACAAATAAAGTGCTATAGTATATTTCGAGAATTCGCTGTGATGCATATATATGACCAACGTGGATCGCCATATCGAATGGGATATATATGTATATACACAGGCGCACGAAAGCTTTTTATAAAAAATGTGAATTTCATTATCGTATGAAAATTCATCCGGCTGAATATTCACGCAAGCGCGCGCGCGGCTACGATACAAATCTCTCTGCGGGCTATATCGACTTGCCATCGAGAAACAATCTTGCGGAACGATTTAATCCACTCCGACGTGAGAGGCAATTTTGGCAACGGTATATATCGATAGTGTGTATACACACTCCAAAATAACGGGAGCCCGTAGCTCCGTACAAAGTAGCGGCGAGAGCGAGAGCGGCAGAGAGAGAAAGAGAGAGAGAGAGAGAGAGAGTCAATCAAATCGAGGGGTGCAAAGTACGATGACTCGCGCGCGCGCGACGACTCGGTTAAAACGAGGCCGCGTGCGAGAGGCACTCGCGGGATTCGAAATTTCAACGGGGCGGAGAAAGTCTCTCTGTCTCTCTATCTCTGCGGTGCGTGTACGCGGTGCGACGTCTTGGGCGTAATTTGCACACAAAGTGCCGTGCATCCGCGTCCTCGTGTGCGCCAGTGCGCCCGTGGATATTATGCTAACGCCCCATGCATAAAGGTTAGGAGCTTTCCGCGCTCGTACACGCCCGGGCACGTATCTCCGCCGAGATTCTGCCGCGGGAGTCCATTCGGGCGAGTCGAAATTCGCTGGGACCACCGCATGGCTCGCAAGCGACCGACGCACGCTACGAGCAATTACACCACGCGTATGTTCGCGTTGCTCGACAATGCATACTCACTTTTTTTTCATAGCCTACACTCGAGATCTCTGTCGAGTTTCACGAGTTTCGGTGTTGAGCACGATCTCCGTCAAAAGATTGTTCTCTCAAGGATTGAACCCGCGACATCCCGCCAAAATACGCCTGCCTAGTATAAGTTATAAAATCATCAATCAAATGAAGAATATCGCAGTATTCCGGGCAGAGAATAAATTTATTAGATCGTATTCGTAGCGGAGAACTTATTCATACGCTTGAATATTAATCAATTGTATGGGCGCGCCGTGAAGTACAGAAGAAACGAGTGTGCAAACAAGGCTCGCGGCGCTGCAATCTAGGCATCGTCTGGCATCCCATGCTAATTCACGTGAAAGTGAAAACGAAGTCGCGCCACCGAACGCGAGTTGATTTACGGCTGTTCTCCTTGGCGGGGTACTTCCCCCGAGCCCCGCGAGCGACTCGATAAAGTTTCGGGGGGCGAGGAGCGCATGTGAGAAAGTTGCGTGCTCGCAGACGCAGTCAACGAGAAATAAAGAAGGTGGCGGATTTCGGCTGCGCCGGCTCGGTTTTCTTTCCTCTCCCGAGCCAGCCTGCGTTCCATTAAATGCTACTTTATCCGCGCGGAGAAAGTATATACGGGGACAGGTGTTCGGCCGGGCGTACGACTGGGCCACGACGCGGTTGAGTGCCAGCGACAGAAGCCCCGATAAAAATTATACGAGGCTCGCGCCACCGCCGACCGAGAGCCGCGGCGGATTCCTTCAATAATAAAGGGATCTTCGTTATAAGCCGAGGGAGGCGCACTGCTCCGTGTACACACCCACGCTCACACACACACTCACCTTGGTTTTTAATGAAGAAAACTTTCTTGCATTCAATTTTGGTCGAGGGCGAATGAATTATATTTTATAGCCGCGTACATTAGCTTATTAACTTCGGAATCATATTTTCTTTCCTTCGTCAACTTTATTCCTCCTCGTTCATATATTATTGTGTTTCGCGATTTATCATCGGGGAAACGCACAAATGGACGTGTCGAGGGAACGAAGAGACAGTCGCGTTTCACTGCAAAGCCTTGAGTGCAAGTTTTCCGAATCGATATTTTCGCATTTGCAATTTTATCTGGGTTAAAGTAGAATAGTTCCGAGAGAGGTTACACAATAACCTACGGCATTATTGACGAAGCCGTGGGACATGGGATCCGCACCGATTCGGAGCTCAGTAAGTTCTTCTACGCGTCTCTCAATATTGCATTGCGAACTGAAGAAATTAGCGTACTCGGCACTGGCGCGATTGGAAGATGTATACCCAATCTACGAGGCTGCGAGTCTCGGATGGTCGCAGAAAGGCCTGATTCAATTACATCGGAGCGAGATGATTCGAGGCCAGGCGGGTTCAGCTTATATGCATGACTAACAACCCGTGGCGTCCTCCTACTTTGTTCAAATCCAGCGAGACCAGCTCGGCTCGTTCCTTTTCTCCTCGCGCTAATAAAAAACCCGTCACGTAGGAGCGACCTGGCCGGAAGAAAGACGGAGAGGCAAAGAATACTGATTCATTATACAATCTGGGTCGAGTGATTAGCATGCGACGTCGTCTTCGTCGTCGTCGTCCTCCTCCTCCTCATCCCACTGGAAGCTCCTTCTAAATAATGTAAGGAGCCCAGCACCGCAGAAGCTCCCGCGAGTACAAGACCACCGTTAGCTCTCTCTCTCTCTCTCTCCCTTGCCTCCCCCCATCTCGTGGACTACGAGAAATCCCGCGAACGTGATGCTCGACGGTCTACCTGCGTTGACAAAGGTTCGAGCTCCTGCCAAGGAGACTTGGCTTTTCCGCACTCCGGGGACGAGCTATTGTTGCGAGTAATGCGTGGACTAATTTCTGAATCACTTTCTCAGTTGGGTGAGAAATCTGCTCATTTATATATATATATTCTTTCCGACGGTTCCGTCCAGATTCAATTGATTCTTCGGTGATATACTCCGAATTCATAATATCGGTGATCGACATTATACATCATTGACTTACAAATATTTGATAGTTTTCAAGAATTATCATCTATTATTGAAAAAATCGTGTATACTCATGAATGAAAAACAAATGAACGATCATAACTATGACAGAATCATATTTTTTTCATTTTAATTCATAAAATTGAATTTCACGGTAGCCTTGCATCCCAACCAAGCTCACTAGATCGAACTCAATAATCTCGTCCTAAAAGTTGTGGCTGACAACGATTAAGTGCTAGGTTATCAGGAATCCTTGGAGAGCGAGAGAGAACCACCAAGAGAGTGAGAGAGAGAGAGAGAGAGGGGGTGAGCATACCGAGCGTCGCGTTATCCTCTCCATCCTTGCGAACCTAACGCACTTGAGAGATCCATCTTTGATTCGTATATAAGCATAGAGCTCCCAGCACAGCCACCTCCCGGCAAATGTCCCGCCCCCCGAGCGAGAGCAGGCAGAGTAAGAGAGAGAGCGAGAGAGCTAGAGTGAACGAGACTGGGAGATAAAACATTTTTAATATAATTAAGTGGAAATCTCTGCGGTGCCCAGCCCCTTATTCCGCCGCTTGTACGGCTGGCTCTCGCTCTTTCAGCTTGGAGCTCTGCTCAATGTAAGAAGGGTTGTAGTCGGAGCTTGGCTTCAGGGCATGTTAATGCACTCCGAGATCTTAGCACTTACACTCCAGACGACGCCGACGACGACGACGACGACGACGACTATCCTTCCTTCTCATTTTCTCTCTGTCGCTCTCTTATTTCTTGCTTCTTTCTCTAACGCGCCCCACCTCCCATTGTCCTTTGGTTCCGTCAGGCATTCTCTCTCGCTCGCTCTGTGTTGGCGCGCGGCGCCTCTGGAGGGCTTTCACTGGCGATGCCTTAAATCCGGACCTGCTCTCTCGCTCTCACCCCCTCGCCCCTCGACTCTTTCTCGCTCCTGCGATTTCCTCCTCGCGGAATGCGTGAAAGACTGCTTCCGGAAAGACAAAGAGCGAGAAGTAAAAATAGAGAGAAGGGTGCACCGCGCGCGAAAGGGAGAGAGGAACGTGCGGCTGCTTTGAAGCAAGGGTGAGAGAAAGGGTCGCACTCGACTCGCGCGCGGGCGCCGGGATAAAGAGACTGTTTTTCCGAAAAACACTTCAAGCTCATGAACTCGCGGAAGCCTTTAATTCACTTCTTCGCGCGCCCAAGCGGTGTTTATAGCTCGGGGGTCGCGTCAAATTGTAAATAGTTCTCACGCTCTTCCGCGCGCTAAGCTCCTTGTTATTGGCAGGAAATTAAATTTGCGATCATCGCAAAGGATTCGGCTGCAGGGGATGAAACGTTCATTCCCGAAATATTTCCCCCGTATTCATAGACAACTGATTCGCTATTTAGCCCAGCAAACATCCGGTATAATTGGCCGATACCCTGATTGTTAATCTTGAGTTCTCGCTTTACATCTTCAAATACCTGGATTTCAAAGACAAATTGAGATTCAGTTCTTCCAGCCCACCCTCAAGATAAGCAATCGCTCCAGTCGCGGCTGTTATCACAGCGCTCGACAACCCCTTGGAAAATTATCATTCCGCGCTCCAATCCTTCATTACGCCATCGCCAGGTTGAATCAGTGAGAATTTTTACTTCTTCTAACAGATGCAAATGTCCTCCTCCCCCGTGACTGCCGCATGGCCTCTCGAAGGAACGCGCTCGCCTTTTTGAGCGTGGCGAAGAAGTAAAAGAAGAATGGCTCGAGGCATTCGTAAGTGGCTGTTGAGGGTCATACTCGTTGGGAGAACGTGGAACTGGGGAGCCTGAGAGCACAGCTATATATACGAAAAGAAATTTTAATTAACGAGCTCATTGTTTCATTGCTGGGAAACACGAAGAAAGCCGAGGCCGGGGAAGTTCGACGTCCCCGAGGAGGGTGAGCAGCCGATGAAAGCAAAGCAAGGAAGCAGACTCGGATGGATGGTGAGGTGCGTCCATGCGTGGTGGCATCCGGCCGAGGAAGAGAGAAGGAGAGAGAGAGAGAGACTGCAGAATAAAAGTGGAAAGGAAGGAACGGACGCCGGCGAGATTTCCCCCATGGTGTGGAAAGAGAGCCGATGATGGGTTTAACTAGGGTCCTGGCTTTCTACGCTACAATAATAGGCTTAGGCTCGCAACGACACACATGGGTCATTTCGGTTGTATAGAACGAGACTTTTACTACTGATTTTTTTTCACGCTCCGTTTGCCACCGATCTGTTTACCGACATGGAAATGGAACTGTCTACCCGATGCCGCTTCCTTTCCAATACAACCAGTACGCGCACTCTTTCTACTCGCTAATCCCCCGAGCTTAATAATGCGAACTCGCAAAATTCTGAAAGTTTAGATAAGCTCGGACTTCATTCGCGTATTCCTTCCGATGGGTAATCAAAACCAACTGCGGCGTGAAGAGTATCACAACGTGTTGAGCCTCAACGCTCGATGACAAAAATGTCGTTTAGGCATACGAATATCAAGTTCAAAGCTCGGAAACATCCATAGTCGCGATCGCGATGGGAAAGGACAATGTACCAATGATCACGGCTCGACTCATCAAAAGCCAGTGAATCAGGCGCTGTTGACTCGGCAAACGAGATAGAGAGAGCGAATGACGCGGGTCCATTGAGCTGCTCGGCCCACGCGTCGATGATTAACGCGCTGCAGAGAACACACACTCGTCGGAAAGGCACGCGGGCGACGATTACGCGCTCGCGTGCGTGCGTATGCAGGTGCCGGGACAGCGTCAACAGGTGGTCACTCGCACGCGCGACTAGCCCGTGCTGGCCAGCCATCCATCAAGGGCTTTGTGTGCCAGCCCGCGGCCGGACGATAGCTCGACTCGTCCCGTCCCCGCTGGTGGGTGGAAAAAAAACTGCACAAGATTGCCCCTTGAAATACAAATCTGCGGTGATTGGCTCTCCTCGACTCGTGTCATTTCGTTTATCAAAACATTTCTCGTGTTTATACTTTCACACGACTGCTGGTGGGCGAGTCAACCCATGCGAATTTAGATGGCGATCTTCTGTTATAGAGTCTCACATCATTTGGTTTAAAATAGTTACATCTTTCACATCCCTTAGATTCTTCTGAACAGACTAAATCTGGGAACGGTCTTATTCACTAATCTATTAACTAGTTCTGGCTTAATATTCACCAGAATACGAATTATTTCGTAATTAACCATCCGGTCGGTCAAATGTGGGAATTTTGATATAAAATCTCATTTTGGGTTATCAACCTAGGCTTTCGTCGACGCGCACTCGGTTTCCAGCCGAATATTTTCCACCACTCACAGGCATAGACATACAGACAGCGAGAACAATATCAGCGGGTCGCACGCGACATACACAATACGCGGGAGCCGCGGCGAGCTATGATAGAGCGAGCCAAAGGGGAAGGCCGGGCAAATGAACGGATTGAGAGCGAGGCGAGTGGGGAAAAGCGCTGGTCAGTGGCGCGTGGCGCTTTTTGCGCAGCCGAGCGAGCCGCGCTGTCAATAGACCGGCTCGAGAGCCTCCTTTTTTCCGCCACGAGGCTGAGAACAACAGCCGCGCGCTTTATACTCGTCCCGCGTTTGTTTCGTACCGCTCGAGGCGGACGGATCGCCGCTCCAGGAACTGCGTGCGTGCCCTTGTTTATTCGTCCGCGTCCATTTGCGCTATTTCGCTTTTTTCGCAGTGCATTGATCGGTATACATCGAGCGAGCGCTGGTCCCATTGTTCCCTCGCGTTCGATGCGAGCCGAACGCGCCTGTTTGCCTCTGAGGAATTATGGATGGCGCACCAGCCAATAAATGGGCCGAGCACGAGAGCAAGACAAATTCATTGTTTTCTCGTCGAATTCAGCACCGGCGGAGGAGCCGTTCGATCGGACTCCCAGAGCTTAGATCGCGATTTCAAAACCTACAATTGGGAAGAGCATGAATCATGTAAAACTCGTTGAAAGTTGTGAGAAGAGTTTCTCCCGGCAATTCAAAATTCAAAATCCCAGGGAAACTTTTGCCAGCAGCTTTCGTATCATGACTCGGGTAATGGTACATATAGGCACGGCTGATTAATTATACGTGGGCATATAACAGATGCACAAAGCGAGCCTAGCACAGAAAGGATGCGCCGCGTAGGAGGAGCGAGTGGGGTCGATACTTATTAGTAAGCCGAGATCGTACCGTCCATTACGCATTCCGATTCCGCGATAACCTCTTCCCCCCGCCGGTCCCGTTGAAAGCCGCCAGCAGGAGCACGGCCAACTGTCTTCCGTCGTTGCCGCACGTGGGAAGGAGGACGAGGACTCGTCGCCACCGCCGCCGCCACCGCCTTCGTCGTCGCCGTCGTCGTCGCAGTCGTCGGCCAAGATTCAACATCGCTCGACCCTATTACGCTTGCGAGCTACGTGACGCAACATTAATTCTATCGCAGCCTAGCGTATTGAATTCGATAATACGTCGAGCTATACATGCTCGTACGGGATCGTCGTTTATCGTCATTGGTAGCAAAATTGATTAATCAATAAATAGTCTTGTCAAACTTGTAGACCCATGGATTTAATCATAACAGAGAAAAAAAAACTGGAGAGTCTTTCTGAATCGAAGACATCGAAAATCGACCTTACATTGGATTCTTCTCACAATTTTCAACGGCCACTAAATCAATTGAAATAACTTTGAACTTACTAGGAATGCAAACAGCAGTAGCATCTCAATACGAAATGTTTTGGAGATTTTGAAAAATATTACGTTCAAAATAACGTGAACCTTATCCTTATTTCTTACTTTGTTCCCCTTTGCAACGGTTACTAGAAATGGAAACAATGGATAACCAATCGGTATGGAAAATCATTAAGATTCTGTTCTTTGTCGTCAAAAGCTCTAAAAACATTGATTGTTCTCTGCCTTTTTATGTATTATACCGTGTTAACATCGGTTGTTTGAGAGAATATACCATTAATCCTGATTAATCTTCGTTAACAATAAGTCCTAATAATATAAGCATTCATATTAACACTTGCTAAGGAGGTAAAACACCAGCTACTATGCAAAAATTATGAATATTCGAGCCTTCCGCCGTCGAAAGTTCTTAAAATGGAACACAAATTTATTTTTTCGTGTAAGAGTTTTGAATATTTATACGAGAACTGGATAGATATACAGATTTATAATTCCTCGCCAATACGTTTATAACAATTCGCGCCTTCGATCCTTACATTTAATGTATTTTGAGTATGTCGTGTACTACACATATCTCGATATTCAACGTCATTTCACTGTTCAGGAACTGTCACAACTCATCTGTGATACATAGAGTTACACGAAGTCCGCTTCATTTTAACATTTCGAAATGTATATTGTATATATGTATATGTGCACAACAACTTATTATTTTGAGTGGAATTGAAATATATTTTTAGCAAAAATTAAAAGTCTTGCATCTATTACTATCCACTTCTAAATCAATGTACTAAATGCATAGAATCAAAATACTGGACGTGCTGCCACAATATGATTGACAAAAAGAATGTTAAAAAGATAAATTGGTAGCAAAAAAATAACATTACTATCAGAAAAATAATTAAAAACAGTATCACGAAATAATTTTAGTCAAAAGTCCATCTAAGGGCTGAAAAAAATCAATAATCCTGAAGGTGGCCATATTACACGCTAACACCTTACTTCTAATCGAGACACTCACAAAAACCGAATCTTGTTTCAACAGGACAAATCAAAATGCTGTTTCTGTGAGGCTCGAACATTTCAAAAGTCACTTTTCAAGCCTAGATCCAGCTAAATATATAGTCTCGTCCTTTTTTTTGCTCCGGAGTCATTTTAAGGTGAAAAATCAGCTACTCGAGCTCTCTATAAAGTGGGGTTAGAATTCTGATAAAAATTCTGAAAAATTCAGAGGACATGATATGATGGTGTACGTAGATAATGAGAAAAAATCGACTCCAATATGTTAATTTGACTCAGGCAATTTTACAGAGGATTGCCCATACATACATTAAAAGGATCTGAGCGAGTGAGCAGAAAGAGACACTGAAAATAAAAAAAGTATGATAAAATGTTGAACATCCGTAACATCAATCGGTCAGTACCTGCAGCGCTCAAGAGTGAATGAATGAATGGGAGAACACTAACGAGCCGCGTGGAGTTCCGGTGTAACCCGCCATGGGAATTTCAACTTACGTAAACGAGTTCGGTCGAGAGCGCGATAGGCTGCGTGCCTCAACTCCCTATACTCTCGTTTTTTTTTTCGGCTGGCCCATTGGCTCGGGCCAAGTAACGACCACTCAAACTGACTGCAACTGCCGCTAACTTCAAACCGTTAATTGGTATATAACTTTTTCACTTTCAGTTTTTCTCGTCCTCTTCCATATTGCTCGGCTATCCGTGAGCTCGTTTTCCCTCCTCTGCTTTCAAGTGGATCGTCTCACTGCACCATCTTGATTATAGCAAATCTAATAATCTCAGTCAATTTTGCCAATCATCGGTTAAATTTGGCAAATCAATGCATAACTTTCTTTCTTATGCAACTGTGTTTCTATATTTGTCAGAATTTTCATTCTTGATCGGTTTGTATACTGTATTTCACAAGGAGTGACCACCTTGAAAATGTCATTTCTATACTACTTAACGTTCTGATTTACTCGAAATATTCATGAACCATTATCGATTATATGCACTTGAACCATACATGTACATACAGAAATTCTTAGGTGTAGGTATACTTTTTACGTAAAAAATCGGATAAATTGACAGAATATTTGCGGAAAATCGAATCGTTGGAATGCATGACAGTAAACACAAGCTCTCATGGTACCCGAAAACAATCTCTCAAAGTTTTTTCATGATTGGCGATTCAAAAGTATTGCATTGTTAGCTAAAGTTTACATAACTGACAATGAGTGTCAAAAAAAGATAAATTAGAATACTCATCTGTGGATATCCCAGCCCGGCCTGGAGTAACCGTCATCACTACTGGGAGTCTAAGGCTGACGAACACGAAGGAAGTAAATCATCTGTTATTGTTGGCAACTCGATAGAGTACAAACGACATCGCGGTGAAGTTTTGAAAAGAAAATCCTGGCGGCATTGAGACGAGAATAAAAGGAAGAGGGCAAATCGCTAGAGTAAGTTGGGCAATAGACGAAGGATGCCTTTTAAATCGATTACGCGCGGGAGCACGATGTAAAAATTATGCAAACGGAGTTTACAAGTGAATAGAAGCCTCGTCGTCGCGACGACTTACACGGGCGTGGGCAAGGTTACAATTAGATGGGAGCCAATTCAATATCGAGGGGCTATTCCGAGGGAATATTCAACGGGCCGGTATTAAATGTCGGTTGGCCCGCTTCCACCCGGCCGAGCTTCGGTATTATTGTGGCTCTGCTCCTCTCTCCGCTCACCCATCGTTACTCACTACGGCGACTGGCTCCTCCAGTTTACTTTGCTCTCATTCAATTATCGCTTAAACTCCATTTTTACTTCAATTACTCCAGGTCTCACGCTAATTCGAGCCGTTGCTTGTCCGCGCCTAATTCAATCTATCATTACCGAGCGACCAATGGCTGTATGGAGGAGGAGCGCAAACAAGCGGTCGGTGCCCCAAGGTGTAATTCAAAATCGTTAGCACAAAAGTATTTTGGATGGGCTCCACCCACGTACAATTAGTGTCTCTAGGTGAATATAAAAGAACGGGCAAATATTTGTGAGCCTTGCTCCTACATAGTTATACCTAAATTGTTCGAGTAATTCATACGAGCTACTTAAAGTACTTGTCGATCGCTGGTTACACGTGGAGAATCGAAACTTACTTTGAAATGTCAATGTTTACCTGTATCAACCCAAATAAAAGATCAAAAGAAATTTCAGACTGTAGCATGATATTCATAATTATTCTCGTGATCACCATCCAAAGCCTTATGATGCAAACTAATGGTAGATAAAATCGATTCTTGGATAAATGAATGTCATCTTGACGGGTGCAGGACTCCTGTGTGCTTCGAGTCTTTGAAATTCCCTCGAAAGTAATCTAGCCAAGGAGGGCCGAAATAATCATGCTCATAAAATCGAATGAAATTATATAGTGCGTGCATAAAACAGGCTGGAGGAGGCGAGCTTCTTGATAAGCACACAAACGAGATTGATTAACCGCACATAAAAGGGCCTCCGTAGCTCCGATGATAGAATCCTGCGTGGATCAGCCTCCACTCCGTCGGAGGCACATCCAAGGCATAGAACACTGATACATCCCTCGAACGCGGTTAGAGTGAGCGAGTGAGAGAGAGGGAGGGGGAGGGGGCAAGAAGAGACTAGAGTTTAAAGCATCGATGGAATTACGGGCGGGTAATGAGTTTAGCTCAGGAGGGATAGACTAGATGAGAGCGAAGGTCCTCCGCCCCCCTCCTGCCGGCGCAAGCTCTTCTCGCGCTTCCTACTAGCTCCTCTCTCTTTCCTAGGCTCATCCGCCGCGCGATTGTCGATCCTTCGTCTCTCTCCTTCGTAGGCCGTCCCGTGTAGACGTTCGCCGCTGGCGCGCCACTCGACGTTTATTCGATCATTCAAATTATCTCAATATCTCACCACCTTTCCTCGCTCTCGCGTTGTCTTGGCTGCTCCTGATCTGGCAAACGCCACTGCCGCCGCCGCCGCTGCTGCTGCCGCTGCTGCTGCTACTAAGGCGGGCTGCTCGATGAAGCAGCCGAGAATGTCGTCGAAAGGGTGAGAGAAGAATTAATCAACGGACGCCTCGCCAATAATCGCTTTTCCCCACCTCGAAAGTTTGACTCACAATGACGAAAATTGGTATAAAGGACTAACTGTTTCAGCTCTCTTTCATGGTTTTGTACGGAACATACAATAACAATAATATTGTTCATAACAATCAATGTTTCCAAATTCTGCTCATTAAGATATGATGATACCCAACGATCGGGTTTTAAGTCTCGCTGATCTCATATGTAGACGACTTGGGATTTATTTTAATAATAGTTCATGAATAGGCATGATTCGTTCGGTGCAGTCTTGACTTTAATATCTCAGCGGGGGATTGGGATTAAAAAAATTTTCATATTTACGCGCAAGTACGTTTCATTAGGCGACCTCGTCAAATAAAGTCAATTGCCCTTAATAAAAGAAATTGCTTTTACGTACAATCTGTCGAATGTTACAAAGCCACCGTTGCTCGTTCTGATTCGACGGTCGGGCAGGGGATTCTCCTCTATCTCTTTGCTGTCTCCTTCTACTTCATCTACATATGTTCTCGTCAGCTTGGCGCTTTGTTTCTACGGGTAAGAGTCTCATTACGAATGCAAAATTGGCTATTCATATTCAAAATTTTATATCTCGCGCCGTATCTATTGCCGTGTCGCGCAGGCTAATTTATTCGGATTCGATCCTCGCGGCCGCAGCCCCGTGATAAATCCCCCGAAATCTTTCTCTTAATACATTCGTAATCCCACTAACGCCCGTGGAATTCTTTTTGCCATTTCCATCTTCCCTTTCCACTTGAATTTTCTTTTCCCATTTGTTTTATATTGTCATTTTTATGATTAATATGTCGAACTGGCATGAGAAAAATACACGGAAGTTGGTAAACTAAAGAAAAAATAACTCGCGTCATTTCTAAACTAAGCCACGAGAATAACTATTATAAGTTTCATGAATAAGTATTAAAAAAAAAAGAGTTTCACGGATAAGTTTTCCAATTAATTCGAAATGATCTCATTCGCAATACTTCGTGTCCAATAGTTCGCGCATTTTCAATGATATTTCGTTTTACGTAGGATAAATATTACACTTATCTCGGAATTCCGCATGATATCGAGAAGCAGATAATTGATTTCTTGTTTATTCGAGGAATCCCTAATCGATGCAGTATAGTTTTCTACCTCGAGAAAGTAACTATGCTGTGTCGAGGCGCAGACAACGCTTATGTGTACTACTGGAAAAGTTGTGGGACATCTAAAATTGACCGCAAAAACAAGAATGGTAACAAGCGAGCAGCCGGCGGAAGCCGAGTCATCATCAGTTCGATTCGACTTGTGTCGCTCGCGCGCGCACACAGAGTCGCATTGGCAAACTAGCGAGAAGGGAGTGCGCGCGAGCGCGTAGGAAGGGAGTAGGTGCGCGCGGGAAAGGACACGGCTCGAGTAGACGCTAATTTTCGCGTCGTCGTCGTCGTCGTCGTCGTCGCCTGCAAGGGAGAGCTGGGCTCGGGGACGGAAAGTGGCTCGTGCTCACGCGGAATCATTATAAATAGTCATAATTACAACAGTCGCGCGTGCTTAATTCAATTACGCTGATTAACGCTACGCGTTGCACCTACGCTCCCTCGGTCTCGTGCAGCCAGAGCCGCGCGCCGTGGCAACCGGCGGCTACATAGATAAAGAGGGAGCGGCCCGCGCGCCCCTTAAATATATACCCGGCCGGATCCCGCCGACCGGCGCGCCCGGCTATTATGCTCTTGCATACGCAAGTTATGTATAGCGCGGCTAATATGATTATCTCTTCGACGAGAAGGACTCGCGCGCGCGCGGGCGCGATACCCGACCGAGCGCCCGGAAGGATGGCGCAAAGAAGAGCTACGGGCCATCATGCGCGCGCGCGAGAGAGAGACAAAGCCCGCACCAGTTTGGAAACCGCTTTTCGAACCGTACGGTAATTTTACTGGACGCGATCTGCGCAAAAAAGGGATATCCTCGAGCGTGGCTGCTCGTTCGCGATGCATTAACAAATTTACAATTTTACTATTTTATCTATTTCGGAGAGCAACCCGTTCATCACAGTCGAGTTGATGTTTTCCAGGTCATTAGCGGATTTTTTCACCCTTCCCATTACATGTGTATTCCAGGCTCGGGAGTAGATGAATTCGTCACGAAATCTTCATCACGAGGACACCGACGAGGGAAGAACATGCGTGATTATACATTACGTCGACAACACAACCAAATAGACTGTTCTCCCGTTCATCCCAATTACACGAGCTCTCGTGAAAACGAAGGGGTTCCAGATGCGAGGTTCACCTCTAAGGTTCTTAAATGTTTTTCGGCTCTCATGTGTGCGAGTAATTCTTCTCGGGGGCCAGAGAGAGGGAAGGGAGGGGTGGTGGGTGCGGAGAGAGAAGGAGGAAAAGACAAGTGGTTCTTGAGAAGGCACTTCAGAGCTGCTTGAAGCACGTGCCTCAAAATACGCAATAGGTTGGGGGTGCTGCCGTTGAGTGCGGCAGCTCCTCAACCCTCTCGTCTCTAACGGAAGCCACCGCAATGAGCGTGACGTACCCCCTTGACAAGAGACGAGTCATCCGCGAAGTATTATTTCCCCGTAC
The DNA here is from genome assembly GCA_020882685.1 of Aphelinus atriplicis. Classification (NCBI taxonomy): domain Eukaryota; kingdom Metazoa; phylum Arthropoda; class Insecta; order Hymenoptera; family Aphelinidae; genus Aphelinus; species Aphelinus atriplicis. The sequence continues at coordinate 64,028,342 of CM037073.1, read as the reverse complement.
GTGCATTCCACAGCTTCGTAAAAAGTATACGGGAAGGAGTTCAGTTAGGACTCGATGGACTCTCGGCAATGTGAAAAATAATCATTTTTCACTTATAGCGGTGATCGATGAGCCCGATATCCACTCCCGTTGACGAGGCATTGCTCGACAATTGATAAACGCGCATACTTTCAGACGGTGAAGCTAGATTAGCAGAAGCTTGAAAAATTCAACTGAGAAAAGAGGCGCCAAGATGAAAAGCATAATTCGGATTATCAACGCGTAACCAATCAATTAATCCAAAAGTTTCATTGGTTAATTCTTACGCTCAAGTTATAGTCATCAGTACGCACATACGAATCTTCTTTCTCACCACAAGTTATCGAACTCCCAACAAGCCACGCTGTATACCTATATGTATATCAAAGGTATTATTTCACTCGGCGGGCAGGGTGCGGCAAAGCCAGTAGTTTCTCGGGCGCGGGCATATATATACGCGTATACGCGTCAGAGTACGCATCACGAGTCGTTCTTCATTAAGTTAGTAGGTGGCAACACTTCTTCGCGTCGCGCAGCCGGGAGAACGAGCGAGGAGGAGAAAAACAGAGAGACAGACAGACAGGAGTAAGATTAATTGCATTCCGCCGCGAGTGAGAGCCGCGCCCGGCGTATTTTAAAGCAAACCGCGCTCACGGGCCTGATGGCGGCGAAGGCTAAGCAACAGAGCTCGCGAGAGAGAATTCGGCTAAGAGAGAGAGAGAGAGAGAGAGAGAGACAGGTCGCAGCGCAGCTGGCGGCAACGCGATAAATAGACGGAGAGAAGATCGTCGGTGGGCGGCTGACGAGACGAGGGCCCTCACTACTTATCGTCGAGTCTTCTTCTCCGACGTGGCCGTGCCGAAGAAGAGGAGAGGACGCGCGTCTGCAGAGACACGGAGCGGCGCCCACGGGCTTGTTGTATTTATCATATAATTACCATAATAGAGCCCAAAAGTCCTCAACCCCGATTCGCCCGTCTCTCTCCGTCTCGCGCGCCGGTGGGATCGAGCCAGTCGAGCAGCCCGGCGCTCTCGCTCGCCTCGCTCCTCGACGCCACGACCGCAAATTGGAAACTCGGGAAATACATTTTCGCCCGGCGCCCATGCAGCCCAGGCCTTACTTACACCGAGAAAACGCCGAACCCTCCCGAACGCCGGCCAGAGAGGCAGATACGCCTTGTGGCTTTAGCCCGGGCTGAATTGATTTCGAAGTGAAGAGTTACGGACGAATGAGGTATAAAGCAAATTTCAGATCTCCAGCCCCGCAGCTTTTCAAACGAGCCGCCTCGTTTATTAGCCTTCTCCAACTTTAATTGTCGATCTTTGCCGGGGGCCAGCTGGCATTTTCATGTGTACCTCGAGCATAATTAGTTGATAACTAGTCCGTTTTCACCACCGTCGCGAATTCGTTTGCCATAATCGTGGCTCTTCCAATGATTAGCCGACTCGAAATTTGAATAATCTTTCGGGATTAGCTTCTGGTATTGATGTGGTCTGACAGGCTCGTGAGTTCAATGAAGAGAGGAAGTTAATGTCATACAAAATGTAGATACTCATCGCAGAGCGGAAATAAACCTAATTCGGTTTTGTTACGTCTTGTTGAAGGTATAGAATAAAAATATTGTTGAAAAGAAGATAAAATGAAGAAAATTGGTACTGAATGGGATGTGTATTAAGGTAACTGTACCCAATTTGGCACTGTACCCAATTTGGCACAATCGTCAGATTTCGTATTTCCGGTGCTCTCTGAGCATCAGTCGCTCTTGGGTTATTTGGGGGAATTAAAAGAAAATTTTCGGTATCTTCCCCGCCCATTTAGCTCTTAAAACCACTCTCCTACAACACTTTGAACTTTCACTTACTGATTTTTTCACCATTTTCTTATTTCACTTTTCACACTCAACCTCAAAAATCAGGTGTCAATAATTTTTATCTCTCAAAGTGTCATGACTCTTTTTTGTGTAAAAACATCTCAGCTTTCGATTGGTCTCATCAGTTTTTCTAAAATTATTTTTTATCCTACTCAAATTGCTGTTTTTCGCATCAAAAAAAAGTGAACCCAATGTGCCCCTCTACGCGTTTTTAAATGGGAAGACTGAGTGAAATCATTGAATATTTGTATAGACATATTACGATGATTTAGACGCGTATTTTTGAGTTGTATGTTAAAAATTTTGTATAAATATCACTGGGAACATAATTGAGAGTTTATTTCAATGCCAATTGGATCGTCCCTGTAGGCCTATATAGGCTGTAGCTAATGATCAAAAAATTGTGCCAAATTGAGTACACGTTTTGTGCATTTAGCCTTTTTGCGTTTTTTTTTAAATTGCGATTTTCGATAGGTTAAAGTAGTCGAATAATGATTATGAAGATGGTTTCTAATAGGTATTGAGCTAAGCTTTGAGATACCGTTCACAGAATTTTAAAATTCGAAGTCTATCATAGTCAAATTCGCGAAAAACCCTTAGGGGGGGCACATTGGGTACAGTTACCTTATGAAAAATTTCCCTAGTGAGGGACGGTTTGGAAAAGGTGAAGAAACAAAAGACCAAAAACTTTTTTTACTGATTACTGATACTTTTTTTACTGATTTTATATTAAACAATTTTTACTGATGAAATCGATTACAATTATTACAGGTCCATAGAAGAAATATTTAAAAGTTTTGATAATCCGCGCCACAAAATGTATTGACAACTTAGTTTTTCTGATACTGTCGAAGAAAAAACATTGGACGATTCGTGTGGTGAGTTTTGTGGGTCTGGAAATCTTAAATAAGGTACATACATCTACCCAATATGCACTACCTGAACAAGAAAGGTCACTCGTCATGTCAAATTTGAGTTTTCCAATGTATAGATGGTGGGAAATGGAAGATCTCCTCAATACCTTCCAATGAGCTAAACCGCATTTATCTTGGAATTTTCTAAGCTGAGATATAGAACTTTGAAAAAACAAACATTTTTGTAAAACATTTTTGGATACACTCAAATCTGAGTGTACCCAATATGCACCACCTAGACAATATTTTTTCCATCCACACTCTTTTTGTAGTTCTCTGGTAGGAATCCAATTAGATGGTATAAACCTAAAAGGCCTATTAAATACCTTCAAAATAAGCCAAGCCGCATCTGGATTGGACTTTTCTACGCTGAATAATAGCATAAAATTTTTCTTTTTCGGTCATTAGACCACTTTCATTTTTATAATTATTTTCGATTCGCGACCGGTCAAAATATTTTTTTTCCTCATTATTTTGTATTACCGACAAAATTCGGTGCCGCGGCGCTACTCTTGACATGCGAATATATATGAAATACTAAGGGTGGCGCATATTGGGTATACCTTAGATAAAATATGTCACAAGGAGAAGACACTACCTCTGGTTGTCCAATTACGATAAAACTTTAGGAGATGGCCGTCCATGGACCGTTATTGGTTTTAGGCATATGTAAAATATATACATATATGTTTGGATTTTGGAATATTCAGATATACTGTATTTGGATAAGGTTGATAATAGTTCACGAATATCTCCAAAAAATGGAATGCTGGACTGCGTAGCTGCAGATATGAGCTATTTAGGCTACCAATGAAGCATCTCACCAAGTTTCGTCGTGATTGGACAGTCAGACGTAGTGTCCTCTCCTTGTTAATTAATTGTACAATACTCCCCATTAATTTATAAATTAATTGGGAAATTGTTGAATTACCTGACTGACTCAATATTTCCATCTTTATTATATCTTCTCGTGCACCTCTGATGGATATCTGCTTTCGCATAGACGTCACTCCAAAAACACAATCAATACAGTCATGTCAAAGATGAAAAATCCAATTATCTTTTGACGTGAAACCAGTTCGAGCCTGCTTACAAAATTACCTTCGCGGGAAAATAAATGTCCGCGACAAGCAGACCCGTGTCGGAAAAAACTAATTATAAAAATTGAATCATCGTTATTTCGGTACTTTACACTGGGCTTCTCACCCTCTCAGTAAAACGCCAACTGTACGTGCCTGTCTCTTCTCCTCCCCTCCCCCCGCTCGCTCTTCTCTCTCTTTTGCCGCGCGCGCGCGACTCTCGAGGGTTGTGTCCGGCGAGGCAGGCAGGCAGGCAGGGGGTCAAGCGGAGTGGAGTGTTCCGGTGGCGCGAGCGCGTGGCGCGTAAAAACGCCCAAATTGCGCGTAAATAATTATATTTGCATATTCATTGAAAGGTAAATATTTAATGCCGGCGCGGGGCGCGAGGGAGCGAGAGAAAGCGACAAACGAAGGACCGAAAGAGTATTATATGGTTAAAAAGACCAAGGGTAGCAGCGGCCGGCCGGCCAAAGGGTAGCGTTGGCCGAAGTGTAACGTATATTAAAAGAGGGCGAGAGAAAACCCCTTATAACCGTGAACGAGCCTCTCTCTTTGTCTTTGGCTCGGCTCTGTTGCTGTCTCGCTGGGTCCGCGGCACATATCATCCCCGGCAGCGCAAATCCCGCCTTAATTTTACTTAACTACTCCGTCGCAGCTCGGCCCGCAGCGAGACAAGTGTTATTTTTGTAATTTTGCGGGGCGCTAATGGGAATCCCGAGGCGAGTCGCCAAATACACTCGCCCGGTCTAAATAACAAAAGAGAGGAAAATGCGCGGCTATGTATGCACAAGGCGTTTACCTACGTAAACGATATCCCTCTCTATTTGACCGCGCTCCCTCGCCGCAGAGCCGGAAGAAATCCTGGAAGCAAATTAAAATGCGCAACGCGCGACCGACTGCGGCGCGTGAATCGTATGAGGAGGGCAATGATGCACCCCGGGTTCTTTGATTCATTGACACTCCCGTGGAATAATAAAGTTCTCTATATATCGATTATACAATATACGGATTAATCTAATTTTGAAAAATTCTTGATGGAATAATATTTATTCGATGTACATTTAGTTCTACATGTTAAAAATGAATTACTTTAAACTACTCACATCCCTTACATAAAAAGTGATAGAAACAGGGCAGAAGGAATAGTTTAAGTTTGTATAATGAGTTTTGAATTGATAAGTACGTTGAAAAAATATTCGTAATTCCATTGGTTGCAGCTGAATATTTAGCTGTGAAATTTGAATGATTTTTCTAGGTAAATGATTTTTCTTTATTAAAATCTATAGATCCGATTCTTAGTCAGAAGTGACTATTCAATTTATCTATACTTTGGAAAGAAAATTCTGAGTAAAATATTGAAATATAAAGTACAAAACTTATAATTAAAATAGCTCTTGAATAAGTCACGCAAAACGCGCAGGAATGTAGCTAGTGATGTTGATTTATAAATTATATACTATTAGAGAGCAAATCAATAAACCACCGCTTGCAAAATTAAAAATATGAAAAATTTACAACTGAAAACACAGAACCCAGAAAAACGCAATGAATAATATTATAAATAACAAAGCAAAAACTATACGGTGAATCTATCATTAGGGCGTCGTTCTAATGTTATGTAACTAGAAGATAGCTAGTGTCAAATGTTTTCAACTGCACCATTCCATAAGAAGTATGAAAAACATTACTATTAATAAATATCATTCAATAATAATTTAGTTTTCAATAATAAAATAACAGTTTCGAATCTCTCACACTCATCCAACACGATACAAATGATATGTCAACTTTGTCTCTATTGTGATCCTGGAACGAGTAAGATTTGGGTAGAGACTATGTGCTTGAACATTAAATCGGACGATTTATTCTCCGAATATTGAGGCTGGCAAAATCAATGGTATTAGATAGAAACAAATGTTTGCCATTAGACTGGTTCAGTCATGATTATTCTAAAGCCAAATTAATCAGATATCTACCTTCGTAGTATTCTAAACATCATCAAAGTGAATGAATAAATTGATTCTATCCATTATCAGGAACTGTAAACTCTTTCCACAGATGCCGAAGAATAATGTGCAATCATGTATGTAAGCAAACGTAAGAAATTTTTCCCGTTCAAACGTTTGAAAATAATTTGAATGCGAAAAACCTGTTTATTAATCTATTAGATGGATTGGACTTCCTTGATTTGCTCTTGTAGAAAGAGTTTGTAGTTACCACATAAGTCAAATCAATAGATCGTCTTCGCTGATTTGTTTTTGAAAGAATTTCTATGATAAGAATATTAATCACGCCAGGACTCCGTTGGAAAATATAATTTTCGACAGAATTGAATTCCTAATTACGCATTGTTAGACCAAGTTGATCGTTAGTTTTTTATCCTCTTGTCACTCGAGCGTTGAAACTCACGGAGAACGCACTTTAGGTATTTTTATATTCAAAATTTATCCATTGAATTCGGTTTTCCACCATTCCTATGATTTTCTAAAATGTCACGCCCTTCATTTAATTTAATTTTTCCGCTTCACCACAATACAGCGTGATTCCAAAAACGAAAATTGGACAATATGCCACCGGACCGGAATCCTAATAATATTCGCAGAAAGCAACGAGCCCGCGGCATTATTACAGCGAAAACGCAGGTCTTGGTTTCGCCGGAGGAAATCGCCACATCCACACTGGCATTATCGATTGTGAATAATTCACCGCGCTTTAAACCGCAAACGAATTTGTCCGCGACGAAGCGCTGCGCCAAAACAACGCTGCCACGTCCTCCCCCCCCCCCGGGTGGGTCGAGTCATGTGAATAAGAATACAACCGCAGAAAGGAGGTAGGGCGCACGCGACCGATAGATCCGGCGTGCTCATCGATTTTCGCTGACCCCCGGGGTGCAGAGAAAGCCGCCTCCGCCGCTTTCTCGCATGAGCGGTGCGTAACGCGCGCGAGCGCGGGAGAAAGTGGCGTGCATATTACATCGATCAGCGTTTGATGAGGGGCTCTGCCGGCCGGAGGGGAGAGCAGGTATGATGCCGGCCTATTACCCGGCGGAACACCTGAGCCGGCTCCGACCTGCCCACCTGCTGTTCTCCTGCTGTCTCCCGTGTCTGCGCGCCCTCGCCCACTTCCCGTCCGCGCGCCGCGCGCCCTGCCACTCCCACCACTCCCGCCACCTCGCGCTCTTTTCGCGCTGTCTACGGCCCCCGCGATGAAATAGCGCCAGATAGCGCAGTCACGCGCGCCTATTGTTACATATGCACTACGTGTGTTGCTCGTTCAATGTCAATCGGTAGTTTAGCCCATGCCTGATGACAGCGTATTATACTAGTCTGTGTATATCTGCCACTGATCGTCCGTATTATCGGCCTTTCGCCTGTTTCATCTTCCTGAATCATGCTTGATTATAGTGTACTTTTCTCTCCAGTTATCTTTCACTTGTTCAACATTTCTTGGCTGAACTAACGGAAAACTTTTCAGCAAAATTTTTCCATTCGTTCTCTATATCCATTTCATTTCAAAGTTTCGGGTACCATTCATGGATTGAATTGAATGACTAAATTCTATGAAATTTTTCACAATCCCATACAACAGCTTTTTAATCCCATTTTTATTAGATTAATTACCATTTTATTATTCAGTTGATTTTATTTCTAGGGTATTCGTATATGTATATGAAGTAAAGTTCCAAAAAGAAATGCACGTTAGTAGAATTTGAATTATTCTTAGCCAACCGCAAAATACCTACGCCCCTTCGAGGGCAGGGTCAACTTTCTTTCGTCGAGATAGCGCCTCGCGTGTACTGCAGGGCGCTTTTTTCCTTTCTCCCTCATTGTTGTTATTCTTACGAATATACACGCGCGGCCTTTCCGGTGCGTGTGCTATGCGCTTAATAATCATTCACGCGCACAGTGGGAGCTAAAGCGCGGCTCGGTTCTCAATGTAATTATGTACATACATCGTTAAATGGGCATAATTGTGTGGCTCAGTAGGGTTCTCGTACAGATATCAGCTCTTTTGTTCCGATCGTTCATGAAGTTTATAATATAAAACTCCGAATATCCTCGAATAATCTTCCGTACAATTCAGTTAATCCCAAAACTAAAAGATTCGAAAAGCTGAGAAAAATATGAATAGCTTTTCCCGCGAGGTGATTGATCAAGATCATAAGTTATTATAATATTTCAGAACTTTTTTTATTATTACAACTGATCTAGTCACGTCGTGATGAAGACAAGAAAGAAAATAGATCGTGATCACTATGTAATTATGATGGACGATCAAACAATGTTTCTGATATTCACGGGATAATACTAGCAGAGAAAAGCTTTCTCGAAACATAGTCTCAGTGTATACTGTCCTTTTACTAAATGATATTATTCGTATGCTCACAGGTGTATTATTAGAACTGTGCAACGTAATAATTTTATTGATGGCACAGTACGATTTCCATCCGAAGGATACATTTTTCATGGGGAACTCAATAATCGAGAGAAAGTGCATATGGAAAAATACGTTTGCGAGGTACCAAAAATGTTCTTATAAAGATAATCTATCAACTCGGTAATTGAATCTCATCATTTTCTTCCATCAAAAGAGTCCTTTCCATCAATTTTTAGAGAAACTGGCCGCGATTCAAATTTATATATTTTCAACGCAGAATTTATCAAAAATCATCAAGAAGAATCTGACGAAACGCCGGAGATGTGGTATTCTCAAAGGGCAAATGGAAAAGTATCATTGCTGATAAAATTCTACTTCGGAGGGCCACTCGTCGAGGCAGAGGCGCGGATCTTTGCGTGGGATGATGAAACATTCGCATTGAGAGCCGAAGGGAAGCCGATCGGTAAGGAATGCCTGTTTCGATTATGGCAAAAGTTGAGCCGCGTACGTCCAAACACACTTAGCCCACGGCGTGGCAGGAGCACGTGCGCGTGTTGGCTGTACACGCTTCGATAAAAGATGGATGATTCGAGACGTCCGCTGGCGTCGATAGGTCTCCGGGCTGACGCCTCGCCGCCGCGGAAGATGAAATGCACCCTAGGCGAGCTCTCCCTTCTCCGACCCCCCTCCCCACCTTCTCCACGCAAATTTACGAGACGCATACGAATTCGAGGATGACCGAAAGAAGCCACATGCGCCACTAGGCCAGCCGCGGACGCGCGCAAGGCTCTTATGAATTCAGAGCACGCCGAATCGCGGCAAATCTTTTACGGAGCAGCGGTCAGGCGGAATCTGGTCGAACAACTGGACGACGCCTATTTTTTCTTTTACGAGTGAAAAAGTGATACACGAGACGCGAGCTCCATGTTTATGAGAAGCGGGCGGATTTGAGGGGACGGATACGTCTGAAAATAATCAATTGGACAGCGCGGATTGTTTGCTATGCCGATGTTTAGTGATTCCGATGATAGATTATAGTAGAGAGCATTTAGGAATCTCGGGATCTCACTTATTAGAAGCAGTGAATTGTTGTAAAGATTTCAATACGGTACATAGAAATTTCCAACTTGTATGATTTGTTGAAATCAGAAACGAGGAATTTATTTGTAAATAAATTGCATTCAGGTTATTGATCGGAAGAAAGTTTTTCCTCAGAACGTTCGAATGAGTTGTTCACAGGCAAACATTTTTTCAGATTTATTTTACATAAAGATCCATATACGCTTTTGATACGGAACGTTATTCGAAGATAGCATTGTTTGCATCCATTGAAAATCACAAATCATTCATGGAGAAGAAAAGTTGTGAAAACCGCTTTTGAAAAATAAGCTTTGACGCAAACGACTAAAGAGAAATGGATGTCATTGTCATTACTGTAATTTGGACGTCTCCTCGCTAAATTTTATGGATTTAAATACACGTTTCAAATTGTGTATTTTCCAAGTCACTCATTTTTGATAAAAAAAAAGTTTATCTCGAAAAATATTTTCATACAACATGAATTGTTTCTGGATAATGAGAACACATGTCAAATTTTAGATCTTCAGCTGATAGAGAAATAGGTTGAGATTCGATCGCAAGAATTGACCCATCCCGCTGCCGACAGACAAACAGACAGATAGACACGGAAAGTTAGATGGAAGTTGGGTAAAAGAAAGTTAGATAAGAGCGTATGAAAATATGGCAATGGCAATTCTCGCCAAATCAAGCGTATACGCCGAGAACAAGGGAATCCATTGGTTGCAGCACGTGTTTTATCCGGTGGAGCTATGTCGGACAAGAGCGGCTTTTTCCACAGCTATTACAGGCCCGTTAAGTCGGGCCGCGCGTGAATTACAAGGATCTAACGGGAGTAATTCGAGTCGGGCTGCTCTCAGTCTTCTGGTCCGGCACATTATTTCTCGATGTCAAATAAAGCAATTATCATGTGCTCGGGACCGGGCGCTGCGGCGCGCCGTTGGCCGAGCCGTAGTCGCTAGCCCTAGTAATCTCGGCGGTGCTGCTGGTCCCCGGCGTGTGCGACATCTTCATCAGAGTTCGCCCGCCCGCTGCTGGGCGTTTTCATCGCCACTACCGCCGCTAGCCACCTCCTCCCCCTCTATCTCTCTCTCTCTCTCTCTCTCTCCCCCCCTCTCTCATTTTCTCGTCTTCCCGTGCCTTCTCTGTATGTGTCTATTTTTCCGACGCGCTTAATGGTCTGCTGGCCTCTCGCCACCGTTCTCCCTTTGATTAAACGTCCAGTTTGCGAACCTATTAGGCCGAATCGAAATTAAATAGGTGCCGTTTAGCGAACTGATGTTGTCGGTGTTTTTGGAAAATGTTCGAGTCTCCGCTGTAAAGACTCACTTCGAGCAATGTCTTCCCCAACTCTGGTGTTAATTCATTTTTAATCGATACAGCCATATACGAAATATATATCCTCAAATTCACTCTAGTTTCTTATCTATCGACACACCCATTTATTCCCATGGCAATTCATCTCGAGTTACACTGCCGGGTAAAAATCGTTTCGTTACTCTCGGATGCACTGCAGGCCCCAACCCTTTCTTCTCTCCGCTGGCGGAACTTTTGTTCGTTGGGGCGCTCGCGTGACAATGTCTCAAGGGAGGAAGGAAGTGGATCATTGTGAAGGTGAGACCGAGATGGAGAAGGAGAGAAGGCGAACGAGTTAACCAGAATGAGAGCGGGGAAAGGCGAGAGGGGCGACGGCCGCGAGTGAGGAGGCGAAAAAGTCAGGGAGAACGCGGAGACGGCCCGGCGCGTCGTCGCAGCCTCCAAGGAAAATTTCACAAAGACTGACCCGCTCGTAATGAATGTTGTATAACCCTTTTAATGCTTTACGCCTCTCGGATTTTTCAGAGAGCCCTCCAAGCTCTTGGGGGCGAGCGCGCGCGACCTCCTCGCTCTCGGGCTCGTTTGCCCTTTCGACCTCCTGCTTTTTCTCGCGCTGCGTCACTATACAGCGCTGCAGTCCGGGGAAAAGGCCAAGCGCCAGAGAGAGAGAGGAGCTCCGGGGTAAGTAATTATGTGGCCGACGTAAATTAAGCTTGTTTGGATTGGGATTTTTATTAAGGGTCTTTACGCGAGAGTGGCTCGCTGAAATAGCGCTCGAGGTGTCTTTCATCGTGCCGCAAGCTCGCGCCCGTTCTAAAAAACCCTCTCGACAAATTTATTCGCGACGCAGTGCCGTTTGAGATATGAGCACTGCTTTGCTGCTACTGCTGCTGTTGCCGCTGCTGATACTGTTGCCACTGCTCCCATTCAGCCTCGGCAATTTTCGAACCGTACAGACCGCCAGTATTAATGAGCCTTTGATGAGAGTATTTTCAACGTAGCTTGTTAAATTTACGTTTGGAAGAGTGATTAAGTTGCTCGTCACTCCCGTGATTTTGAACAGAATCGGATTTAGTTGATTTTTAGAAGTCCAAGGAAAACCGATGCCAAGTGAATTATCAGTATGCTTTCTCAAAAAGGCTTCGGGTAAAACAGTCAATGAGGAAATTTAAGTAGGTGACTGGAGATGTAAACAGCGCTTTCTATGAAATATGACTTTTTTGAGATTTTAAAAATTTTAACGTTAGAAATATCATAAATGGACTTCGTTGTGATTTTTTCCTTCTCCAAACAACGGTTACTATAGAAAATTACGAAGATTTTGTGTCCTTTACCGTCAAATGTTATGGAAATTGAGCTTAGATTGACATTACCTTCCCTCTAACAATGGTTGCTAGGGAAGTAAACAACGGTTGCTATAGAAAATATTGAACTTGCTTCACACTTTGCCAAACTCGCCAACCGAATGAACTTACCTAAAAGTTTCATCCAGATCCGGCTGGTTTGGCTTCACGTTAACAATGATTTCAGGTGAGAGTGTAATTAAGCAACGGATGCTAGAAAAAATTTTATAAGTTCCAAATCTTGTCAAAACTGACTTGTGTATGCAGAGTTTCAGAAGGATTGAGCAGGTTCTCTGTGAGATATCGTGAACCTAAAATAACGTCTGCGAGTATGTATATACGCATATACAGAAATTTCTCAATTCAACAATTTCCGACTTATAGGTTCGACGATGTAATTCGAACGTCTGATTTTCACACCTTAGAATGTTTTCTTCTTGAGAAAGCGATAAAGATTAAGAACTACTTTTTTTATAATAGAGTTTATGTGATAAAACGTAATTAAATGTTATAAAATGAAAACATAATTTTTTATCCGTAGTTCTTACGATCCGAACCCCTGAAAATCGACTGAATTGATTTTTACCACTCTTGGAAATTTACGAGTGACTGAATTCAAGCCCGGCCTGGCAAAAATATGAATAGATCGATGATGTAACGGAAGATACCACGGAAATATCTGCAATGTTATTGAATTTCTCAGAGATAGATATCGCAATACCCATTACAGTGATAATCCTGAAAATCAATCGGCTCAAGTTCGAGAGGAGCACGAGTGCCGTAATGGTGGAATAAACGGTAGCAGATGCCACATAAAAAGCAACTGGCCGGCCAGCGCAGTCCAGGCATTATAAATACGATGGGGAAAAGGGGGCAGGGGGGGGCCGAGTCGGGCAGCGAGCGGGAGAGCGACGTATTGCATCCGGCGGGGGCTCGGCCACGGTCCATTCCCAAAGAAGTCGTAAGCAACGATCACGACGCGGCGCTGGCGCGCACATTCACTAGCGCAAAGAGGGAAAACACTGGAACAAATAAGTAAGCATTAGCGTAACTCTGCTTTAGTGTAGTCTCCTCGAACGCTCCTATGGACATCTATATTGCCCTAATTCTCTCCGGCGGACCTCCCCGCGCCCGCGCCCGCGCCCGCCCAAGAAACACAGCTCGGGCGCCGGATAGTGGATAATAAAGTTGGATTAGATTTGTAATTTGGTAATTCAACGAATGCCCATTCGATTCGTGTTTTGATTTCTCCTCCGTTGCCCAATTTCGTGGCAGGCCGAGCTTTTAGGCCGAGCGATCTCGTGATCATTTCTGCTGACTTGTCTATTGAACTGCGATCGAATGCGACAAGGAGTATATCAATGTCTAATGTGCGCGAAGGTTTCCCATCGTTGACGAATCGTACATTCAGTTAGATGATTCTTTGTTTTTCACGACGACGATCGAGCTCGCGGAATGTCTATAACATCCTGCAGCTACTCACTTGTTATCTCGTTAATCGTGTTGGCGCTGTTCAGCTTGGAGCTAATCCTTATGATTCTCGAGCTGTATAGATACTCGAGCTTGGGCGCATTAATCTTGCGTAGGTATGTGAGGCTCCTCGCGCCTTCCCCGGCTGATGCGTCAAACAGTTAACTGCTTTCGCGCGAGAAGACTCGGGAGCAATTCCCGTTTGTACGCCCGTGTAAGTGCATTATGCGTGTACCTACGAGAGCAGCAGGGGCGAGGAACGAACGAGTAGAGCTGGTGCGCTACTTATCCGGGTTCGGGATGTATGCGATAGTCGAAGGGAATAGGTGTGCGCGATACCCCGCGCTGCCAGCCAGTTGGAGGGAGAGATGAACTTCTTGGAAAGTTTAATTCAACCGGGTGGGCAGTCGGGCGTGAATGCTGAATGATTTGTTGCGAATCGAAAGCAGTACTGCCTCGAGCTGCTGCTCCTGCTGCTGCTCCTCCTCCTCTTTTTTCAATGGCCCGAGCGATCGCGACGAGCATAGTCCTCCATTTCGAATGTTTATTACCGAGTTTCCGTGTATCTCGTTGCAGGCTTTCCAAGATCCGTTCAAACTAATCGTTATCGCTTGCTCCGGGAAACAATTATGATTCAATGATGAATTCATCAGATCGATTGGCTAGAATCTAACTTGTGAGAATGCGTCCTTTAACAATCATTGTCTTGTATGGAATATTTTACAATTTCAGCCAATATAGTTCTGTAATGTAATGATAGTTGGAATGATACAGCTAAAACAAGTCAATTGAGGTTAAATCAAATTTTAATCAAATCTGAATCCTTTTGGACTGGTCAAATAGAAAACAGAGATATGAATTAAACTGCAATCATAAAATAATTACGAGATTTGAAATTTCACGGAACACATATAATGATAAAAAATCGTTACTGTGGTAGAAACTGACATAAGATCCCTGTGAGTAATACGGCCACTTGAAATTCAAGTTTTCACGTTTTTTCATGCAACTGAAGAATGCTTAAAAATTACTGTTTTAAAAAAGGGCTGGGTTATCAAATTGAGCCATCGAACAGAAACTAGTTTAAGCAAATGAAAAATTGTGTTGGAACGAAAATTCAAACGAACATGTAGAGCACATCAAATACTTCAATGGCATACCCTAACGCATTTGTTTTCATTGATTTAGGCGGGAATAGAGTATAAAGACATAAAGGTTCGAAAATTTGCTGAGAAAAGATAATCATTGATCTCAAAAACAGAAATTTCCCGCGCCGCAATTTTACCGATGAATCGAAGTTTTCAATTAATTTTTTAGAGAGAGCGTATTTACCACTGGGACCTTATACATGCATGGCTCTACCGTAACCGCGATGCGCCTAAACACACAGTTCGCGCTCATACGTAGTTTGAGCTATAGCGAATTGAGAAAATTAGAATAGCTCGGACCACGGCGAGGGAGGGAACCGGTCCTTCGGACGAAAATCAGCGAGGCCCAAATGAGTTTGGGGGTATCGAGCCGTCCCCGTCACCGGGCAGTTGTTTTTTTTTGTCTCATCGGAGGCCAAGGCAAAATAACTATCTGCCGGCGCGGGTCTGGGGGCCGAGAGCTCGAGGAGAGTATTGAGATTCGATAGGCGATTCGGTGGAGGGTACTTTTATGCGCTCTCGGTGGCTTGCGCGCGCGCGCTGCGAGAGCCGGTTGCTCATTTACTCTCGAGTCTCGGGCGCGTCTCCTCCCCCCGCGGCCCTGCTCTCGCTCATTCGCTCTTCCAGCACCCCCCCCCCTGCCCCCCCCCCCCCCACGCCCCCGTTCTCTCGATTAGGCTTTGCCGTCATTAAAAGTTTATAAAGAAGGCAAGCTGTGCTTGCGCGGGCGGGCGCGGGACGACGCGAGGCGGCGCTCGCCGAGACTCCCAAGCAGCAAGTTTTCTCATGTGCAATGCATAATGAGGGGAAGCAGACGGCGCAAAGGGCCTACAAATGAGACTGCTGCCTGCCGACCCGTATACCTATACATCTGCCGAGAACAAGCGTATAACCTCGTCTACCTTTCCCTCTCGCGCTCTACCTCCGATTACAATGTTACCCACGAGCTGCTGCTGCTGCTCCTGCCGCTGCTGCTTACACTGTGCTCTTCGACCGGGAGAGCGCATCGCAACCTACCTGCCAATAGTCGGGCCAAACGACGGACAAACGCTTTACCAGATATTTCTCTTTTCTCCAGTATCGTATGCGATCGGCATGGACGTCTTTTCGCTGTTAAAAACACTCGCTCCTGCATAACTCAGGGTCTGACAAACGACCGTTCTCATTCGATCTCAAGCTCATGTCAGCTATTCGACATGAATCGTCGCAATATTTCTCTGTGTAGATTCATTATATTTTGAGTTTGTTGCTATTTGTTACATGATGTCCGTTTCGAAACTTATTTTTTGATAATGTATAACGTATGTATGATACGAACCTTGTTCATGTTTTGGCGGGGCCAGTCCCGCCCCTTCTAGGACGACTCTGTAACAAATGGAACAGTGAATTAATTAACATCAAAAAACCATGTACTTTACATGATTCATTCGTGTTTGTTCATTTGCTTATTCCATTTTACGAACTTATGCCCAAGAAGGGGATACGGAAATTCATCAGTCATTCCCAAGTCTACTAATTATTTTTCAGAAAAACGCTCGATCAATATTCCAAAACCGCTAATATTACCAATTTGAAGGGACATTATTATTTGCAAACTTTCCACACCGCAGCTCTTTGATAAAATATCACGATTGAATTCGATCGAAAGGCGAGCTTGAGCGCTTTGACCCCGCAAATTGTACTAGCGAACCCCGCCAGCAACGAAAACAATAATCCTACTTTAGTCCCTTCAACCCTTTTCTCGTGGTTACACACTCGTCACGGGTAATGCACATAGGGTACTCCGATCAGTCGTATACCTTTTAGCCGGACACTGGCGTATCGTCCTCCGACCGTCCGCGTGCTTCTGACGACTTAGGCCACCGAATTTCCGTAATCTAATGAATGGCTTCGGCCCCCCTCGATATTTCCCCGCAGCCTTTTCCTCGGCTTTCATAAATTCATTTTCCACCATGCGCGTGCGTTGCCACGCGTGTGTGTGTGTGTGTGTGCTCGGCACATCGGCCCACGCGTCATTTCGTTCGCCCGACTATAATTAGCTTGTGTTATCCGATTATAGTTATGCGATCACTTATGAGAGGTGCTTCACAAAATTAGGGGGTCCGTGAGTAATTGCTAATGTAAATAGTGCCGGTGTTGGTTCACGTGTGAACGTGAGAGTAGAAAATATGTCACATAACTCATCGGATCGCAGGTTTTTCGAGTGATGAGCCTTATTTGTATAGTTGCCTGACCCAATAGTATTTGAATTATACAGAAATTATGATTGAAGTACTGATGGAACGCAGAGTTTTTGTAGAACGATTTTGTAGAGTTCAAATTGAGTAATAGATTTATTTATTGAAGAATACATTCTTTCTAATCATATTTCTTTCATTCTATTATGTGATACCAAATTCTAGCGAAAGTGTTCTATTTCATTACCAAAAAGCAGATAAAAGAATGATGAAAACTATCCTAAGTTAGAGAATTCGCAATGTTGAATTGACCATTATGATCAACTTTTATAAAGTTGCATGTTGGCAATAATCTACAAATACACATCTGCTGGGGCAACTTTTTTTGTGATCAAGAAACTCAAAACCTATAATTATACATAGTTCACCAAAGATTTCTGTAACGGAATAATATAAGCTGATACTGTTATTGTGCACTACAAATTAAGTGATTCCTGATGAGTTACGAAATGAGAAATTTCTTTATTCTTTCTCACTCTCACTCTCTTGTGTTGATTTTCTATGTCAAAACTTTCAGCGTTCATAACGTAAGACTACTTAGGAATTCAGACAGTCCTCAAGGACGGAAATACACGAAACATAAATCATTTTCAAAGTATACTTGATGTGAATTTCAAAAAAATATGAAGTATTTCTGCATAACAATGAAATAATGTGTATGAATGTGTGTTCTACACTTTATTGAAAAAAGCGAATATATCGACTCTCTTTACAAAAAAACATCCTCATTCAAAATTAGGTTATAGACCAAAGTTCTCATGCGGTAATCTATTACTTGAATGTGCTTCTATGAGCGAAAATTTCGTTATGCGACCAATTCAAGTTTTCACCGATTTACATTTTTTTGTAGTAGTAAACTATGCCTCAATGCAGATAATAAAACATCTACTTTGAACAATGGCGTAAAAAACATGAGACTACATGTGCTGAAAATGTGTTGGGGCATGAAAATGAAGTATTCGACGGTGCTCCCGGTGGGATTTTCATCACAACATAATTTTTTGTGCGTTAAAATCATATCAAAGTTTCACCTGGAGCACCAACATTTCAAAATTATGCTGGTTCTACCATTTATACAAAAAAATTGGTTAGCCGTATTCCCTGCCAGGTTGTATTAAATTTCCAATTACGCGCAGCAAGTTTTTTAATAAATTACAGAAAAACGTCGAAATCTGAATGTTGATGTTCTTTGTACAAGTAGCTTTGGTACAATAAAATGTGGCAAAAACACGGGTACACCCATTGCCGAGCAAAACTGTAGCATAAAGAAAAACAAACAAGAAGAGCCGAGCGCTAAACTGTCACGGCACGCGGAACGTGTGTGTCTCGCGTCAAAACGTCGCGCTCTCGCACTGATGTGGGTCGTCGTGAAAAAGGCGAACGCGCCCCGGTGTACGTATACGCGCGCCACAGTCGCGAGCGTCGCGGCAGCAACAATAACAGGTCGACAAAAAGCAGGAAAAAAAAAGACAGCAGGACGAGAGGAGGAAAGACTGGAAATAAAAGCGTGCACGTCTTGCACGACCACGTCCACCGCTGCAAAGTTGAGAATAATGTTTTGGACACGAGTCTTTCTCTCTTTCTCTCTCGCTCGAGCTGACCTCCCTCTCGCCGTTCCCTTATGCGTGTCCGCCGCAGATTCAGACTCCTAATTAAGACGAGGGTGCGAGAGGGGTTTCGGGAGTTTTGTTGGGCTCTCGGGGCTTTCCTCGAGCATGGAGAACGCGAGCGGGCGGGCGGGCGGGTGGGCGCACGCGGGCGCGAGAGAGAGAGAGAACGTCCCGAGGAAGGGGTGGGCGGTAGGTAAGGGGTGGGCCGCTCTTGCCCGGAGGGGCTAGCGCCAAGGCAAAGGGGGTAAGGAATATTGATCACGAGTGGAGAGACCGGCACCGCAGCAGCCGGGGACTGCTGCCGCCACCACCGCCGCTGCCGCTGCTGCTGCCGCTGCTGCTATACTACAACTACTGCTGGCCACTCTCTCCCTCAAACTAGACCAGACTGCTAAATGCCAGATGCGCTGAATCAGCCGGCCAGAAATGCGCCCACCCTCGCAAGACTTTGCGCGGAATTAACGATGGACAAACTGATCGGCCACCCGCGCCGCGCGCCCACGAGTCCGAGCGCCGATATGCCTTTTTGTATTCGCAACGTAGCTCGCGCCGGAGGTGGGAGAGACTCTCCGAGGTTCCATCGGAGGAGACGCGACTTTACGCAATGTCTCAAAACTTTGCCGGCCCGAGGATCAAATGCTTTCCTCGCGCGGTCCACCGGGGGATCCGGGGGAGGGTGGCGGGGGTGGGGTGAAAAGAACGACGACGAGGATTGAATGTATCATGACTGCATGTGGAAACTGGATTGATCGGAACGATTCGTCAATTAATCATTTAGAAACTGTCAAAATGAGGGAAATAATATCACGGGATACATTTGTCGTATAGGTTCGAGTGAACGAGGGATGGAGATTTTTCTGGATACTCGCTGAGCATGTATCTAGGCTGATTGTCGAGGCTTAATACGATCATCAGAAGCGAAAGCAGACGAGTTGTCTCGGCGGCGGCGGTGGCGGCGGCGGCGGCGCGGGCGTAATGAATACAATGGCCGGAGCGAAGATAAGGGCGAGGAAGGGCTGCGGGCGCTGGAAAGTGGAAAAAGCAAAAGGGAATTTGAAAAGGAGAGATGTTTTCGCGTGGGCATCCGGGAAAAGACGAGATAAGCCGAGAGAACGGGCGCGGCAGCCCAGGAGCGTTATTCTTCAAGGAGGGTTGAGAAATTTAATTAAGACAGGGCGTGCTCCGCACGTGTAAACCCGATGCCCCGTCCCCGCTGCGCCGAGCTGTCTCGTCTCCTCCGGTCCGGCCGATCTCCCGACAATGCCCGCTGTAAAAGCGATATGTGACGTCTCTCGTGCACGCACCAGATGCCAGCTTCTTGCTTCCCGCCAACTTGGCCCCCAGCGGTTTTACGTTTCGTCCTCGTACAACCCAGACAATTATGGCGATTTGTTCGTGTCGGCGAATCGAGCCACGATGTACGCGCCGCGCAGTGTTGTGTTTCTCACGGCTTGCGCATTAATTCAACGTCTCATTGTCATTCTTCATAGACTCGCACGCGAGTTAGAGATTTGTTCCCCGTGTAATATAGTGATGGGCCAAATCTAGGTGGA
Organism: Aphelinus atriplicis; assembly: GCA_020882685.1. Classification (NCBI taxonomy): domain Eukaryota; kingdom Metazoa; phylum Arthropoda; class Insecta; order Hymenoptera; family Aphelinidae; genus Aphelinus; species Aphelinus atriplicis. Next base: position 64,008,329 of record CM037073.1, on the reverse strand, counting down.
TTCTTTGGAAGAAGATGTTCTCAATCATGAAGTGTGGTTTATGATGATGTGATGCATGTTACAAAAACTAATAACAATTCATAACTATATCGATATCTTCTAAGAAGAAAGACACATTTCGCAATCTGTCCGTGAAAAAGACACATGTCGCAATCTGGCCGCGAAGAAAGACACATCTCGCAATTTGGCCGCGAAGAAAGACACATCCAGCAATTACGATCTCTCCGGGAAAAACGAAGAAAGCGTGTAAATCACAATCGAACTGTATAAAAGACTTGCTTTTTTTGTTAACTACCTACTCTTTTCAAGATTTCATTCCATGTATTCTCTTACATCCGAAAATTCTAAGGTGGGCAACTTGTGTCTTTTTTGCGGGCAGACCCCAAGTCTATACTAAAATCACTTATTGTTAGATTAAACAGTGAACTGAGTCTACTTTATCAAAAACACCATGGAGACATTTTTCCCGTGAAATAGGAAGTTTGTTGATTCGTACTAATATACCAGTTAGAATCAAATATGATGGGAATGAACCCATTGTTACAATTTGATGTCTGAGACATGTAAAGCATGGAGCACTTGTGGAAACTGCTATACCTAATGGACTTGAGTCAGTCTGCCCATCAGTGCATAGCAGAGATTCAAACGAGACCAGAAGCGAGCTTATTGTCCAAGAAAGCAGTGTGTGTGTGTGTGTGTGTGTGTATGTATATGTATGTAGGGAGAGAAAGGGAGAGAGCAGTCTCTGGCCGGCCTGTTATATATGTATACGAACGGTAGCCGACTAGAGTGAAATCCACGCCGACAGGCACAGAGCGTTGCAGTCGATAGAGAGAGGGCCAGAGGAGCTAGTGGCAGCAGCCAACTCAAACTTTGATATGGTTTCCTAAATAACCAAGGCGACCGATACCGCAGCGCGGGAGGGATCGAGTGGTCGGTAACTACCGGTGAGGCATACATTGAAGCCTTCTCCGCTGGCTCCTATCGCAGACCACCACCTACAGTAAGAGAGGAGCGCCGAGTGCGTTTGTCACATGTGTATAAGTGGCGCAAGGGGGCGTATAATCGATCGTCGAGCTCCGTTGTATTTTCCATGCGCGATTGGACGAAGGAGTGACAGGGCAATCTTCGCCGGTGTCGTCCGTTCTTCCGTAAATCCTCTACTACACGCGACTGGCTTCAAAATTTTCAAGCGCTGCCTCGGTTAACGAGCCACGCCAACAGCCATATAATTAATAAAGTTTCGCCCGGGCGCGGGTGGAAAATTGGAAAATTTCCGACCCAGCCGGGCAAACGTGTGGTGGTCAGCGATCGAGTCTATTAAAACTGGAAGCAATGAACTCTTGAATGAATTTTCGCCGTGCGGTAACCCTGCAGCGGAATCCGTCGAATGCCACCTGATTTTTCGGGATCATTGGAATTTTCAATCCTTCTCGACACGTGTATACCGGCGAGTGTTTTATAACATACTCAAGACAATTCCTCTTGAGATTCCATTCGTGTGATATTAGAAAAGTTGTTGCAGACCCAGTCATAATTACATAGTTTAAACTTCAAAATGAATTCAGAATGGATCGTCGTCGGCGTTTTCGTGAATTTCCAAAAAGGAAGCGAGAATATTCATTAACGAGACCAAAGGAGCCCCGACTAGCCATCGGTTGAACGATAAAAGATAAGACTCCCCGTTCGTTGTTTGATCAGGAGGAAGATGCAGAAAGAAGTTGTTGGGGACGATCTCTTCGTGAGAATCTTTAGGTAAACCACGGATGTCGGCGTGTAACCCGGGGCTGAATGTTTGTCTGCTAATTAGAAGCTAACAGCAGAACTGAAGTTTGTAACTTAAAACTTTCTTGCACTCGTGCTATGCCAGCTTCAGCTATCAGCTCTCCTCACGGCTCTCGCCTCCCTTCGCGATGAAGAGTATAACCAGTCGCAGTGGGCTTGAATTCTTGATCGTGCGCGAGTATACACTCACAAACCACTGTCTCTACACTCTGATTATTTTCGTGATAAATTGGAATGTGTCACTCGAGCAGTACATGGTCAGGAAGAGGAAATTCTTATTATGATTTAATTTATTGAAACACCAACAATTTTGTAAATTCTGTGCACTATTTTTGGTCAGAGATATAAATATTCTGAGATCCATTTGGAATTAGAAAATTTTCATCACATCACGAGACGATCGTGATCCATTATTTTCAGTTCAAGGTTCCTTGGGGAGGAAAATGATTGGTCCGTGAGTGTCTAATATGTTTATTGGCAATCAAAGTCTACCAAATGCACATCGGCAGCAGCACCCACGAAGAAAGAGGTTGGGTCAGTCGATTCAGGAATTGGAGAAAAAAATTCATTTCAAATTTTTGAATTTGAAAATAGAGTCTCGTTTCAGGTAGTATGCTTAAAAAGCAGTTGCATTTCTCGATTGCCTCTATAACGGTTGGGGGATACTGCGAAGCATCAGACAGTGAACTGTATACAATCTTCAAACTACCGTTAAAGTGTAAGGGATGTTTAAAAGTTGTTAATTCTTTTTCCGCGATCATAATCGTAATTATTCAAGAACATTTGCGAAGTATAGAGTCCAACTATTTCGCACAAATTGCTAGAATGAAAGGACGATAATAGATAATAAGGATGAGAGGTGGTTCAATGGATCTTCATATTTGCTTGAAAATAGCTCCCAAGAGTTATTTGAAAGAATAGACTGGCTATTATATATCATAGTTTCTATACATAACCATTGGAAGTACGGAGAAACTGATCAACAAAGCAATCCATATCTTTCAGAGAAGTAGCCTTGGCAAATTGCTTATTTTTATCACCCTTCGGAGTCCACTTTCAACCTCAATTACGATCGGAAAGAAATTCCTTAACGGTCCATTGGCACGATTACGACGGACGATCGACATTCTTTTTCCAGCGGTAACGTGAGAAAGTGGAGGCTCGCGTTTGAAAACGACCGGAAGACTCAGCGGCATCCCTTTATACAGCTCATTGGGAGCCAATAAGTTCGGGTTTCAAGAGTCGACTACGAGTACAGCGAGCTAAAGCGTCGAGTGCACCCTTGCTGTCTCGGGAATCCAGGGAGGGAAATATACCACTGATACGGAAAATCAGCGTAAAATTGTGCTAAATATAACCTTGAGGTATACTAAGCAATTCAAAAACACCATTGACATAATTTATCACTCAAAATTTTATCGAAATCAATTATTCGACGTATTACTCATCTTCACGAGGTCTCAACGGATTTGCCAAGATCAAATTGTCCTTGATAAAGTTTGCCACACAGAGCCAAGCGAACGTTCCGTCATCCCGATCTCGAGCGAAAAAATAAAGAATCTGATCGTTCAGTCACGCGCAGGCGACCCCGGTTTACACAGCTCGGTGGCGGCGGAATAAGAATTCCCCGAAGAACGGCTGTCGCTCGTCGTGTGCAAATCGTTTTACCTCAATCTTATTGCCGGGGCTGCGCGGAGAGAAGGGCAGATCGCGAGGTGGGCGTAGCAAATGGGACGGGATGTTCCTGTGTCACCCTCATCGGCGGAAAGGATGTCAAAGCGCGCCACCTGACTCCGCGCATATAATCGCAGCTCAAATAAAAGGAACGGTAATACCCAAATAAAGCGGCTCATTTGTCTAACGGCGATTTTTCCCGCCGCCACCGCCGCCGCCGCGGGAGGGAGAGGGAACGAGGTCGTGTTGTGCCCCCGAGGCCGGTAATCATCTTGAATGGCCTCGCGCCCCGCAATCTCCGCCACCTGATCTCCGCGGAGCGCGACGCCGCCGAGCGCGCGAGATGGATCGATCCCACCCCCGGCTCCTCGGGGCCCTCGACTTGATTGACTCAACTAATTGCTCGGGGAGGGAGCTTTTTATATTCACCCGCGTGTTTTTTTTTGCCCCCCGTATTTCCAAACATGCAGTCTCGCGCGCGCGACCTTCTCCGCCGAGTTAATGAGACGAATATTGGCCGCGATGAACGCCCATGTTTGGAGAGAGAGCCAATCTTGCCTCTTGACGTTTGTCATTTTTAAGGGGCGAATTACGCGGCGGTGATTTGTTTTACTGCGATCTGCGGGGGAGCCGACGCTTCATGCGCCCCGGCTCTGTGTATTATTCACGCTGTTGCATCGAATCGTCGGCCTTATCAAGTGACTCGCGTTATCCTCGCGAGAACGAAGCGCAAATTGCTCAGGGTAATCGAAAGATATGATAATTCCAAAATATTCGATCGGATGAAAATCTTGAGTCTGATATTCCGTGTGATATTGCGAGATGGAAAAAAAATCTGCCTGTAGGAAGAAATACGTACGAATTTATTTTTTAATAGAACTGCAAGGCTCAAACAGGAGTAGCTTCTTCGTGCTCCGTTTCAGCAAGTGAAAAGCGAGCAGTAGCCGTTTACTTCGTTTTTATTTTCTCTCTTCATCAAAAATTCACGCATCTCCCATTAGCCCTGACCGCATGGAGAAGACTGTAAATGATATACGCACTAATAACAGACGCGCCGGCTCGTGGGCAGGACAAAAAAGAATATTAGCGAGGAACAACGAGCCAAGGTAATGAATTTCCGCAACGCCTACAATGCGCCCTAAGGCTGTGTGTACGCACTTTAGCTCGCCGTATAATAATATATCTGCGTGTGCGAGGCAACTCTTTTCGTTGGGGATTTTTATTGCCGAAAAAAAAGGGAAGCAAAGCGCTCTCTCGCTCCCTTGGAGCTACTAGAATATGTAGTCAACTTCCGAGCAACTATGCGGCTCGTCTTTTATGCCATGCGAGTATGGCTCGCCTTGCAATAGCGTCTAAATACCGCGCTTGTGTTGCTCGTCACTTTTTCCCCCGTATCAAGGAGGGAAGGATTATATCCAAAGCCACGCAGTCCGTACAGATCCTAATCAAGCAATTTGAGCAGCAAACAATATCGATTCTTCGTTTGGTATGGCTCCCACCGCTAAGCCATACGGAAATGAGTCGATGCCCAGAGCTCACACTTTTGTATGCAGCCCGGAGTCACCACGCGGAGTCACACGCCATCAATTTCTCATCGACAGGGTCACGAAAGGGGGAAACCACGAGACGGAAAACAATATACACGGAGACCAGATTGAGGATCGAGAGGCGCGCGTGGCAAATAAAGATTGATGTAAGAGGCGAAAGGCGTGTGTGCGGGTTCGGCCCAGGATAAATCCCCCGGAATAATTGAAAAAGAGAATCGGCGGCTGGGATTGACTGCGGCGTGCGGGAGGTAAATCGCGCACTCGGGGCCGGGCAAATCGCTGTCTTAACTGGCGGCCGCGCCGACGGGGACAATTATTTAACGGCACGCTCCTGAGCGCGTTCGCGCGCGAGTCCGGAGCCGTTAATTGCCGGCTGTCACGGGCACGCAGAAGCCGAATCGCGGGGGCGATATTGCCTCGCCACGTGAGTTAAGCCCCGAGTCGTGCGCCTTTCGTTTGGGGCGAGGAGGCGGGCGGGGGGGGAGCGGCGAAATCGTATCGGCATATAGTTTTGCGGGCGCTCGCTCGCGTTGCCGAATTTTATCGGTGCAGGCCCGTGACGTGCGTGTCTCGCATCAGCCGACCGGTTATGCCCCCGACGTGCCGAGTTATCGACTTGATCAAGCGGAACCGCCGAGCTCGTATATCGTACGGCACGCTGAGATCCGATTGATTTCGGTCCGTTGTAGTATTCTTCGTCTTCGTCAATAATCCATGAACTTCCTGTACTTGTGATTGCTGATTAATATGAAGCACTGCGGTATTTCGATTTACTCGGGCAAATCTTTGTTTCAAGGACAGATACTCGTGGAGCTTTTTAATTTTGAATGCGAATAAAAATCAGGTCCACCGATTTCGAGCTCAAGAAAACTATTGTTGAATCAAGCTTGATCGAATTCAAAGCTCCAAGATGGTACCATTTCGACATGAGTTTCTGAATACTGCCCCAACTATCTTGATTATTGCGCATTGTAAACGAGATTAGTTTGCATTGTAAATTGAACGTTTTGAGTATGATACAGAAAACTGTAAGTGCCAGCCATATCATGGATCATACATACATCGTTTGTATAAAAATATGACAATATTTCGACGGCCCTTACGAAGAAAAGCACTTTTCAAATCTCCGACGAAAAAAAGCACATTTCACGGTTTACGACGAAGAAAAACATATTTCAGCTTCTCGGCTGAAAAAAAGCACATTTCAGTTTCTCGGACGAAAAAAGCACATTTCAGCTTCTCGGACGAAGAAAAGCACATTTCAGCTACGTAGTATATTGAATGATGAGATGTATGAAATTGGGTATCTCAATACTCGTGAGTGTGTGTGAGAACGTGCAATGTATTATTTTACATGGTAATGCGCAGATAATTTTCTACCGCATCGAATAACCTGAAATGTACTTTTCTTCGTCCGAAATGTGCTTTTCTTCGTCCGAGAAGCTGAAATGTCCTTTTTTTCGTCCAAGAAGCCGAAATGTGTTTTTCTTCGACTGAGAAACTAGAATGTGTTTTTCTTCGTCCGATAAACGAAATGTGTTTTTTTTTGTCGGAGATTTGAAATGTGCTTTTTTTCGTAAGGGCCGTCGATTTCGGGGTAATCGGAACGTTAGAATCAATGACTGCGAATACTATCGGTTTAGTAACCATAAAAACCCGTGATAGTTACGATCTTTGAGGGACACTCCGTGATATGGAGTTCAAATGAAAACTCCATATATATTTTTATTTAGCGACGTTTCGTCAGCTTGGTTTGCTGGCCTCATCAGGAGGGAACTGACTTCCACTCCCTAATTTTTAATTTTTAAGAATGGATTAATTAATTTTTCACTGCCTGATGAGGCAAGCGAACCAAGCTGGCGAAACGTGCTGAATAAAAATATATATGGAGTTTTCATTTGAACTCCATATCACGGAGTGGCCCTCAAAGATCGTAACTATCACGAATTTGAAGAATGGAGGGTGAAAACACAACCAACCATAAAAACCATCCAGGATATTCAGCAAAATCGGAGACCCAAATGTCAATTGATTTCCTAGTCAAATCGAATATTATGCATCAACTACAATATCCCGTTATCAGATGATTGAAGTGAATTCGTGACATGTACTACTATCTGTTGTCGATTCATCGGTTTATACTTCAGCGACACAAAAAAAGTCATGAGTATAACTTCAGGAGTTAGCCCCACGCCAGTACGCATAAATACATTGAAAAGATCTCGGGATGTTTATTTTTTGTACCATCAGGTCGCGCTGTTGCTGTTGCCGAATCAATGAAAGATGCATGAAGCTGCACATCATTAAGAGCATCATCATAATCGTTGGGAACTCGATGAAAATACCTCGAGAGCTGGTACAGTGCCGGCGAAAAGCCTCCGCTTTCGCGTACAACTTTGGCAGTGCCGCCGGGGACATCATTAACGCACTCATCATTGGCCCTGGCGCAAACTCGCTCTATACTTTAGTTCTTAAGTGGGAGAGGAAATATTTAGCGAAGCAACTGCGGCAAATCTGCTCCAGTGGACTTTGGTGTGGAGCCTAGAAAATCATTAAGAGACGGCGACGCGGCGGAGCGACAGACTCGTAGATCGAGCCACGTGCACAGGCGGTGGAAAAGACCACCCGCCAAGTGCTAAGCCGATAGGCCGTGAATCTACGTGGGGTGGCGGCGGCGGCGGCAACGAAAACCTAAGTGTCGGGCGGAAAACGTCTCTTTAATGCTCTTACCATCGACACGCCAGGCTTTCTCTCGCTCTCTCGCTCAGCCAGAGTTGCCCTTTTCTCGTGTCGCTTCCTGCAGAGCAGGATAAATACCTGCCAACGTCCAAATTACGTCGCGTTCGCGCACTGCCGTCCCCGTTCGATTTACCCGTTCGCAGCTCGTTCGCGTGCCGATTGCCGAGTTGACAGAGGGAACAACGGGCGTGAGATTCCGATTTTATGCGCGACAAGTACGATTTTACGTGGGACAAACTTTCGGACCAACTCGTTATGAGCAAGTCGAAGTAAGGCTATTAGCTGAGTGCTCCTCGGGAGGCACATACTTTTTACTTCGTAATTAGGGCTTGTTTAGAAAGTTCACTTGGCATGAAAGCACCACTGCAGGCTCTTCAATGTGTTGGTGAGCCGAGTACTTTGATGGGCTTATTACGCCGAAAGAATGCACTTTCCAACATCTTGATTTTTCGTTCAGTGCTCTCAGATTGGGCTACAACTTTCAAACTGATAAGGGTGCAATGAACTAAGCTATGATGAATAATGAACATTAATAATCGGTCGCTTACATGTCGTATATCCTCTAAATTTCAAAACTTCCAAGTGAATATTCAACATTATGCATTAGTTACACAATTTCTACTGATAAAAAGTGTTTTTGACTATTTTTTATGTGTATATGAAATGCATACGCAATTTTCCGTAACTCGCGGGAGAAAAGCGACATTCGCTCTCGCTGATAGAAAAAAGAATAAGTATTTATTTTTGCCAGAAAAAGATTATTGCTAGATTTAGACAGACCATGAATTTACTGTATAGGCTCTATTGGATTATAAATTTACTTCATCACATTCAATATACCTCAATTTTTGTAGATTTGAAGTTCACATTCACTTGCTGGATTTTTTTTATGCTCACCTGAAACATAAACAAGTATCCTAGTGAGTAATACATTCGTATAGGATTGAAACTTTTGAGCACTTATTATAAGTTTAATAAATGAACTTCTCCACATAGTTACTATGGATATAATGATACCTAAAAATATGATAAACTTATGGAAAGCACATCCATTTATGTAAAATTTTTGTCAATGTAATATGATTTCTGTCCCTGTTCCGTGGCAAAAATTTAACTGATTGGCAATTTCATTCATTTTAATTATTCTTCTGATGCGCTACAGGAATGCGTCTCTCTGAATACCAAAATAATGATTGAAATCCGCATTTAACTCCTTCAAAGCAGCGAGGTAGAGAGACGATGGGGCATGCAGCAGCCAATTCGTGAGGCAAAATAGTACTAACGCTCGTCGAGCAGCAGCCAGTGGCTCTCGGCAGGGAAGGCTAAGAGGAAATTATGGAAATAGATATAAATCGCGAAGAAGAACTGCGAGAGATAGACAGGAGAGCGAGCTGGAGAGAGAAGCTCCGTCTACCGTACTACCGTCGAAAATTCACCGCGAAACCTTTTGATAGCTGTGAGTGGCGCTTGCGAAGCCAATTTGGCCTAGGGAAAGTTCATCTGCATAAATTAAAGGAGAGCTCGAGAGTAAGCCGAACTTGTGAGTTTGCGCTAGATTGGGCATTCCCGACCTATCTTGATCGTTCTCCTTAGCCTCGAAGAAAAATGTGTGATACGGAGCTAAATACTTCACATGAGGTTAGTGGGGTTTGAATCGATCCGATTATTCATTCGTTTTCAAATCATGACTAATGCGTATAACTTTGAGTCGTATAAATTTGTTATCTGCGCGAAAATATTGTAATTGTTGTTTGAAAAATGTATGGTATACGATTTGGATAAAACTGTGGCCCATCATCGACAAATTTTACTAGTTAACTTAGACAGACTTGATTGCATCGCAAGTAGAGTATAGTGAATCAGAAATATGCACAGGAGTGAGTGAGCATGGTCCAATCCAATGATTGGAGGATTATTAGCGTGTATTGTCATAATATCCATAACCTTCATTCATTCAACATATCAGAGCTCACAATGTATCCTAAAATTTCATAAATGTATTGAAAAATTTCGAGTTTTTCCAGAAGAATCAATCATTTTTCAAACAAATTAGGTTCATACAACAATAGCATATGGGCCAAAACTCGAAGTTCTATACGGATATACAGACAGGTGTTCGTGAGAATCAACGAGATGAATCGTAGTGACTTTTTTTCTTCAAGGATGTGGCAGCGCAGCTCGCGAGAATTTCTGGAAGAATTTTTCTTTCCATTCGCGACGACTCACGTGGAAACACCGGGAGGAGTGAGAACTAAGAGAAAAACGAGGTATCGCGGAGGGTGCCGCGAGCGTCATGTGCAGCGGACACGACTCGTGAATTAACAACTCACGCGTCATATCACGCATTATTATCTCGATATCGAGTTATACATCAAACTCTTCTCCCCTTTCAAGAGCAGCTACATTGACACCTATACAGTACAGTTTCCCGGTTGGTTTTATCAGTATAGCGATTATGTTCCGCGCAGACTGTCTGTGTGAATGATTGGTCGTTTATCGCGTGATTTGGTAAGACTGAATTCAGTTGTAGTAGTTTTAAAAAAATTCTAAACGATTGATTGTGCGCAGACAAACTTGTATTTTCATGTCGTGTGATGGCAAACAGATATTTATGTGACCGAGTTTCATCACTCACTGCTGTACGATCAATTTTTATTCCTTAAAAAAATGTAATTTCGAATGAATTGAGGTCAAAGTAAAATAGCCAATTGCTCCGATGCCCGCAGTAAACAAGCTTATTGTACACCCCGGAGCTATGTATTTGTACATACACTTGTACATACACGCAAATCACAGCTGGCTAAGGAACGTTAACGAGGGTTCCCCTATCAATTCCAGCTACTCAGCGATCTCGCTACGCTGCTGCATATATATATATATATATATATATTGTATATGCCTATATTCCGCTCGATGTGCCTGAAAGCGCACTGTCGAGGCACACTGAGATCCTGTTCCTTCATGCGAATCATCAACGATAAATCGTTAGCGCGCTCTAACAGAGTAGCTGAGCCAATGAACGATATCTGATTTGGATTTCATTTATAATCAGTGTATCTGCGAATGAGAACTTTATCGGAGTTGAATGTGGAGTTGAATTTCAAGGAGAAGAAGACGATTTCTAAAACTTATAGTCGAGTGCTATTGTCGAGTAAAATTACACGACTGCGTTCAAAAATGTAATTACTCAGTTATCTTTTTCTGATCTTGATTTTCATGATGATTCTACGGAAAAATTATTGCATAAAAAGTTTTACTATTTTTCGTTTCACTGAAAATTCCCGACGCATAAATTGCAATGACTAATCATTTCCCTGTTAAATTTACTTCAAATTATTTTCTGAGAACTATTTTTCACGAAATTTTTCAAATTTTGCAGATCCTATCTAATCTCATAGATTCTCTGTTGCTGGCGCAGAAGTGAGACGTTGCTCTACAGTTTTTTAAACAAAGTCAAAGACATTTCTACCGTAAGACGGAAATTGTATTGATAACATCCAACTATTATGATTTTGAAAATTTTAAAACAATTTTTCGATTGTTTCAATAGTATATTATGCACCTGAGCGAGGTTAGGCGATTTCGGCACGCAAAATGTTTGCGACCCAAGCGTAGCGAGTTTGCGCGTGCCGAAATAGCCTAGATGAGCGAGGTGCATATGCTATTTTTCGTCTACAGTGGGAGAAAAGTGCCATTCTTTGCGAACACCAGGGAGCAAAATTGACACTTTGCTCCCGCTGGGACGAGAACAATATTGTTATCTTGGTATCGTTTTTTATGATCCAATTATACCTTCAAGATATAGTGAATAACTTCAAAGACATTGTAATTACAGTAACGCTGTGTACGTTTTATATGAGATTCCTGAATGTGAATTCTCCAGAATGAAAGCTGAATCTGACCAGAAAATTTATCTTGTCTTGTGTGTATTCATCTCAATAATCCCAGAGGGCAATTCAATTTATCGATATTTGCCGATTGTGATATTCGGCGATGGTCATGAAATTTTCGAGGAAGCTCTCGGCCAATTGTCGACGTTATTTATTTTTTTTTCATCTCAGAACAAAATCACTGCTTGTATATAGGAGAGCGTCGCGACGAGCAAGCCTCCGAACAATTCAGCAATTAAAAAACCTCGGACTGTAATATGGGAATAATGAAAAAGTGACGGAGGGAGCGGAAACACGGTGAAAAATTAAATTTGCACAAAGAAATTTCAGTCGCATCGGACAAAGACTCGACTCTTGCCCGGGCTCTTGCCCCGGTGGGAGCTAATATTTGCAAATTAGGGAAAAAATGCGCAAGCCGCCGAACCCTTCTGTGACGCATGGTTTTGTAAATTACTGTGGTCTCGTCGGCCGCGGCTATATACATATAAAGGGAGAGCGGCAGCGCGCGCCTGTGCCACGGGGAGAGAGAGCAGGGGAGGGACTTATAATTCATCTTCCGTCGTTGGGCAAAATCGAAGGAGACTGACGAGAGCGAGAGAACCGAGCGCGCGCGCACCGCGAGCCGAGGGCGAGAGCAAGAAAGACGGCGGTGGCGGCGGCGGCAGGCGATGGCCCGAAATTACGCGCGCTGAAAAGGGTTGATTAGGGATTCAGAATAAGGGTCGAAAGCGAGGGACTCTCCGAAGGCTACATCTCCAACACACGTACGCCCCGAAGCATCGGCGCGGCCAGCGCGTTTGTGCCCAGGCCGCGCGCGGCTACATGGGCGGCCAGTGCCGCTCGAACGGAGATGATTGATCGCGCGGCTAATTGGATGATCGATGACTGCTCCGCCAAGTTCATCAGCTCTGCTGCAGGACACGCTGCGCTGCTGCTGCTGCTGCTGCTGCTGCTGCTGCTTTAATGGAATAACCATTGGGTGAGAGAGGCTCGATCATTCCGTGTCTTTACATGAATTAATTTTTAATTCCCCTCGCCGATGCTGCCACCGCTGCGGTGTGCTCGCGCTGTGACACGCCGATGCTAATGAACCTCCAAGTAAATTCGAAAGTTTGCTCTCGTGTCTGTGACCTGTGCGATTCATCTGATTAGCTTGCTTTTGTTCGAGCCATCTCCTTCATTAATTTTTTTTCTTTCTCTTCCGCCCCCCGGCAACGAACAGCCCCATGCATTAATCAATCAATCACGCGGGAGGTTTTCAGATCTCGAGACTTGGACAAGCGAGGACGAAGAGAATCCTTTGATTTTTCACGACTACGGCAGCGCAATTTTCTTCGCACTCGCGTAGCTCGAGCACCAATAAACCAGCCGGGAGTATTGTGAAATCATTCGGATCTGTAATTGAAAGATCCAACCCATTGCGCCTATTGTCGTGGATGATAAATCGCATAACTTGGATTAAGTTGGTACGGCAGCAGCTTGCGCGGTCGCTAGCTAGCTCGCATTGCTGAATATCCACGCATCTTACGTCGGAATGGAAGCCGCTGCTGCTGCTTCTCAATTTACAATATTAAAGATCCACAAGACTCGCGTCGAGGCTTGGGGGGCCAGTGAGCTTTGGGTCTAAAGAGTAAGGGAGAGTGGGGGGGAGGGGCGAGTCGGGCGTGGGAGGAGGGCGCAAGGGGTTAGCTCACAATGTATGTTAAATATATGACCAGCACGTGAATGTAATACGGATTGTAAATCATGCGAACAATGTCTTAATGTCCCGGTCATGCGACGCCCACCCAACTCGGAAGACAACGAGGCAGCGTGCCTCGGCTCCTCCGCCTCCCGCGCCCTGCTCTAAGGAGAGGCTGCAGCCGCCTTTCGAATATTCAAAGGGATATAAATTAGTAGGCACACGCGACGCGGCCGCGCTGAAAGGGGAAAGACCTTCGGTGTCGAAATTTATCAATAATTAAACCGCGCGAATACGCAAGAGCCCACACGTGCACAAGCGCGCCAACGGCGGCCCAAGTATCCAGCATCCGGGCGCCATGCATTAACGACTCTTCCTCCGAAATTCGCTTATGCAGAGCTCATATTCAATTTCTTTCGATTGTCCGATCCAGTCGAGTGAGTTGCCAAGGGGGAGGGACCCGTGAATTCTCTTCGTGGAACGCACGAACAGTATATCATCAATGTATATGATGCCCAGGATGCCTGATCCGTGCAGGCTCGGAGGATTCATCCGCCGCGCCGCCGATACGAAAATTACCCCGACAAAATATGCGGCGCGAGAGAAATTCAAACGAGCATCGTCATCCCGATCGTCCCCGGACTAATCCAAATCGAGTATGCCGGAGGATCGAGGCCGGGCATCAAGCTGCCGAGTCAATAAAGAAAGCGATAAACAGAAATATTCCGCGCCGACTCGTAGCAGCTCAAAGCAAATCTCTTTTTCCCGTGGCAGCTGACGGGAAGCGCTCCGCTCGCTGGGAGAGGGGCAGACCGAAGAATGCGCTCCTCTCGTTTATGGCATTTAACTTGCAAATCCGTCTCCGCGCGCCGCCGAGGAAGCCGTGGCGCGCTCCGGCCGCCGCGACGCGTAGCCCCATGTGTGGAGCGAGGCCAGCCGTGCCTTAAGAACTATGCGCGAGGGACGGGCAAAAAGGAAGGATACACACACAGCCGACAAGCTGCGCGTGTCTCGGGCGCGTGCGAAAAATCCGACGAGAGAAAAGGTACCCGGCGAGAGTGTGAGGCTGCGCCAGCAGCTTGAAAGGGAGGAATGTCGCGTTAGCCAACCTTCGCCACTGAATTACACCGCGAGCCGAGCTTGAGATTGCAGTCGGCTAGCAAGTGTATGCCTGTCAATCCACTTTTCCCACGCTTTTCTCGTTGGCATTTTCAATCCTGTCGCGAAATTTGATTGATCATGGAGTAATATTGTTCATTCTGTTTATTTTCAATCCATTGAATAATAAAAAATATAAATTGCTGAAAATCACACATTCAGTGCTGTTGGATTAGTTGTGCACTTTGTTGTGAGTATATTCAATTGTGATTCATAACTTCTTCACTCCGCGTAGAATATCCAGAAACCGAAAACTGTGAAACCTACGAATGCTTCCATGTTTCAGGCAAGGCATTCAATCGTGGCGTGATAACTAAAAGTCTCGCGACGAACTCAACTCGTTCCTCATGAAACCGCAGTACTTTTGCGAAACGATATCTAAAAAGCCGCGGCGGCGGGTCGTAGTTCGGCGAAATCACAGCACTCCATAAAGCTGGGAAAAACATAAAAACGTATCGTACGTCAATACCCAGTGGGCCATACGTAAGAGCGCGCGGAGTCGCGTGAAAATTTCGCGCCGCGGCTCGTAATCTGCGGGCGCAGCATCGGCTGGCCGACATCCAGAAATGCTAAATAACGCGAGGGAGCCCGACTCGTTGCTCGTATCGAAAAGTGGGTGCGATCAGAAGCAGACCGGAGGAAAAAAACTTGGGCGTCGGCTTTACGACGTGCGCTGCAATTCCCTTTACGCTAGACGAATCCTCGCCGCTTTACAATACGCGCGCGCTCGCTCGCTCGCCGCGGAGCTAACGCGAAAATCCCCGAAGGAGTCGCGCGCGCAGTGGCGATAATCGATCGTAAAAGCAGACCGAATGGGCTGCCATTATGGCCACGGCCCGATGGCATGAATCAACGTAATGACCGTTTAGCTTCACTTCGTTAAAGGCGCCAAAGCCGAAACGCGTAAGCTCAAACTGAGTCCGCGCAGCGTCGCAACGCGCCGGATTTAATAACGTCGTTCGGCTGTACGCTGTGTACGTCTTTTCGCCTCAACTATTGAGCTGCTTGGGTGGACCGTGGCATTGAATAGGACTATTTCACAGGCTGAATCGCCGCATCGATTATGAATGGATAGCCACCAATTTTAGAGTAGCTGTCGTTCGAGGTTCTAGCACTGACGGGAATGAGTGGATCAAGTTCTTTGCATCTCAATGCTGGCTCAAAATGGGTTATGGAAAATGGGAACATGTCTTCCTTGATTAATCATCAGGAAGATCAATTGAAAATGTCAATACAAATAGTATTTGTAAATTATAACTCAAATTTAAGTAGTATAATCGGTGTTTAGAAAGACGTCATCGTTAATTAAAGTTAGAATTAGAAAATTTTTAATATTTTTCTGTTATCCTAATCTTACATTCATTCCACACAGGCTGTCTTTTGACATATTTTTTCGAAAGTTGTATCAATCAACGTTTTATTGTCCAAGGCCGAATTTTCCATTTCATTATTTTGATGATGAAAAGATACTAGAATAACAAGCGAGTGACATTTTCAGAATTCGTACTAATTCACTTATAGCTTATTTATCATATTAACACGACAGAATGAATCCGAGATGAGAGATACTCGCGGAAAAAATTCTCACGAATTATGACAATCTCATCCCCTGCAATTTCACTCCCCCCTCGGCGGGTTCTACAGCAGAAAGAAAAAAAACAATTTATTATCAATTCTCATGAATTTATTTTATCCTTACGATCCGGTATATTTCACAGGGAGCTCCTCTCGCATACAGTCTCCTTCTGGGCTTCCTTAAGACAAAACCGAGATGCTCGCGAGGAAGATCGCAAAGAGTCATAATAGCATAAATTTCCGCCAATAAATCCACGAGCTGCGGCAAAAATCCGACCCCCCCTCTCGCCCCCACGCGGCTGCTCCCCGTATCGCGAGCGCGAGCTGTTCTTCCCGCCGCTATGCGTATAATCGCATTCCCGCTTTAAATGTATTCACTGCTCGCCCTCCCATGACTCCGGCGGGAGAAGGTACAACCGCCACCCCCGTGTGTAAAACGCGTAACGGCTCGTACTACATACGCACTGGAGAGAGAGCTCGCATGAGTGAGACACCAAGAGAACTTGTTTTTCCCGAGAACGGTGATGTCTTTTGAAATCATAATCCAGGTTCTCCAACTCCTTTTTGTTTTCGAAATAGTTTTGTTAACAAAACTATTTCGATATTTAGAACCATGCGTTTTGCATTATAATCATCTTGTTTATGCAGTATGATTGAAAAATTCAGAAAAATGTGAAATATTGTTTGTGTACGGAACATTTATCATTTTATGAATTTGTTGCATAACGTTTAGAAAACTAGCTCTGGATAATAGAAAAAAGTGCAGAACATATGCTGACGCTTGGAGATGGGCAATGATACGTGGATTGATCAATCTGTCATAAGTTTGAGAGGTTGGTGAGAAAAAGACGATTCAACTGGGCATTAACCTCGGTTCAACACGTTTTCTCCTTAATCTTTTTCGGCTCACTGCTCTCTTAAGAATTCGGAAGAAGTATCTTAATCCCACCGGAAACTTTCAGTTTATTTGAAATTTCTAGGAGGCTGTTCCTTTTTTTTGGAAATTTGTGAGGTCTAACTAGCTTATATGTGCTGTATTTAAAGAATTTTATAGAAAGAAAAAAAATAAAATAAAGAGCAAAAGTTATAGCAAGTAAGCGAGAAATAAAGACAAGAAAAAGAAATTACAAGTGTATACAAAAAATTGTTCACGTTCCCAACATCATATATTATCGAATTAGATGAAGCTGATTTCGTAATGGGTGGTACGAAAAAGAGTTACATGAAATATGGCTTGGGAAGTCTTTGAGACAATTAAGTAGAACGCTTGCAAAGGTTTAATGTGAAATTTACAGTCGATTTAAAATGCTATTTAAATGCATATTTCGTTCGAGACTAAATTTCTAAAGTCAAGGTTCTACTAAGATTAGGGGGCTTGTATGCAGATGAAAATTAAGACACCGGGAAAGGATTGTAAGCCAAGAAAGTATTTTGCGAACACATAAATTTCCCCGCAATTTAAGCTCTTTTATGATCATCTTCAGAAAACATACATTTTCATCAAGAACTTTTCGATAACAGCATGTTTATCCTTGAAATATTTCTGTGCAATACAAATAAAAATAAGGTTTGAAGAAATTCCCAAATTTTGTTGGAATTAAATTTATTATTGGACATAGGCCTTGAAAGGTTTCACTTAATTTTTCGCAGCCCTGCGGGATCAGTGTAGACAGAAATACCCACGCTTAGATTCTCATCGAGATTATCAAAAAATTCCTAACTTCACGAAATTATTGAACTGTCATTCGAGATACAAGTGTTTATAGTCGATAAAGACAATAACTCTCAATTCTCTTACCATCAACATTTTCTTAACTCGAAATAATATATTCTCAGTGACATTAAAAAGTTCATAACATGCAGCAGATTGAGAAGAAATTTTTCTGAATCAAAAAAAAAACTATATCGCACTGATCAATTATGGTTGGGATTCTTTCAACAACTCCACTAAATTTTGGGTTCAATATATTCGGAAACACGGTAGTAATTATAAAACTCATCTAATATGAATGTGGAAATTTGCTTGAAACGGTCGAGACTAGCAAGTGTTGCCGTCGGGAGTTCCTTGCAGCCATTGTTTTTTTTCCGGCAGGCAATTTCATACTTGTAAATAGGCGCCGTGAAAGGAACGGTGAATAAGTAAATTAGGCCGGCCGACGCGCCTGATAAGAATTTCCCTCTGCTGGCGCTTCCTTCTTTTTTCCGAAGCGCCGACTCCAGGGGAATTGAGACATCATCAAGCGACACTCTCGCGCTCGTTCACTCGTTTTCTCCTCTCCTCCACCCTGACCATCTCGTTCCGCCAAAGTTAATACTCTCTCCCCGTACTCGAGCATCCCCCCCAGCGTTTTTTCCCGCCGCCTCATCCTTTGTTTCGTTTTCATGAGATTTTTAAATAGCTCGGACGAGCTTTGAGCGAGTCCCGAAGTGTATATACATGTATAGCCGCGAGAAAAGACGCGAAGCCCCGGACGATTATCGTTTTAGGCGGTAGCGATGCCGACGCTGCTCTTGATTTCACCCTTTTGAGCGGAGAGGATCTTTCAGAGAGGTGCCGGCGAAATCGCCGTTCTTAATTTCTTTAAAACGCTCAACAAATACGCTCGATGAAGTCTTGGCGCGAACGAGCGAGCGAGAGAGGAACTGCTCGGGGGGGACGAGATGGAAGATAAGGAGCTTCGCAATATTCATTAACTCAAACACTTTGTGATCGTTACTGCGGAAAATCTTTATTTCCTTCCTCTAGCCTTTCTTTTCCCCCTTCCTAGCCCATGAGATATTAAGTAACGGGTGGAGAGGTATGAAAAATGTATTTCTATAGTTCCCAACGGGCATTTTTCATCAAGGGTAGAGGCGCGGGCCTCCGGTTTAATTATTTTTATGAATAAAAACTGTGAGAAAAATGAACAATCCTACGTATATACATGTATATATAATATAATTGAAATGATCAAATCAAAATGTTCCAAATAATTCAAGAAAAATAATCAAACTTGTGAAACAGTTTTCATCAGAAGATGTTTCGTTGATCAAGCTTTACACAAACCATATCAAAAGTAATGGTTACGAATAGTAACGTCTCCGCTGCACATGAGAATGTATATCCCGAAAGAAAAGTTCTGCGACAGATTAATTCTGAAAAACTCATATAAAACAATTATGTATTCAGTAGGATTGCAGCATGCTCTCTCTGTATGACCAGCAGCGCAAAGTCCATATCTAACGTCAATTGAATTTTATTTCTCAACTTTCTACGACTCGTAGTCGATACTCGAAGGCAATCAACTTGAAATCAAAATCGATTAGAGAAAGACGCGGAGAGGCTATATCCGGGCACCCCCGGTGTAGCAAGTAGCGACGGGGGAGGAGAGCGGAATCGGCGAGGGTGATCCGGAATCCCGAATTTGTATCGTTTTGTCGTACTTCAGAGCGGACACTATCCTAAGGCATCGCATTATTGCTTTTATGGCCAATAAAGGCGAGCCGGCCCCTTTCCAGCTTACGCACGCGACGCACATAAGGTCCGTTACTGCTGTGGGAAGGTGTCGCGATTGGTTTTTCTGCGGCGGGATATAGTTCGGGGAGTCCCCGGTCCTGTTAACCCACTGGACGCCCTCCGGGAGACGGGAAACTTTGTCTGTTTTTGTTTAGAGAGAAGGAACAAAAAAAAAGGAAAAGTCTAAGGTTTCCCTCAGGAATTCGAAAATTTTCTCCGTGTGCTGCGGGAATTCCGAGTCGCGCGGCCCGATGAATCAAGTTTTTTTTTCCCTCTGAATCGCGAGGAAATGGGATGTGATTGCCGACTGGAGATGAACTCGACGCGACGCGTTTTTGTCCTTGCCAAAATCTAATGGGTTTATGTTGGAGGGCTTTCTGCTGCGAGAGCGAGGTGGTGAGCAGGGTGGCGATCGTCCATCGAAAGGGTTGCAATATCAGTGTAAATTACAAGACGCTAGGATTAACCAAGATAAAGGAAAAATTGATCCTCCAACCAAATTACGTCCCGTCATTTGATATAACGAATTAGAAATTCTGACCGTGAAATATAACTACCGGGAAAATATTCCAAAATTGAGTTGCTCGCGGAGTTCCGCATGATAAATATCTCCCTTGAACCACAAAAACTTGTATATGCTCCCATTCAAGTTTGAAGTATCCGAAAACAAAGAAAAACGGACAAGATAAAGAGAAGAGCGGCTGGAAATTTAGCGGAGATATATGTATAGTGGAGCTCGGGCGCGTGACTCAACTACGTCGAAATTCAGCACAACCAACGTTTCCTCGGGCATTCAGCGGCTCTCTCTCTCTCTCTCCATTCTCTACTCCTTTCTCGGCGGCTCTCTTCTCTCCCAGCACGAGTTTCGGCCCGTAGGAAGTTCGCATCGGAACGAAGATAACCAACACTCCACACCTCCCAATCGTATCTGTCTCATTTTGGTGCTCTCTTCTCCCAGCCTCGCCCCGCCTCGCTCCGGTGTCTCCCTTGACTCCGGAGATCCACTGCAGGGGCTGCTGCACGCGCGATGACACTTGGTTACGACATTAGCGGCGCTTCGTCCCCCCTACCCCTCCCCCCAACCCCCCAGCCGTCGGCGCGCTATCCGCACTTCGTCAATGTCACGCGAGCCTTCACCGACACTCGGGCGCGGCCGCTCCCGCCGCCAAGATTGCCAGTACGAGCGATGAAGAGAAACAGCGAGAGAGAAAGAGAGAGAGAGAGAGATAGAGAGAGAAAACGAGCCATCTCGCACGAGAAAAGTATGCACGATTTTGGTGAATGCGGAGCAAGAGATAGAGAGGACGATGCTTTACTTGTAGCTCCCGGCAGGTCTTGTTTGATCGAGTTCGCAAAAGTTATGAACTAATTGAGAATAAAACCTGCGCTGTCTTCAACATTTTCAACCTAGAATCCGATTAGTCATTGTTGGGTACATTCAGGATTCATCAGAATATTACTTATTATGATGTACTTAGATAGTATTTTTTGATACCAATGTAAAATATACGATCGTGTACAAAGGTGTGCAAAATACACACTCGAGTGTGAGAATCATTTTACTATTCTTTAGGATACTTTATTATTATACATGAACTAGAGATGAGAAATGAAAGTGCCAGCATGATTAACACATAAATTAGAGACCGTCATCGAAGCCTACTGGTACTGTAACAAGAGACTCCCGACCAATTCATGCCTTCGATTATCCAATAGAGTTGTCGAGAGCAAAAAAAGACAGCCGTGGCCGCGGTAATAACTCAAGGAAATGTGGACTATCAAAACGCAGCATATTCCCTATCGGCACCCGTGCCAGTTGTAGCGGACCCTCGATATCTCGCTCTCTCGGCCGCTCGATATAAATCTCAAAACCAATAAATCGCCCGGGCGATCCCGACGTTATTACGTAAATCATTAATTCTCAGAGGTATATAAGCTCGCCTGCCTCTCCTCTCGAAGGTCTGAAAACTTGGCGGCCCTCTTCTCCCCCCCGAATCTTCAGAAGTCGCGCGAAAATACCCACGCACTCACACGGAGTAACAGCTGAACGAGTGTACGTCTGTTTCCGTGTCGACGCAGCAGAAACACAGCTCGGGAAACGTAGCGCGGGGCCCTAGTGATTTACGTTGCCCAAGGGCGATAAGTTGGCCGCCCCGGCAGTTGGCCCTTCTCGGTATATAGGCTCGCCCGCTCGCTCGATCGCGCCACTCTCGTGTAATAGGAGCCGCTCTGATTCCAATAACCATGAATCTATCAGACGTCAAAACGCAATCTCCACCTGAAAGCCTGCCGCCGGCAGTCACACATGTGTGGCCCCGTGTATACATATCGAAAACGCAAAAGAGAGAGAGAGAGAGAGAGAGAGAGAGAGAGAGAGAGAGAGAGAGAGAGAGAGAGAAACCACAAATCTCACGGTATCTGAAAGCGCAATCGTATATCTTATGCGCGCGAGCGCGAGTCGATGAATGTGTGTATATGCCTTATTTACGCGACTTTCGTCGACGGCGGAAACGCAAAGGAGGAAGGGAGATTAGAATGTAAGGGCTGGCTCGGCCCCCACTCGGCTGTACAACAGCGCGCGGCTCGAATTTGCGGGGCTCGACCGAAGGGACGAATTCCCAATTGTTCCGAGATCCGAATTTCACGTGGGAGCGCGCGTGTGTTATCGTGCGCGCGGACTTTCGATATCTTACGCTTACCCGGCGGCTCAGCCGGTCCTGGCTGCGGGCTATTGTCTCGCCGAGAGACGGAGGCGCGACGACGGGCGCGTAACGAATTTTCCACTCTGACGGCATATATTTTGGCCGTACGCGTAGTCTTTTCAGTATTGTCAACCGGATCGCCATTCTATACACTCGCACTTTTGTTCGGGATTTAATGAGAAATGGGCTAACTGTTCGAAACTTGTGTTAAATAATGTTTTACCCAAAAATCCCTGATGCATAATGAGAATTTATGCAGGGAGCAGAGTCCCGTGCTGGAGTATAATTGACAAGAGCTGATTATTGGTCGATAATTTTTCCCCTTGGTAAATTGAGTCGTGCAATATTGTCAAATTGTGAATATGAACAAACTTTGGTTTTATTTCTCGTTTCAACAAGATCACGCTGACATGGTGTATTGCGACCTTTGGTTCACCGAATCTTTTAGGTCTGATATACACGATATACCGAAAAATGAGGAATGTATTTTTGCATATTGTTGAAAGGTCCGTTATTAGCATGGTTGTGTTCATACGTTGATTACATTCATCAGGTTGCAACATTTCCGAGAAAAGTAGTAAAGGAAACAAATACTTGTTTCGTATATGATGACGATAAAAAAGTGTGCGTTTGATGTAGGAAAATTTCAAATGAAACATTCCTCCGATAATAGACGTAATTTTTTGAAAATCCGTTAAATGTTTCCGAAAGAACGAGCAATATAATTAATATGTTTGTGTCTATAATCATATAATCTCATTTTTCTCGATACAATTACCTCTGAACATAAACAAGTCCATCAAAACGACACTAATTTAACTTTAATTCCAATTACGAAAAGCGATTGGATCGTAGATGCATCACATGGAAATTGTGAGGCTATTGAAAAATATGATTGCGATAATAGTGATTCAATTTATACCTGTAATATAACATAATAACTCGAAAATGATTCAGCGATTTTCGTGAGATTCGCTAGACACGAATGGAAACGGAACAAAAATTTGGCCCGACTCAATGCGCACATTGATCACTGCTCTTGTTCGCCCTTCAGTCACCACCTCAATTAGGAGGAAAAAAGGCTAATCAATAACTATCGAAAGTTTTGCGCAAGGGCAAGAAGCTCGCAGCCGAGTAAATTATAAGGAAAAATCAAGAGTCAACGCCTCGGGCAGAGCAACCATTAATAACACTCAATGCTGTAACGGGCGCGGCGATATCAACAGAGCGAACGGGCGCTCGGGCAATTAGCGCCCAAACGATAAGGTTCCAGCGGCGATAACCCGCTCTAATAGCTCGACACTCGCGCGCGCGTTGCCCAGAAGACTTGGTTTCAGCGGCACGGGAATGGAGACTCGGTGCGAAAAGACGAGCGGGAGGCGACGCGCAGGGGTTGAGCTCGCGCGCGCGCGCGAGACGAAATGAGGGATGGTGCCAATGACAGAGCTAACGTCTGTACAAATGAATGCACGCTAAGGCTTTGACACGCGATAATTTATCACGTTATCCGAGGCCCCCTTCATTTCCCGCCGCGTCTCGCGAGCCTCGTCCCGGTCGTGATTGCGACAAATATAAATAAGCAGCCGCTCCTCAATCTCCGCGCAGACGCGCTCGGCAGCGTCGCCACGGCTTACGCGAGATGATCGTAATCCCCGAAGACGCGCCCCCCCCCCGTGTGTGTGTGCGCATGTGTGTTATTGCGCGCGGTGGATACGTACCACCGATAACTTATCGGGTTATCGCGGCTCGGTGCCCTGAAAAATATTCGCGAATCAGTCTTCGCGTTTAGACGAGCTGCTGCAGCTGAGAGGATAGAAAATCTGATTGAGCAATTGATGCATCTGCTCGCGATAAAACTTCCCGTGGGCTTTTTGCGTATGCTCGAAAGTGGCGTGATGTAGCCCTGACAAAGGATCGCGGTGGAACAGAGGGAAGAGGGACGCGTACAAAGTTGTTTTGAAATTCAACGGGGAAAAATCATTCTCCCGTCTAGCCCTGAAATAAAATTTCCGAAATTATGGCCCATCATTTTCGAATTTCTCAACTCTATCGAACGATTGTATATATCTCTGCTGAACCTCGAAAAGTCTCATCAAGAACGGACGTTTTTGAGATAATTTTGAGTAGAGCAACTGCTCGGCCGACTGCTTTTTGTTGTGGCGAGGGATGGGGGGGGGAGAAGGGCACAAAGTTACCGCTGCACCACAATAAACATTGCAGACAGTTGACTGAGGTTACAAACACGCTCAGATATTTCTCGGCCTCCTCTCCTCTTCTCTACCCGGTAAAAGTTGCTCAAACTTTGTATAATCATTTTCGTGGAATGTCCCGCCTGCGCGAGCGAGCGAGCGAACGAGCGAGCGCTTCTTTCCTTTCTTTTTCATCCGAGCCACCCTTCCAGCGCGTTTTCTCGTCTTTTCGCTCTCTGCAACGCTGCTTCTTATCTTGCGAAATTCTTGCTCGCCTCGCCGTGGAAAATATTCTTCTCCTCCCCCGCTTGCAATCCAGGCAAACTCTCCCTTTTTATTCGCCGCAGAGGAAATTTTTCAAGTTAATCACCTGGTGCTAATTCGAAATATGAAAACGAACGCTTGATACAAAACGCTTCTTCAACTATTTTCTTGTCTAACTTCTTGCCTCTGAAAATCAAATCGTGTCCATTACCTCTAAAGGACAGATATTATCTTCTGTTCAATTTCAGCGAACATGTTAATTTAAGCGCAGACACCAAAAACAATGTCGAATGAGAGAGACGAAAGGAGAAAAAGCAAGCTTTAGACGGAATTTCCATTTGATCTCCTCAGAGATCAATAGCAATTATACTCTCTAAGACTCGAAGTCTAATTAATTTGTATTCCATATACATATATAGATGGAACTGATTTCTCTCGATGATCCGAGACGCCGGCCGATGGTTTGCACCCACTCATACTTTGGACAATGGATTTTGCCTCCGCTCATTACTATCGAAAGGAGAAAGTTTCCCACCAGAGATTACCAAAATTCATCGGCATCACTAATGAATGCCCTCTCGAGCCTCGACGCAGGCCTCATTTCGCTCGCTCCACCTCTCCTCGGCCGCCCTCTCATTCGGATTTTTAATCTGCCACGCGTCGATTAATAATACATGAGTCGGGCGAATTTATTCAGTGGCGGTTGGCTGTTTACACTTTGCATCAAATATGCAGGTGTCGCGCGCGCGCACGCTCGAGCCGTGTTGTAATACCCCCCCGAACAAGAGCCACACGGCGAGTGTATTTTGTCGTCTGCGGATCGCGGCACTGGGCAAAAGAGAGGAGAAGAAGCGGTTCGAGGCTATAGGCTAGGACTCGAGAGGGGGAGGATGATTAGACGAGACAGCAAAGACTCCAGGAGCTTGGGTTTATTAACGATATCGCACGAGCGCGGAGGAAGCCCCGGCAAAAAGCCGCCTCGATAATTGACGGTGTCGTGCGAAAAACGAGGCTGCTGCTGCTGCTGCTGCTCCTCTTCTTTTTCCTCCGGCGAGCTGGTGCTCTTCCTTTTTTCCCCGCCTCGCCCGTCATTCCCCGTGTAACGATCGCGTGACGCAAAATCATACTCGTACTTGCCCCGGCTCGCTTAATATCTTCCTTCCCCGTCCAATGGATACGTACGACCCTGCTACGCCGAGGATTTGTGCTTACTTCATACACCTGGTACCAGTTGCGATGATGTGAGGATTTATGAGAGATGTTGATGATTTACAAGACAGTGGTTGCATTATTTTTCTATCTATAATGGGTACCCTGAGAAGATCCTATTTACTATTTCAAAATAGTTGAGAAAAAAAATAGTAGTCGTTAATACATTAGTATAATACTTCACTATGTACATGTAGCGAATACTCTATGAATATGATAATTTATTCTAGTAATGATTATTATGTTTTGGATAGTGAAGTTTACTGACATCGCATGGCTGCTACGCTATTGTACTAAAAAACATAGTAAGAATATAATAAGCATTACTGACTTTTCTTCTCAGTGCAGACTTATTCACTACACCTTCAGAGCGACGATCACTTTACTGTAAAAATTGAAATTCTTCACTAGATGAGCCGATGCTAATGCCACGAATACATCATTTTCATTTCGCTGCATCTTCATAGTAGGTAATTTCTTTAAAAAATACTGACATCAAAATTAGCGGTGACAAGTGTGTCTCCAAATATCAAGTATTTCAAGATAAGCCACGGAATGAATGATCGTATCGTCTGGAACTTTTCTAATCGAAGATTTCTCGATCAAAAATGGCACAACAAGCGAGTCGATCGTAGCAAATAAACTCGCGATTGGGAATATTTGTATATACGTACGTGTTGGAGTGAACCTCCCGAGACAAGCATAATTAGTCTTGCAGGCGTCGCGTCCCTTGCCGCAGCTCTCCTACCGCGTTCTGTTCTTTTGCAAAGCGGACGAACGAGCGGGCGCGAACGGAGGATCCATCTCTAGCACTCTTGCTTGGTTGCTTGCGCCCGCCGCGACAAATATGGAATTTGCATATAAATCGGGTACTTCCATCTGTGGCCCGGCGCTCCGCGTGATACAGAAATGAAGAGCGAGAGAGCGAGAGAAGAAAGCGCACTCGCGCGAGGGAGAAAGAGAGAGAGCGAGCGAGCGAGGCGGGCTGGCGTCTCCCATTTCCTCCTCGGCGGAAATACTAACCTCCAGATATTATTAATAACCCGAGATCAGATCGAACTCGTCTCGTGTCCCTCCCCGCCTCGCCGCTCCTCCCACACCCCGGCCGCCCCTCTCGCGCACCCGCGCGCGTCTGGCTCTCGTGTTTGCCGCGAGTGGAGCCGCTTCCTCCGAGAGGTATACTCGGGCTCGCAGGACCACACAAAATCAATCTGCCATCCGTTTGCCGAGGGACTCGCTTTTTCTCGCTCCTTTTCGCTGTCTTTGCTCGGGCAGGAGCGAGTGCCACCACGGCCACATTTAAATTCAATTCCCTATCTTGGCGCGGGAGCGCCGAGCGAGCGAGTTTATCACGTTTGGGACCAATTTGGGGGCGAGGCTCGCGTCCAGGGTATGACGGGAGACGCCGTACGCCACCTCGCGCGGCTCGCACCTCCGTGGGCCGCTGCCTCGAGCAACGTGATTCCCATTCCCGCGGAGGAAAACCAAGTGTGCGCCGTGTGGTTGGCGCTCGCGAATGTCTTTTTTCAGCTGCGGGCTAACTCGCTCCCGGTTTTCCACGAGATCAAACGCTTCCGATTGCTTAGATCCAGCACTCGGATTCGAGTGAGAATCGAGTTAGCTGTGATGAGGATTGAAAACTGATGTCAATTCATTGGTACAGTGCTTGCATTAGATTAGTCCATCAACATCTTAGACCTTCACACCCACTAATCAAGACTCATTTATAAAAAATTTCCGGAAAAATATTAAAAAAAAATAAACATCGAGACTGGCCGGAGTTCCTTGGAAAAATCACAGTAAAATAAACTTGTTTCATTTAATATTTAGTAAAATGCTTTGCTGTTCGATAAAAATTCGAATTTTATATTCTTGTCTATATACTTCTGATTTGAAATGATACTCGAGTTTATTTTCTATGATACAGCAGATGTTCTCACAGAGTATAATATTTATATAAAGTAGATGGATTTATTGCTGATAATCTCTGAACATACATTTTTGATTCGAATAAAGTTGCACTCACATAAATTATCAGTTGACTATTGATTGTTATTCATCTTAAGTTATTGATCCCATACGAATGAATAATAAGTTGAATGGCAATCGTGATATGAATAAAAAATCTGACAATCATTGTTTCACTTGATCTGGTTTTCTCCACTTGAGAGAAACAGCTTGTTTTGCCGAGACGGGTCTCTCTATAAGAGGCCTACGCTTGCAAAAAGTGAGAATTTAACGAGAAATCGAGACAGCTCGAGCCTGGGAACAAAAAGAAAGCCGCTTTGTAAGGCGATACCTCTTAGCGGCTCCTAGCATTTTTAATCGGCAAGATAAATCGTTTGATTCAATTATCAGGGTAGTCCGCGCCAAAAGGATCCTCGCCCGTGAGAACGAGGAGCAAAAAAGCCAGGACTCTTGGAGTGGTCCGACTTAAAAGCCGCGGAGCTGCACCCGTAAGAGGCTTGAAAATGATTAAGATGTCGTGATCGGCCATTGTTGTCATTCCCTTAACCTTTGCGTATTTTTACATCTTTCCGGCTCGCGTAATCTCATTAAAACAGACCCGTATTTGGGACATATTGTTTGCGTACTCTGGATGAAAAATACCAGATTTCTTTCATCATTCTTTCGCTATGTGTCACTGCAGCCTCAATTCAAAATTTACATTAGCTATCCGTGCCAAGCATATAATTATTCTGGATATCTCTTAGTTTCGATGGAAAATACTACATCTTTATGAAATATTTCAAATAATAATAATAATATAATATAATCGAGACATCTAGCGTAGCGTTGTTTGTATTTGTTAAGACTTATCAAGTTATAGTTTGTTGATTGGCTGAAATAGTAACTATTTCATCGATACTGTGAGACCAACTGAATGAAATTCCGTAGTCTAGCGTTAAGCTAGCTACACAGTGGATAATTGGTCTTGCAGTGCATTAATAATAACAAGCCTCGTTGATTTTTTCTCTAATCAAGAAACTATTGTAAAGAAGACTTCTTCCAAGTATGATAAAGAAAATAATTGTCGCGGCGAGACTTTTGAAGAAATTATTACATCAGATAAGTAAAAATATTGATTAGTTACAAGATGAGAATATAAATCCAATCATAACCTATGAAAAGAGATACTCTATTGGAATTTGTATTTTTATTTCCGGAGATTCTTTGCTTCATCAATGATGCGAAGCGAGTAGACCGATTGGACAATGCGGAGGGCCAACTGGAGACGTGAGTCATAAGTCTGTCCGAACTACTTACTCCAACTACACACGTACAGCTACACGGTCAGCTTCTCTATATAAAGTCTGGCATTGGATTTTGCCAGACTTTTGCAAGACTTTTTCCAGACTTCGAGTGCCAGACATTTGTTTCTACACGTAAAAAAAAAAGTCATGGAAATAGATAAGATAAATGAAGCGTACTCCGCGGCACATTCTTCCGTTTGGAATGGGCAGTTTCTAAAATTATATTTTTTGTTTCCTTCGACGCCGATTTATTACAATGAAGAAGAAAGTAGCAAAGAAAATTATAGAGGCTCCCTTTATGAGCGTCTGAAATAACTTACCGATGTGTTCGTTATTTAGAAAAAAGTGTCGGTGGCAATGAGTGTGTGAGGGAAAGGGAAGGCGAGAGAGAGTGAGAGAGAGAGAGAGAGAGAGAGAGAGAGAGTAGACTAAAAAAACGCTGAAAATAAGAAGTGTCTGCGATGGTGGATGAAAGCGAGGGTCTTCCCTTATTTTTATCGTTTTTCCGAGGGAATGAATATTTAAGGGGAGAAAGCTTAATCTGCGCTCGGGGATTCAGCGCAGAAGACGCGCGGCAGCGTATCGCAAAGTAGCCGCCGCGCCGCCAAGCAGCCGAGCTCCCTGCTCCTCCGGCTCGTTTTGCCTATGCTCCGCGTATCGCTGCCACACGCGCACGCATATGGAAAACAGAGCAGCTCCCGAAGCTTTTCATGTTTACTTGAATATTTTATCGCTATTATCGGCCCGACCAAAGCTATGAGCCTACTGCTTCCTCTCGCACTGTCGCGTACAAATTTAATTGATAAAGTATTCATGTAAGTACGTTTTCCCCTTTCACAATTCATTATCAAATAAATTTCTAGGTCGATTGAAAATATTTTTATGATGTAGTACATCTCGATAAAGTGATATTGGTGGAAAACAGACTGCTTGATGTCACTGTAGCGAAACAATTGTTGTGTACGAGACACAAAATGGCACAACACGTAAAACTTGGTAAACAAAAGTAGTTGTAATGCAAATTGCTCTGATAAAAGAAAAACTCGATTGTATCAATAGTTGTCATGGCTCAATTCCATTTCGTAGAATTAATATTGAACCTGGTATGGAGCAATAATAACGACAAAATGATATTACCGATTCAATTGAGATGTCACAGTTGACCTATAAATTTGCCAGTGATAGTTGATCACGTATGGAAATGCATCGAAAATATGGTGCTCGGAAAAAGGAAGGCGAATGAAAGAGCGATCGGCGCCAAAGCAACCCTTTCCTCTCTGCTCTCGGTCGGCTATTCTCCCGTACGTCGCGCAGCACTCGCTACATAAGCATTTCTCAACTTGGTCGAGGCAATAAAAGAGGGTACATAAAGCAGCAACAACGCCTCTTCCGGGGCATAGTTTCATTGTAATAAAAAAGCCGAGCCGGCGTTGGCGTCGCGCAGCGAAGACGCAAAAAACAAAATCAACGAAAATGAAAAAAAAAACGAGAGAGAAAGAGAGACGGGAAATGAAGGAGGAAGAAAATTTTAGCCGTGTTGTCCGTAAAAACCAATAAAGGTCGGGAGATAGGCATACCACGTTCGTGGAAGTTTCGCGAGCGGCGGTTGCGGTGTGGAGCCACGCGCTCTCTCACACATGTACACCCGTATGTGTAATACACATACATACAAGCTCACGCGCATCGCAGGCCAGCTGCCGAGTTCTTTCTAAAACAAACCTCCACTGAAAGAGTGGACTGTACGTGGAGAAGAGAATGAGAGAGGGAGAGAGAGAGAGAGAGAGAGAGAGAGAGGCAGATAGAGGGGTCGGGGGGAAGTGGTAAAGAGGGAATTTGCAAGGGAAAAGCGAGGCGCTCGGTGTCAGAGGGTCGCTCTCTGGTTTTATACTTCATTCAAGTATGGATGGGTGTATATATGCTGTACTGGGCTTCGGCTTTCGCTACGCCGTGTATCTCTTCTGGTCGCGCGTTCTCGCCCTTTATCTGCTCTTTCGCTGGCCTTTTAACTCGGAGCTCACCGAGGCTAATGATTTTTCGGATCTAACGCTTGTATGCATATGTAGCAAATGCTTATCCACAGAGCTAAAGTCCTGACTGAATGCCCTCACACTCGGTAATTACGCCCATCTCATGCTACGGACTCTGAGTATTTATTATTTTCTAACTAAAAGGGCAGGATACATCGTCTGTCCCATCCAAAACGTGAGGAAAGCTGATTCCGAAAAGGGGCATTCTTGTTTAAAAGATATTATCAATTCATTTTTTCCTTAACATTTGATTCATCTTTGTTATACTCGACTCGAATTTCTTCTTCCTCCAAATTTCTCTCCAATTTGAATTATCAAGTATCAATGATTTCCAATTCTTCGTGTGAATTACAAGAGACGTTAATTTTATGAAATACCATGAAATAGTAGACAAACTATCAATGGGTATTTTTATGATTTTTTATAACTTGCCCAACCTCATAGACTGAAAATTACGGTTGACATCGTAGGTAATGACTTTGATATTGACCGAATAAATTATGCCGATCGCAGTACGTCTTGTCAGAGAACAGTATGTGATCTCTCGTAATTACGAGCTAAAGTTTATCCGGAGTATTAAAAACTTTGAAACGAGAAGATTCAGGGGAAACAAGCTCGTAAAAAACTGTATGCCCACTAAACTTGATAAAAATTAAAACCGTCATAATTAAAATCGCATAAGCAAGTCGGTTTACTTCGACCGGGCTGCTTCCCTCCTCCTTTGTGCTGTGGCCACATCCGCTTAAATTCGAAACAAAAAAGGGAGCACAGATAAAAAAGCAGTGGGCTGGGAAAGCGCGCCGGCAGCAAATGCGAAAGCGCGTGTGCGTGTAAGGCTGGCGAGGAGGCGCCCGTACGCGGCAGCCTTTTGCTTGGCCAAATAACGAAAATACCTTTACGAATTAAATACACGCGCGCACGCGGGCGGACAAAAGCCACTGGCACACTTGGTGAGTTCCATCAAACCACAGTCTCCCGCCAAAATATTCTCCGCGCAACAAAGGCCAAGCCTACTGCCGCCCCGATGGGGTAAACTCGACCTCGTTCTGTCTCTTCTGCCTCGCATTCTTCTTGTCCCTCTTTTTCACTTTCAACAAATAATCACCAGTTATTTATCACGGAATTCTCAGAGAAATACTCGTTAATCAGGAAAAAAGGTAAACGTTTCTTTTTGTTGATATCTCTGTTGAAAATGACATGAGTATGGATCAATGCTTCGATATGAATATAGAGGAGACTTTCTACACTATATAGTGTTTTTCTATACTATAAGTTTCTTCTTCTATACTATAAGTGGGACCCATCACTTTTGCGTAAATTAATTTGGTAGACTTGAATTGATCAACTGTTTCATAACCGTATTTTACTTACTTAGGTAAATTCCCACGTGATAACACCAGAAGTGAGCATCAGCTCTTTGCACACAACAGTCATTGAAAAATTCAATGCACGAAAGGGTGAGCTGTGGCCCGAGCACTGGGTACAAAAAGACAGCGAGACATTTGAGTGCGTGAAAAAAGAATGCTAAAGAGCTGGTACAGGTGGAGGATGAGGGTAAAAAAATAGCGACGTATTAAACGCAAACAAGGGTTAGCTACTCCGCGAGGGTCTTTGGTACAGTCAAGTGAGCAAGAGAGAAAGAGAGAATGAGAGGCAGCAAACAGGCGCGGTAAAAACGGGGGAAACGGGAAGAAAAGAGAGCGGTTAAGGCAGAATCGAGCCAGTGCCGCGAAAAAAGGCACGAGCAGCCAGTCGAGGATGAGTTCGAGGGTTAGACAGAGAAGGGTTAAGGAGGGAGGATCGTTTTAGAGTTACTCTCTCTCTCCCTCCCGCTCTTTCTCTCTTTCTCTCTCTTGCGCTCAGTGATCGCACGATACTTTTTAATTTAGTAAAAATGCGCATTCGAGCGGTCGAGTGGCTCCCACGAGGGGCGCCGTGCGGCAACAACGTCAAGGGGGGCACGAGTCAAGGATATCTCGAGACCAATAACGAATGAAGTTTCTTATTGCAGGATGGAGAACGCTGACTGGACGATGTTCATTTTTTTCTTAACGCTGGAAGATCATTAGGATATCTGTTACGAGCTGGGATTATCATTGATGAACGAAAGAAAAGAGTCTTGATAAATTCACGAAAACTATCTTCCAGTGCAGACTGCAGAGTAAACGGAGAGAGATAGTAGGTCAGATGTTAATGGCGTGAAAATAATCGGGCGACCAATCCTAACAAAACTCTTTGAAATACTTTTTGGGTACTTGAATAAGCCATATATACAGCTATTCAGTCTAATGTTTCGAATTGCCGGAGATGTTCTCAATTAGTTTCGAATTCATGCATCGTACAGTATATCTATACATATATAACGTTTTAGATGTAGATATACTGCACGTGATATAAATCAAATATTATTTATCAAATATCTTGGAGAAATCGAAATGTTAGACTGAATATCTGTATATATGGCTTATTGAGGTACCCAAAAAGCATTTCGGCAAGTTTCAACGCGATTGGTGATGAGCTTTCCTAGTAAGTATTAGAAATATCATCGTATTTTCTAATGAATACTTTTTTCAGAACTTTGATTGAAATTTGAAACGGGCGATAGGAGTTTGCGAAGCTCCCCGAGAAAACCGAGACTAAAGGAAGTGTTTCGCCCAGTAGGGAGCGATGTAATGTAGATGGTTAGACCGCGAGGTTATAGAGTGTAGATAGAAGATAATTTGAAGTAAGTAACCACGACAAATTCCAATATCTGCAGAAATATGCAGAATGGCGGCGGTTCCCGTCTCTCTTCCTACCGGCCATGACGTTCCTTGTGGTCGTCTCTAACCTTCATCTTATTATGCGGGGAAACCTCACTAAGGTTACTGAACGCCGCACAGCTTAAATCGTCTTTCCCTTACATTCTTGTATTTTCAAACAAGGCTCAACTAAATATTTTGATTTTTTTCTTTAATATATAGTCTTTTAGTAACTCGGATAAATTTCAACGAATTTCGGTCTAACGTTTCATTATTTTTTCCTCAAGGTACACCGATTATCATTTTTTTTCCTATCATTTTTATTCATTCCAGAGCTGCAGACCTTATTAAGGTATTCCGCTCTGGAGTATTGCAATAAGATTCGCTCGAATTATGTGAACATTTGAAGGGCAGACGTCAAAGGACATTCGACTTTGTAAGAGTTTGTATTTTATCCAGAGCTTCGAGGTTTTTATCATGGATTACAATTTCTACAATCCATTTCGAAGATTGATTTTATCATAGCTACGATATAGATCGTATCTGACCAACGTTCTTCGTGAAAACTAATTCCAAGTTAGTGAAATAATTTCCAATTGCACTTTTTAAATAAAATCGAGAAAACGATCTATGTACACCATACTGAACAGTAATTTTGCGTAATTGAAAATTCTGAAAATTCAAGTTATCCTTTGAGCGAACTCAATACGACGGCATTGATTCCGAAAACCAAGACAATAATCAGATCTGTGAAATAGCTATTCTCATCTTTGCAGCTCGCCGTCTTTTATTTTTCACTCCTTCGCACTGTTGAGCGAGAGCGAGAGCCACGCTGCGCTGTAGAATAGCCGAGGCTCTCCCTTCGCTCCTTGCCAATCCCCGATTCATTCGGTGCACGTCACAGTTTGCATTGTGCTCGGGCCAGTGTGCCCAGCGTAAAGCGATTCCCCGGCGAAATTTAATTAAAACAATCAAGTTATGGAGGGGGGGAGAAGAGTCGCGTCGACCGAGTCGTCGACGTAAGAATGGTGAAAGGAGAGGAAAAGAGCCCAGAGGCGTCCTCTCGGTCCTCTCTTCGACCTAGCTTTCACGTTGGATAAGATTTTCTCCTTGCGCCCTTACTTCCGCTGCGAGATCTTTCGCCCGGTGCGTCTGACTGCTTCCAAGCCTGATTGTTTTCACACTCACACAGCCGCGCTTAGCAATATTCGAGGCAATGGCGGTTTGCTGCCGCTTCTAGACCGTAATCTCGTTTCCGTCGATTAGAATGCCTTTCATACAGCCCAGCGCTGCGGAAGATTTTTCTAATTTCACTACTCCAGCAGCCTTTGAACACCAGCTACTTCTTTGACGATCCAAACATTCCAATCCTAATGAAGTGTCAAGCTCTCCGCGCCAGAATGGATTCCTGGGATGTCTTTATGCTAGCATCAAATCCGAACGAAATGAATGAGATACGATTGAAAGAAGATATGTGCAGGAAACATCATCCTATACTGAACCCGAGGGGTTGGGGTCGGGAAGGAGAATGAAAACGATCATCTAATCCTCAAACGACGGACCCTATGACCGAATAATTAAGCGTCACGTACACACACGCGAAGAATTCTCAACTAGATAGTTCCTTGGTATTCCGCAGCGTTAGCGCAGCCTCGGTTGGTTGCCCGAGGCTCACTTAGCACCGTCCAGGTAGCACACTCCCCCTACTTTATACTTTGTTTGGCCGTGATGGCATTAGCCGTCCGAGGGGGTGATTGCCAACCTGAGCTTGAGGGACGGCAAAGTCCCGGCCGCGAGATGCTGTTAGAACGCGCGCACGTGCCCACGTGCTTGGAAATCGTGATCGGCGCGAGCGCGCGCGCACGCCACGTCAGAGGCTCTCCCCTATACGCTCACTTGCGTCACGCTCCGCCGATGTCATTCGCCGGATAGTGGACGGCGTCCATGACTTATTCCGTTTGAATCGTCGCGGTCAGCGAGGAGTTAACGCCGGGATCTTACGATTGAAGCTTAGAGATGCTGTACCTCATCAGAGCTAAGATGAGAAAATAGTTCGTGATACAGAATTATCTCGTGCGTACTGAAAATCCACGGTTAACGAATGACGTTTACATGTCATCGCAAGATCGGACCTCCTTATGGATGGTCATGATATGGGAAAATTGTTCCTTTCCACGTGAATTTCTTCATGCTTATATCAATAAAGTACTCAATGCACCTGAGGATTTCCTCTCTACTAACGATTTTCAAACCACCTTACAGTCACATATCATTTCATCATGAAAAATTGAACCGGTTGGAAAGTTGTGGCAGTAAATCTCGACACGAGCTGTGCTATTTCAAAAGTCAGCAGTTCAAAAAGGAAAACAGGGGTGGAAAAAATAGACGGGTCAGAGTCAAGGGAGAAAGACAGAGAAGCAGTAGACCAGTAGAGGGTAGTCAGAGTAGAGCCTCCTCGCGAGAGAAAGGAAGGAACGATAAAGAGGCCTGGCAGCGTTATTGGAAAACGATGATTTACGATAATGGGGTTTTTTCCTTACCATACAGCCGCGCGCGCGCGCTCGCTCGCTCAACCACGCCAGAGTAGAGGAAACCGAAGATGAAGGAGCAGAGGAGGAGGCAAACTCCGTCCCACTCCTTTCATTTTCGACTTCGAAGGTGGTTCGCGTTAATAACGTTAATTAATATTTCGCGGGGAGCTTCGCCGATTCCCATACTCAGGCTGGGGTGCAAACGATCCCGGGGAAGAAGGAAAAAAGTCGGTGCGCGGCAGTTTGCCAGCTGGCAAGGCTTAACGTGACTGTGCCACCATCCACCGAATCGGGAGAATCGCCAGTGGTTTTATCGCGGGGGCTATTTCACTCAATCCAAGATTTTTTTGCCCCATCGGCTCATTGCTGACGAGGCGATGAATGGAAAGACTATCATGGTCAGGATCATACTCCATCAAGTACCTATGAGTAGGATCTAATTTTCCAGAGCTTCACAAACATATGAACTGAATGTATTGAAAGTTCTCATTCGTACAGTAACGTACATCATGCGAGATCGTACATCATCACGTAGAATAAAAACATAAATCGACTCAGGCATATTTTAAACCGTAAGGAGATTCGGGAGTAGCAGGTTAGAAGCTACTCTGATCTTCAATTAGAAATCTCTGATTTTCCAAGTGGTGATTTAAAGCTGAATAAAACACGTTTTAGGGTAGAAGGGCCTCACTCAAATGCTGTATAATAATAGCCTCACCCGAGTTCCTCCAAGTTCTTCTATCTATTAAGAAATTCTAAGAGGTTCTTAGTGTAAAAGTGTTAACTCCTTATCGTTCAAAGAGATCAGATAAATTTTTGCGTTTTTATCCAAAATAATTTTTTTAGAGTTAGGTCGTTCAGTCCATGCAATTTTTCTATTATCCTTTAGTAAATTCCATCTCCAAGCTTATATTTTTCTTTATAATGGAAAAGTCTATTCTCCTCACACGTGTATGGCGTTCACTCCATGTTTCTCTACTACATGAATGCGCTCATTCATTATATATTGAGTTATGAAATCTGAATGAAAAAACTTTTCCGCGGCTATAATATTCATATCCATAAATTGTCCGCGCAAACGAAGCAATATTCAGAATCGTAAGAGAAACCTGGGGTCTTGTCGACGTTGCATTGTTATATGGCAGCCGTATCGGCATCAGGATTCTCTCCTCAGGACACAGAAGGAGAAGAAAAATCTCCGTTGGATTCGAATATTTTATGAGGGTCAGCTTTATTTTTCTCCTAGTGGCGACGAGTTGCTGGCCGATGCGGCGCACACACACACGACGCGAAGCCGAGCTTTTTCTTCTTTTTCCCTTAGACTCATTCGCTGAGCCGCGCGACCTCTTGTGCATTCAAATGCGACGCATCAATATTTTATTGCACGAGAGCCGCTGGCGTTCGGTGGAGCCTTGTAAATTCTACGCCGAAGATTTCACGACAATGTAATCCTCACGACTCCCAGCTTATACGTCGTCGCCTTCGGTCCTCCGCCTTCATCTTCACTAGCTCTTTCGCTTCGGGGAGATTTTATTACACCGCACTCGGCTCATTCATCGTACCCAAGAAGAACGATATTAATACCCGGCGAATCGTAATTTACACTGGGGGGGATGGCCCGAGTAATTAACTTGACCATGCATAACTCCGTATTTTTATGCTCTTTTTTTCGGTACGTGTGAATTCCGCAGGACGTTAACTGCGCTCGTATTATCGTGAATTACATTCCTCCTTCTCGTGCCTCGCGCTTTCCACATTTTCCATTCATATACCGATAAGTTTATCTCCCATAAAAATCAACCCACGTCGGGTTTCTCTCCCAAGTGTAAATTCATAACGAACTGCAGACGCACCGGCATACCGCTCGCCGGAGATACGCAGCCCATATTTACCCTGCTCACTGCCGCCTCAATCTCGACAAGGAGAACTTGGCACTCGGCGCTTAAAGGCGAAAACGAAGCAGCGCGACACTAAGAAATTAAGCCCCGCAGTCGCGAGCCGAAAGAACGAGAGGCTGGAGCGCGGGGGCTGCTCCGGCGCACACAAAACGAGAGCGTGTACTCTCCTACGCCAGGGCGACGCGCGCGTTACACGAATAACGGAAATTAAGTGTCAAGCGAAAGAGTGAGAGCCCGCGCGGCGACGATCCCGCCGGCTCCTCTTTCTCCGTGTGTACACGCGCGCACACTCTTCTCTCGCGCGGCGAAGACTCCGCGAGGCGAGGGATGAAAGGCCAGAGCCGCCGGGATTAGCGTTACGTGCGCGGCAGCCCAAAGCCCAAGGAGCACGAGCTGCCGTCTCCACGACGATGATACCCGCTTGCCGAGCGCGTTTATGTGGGATTTCGCGCGAGCTCTACGTGCGCGCCAAGTATTGCGGGCAGGGGAGCTGCGACAATACACCCACCCCAACCCACCAGCTCGTGTACCGAATTTTTACCCGTGTCCCGCTTAATTATTCTCCTTGCCTCGTGCCGCGCGCGTTCGTTTCGTTTCCCCGCAGCGCACAGTTCGACGAGCGAGACAAGTGGGCGACTTTCCTTCGTGCGCATGGGCGAATCAAATTTCCATTATCGTATACTCGAAATCCCGTATCGACGATCCTTTCGGATCCAAGATTTAAAAGTTCAGGAGGCAACTTTATCGCCAGCTCCAGTCCCTGCGGGTGGATTTATTTCAGAAACGTCGTCCACCTGATGATTCCTCAAATATTT
Organism: Aphelinus atriplicis; assembly: GCA_020882685.1. Lineage (NCBI taxonomy): Eukaryota > Metazoa > Arthropoda > Insecta > Hymenoptera > Aphelinidae > Aphelinus > Aphelinus atriplicis. The sequence goes on along the minus strand of CM037073.1, from coordinate 63,969,154 downwards.
GCCGAAACCCCGTGGAACGTATCAATCCACTCCGTATTTTACTTCTCTCACTCCACCGCCGAAAAAGTTTCCGGAAAAAATTCATCAATGCAATACACGCAGCTCGGATGGCTGGATGCAGTCGCGCGTATGGCGCAACCATAAAAAAAAAAACGGGGCGCGCGTCTCCTCGGGCAAAATCTCCTTTGGCGTCAAAACTGCCGAACTGCGAGAGCGCGATTGACGATACGAGCGGGCATGACGCAACGAAGGGGTTGATCTCGGCGGAGCTGGGGGTTCGATTGAATCCCGTAACGCCGTCGTAAAGGGATCTCGCGAGGCTAGAGACAACGCATCGTAATCTGACGCGAATTGACGAAGAGAGAGGGAGAGAGAGCAGAAAGAACGGGCACAAAGACTGACGAAAGGGAGCGGCAAATAAAAATTGCTGGCACAGAGGCTTAGGACGAGACGTAGGAGCGGCAGGAGAAATCCAAAAATATTCGATGTACATGAGAACTTTAGCAATAAAGACTTGACTCTTGAAAGAAGCTCCATTTTTATACATGTGATAACATTCTTTACCGGATCGCACATTAATGTTAGCTGAAAACTCGAACAAGGAATGATACAATTCGTTAATAATTTTCTCTGAACTTTCCATTTTGAACAACTGTTTGGAAAATATTACCATCGTTTTGATTGATCAATCTCACGTAGGGTGAGTAACATAGAGGATGTTTTGATGATGAATACATTTTGCGTATGAAGAGTATGTTCAGCTAAATCGAAATCCTCGCACATGATACACTTTATGACACAGCCCAAACATAAGACGCAGTGTGAGCCACGTCTCTGGATTTACTCTGAGATCCCCTAGTTTCTCTGCCGAGAAGGGCTCGCGAGCCAATTTTCCGCAAAATATACACTAATCTTCGCCTTTATCCGGCGAATCGTTTGATGCCTTCGCTCATTGCTCGGTGTAGATGGATGTCGATATCACAGTTACTCTTGTAAAACTTCGAACGTTAAATGAAAGTACCAAGTCGTGCATTTGAGCATTTCATGCTCGATTTCTGACGTAAGACGTTTTCGACGAGAAAGAGAGGAATTCTCGTTCAAGCCAAAGAGCAAAATATTATTCAAGCTAAATTATTCCGACGATATTGCGGATGCAGGAAATGACGGAGACAATAGGTATGCAGGATTAAATATATAATTAGATCTGGCAGTGTCAGTTGATTGTTTCGGGGGGTAAAAAAGCTTACGCCCGCAGACCCAGATCTTGCACGAATTGAAATGAAAAAAAAAAGGGTCGTTGGAAGATGCCAACTGGCCTGGTGATAATGAGTCACCCGCTCAGGCGAGCCTTTAAGACTGTTCATCTGTATTTTAATTAGCGTCGTTATGCTAATTATGCGCCGTTACTTCCTGTCCCGCAGTTTTTGTTTTGACGGTTCTCCACCTGCTCGCCCCGTCTTTTTGTCCTGCTGATTCTTCTTGGGCGCCGCGGCGAGGACGCCTGCCCGAAAAAGTCCATTAACCATTCTAGAAATTGATGACAGAAGAGTGAGCAGCCCTATCAAAGGATAGAATCTCACAGGGCTCTCGCCAACGAAGACGAAACATTGATTAATAGCAGCCCTGAGAATGTATTTCTCCGGACCCAATTGAGATTAAAACGATCCAGAATATGAAATATTGTATCCATGCCTGTTACACTTCGAAGTTGCGCATGTAGTGGCGGAGGTTCGGGTTGCAATATTGGCTTTTTCACTAGAAACATGCACATGCAATTATTCTCCAGCTACGAGATGATGACTATATCGCCAATTGGGTTTGAAAGCTATGTCGAATTTATACAGCCTGGAGAACGGGTAGTTTTTAAAAAACGATCACCATTTCATTCCGTTCGAAGTATTTTCCTCTCCGAAACACCCTTCGATTTCATATTCCCATGCTCGGGTTATATACTTTTTTCCCACTTTTTTTTTCGTACTATTTGAAATCCGAGTGGAGCTTGTTGCACACTCTTTCCTATTCCGCCCTTGGTTTGCCTCCCGCTCCTCCCACGCTCTCTCACTCGCTCGAGCGCTTTCCAGCACCGACGGTCGGCGGCGGCGGCGGCACAACGGAACTTTTTGTTATAGTCGCGCAAACTTCTTTAATAATGCAACTCTTTATATTCACGGGCGTTTTTAACAAGCGCCGGCCCGAGATTAGGTGAAAGGGAAAGACAAAGGCTCATAGCAGCGAGACCGAGCGAGACGGAGATGAAGAGTGAAAAGTGGGCGGGCGCGTGCATGCGCGAGCGCGCAAGAGAGAGAGAGAGCTAGTGAGAAAGTTGGGTGCAAAAGAAGGAGGGGAGGGTGGTGGCCCGAATATGGCCCTGTTACGATGTTTCTTAATTATTATTATTGCCGGCGTGTATTGCCAGCGTGCTAAATGTGAGAGATCTGCAGTGGGGCTCTGCCCTCTCTCCGGGCGCGACAATAACAAGCGCGCGGTCATGAATTGCTAATCTCGCGTAACTACGTGCGCGAGCGCGGCCCCGACGAAATGTTCCGGAGGTGCCACTTTGCGCCGCGACATATTTCTCGGGCTCTCCTCTCTCTCTCTCCCTCTCTTGCGCTCTCGGTCTTGGACTGCGACAAATGAAAATTAGGAGATACCGTGAGTGAGCGAGCTCCAGGCCGTTACTTATTCGGGGCCGTAGAAGCTCGCGCGCTTTGTTTATTAGCTCGACAAGTTCTCGGCTTCGACTACGCATCCACCCAATTTTGATTATACCTTCAACTCTTTGGGGAGAGATCATTTTCATGTGCAAATGGAATGTCACTGTATTCGCGGATGTTGGCTGTATATTTTTCGTCAATTCCTAGCTCTTGATTCCTCCGAATAGTCGCTGTCAATCAACTGCGAACTGTTGAACTGTTATCCATCGATATAACAATTCAAAATCAGTGTTTTCAAGCTTCAGCCTTAGGTATACCGCATGCGTATTCCAAACAGGCGTATTCATCTTGATTTACGTTAGTTGAGTTGACAGAGGAGGAAGTAGTGTAAATCGGAACGACGAGAGGAGAAGGGGAGAAATATACGGGCTTGACGAGAATCGAGAAGGCCAGAAGAGAGCGAATGAAGAAACGAACGGGACGAGGCGGGGCCGCGAGGTTTGAGCGAGCAGTAAAAGCACGGCAATCGCTGATTTCTGGGCGGCAGTTGTCGACGGCTGGTGGGCTTTTGAGGCGCCTCGCGAAAGCCAAAGCGATTATGGATTTCTTTAATAAGAGGCCAGGTTAAACAGCTTTGATCAATTCGGTCTGGGCTAATTCCCGCCCTGCACGATGACGGCTCTCTCACTCGCATTAAGCGATTTAAGGGGACGCAAAAAACCTTCTCTAATTAAGCCAGCTCTTTCTCTCTCTCTCTCTCTCTCTCTCGCTCGCGCGAAACGTCGCTTGCCCTTTTCACCAACTTCGCCTTTTTCACTCGGTCTTATCGAGCATGCCCCGGGCTCTCGGCTAATTTTCGAGATGAGAAATACTTGGCAGTCGAATTTTCTTCGTTATATTGCCAGAATTAATCACGATTCATAGTCACTTGACGACGAGCGAGCAAAGCTGCGCGGGGGATTTTACAATTTGCTCCTTTTCCATTTGTCCAACTGACCGTGCTTTATTTCGGTAATTGGCAAGGACAAGGGTCGATGCTTGGTTCAAGTTGGATAACGAAAGTACTCCATGTTTACCGGAATCTCGTGGCAAAATCATAGCACCGATCGAACATTTCAAATCAACTATATTCTCGAAATGATGTATTTCATCGCATTTATCTACTTCTGCAATTGTTATTGCTCATGTCGAAATATTGGTTCAGACCATGAGCGATTGTGATAATACAGGACGAAAACACAGGGATTCGTGATAAACCTCAAGCTCGACGTCAGCATTGTTGCGTGTGCACAAGGCGCCATCGTCATTTGTTCCCGCGGAGAAGAGAGTGTATTCATGAGCTTTTATGTCAATGCTGACTTTTCTCGTAAGCAGATGTGCTACACAGAGAGGGACAGAGAGAGACAGGGAGATAGAGCCGCTATCGGTGGCCGGCCGCGCGCGCGCGAGCCTGGCAAAGGGACGCGACGAGGGATATCGGCTCGACTAGCGCCTGTACAAAGATATATAAGGCGAGAAAGGGGGCGAGGGAAGGGGCGAGCTAGAGAGAGAGAGAGAGAGCAGTCGGCGATCCGTAGTCGGCGGCGCGAGTTAGTGAAATATCTTTGCGGTGATTGAGCAAATATTTGACGAAGCTAGCGAGCCTTCTTCCACCTCGAAGGGTGAAGAACGCGACGATCCGATCTCCAGCGGCGCTCCCCGAAATAAGGAGGGGCCGGCGGCCCACGCTTCGATCCGCATTAAATTCGGGAGGAGCATTGTTCGTGAGCGCGCGTGCACGCGGATCAAACGGATCCGATCGCGAGGGGGCGAGGGGGGGAGGGGAGCAAAAGCTCGCCCCGGTGTAATCAACAAATGCATTTGTCGCTGTGGAATTCGACGTGTTTGCCGACTTTCGCATGAAGAATTGCTCCTTCTTCGCAATCATTAGTTTGATTTCTCGGCGAATCGATAGGTTTCTCCTTCCGAAACGCTGGACACGCACGGAGCTACGACAAGAATGTTTGATACGTGCAGGGGCTCTCGAAAAGCGGCTTCTCGTGGCGCGACTACTCGGCGATATTTCTGTCAAATCTCAATGTTCCGCAGCGTGAAGGAACTTTGACAGATACGTGAACTGAAATGAATCTGTTCTGAAATGATGTAATATCACGTTTCCACGATGCTCGGTCAATATGATCAAAGATTTTTTCGAACGCAGGCATCGAATGATTCTCGTGGGGTTATTCATACAGAGGATTAACCGTTATTGCTCAGCTGCGATAGGGTTATCTTGGAGGAATGAAATTTGAAGCGGACGTTTGGGCCACGGCTCCAGTGAGATTTCCCAGTATCCCTCGCAGCAGTCTTGGTAGAATTAAAGAGACGCGTGTGGAAAAAGCGAGCGGGATGTTCCGGTGTAAGCGAGCGTATTCTCCATCCGCAGTGAGTTAACGAAGCGCCTGTTAATCGTTGCCGGATGCCACTCGCCCTGCCCTCCCCGAGCTGGTGGTGGCTCGGGCTCGGATTTTTCGCAAATTAAAACCCGTGCAATTAGCGGCCTAGCGAATTAAGCGGACGACTGCCGCAGTGACGGCTCGTGTTTACGAGGGCGCTTAAAAGTCTCCGCGCCGACTACTGGTATATAGCCGGCCGGGCCGCGCCGAGCCAACCCCTTCGTTTTTTGTTGCGCCGAAAAGCGCGACTCGGAGACAGAGACGGAGAGGAAGGAGAGGGGCAGCCAGGAACTGATGCCGGACGCGAGACGTCGCGACGCCCAATGGCACAGCAGCTCCCACTGCCACGAGGCAATTATACAATTAGTTAAAGTATCTGGCCGCGTAACGGCCCATAAAACAAACGTGATTACGAGGTGAGCTCGCGCCCGCTCTTTCTCTCTGCCAGGAGGTGGAGGAGCCAGAACTTTGCCGTCAAGATCGGAATTTATTATTTGGCCAACTGTAAATGATGTGCGCTTCAAATACACCCGAGATTCTCCTCTACAGCCCATCACAGTTGATTATTTCAAAAGAATGAATTAATCTGAAGCATTGATATTTTCCAAGCTGACTATACCCACAATTTGACAAACACACATTTGATGAATCGATTTTTGAAAAATCGCGTATTGTTCGGATAGAATGTCGTGCCCTATCGAAAAAAAGTTCGGTCTTCGCGTCAACAACAGCGTCGCGCGGATTATTTCTCGAAAATGCATTGAAAAAGCAAATCGTCCGCGAGAGATCCGAATTTCCAAGTCGCATTTTTCGATCATCCCGCAGAAAATGCATTTGGGCAGAGTACGGACAGGCGGAGCCGTGGATCCGATCAACATCGAGAGCCCGATAATTCTCGTCCGCTCGAGAGCTCCTCGAGCTCGGGCTCGGGGCAAATGGAGGAAAAAACCCGCGGGCTGCCGAGGCTCGCGTCATCGGTCATGCACGCTATCGCGCATCAGGCCGCGCATAAACAAGCCGCTCGGGCCGTGTATCAAGGCTGCCGCGTGTTTGCGGTGGAAAAAGTACAAGCGCGCGCCCGGCATAACTCGCTCGCGCGAGAGCTGAACTTTTGGCTCGGCGGCCGCGAAAGTCGATTTGGAAATTCGGTCCTTTCTCTCGGACGTCCGAGTTCGCAAATGGAAGGGACAATGCGCCGCTCGCCTCGGATATACGTAGTCGCGTCCAATTTGTTTCGCGCGGTGGTCACACCGGCGCTGGACGGCTGCAGTTGCCCGGAAACTTTCTCCACGATTTAGGGAATCACGATGCGAATTTAGACGCGCTCGAGCGCCCGAGAGACAGAGCCAGCTCCAACTGTGCTCCCGCGAGCGCGCGGCTCTTGAATTATGGTCGGATTGAGATTTGCTGACTGTTTCGCAAACGCGCCCGAGCACAGACACACTCGCGCGCGCACTCGCGACGACTCTCTGTTATTCGACTCGCGCCCCGTTTCGTTGGCTCCGCTCGGATTGATTTACAAATGGATTCCTTAATTACCGCTGTAACTTCTGCTCGCTTGAATCATCCATGTCTCGCACCAACGTGTTATCTGATATTTCCAGCTCCGTTCGTCTAATTTATAAGGCGTGCGTGAAAAGGGACCTGGGCTTGCCGTCATTGCGTTTTTCGATTAGACGACGTTTGCATAATCATTTCATTTTCAAATGAACATCATGGGATCTTGAGTTCATCTAGATGTGCATCATCACATAGTTCATTGATCGTGAAACAAAAATTACAAGGCGACGAACGATATGTGTTGTCGCGTCAGCCGCACGAATCGTGCGGGGTTATCCTGAAAAATTGGCATCATTCGGCTCACGCATCAAGCGGCATTTGGTTCGCGGAGCATCGGAATGCGACTTGGAGTGGGAAGAAGAGTCGAGGATCGTCTCTCGATTCGGCGGCGCATTTCTCTCAACGGGCTCGCTTCATATAAAAGTCAATACCGCAAGAGCGAGACGCGCATAAACACTCGGGCTCGCGCATCCTGTAAAAAGTGTCTCTCACGCGCGTGCTGCCACCCTCGGCTTTCAATAAGCGATTTTCATTTTTATACGTATATGGAGGGGTTCCGCCGCCGGGGCGTCATATGCATAATGCATTACAGGGCGCATCATCGTATCTCCATTTCGCCGTAGCCGGCGTGTATCGCGAGATTTCACCGCGTGGGCGGCTGCTCGAGAACTCGACGAGGACGGCGACGACGACGACACGTGTGCCAAAGTGAAAATGTATGGGCGCACGAGCGCACGTGAGATGACTCGTTTTACGGCGAGCCCCGGATTTTCTCATAACTCTGATATGGCGCAGCCCGCACCAGGCGCGAGCGAGCAAGCGAGCGCGACAAAGCCTAATCTCTTCTCGATATGTAGCGCTTTGTTAAGGCGCGGATAAAGTGCCCCGCGAATATTTATGACTCTCTCGCGAGCTGGAGATGCCGGGGTGAGCCGGTTCTCTCCAACTGTTTGCAGACGGATCCATCCACTCCCGCAGTTTAGGATGGAGAAGACGTGCGCTTCTCTCCGTCATCGATTTTATGAATAATTTCGAAGTTTCCATGAAACCCGATTTTTTATCGAAGGCCAGTAACATATCTTTCATATCTGCTTAAAAATCTCACATGCAACTGGGCATATAGTTATTGGCGCGTTCAATGAATGTCTGATTCATTCCGAATTTTCCTGGAGAGAATAATTATAAGTCAATCTCGAAATGATTTGTAAATAAAGTATCTCACAATTTCAGGTCTGACCAGATCGTGGAAACTCTACTGGAAAATAATGTCCCCCTCCTATCTACTCAATTCTCCGGTGGGAACTCGTGTTTCCATCTGCTGTTGGAGTGGGAACGATAATATCTCCGGAATGCACCACCACGCGAAAAGCCTCGGATAATCAATGAAAAATAAAGTATGTGAAACAAGTTGGCGTGCGAGGCAAACAAGTCAGCTCGGGGAGCGACTTTCAAGATTCCATTAGTCTCGCTAGTGGAGCGGCGCTCGCACGAGGCCAATTAGGCAATTCCAATTTCAACAAGTTTAATCTGCGAGACTTACGATTCCCCATACAGACCTCAGTCTCGCGCACCTTCCGCGCGAGCCGTACATAACGCGGCGGGACATGTATTAGCTCGGAGCTGAGCTCCGCGGAGAACATGCCTTATCCCGAGAGAAAGAGGCGAGCGAGGCCAGGTGCGGAAGGGGCTGCATAAATAAGGCGACGAAATTTGCAATTATGAATCGGGGACTAGAAATACAGGCTTGTGCTTTTCTGTCTCCGTCTCTCTCTCTTCTCTCTTTCGCGCTAGACCAAGCCGGGGCGGCCGCGCGCGCGCGGCCCCGTCTCACGTGCATACGACGAGCCGAGAGAGGGAGTTGACGCAAAGAGCGGCGGCAGGAGGCTGTCGCGGAAAAGTTGAAGGAAGCACAGCTGACGAGTATGCAAATGTGGACCTTTCCTACATTACCTCTCTCGCTCTCCTCACCCTCGGAAGCGCTCTCGCCTTTCTCTCACTCTGGATCCCTTCCCCTCTCCCCCTCTCTCGCCCTCTGCGAAACAATACAATCCTCGTGTGAGGTTTGGCATTAACGAACTTTCCGGGGAGGGGCTGGGGGAGGGATAGAGAGAAAAGCGATTGGCTTCTCTTCGCCTGCGAATACGTATACCCGGCTGTGTGTGCGTGTGCGTGTGCGTGCGCAGCGGCCCCCTTTGCTTGCTTTGAATCGACGCGCAAGCGAAATAAGTGAAAAGTCGAGAGAGAAAGAAAGAGAGAGAAAAAGAGTTCCTCGGCGGGCTAAGGCAGAGCAGCGAGCTGGAGCTTTGTATTTTTTCGCTAATCTAATCCCGGGGAGGCGCGCCCGCATGCCTGGGGAATTCGCTGCCAGCGGAACGCGCTGATTTAGCAATTACCAGCGCGAGGCAAGAAGTCGGCGGGAAGTATTTGCAAACGAGCCGACGGAAAGTATTCCAAGTGGTTCACCGCTGTGTCAAATAACGATTTTCAGCCCTTTCCAGCCTGCCCTTCGTCCTATAGTCGAATCTTCCTCTCCCGCGATTTTCATCTAGTAGCAGTTATTCATATACACCCCACGTGAACCTGGGCAATTCCGCGAGGAGAATAAGTGGAAAAACGCAAGACCGAGAAGAACGGACTGACGAAATCACAGCACAGGGCTGGAGCCGAGCGTACCGCGGAATCCCCGAGTCGAGGGAAGGAATAATCCAACCCGGCTGATTCGTCAGCTCATGCTCGCAAAGTCACGCGCCGCATTCGTTTCGGCAATAATGTCCCACGATCGGTTCCTTTCACGCGCGAGCTCTCCACTGCCGAGCCGTGTGCCGCGGCTGAAACACAGACGCTAGATATTCTCGCGGGCGCGGGCGCGCGCTTTCATCTCCGATTCAGCTTGCGATTTAGCCGCGGCGGGACGGAGCATACATACGCAAATCACATTTGAAATGCCTCACCTGTAGGGGAACTTTGCCGTCGTCGGCGACGAGACGATGATGACTGGGTGAAAGGGACGGGCGCAAGAAGGAGCAAACGCTGTACTCGAAAGATCAGTCGGGTAGTCGCGAGCCGCCCTCGCGCACCACTCATTTCCATATGGGATCGTACCATTTAGCGCAAACATTTTTCCCATTCGCTAAAAGCCTTGCCGCGAGTTCGGCCGTCACTCGGGGCTCGTTGCTGCCTCTAACTTACAATTTAAATAAGAGCAGACGCGCGTAGGCCCGTTCCGGCGACGACGTCTTTGCCGCTCCTTTTGCGAGACGCGTCCGTCGAGCGACGACTGTGTGTGCCAAGACGAGACGCGAGCGCGTTATACTGCCGTCGACAGAACTTCCTCGCTCGCGAACGGATCCACGATGTGACGGGAAAGGGCGCGGAGCAAACTTTGCTGAGATCGAAAAAAATCCCTCTCTCCCTGTCCGCTACTTCAACGCGCTGCCTCAGTCGGGCACCATTTGATGTTTGCTCAAACTCATCATTCCCAATCTCAACTCGGATTTCATACGTGAATACTCCGAGTCCTTGTCGTTTTAAGATATTGAGAAAAAAGTTTCGATCGGCTGGTGTGTCGCATTTCTCAGTTTTCATTGCGCGCATTTCAAGATTTCATTACCAGGAGCTTGAATGAATTGTTCTTCTAAACTATGCAAATGATCAATGAATATTTAGTATGGTAAGAGGAACTTGGAGAATTTGATAGTTCTTCCGTTAATTGTAAAGTTACAACGCCTGATGTATTCTAATTTGATGATTCAAAATTAATTGTATTCCACTGGCACATTTCATTTTGAATTCATGAGAATGAATAACACGCCTCGAATAAGGACCATAGCTAAAACATGAAAAAAAACCGCTGCCAAGTGCCTCAGCAGTATGCTTTCTCAAAGTATTGCAATTGAACCTCAACTTGCATTAATCACCACTCTTTGAGAAAGCAAAATGAACCTCTAACTCATTTCCTCCACTCTATAGTAACGGTTGCTATGGTAAATATCCGAGCTTCGGTGTTCTTACTTCTTAGTCGTCAACAGTTCCGAAAATAGACCTCTAACTGACTTTTCCCACTCCATAGTAACGGTTGCTAAGGACGTAAACAATGGTTGCTATGGTAAATGTCGGAGCTTCGATGTTCTTACTTCTTAGTCACCAATAGTTCCAAAAATGGACTTCAAACTGACTTTTCCCACTCCATAGTAACGGTTGCTAAGGACGTAAACAACGGCTGCTATGGTAAATGTCGGAGCTTCGACGTTATTACTTCTTAGTCATCAATAGTTCCGAAAATGGACATCCAACTGACTTTTCACACTCCATAGTAACGGTTGCTAAGGACGTAAACAACGGTTGCTATGGTAAATGTCGGAGCTTCGATGTTCTTACTTCTTAGTCATCAATAGTTCCGAAAATGGACCTCCAACTGACTTTTCACACTCCATAGTAACGGTTGCTAAGGACGTAAACAACGGTTGCTATGGTAAATGTCGGAGCTTCGATGTTCTTACTTCTTAGTCACCAATAGTTCCAAAAATGAACCTCCAACTGACTTTTCCCATTCCCTAGTTACGGTTGCAACCGATATAAACACCGGTTGCTAGAGACATCAACAATGGTTTATACGGGAAAGGTCTCTTTGATTGTTATAGAATCCCATAAATGTACAAACCCAAATGATCATTTATCATGAATTATATGGGAACTTATCGAAAACACGCTAGCAACGGTTGCCATGGAATCAAACAACGGATGTTGCTGAAGACCGAACTCGGTTCACATCTGCCGGTGACCGACCTGTGTGCAAAATTTCAGGACGATCGGACCATTCCTTCGAAAATTAACGTACGACAAAAAAAAAGTCAGTCTGAAGCTGAATTTTGTATCTCCATAGCAACGGTTGCTAGGAGAATAAACAATGGTTGTTCCAAAATGAATGTCTTATCGATTCTCATCGATCGTCGAAAGAATTCGAGACCCATCGTGCATTGATGATGATTTTTGGAGCTTTTATCAAAAACACGTTAGCAACGGTTGCTAGAGAAATAAACAACGGAATTGGCTGAAAATTGAACTCGACCGAGATTTTGCGGCGACTAACCTGTGTGCAAAATTTCAGGACGATCGGACAATTCCTTCGAGAGTTATCGTACGACAAAAAAAAGTGCACGTACGTACGTACGTACGTACGTACGTACATACGTACATACATACAGACATTTTCGGATTTCCATGTTTTTCGACCCGTAGATTACGAAAATCGAGGTCCCGAAGTCCGATTCGGTGGGTCGATTTTTACCCCGTTACAAAGCTTTCTCTTTGAGAAAGCAATAATCCGAAATTTCTCTCCATTAGAAAAATCACTGGATATTGGGAAAATTGTAAACCAGACGAGCGGAGGAGCCTTGCACAGCGCAGTCTCTCCCTATGCTTCGACGGAGAATAGATCTCGTCTTGTAAAGACGAAATTGACCTGGACAGAGAAGCTTTTGACCCTTGGAACGTCAGTGAAGCCGAGCAACCTTGGCGCATCGGCTCTCGCGTATCCAATTGCCCAGATTGCGAATACGACGCTTCAACGCTCCTAAGATTAACGAAGGAACGATCCCATCCCTCTTAGACATCGGCATTCCGCCTTTGTAGTCCAGGATTTAACTGATCCGAGCGAATAAAGTTAGCCGGTCGCTTGCTTGCCTTGCACTCTTCCGTGTGCGCGTTCGCTCCGCCGGCGCAATCGACGAGCGTTTCCGATCGATTCAGCAGGCAAACTTTCGCCGTTTGTTTCAATTGATCTCCAGCGCTACTCGAAACTTTGATTATTTTCCAAATAAATAATTTTAATCAGTGCGAAACTCGAATGGACTCCAAGTTCGATCTTGAGAGATCATTTAAATACAATTTGTCCCTCGTTTTATTTTTCACTCTTCTATCAAATTTTTGTTGTGTGAATTATGTTTCATCTCAACTATATGTGAGAGTTATTTTTCCACCTCTACATTTTACAAGGAGATGAAAATCAAGCGATTCCCCGAAGCATTGACTCAAGACGATGATAGTAAAAATTTAATGCATCGAAAAAAATCAATAGCGAGATTTTGACACTCGCGGCATCTCTGAGGTTGAAATGAGCCGAGTATTTGCGCACACTCAGCTGAGCCAGCCAGTTTGGAGGCAGTTGGGACGGGGGCTCGATTGAAAAGACAATTCCGCGAAACACGAGCAGCACTGGTGGTGCTCACGGTGATTACGAGGAGCGTTTAGCTCGAGACTCTCGCCGCGCCGTCTCTCTCCATCTTCATCGCGGCTCCTCGAGCGCGCGAGCACGTATGGGGAGAGCACGTTGGCACTGAGCATAATTTAACGCGATACGTTGGGGTTATGCTAACTTGCTTAGCGCAACCTCAAATAGCGCCCGGGCGTGTGTGTAGGTGTGCGCCACGCGGTTTTCGCCTGCTCCCCGAAATTCCCGCAACGTTGCTAAATCGATGACATTTTCGTCGCTGCCTGCGTCGGCGGCGGTGGGCGTGCCACTACATGGGAATGTCGCGCCATTCTCCAACAATTTACTGCGCCTCGAGCTAACGGATGCTAATCCTAACGCGGAATTAATGAAGTGCGCCCCACTGCTTTCCCGAATTATCCCGAGAGATCCAGCGTTGGATTTTTCGTTGTCGCGCGCGCGCGAAACGAGTGACTCTCGAGATCTCCGACACCCCGGGATTCATTATCCGACGGAGGATTCTCGGATTCATCTGAAATAGAATATTGCTCTTGTTCGAGAGTCGCAGCCGGAGCACATAAAATTGTGAGCTTGTAATTTTGACTCATGCTCTAGGACGGCGGGAGCACATGGTGGGTTCAGCGCACCTGCAAGAGTATTCTCTCATTGCGGGGGTCTCGGACGAGGACGAAGGTGTGCGCGAGGGTCCTGGGGCCTATAATCATGCATCTTGATTAGTGTGCCGCGAGCGTGGGCTCGCTCAGTGATCATCCCCAGTCCTCTAATGCTTCTCCCAACGCCTCCCGACTATTGCAGCAGAAGTAGCGCCCATGCATAGAGCTCGGCTAGACATGAGCTTTCTCTCTCTCTCTCTCTCTCTCTCTCTAGTCTCCTTCGCACCCTTAACTCGCTAATATTCCGAGCCATGCATGCGTAAAGGCCAGGACATGTAATGCGAATCTGCGAAGCCTGCTAGTTACACCACGGAATTCGTGCCCCGATGATCTAGGAGAGTTAGAGTTCTTTTCCTCAAACTGCTTTTAGCGCGAATTGATTTGATGCCGATTTTACCGACGCCACGTACTTTTGATCTGTTATCTTTAATTAAAGTGTGACTTTGAAAATCTCTATATAACGAAATTAAAAATTAAACGAAAGCAGTTTTGATCATCGAAAATCGCAATTACACAGCGGATCGTCTCGTTCCAACGCTGAAATTATCCATGAAGAAATCCATTAAGGGTTTAAGCTTTGCATACCCCTCTCTGCCCCTGATCTCTCATCATCTCTGGATGTTCGGTTGGAAGCGGAGATAAACCAGAGAGCGGCGGTGGCGGCTTGGCATTTAAGTGGCTGCGGAGAAGGCGAGATCAGGAATGCCTTGGGTCCTCCGCGGGCATAGAGAAAAAGCGAGGCGGAGAGCGAGTGCCTGGAGGCTCAAGCGAAATACACAAAAGCTTAATGGCCAAGGAGTTTTGAAGAGAGGAAATTTCGCACTCAGCGTATCCGCTCTCTCGCGCTCGTTCTCCAGACTACTCTTCGCCACTGCCAACCGCTTAAAAACAGAAGATTACAACTACAAATGCAACGGCCAAATCCTGTGTTTAGTGTCCTGCTCCCCATTGTTCCTTCCCCTGGATTTCTCTTGCCGAGACAGTTAAGTAAGTTTGAATGTTTAAGTTCCAACTGCATTTCTTTCAGCTGAATTGGATTCATTCGTTCAAGCGGTTTTGCGGATTACATAATTTGATATAGAGTACTCTCTGTTCAGAACTTCCTTTGCATTGAACAATACGTTGCATTTTCTGACAGTGACACTTGTGGATTCGAGGTTGAGGGAAAATTGAAGATTTAATTTGACGATGCAAATTGTAAAAGTGATAATTGAAGAAGTGATCGTTGGAATTCATCACTGCGTGTTCCACGTTTATTAGAGACATGAACACCGTTCATCGAGAGAGTTTCATATTATAGTATCCATGAAATTCGAATCTAAAATAACAAGAACAGTTACTTTCGTGATCGTAGATTTAAATAATCAGCAAAGTGCAGAAGGGTGTTGAAATTGAAGTAAAGAAAAGTAATGCAATAACGGGTCACTAATTTCAGGTAAGCATCTTAATTAGTATTATAGGATGGATTATCTATATGAATATGATAATTTTTCTATTCCAAGAAAGGAAATAACATGGACGTGTGTCTCATCTCAGCCGTAGCTTACCGGAAGCACAGAGCGATTTGGGTAAATGGGTCAGAAACTATTGCCTATTTCTATTTCCAAGTCATGTAACCAGCTATACCCAAGAAAACTGAGACCCACTCTTTTATGACTCATATTGCTGACGAGACAAATTATATGGTTTCTCGAAATGTCTGCTTTCCTGAATTTTATGGCAGGAAAAGTTTAATTCGTGGTCAATACCCTGTGGTTGTGCTTAAATAAAATGAATATAGTTCTTACAAAAAATAATAGGAGCCCGTTTTGACGATACATTATATCAATAAATAAAAATGAATCGATCCTTGTCAAAGTCAACGGTTCATTGCCTCTGCTCATGTGAAAAAATTATCGATGTCCACTGTAATTATAGGAATAACGCGATTTTTGTCATTTTATGAATATAAGTACAAAAACTTTCGAATTTGAAGTTTCAACTCAAAACCGCCTATTGGTGTTCGCAGTTGAAAACTCCTCGCGCCAAACTTACCACAGGCGAGTTTTTTTCTGGACCTTTTCAAGAGCTTTGATATTGTGAAAGGAGCAAAAGAGACGTGAGTGTAGCCCTAAAATCGAATTTGAGCCAAGCGAAGCGCGCCCAGTCAAGCCGATAATTCAAGCGAGCGCGGAGCCGGCCCTAGCCAAATTCAGCGGTGGTGGCGAGAAGAGAGAGAGAGAGAGAGAGAGAGAGAGAGAGAGAGAGAGAGGCGATTGCTATCGGGCCGGATATCTCCCCGCTGCGGCTGATTCACACCATAGAATTCGTGAGCTATTCGTGGAGCGCGCCGGGCATCGTCGGCGTCGCTCGGCCGGTACATCCGGGCCGCAGTGTAAGGATGCGCGGCCCACGATAACCGGCGCGCCACAGAATGGGATGAATAATGAAGTGACTCGCGCCTTGGCCTTTCCGGAAGCCCCGAACTTCCAGCCTCTCGCTCCTCTGTGGCCCGAGCGTAACAACTCACCCCCTCCCGCGCCAAAGCGAAGCCCAGATTAGGCCTGAGTTATGGCGTTAAGATCACATCTAATTGTATCAGTGCTGCGCCTTAACTGGCGGCTATCTATCCATCTGGTCTTCCTCCTTCACGGACTAGTTAACTTACCTAGCTCGAGCGACGAATCGCTACCGAGCGCGAGCTCACCCCTTTTCCGAGCGATTGAGCCTAGCATCCACGACATCCCAACTTTGCCTCAAGCTCTGATTACGCTTGGATCTCACTTCGATTTCACAAATATTCTCGCTTGCCGTTAATTTGCTGCCTCAACTTCTGTATCACTCTAATTTAGAACGGCTCGCTTCCAAGTTCCCTCGGCGTCTACTTGGTAATAGCTTTACGGTCAGTAGACTATACCCACGTATGGAGAGGAACAAAGTGGGAAAGAATACGATATGGAAAAGAAGGTACACATCTAAGTAGTACTCGGTGAGTTTTGTAAAATCAATTGAATTCTTCGGATAAACAATCATAAACGAGCAGCTCGACTTTTACAGCTCGATTCAAAACGTAGGCCGCTTGATAGCAGTTTGATCTGCGTATTAATCTCCGACAATTTACAGAGCCCACACGAGCACATCGATAAGAGCATCCGCAAACAGGCTGAGCCATAGAGGATCCTGTTGACTTATCACACTTCGCCTTTTCAGTTTTTTCGCTGGCAGCGGTGGCTCGAGAGGCGTTCGAGGAGCATCGAGGGTGCGAGAGAAGCAGCGGCGAGAAAAATGGTCTTTTCATCTCTGGCAGAGAACGTTTGAGAGATTTTTCCGGGATCACGCGGCTGTTGGCGTACGCTCGCCCGGGGATAATCTCACTCGAGCGCCGGCGCTTGCTCTCTTTCTCTCACTTTCTCTCTCTCTCTACAGCCACCCTCGACCGAGTGAAACGAAGTATGGTAAATGGGATGACAGGTAAGTAGGTAGATTCCGCAGCGCGTAATGGTGTATTTACCGAGATAAACGAGAACGAATCTCGGCTATCTCTAGGCTTACTTTTAATTCCATTAAAAGGCAGAGCAGCCCAGAGGCTCTCTCTCTATCTCTCTTTCTCTCTCTCTCTCTGATTCATCTGGCTCTCTCTCATCCCGCTACACGCTACGCCCTCTTTTCTGATCTTGTTTCTTGACTCTCTCGAGTTAACTCTTGGCTGCTTCGCCTTGTTACGCCGCAGCCCAATGACTAACCCTTTGAGGACGCGGTTATCCCGGGCTAAGATCTTACTCTCTGTCTCATTTGGTGTCTCACTCCGTGCCCGAGACTCTGACTGTGTGTAGAAGCTGCGCGGCTCTCTGGCACTCAACCAAGAGCCTAATGATTGGCTGCTCAGAAGGCAGCTGGGAAAGCAAGAAAAGAAAAGAGAGCGTCAGAGGGAAGACGGACCGACGAACATCCGATTTCTCCCGCCCTGATCTCGTGGTGGGCCAAGTCTGCTGAATGAATGCCGGCAGTAGATTGCGATTCGATTAAGCTGTAAATTACGCTTTTGACATCCTCAATTGAGGGTAATCTAGTTTTTACATGGAACCGGGAAATTCTGCTACAGTTGGGGGATCGATACCGATAGTCTATAAAGCAAGGATTGACCAAAGAGGTCATTCGTACCATCGCATTCGTACATCGTTGAATGCCACTATAAAGCAATGAAATCCAACTCTGCCTCGTCTTTTCAATTACCAATCAGCTAGCTGAGCCCACTCGATCATGTCGCCCATTGTCGCGAGAATTATTCATCCATCTAGCTGCATGCATGCGACACGCAACTTGCGACTTGCTGTGCCATCTCGTTGGAAGCTCGTTGGTAAGACGGTGAACAACACCTCCGGCGGGTTGACAAAAAGCGCAAGCTAATTACGCTCGGCATCCGCAATCGCGCGGGTGTGCGCGCGCCAGCCGAAATCAAGGAGGGTGCCTGGTAACAAGAGTGTCTTACATGGGTTGTCGGAAAACAAAAGCAAGTTCTCACCGGGGCGGACTACCTGTGGCGCTCGTTCGCCTAGTTTCGCGTAATACGACAATGGCGCGGGCGAATTAGCGCGCATACGTCATATCGTCTGTGTCATCAGTGTTTGATGGCGGAGGACGGGCGCCAGTCGCTTTGTGCCATCAGGGTGATTATATTGCCATACAGTAGCGAGAGGCATAAAGTCATATATGAAGGGGGGCGGGGGCGGCGCTAGGTATCATAACACGCGTATAATAGCGAGCGCGTCTGACGCTCCCCCTGCCGAAAGGAGCAAGCGGGCGAAAGAGGTATACGCCGAGGTATAGCGCTCGCTTTCTTGCCGTGCTCTCTCTCTCTCTCTCTCCGTATATTATGCCGACTCGGGGCCTTTGTCGAGTGAGCGATATGGATTTACTCGCGTCTGAGAGGGAGCTGCCGAATATCCTCGAGTCGTGCTCTGCCATTTTACGCCACTCCAGTCGTATTGCGCGCTGCGCGAAACCCCTTCGAGAATGTGTTCCACCTCGTGTACGGATATGCTCCGATGAGAACTCGACGGGAGGAAATCTCGCGCGGATGTTTTTCCACTCAATATAAATTGTCCCTCGGATGATAAAATGGACAAGTTCATTCTGTGCCTGACTAGACAATACACCTATACTACTAGCTTTAGCCAGATACGCGAGTCTCGTGAATACTTCTCACTGGAGTCACGCTTTTCTTTTCAGGTGAATACTCGGCTTTCTCGAAACCAGATCGACTGCCAATAAAAATCAGTGTTACTTTTTTTCCACCCGTGCGGCTTTATAATTAACGATCTGAAACGCATAACCACTAGCGCTTTAGCAGTGCAGACCTCTTCAGGAAATCCAGAAAACAAATTACGCTCAGAAAGAGGGAACGGGAAGAGAGCAAACTAGAAGTTGGCGAAGAAAGTGCAATGGCTTAAAAGTACAGCAGTATTTTTACGTTATTATTTATGATATTAATTTCACTGGGGGGTCCAACCCACTGGGAGTTGTAAAGCGGCGGTACACTCGCTTTCGTCCCCTCTTCCTGTGCGATATCATTGTCTCGGCGCGTTGCCGCTGCCGCGCTAGCGCCTTGAGAAAAGGGGTCTTTTTCAAAGAGGTGCGTGGCGAGATGTCCCCGTCTCTGTTTCTGTGTCTCAGCGAGAGAAAGAGCTCAGTCATTGCTGAGAGAGATAGAGGGAGAGAGAGATAGAGAGAGAGAGAGAGAATGAGAAGCAGGAAGGAGCAGTCAGTGTTTTTTGGTTTCAAAGAAGGAAGTCGTTCTTTTATTCAGCTCTTCCTGTTGTCGCTTCTTAGTTTTTATTTTCTTCCGTCTTGTTAGGGCACTTCTTTCCGATTTCATTCGATCGAAGTGGCGTGATGCTGAGCTAATTGTGGAGGGGTGCATTCCTCGGCACTGAGATTTTGTCTATTCAGAATTATTCCACACCTTCTTAATTCGAAAACTTCTCGATAATGTATTGTTTTCCAATCCAATCTATCTTTGAGATCTACAACCGATGCGATCGATTCCTTCGTCTTCAAAATCGTAAGAGAATTCATGACCGTTATTCGATTTTATGTTCAGGTATCATCTCAATGGAAGAATATTTGAATTTTTGATTATTTTCTGATTATAATGGAGAAGTTAGATGAAGCTCAAAACGAGAAAATATTCAAATTATATTTCAAATATGCCTATACGACATAAATAACAATGAATAGCATAGATTCCATCAAAGTTTGTAGACTGTTATTTCACAGTAACGCAGAAAAGTCTTTGAGAGAACGGGGAAAACAAGGCAGACGGTTTCGATGGCTAGAAGTGCAGGTGTCACACCAAGAAAACTCACTCCTCTTCTCTCTTTCTTTATCCGTTGAGAAAGTCGAGGGAAATTCCTGGATGAGAAAGAAGCTGTCGACTGCTGCCACGCCACTGTTCCTGCCTTTTCTCTCTGTTGTCCAGAGCTGCTTCCCCGCAAGGATGAAGTTGTAATTGAGTTTCGTCAATACGAGACCTCACAGGCTCATTATTACTGATTCTCCCGGAATACCAAGATTACTATAAAGTACAGAGCTGGCTTAGCAGTCTTTTTTCTGTTGTCGAATTGTCCCACCAATCCAACGCTATTCCAAGCTTAGAAATAAAAATTAGAACTGACTGAATCTCCGACGGGAAAGTATATCTCTTGGCCATTTTAACTTTTGACTGGCAACAAAACACGAAGATTGACAGACGGCCCCTCGTGTCTGCGAGTGGCAAAATATTAACCACGCCACACGAGCAATCAGTCGCGGAGAAACGAAGAAACCGGGCGAAAATCTGCGGAGCAGTTTGGGAGAAAAAGAGGCAGGGGAGCAGGCAATGCTTAATAAGTTGAGCCTCGTCGCAGAGACGTGTGTCAAAGGCACCCGAGAGGCAGATGGTCGCCCAGAGGCAGATCGTCCTCCTCTCCCTCGGAAACCGCGGGGGATAAGTAATATTTAAAACCGCTCTTGCAACTTGCGCCCTCCGCGCGTTCTCAAATTACTTTCCGGGGCGCGCTGGGAGTCCTGCCGCGGAAGGAAGGTGCCGCTACCGGGCGATGGCTCGTGAGATAAAAGCCGCTCGCGGCGGATCTCGCAGCGCCAAAAAGAGCGCGCCCGAGACCGCATTAATCTCGGTAATTACGTCACCTCTATTTATGCCCCCGCCCCCCCTCCTTCGGCTCTCCGCGAGCTGCGGTGTGGCGAGCCCCTGCGGAGAACCACCCGCTACCTTGTCTAACCGCTCGAGATCTTCTGGTCGGCCGACACTTGCGGCAAAATATCAATTTCCTCTTTTCACGCGCGGCAGGAGCTTTTTACCTCACCTTTTGCTGCGCGAACATTCGCTTAGTTGTGAGAAATTGCAATGACCCATTTGCCTTTGTGCATCAGATGATAACGCGTTTGTCCGAGTTTTCGCGCTCATTTCAAAGTAGTCACCCGGGTGATTTGTTTTCGAAAATTATCAAGTACAGCTGAGGGTATATTGAAGTATACATTTTTTTTCAATACACACAATGATAAAATTGGCCTCGAAAGCGTATAATTTAGACATTTGCAAGTTTCAAAAGCTTGTTGCACCTTCTGGCTGAATATAAACTTTATGATCCTAATATTTCTCAATATAATGCTCCATTCATATCTTGTTTTATATTCATATATATATACATATTGCTTTCTCAAAGAGAAAGCTTTGTAACGGGGTAAAAATCGACCCACCGAATCGGACTTCGGGACCTCGATTTTCGTAATCTACGGGTCGAAAAACATGGAAATCCGAAAATGTCTGTATGTATGTACGTACGTACGTACGTACGTACGTACGTACGTATGTACGTACGTGCACTTTTTTTTGTCGTACGATAACTCTCGAAGGAATTGTCCGATCGTCCTGAAATTTTGCACACAGGTTAGTCGCCGCAAAATCTCGGTCGAGTTCAATTTTCAGCCAATTCCGTTGTTTATTTCTCTAGCAACCGTTGCTAACGTGTTTTTGATAAAAGCTCCGAAAATCATCATCAATGCACGATGGGTCTCCAATTCTTTCGACGACAATCGATGAGAATCGATAAGACATTCATTTTGGAACAACCATTGTTTATTCTCCTAGCAACCGTTGCTATGGAGATACAAAATTCAGCTTCAGACTGACTTTTTTTGTCGTACGTTAATTTTCGAAGGAATGGTCCGATCGTCCTGAAATTTTGCACACAGGTCGGTCTCCGGCAGATGTGAACCGAGTTCGGTGTTCAGCAACATCCGTTGTTTGATTCCATGGCAACCGTTGCTAGCGTGTTTTCGATAAGTTCCCATATAATTCATGATAAATGATCATTTGGGTTTGTATATTTATGGGATTCTATAACAATCAAAGAGACCTTTCCCGTATAAACCATTGTTGATGTCTCTAGCAACCGGTGTTTATATCGCTTGCAACCGTAACTAGGGAATGGGAAAAGTCAGTTGGAGGTTCATTTTTGGAACTGTTGATGACTAAGAAGTAAGAACATCGAAGCTCCGACATTTACCATAGCAACCGTTGTTTACGTCCTTAGCAACCGTTACTATGGAGTGTGAAAAATCAGTTGGAGGTCCATTTTCGGAACTGTTGATGACTAAGAAGTAATAACGTCGAAGCTCCGACATTTACCATAGCAACCGTTGTTTACGTCCTTAGCAACCGTTACTATGGAGTGGGAAAAGTCAGTTTGAAGTCCATTTTTGAAACTGTTGGTGACTAAGAAGTAAGAACATCGAAGCTCCGACATTTACCATTGCAACCGTTGTTTACGTCCTTAGCAACCGTTATTATGGAGTGGGAAAAGTCAGTTGGAGGTCCATTTTCGGAACTGTTGATGACTAAGAAGTAATAACGTCGAAGCTCCGACATTTACCATAGCAACCGTTGTTTACGTCCTTAGCAACCGTTACTATGGAGTGGGAAAAGTCAGTTAGAGGTCCATTTTCGGAACTGTTGACGACTAAGAAGTAAGAACACCGAAGCTCGGATATTTACCATAGCAACCGTTACTATGGAGTGGAGGAAATAAGTTAAAGGTTCATTTTGCTTTCTCAAAGAGTGGTGATTAATGCAAATTGAGGTTCAATTGCAATACTTTGAGAAAGCATACTGCTGAGGCACTTGGCAGCGGTTTATTTTTTTTTCTTTTCTTCCTTTTGAATAATTGAAGTTGAAAATTATTGGAAACTCGACAGATCATATTTATAACATCAAAGTTCTAAATTCCACATTCAGATTCGAGGGAACAGAGAATTTGAAAATTTTGGTATTCAACTGCTTCAAATAGGCCAATTTCAAAGAACGACCTGAACCCATCACCATACTGTGAGTGCTAACTCACAAGGAAATTTTCATTTGAGAAAAACTATAACGAAATTGATTTTTTTAAGAGTAATTAGAGACTATCGAAGATTATGTGTGATACAATTAAGTTTATTTTATTATTTTCGAACTTTATGAATCATTCGTTCAATGATAAGTGGTAAACGAACCTTCAACTATACGCGAGCAAAATAAACGAGTGAAGTAGACCAGCTCCATTGAGCTAACAACATTGTGATACGTAGCCTCGAACGTGAAGACACGCGTGGCGCGATACGATACGTCAGACCTACGTCTTTCTCACCACGCCGTGGCGTGCCGGCCGCGCTGCATATCGTTTGTTGGTTTTGCGGCGTACCATAACGCTTCCTTCCCTACAGCCTCCTCCCATTCTCTCCGGAGAAAACGTAGCCAAGGCTGGTTTCACTCTGCTCTCGCTCTCTCTCTCTCTCTCTCTCTCTCGCTGCCCGTGGAGGGTCGTTCCTCCACTGCTTTCAGCAGCGCGCAGATTTCACCCGAAGCCTCGGAGGCACGTGCGAAATCAAATATAACGAGACTATCGTCCCTTAGCGGTCACTCGATTGCTGAATCTAAAGCATACACGGGCAAGGAACCGATGAGATTTCTAGCGGAAATCGGGGAAGGACTCATTCAAATACCATCTGGTGTTTTCATTGAGGAATCGGAGATTCTTGAACGGACTAATTTGAGAATAACAGCTTCATTGAAATTCAGTATGCACATACATTCGTTTCAGTGAAAAAATACAAAATACAAATGATCGATGCTCTAAAAAGTGTAATTAATCCTCGACGAATAGATAATCGACGTTGAAAACCAATGAGCTTAACCGTGACTATCTACAATTTGCGCAGCGTCAGCTAGCAATACATACAGTCGGTTAAGTGGCGTAAAAGATGCCGATCCGAGATCCCAAGACGCAGCGCAGCCAAGTCGATTTGTTTTCCCAGCCGGGGGCTCTAGGCGGACGCTTTAATGGTCATACGAATGGTAAGATTTCGAGGCGGGGATTATCCCCGGCGCGGGCAATAGCATAGTTTACCTGCCAAGTCAGTTAATCCCACGATTAAGCGTGACGCGCACACAGACACACGCGGAGCGGTGACGCTCGGGGCGAGATGGAGTCGCACGTGCGTACGCTTGTGTACAGAAAGCCCGCGAGTGCATGCGCGCGCGGCGCAGAGCTTGGGCGTAAAATCGAAACGTACATATAGACGAGTCAGCGCCGCGGCGGCCCCTCCGCCGTTTGCTACGAGTGTACAGCTCGCCGTCGAGTCGAACTTGCCTCATCAATTTGATTCTGCCCGCTAGGACTCGGAATCGTGTACCGTGTAGCCTGCATTCGGCTCACCGGCTATGCCCCGCGACTGTTTACGGACGCGCCAGTCTCCAACGCGCCGGATTTAATCGGCGACATTTGTGGATTACTTTGATGGGGGGGTGGGCGGTGGCCCGGGTGAATCTTTGATTTGTTTACATGCACACACAGCCTCTATTGATTCAATATAATATTTTGCAAATACTACACGTACCAGCGATGAGAAATGTCAACTGTTCATATATATGCTTTGTTATTTGTTAATTGGCAATCCTACTGCATAAAGCTTTTCTGGTGATATTTTCTCGTGCATATTTTGAAATTGGTTCAAGTGACATATGCCAATCTTTCATACATAAACAGGACTGCCTTGGAAATGCCAATCGACGTTGTAACCAATAAGTTTTTTTGGATCTTGTCCTCGTAAAACTGAAGTAGCAGAGTACTAGTGCCGAAAAACGTCTTTATCGCTGCCTCGTCAGAAAAATGCATGTATCATCTACCGACAGGGTTATATTCTCCCAAATCCGTGGAAGCTACACCGAGAGAAAGCCATCAAGCTAATGAAATTCGAAAAAGCACAAAGCTCTGGTAGATAAACAGGTGGAGGAGGATAGCGTCGGCTTATAGAGGATAGGCCGGGGCGCAGGCTTGCAAGACACACAATTTAGCAGCAGCGCCCGGAAGACGGGGCGGCCGGCTATGGGAGACGGATGCAAACTTTGCACGCCGGCCCTAACGAGCCCGGCTGGGTCCGCTCGATTTGAATTGAATCTGCGGTCCATCTTTGCTCGGTATATTACGGGGCCGGCGAAGGTGTTCCCGCGTCCGCCCGTCCGTCCATCCGTCCGCAAGGCAACGGTCAAACGCGCTGCGGTCAACTGGCTGGCTTGTCGCCTCTCTCGCTCTATGCTTCTCTCTCTCTCTCTCTCTGTCTCTCTCTCTGTCTCTCTCTCTCTCTCTTTCTCGCCGACTTGCCAACGCGAACCCTCGGTGTCTTTGGTGATTAACGAGAGGTCAAGCCAAAGAGCGCCGCTCTAGCAAATACTCCGCACTGCTCGCGCCAGCTGAAATTGAGCTCCGGCGCCGGACTCGATTGAGCCAACGAGCAGAACGAGAGAGCGTCACCCGAGCGACGAATGCGTTTGAAGTAATTGAGACGAGAGAGCAAAGGCTCTTGCCAAGAGAGAGAGAGAGAGAGAGAGAGAGAGAGAGAGAGAGAGAGAGAGAGAGAGAGAGAGCCGATGGGAATCGAGCTTCCAGGTGCGTCGTGCCCCACCCTCTTCTCTCTCTCTCTGCGTTTGCACCCTCAAAGCCGAGGTTTATCGACTTCCAAAGCCCGCTCGGGATTTCATTCGCATGTTTATGTTTCTTTGCTCCGAATAGTTTTTATTAGCGGTAAACAGTGCCGGGTTGTAATTCGAATTCGAGGAGCTTTTCTATGGGAGGTCGTTGTAGAGCTTCCCGTGATTTCCGACGGTTTCTCGTGATTCTCAGAAGTTTACCGCGATTTTCCGTGATTTCCTATGATTTCCCGAATCCGCAGCTTCTTGTTCTATTGGCAACGTGAATGATGTAGTTTGAAAATGTAACGTCTCTCGAGACTGATCCCCGATCTCTTTTTGTTTCAATTCAAAAAGTTACGATGCCTGCTCTGGATATTCAAACTGGTATTATTGATTATTTTGTGATATCGATCTTTTACATTATTCGACTTTTTCCTCCTTTTGAACCTTCTTCAGAATGAGTATTTTTCTAATAGATTCTAAACTACTAGTACTACTACCAGTATTACTACTACTCAGAGACCATTGGACTGAGAAATCCGAATCTTCTCTTTTCCCATCACATTCGGTACAAGTATAAACACAAGACAAGAAAAAGCGGCTCGTTAATCTAGCCTATCATACATATTTAGCGAGGAATATATTGTAACGTAATCCTTGCACTCGCTTTCGTTGAGATTATTTGTACAGAGTCCCACGTATTTACACTCTTATTCACGGCGCACGATAATTTCGTATCCTGATCTACGTCGAAAAATGGAAGCCCATATATTCTCCACTTGTATTTTTCTTTCGTCTGATGCGGAGCAATCAGTGCCGACCTCGATCAGCCTTGGCCCCCGAATGAAGGAGAAAAATTAGCACTAATACGCGAGAGACTACACAGTAAATCTCGTTGGGTCTGACTCGTCTCCGAGATGCCCGTCATAATGAGAGTTTATTAGACGATACAGAGGCGTCGGGCGTCATGTTCTATTCGGCGCTCGTAAGATGTGGCAATTCATGCGCGCCCATACCACTTTATCGGATTAGCCAGGAGCCAGTAAAATCGCGCCCGCGTCCACTCTCATATACGATCGTACGTGTATGAACACACACCCTCGCCCTTGCTCCCCACCCCCCCCCCTCCACCACCTCGCCGCATTTCGTTAATTCGTCTCGACGGAATCGTTCTTCCGCGCCAATATTAATCGGACTCCATAGCTCCAACTCTATTTCTCTCTCGAACTCTCGCTTGCTTCCTCTGCTGGGCTTGGGCGAACGAATCGGCGAGACGGAACCACTGATTGATGCGGAATCATTGAGCAATTAGTTGGGATTCGAGTATTTGATGATTATTAAATCATCCGCCTATGTGCTCTTGTTCACTTTTTGAGATAACAGTATTCGAATCGAATCGAATCGAATCAAATAGTTACAAATTTGGTCAAAGTGCGCTGACCTAAATCAGTCAATCAGAAACTCGATGTTTTTATCGTGCGTGGATGCAATCTAATCAGTGTCAATAATGCGACGCGGAGACTAAAGCTGATGTATTGCGGCTCATGAAATTGTATTGAATTCTCTATCGTATGCGGCTGAAAAATCTCAACTCGAATAACAATTACACGCTCGTGTCATTATCCGTGGGCTGGAAAATTTTTTCAGAGCACGGCTGGCCGGATTCCGCCGGATGTATACAGCCGGGGAGAGGAAAAAAGAGTTCGGCCCTTTCAAAAACGGACCTCGGCCCCCGGAGGATGCGGGCGAAACATCACGCGCCATCCCCGAATCCAGCGGGCCACATCAACGGGGAAAAAGAGTGTCCGGGGCTGGGGAACGACGAGGCGATTCGTGAAACGAATTTCCGTCGAAAAGTCCAGGATCCGTCGCTGGCCGAAAGACGAGCGGTTCAATGTAAGCAAAGTCTGCTGGTCGAAATTTTTTTTTGTCCGGCCCCCCTTTTACAGCGGGCTTTTTTCGGGGCGAGGACTGGCCAGTCGGCCGGCCGTGGCATTGTTTATTCAGCGGCGTATCAGTGGCGCGCACCCGCGTGAATAGAGCTTCCGCTGGGACGTCGCGCGCTCCAGAGGGCTTCGCGTTTCCGGTCTGGCATCGGTCGCCCCCCTCGCCCCCCGCCCCTTTTCCGCTCGCCCCTCGCGCTCCGAATCTCCTGCAGTTGCCAGTTTCTATTTCCCTCTCGTACTCTCTCTCGCTCTCTCTCTTTCTCCTATTCTCTTTCTCTGCGCCTCCCTATATATCTCGGTATACATCGGCGCTGATCGGAAAGAGAAAAGCAGAGCAAGAGAGAACCGGTGATGGTAGAGCCTATCCTTGTCTCCTGGCTCAGGAGCTTATGCTTCAGAACTGGTTTTATCTGTCCCCCCTCTCTCTCTCTCTCTCTCTCTCTCTCTCTCTTTCGTTCTTGTCTGGCTAATTAAGATATCGATCCGTATTGTGCTGAGTGCCAATGGCCAATGGGGGTAAGTATAGATGGGCTCCAGGGCTTGGTAAAGTTCTGTTCGTCTACAGCTGATGCTCTATTGGAACCGATTAATAAAATCCCCACAATAAATGATCATCGAATGCGAATTAATTACTTTCGCCTTGGTTATAGTGACTCAAATGATATACCAATCAATACACTGAAAAATAGTAGTTGGTAAATACGTCAATGAGAAAAATCGTATCGAGTCTTGCGATTAATTCTGGAATTACCGGGGGAAAGGTCTATTCAAAATCCAGAAGCACACTCAAAAATGTCTACTGCAATAACAAAGCATATTACGACAACGATTTTTAATCATCACACTCGACGGATTCATTTTTCATCACGTACGTTGCGAGATGAAATCATGGTAACGTAACGACACCGGCCCGGCCTGCCGACGAATCTTAATGAAATAAACACACGTCCAACCCCAAGGAAGGCGCGAAAAGTCAGCAGAAGGCAATTCTCCATCCCCCAAGCACTCGGGCAGTAGCCCTCTTCCATAAATTTTCTCGAAAAGTGCCGGAGCGCTGGCGGCAAAAAATCATCCCGTCGTAACGGGCGTTAATCGCGTTAAACCAGAGGACTCGCATAAAGCACAATCAGGAGTAATTGATTTTTCGTCCGGTGGCGCTGTCTGCGCGGGGGCCGACGACGAGAGCTGCAACTCGAGCTTGGGGGCGCGCCGAGTAAAGGATGACCAGGGTTACCGCGGCCTGATGAATATCTCGATGGCCGAGCGAGCCCCGATGAATCGGGCCGAGGTGAAAAGACGCGGAGGTGTAGTCCGAGGGCAAAAACGAAATCGGAGCAGAGCAGCACGAGCCGAGGGTAATTATGAGGATTAATCTTAAGTCCCGTAAAGTCCACCACTTGTGGAGCCTGGCAACGAGCGCGTTACTTTCGCCCGTGGCCAGCCGTCTCTGCGTAACGGCTCGGACCATCGTTTTCTCCACTCGCCCCCCGAGGGTCCCATCGTTCTTTGACTTTTGAACGCTGCGGCCGTAAGTGCTTGGCATTCATACTTCCCGAAATGGCTCAAAAGTTCAAATTGAAACGGATTCAAATCTCTCGACCATCTCACATATTGCATTCATTATCTTTCAGATTGTAAATTTGTGTCGTTTCTCCGTCCTGTTTCAAAATGAAATGATCACAAAATCATGATCCTGGTCGAGATTCGTAGATATCGGTACGACGTAAGCAGCCTGCGACTCGATCGGTGCGGACTAACCAAGGGAAGTATATCAATCGCATCCATCGGATAAAGTAATTCACCGCGGTGAAATAAATCAGCGTAAATATGGATCCGAAACAGAGGGCATCGGGGCATCAATTTCCCTGCACCGAATAAGCCACTCCATCTCGATAAAGCGCGCGAGCGCGAACGCCAAGTGATAAATTGGCCGACTATAAATCGAGTCGCCGGCCAGCCGCGATTCATTATCCCGGCCTGACGGCACGCGCGCGCGCGTCCACGTATAAGCAAATGCACCGGCAACGAATGACGTGTCAGCTCACTGTCATCGGCACGCGTCTCCATAAATCCAATAATAAAGCTCTCTCTGTGTGTGGCGCGCTTGCGCACGCACGCGAGAGGCATTTCCCTTTCGGCGGGCTCACCCATCGGTATTTATCGACGCGATAAAAGGCATCGCGGATTCGGCATTTTTGCGAGCTCGCTCGCAACGTCCGGGAGAGATAGAGAGAGGCTCGGCGCGGAGCGTGTACGTATGTAGAGCCGGCAGGGGGGTAGCAGCCGCTCTCGAAGCTACAGGTGTCAGCGAGAAGAGCAGAGTATTTTTCAACGCGAGCGCGGGCGGCCCCTGCGGCAGCGGCCAGATAGCCTCGGGGAGGGTAGCTCTCTCTTTCCCTCTCTTTGCCAGCGAGCGAGCAAGAGAAGCTGCCGACTGCCGGCACGCACGTTGAATTTGCTAAACGCTCCCGCTCGTGCGTGAAATGCCTCGATATCACTGTTTTATTTCGGCTCGTTCGCGCGCGCAATTTTATCTCGTTTTCCGTTTTGCCCGGCTTCGTTCGGCGCGCTCGGCTTTTGCGGGCGTGCGAGCGATGCTATCGCCGCCAGAGCGGATGTAGTTACACACCGTTACTCCTGCCTGGCCCACACCCGACGTTTATGATAATTAAGGGGTAGGCGCAAGCGCGAGCGCGTGTGTGATTCGCTCTCGGGAAGCTGCTCGATTTAATGGCTCTATTATCTGCGATGTGCTTTTTTAAGCGTTCCCGAGCCTCCGCCCTCGCGGCTGCCTGACACCTCACTCCGGGGGATCCTTTTTCATCCTGTGATTCAGGCTCTTGTATTCAAACAGCGAGGCTCGTTCGTTTGGTCGTGTTTTTTTGGGATATTTACTTCGAACGACGGTTGTCCAAAATATAGGACGGAGGAAGCTTTCTCACAACTAATCATTCGTGATATTTTTTCTTCAACTTTGAGACTCGCGACCAAGCTGTTTCTACTCGATACATTCGATGGAGCCGTTGCTTTTGAAAACGTCTGCCTCGAAACCTCGCTAAGCTGCGAGTATCTCAATAAAACCGAAGGAAAAACGAGGAGCGCAGCCTGTACAACGAGTCGACCGCGCGTCTCTCGGCCGATTTAATTAATAATCATTGGCCGAGAGATAAAGAGAGCAGCGGCGAAGGAGCCGGATCACAATACGGCGCACGCGATACTTCCCTCCCGTATTAAATCCCCGAAGATTAACGAGCCCCCCCCCTCCCCTGGCGGGACTGCCGTAGCCCCCGCGCTGCCAGACAACACAAGACTGAGAGCGCGCGGATAAGGTCGCCTCTCTCGCCGCAAGTCTTGGCTCGCGCCGCTTGCGGTGCGTGCGGTGCCGCCTCCCTCGCCTACCCGCATTAACGCAATTATGAATTTGTCGCGTTGTTGGTATCTGACAATACAAGATGTCGCCTCTCCACCCTGTGTATCCACGCCCGCCCCGCGTAGCGGCTGCTGCCTCCGCTTGGTTTTGCTGCTGCCGCCGCCGCTGCTCGGCCCAGACGTGATGCGCGCACGCAGCTGTGTATAGAGACGAATGAATCCTCGCGTGCGGCGAGGGGGGTGGCCTTTGTCGGCGCACAATTCAGAGATAGGTGGGCGCTCCCGCTGCCGAGAAAAGACAAGCGTGTATACCGCGCTGATAAGGCGCTGCCGAGGAGCTCGACGTATATACTCGCTCCGTGCTCGCACGGGTACAATATGTACGTACATGTTCTTTTGTACATCGGGGGCAACGCGCGTGGATGAGTTCCATATGAATTCCTTGCTTTTCGCTCCTGCGTCAAATAACTTCACCGCGCTAACAATGGATTTTGGGAAAGACAGCTTGATGATAAGTCGAGTCAACCCAATATGACTCGACTCGTGGAAAAACTGCCACGCTTGTCGACAATCTGCATCCTGGATGGCGAATAACGAGCTTGTAATGTTCATGTCCACCATGTAACAGTATATTTTCGTGTAGTGATATACTTCTTTCATCACAATTTGATCGATGATGGTCGAGTAAATCTTGTGATCCGGATACGGCAGAACTTGTTTCATCGGATTCGGTGAGGCCTGAATGAGTACCAGTAGAGAAGGTCGAAATCAGTCAGACGGTTAGTTTAGATTTTCCAAACCACATTCCGAATTCTTAAAAACAACTTCGCTAGCGTTCGAAGGGCTAAAGTGTAGGGAGCTGCTTGATCAATTTAACATCTGGCGAATGATTGGCCGTATAATACGCTGCCCCGGCTGAGCCCGCAGAGAGCCGGCTAGGCTGTCACACTTTATGTAAAAAGCGCGGGTGTATAAAGTTTAATTGCATTTGGCATCGCGGAATTAATGTTCGGCCCCGGGGCGGTGAAAAAAAATAAGAGCACCAGCAGCACAAGTCGGCTTTTACAGTCTCTGGGCGGGGGCGCGCGCACGTAATAAGGTAAGTTCGGAAGAGCAGCGGGGATAACGCTCGCTCGTAAAACGGCTTCTTAACTTCGCGCTGCGGCCTGTAACGCACCGGGTAATCTCTTTCTAGTGCGGCAGGCGAGTCGCGTTTACAGTGGGAGCTGCCGACGACGCTGTCCTCCTCTCCGTACCTATACAGTGAGCTTGGAAAATCAATCGATGGTAGAGAGGGAGTGAGAGAGCAGCGGCAGCAGCAGCAGCTGTGCGACAGGTCAGAGGCGAGCTTCGAAAGAGGGCATGTTTGCCAAGGAGTTAGAGCCCGAGTGCCTAGTCAGCCCTTAATATCGTAAGAGCCGGACCAGCGAGCAAACAAGCTCGGCCCGGACCTTATGTATATACGCGGCACTAAGCACTAGAAAGCCCCGGGACGCAGAGGCCGCCGCCTAGTCTTAGCCGCTCGAGCTCCCCGGCAAGCTCGCGCTTGCCTATTATTGCTAACTAATAAGGGCCCTAATTGAAACGTCGGGCTTTTGTTTCGAGAGCCATGGACTATCGCTGTTTGCGTCGGCCACCCGGCCCGCCAGGTCCTTTGCCTGGGCCAAGCCTGAATTATTCTCAAGGGTCGTTTTTGCCAATTTGATGCTCATATAGTTCAATATACGCTCCCACCAACTATGTTTCAATTGATTACAAAATCTCTGCGAGATAGTCATTTCCGGAATCTCCGAAGGATGATCGAGAGCTAGAAGAGCCAATTCATTCTGTGCTTCGCACTTTTATTTAAAAATCTATTCACGTATTGGAAAATTACAAGTCCCCTTATTTCACGTGTTTTTTTCTTCAATATATCAACTCTCCCATGTAGTATTTACGCACGTGTTTATCATCAAACAGTACACGGATTGTCGATTTTTTCTTTGATTCTCGGAGGAAAATAACCAATTTTTAGGCATTACGTATTCCGTCAACACGACGGTTCCCCCGAAACATGATATTATTTCCTCCGAGCGCAATCATATTAGTTTCCAAAGTTACTAGAATATTTATGCGAGTTCGGCATGGGGTTATGCATGCATTCGTTCCATTTTCTACCTTCCGCCAGGTTTACTGTTGAGGGCCATAAATTTATCCCGAGATAATCAGTGTGGGTAGTATGGTGCAACGAAAACCGTGAGATCATCAAAACATAGAAGTTGGGTGTTTACACGAAAATATGCAGTATACTTTCAGTGCATACAACAGATTAGTTTTGAGAGTCTGGCAAACTAAGATCATGTTTCAGAATTTGAATAATAATTTTGTGTATTTTCACTCGTATGCTTACCTTGCTAACGGAGATGCAAACTAACAACGTTCTCGAAATCAGTTTTGAATGACGATCGGAAGTATATCTCTGGCCTGGACCTCACTGTGATATCTGCAATTAGAGAAGTATCTTATAACTCTTCGGACGTGAACTTATTCACAATGGTCATTATTGAAAAATAAAGTGAATGTCGATGTGTTCCAATATGAAAAAGCTTTTTCTTTGAGAAAACAAAAATTTCAAAACGACGTTGGACTGTAGAAAGACTTCGAGTCCCACTGAGTAAGAACGCGGAGCGCGGTGAGCGCGCTACCGATTGAGAATCATCAAGCGAATAATAACCGTTGCACGGGCGAAATCGTCGCGCTCGCAGCGTCGCTCCGCGTCGGAGTGGATAACGGGCCGAACGATTTATTTGGAGGCTTTATCCGGGGGCAAGTCGCGGCCCCTCTCTCGTGGAATTTATGAAAGAAGGCGCCCGTTTAACCGACTCGCTCAGTCATCCCTCATGCCGGTAGCGGCGCCCCCGAGCGCCCGCTTCTCTTCTTGCACATCTCGCCCCCCACTCCCCCGAAAGACGTTCGTTCACATGTCAGAGCCCTTTATTTTGTGCCGCGAGAGCTCGGGGTATTAAAGGGGATAGTGCGCCCTTAACGCGTGATCGGGATACCGGAGACGCGCTTATCGGCGCGGCGCAAGCGCTGACCGGAATAAGAATCGGAAAGGGTTTCTCTCGAGAGCCTGCACAAAATGAAAACAGATGCGGGCGTAAGGGGTGGACCGAGGCGTCAGGATGAATCCGGGATAAGCATGCGGCTCTTCTCATAGGCTCAGCGTGGAAGTGATCGCCGTTGACGAGACAATTCAAGGGGAAGACTGATATATGCGATGATTGAATTGGATTGTTATATTGAATCGAGGTCTTATTCTTGTCTGAGTCTTCATAAATTTGATTCATATTTTCATGTGCTAGTGTGTGAGAATCGTGTTTGGTAGAATCATTTCTTATTAAACAGAAAAGTACTTGGTTACGGAAAACAAAGCAAGAATGTAGATCAATCGCATATCATTTTCAATACGAAATAGGTGAATGGAAATAAATATGCCGTACCCTTTATCAGTATAAAATGGCTTTCAATATATAAATCAACATTCTACGATTCCCATGCCATAATAATATTCTGCAATGTCTGTTGGTGGAAGTGCGAGTGATTATACTCATCATTCATAATCCAATCAATCTTACACGACGAGTATTTAGCATATTTTCATGCCTTAAGAAACATTCTCTTCTTGTTGATTCTTCTCTAAAAGGATTTGTTGTTTGATGCTGAGATGGCTCGAGTTATATAATTATAATCAATTGTCTTGTATACTTATAATGAAATAGAAAGCGTAATGTGTGAATGTGTGACATATTCTCAAGAGAAAACACTTAAGTTATTAGACATTTGGAGAGAGAGTGAGAAGAGAAAGAGAGAGAGAGAGAGAGAGAGAGAGAGAGAGAGAGTAACGTATCCGAGTGGCTCTCTGGGACAGCAGCCTATCGAGGGAAAAAAGTCAAGTGTGAAATGTGTGCTGGCGGAAGTCATAAATACGGCCGGCCGACTCGTGCAAATCGTTCGACGTTGGGCCAATCCCCTTCAATATCGAAAGAGGAGCAGTGTGGGAAGGCGAGAAGAAGAAGAAAAAACGAGACGCCGGGGCTCTCGGTCTCCAGCGGCCTCATATGCATATAAGAGCATATCTCGGTGTGCACACACATCTTGGCCGTGGCGCGGGCGTCTCGTTTGCTCTTTCGGCCCGTCCGCCGGAGTAGTATACACACATCAAGTGCGCGCGACAAAAGGCCAGGAGGGAGCGAGAGGGAAAATCGCTCGGGGCCAAGAGCCGTGGAGCCAGTTCAATTTCTCAAACCTGTCCAATCCGTGTCGTATGCAAAATCAATCACGCTCGGCCCCTTCTCTCCCCCTCGGCCGGGCGAGCGCGCGCGAATCTCCCGAGCCTCGGCCCTTCGATTTTCAAATCCGCTCCGAGCCAGCCCAGTAATTCAGCGTCCGAAGTATGAAATTCCGCGCTGCTCCGGACTCGTCTCTCTCGCTCGCTCGCTCTCCTGAGATCCTCTCGCATAACATATTTTTCTGCGGCGCGCAATTCCATTACTGCTCTTGCGGATCCGACAACTTTTCCGAGTGTGCTTGAGGATCCGTGAATATGTGACGGGCTACTTGCTGAGTGACTGGCAAACTTATCGAGATGATTAAATGTAAACTATGCAGCTCACAGTTCTCGCGAATTGAATTCCTATAACCGGATGAAATCATCAAAGTTTCTCCGCTCTATACGACAAATCAAATTCTATGTACACCTCGAGGCTTCTTTTCCCCATACGACTCTATTCTTGAATCAATATCACCGGACTTTGATTAAAATAAAACTGGAATTGTAATCTAGACCTGCATTAATAATGAATTTTGTCCAACTCGGTTTTTCTATCACCGACAGCACAGTAAATGACAATCTCTCGATTTAATACGGGAGGCACAGCGGCAAAACAGCTGATTCTTGCACGAGTATAAAAATTGCGTTGTACACATGTACTCAACGTTATCTTCTATCACAAATTTGGGGAAGTGTGTTTCAATAGTCAATTTTTCAACCGGAGCACTGAAACTACCTCTTTGAAACTCGGATCGAATATTTCAGTCCAGGCGAAAATTGATTAGTCGATTTTCGAGTTGCATATGGGACGAAAGAATCCATTAGGGATGCTAAATCCAGCGTAATTGCAGTTTTTGCCGTGTGAGTAGCCGCGTACTTTACATAAACTGGCGAGTTCAAAAGCGTAATTACAATTTTATCAGAGCGCGAGGCTTCAAAGTGTTTGAGGTCATTTGTCAACGAGTAGGTAAGCCGGCTGACCGAGCCTGGCTTTATCTCCTTTGCCGGAAAGGGTGAAATCCCTTCCTACTTGCGTTCATCAGACTTGCTGATTTTTCGTCGCCGGCCGTCTGTTGTGCGCGAAGGCTGTCCGGCGTTTGCCTCGCGCGTATGAGCCTTGTAAGCCAGAAAGCGCGTCTGCTGCTACGAGACGAGAAGGCGGCAAAAGGGAAGGTAACACACGCCAGCACAAGCTTTTTGTACATTGAAATTCCGACATGCTTCCCTCGACTCAAATTGAAACGCGAGTGGACGGGCAGTGACAGTTCCCGCGTTATCTTTTCGTCTCTGGACGGGTGAAAACAAAACGTCGCGTGAGTTTCTTTTATATTATGACAATTAATCCTAATTGAAATTGTCATTTTCATCGTTACAACGCATGTTATCTGTACACAATTTATCTTGTGCAATCGGCCAGGGTTCGACTCTGCGACCCTGAAGAAAGAATATGAAACCTGCGCGGAAAATAGTGGGATAAATTGAATCTCCCCCCGATAATTCCATCAAGGATTCATTGGAGAGGAAGAAAATAAACCGATTACCCACGAGTACTTATAACGCCAGCTCCTCCCGGGCTGGCATATTTATGCCATTTCCGATATCCCGCCCCCGGAATCACATGTCGGGCCACTTAAGATCGCATTCCGAGGGCGTGCCGCTGCGTCCTATCGCGGGCGCACTCTCGGAATCCCCGTAAAAACAATAAAAACGCCTGCCGCGAAGAATTATCCGGCGCGTAAAGCGCGCACGAGCGATTCCGGCCTCCCTCCCTCGTACTAAATCTGTCTCTCCTTTGTTCTTCGCTTCCTGCCTCGGTCTTTTTTTTCCTCTTTAAAAGTGCTCGCTCGCGCATCTCCTCCTCTCTCCCTCTCTCGCTCGCTCTCCCAGATTCCAACGGCAGCAGACGCCGCGCTATATGCGTTCATACGCTTGGCAAAGAGGAGCATCAGAAGCGACGACTCCCCACGATGTGGTGTACCACACGAGAGGCAATAAAACATTTATGGCTTGTTTACACACCGCCGATGGAGATACCTATGGCGCGCGAGCGAGCGTGAGGCACACAAGTGGATCCCGCCAGTTGCTGAGTATAATGCCCCCCCGAAAGTACGCGTTAAGCCAGAGGATACTCAAATCATAATCTTTACGCTCTGACCTGACATAATTTATCAAGTCGGGGCTAATTCCTCCGGCTTGTTTTATACGTGCGTAACCGGCCGTATAGGTGTTGTGCGTGAGCCAGCCTGGGGGCACCATAAAATAAAGTGAAGCGCTACACCGGCAATTAGTGGGTGCATTTTTCATTCGGCTGTAAAGGCACACATGGTTCTCTCTCTCTCTCACTCTCCCGCGCGTGCGTTCATTATTCATCACTGTAAATTACATCGAATATTCCATTTAATTGAGAAAATAACATTTTAATTGGGACGATACTCGCAACCTAGATTAATCAGAATTGCATTTGCTTAAAGAGAACTTTATTAAAAAATCATTTCAATATTTCCTCTGATTGGAACTAACTAAATGTATAACAAATGCAACCCATAGGTGAATTTGGAAAATATCACGTGCGCGTTTCATTAGTTATTCATAATGGATTCGTCAGATGAACTTTTATTATGATATTCTCAGTCGGATGAGATGATACACATGATACACCGTTCAACTCAACACCTCCAAGATCAAGTTTGACCGCTTGAAAAATCAAATTTTAGATTCAAAAATACTCAAGTACATTGGGGGTGAATTTCAAAAATCGAACGTAATCCGATCTCCTCGACTGTAATGAGCATAACGCACCAAGCGACCAAATGAAGTCAAAACAGCTGAGCCATGGCGGGCATTGAAAATCCGCAGGGCACAGCTTTTCTCTGTTTCGTGTGGGAATGGGATCTATTACGCGATACCGAGGGTAAAAAGCCGCTCGCACGGCTAATCAAGGCGGGCATTTTTAATTAAATAATACTAATCCGGAGAGGAGCAGTGTTCCCTCATGCTCTCTCCCGACAAATCCCGTCTCCTCTCTCCTTCATCGGGATGAATCCTAGCCGTCTCTCCCTGTCCCTGCCTCTCTCTCTCTCTCTCTCTCTCTCTCTCTCTCTCTCTCTCGCTCCTTCGGCCAGGCGGATCGTCTCTCTTTTAGACTTCGAATTGTAATTAACATTTGGTTCTCCCATTAGTGTAATTAAAGTGCCATTCCATAATCTAGGAGCTGGAGGGGGCACCTTATCTTTCAGACTTCAGCCCCCCTGTCCTTCCCTCAGTCTGCATCTTGCGCAAAGAGAGAAGGCAAGGGTTCGCTGCCTCTCCTCGTTTGCCCCCTTCCATTATTTGCCCCGTCCCCGCGCGCCCGAGAGCCGGCGTCCTGCTTGGGCCGCTAATGCTTGCGCGAGAATCGCGGGCAATGTCGTTTTCTCCCCGGTGGCGGTGACGATAACTTGGCGCAATCAAAGGGGGTCGCCCGAGAAAGGCGGACTACGCGAGCTATGTATGGGCGCAGCCCCGCGTCTTTTCCCCATTGAACAGCGTGATTTCGGATGCTCGAAGAAGAATATTCGTGTCAGCTTTTTGCGCTTTGCCGATAGACAAACAGAGAGAGAGAGGGGGGGGGGGAAGAAATTAAATTTTCCTCAATTCCAAATCATTGCTGCACGAAGCGAGCGAGGGAAACAGACGTGTGATTGATTCCTCCGGAACTTTTTGACCAAACATACGAACAAGAACAAGAACAAACTTTGCGGCAGCACAAGTTTGGAGTATGATAGTTCGCGAACTATCAAGAGTAGTTCATGCACGCGCTCCCTCGCAGTATCCCAATGCCAATGTCACGGCTTACACAAGCAGCTCCGGGATTAGGAAACTCCCCGCGCAACGGCGGATACCCATTGAAAAATAAAAGTGCCTTGGGGTTAACGCAGCCCCGAATAAATGAGGGAAAATAGTGGAGGAGGAGGAGGAGGAAAAAAGAGGAGCTGCGAGGAAGCCCGCGCGAAGCACTGCTCCACGCAACCGGAAACCCACAAATCTCCGCAAACGTGCAAAGTCCCTTGAATGAGTCAATAAGCAGCGGTTGACGCGAGCCGCTGCTCGAGCCCGCACGGCAAAAAGAGCAAAGCGAGGCATAAAGAAAGAGCAAACGAAGCCGCGCGCGCGAGAGAGTGTACGCAGCAAGCCGCAGCTGCCGGCGCGGATAATCCCCGCAGGCTGCGATGGCCGCGTTGGAAATAAAGAGGCCCGATATCGCGCCGGATAAGAGAGTAACGGTGCCGTTGACATTTTCCACTGGTTGAGTTAATAATGCCCGCGGTACACAGGCCCGTCCATGTGTTTATTCAGGAATTCGCCTTTTCTTCTTTTCCCCGCAGTCGCACCGCGCAAATCTTCTTCTTTTCCTCCCACCCCCTGGCACCCTTATCCACCGACTTTATCTTATTTTCGACGACGATCCCGCGCCCCGGGATTTATGCCCCTGTCGTTCGCGCGAGAGCGCCAGAGAGAGAAGGAGAGAGGGAAAGAGAGTAAACGCTCCGAGATAAAGGCTGGAATCGTCGGGAGACGGAGAATCATGGAGCAATTATTTTCGTTCCAGATCGTGAGCGAGTTCGTGTCTCTCGTTTTTTCCCGGGGGCCACCGGACGCTACACAGCAGCGTCGAGATGAAGGATTAATACGGGCTGCAGCGAGGGGCTGCTGCAACCCAGATTTACACGATATAGAAAGGATGCACGCTTTAATGTGGATGGACGACTTTTTCGGCTCAATCTGCGTTGGCTTCAATTTATCGTTTCAGCTGGTTTATCGATGGATAACGGTGGGTTTTGATTGATCCGCGCTTCATCAGAGTCGATGCCAATATTGGTTTATTACATCAACAGTTCTATCATCACAATCCTTGAGTATTTAACTTTTCTAGTGGTTGAACTCTGAACATATTCATTTGTCATTCAAACCCGTTACGCAAATAACAACAAAAATAAACTGAAAACTAAACTTCTTACAGAACATTCAAGAATTTTTCCTCACACTGATATATGCAAGTATCATAAAAATTATTTTATATAACACGATGAGGCAAACGATTAATGAAAGTAGTATAACAAAATCAAAGTATGATGTGATTGAGGCCCTGAAATTATACTCTTATCATATCTGGATAGGGAGAGGAGGGAGCTAATGGATGCCGGTACACACTTCATTGGATTCCTGAGGACTCCATTGGAAGTCTGACAGCGTCCTTTAGTCGGTCCACTTATTTTCTTTTTCGTTGCTCTGATCATTTCTCGTATATATCCTAAGCTTTTCTATCTTCCGACGTCCCTCGCGAGAAGCTGAGAAAAATATCGAGGCGAGACACCTAGATCAGTCCCTGCGCTCTCGCTCTCGCACACGTCGGATACGATAAACTTTAACCT
The DNA here is from genome assembly GCA_020882685.1 of Aphelinus atriplicis. Taxonomy (NCBI): domain Eukaryota; kingdom Metazoa; phylum Arthropoda; class Insecta; order Hymenoptera; family Aphelinidae; genus Aphelinus; species Aphelinus atriplicis. The sequence continues at coordinate 63,928,599 of CM037073.1, read as the reverse complement.
CTCCACAGGAGATGGACGTTATGGTCTGGTGTGGGAAGGTCACTTCCCTTACGGTAGGTGACGTGAGAATCTAAACGTCCTTTCCACTGTCAATTATTGAATTGAAGGGCGTCGTTCTGGTGACAACGTGTTAAAACGTAATTATGTTGTTATCCATCGGAACGACAATTCGCTGATTGATATACTGAAGGAAAATAGAATTCTATAGAAAAAAAATTGCTGAACCCGAAACCTAGATCTTGATTCAATGAAAATATGTTACTAATAATGTCCAATCTGGCTATCTGTATTTTTCAAATAATCTAGGACCCACCACTAAACGTGGACTGGAAGAAATACATTGGATTGATTTCAAACCGATTGAAATATCTTGAGCTTGAGAAAAATGAGCTTTCACGAAAGATTAAGTCCGCAAGCTCCTAAATGCGATACTCGTGCCGAATATATTCAGCCAATAGTCAAGAGGCTAGCGTCGGCGATTCCTTTCGGTGCCATTAGTCATTAGCGCTTCCAAAAGCCAGCCCCTTCCCCTGCGAGTTTAGGAGGGGGAGGGGGCGGTAAAAGGAGAACTAGACGAGACCCGCAGGAATATTACGGGCAGCGGGCTTTTACCATACTTCGAGCTTTATGCAGAGCTCATTCATCAAAGCGTACGCGCGCGAATCCCGGTCGTGCGCAGCAGGGGGCGGGAAGCTCCTCTCTCGGGCTACTTACCACCACCCCTCCCCCCCCCTTCGGGCTTATTTCGTCGCTCATTCACGTTTTAGCCAACTTCAAATGTTACTTCGACTTTCGACGCGGCGATATTGCTGCGGAGTCGGTAAGATCTCTGGCAGAACTGGCCACCCACGCGCGGATCTCTTTGCCTCGGTTCCGAAGTGCCGACAGTGCAAAGCTCGCTCCTTGAGAAACTGAGCATGGTCGGCTTGTAGGTCAACTGTGAGCTGAAGATCAGGTGGTTTTATGCCTTGGAGCAATTTTGAATGGGGTTAGAACTTTTCGAATCATTTGCTTAGTTTGATTTTGTGATTCAAATTTGTTCGTCTATTTGAGATTCTCAATCTATCCACGAATAAATCGTACTTCAGAAATGATTGATAAAATTAAATATAAAATGGTGAAGTAAGAAACTGAGCCAACGAGCCACTGTAGATATAACTTTTTTTGTGAAGCGACTATCGTATTGCCATTGAGATAATCAACACGTATATAACTACCTATCCCAGTCCAACCATCGGCCGACCACCGGAGAAGGCATCAGTGGAAAGCTCATGCAAGCAAGGGAGAGATACACAGAAGCAGAAGAGAGTCGAGAGTCATTGGAAGCAAAGAGGCAGGGAGAAAGAGTAGGAGCGCGGCGGTGGCGGCGGCGCGGCCGAGTCAAAAAGTACTTTAATATACGGCAATCCCCTTGGTTCGGAATTCGCAAACTCGGACCGAGTGTGCCTCTCCCCTTTCATCCCACAGAGTCGTCCTCTATTGCCGTACGGCTTCCAATGAAATTTCGCGTCTTCCTTTGACATGACCACGGACTGCGATTCTAATTCCACCAGTGCGTAAAATCGGCTTTTATTCGTCGTCTAATTCCAAGCTATCCTGAGCGTATAAGTGCAGATTCTCTTTCTGCAAATGTTTAAATGATCGGTTGCAGTCTCTCGACGTGCGCTAGTTGCGACGGTTTCGGAGGTTGGATTAAAAACCAGCTCTGAGTCTTTCGGGTATTCCGACGATTTCAGAATTTCTTTCAAAATACATCTTGATCAAAGGTTCATATGAAAATTTTAATTATTTTCAGTATCTATTTATCGTCCTCTCTATATGGTCCTGTTTAGTAAATCGGATTCTGGAGTTTGCCAATGATCTACAATTGAATATTCGAGATTCAGAGTTTTCTAATAGGAGTATCAATTACTGATGACCCACGCAATCACTTACGTTCAGTCAATCATAAAAGAAGGAATGCCAAGCTTTCCTGCAATCTCTTGGAAAATGATTCCAAACATCAAACGAAACATCAATTCTCTCTAGCGCGTTGAAAACCAAGCCGTCTGAAAAAAACCGAAAACAAAGCAGGAATTTTTCCCGAGTCAATTTTAATCAGAGATCAAATGAAAGCTTGGATTTAGAGGAAAAGAGGATGCGCTGTGCCTCTCTCTCCTGTACGTGTCGTGACTACGTGGATTTGAAAGCCACAAAAGAAAAACTGCAGGACAAAGGAATTGGCCGAATGGACACTATATACCGGAGTCCCTTAATCCTCTGGCTGTTCACTCTTCCTCTCTGTCGGTCTTGCGCGAATGATTGGACTCTCCCAGGGACTCAGCGTAATTGTCTGTCGCGTGATTACCCCTTGTCACTAGGTACGTATATACAGCTCGCGTGAAAGCGTTTCGCCCATCTTTTCGCTCTCATCGCTTCATCAACTTGTCCGTGGATACGAATATTCATTGGTGGACTCTCCAATCAAATGTCTATCCTTCATATTTATGATTTACATCAACTTTTGAGTATGGGACACTCTCTCTATAGTTACTCGATTCAATTTCCCAGTAACTTCCTACCCTTTAACTATTCAAGAATCTAAAGAGGTAATTGAAGAATGTATTTATTTGTCATGCTTTTCAATATAATAAAAAATAACGATCCGAGATTTTTAAAGAATTAAAAATTTGATTTTGAATTATTCAATAATTCATTCCCTTCTAGTGGAAACAGAAAGTATTATATGATGAATAAATGCGCCAATTCAACTCGGGATGAATACAGTAATTATCTATAGGTTCAAAATCACAGGGCGAAGTAGGTACAGCTTCGACGCAGTTGCCAACTGCGTTACACAAACTCCCGATGGTTCAGCTCCAATCAGCGGACCGTACCGACCAACGTTCCCTTCAAGACCATCGCCTAACAGATAGTTTCCCTCGTAATTACGTTGCCTTGCAGAGCAGAAACCAAGAGAGACAAGATTTTCGGGACTGTGTTAAACAGCCAGGCGGAGAAAATGGGATATATAAAGAAAACCATAAACACCTATTTAAATGAATAAAGTAAGTTATTTAGAGTTAAAATGTGGTAAATATATGAATTTAGACATAAAAGTATGAGAGTATTTAGAGGAGTTGGATCCTGTTTTATTAATTTAGTAAATTTTGAGAAATCATTTTTGCACGATGTGATCAAACTTTTCAACGTCGAATTCTTTATTGAAATAATATCTCTTCAGCCATAATCATAGAAGTAAATACAATTTTGTGGGAGCTGGAATGAGCCAGTAATGACGAGCTATTGCTAGATATTCAGAAGGTCATGAGCATTCCCCTCCGAGTCGTTGGTTTTCTCTCCCACTACTGATACAATATAGAACATTCAGCTGTACGTTCGCAGAGACTCCAGGAATCGCGTAAAAGAATCCCCTTGAGAAAACTAAGAGGGCTGACGGATTCGCCAATAAAAAAGGTTTTACACTGATTTCATGCTGTTTACTGTTGCGAAGGTCTATTTAAAGGCTCTAGATTAGTCCGACTATAGATGATGATCGTTTCACGATGATTATTTCTTGCGATCTTTATTGACATACGAAGAAAAAGATTCTAAATTTTTACAGACATCTGTTTTTCACTGTGGTATTTTGATAAACAACGGCACCAACTCGATCGTCTTCATTTGCAGACAACTCGTTATCTCGAGGGAGGGAAAAAAAGAAGAAGAAGCATTTCGCACAGTGTTGTGCGCCAATAAAATGTCGCCTCGAGGATCTAGAAAGTCGAGTGTAAAACGTAAACAACAGAGCAAGTCAGGGAGCACGTCCGCACTAACTAGCCCCTTCTCCCGGAGCGCAATGAAAAGACGCGGTCTCCTCTCGGGCTGCCGGCATGCCAACGCGCCGGACTGTGTGTACGTGCGTGTGCCCGCGCGCTGGTGCTACGGCCAAACTTTCCTAACGAGGTTTACCGCTAATCACCGCCAAGAAACCATTCGCGTGTAATTTGTTTATATCCCTGGTCATGCCCGCCAACCATAATTCTCATGGCTCTCGCCCCCCTTTGCCAAGGCTGTTTCGGCGTCGGGCGATTACCAGCGCGCGCAGCCCAACTTGCGATTTCCTCCGAGGAAATCGCATCTGCGGCGACGTCCGAGCCGATTCGGAAATATCGAGAATGGGATTAGCCGGCCCGGTGAGCTGTTTTTCCCGGCGCGACGCTGTTGTGGATTTAGGATACGCACGCGAGACTTGGGATTATTTAGAGAGAATTGACTGTTGGCGAGACGTTCGACTGCGGATATATGTATATTCTCAATTGGCCTCAACCGGGATCCTTTGATTTTACAAAGTTAAAGCCACACGAGAATTCGTATATATTACGCGTGAAAATTTGAAATCGGATTTACAGACATGAAAAGATTTGTTCAATAGTCTGACAGTAAATTATTCAACAAGCTGTTCAAAATATGTTTCATATCTACAATTTTAATTTTGCAACCAGGTGAAATATAAACTTGATGAACAATATGAAACCGCGATCAATTTTGTAACTTTACATTATGATGGACTGCACTGAAAAAAATTCCTGGTACACCCTACTATATTTTTACTATATTATATGAAGGAAAAATGCGACAGCCATACTATTTTGGTGAATCCTACTATACAAAATTTAGGACATCTTGCCAGATTAATATGGTTCAGATTACCTGAAACTATGTTAAAATTTACTTTACAAATGGCAAATTATTAAGAAAAAAAACGATTTTTTCAGATTTTCGAACCCTTAATCCGTTAAAGCCCACTGAGAATGTGGGCGAGCTAAATTCAAAGTAATTTTCGGAAATATAGAATAAAAACCGTGGAAGATGTCAGATGACAAAACTTCGATAAACGACATAATTTCATAATTGTTTAAACAATAATTGTTTAAACAAATTATTAAAAAGTGATTTTTTTCTAACTCTGAGTATGTCGACAAATTATTGTTTTATTGTCTTCGACAATCGATTGTATGTACGAGAAATATCACTTACAGAACATACTTTGAAAAGTTCATTTTTTATTTCTCGAAATGCTCAGGAACAAATATATTTTTACTTCGGATTCATAGTTCATATATCAAAACTTCTTTGTTAGTAGATTTATAGTGCCGGTAACTATACATACATATTTGTTTACTATATATTAGTAAGATGTACTATACACTAGTAAGATCTTGTAAAAATATAGTTACAGACACTATATTTTGTATAGTAATAACGTTTACTGAATTCAACTATAAATGGATAGTATAATTTTCTATAAGATAGTGAATTTCATGTATAAATATAGTATGGTTCACTATATTATTCTTTACTATACGGTATAGTAGGATTTACAAACCAAATTTTTCTCAGTGTGGGAATGTCCATGATAATTTCCATGGAATTTTTTCATTCGATATCAAATTTAAAATACTCTTCATTGACGTTCGAATCAGATACGTTAGAGCCGCGTAACTATCTATGTGAATCATTTTGAATTTCGGTCGGCGGAATGACGCGAGCAGAATGAGCAGGAATGAAATACGCGTTGGGAATGAAGAGTGAAACAGGTGGGATCGCGAGGAAACGCTTTAACGAGCAAAGTATAAAACTCGTTGAGGTGCGCGCGGTCTCTTTGGCTGTTGGCAGTACACAGCGTGTATAGGTCGGCGGGAGCGTACAGCGCGGGCCGAGTACGTAAAGAGGGCCGTGAAATCGCGGGGCGAGTACGGGGGCGTAAACGGCGTGAAAGCACGAGGCCCAGCCCCTTATCTACATATCAAAAAGGCAATCTGGGGAACTCGCTTATGTAAACGGGCGTCGAGAGCAGCTCGTCCCCGGCGCCTTGTGTCCCGGCCCAATGAAAAGAATTTCCAAATCCGGCCGCTAATAAACCTGCTCGGCTCTGACGAGCTATTCGCGAGAGCTAAGCCTCCCTAAGCCTCGCGGGTTAACGCTCACGAGCCGAGAATTTAAAGTTCACACCGCGAGAGCGCGGCTCGTCTTCGGGCTTTATTTTTCCCCGAACAGCTCGGTACAGTGACTGCGTGGGGAGGCGCCGTCGCCGCTGCAGCCTCGAGGGCAAAAATTTCCCGCCTCTGTTCTTTAATCCAGCGCCAATGGACTTCGGGTGGCTGAGAAAATCGAACCCCCAAATGCACCGATAACCTCTTGTGCGCACTACACTTTCTTCATCGCACGAAACTCCTAGCATATTTTTCTTCCTCACCTAGGGTGAAGATCGTTCGACCGAAATAATGCACGAATCGACTGTCTCGAGTTTTTCCGTGAAATGAAGAATACTAATACCACTTCGTCAGTCAGACGCTTATCCACGAGACAAGAGCATATCGACCGATTGAAAGAATCTTAAATTTGAGTTATGAAAATGATTCGGGAAACGGACATGCACTAATATTATGAATTCATAAAACTTTGTAACGCCGAAATTATTTTCATTCTATTATGTTCGCAGGTACTGAACTTGGAGATTCATAATAACTGATGCATGTTATCCCAAGTCTACTCGGATTAATTTCCAGAATCACGATGCAATTCGGGAGAAAGAAAAAACATCAATACGACGATGCAGTCTGAGAACGGGATGCAGGTAATATACGAGCTCGTTCCGGCCACTCGGGCGCCAGCGAATGAATTTAGTTGGAACAACTCTTCAACTGGCTGGCAGCTAGGACCCTCGAGGATTTTTGTTCCTCATTGACGTAGGGGCTAATGCCCAAGTGCGTGGGTATATACGCGAGGCTCCGAGTTCTCGAACACACAGAGGCTATTCTCTCATTAGCATTTAATACCGGTGGAACTTTGATTTTCCGCGCTGGACGGCTCTTCAATATCTCGATTATGATTTCCTGCGGCAACGATAATGGCGCCGCTCGTAGCTTTCGACTTTCTTCTCCCTCTCGCTTCCTCCCGCGGCCCGAATAACTATTACTCCACTCTATCTGCCGGCGTGGCCGAAAGAGCCGGATTTAACCGGCGCTCGTTATCCATTTAATTAGGACCGATGCAGGAACCCTCGCCCCGCTTCCCACCCTCGTCCTAAATTCGGATTTTCAAATCTACTAGCCTGTGCCTCTCTTGCCCACTCTCTCTCCCTCTCGCGCTCCGCCTGCCGATTTTAGAAGTCCCTCTAACAAAGTTTAGGCGCGCGCACTCGCTCGCTAATCCTCTGGATAAATATTTCAAAGTAAAGAGACGTTCACGTGATTTGGCACGAGTGTGTATTATGCACTCCGGAACGGATTGGCCAATGTTTGCTTACACGTCAGCTTACGAAATTTCAAAGTGGAGTTTTCACACTGGCGTTTTTGGAAATTAAACTCGGATCAAATACTGCGAAAGCTACTTTTGAAATGTTAACTGACCATTACATCGTGATGATTCAACGGATGAATTCTCAGAGTTATTACAAATTCCACGGATCACTAGAATTGTCGACTCGTCGGGTTGAAAACGTTCCAAAATAGATGCCGATCTAGCCTCGGAAAATGGCAGGTGCAAATTAAATGTTAGTTATAAAAATTCTATTAAAGGGTATCAAAGGTATCCAACGTGTAATCTGATTCTATCAAATTACCCTGTGACGATCTGCCAAACGCGAACTGATCGATTGGAAGGAAGAAAGAGAAGCTAAAGCGATTTGGTACGATCGCGTGTTCCGTGTAATTCGAGACGAGTAGGTGACGAAGTACAAGACGAGAGGTCACGAAAACTAACGTACTCCTGAGAAGTAAACTCGTCGCGAGAGCGATTTCATGGAATAAAAAGACATGATTCAATATGAACGTTCAATTGAAGGAATTATCCTTAATGTTTTTTCCATCATGCTCGAGACTTACGCTGCAGAAGTATCGCGTGATTCAACGTTTCGTTGATGAAAGCTCTCGAATCTGTCGTAGATAACTTTCATCCTGGAGCCTGCTGGAAGAGTGAAGCTCCAACGCAACCCGATTTCGGCCGGACAGGACTTCTACTCTCGGTAAGCACTGGTTGTCGTGGTTTCTGCAGCGGGCACCATTTGTGAAGCGGCATATTATACGTTTACGTACATATCTATACATCTCGCGCTTGGGTAGCTCTTTCTTGCTGGGGACCGCGCTGTCCCGGCGCTGCAACATGGTTAATGTCTTTTCTGTGTTACGCGCCAACATCCGTCCCTCGCGCGAGAAAGAGAGATGGACCGTCGGCTCCGGAGCATTATCCTATTACGCGAGCGTGTCTCGCCTCTCTCACTCTCTCTCTCGCTCTCTCAGGTCCTACGTCGAATTACGAGGACAACGGGATACTGCTAGTCCTCGCGTGTTTTCCTTTTCTCCATCCTCTGCCCTTCTCGCGTCGAGTCGGGCTCACTTTGTCCCGCGCGTTGTACTTTCACGGCTTCACACTTTCGCTCCGCTAACTTTCAAACGAGAGAGAAAATGCACGGGGATCACGGCGACGCTTAATCCTTACCAAATTCCATTATGAATCAGGACTCGCCGCGCCGGGTCACACACGCGCCGCTCTAATATATTTCGTTTCAAGGACCATATCCATTTGAGAGCGCTAATCAGTCATTAGGTAATGGGGCGAAAGTTAAGATGATTACGGCAATCAAGGACTACTTTGACAAGCAGTGGAAGCATCTATTACTGTATTATTGAGACTGATGAGTATCCCGAGGATACAGCGTCTGTCGCCTCATACTTTCAGAATCCATCGACTTTTGTATTAGACACGTGTGATTCCATATTTCAAACTCTTATGTATGGATCAAAAAAGAAATAAGGAAATACTCAAGTCTTGATTTTTATTAGCTCAGAGTCGATTTTCAAGAGTATCTTTCTCTTTAACTATATGTTTTGTGTTGGCACGGGTGGGAAAGTTAAATAAGAACATTATGAATTTAACATATTCTTTCATTCGTTTCTGGAATAAAGCAAGTAACCGCGAAACCACCAAGTATTTTTACAAACTGTACATGATTTATAGTAAATATGCAGTTATTCACTATGAAGTATAGATATTCACCGTGTGAATGATTCAGTATACATAATAGGAACGAGCAGAAATATCCTTGCTCAAATCACGGAGCAACATAAAATGATGCAGTTGAATCAGGGTGGTGGCCTTAGAAGGGCTGCAGTCCCAACCGGCAAGCAGTTAGTCGGCGATCTCCGTAATCCCAAGCAGTCCCGCGGGCACTTGACCCTTCTTCGCATTCTTATTCACGCGAACCCCCATAACGAGTGAGATTTCCTTGGCCGTGTCGGGGCACCCTCGTAATGGCCGGCGCGCATCTTCAGGATAAACTCGGGCGCGTAAGGTAAGAAGCGGGGCAATTTGTTGGTATCAGGTGCGCGGCGTGTCTCAAGTTGTAAGCCCGGTTGCCGCGACCGCTCGCTCCTTCTCTCTGTACCGCCATGCTCTGGCAATTAACTCCATTACCACCCTGTAATATCGCGAGAGCCGAGTTTGCCGCGACTCGTTAAGCTCCCTAACTAAAGCTTTGAACTTGCGCCTCTTCGTAGGTGGGGGGTGGTCACCAGCGCCTACCGTTTGTCCGAAGATCGGACCAAAACAATCACTAACAGATCCTCAGATCCCATTGGACCTCATTATTCACATGGATTAACCTTAAGATTGTCCCAGATGCTCCTCATCCGTGATATTTATGATGATACAGTGACGTTTTGGCGAGCAGCATTTCAGTCTTACTTTTATTATAATCCGAAGTAGTGTGTATCCAATTACGATCAGACGCATCCTGCCGAAACAGTGATGCGCCCGTTTGGGACGAAAGACAGCCCCTCGACAAAAGCTCCTCTCAAAATCGTGAAACGAATCGGCAGCTATCCATAACGTGCTGGAACTCCTAAATGATGGAGCATCATCGTTCGGTATTGGCCAAGACCCACTAACGCATCCTCCCCCGGAGTTGGCGCGAGCTCTTGGCGTCGCGCTCGGAAAAATCAGGAAGAGAAACAAACAACGCGAAGAGTTGGGTGCAGCGGGCTGTGTCGGTAGCGGGCGCACGCCCGGGAAGAGCATGCGTTCGTACAACTTGGTCTCAGCGGGCGGCGCGGCCCGGCAGGGCGTTCGATTCATATATTCATGGGCGATTCGCGGGCGGAGCAGCCGCGCGCATACATCAAGCAAGCAGGTCGGGAGTGATGGAGCGGCCCCCAGCCGACGTGCGCCGTATAGGTCACCTTCGCAGAGCCGAGTGCGCGCGCGAGCACGCTGACTGATTGCCAACTCCCTGGGCGCAAGCACGCGGGGCTCCCGCCTCTCCTCCCCATGTAATATCCAGCCTCCGTCTCCTTGCCTCGTATGAGCTACGTACCCTCCTACGTCTCGCCCGCTGGATAGAGAGCCGCAAGAAACTGTCCGGCTAACTGTCATTTGTAACTTTTGCCATGCTGAGACGGAGGAGGATTATCCTTTCGCTTGCTGTTAATCAATTTCGCCCTGTTTCGGCCTGGCTATCTTTTTGCTCGGCCGTTCCGTGTTGTTTTCGCTCAGGGTGAACAAGGGCTTTTTGTCAATCTTAGCATGGCTCATTATGTGTTTAACCAATGCTTTTTCATCAGAACATTCGATTGGGATACAATTCGCAGTGAAGTATTAAAAGTGGGAGAAAGCTTTGCCATCGATCCAACCCAAACGTTCTGATGGTAGGATTTTGTTGTTTGTAACTATCTTTCTATATGCTATAGCTATATTTTTGCAAGTCAAAAGTCAAGTCTATCCTCGTTTGTGGGTATAGAGTTTGTCTGACGGACTCGATCGTGAACAAAAATCATCTTTTATCTGCAGGAATCATTCGTAAAACAATAATTTCATTATGCTTTTAACAGATCATTTTGGGCATCTTTATGATTGCATTGATTGATTCCAGCCGCTCTGTACTTGACCGAATGTCAATGAGTCATTGTCTTTTGTTCCTAAGATAATATTGGTGAAGACTCAAAATTATCCCGTTTATATCGAGGGTATATTTACAAGAATCTAGTGGTCATCGTGGAGGTTCCACTCGTTTGATCGCAAGTATGATAAATTGTTCCCGAGTCACCTTCCAGCTTCGCAGTTTCACAAATTTTGACAACGTCAGCTCGCATTCATTCGTCAATAGAGCGATTACCAGCTGGTCAAGCGCCCAAGTGCATTGAGGCACATTAGCGCAGGTTGGCCTGTCAAAAGCCATCATTAAAAGAGAGAGTGCGTGTCCGAGAGACAAAGTACGAGGCGGCAAGATGAAGTCAAGCGTACGTATACACTGGCAACGAGCTCGAGAGTATCGAGAGATGACAAAGCCGCTCGTTAGGCCCACCGAGGGTCCTCATGGCCAGCGCCAAGGGTGAGAACGTGCTTAGACCTCGATCTGTCCCTTCGCGAACCTCCCCCCCCCCCCCCCCGCCGCCCTGGACTTTCTCTCTTTCCATTATTCCCGGACGTATCTTAGGCGTCTTTCTTCCTTTCGACGCGCGTACACCCTTTCATAACCGACGGTCACTCGCTTGAGAATCGACAAAGAAAGTTTGACGAGAGCGCGCCGCGCCAGACTTTTCCGTCTTCCTCCTCTTCTTGGTCATCTTCTCGATACTCCAGACCCTTCCCCTGCGGCTTTCTTATAAAAAAAGTCTAAAGCCGGTTCCGCGCTAGCTGAATACTTTCACGCTCATTATTCTCGACCATTATTAAACTAAGCAAATTACTTTTTTTTCCACGGCATTGAAATCTTTCATATGGCTCGGATTTCGATACAAGGCTTCAGGTGAGTATTCGAGTAATTAATCTAATTGATCAACCGGCTCCATAGGTACATCTAAATCCACGAGTTAAGATCTTGAATCATCGGACCTTCTTAAAATATGGCCGAAACTGCTTTGTCCCCGGCCATCCAAAAGCCTGATCTCACGGGACGCTTCTCATCTATCACCAGTATGCAAATCGGTAACTTTACAGCTCGATACTTTGAGAAAAAAGCTGTTTTACGACTGGTTCACAAATCGCCAGTCGTCTATAAATTTTAGAGAATACGAAGCCGTATAGGATCGCTGGAGAAAAACGCTGACCCATTTCCTCCGGTGCGGCGGCGGCGATGGCGACCCTCTCTCCGAATTATCAATTTGGTCTCGTAGTGTACATACTCTCTGGGTGCTCTCGCAGATTAATGGTGGCTCATTTAAATACAAATCTCATGCCGATACTGAAAACTGCTGTGGAATGAGGGAAGCGCGCACACATATAAAGCGAAGAGAGCGAAAGAGAGAGAGAGAGAGAGGGAGAGAGAATGGAGCCAGCGAAGGGGCTGACCAAGGGTTGAAGTGTGTTTGCCGTCCGAGTAATGACCCGGGCGAGGGTCGCAAGCCACTGGCCATGATGATGGTTGCACAGAGAATAGCCATGCAAACAAGCCTGTCCTTCCGAAATCGCCGACATAATATCCCTTGGCCCTGCCCCGCCCTCGCCTCCTCTCCTCTCCGTACCCACTAGATTTTATGCAGTGACGCATCCTCTCTCGCGCCGCGAGCGGAACGAGCATCACCTTCGGGCTAGAGCTAATTAAAGTCCAAAGTGTACGGAGCAAGGGCCCCGAATGATATGGGACGCAAGCTTTTTCGAGTTTGATTGTTTGTAGGGGCGCTTTTAGCTCGCACGAGAGTTCGTTTGCCTGGATCCGAGGATTTACTTTCGATTAGCGTATGATAAGGATTTAATTGTTTTGATTGCTTCCACGATGGAGAGAGATTCCAATTCGTTCAACCGCTTTTCACTCCTCATTTCACTCTGATCATCAACAACTTGGATACGTTATCCAATTGTTGTGTGCTGATTATCACTTTTCCAGAAGGCCGTGGGATTGACGTTGGAATGAACGAACTATCCATCATCATTGAGGCAGACGATCAAGTATTAGACTGGCCACTTTATGTGAGTACCCTAGTAGAGTTTCAAGCAGCTTCGGGTCAGTTTATAGCTAAAGCAGCTTAGTAGACTTAGGCAATAAGCCAATATCTACTCGAATTTCCACCATGTCAGAAAATTATAATTTCACAATATCAGTCTCAATTTGACCGTAGTCTATGAAATTCTAATCTTAATGCTGGGAGTAATTCCATGATGTAGAGAATAATGCAACGTGTATATCAATTCTCTATAGCTTTAGAGAAATCCTCCAAATCAGTAAAATTGTCGAGTTGAGGAAATATAAAATCAAACTATTATGAGAGAGAAAGAGCGAGCCTACAGTAAAATCTTGGGCGTCTTCACGGTCGGAGTCTGCGGGGAAAAAATCTCTCCTGCCAATACCCGCATCCGGCTAGATCGGCTAGGGAACTACCAATAGCCCAGACTCGAGGATTCTTTAAAATTAGCGTTCCGCTGTGTCTCCCTCTTGGAACGCAAGATTTGTAGTGCGGGGATGGAAGGCAAGATTTCTATAAGGCGGATAGTTCCCAAAGAAAAAAGACGTATACGGATCAGAACGAAAGGGAGAGAGAAAAAGAGAGGGAGGGAGGGAGGGAGAGAGAGCAGCACAGAGGCAGCCAGTGCAGGGGAAGGAGAGAAGAAGACGTAGAGCGTGGGCATGGAAAGGAAGTGAAATCAAATCAAAGTTGGTGGAAGCTCGAATCCGTCGTAGGACGAGACGAAAGTGCACTAGAAAGAAGGATCCTCATACCGATATATCTGTAGATAGCCGTGACGGAAGACAAGACGCGAAAGGAAGGAAGAATGGCTGGCTGGCTGTTCTCGCCGATCAAATTTCCAGAATGGCTCGAGCTCCATTAAACAGCTCCTAGCTTTTTTTCCTCTTTCCGCGCGCTTGCCTCGTATATATCTATACAAGCTAGGGCCGGGCGCGCGTATAAGCCGTCGCAAAATGCTCCACGTCGATGCCTGCCGCGCGACAAACGGCCCGAGCACTCTTTCCATTTTTTCCCTTTTTTCGTGTCTTACCCTCCTTCGGTGTGGGATATCGTGGCTGCAATCTCGTTCCCTCTCTCTCTCTCGCCCGCTCGTGGAACGCTCGTGGAACGCGCGCGGATACTGCGAGCAGCAAGCGGGGCAATCATAACCCGGCTAAGGTTCTCTCTATTTTCTCCCTTTGCCTCGGATTCCGCCTTCTTTTTCTCCTCTTCCCTCGAATAAATATTTACGGTCTAATCTGCGGAGGAACCAGAGTGAATTAAACTTGGCTTTGCTTGATGGCCTTTTTATGACTTATTTGAATGCGCTCCTTTTGTTTGTCGCGGCTCCGGCGGGATTTTATGATTTATGCATCCGATGAAACTCATCCCCCTTACGATCGCAATCATATACCGATCGTCCATTCAAGTCAGCACAATGTTTCGGTGACTGATTACAATTGTATCGGGTGACTCGTTGTGAAATTCCTTCGGTTTGCGTCTCGTATATACGCGTGAGTATCACACACCCAAAAGCAAATACATGGCTATGCCCCTCATATTCCATGGCCCAACAGCGTATCATCAGTCTGCCAAGTTAGCAGCGAAAGAATGTTAATTACGCGTGGCTGACACAATTAATTGGTGGTCTAATAACAGCGCCTTCCCCCCCCCTTCCGAAGCTCTACGCGAGAGTGTATCGCGCGGTAGGCTCGTCTTACATCTTGTTGCGGCTGCAGCGCGCACGGATTCGATAACCCGGGGAGCGAGAGAGAGAGAGGGAGAGAGAGCCCGCGAGTCGCTGGGCTCGTCTACTCGCATTACTCTTTGGATATCGACAGCTCGCCGTGTACTTTATAGCCGGGGCCGCTCTCTAATATCCGCATTGTCTACGTCTCGTATCCCGCTCGCGTCTAAACTCTCAAGATCACGCGAGTCCTTCTCCCCGAGCTTGACGAGCTTTTCGCCCGAGGATAAGGCCATCAAGCGCACGTTGCGCGCCCGCGCACGCATCGCCCACAAGCCGAGATATGGAGATCAGTGTCGGATATAGCTCCTCTCTCACCGACAGCGCCGGGCCTTTATTCTGCGCCGGGCTTCTTAGCACACATCGTCATAATTCAGCAAACAGCCCGCTTTATAATTAAAACCGTAGAGTCTCTATATCTCATCAGCCTGTAATTAAATCGCTGCGCCTCCTCAAAGTTTGACGGGTGTAGGATTAAGTATCGACGACGGCCTCGAAGAATAACAGCTACTTCCTTCCTATGAAGAAATAATCGATGCGCTATGATGACTGATAGAAAATCGATCCGAAAATGAATGAACAGATTCTCAAGTCTCTTCTATGAACAATTTGATTTCTTTTCAAAATATAATAATTCAAACTGTAGCATACTTAGGATTTCCCGAAACATTACCTACATTTAATGGGACTTCTAATCTCAATGGCCATTAAAAAAATTACATTATTTTCATGGCATTTACTCCAGTGAATTCTGTCACAGATGTTACCAAAAGTTACTGGAATCATTTTAACCCGTTCTCAAAGTGCAGCACTTCACATGAACCTTAATGACTGGATTTTTATTAGTCGTGACACACACACGCACACACACACACACGCACACACATTACACGTGCCATTGACGGACGACGCCAAACAGAACTTGTATCCCTAGTGTACGGGTAATTAAATTGGTGTCATTTTGAAAATCGAGGCTGAGCCCTATCCTGTTCGTAAAAAGGCAAGTACATTCCTCGCGTGTCTCTTCTTCTCCCCCAACGCGAGCTAAGAGTTTATCGTATATGAGGGGGCTTGTTCCAAGGGGCTAAAGGGTGATCGCATAGGCATCGAGAGTGAGAGAGAAAGACCGATAGAGAGATAGAGATAGAGAGAGCGAGAGAGAGAGAGAGAGACGCCTAGCGGGACAATCTCATCTAGATCCCGTCGTACATCGTAGCACCCGAGGCCCTACATCTCGGGAGAGACGAGCCCTCACCCCCCGCCGCTCTCTTAGGTCGCTCTAGCACTCGTATATGGGCTCGTAGTTGTACACCGACTCTAGCGCGACCGTCGACGTGGCAAATTGAGCACACTCACCCCTCGGGCAAGGACACACACGAGACTGCTGCTGCTGCTGCTAGGGATAGCAGAGCTCTCTCTCTCTCTCTCTCTCTCTCTCTCTCTCTCTCTCTCTCTCTCTCTCTCTCTCTCTCTCTCTTGCTTGACTATACTCGCGTTAGTAGCGATATATGTGAACCATTCGCCAAATAAACGACCTTCTTTCACTATTCTCCGTGTACCCCCTTCCCTTGTGTTTTCTTCCTCGCTATTTTTCCCCACTCACGCACCTTCTCTTGTTCCATACAATTGTGATTGAATTCGTTTCTCATATTTTCATCCCACGAGTGAAAATCTGTACCAAATTCTGATCCTATGATGATTGACTCATTTCACGAAGCAATGCTTTTGGATCTCACAGTTCATTTTCACTGTGTTGTATCTTTGATTAAAGCTCATTCATCACAGTGAGCAGTATCAATCATTTATCTCAGAGACGAATAACCGAGCAAGAACATCAAGCTGTGATAATCATGAGCTGAATCTATTTCTATCGAAACTCACATTCCATAAAGAATTGACTCCATGGCAAAACTTTGAACGATGATCTGACTGATTTCGTGCTGAACTTGGAACCTCGTTATTCCATACATTTGTTTCAGTCAGCAGATGTAAGTTGGTCTGGAACCAGAGCTCACGGACCCAAGGTATCATTAAAGCCCCGTTCGCTGAACAAAGCCTTAGTAAGGTGGATCCGGAAATGAAGAGGACGCCGAGTCGGGCTGTTCACCTCAGACCCACACCTTTAACGCTCGACGATGCTGGGGTTCGTCGACGTGAGTAAATACGAAATTTAATAGAAACTTTGTTGTTGACGAACGAACGAACGAACGACGACGGGGAAGAAACGGCGAAGAAGATCCTCGCGGTGCCCCCGTCGCTCACCGTATTACCAGTCTCTCTTTTCTCCCGGTAGACGTCCTCGGTAGACGTCCCGGCAATTAAGCCATTTACTTTAATTACATATACGCCGGCATTAATGATGCATCCTGTTTTCGCCGCCACTCTTGAAATTCCTTCGTGCCGCTAACGTTTCCCGTTGCGCCATCGACTCTTTGCTTCTAGCAGCAGCCAGCAGCCACAGTCCCGCCTAAGTACTCTCGCTCTCTCTCTGTTCATTACGTGCGGAACCCGTGACGACCACTTTAGACTACACGAGCTAAATTTCCCCCGTCGCCGTACAAAACCGAAGAATCCCGGCCCTCGGTGAACAATATAAGTAATGAGTAATTATGCCGCGTGCCGTAATTAAAACCATAATCAACTTTTCGGTATTTGCCCTTGGATTAAACGTCGCTGTGTACAGCGTGAAAAATGAAAGACGGGTGTGCGCGAGACGTATATACGTATGTATATCTATATTAGTGAGTGCTCGCGCGAAGGAGAGAAGTGCGAGGTATCCGGGAGGCTTTTCATAAATACTGAATGACAACGAGGCCTCGTCTGGACGCTTGCGCGAAGGGGGTAGCTCGCGCAGCGCTGCAGCTCCCGCCTCCTCCTCCGCCGCCGAATCGAGCTCATCGCGCCAGCCTAGCGGTTTTCGCTCGACTCTAATAAAGGGTTAATTAATACGCTTTAAACCGGTCCGTGGGGAGAAGGCTCGAATATTGAGGAGAGCGAGAGCCGGCGCGTCCGACCGACAAAGAGGATTCGCCAACGAGACGAACTGTCGCTCACCGGGGGCTTAACGAACGGCTGCGTTTTATTTGTCGCTGCAGCTTGTCGGAGAGGCCAACTGGGTATGATTCGGGAATCGATCATGTAGATTAACCAGCGTTTCTCTGTCGATTCGATTGATAGCTGTGTGGTGAAAAGCTTCTCCAAAATAGTTACGGACTCATATATTCGCCTCTAGAACGACATATACATACTTTCACTCTTCGTGATATTTGCGTTCTTCAAAAATTGATAAGTGTAATTGCACCGATCGTCACGAGCCGCTCAACCTCCTTCAAAGTCGAGAGATATGACCAAGTCGCTCGAAGAAGCTGTGACTCGAATCGCAGGCCTATGTTAGTCGCGGCACATGTGGATCTTGGGGGTAATCGAATCTACGCCATGATAATGTTTACACCGAGCTAATCAATGAGGTTACTCTAATCGCATTTGGCAAACAGGATATCGGGAGCCCCGCAGCAAATAGCGCGCCGTGTCAGCCCCTCCGCGATATAGGTGCGGCTGCTGGCTTCTCCCCCGCACTGCTCCAAAGAAGTCTCCACGTGCGACGGGCTCCGTCGTCGTCGTCGCCGCGAGCTGCCGTGGCTGCACGTGTGTGTGTACAAGACGACAGTTGCTCGCGCCGCTGAATTTATGGGGCCGTAACAGCGACAAGTGGTTCACAAGTCGGCGCCGGTGGCGGATCAGCGCCACTCTCACCTTCCGCCTCTCGCCCTCGGAACCGAATAAATTGGGTTTACCGAGCCGCCCCGTTGCCACGGATTTATACACGCAAGTGTCCTCGGCCAAGCGCGCGAGTAGATAATTACGCGCCGTTTCCCCGTCTGTCTGTCCGCGGCGCGTCGCTTTGTACGTACTCCGTCGCTCGCTCGCGCTTTTCTATTGGGCCACACACTCAGTGCCGGTGACGCCACGCTGTTTCTCCGCTTCCTGATTATAAACGTTAATGATGCCTTCTGATTCGCGAGGTTTATCTTTATTATTTATCGTAGACCTGTTTTTCCTTTTTGTACAGATCAGGCTCTTATCCACGATGAATTTCAATCTTGACCAGGCAATCGATGAAAAATGCCACTTCGCGCACGGACTAATGTTGCGCGAGCTATAGTAACGGAGAAGATTTGAAATTAGTAATTTGGTTTGAATGAAGACGGAATTATTCTGCCGAAAGCCGGCTCAACCGAAATCAGTTGCCGAAGGGTCGAACTCTCGGTCCGCTTCTAGTCTCAGCCAGGCGCGGCAGTGGGCAAAGTGAAAGCTCTGGCAGAGCGACCCGTAGACGTGCATTATCGTGCGCCCGATTACAGAGAATGAAAATAATTAGAGACAAGAGAGGCAATTTTCGACAGCAGGGTACTTTCTCCCTTGTGCCTCTCTCTCTCTCTCTCTCTCGCTCTCACACTGCCAGCCGCTCGAGCGGCACAGGAAGCGAGGCTCGATCGATGCTATCTTGCGTCCTGCCCGGGAGCCATGCGGGCCCCAGCCTCCACCCCGAGGATCATCTCGAGAACGGGTTCGCCCTCCTTCCTGCAGCCGACGTCTCATCGGTGGCTGCTGCTGCTGCTGAGCGCACGCTAACGAGATCAAGTCGCAGGCATGCGACGTCACGTTGGAGCTATGTAAGCGCGCGTGGCCACGCCGCGCTTCCGTTCGGCCCCGCGCACCCCCCACGACAAAGGACAACCGATGTGGCTCGTCGTCGCGACCTGACGGCGAGAGGGCTTTCATCGCTATTGCTCCACTCGCTGCTGCTGCTGCTGGGATTTCGCTGAATTGCCCACTGCTCCAGGATTCACATCGTCTTGATTGTTATCGTGCAGTCACCGTTTCGACCTCATTCGGCCCGGACGAGTATTCGAAATTCTGCTTAGACTGTGGCGATATGCTCGATAATCAGCGCCAGAAGTTGGAAAACTTCCGTAACTCTCGTGCGAATTCGTTGCGAGATCAACAATCGGACACTCGGTGATCCAAGCACATCATGTGATAAAGATTGAGCCGAGTGAGAGCGAAGGAGGAATGCACATGTGCGCGTATCACTTACGCAGACGTGATATGTTTGAATCAGTGCAGGCACATACACGCATTCCTCGTGCGCTTGGGCGAGGGAGGGGTAGCCGACGAGAGAACGAGGACGGCCCCCATAGAGAGATGCGCTCGGGTACTTTGAAAACTTCAGACAGAGTAAGACAAAGGGTAGCTGACTGCTCGGGACGTATTGAAAAGGCGCGAGCTTGTCCGCGTGCGCGCGAGCACGTCTCACTCGGCGTTTCTACAATCGTGTTACAGGCAGTAGTTCATAAAAATTACTCATAATTCAACTCATTGATTTGTCCTAATCATACGTTTAGAAGAGGAAAGTCTCATTTCAAAACCATTCTGTTGGATGGGAATTATTTGGCACAAGAGGATATTCTTTCTACGATTTTGATATCGAATCATTATGTAAATATAGGTGGTTGCTTCAGCTGCCACAGCTTTGATTAATATTCCATGTTTCGAAAATTCTTCGACATACAGATCACAATGTAGAGTGAGGAACCCATAAAAGTCAACCTCTCGTGAATTCCCGCGCCATATCAGTGATCCTCACTTTGAATTTGAAAACCTCCCAAATCTTTGGCATCCATGTAAAGGCCGTCGATCGACAGTCTTTGTGTCGAATGATCAAGACGTGATGCTCATGGCTGGGGGCTCGGTTGCACAAAGGCTACGGCCGAAAGCGAGATCCATCGTGTACGAAGAGGGAAAGTCGCGGCCGCAATTGGTGAAAACACGTCGCCGAGGAGCGTCTTGGGCGAAAGGGTGAGCTGCTGCCCCCCCCCTTGGCGGCAGAGCTCACAGCCAGCAGCGGCGGTGGGTGATATGATCTTTTAATGGTCGCTTTGTGGCACGATCCATTTCCGGGAGACGCGAGGCACATCACAGGAGGAGCCGCGTCGCGGTCGACTGGCTGCTCTATGTACGTGTGTTCCTGGCTGCGTGTGGCGTCTTTGTCATCGCGCATTCTCGCAAGGCTCTCGTTAACCGGCGCGCACGACGGATGGACCGAATGGGCTGAGCCTCCCAGCTCAGCAGCTTAATTTTCTCCCCGTAATTACACGAGCTGTAGGTGCCAGCTCACTACCATGCCCAACACACTGCTCCTCCACTCTGCCCCCGTCTGAGATGCTCTCGCAGCGCATGGCTAGCGCGTATGGGTGAGATAAGTCCAAAACTTCGCCCGAGAATGGCTTGATCATTAGCCATGCACTCAGTGGGCTTTGACGGCGTACTTCTTCAATCCGCCGTGGCTTTTCGAGTTCGTGGTCCCGTTCATTGGTCGATGTTTTTCTGTTAACAGAATAATCGCTGCATGCAAAATGGATGAAAGATCATCGAGAGAACCCATACCCGTTGAAAACGTTCAAGTTCAGACTGAAAACTGTTTGCGACTGTTTCATGGATAAAGCCGTTCAATCCGAGAGTCAAATTATGCAATCGATGACATTCGTAGCGTATACTCGCTACTCATAGAAGTAATGTGCAGTGTGTTACTAAAAATTACTGGTGGATATGTATTTGATTCATCCACGTATGGAGTTCAACTGAAAAATAGTGGAAAGGGAAGTTGGCGCGACGGCATTTGGAGTGTCAAGATCAATAAATGAGATGGAATAAGTTAGGAGAGCAATTAGGCACAGCGTGCGTGAGGCCATAATTTAACTGGCTAGCATAGAACAATACGCGAGACGAACAAGGGGTTTTCGGAGATTACTTTACGAGCGCAAGCCAAGCATCGGGTGAGTGTCGCGCGCAGTCAGTGCGCGGCATCAGCTGCGCGTAAACCGCGCCGTCTTGAAATCGCTCTCGGCTGGCGGCATAGCATCAGCAGCCGGGCTCTCACCCTCTAATGCGAGTTAATAATATTCCCCTATTTTTAAAGCGTCGCTATTTTATTTATAAGATACACTCTGCGCGGGAGAAGGATCGAGGGCCCCGCGCGGACATAAAACTCACCCTCCCTTCGCCGAGCCCCTCCTTCACCTCCCCATATATGTACGCCTGGTGCGGCACGTGAGACGCGCGATAAGCATTACTCAAACCCGATGCGCAAAGACGCTGAGGCGAATCATAATAAAGAAGTGTAAAATACCTTTAGTTTCGCGCCATCAATCCTCCAAATCGCTATTGATTCGATGAGAAATCGCACGATGTGGGAGCGAAACTTCGCGAATAAAAGTATTTCCACTCATCGTGCGTCTTTGTACATTGAAAATCAAAGGGCACGTCATGAGAGATATTACATGTTCGCATGAATTATCGTACACAAAACATTTATAATGTTCAGAAAAATAATTTTTAACACATTACAGACTTTTCTCGAATGATTTGACGAATTTATGTTAGGTGGGTATTTGCGGATGCTAAATTTTGTCAAATATATATTATTGGTTAGCGGACAACTAATCATTGATTCAGTTCCCTCTGAGGAGCTATCCACTCCAGAATTATCGGTAAATTCTTTGGTCATTTTTGGTGAGATACGGTAACAATTATACACTCGTTAACGGATGGATGAATCGAGCTGGGAGTTTTATTCGTAACACCAAGAGACTATTCATGCTACAATTAAGAAAAAATAAAAATCCCAAAATAAACAGAGGAAATGATCCGAATAACCTAATAGCCGCTTAGTTCCTACACTCTGATTTGTCCAAATAACAATATTTATTATAGGGAGGGTACAAAAAATGAGATCGCCCGATCGATTTGGAGCATCTGTCGCCGCGAGGGGATAATTTTACATCTGTTGTTCGCGCCCATGGAACATCCAATCATTCGCTCATCGACGGCCCCCGAAGAAGCGACGAGAGACGCTCGGCAGCACGTACGCCCAACCCTCCGTAACACGGGACTCTCTCGTCGGCTCGGCAAAACGTGGGCAGCCATATCTTGGGCCGAGCCGCAACGATCGCGTAATCGCTCTCCGATAAGCCAGGGACACCTCGTCGCTGCGCCTGTCGAACAAAGCTACCGGACAAAAGCCGGCCGCAGCGGTAATTATCGCAGCCGCGCGCACTCTCGCTCTCTCGCGCGCGCGCGCGCGAGCGAAATCAAAAGCGGGGCTGGTGCTCGGCCGCGCTGACGGGGCTTCCTCGGAGTTTGCACCGAGCGCTGGACAAACTTTCCGGGCCGCGGCCGGCGGGCTGCGGTCCTGCAGCCAAGCCAAACTTTCCCCATTTCCAGAGGAGGCTTTCTTTGACTGCGAGCCAGCAGCTTGACCAAAGCTTGCGCCGCTGTTCTGTCGCCGGGCGACCCGGCCGCGCTACAATCGCCGCGCTAATTACTCTAAGTAAGCCGGGACCCAGCAACACCGGCGTTTTTATTCCGATGTTTGTCCGATTTTTCGCCCGGGCATCCCCGGCCCGGTTTCTTCGCTCGCTCTTTCGGAACGACAGTGGATTTTTCAGAGTACGCCGGACCGTACGGCTCGACGCGAAACCCTTTGATGTCGAGGGATTGTGGCCGTTCGCGGTCTCTCTGATGCATACTTTCGCGGGAATGACAATGAAAAAAGAGGCACATCTGCTACATGGTATTTCGAGCTAAGAAAATACTTGTGGCTCGGAAAAGTTTTCACGCTCCGGGGACAATGAGTAGAGTCGTGTTTCTTTTTTTTGTTCATCCTCTCAAGAGTAATCATTGAGAATATCAATACAACGCCATAGGATTGACTTGATGTGATATCGAGTAACTCGATTATATACGAAAACTCGCAAGCAGTACAAACTCATCCCGGACTAATTCCCCGACGCGGCACGCGTAAATCTCGTTCCATCTGTGCGCACTGGCAATCACAGTATTTTCCGGAAGAACGAAGCACAACGTGAAATCGGCGGCACAGCGTCGGGGGCACTTATAATCGAGACGACCCCCCCGCGCCAGGCTCATCGACGTTTTCTCACCGTGTATGCTAATCCCGCGGGCCCCTCCCGGCGCGGTGGGGCTCGGCTCCACGGAGACGCAGCACGTGGGACTCGCAGCCTCATTCCCAGCTCCACTTCGTCACTGCGACTCTGCGATGGAGCCGCTCGCGCCGACTAATCGCGACTTGGCTCGATTTTTCTCCGCCGCTCGTCACTCGGCGCTTATCCCCTTCGCGCTGGCCTCCTCTCTGCCCCGCGTGCGTACATGTGCCCGCGCAACAGCCCCCTCTGCCACCTTCTCCCGCGCGTATTTCATCACGTCAGCTGCGTGACGCTGCTGCTTTTAATACACGTGAAATTAATGCTACACCCCAATTTGCATTGGGTAATCGGAAAAAAACAGCCGTTCGGAAGAGCTGTGTACTTCGCGATGAGCGAACGACTCGGTTTTTTCGATTTCGCATTTCGGATGCTCTCAAGAAACGTAGGGGTGGCTCATTGACGCGATTATAAAATCTGAAAATAAAATCTGTTGAATATCATTCAGAGTAGACCTTTTGGCAAATGTTTTTGATTTGACCTAATGCCCAAGTGTACTTGGTATGTACAAGAAAGATTTTATACGATAATAAACTTTTAAATTCGATAACTCCACGATACAGATGGGCAAACTGTTCGACCATCGTGAAATTTCAATCTTACAAAATTTGCATTGAAATTAAAAAATAATTTAAAATATTACCTTGAGATGTTGCACCCCGATCAAAATTATTCAAAAGTATGTAATCTCAACTTGAATGAATATTGACTGTGCCTTTGTTCGATCTAAAATAGAATGAAACATTAAGTTGGAAGTTTGCGCAACTACGGTGCGCGATTCTTGATGAAATTATAATCCCTCGAAAATAGAACGATCAATAAGCGTTTTTTATTTACGCTCAAATTGCATATAACATGTAACAAATCGCGTTGAAAGCACTTACAAACAAGCTAACTTGGGTATCGCTGGGAAGACTGTTGACTCTGTCGCACACATGCCAAGGGTTTTCCTCGACTTTCCATTAATTCGACGTGAATTATTGATTTCTCTTCCCCCCGTCGTCGCGTTACACTCGCAGCCTTGCGTGCCCGTCAAAAAATCGTAGCGATTTTTCAGCCGAATCGGCCTTGCCTCATCTGAATGCGAGGGTGGATCTCCACCGGGATAGTTTAAACGAGCTCGATGTCATTTTTTCCCTCTCGACCACGCGTTCTTCAATGGAGCGCATTAGCGTTGTTTTAAAGCGTGTAAAACGATTTGTCGCTGCGAAATTGCTGTTGCTAAACTTGGACGAGCAATTTTTCAAGCCCTTCGGTATTTTATTCATCGTCGCAGTGCAATTTTGAGTGAAATCGAACGCCAAATACGTATATCCCAATCCCGACGAACGAATTAGGACGGAAGGGAGCGGCGTGCGCTAGCAAGTAAATCCAGCCTCAAACAGGAGGCTATTGCGGCAATCGACATGCGGAATGCCGCGTCAACTGACCCTTGGTACGGCGCGCGCCCGTCTTATTGCTGCAAGATGCTCGTTCGCTCGACCCTTCTTGACCACGTTATCTCTTATCATGCAGGGAGGGTCCAGGGCTCGGCCGTACCGCCGCTCCATCTGGAAGTTTACAAGACGCAAACAGCTTAGGTTGTAATACACCGATAAGATCTCGGTATCTCGAGCGGCGCCCTTTCAGATCAGCTCCAGTTCGGCTGAAAGAGGGAGTTCGAGATATAGTTGGCACGGAAGCTTGTGTTTGAAACTCACTAAAGACGTCTTCATTGGCGCGTAACTCTTCTCGAGGCGTATCTCGCTTGTGATTATCGCAATCTATCTCGATTCACTGATATCGCGTGTGCCGAGTCTCGGTTGTGCATTTTTCAGTGTGCTCTATATTTCGCGGTTCGACGAGTCCCTTTCCGTATGCTGATTCGGCGGTATGCTGCTAATACATACGTAATTTACTTCTTGATGAAATTCGCCTTCCACTTTCTCTCCATCTCGTTTTGATTGATCCGACGTAGAATTCTATTTAATGGAAATTCCTGGAGACATCAAGATCATGGCTTTGGAGCTTGCGGTGGCAACGGCCTCCTGTGTCTCTGCCGAGGGATTCCACTTTAAGAGGTTAAGAGACGTAAGAGAAGTAGGAGGAAGAGAAGACGAGGAGGACGATTCGATTGAAATGATATGCAAATTCTCCGAAGGTTTAATATACTTACGTATAATATCTGCGAACCTCGCTTGGTACAGGCGAGGTTAATTTACGTATTTAAATTACGTTCAAAATTAAACGAATGCAATGCAATTAATGATTGATTAGAATTTGAATATGTCCGATGTAGGCGGATGAATGGTTAATTTTGCCTTTGTCTCGGAGAAATATTGAACTGAAAAATGGCAGTTTAAGGGTTCTAAAGTTGCCAAAGTTAAGACGCAAAATAATTGTGCAATAGATCAATGTTATGTTGATCACAATTAATACATTTTTAAAAATGTATTATTCTGGAAATTATACAGTTTCACGTGAATCGCCACTGGTATTGGCCGCTTTATAATCAGTTAATTGCACTTCAAATTTTTGTTCATAAAACTCGATTTTCGAAATTGAAAAGGCAAATGTGCGCTCGTTTTCCCCTGGAAACTTTCCAGATTACTGACGTGAAATTATTCACAGTCATTATAAATGGAGCAAGTCCGTAGGGCGTAAAATACGTCATAAAATTTGAATAAGTCCATAAGTACGTCCATCCGTGCTATAATCCCACAATTTCTATCCATTCACTTCATTATTTCATTCTGATTCTCGGTTTGAATATCAAGCCGCGCATGAACGGGAAAAATCAGGATGTAATCTGCTTGTCATTCTTGCATAATCTATCGTACTTTTACCGATAAATATTGTTTGCTTATATCGAACAAAACTGCGTGGCTGCATGGACCCTATTTCCGCGCTTTCGAAATTCGGAATTACCCAGACAACTTTTAATCTCCATTTTTATCTGCATTATCATCCTACTCAGGACTTTCTCTATTGTTCCCTGAATAAAACGTACATGAAAAAATCGCAAAGGAAGCTTTTTCGAAATTTACGAGACTGAACTAGTATAGGAACATTACTCTAATTCTAGAAACGTAGATTCAACAGGGTCTCAACATTTTCCCTGTCATTTCAACTATTTTTTCCCGGATGCTTGAGAAGATTATAAATGTTAGAATACATGTGGCTTCGCACAATTTTGAAGACATTCATCTAGAAATATTATTTTACTCAGTTTCCGGCAATCCAAGACGCGAATTCGATTGGTGGAGCGGAAAAATTACGTGAATTGTTCATGAAATCGGCGACGCACTGTGAGTTGGATGAAAACGCGGAAATCGTTGGCAGAAGACGAGCCAT
The DNA here is from genome assembly GCA_020882685.1 of Aphelinus atriplicis. NCBI lineage: Eukaryota > Metazoa > Arthropoda > Insecta > Hymenoptera > Aphelinidae > Aphelinus > Aphelinus atriplicis. Next base: position 63,901,537 of record CM037073.1, on the reverse strand, counting down.
CCAATTGTGAACCCAACGTTTGATCCCACAACCAGAGTCACGTGATGTGCGACATCTGCGAGCTCGAACGAGAGATGGCTCAGTAGTTGGGTGGGAATGAAAACGAGATCCGTCACCTCAGCGCGCTAATAACTTGGTGCTGCTTAGCGCAGTGAGTATCTCGGCGAAAACAGCAGCGGCTGCGTTTAGACGACACGTACGAAAGTGGATATAAGCAGGAGCGGCAGAGAGAGCGAGCGGGCAGGGGGGAGGAGAGCCCGGCAAAGTTTCTTCGCTCTCGCTGACGCGGCCGGAATAGCTTATGTGCAACTCGTAAGCCAGAGGAGATCGGATCCGATAGCCTCCTGGTGCCCCCCTCCCCCCGAACCCCGCGTCAACGCGTGCACGGGAATGCAATAACAAGGGAGGGAGCCGCTAGATCCCGGGCGTTTTCAGCGCGCCTATATGTGTGCCAGTCTTCGGCCTTAGTTATCCGGCATTAGTAATCATCGCGTTGCGTCGGCTGCACGCCCGGGGACGCGACACACGCGTACGTGCACCAGAACTTGCTCCAAGACGCGCCGGCGAGCCCAACCGACTATTGTTTAATTAAATAATAATCTCGCGTTCGTCCGTGGCGGCATTGTTGTTGCTGTTACTGCCGTAGTTGTTGCTGCTGCCGCCGCCGCCGCTGCTGCTGCTTCGGGGACGCAGTCTAACTGTTCGTTTGTACGACGCGGATTGTTATAATATGGACACGTAACCGAGCGCAACTTTTAATTAGCCGTGGTTTAGTCGCACTCGTTGCATAACTAATTATCCAGATATTATTAATGAATTCATATTTAGATACGCCGAATACCAGCCTTGGCAAGATCCTTGCGGATCAACAAAAAATATCCAACTTGTGGGAATATTTTCCTGTGAATATTTACTGAATTTACGGAAAATAATACAACATACGCGGCCAACCCGTTCCCTTGGAATACCTAACGATCAACTGTCGTTAACAATCCGTTTTGGCCAATCACTCGACCCTGCACAATTAGCTTGGTCGGCTCCAAGGCGGAGAGCGGACAGATGCGGGCGAGGGCCATCGGAAAATCCACGAGGGAAACGCGTTTGAGGTGTATCGGTGTCCTCTGCGGACTCGGCCCTATCGCCTTACCAACTGGCCAGACGTTCACCTCAGCACATCGACGCGACTAAATTAAGCATGAATGGCCAATTAACCTGGGCAAAGTGGCAACTTGCGACCGGCTAACCATGCTGGTCTCCGCATCTGGATCCAGAGTGTCTCTTGTGGCTCCGTGTTCCCTTTGACTCGCGTGACGATTGATACTTGAGAGCGACCTTCCAAGATTCTTCGACTTTGCAGGGAATATCTCAATGGAGTCTGAAAACCATCGGAGCAACAAAGAGATTCATGCTAACTCGAGACCTGTTATTGTCTATGGAGCAGCAACTAAACGAATAGTTAAAATGAAATTCAAACGTGGATTGTTTCAAAATTCACTTGTACAGTATTCCATGAAACAATGATTTTGCAAATCGCGTTTCCAATTGGCTGAGGAAAACTCGTCGGAAATTGCGGAGGAATTAATCACCCTGCACATAAGGGGCAACTTTTCCAAATTACTTGCGTAACAGATACTTAATCATTGCGAAAGATCCTCACATAGGAACGAGAGCTTAAGTACACGTCAAACATCCATTAAAACGTCAATTACGAAGGCAATCAAAAAACCATCGCACACCGGAATCGCGTACGCGAGGCGATTTAATTGCTCGAACGGCCTAAAAAGTTACAGGGGATCGTACGGGGGATTGAGCGCGCGGCAGCGGCGGCGGCGGAATTTTCGGTTTTGATATCTCTGCTTATCTCGGGGGCTCGCGAGGGCGAAAGGGGCGCCTCCCTCCGGAGTTTTTTTTTTCACTCAAGGACAAGGTGGTACCAGGACGCCTCGTAATCCAGCCGAGCCGTACGCCACGCGATGGTACATTTTTAATTACTTACACCCACGCAGCTGCATCGCGCGCGATGACTATAAATCAAGCGGAGCGGCTCGCGCTCGTGCTCGCTCGCTCGCGCGCCTCCGCCGCCCGGCAAAGTAATTACAGCTTGAATTTTAGATAATGTTGCCGCAAGCACGGCTCCTCCTCCGCGTCTATATATACACACGTACGTACGTATCCCTCGCTATCGCGCGGGCAATACGATTCCGAGGCCGAAAATTCGACCTCCCCACTCGCTCGCTCGCTCGGTACGCGAAAACAAAGGCACCCGTTAATGCTTATCCAACGGGGCTGCGCAGGCACACTGTGTGTGTGTGTGTGTGTGGGAGAGAGAGATAGAGGGATAGAGAAAGAGTGAGAGAATGGAGAGGGAGACAGAGGGAAAGAGAATTCAATACATTCTGACATGCCAGAAAAACATTTAGACGCGGCGGGGCCGGCGCGCGAGCGCGCGTGCGAAAATTGTTTTGTTCCCCGCAAAGTCTGCAGCAGGGCGAATAACGCGCCAGGGGAGAGATATATCTTACTCTAGTTTTTAACTGCTCGGCCGCCCGAGCGCCTCCACGATTTATCGAGTTATATCTGCTATGAATATCTGACAGTCCGTTGTTCCTCGCTCAGTCTTTTTCTCTCGTGTTTAATGAGTACTGAAGATTCTAAATGGGGTGTGGCGTAACTGCGCGATACGCTGCATTTGGTTCTCCTTCGTGTTTTCCATTCTCGAAAAAATCGAACTCGATTCTGGTAACTATCCGAAATTTGCTCTCACGGTAACATAAGCGTGGTATAACGATAGTAACTTGTAACACCAATGATGAAGGTTAGCAATAGGATATAGTTTCAGAGAAGTTATTTCTTACTATAAAAAAATTAAAGAATCAGGTCTCGTGAGGAGTAATATCTATTTCATGAGTATATATACGTGTATACAATGAAAATTATCAGCCAACTTTCTTTTAGAATGTCTGTAGTACCAAACTTCTCTCGTAAATTGAATGAGCGAATAATTAAGTATGGCTTCACCCAAAAAAAATATGATTAAATCTAGTCTAATTGGTTGCTGATAAGATACTTTTGAGTTTTCAAGCAGTTACTCCAACATACCCCTCTAACTAGCTCACTAGCGCCAGCATTTCATGCAATTAAATTTATATTTCAGTAGTTCGGGGATAATTGCTGTGCAACAAAAATCTCGAGTCATTGTAACCTAGAAACCAAACTAACCAGGAGAATGAATATACATTTTATCAATCGTGTCAACAATCGTGCCTGATTCCTGATATATATTCACGATGCCTAAGAAACAGACGCGATGAATTCAGAGTAATGCCGAGTATGCGTAATGCTGCTGTAAAATCCGTTATGCGTAAGCGGAGTGAAGCAAACATGATTGGCCGTCGGAAGCGAGAACACTTATTCACCCAAGAAAGAGATGGAGAAAGAAAGGGAACATGAAACCTAATTAGAACATATCAGATTGTGCATGTCCCTGCAGTCCCGGGGAAGCATGAAGCCTCGCTCGCGCGGCGTATAAGACGAGTAAAAACGCGTGCGTTCCACCTGGGCAAATGAAACGACAAGGACGGGAGGAGGGCCGGGGGGTAGGTTCCTCGCGTTTTCAACGAAATTGCGAGCAGGGAACGGGGGATCGCGAGCAGCGAAGACATAACAATCAGGAATATGATAACACGCGCGGAGGCTCGCTCGGCTTCGTTTCCAAGCATCGCGCGGGGCTGGCGCTTCTTAAAGGGACGCGCGGGAGACGAAGTATGATGACTGAGCTGAGTATGGAGGAAGGGGCCGCTTAATTAGAGCCAGACTTCCGGAGGATGCTTGAGGCTTCGCCGCCCGTTCACTCCCTCTAAACTCCTCTCCTTTCCTCTCCTCTCGCCCGCCACCCGGTGGTTTATCTGCGCAAAGTGGCTATTTCGGTTGCATTGCAGAAATGTGGATCGAGCCCCTGCTTCAATTGTTGTTCAGCTCCTAGCGAACCGTGACGAAAGAGACGCGTGTTAATCTTGCGGAGGGTGCGTTGGACTAGCTTACTCATTTACTTTGCCGGGTGGAACAAAAATTCATGAAAGAATGATTCCTAGTGATCTTACTGAACTTTATTATTTTTGGGGGGACTAGAAAGACTGAATTAAATGAGGGGTACACTGACGGTGAGCGAAAATAAACACGTATCGCGGCATTAGGACGTAACAAACAGATAATATCCAGCTAATAATATATCGTCAACCTCCTGTCCTTACCAAACGGACGCCCAAAGCTCCGTACTTATGTGTACACGGACGCCGCGAGGCCGTTCCAGGGCCGTGAACCGCTCCAAATATAGAGAAGTCCGTGATTTTGCGATCTCTTCAAGGTTGACTCTAAATCGAGACAGTCACTCGAGTTAGAGGAGTCCGCAAGGTCGACCCGGCTGTTTGGATGGAAAGCGAGAGCCCAGTGGAGGGGAGGGAAAGCTTTACGCAGTGGGTAAGGCCCGAGGACCAATACCTTTACCCCCGCCAAAACGAAGCAGGGAGAGAGAAGAGTACAAGCTCGAGTTTGTTTCTGATCTGATTTGAGATTTGGCCATTGAGAAAATCTATCGTTTTCTGTCCGCATTCACAACGAATTCTAAGGCGCGCCGAGGGTTGTTCCTCATCGCTAATTTGTATCGAGCCATATGTAGATTTGAAGGTTGAATTGTATTAGAGTTCTAGGTTCAGACACTGGATCGTTATTACATCACATAAGAGTTAGATTTGATTTAAATTGAAATTAAAAGATGATAACTGTTCGTTCAGAATAGCACTGCTGTCAAAATATAGAATATATTTTGCATTTGAGAAATAAAATACACGTATATGTTTTCGTGAATTCTACGAATTATCCAATCCTTCTTCATGTTTAACAGTTTTCTTATATATATATATATATATATATATATATATATATGCAAGAGTCAAGAGTAACAGATCTACAGTGTCATTACTCAAAACAATCCTCACTTCAAAAAAGTGAAAGAAGTCTCGTTTTAGTCAGACCTCGGGAGTTAAATCGACAAGTACTTATGTTTGTGTTAATGAAGGAAATAATGAATAATACATTTCTCGATTGTTCTCAATAAACAATCTTCGCAAGTTTTATTATGATAACTATGCGTGGAATATTATGTAAATAGTAGAACATCCATGTAAGATGAGTATATTTCAAGAAATATAAGCTGCGAAGCTTAAGGAGACTGTGGAATATAGATATTCAGCTTGAGCTTGTGTAAATTGGAGATAAGAGTGATACATTGAAAGTCGAAACTGAAGAGACAGAGAATCAAGGAAAGTGAGACAGAAAGAAAAGAGGTGAAACTCTCGAGAAGAGAAACTCAGGAGAGAGGCTCCATGTTTATTTTATCCTCACTAATCAAGGGACGTATTTGCGTTTTATAATCCTTGGTCGGCTAAGAGGGTAAAATCTGAAAGCTTAGTGGAATATCCTTTCGCTCGGCTGCGCAATCTTGTCTCACTTCTGCCTTTTCCTCTCCCTTACTGCGTGCTACTGATTCTTCTTCTCCCTCTCTCTCTCTCTCTCTCTCTCGGTCTAGCCCCGAGATTCTCCTTCTCCGTCACCTCAGCTTTTTCCACGAGGGGATGGCATTTTCGCGCCAACCGTCTGCTACACTAACTTGGAATTTGTGCCGTTAACTTAATGGCTTATTTTATCGCTAATATCGCGGTCGATGACGTCCAAATATTGGAAGGATAAGTTATTGGACGAATTACTCATGGAGTACACACACCGATGGTTATGATTCCCGTGGCTCTTCACGCACGCCGTGCAGCTCTCGCGCTGGTCGTATCTGAAATGCCGATGTTATGAGTTTATACCTACATTCCTCCAAATGGCGTAGGTATATCACTCTAGACACTCTTCCAATGGCCTGCTCGAAACTCGACGGAGTCGGCCACGCTGATTCTTCCCGAGTTTGCACCACGGATCTAATTGGCTTGGATGCGGCCTCCACACTGGCGGGTGGAAATTGAAAGCGTAACCACGCGCGGTGATTACCAAGCCATTAATCATACCAATCGCGAACTTTAGCACTGCTCGGAGATGCGCGCGAGCCCCAGAATGAATTAACAATAAGACGGAGCGCGAGCCGTCCCTTCTGGTTTTCCGCGTGCAGGCCACCGATACACTCCGCGATCATCAATTATTCCGGCTTCCACGGCGACTTCTCACTCGCTCTTGCTTCGATTATCCCCGGCGCTTGAGGTACACTGCTGCGCCATCCGGATAATTCATGTATGTCCATCGCTCCGCGGGTGATCCCCGACACTGTTATGGCCCCCACGGTTATGGAGACACCCGCGCGTCAACCGGCTGGTGTATTATATTACGGCAGATGTTTGTTGCTTATTCATGTGCTTTTTGCGGCATAACCGATAACTGCACGACGGCGCAGCTTCGCGTGCTTCTTAAATCTGGTGGATGACTAACCTCGGTCGAAATCGTTACTAACGTCCATTCAAAATTGGATAATTCCCTTGCAACTGTCTAGTACAACGCGAGAGGGCCGTTATTATTGTCCGCTGTAATATACTATCGTGACTAATGTGGGTACGGACGAACTTATTACCCCGGAAATTCTCGGTCGGGTGGCCGCGTACGAGCATAAACCTCTTCAGAAAAGCCACTACCAAAAAGTAACCCTTCAAGAGTAGTTTTGTGGCGAAGTATTTTTTCTTACACGTGATATCCTCCAGCGGTATAATAACGAATTAATATTGCGCAAGCCCAACTCGACTAACAACGCTGTTTAGCGCATGTAAAACATTAGCGTAACCAAGGGAGAAAGTGCGCTTGGTTGCGCATCCAGGGGAAAGCAATAATTCCACCTTTCCCCCGGTAAATATTTCACAGACAGCGGCGCACTATCTCCTCCGCGCCGATAAATGCTCGGCGAATGCGCGCGCGAGTGCATACGGCCAATCCATTTATACTGCGGGACGCACGCGACCGTGCGCTTTCTCCCTTACTTTCTCTCCCCCCCTCCCCGGCTCCCCTCGCTCCTGCTGCTTTCTCGCTTTCTCCGGGGGCTCACATAATGCATGAGACGCGCGCGCCCGCGTGGATTCGTACACGCGCGTTTGCGCGCCCCGGCGAAATAACACCCTTTTGCGGCTAATTTTGCGGCAGCGAGACGCGAACCCGCCGGAGACAAAGGACTTATCGGAAATTACGCGCTCCCACGCGAGCGATCTTTACCGCGGAGACAAGCTTTCGTCGAGTGTCGCTCGACGTCCTCGCCGCCCCCCGCCAGCCCCGACGCAGGCCTTGATCTCTGCTTATATGATGAGTAGCGGTTGGAGCAGACACACAGGGGAGCAGTGGCGACAGCCAGGCACTTATGCTAACGGCCTGGGCTCGGGGAGTGGGGAGTCCGAAAAATAACTAGTAATCATCCGCTTTCTCCGACGCTTTACCTCCGTTCCCGATCAATTGCATAGCCGTGCTTTCAATTTCTCAAATCATTTGCGTTACAGAGTTTCAGCTAGCAAAACAGCCGGATTTTTTCTTAATCCAGGACCCCCGTGTTTTCTCGCTATACAGTGCGAATTTCGAGAGAGTCATGTCCATTACCCTTACTGAAAAATACTATACAGCTAGAAAATCTCTTCGGTCTACAAAAAGAATAAATCGACAGACTCGCGTTTCTCAAAAACAAGCAAATCATTTCAACCTAATTTTCCCGCACAGCCCGCACAGCAGAAGCATAAAATGTATCGTCCCGTTCAGGAGACGACTGCTAGGACGGGGGGAGAACAGAGGACGGGGGGGGGGTCGAGAGCGCAGGCGACGAGCGTTTAGCGCCAGGGCTCGGGCAACTGCACAACTGCAGGGGCAATTACAGGAGCTCCCGCGCGGGGGCATAATTGTCATCGCATACGTGGGGGCTCACGCGAGGCCGTGAGCCTGTCGCAGCGAGCGAGCCCAGACACGAGTCCACGCGAGCGTCCCCCACGCAACGTCCAAAACAACATGTACCCACGGGCCCGAGGATCGGATAGCCGCGCCCGCGTATCAGATTTCTAATTGCTAATTCGCCGCGCTCGGCGCACGCTTTGCCTTTCTTCGACTTACGCTCGTTTCTCCGGCTGATTAACGAGACCGCTGCGATTGTCCTGGCAGATCGATTTTCCACCTCGGCCGTTTTTTCTCCCCCATCGTCGTGTCATACTCGGTTCCTCGAGTATGCCCCTTCGCGGAAACACCGCCTACGCGGTTGAATGTTATTTTTCACGGGGCTGGGGGGAATTATGTACAGAATAGATGAACCCGAATGTTACGGTATCAAACAATAGGCGATTCTTCAAAATTTAAGTAAAAAAAAATAAAAGAATGAAGGGAAATCCATTTGTCCCGATGAATTGAGAGGAAAAAAAAATCAAATGGAGGGAAATGTTTGAGAAAACACGTTACAAACGATGCTTAACTAAGGGAAAATCCATGTCGAAGATAAAAGAAGAATCGTAGAATGATGGATGGGGTTATAATTTTATCGAGTAAATAGACTCACCGTTGAGGGTCCGGCGAACAGGCAGTTGATAACGACGGGAACAGGATATTGAGCTGGAAAAAGAAAAAATAACGGGGCTCATCAATTTAGCCGGGCAGCTGGGTTTTTATGAGCCGGCGCGATTCACGCGAGCATCTCGTATCGAGTGCGCGCGAGGGGGAATATCTGGGTGATCCATGCATGCGCGAGAATATTACACGCGTGGGGGGGCGAGAGGGCGGCAGCGCCGGAGCAGTAGCCGGGAAGGGTTGCGGCAAGGTAGGCATAATTGAGAAAATTAATTATTGCCGTGCCCGAGCGCGAGCGCACGGATGTCATGTGCCTTCGTAATTAGCCGACGGGCATAACTCAAAGCCAAGTGACTTGTTAATAACGTCGTTTCGTCTTCTCGGATTTGCCCCGTCTACCGAGCGGATTAAATTCGCCGACTTTCATCCAGTCCTCATTCCGTATCGGCAACGTTGACCGCAACCTTGCAGGGGATTCATTCCGCGCTGAACTGACGAGTGATCCATGTTGCTCCTCGGTGTCCCGAGAAGAGTTGGCAATGCCATTCCTCAGAAGTGAAGTAGACACAGAGTTGAAGATGGATTGTGAAGCGAAGAAAATAAAAACAAATGAGAAAGTTTACCGCAACGTGTTATGAAATAGTACATTTCGATACTAGACCAAAAGACGATTTCTAGGCACGTGGGAGGTTTGCCGCCCGAGCAAAGCGAGGGTGGTAATCACAGGTGCCTAGAAATCGTCTTTTGATCTAGTATCGAACAGTATTTTTCATCACGAGTGTAGAAAACTAAGGTTTCATGATCAACTTTTCGATACAAGTGATGAAAATGTAATTGATGGGCACAATGCAATGTTTTGTAAATTACACAGTCAGCAAAAAAGTTTCTAGATCGAATGTGCAATGATACGGTGCAGCTTGTATTCGTCGAGTGCTCATTTAATTTTTCTCCCTTGTCAAATTATATACCTCACCACCCCCTCGTACGAACGTTGTACACACAGTTTTGATTCAATGTATGATTTCCATCGGTCGCTCGAATTATCTTTCTTGCGTCACTAAGGACGAGCCATACCCATCGACGGACGGGCCGATAAGTTGATAAAATATGATTTATCAAAGGGATTCTTCGGATGAATACGCGGATAGTCGTGACGAGCTCGTATGTATATATACAGGCGCAGACATGCGATTGGGGCGGCGCGCGGGCGCTGTATCGAGGTGTGTGAGCACGTGAGTGAGCCGGGCCGCGCGCGGGTCTTGCCGCCAGGGCGGCACTTAGATGCAATCACGAAAGCAATTGGAATCGGTAAATAGTCGGGCCGTGGCGCGGGCGCGAGTGAGACTCCCCGGCACAAGAGCGAGATATACGCGGATACCCCTCCGCTGTACACAGCGTGGGCTGCACGCAGAGGCGAGGATTCGGCGTCGTCAGGTGAAGGCGGTTAGTGGCGGGCCTCGAGTAGCAGTCAAGAGAGAGAGACGGAGACTCGATATCCGCCAGATATGTCCTTAAAGCATGCGAGGCGTAATCGCGCGCGTTCCCTACGACCGAGCACGTGTGTGCCTACTCCACTTCCGGCCCCCCCCCTCCCCGCCGCGGTATTGATGCTGTTTGCACAGGCGCTACATGTGAAATTGATACGACCGCTTATGGCCCGGTTATTTGGACCGGGGGCGCGCGTTGGATGAGATCGCGTGCGCGAAAAATTGCACGGCCCGCTGAGGAGCCGGTGGAAACATTGAAAAGTATATTCGGGTTGCCCGCGTCGTCAACGAGTGGATGGAAATGGTCAATTAGTCGTATCTCGAACGTTCGAGTTGTTGCTTGATTAAACCGGTAATTCTCATGGAGTATTTCAACCGACTCCCTTGTGAGTTTTTCTTTTACCCACGATTGTATTGGGATCGAAAGTCGCGGAAACTGACCGCCACCCAAACGAACGATAAATATTTGTAACAAAATAACGCGGGATAAAACATCCGTTCCCGTCGCTTCACAATTAGCTAAATTATGCGAAATAATACTCGTTTACCCCTGTCTATTTCAGGCAGGCACATCCTCGAATCTGCCCTTGGGCTCATTTTGCGTAACATGCTACTAATTCTGACGTGATAAGTGGTTAAACGGGAACAGGCGAATGATGCTTGCACTGCGTAAGAGCTTCATTGCCTTGCTTACACTGGAATGAATACACGAGCTTGCGCTGAAACACACCAATTGCCTCCGTTCTCACGGTAATCAGCGTCGAGAAAATTACGAAAAATAAAGACGTAGACGGAAGAGTGATTTAACATAATTTTCGCATTTGGATGAATTTTCTGAATTTGAACATTTTTCGACCAATAAATTTGACAAAGAGAGAAAGCAACTCATGATTCCTGCAGCGATTTTCAATTCAATGTTACAGCTGATTCAACATAAAAAATAAAAAAAATGAACAGTTTTCACACGTATTAATGATCCAAGGTTATATCCATAAAAGCTAAAACGTCGGAGTTCTCCACAAAATAAGGTGAATGAATAAGCTCGACCTTTACTGCTTTGACTCTGATGTGGTCTGCGGGCTGAGCTTAATATCCCTTGGCTTTTGACTTCGTCAAATGAACGCTCCTCACCCAATACTTGCTTCACGCTTCACCCGTTCCCTCCTTTATCCCTTCGATAGTACATCCAGCACATGAGTTCAAATAAAGCTCAGAATTGAATCTTGATTGCTTTAAAATTAGTATCACGCTTTAATATTGAAGCGTTTAGTTTACTCTTCTACATTGCAAGATAGCACTCGTATGAACTATTAATTTCATGGATTGTTTTCTTTACTTTTGTCACTGAATACATGAATGAAAAATTCATTCTTAAATTGTCGACCATGGAATTGTTGGAGAGTCATTAATTAAACATGTTTCTATAGTATGAAATAATGGTTTTCTGTACAAAAAATAGCTCTGGAATCAATTGTCATGTGTAATTAATACAAAGACATCAAATGTATTAGTTATGTAAAACCTCACCAAATTTACATAACTGTTGCCAAACTACAACACTAGGCCAAAGTTTGCTGAATGCTTGAATTAACTGCACTTGAGCAGAACTTGGCTCAGTTTGGCAACAATCGGCAAAGTTGAGCAGCAAAGTTATTTTTGTTTGGAACTTAAAAAGTGATCTCGAAAGTTAAGGAAAAAGAGTGAGACACAATAAAACTGTTTATTAACCTTCCCTCCAAGATCAGATTGAATCTGTTTACAAATGGAGCCATAACAGAATGCCGGTCAGAGAAACTATTTCTGGCCATGAATATTCATGTGACTCTGTCATCCATCAGGTGAAGCTGTATATTGTTTTGTAATTGATCCAAGAGCAAAATTGTTTGGAAAATAGAAGAATATCGTAATTGGCATACTTCTACAGGTTGTGAATAAATCTTCGGAAAACTTTTCCGAAAACTTTCTCCAATCTCAATTATTCAAGACGTTTTCCGGATGAAAAATCTCATGAATGAGCCAATAAAGAGCGGAAGAGGATGAAACTGCTACCCAAATGAGCTTCAAGTATAATTTTATTTTCTCGAAGAGTACGTTCTTTCCTTATGCAATTCCTCATTGATTACGCCTACACTTAAGAATCTGCAACATTCTGTTAAAGTCCTCTAAAATTGATGACATACCAATTACGAGCTGTGAAAAATGCTGATAACGATATAATCTTACCAAGCTCAGGACCGATCCTAATCGTCCCGAAAGCGTTCACGGCTCACATGGCAGGTATCGGATTATATCGCTGAGCGGCTGCGTTCGCAGGTAAACACGGAGTCGAGTGGTCTGCAGGGGATGGCGAGGCACGACTGTATATATGTATATATGTGCACGCGTGTGAGCGGATGCCTCGATGGCACATCGGCTGGCACCGCGGCTGGTACGGCATCCTCCCGCACGGCCCTATACAGCGGAGATTCGCCAGACACGGAACGTGTCGATAAACTGATTTAACATGATTTAATTTTTCGTGCGTATGATGAACATGTCTGTTTTTCCCGATTACTCCTAATGCTAACCTTTTTTTCCCCTCTTCCAGACTACGAAATATTCTGTTGCTACTATATAATGGTGATAATTGGATGTGTATTTCAATATTTCAGTCACGCAACTGGCTGGAATGGCTTGTCTCGCAAAGCCATGCTTTATTACCTGCGGGGAGAATCAAAACAGAGAGGGCCTGTCGCTATGGATTTTAGTTATTTGGCTGGTGAGTGTTGAGAGCAATCATATTCATGGGGCTCGAAGGTGAAGTCAGGAGCTCCTACTCACTGTAAAGGGCGTTAAACCGGACTGTTTGTCTGGAAACAGTGTCTCGTGATTTCTCTGTCTGTTTTGCATCATAATAAAACCTTGAGTAAAGTAGAGATGGACGGGAGTCGAGTGGAATTGATGGAGACTGGTTTTTGCCAAATCTCATAATCTTACCCGAGGCAATTCCGAAGTTGGGGAGTCGGTGGGAAACGTAAAAAGTGCGGCAACAACGAGGCAGGAACGCGTAGGTGTCCCCCGAGCCTGGAGGAACACTCGCTCGGGGCGGCATTGAGGCGAGATAACCTGCGCGCGCGCGTCTTATTAACTGCGGAAAACAGCGGCTGGATGTAAGTACTTGGCGTGGCACGTACTCGCGGGCGCGTCTCCTCCGAGCATTCTAATTGTGAGAGACAGTAGTCCCCGGGTAAATATACTCGATGGAAGTTGGGTCGCGCGTTCGCGTGCCAGGGTATTTCAAACTGCCACCAGCATCCTCGCGCCTCACTCCACCCGATACGCAACACCTATATATACTCGCCCGCGTTTCTTCTCGACATCAGCCTCGTCGCCCTCCCTCGGCCTCGACTTAATTCCGTAAGCAAAATTAAGTACCTCGCCGCGGTAAACACAGTCGCCACCACACTCCTCCTCTCGTTTTCTCCAAGCTCATCCATACAGCACGGCGACGCTGCAGTGCCCAATACTTATTCGCACTGGGATGTTCAAATTTAATGTCTTCAAGGTAATTCGACGAGGAATGAGTTTTTTCTCATTCTATATAGCTTTTGGTTATAACCATATTTCATACACGCTATTCTTCATTGGCATTTTTTATTTTCTCGTTGCTCTTTGCGTACTGCTTATGACTGCTTCACGTTCTAACATTTTAAATAACCTCTATTTCGATTCCAAATCAAGGCCGGCTTAACCTTTTTTTTCCACGCGTGATGTAGATGCGCGTTTGTCACGGTCTGAAAAACAACCCGAAAGATGATAAATCACAACATTAGATATACCCATGGTTTTTCTAAGATGGAATTGATCAAGCAAGTGAAAAGTAGCGGGGATTTTCTGAATAATTATCTACAATTTACAATGAAACATATCTCTATTGACTCAGACATCTCGAAATACATACTTCAAAATTGTGAAGATTATTTATCTCCAAGCTTATTTCGGATCCGTAATTCCATAATGAAATTGAGATATAATGACATTTTTACTTCTCATTTGAGATGTTTTTATCTTGGAATATCGACTCGTAGTCACTGAGTAATAGAATACAATAGGGAAGAATACGCTAATGTTTCTATCTTAAAAATCAATAGTACGTGCGAAAATAATTAGGTCATATTTTTATTTCAATTTAAAATTCAAGCTTATGCGAGGGGTTGAATCCTTGTGACGTCATACAGTAAGTAACGATGCGGCGTCATTCACATTTTAAGTATATTTGTATAGATAGAAAACGCTGAATCTTTCGATGTATGTATCTTTTAAAAATGAATTTGAACAGAAATAAAGAAAACGTGAACTTATTATTTTTCGATATTATATGCACATGAAAAAGTAGGTTTTGTGAAAAATGTTTCTACTCTTTTACTCAAATTTATTGAAAATGAAAAAACCAGTTTGTAATTAAAGTCACGGAAATTATAGTCTAAGACTTTCGAAAATATGAAGAGTCAAACTTCAAGCAAAGATAACGATTTTCCTTCGGTAAGAGCCAAATCCGTTTATTCCTTGGCTGAGCAGTGAAGCGGCGCGCTATTCGTTGCAGCCAATTTTCGCGATGCCTAGCCCACCTCGTAATGCGATGCGAAGGTGAAGGTAAGGAGGAGGGATGAGGAAGGCAAAAAGTTAGGGGAAGAGAGGTATCAAGATGAGAAGGGGAATTGATGAGCAATCAAAGGCTCTGTCGGTTTCGGCATGACAGCCACGTGTCAACTTTCACCTCTGACGTTCGTACAAGGCTGTGAGCTGTTCATTTTTTCTAAATTCACGTAACATGGCACAAGGCCAAAAGTCAATGTAAGTCTTGATGTTTTGAAACCTCTTTTCATACTCTTGGACGACTTTTCTTCATCGGAAAGTAATAACATCGGGTAATAGCCTAACTTGTCCTACGCTAATTTCAAAAAACTAATTTCTTGAAATTAGTGCAATTATGTGCACAGTGCTTTCATCAATTAATAATGATTTCTATGAGGGCGAAACCGTCAGGAATTACGCCGATGCAAAGTGTGAGAGCGGTTCGGAATTAAAGTAACGCCAATACATTACGCTAATTGTCAAGCAGTTTCGTCCCGATATAATTCAATAATACCATAGAGCGGGTGAGCATAATTTATCCCAGCTGCTGAAGCTACGGCGGTAGGAAAAAAGAGAGGCGGGGAATGGAAGGGGGAGGGAGAGAAAAAGCGACGTATAAAACGTCTCTCGCGCGTTCGGGTCAGCGGTGGCGGTGGCGGCGGCGGCGGCGGCGGCGGCGAATTTATAAAGCTCATTTCGGCCGGCACGGAAAAACATTAGGAAAGTTTCGGAGGGGTGGGGGCGGGAGACCGCTCGGACATCGGAGATATTTCCAAGGGAAGTACATACACGGGCGCGTCTCTCTGCCGCGCGCTGACCGGCACACATTGGCGATTTATAGCGCGACAACAACGATAATGCCTCATGCGGAGTCAAGAGCCGTATACGCGTCGTAAAGCGTGCGCCCACCTCTCTCCCCTGCCCCTCACTCCCTCACATATGCGATTACGCTTTCCTCTCTCTCTTTCTCTCTTTCTCTCTCTCTCGCTCACGGATTATTCATTGTTAGCGACGTCGCTAACTGCGCGAAACTCTCTTTACTCTATCGCGATATAAATCAGCCGCGGGAATCGTCGCAAATATTTATTCAGGCCGCACCAATTTTGCTCACTCGCGTCTCGTAATTCAGCCCGGCTGAAAAGCCGATGCAAATGAGTCGATTTTATATACTAGTGGCGCAGCGAGTATAACGATTAGTTGACGAGTTTCTCCGCTGCTGCTGCTGCTGCTGCTGCCGCCGCCACCACCGCCACCGCTGCTGCCGCTGCTGATTTGAACAACTTCGCATGTAGATGCTCAAGCGCATGCCGTAGGCGCGGACGGCTTATTAATATTTAGACGTATTTTGAAACGGCGAGTCGCGGTGATTGCATGCACCCACCGTGTGCCGTTCCTCGGCATTTGCATCGTCATCAGCTTCCGGGTCAGCGGCGCCCTTGCTGTATCCGACACAGCCCTATATGCATAATTATTAATCGCGACTGCACAATGTGAGAACTCTGCCGAGATCAAGCATGTGCTAGCTCATTCGTTGCGGACAGGTGACAAGTGGTCGTGGTACAAATGTTGGTAGGACCTAGTACACGTGTCAGCTCATGGGACACAGATTTTCTTTCAAAGACTGGCCATCGATTATTTGCAACTGAATTGCGCAGTCATGGGATTCACCGGACACGTAAAGTAAATGCGAATCTTACATTTTATCAAATCCCTCGTGTACTACTTTTGATTACTGAATATCTAAGTACGAGGAGAAAAACCCAATCAAACCAGAGCAACATTTTTCAAACGCAAATAGATAGTTTACCGATTGTTTGTGCGTTTGAGGCCAAAATTTACGAAAGCCAGGCCGAGAGTTGGACATTCAATGGGATCTGCAATCGACGTTGAATAAGAAGAGCGGAGAAATTCACTAAATTAATCGTAAATTGGGAAATAGAATTGCAAGAATTTTCGAGAAAGTAGTCACAGCTTGGAACACCCAATTCCCAGTAATCAAAGTTGTATTCACTCCATTGCACGCTCAAACGAACCCTTTTCGTCATTTCAACTAGAAGATTACTTGGGAAAATTATAATTGATTCTCAATTAATCTCGTAAATTGAATCAGCGATTGAAACTCAAACAGTTTCAACACTTTACCTTGGAATGCCACACCCTTTAGCGAAAAAATACGCAATAAATGCCAAATCACCAAAGTCATTTCTGAGAAATTCAAATTCCACATTAACGCGAAGCTCATTCGACGAGGAATCAATGTGCGCTGGATTTTGAAGAATGTAAATTGTGCCAATCGTACAGATTGTTTTATGCGCGTGCACGTCATTCGAGCAGGTGATCAGACTGAGTCGATAATTCAACACCCATTGCCTCGAGATATACGAAAGAATATCCGAGTAGCCATGTGAAAAAGGCCGGTCCGTCGCGAAACTCACCAGCCCGAGGAAGTTGGCAGACGATCGTGGCTGCTGCACGTGTTGAATTTTTCCGCTCTCGATCCGTAGACGGCGGTGGCGGCGGCGAAGCCATGGCCTCTGGCGAAGCTCGCGCACAAGGCCAAGCAGTAAAAGCTCGGGAAAAGAGAGCAGCAAAGTTGAGGTGGAGAGGCAGTTCTCGGGCGAGCCAACTGCACTTGCCGGGCGCGCGAGACTTCTAATCGATTGGCGCCGCGCACCCCCGCGAAACTTTCCAAAGTTCGCTGGCCCGCGCGCAGGGGGGGGGAGAAGCCAGGGGGGAAGGCGGGAAAGCGCGAGGGCGGAAGAGAAAAGCGCGGAGGCAGGAAAACGAAGATAACGCGCGGGCGCAGAGGCGAAAAGCGCGCGGAACGACGAGGCACAGAGCAGGAGAGGAGATGGATCCAGCACCACCACCACCATCACCGCCGCCGCCAGCGCTAGCCGAGTCTGTAAATTTTCTTACATTTTATGAGCCATCAGAATTTCATAACCTCGAGCCAGTCCGTGTGGTACTTTGCACAAGAAAAGTTTCTCGGCTCCGTCGCTCTCTCATTCTCTCTTTCTCTCCCTCCTTCTCTCTCCCTCTCCGTCTATCTGCTTTCTTTCGCGCCGCCTTTTGCTTTCTCTTCCATTAACTTCATTCCAACGGCTCGCTACACTTTTTTCGCTTTTCCCCCGGTGAAGCTTGGGGAAAAAATACCGCGCGGCGCGTCCGCGTTCGATGATGATAAAAACAAGAGAAGAGAGCGAGGTTATGGCCGACGTTTCGCCGGACCTTCCGCGGCTTGGCAGAAACGATCCTGGATGGAGGCAATGGAGACACCGTATTTCTTTTTTATGTTGCAATGGAGTGTTAAATTTTATGCTTTGTTTAGATTGGACAAGTTCGAGTGTCACCTTCGTTCACGGAAATCGGATCCCTTTGAATAGGTACTTTGAACAGGTACGATTGGATAAGATTGATCACCAAACAAAATTAGTTAGGGGTTGCTTACAGTTATCGCATCTTTCCACTATCCAGATTTCGTGTATTTTGTTTTAGAAAATACTCATCCGTGGAAGAGCTCGAGAATAACTGGCACGATAGTGAAGTCTTCTTACGAGGGAACTGAATTCTATTCATCAACATCGAGTGAATTTATGCTCAACGTGCTAATTGAGATGATATTAAAAAGTGTGCTCCATAAAATTGGGACGACCAATTTGCAGCCGTCATGATATGTAAACTTTGTCTGATTTATCGGCCCATGGGTTGGAGAGAACTAAGGAACTAAAAAGTTGTTCTTCCCTTGTTTGAACGAGTTTTTGGTGCTTTTAGGTGAATGCCCTGAAAGTTCGCGAACAACAAGCTTTTCAAGTTCATAGAATTGAGACTGGTATTTAGTTTGACAACTGAAAACTGCAGATTCGCTTTTAAAGTTAGGTCAAACAGGGAGTCGTTACGTTACGGGATCAAAAGTTGGCTTCGGATACTTCATGGAATGTTTCACATATTTCCTCGGCTAACACTAATAATTCTTGGTGCTATTGACACTGATATTTTGCGCCTCAGCTTTCGAAAGCAAGTTCCACATCTTACTTGAATTTCAAATGACCTGTTGATTCAATAGCGTCCGAACTATTGATAACGAAAAATGTTGTCTCTGAATGTTTGACGTAACGTTAGGGGATTCGTGAATATATTGAGGTACTAAGAATATCAGGTACCGAAAATAGAAATTCTTCTCAAGTTTTTATGATTGACTCAATATCACTGGAATACTCAAGCATTCCATTCAAAGGAAAGAATTGAATAACTAGCCGGAGTCTTCAAGCTCGCGTTTGACGTTAAACACAGTGAATAAGCAGTATTATACACGGTTTTATCTCATTGTGAAAAACAAGGCATCTACAACAGCGGTAGATATATATACATTACTCATGGACGCGCCTTCGCGTGACCCCGTCCTTGAATAGCGAATGAGATCGAACGGAGTATTGGTGATTACACTGACCAGGACACTACTTGGGAATTGGGTCTTCGATCCCACTGAAAATTTTGGAGGTGGTTTTTATTCAACCAAATACATGATAAATGCAGTCATTTATTCTTACATTTTCCGAATATTGTTATGTTTTTATACAAAAAATGTATATATCTATATGTATGACATTTCACTTCATCATATACTCATCATATGCGATGATCGGTTAACATATCTGGGAAATCACGTTCAGACAAACAAATGCAAATATCACATACTTGAGTATCAAATTGGAATTAGCAATCCCAAATCTCAATTGGTTCCTTGGTCAGAGGAAGTGACGTGAAAAAAATTGGGGTTGTGTTGCTTTGTATAGGCATTGGATTTTGAGAATTACTATGGTAGTACGTGGAAATTACGACTTCGTTTTTGGGTACTCTCTAGAGTTGAAATAGTAAAAAACTACTTCACTTGAAAATTAGTAAACTTTTACTGGTTTTAAGTAGAGTTTCACTCGTTTTTCGTCAAATACTTTACTAATTTTGATCAGTTATGCAAATTTTACTATTTCCAATGTAGTGTTTATAAAAATATATAAGTGGAATATCATTGGATCATCATCCGTGGATTAGTTGAAATGCACGTGGCGAGAGTTTTTAGATTGTAAAGAAACATTGATTGTAGACAGTTGAAAAACTACCAAGTTCGGTTTAGCTTTTGCCTTCCAATAACTTTTTACTGCTGAGGAAGCATATAAAATACAATTTCTTTCAAGCCTTTACATAATTTTTGAGAAATAAAGTTATGTGTAGGCTTGTATTACTTTCACCTAATGAGTGCCATTTGAATTCGTATATTTAATATTTTCTAACGCAAACAAATTTATACAATTCAGAATAATTATCAAATTTGTATGTATCAAAGATCATATTTGAAGAAACTTATTATTGCTTCATTTTTGTCTCTCATATCATGATAATCTAACAATTTCCTTTAGTTATGATCTTTTCACTGAACTTCAAATAACGAGATATTTGCTCCGATGGTACACTGTATGGATTCTTTTAACTGCGGATATTGTTCATTGAAAAAATAGATATTCCATCATTATCTTAACCAGAGAGAGAAAGAAAGAGATTTTCAAGATCATGTGAATTAGTGATTTAGTTCTTCAAAAAATCCATCATAAATATGTATATTTCACAGAAAATCAATTTAAATAGATTCAAAAGGCCACGTAAACGTCTGATAACTTCACCATCATCTCTTCTGATGCTATAATTGGACAATCTTGCATTTTGCAAAATGAACGCACGAGAAACTAGACGACAGTGGATAAATTGTGATAATTGAAAAAGTTATCCCTACCACCTATGATCTGTTTCCTTTCCCGGAAACAGCTGACAATCGTTCCAGTAGATATTCGATCCCGAATCGCGGAACTGAAGACATTTATGAGAGCGGGGATATACCCACGCGCGTTTGAGCTCACGGGCGCATAAGCCTATATAAGCTCGGCATACGTGGAGCGATGCGTGCATGCTCCCATCGGGACTTGCCGGCAATATTTCATCAAAGCAAATCGGGTGCAATGGGTCAGAAAGGATCGAATCAACGGCGCCACAGCGGCACACACACGCGCGCGGGCGCGCGCGTACACTGCTTATATGTGCCTTTCTCGCGATCCTGCCGCGCGCTCGCGCGCGCCTTACCAGTTTTGGGGGAGAAACACGGAGCAGGCAGGTGTTTAGCCGAGCGTGCGCCTCGCGCCGATTATTCCACTTTCAAGGGCGAACAGATTTTCCACGCCGCCACGGCGAAAAAACTTGGAGCGATACTGCTCGGATCTGTTGGTGTAACTATGATTTATGTGGCCGAGGGAAGGAGAAGGAAGTTTCTGTTCTGTAGGGAAGTACGAGGGGATTGATAACGCTTGATTAGAGCTACGTCAGTCTTTTCTTATTGATCATCTCGAGGAATTGCTTTCTCTGATTCAATTGAAATCAGTCAGAATCCAATTTAGCTTGTATCATACGCGATCCTGAAACATTGTTGACCTAATGAAAAACCCGTGCTCTTCGATCGGAAATGTTGATTATTCTTGTTAATCCTACTCTGCCCCCAGTTGAATAGTATAAATGAAATCCACTTTTGATGTTAATCAATAATATTCGCACTTTTCTAATTTCTTGGATCGATTCAGCTCAAGATCATAAAGCTCATGAATGATTCAAATGGTAGAAAATGTTCAATACTTTAAAGAATAAACAACATTCTCCAATCCATGGAAAAACGAATGCCCTTATCTCTTTTCAAATTATGAAAAAATAAATTATCTTTCTCTCCTTTTATCTATTTGGTAAAGTTCATTTTAAAACAATTCGTGTAGTGTAGATTTATATTAGTATATCTCTAAGTATACTTTAGATTTAGCTGATACTCTAAAGAAATTGTTACACCTCACGAGTACTACTCGTCATTTTGATGATTCTAATCACAGATTACGACAATTAATAGATATGACGGATTGTTGAATGAAGAATCGCTTCAATCTACATCATTAACAATTTTTACAAAGTTTTGATAAGGTAAAATTGATAAGGACTAAAGAACAGAAGCCTATATTCTACATTGCTCTTAAAGCTATACATGCGAATCAATTCTTTAGTATCCATAATGATCCACCCAAAGGAATAACATACGATCAACATCACCATATATTCTCCAGCGTTTTAAAGTTATAACACAGCTATCGCGAAGAGTTGTTCTTTAAAAACGGAAAAGATTATAGATGAGTTACAGTAACTCTTATTTTGGAAGTGAGAATTTATCTATGAACTTATCTTGTTTCACTGGGTTACTGAGGTTGGTGAGGTTCGGAATTATATCTTCAAATCTGTTTTTCATTGACATGAAATATTTTCCATCGACAAAACAAATACCGTCCCCATATTAATCTGCTTGTTAGAATTTGGAAAGTTTATTTTGATCGAGTAGGGTCAACTTTTCATTCCAAAATAATCAAAATTCAATAAAAAATCGGCTGAACATACATGTAAATGTAGAAAAATGAAAAAAAGATCGGAAAACAAAGTATCAATGAACCTCATTGGATGAGAGAAAGTAAATTAGTTTCGCAAAATCCGAATTGTAGGGTACAACTTGAGGGTACAAGCTGAATTACGAATGGATATTCAAAAGAGACGAGGACGAGTTGGCAAATTACTGAGACGACGTGTTAGTTGGAGTGGCTTATCGACGGCTACAGACGAGATTCGAGATAGAAGTTTGATAATTATTTGAAGAGCACATACGTTTCACTCGAGGAGAAGTCCTGGTCGTGGATAAGTAGGGTCTCGTGCACGCACTAGTTGTCCCGGCGCAGCCAATATGGCCGCCGACGTGGTGGCAAGTGCAGCGCCGCCGCCGCCGCCGCGCGTGTACAGGCGCAGCCAGACACGCACCCTGAGAGCCGCGGCGGAGAGAGCGCGGCTGTTCGCACCTGCTCACTCGTTCGCGTCTGCACTCGAATATCGATGAGGTTCGGCGTGGCGCGGCCGAGGGCCGGGCGAGCGGGGTGGTCGCGCGGGAACCGCGGGCACTGCGCGTTCGCCGAGCGCTACCAGCGCGGACCCAGGTGCTCGGAGAGGCAGGCTCGCGCGGAGGGTGAGTCACTGCGGGCCTGCTGCTGGAGCTGGGGCTGCTGCGCGGGGCTGTTTTTTTCTCTCGGGCCGAGTGCGTTGCGAGCTGCTACAATGAGCGCTCGCGCCGTGGGAATATCCTCGCGGGCAGCAGCACTTGTCTTGGGCAGCGGCCGAGCGGCCGCGGGAGAGAGAGCCGGGAGCGGGAGGACGGGGCGAGAGCGAGAGAGAGCCGGGGGCTTCCTCCTCCCGCGCCTCCTCCTCCTCCTCCTCCTCCTCCTCCGCGGCGAGGAGGACCGGGTTGCGCGCGCGCGGCCGGCCCCGCCCCTCCGCTCCCATTGGCCCACCCTCCTCTCGCCGCTCTGCCTCTTCCACCTACTGCCTCCTCTCTCGCCCTCTCGCCCCCGCGGGCCGCTTCCTCGCGGTCTTTTTGGCCGGCGCGTGGGTGGCTCCCCCTTGTATTTTTCTTCCTCTCTAGGCGGCGTCCCTCTTTTCTAGCCCCGGGCCGCTCCCACCCTCCCCACGCTCCCTCGAGGTAGTCCGGGATCCTCCGGCGCACCGCTACCTCATCCAGCCCAAGCGCTGCCTTCCGACGACTTGGTCGTTTTTGTACCGGATAGCCCTTTCTAGCCTTCGCGTATTTTCCCCCGACAAATTTCCCCAGACCCTTTCCCCGATCCAATGATTCTTCGCCATTGCTCACTGCCGCCGCCACCGCCGCGGCCGCCGCTGCTGCTGCTTCTACTCGTCTACCTCTGCAATTACGCAGCGAGTTACAGCTGCGACTACTTATGTACCAAGCCAACTTTGAGCTTTTGAGGTTACCACCCGAGATACGTTGCGATGGCTTCGGAAACAGAATCACAAGGGCTCGCTTTGCTGGACGATATGGCTCCAGAGCAAAATTATCTCGCTGAATTTCCCGCAAAAACACATACATCAGCCAACGAGCCACTATATAGTATATTATGCACCCGAGCGAGGTTAGGCGATTTCGGCACGAAAAACGTTTGCGATCCGAGCGCAGCGATACTATTACTAAATATACTATACTAATATATTAATATATTATTAATATACTATTTTTCGTACCCCGCGGCAGAAAAGTGCCATTCTTCGCAAACGCCAGGACGCAAAGTAGGCACTTTACTGCCGCTGGGACGAAAAATAATATGATAGATTCCGATGTAAAGTTGGAGAACTTTGAATCGTATATCTTCATTCGTTATGTTTCTGGTCAATAATGATCAGGATGCATGGAGGCATTATGAAACTGGTGATGAATCACGTGGTATGGAACAATCGGTATACGAAAGAGGCCTCAATCGTGCGTTCGGCTCCTCGTGAAATTCATCCTGCGCTCGAAACGATGATGCTCAGCTTGGAAACTCATTGTAAACTCAAAATTATTCGGCCAACAACTTGATGCATCCGCATTCATCTCCCCTAATCAGATGAGATCCGGAAGATTAACCCGCATGAGCTCCCCATCGGCATAAACAAACTCGAGCATTCATGTACACGCATGGGCATAGCCGTCAAAGTTTCCCCGGAGTGCAAATCCACAAGCTGCTGGTGAACTTCGAGTGAGTCTATTATCGCCGCAGTCTAAGGCCGCTGCCCACATATTTGAGGGCTCGGGGCGAGCTTCGAGCTGCACGGAAAGAATACGGACAGCGGGGTTTTCGTTAATTAGAACGAGCCCCGGAGCTTTTTCGAGCTCACGCAGCGGCTGCTGGGGGAGAGAGGGTAAAAATCAACCCTTGCCAGGTCTCGGGGCCGGCCTAATGAACCGAGCCGTGCATGCCTTCGCGTCGTATTAATTGCCCGACCCTCCCCCCCTCGCTGTCAGCCCGAGGTGCATTCTTCGACAAATTGGATCACGCCATCGCGAGCTGCTCGAGCTCATGCCGGCGTCGTGGCTTGAGATAACGTTTGGCCGATACTCTGGCAGGGGGAGGTTGATTCGCGACCTTCACATCCTCCGGTATGTTGTCATTTTGTTTCGGGAGGGAGGGGGGACGGCAGCGAGGTCGTATTCAGATACACGTGGGTATGCGTGACTTTGAGTTATTTTGGAGGGTCCGTGTAGGTTCGGCTGCGATCAAGCGCGATCGCGGATGGAAGTTTGTTTTTGTTTGTGGAAAACTTTTTCCGCTGTTCCATGAAATGCATTAATGATTTAGGGCTCTCGTTTCAATTGTACGTAATGGTGTTTGGCATTGAATTACTAGTCCATGCGGGCACACGAAAAAAGTTTCAAATGCTTTGACATAAGAACGAATGATTCATGTACCTCCATAACGACCGAGAATAATTACTCGACGTTTCCCATCGTGATCGAATTGATAATGAATTTTCAAACCGTACTATCGTGGGATGTGTCGACTTCGATTGATTCAACGTTCGTACAACCGGAAAAAGCATACTATAGTTAGTTCACTGTCGTGATACGTCCCAACTGCTTCCATTCAAAATTTGCTTGTTTTCGGAATATCCAGAATGAGAAACTCGCTCGTTACCCCTTGTAGTAGGCTTCGCTCTCATTTTTGCACTCGTCATTATACAATGAGTCATGGCATCCGATTTACGTCTTCGGTCGTCCTGCAGGCTCACGTCGCCGGGCTTACGTGTAAACGTCAAACGTCGGTAATTAACTGCACGACGTCGAACTGCCGGCTTGACGAGGGCAGTGTAGCAGGAAGAGAGATTGCGGGAAATTTGTGCACGAAAGTCGCGCATGACGAGCTCACGGAAGAATCTAATTACTGATCCAGAAAGGAATTAGAGACTCGGAAAAAGGAACTTTGAATATTCCTACGTAGAGGAGGGAAAAATCAATATCTCACGCCGATCTTTGCCCGTAATCACCATCCCCGTTTTTAGAATCTCACAAACTTTAAAAATTGAGTAAGTTCGAAATTGATCGACATGACAATTTCAATATGTCATTGCTACCCCGACATTCTTTGATTCGAGAAATTCGATAGAATACGTACTCACCTTATTCAGACTGAATCTTTCGACAGACAAGTAAATACATATAGTGCTCCTTTTGTAGTCGAGAAGATTTCAGTAACTAGTTTCTAGCAAAATTTCTCACTTCTTCTCCGTATGACTGCAGCACACGTGCAAGTAAACATAGTCTAAACGAGAAACTTATAAAAATTTTCACAATTACAGTCGTACATTTTATCAATTCACACAGAAATTCACAGTCACTAAAGAATCTCCGTCGGCGTTACAGAACTGATGAGAAACATAAGTGAGAACGGCAATTGAACGTCTAATATACTTGTGTTTCCATAACTGTATCTTGCACTCACTGAACTCAACGACGAAAGATAATAAACAGTGGCCGAAGTGAACCGTAAGTGCGGCGAGAAATCAGTGAAAACGGGAGAGGAGAAGGGTAGGTGCGTGGGATCGGAATCCGCGCGGGATTGATGCGACGGCAGACGCGCTCCGTCGGTCCGTCGGCCGGAGCCGTTGGCGCGCCCGACGGAGAGACGATCTCGCCGCGACGGCGACGGCGACGGCGGCCGCGCCCACGGATGATTTGATCTGCTCGGGCTCGAGGAAACACGCGCTGGCTCGAGACAGCAGCGCTGCGAAAGCTGAGTACGCAGTGCGAGATGCGGTGTGGCACTAGACCCTGGCAGGACCTAGGCACTACTGAGCCAGCCCCATAGCAAACCTTGTTAACGGTAGTCGACAAGCAAGTTTAAACTTTGGCTAACAATCCCCCTACCAAACTGCCATACTCTCCCTCTCACTCTCGGTTTCAAACTCGCTCTCTCTCTCTCTCTATATGTATAGCTCTCCTTGTTTTCTACTTATCTCGCTCCTCATCCAGAGCGTTTGTCTCTCCCTACTACTCGGCGCGGCACGTCTTATAAGTTGGCGGGCGTTTATGAAGCGCGAGCGAGCCGCTAATTCGCCAAGTGCAAAGTAGAACTCTTAATTCGCCAACTTCTTACGCATCCCGCGACCTCCGCTCTTCCGGATCCCGGGCCTGTAATTGAATGGGAATCGCCCGCGCGCCCGATTGAAATTAAAAAGTCCTTGTGTTTCGGAGTCAGCCACCAACTTGGCCAAGTTAACTTAGTTCACAACGTTTGGCAAAGTTAGTTTGGCAAAGAATGATGGAGGTGGGGGAAGGGGGGCCGAGAGACGCTACTGCTCGGGCAAACGTACGATGATACGAGTTCATGAATGGAAAACTTACTTTGTACGCCCCTGTATTTGTCTGAATGCCCGATCGGATATTTGTAATGATACCGTTGAACTTTCGTTCTTCCTTAGTGAACTCAAAACAAATATATACTTATATCCCACTGTACCTAATTGCCATATCCATTTTCAGATGGAACGACGGGGAAATCTATTTTATTGAATATTCATTCTTATTCAAATTCAATTAACTAAATGAGCCCACACTATTTTACATCTACACTGCATGTTGTGTTATGGATGATTTTTTTTCGTACGCCATTTTGAAATGAAGAGTAGAGAGAAATAGGAAAAGTGAGTCATAGGCAAACGTCAACAAGATGAGTAGACAGTTTTCTGATGCGCTCCCGTACATGAAAGCATTCGAGCGTGAGGATAATCTTGAAATCCATACGTGGTCGCTTTGCGGAGTCGTTAAAATGATCGCAGAATATGATGTTGGCGATAAAAAGTCGGGAATTCACTTGTAAGAATCTTGACTGAGGAAAAAACAAAATTCAATGTTAACCTTGGCAACTGCACATAAATATGAAACTCAGTAGCTGCGACGCGAGGAGAAAGAAGTGACTAGTTTGTTCAATGGCACAGGAGAGAAACCAGAAGTGGGGGAAATTCCAAAGTTCTTCGCAACAATAAGAACAAGAACAAAGTTCTTAGTAACACCCAGTTTCACTTCTACTGCTCTTTGGCAAGATGCAGTCAGATAAGTTGGTTAGTGCGAAACCCTCACCTTGAAATCTTGATCAAAAATAGAATCTTGCCCGTTCGATCGGCCATATATCATCGATGAAACAAAATTTTTCAATATATTCTCAAGTTTTGTTGAGACACATTCAACATTAGAAAATCTTAGTATCGAGATGATTTAACAGTATAAGAACTGAATGAGGAGGATTCTAGTCTTTCAATATTATCAGTCAAATAGAAAATTAAGTATATTTTCCTCCATCTCGTACAATTAATTTTAATAATTTGATAATATACGAGAATAGATGGATACTCCAATCGAATCGTACTATTGGATTTCTATTTTGATATAAATGACTCCTTCTAGGTATATAGAATATGTGGACAGGGCGAGTGAAATTGTTTCCAGAGAGTTGAACGAGATAACCTTATCAATTCAACGCATGCACACTGACAGAAGACAAGATTTAAAGTTTGAAAAATGTTCAAATATATTTCAATCAAATGAGGACTTGCAAATGAAGATTTAATCGATAATATTATTAAAAACAAAACAGAAACCCAAATATCACAGCAAGCGTCCGCGTTCCAAATCTGCATGTTACACGGGAATTTTCTAGATTCCGCGACATCTGTTTATCATGTTTATCTTTTCTTTTGCGTAACTGATTTATGAATTCATTTGTAACGGCTGGTAATTATAGATAATTGCAATACTTTTCTTATAAAGATCAAAAATCGTAGCTATTTTGATATTAATATTTGTTCTTCTTTATATTTTAATCATTTGTCCCCTTTATTTCGATTCTTTTCTTTCCTCTACGAGACATAATTCACTTCACAGTCATTTTCAACAAACCATAGTCTTCATTCGAGATCCCCTCCCTCCCGGTCCAGTACCTATTACCTCATGCTCCTTCTGGCGAACCAGCAATAATCGTAAAACGAAATGCTACATCCTCTCTGGTTAGAGAAAAGGAAAGAGGCGAGGAGATTCGAGATCGGAAAGTGTCGTGAAGGGTAAGAAACCTGGCACAGCGATCAAACGGAACTAAAGAAAGGTTGCATAAAGGCTTTGAAACACTAGCTGCAGATTTATAAGTACCGTGACTTCTGAAATAAGGTTGTTAGCACTGACGAGAAATATTACTCGATTTTATTATCTGTAAATATATTGCTAAAATTAAGTTGTAAAACACGTGAAAGATCTAGATAGCGCGATTCTTGACTTTGATGTACCAATCGATTCTCTCTCGAAAAATTGTTTCAATAACTATCAGGATAAATCTATATATATTTGATTCGAATAGAGTCAGACCATTTTTCCCAGCTTATTAACTCAGCTGAAGTCTTTAACCTCTTACTATCTTGCAGTCATTAATAAAAATCATACTGTGTAGTTTGAGTTCAATTCCATTACTCCTGTACTAGAGTAATATTTAAGTGCAGGGGAAGGCAAGAGACCGAGAACAGTCATTCCCTATTCCGAGAAAGCAAATTATCTTTGAGCAATTGAGCATCATTCAACCATGTTGCACATGGAAAAAATAACTTGGTTGTCATATAAAGTTAGGCCTTCAAGGGTAACATATAATACAGTAGTAGCTATGAGTCGTAGTAGAAAAATATCTAAAAACTTATCAAATCAATCAATCCATAAGAAACCGAGTGAGCAAATGACTAGTTAATATAATACACTTGAGGGAAAAAGCAACAAGAGAACGAAATACATTACAAAAGTTATAAAGTGAAAAGGGAAGAAAGAGCACTTAAGTAAAATTACCCCTTTGCAAGAGCTTTGCATATTCCACGAGTGTGCACGCAGCAACAACAACAAAATATTCCATCATTACAATAACAACCATTAGATCGGTGCATCGAGCCCGCGCACCCCTGCCCACGAAACCACAATGAAATTCATTAAACTCCATACATATTGCATTATTCTGTGCGCACGAAGCAGAGCCAGACATTCAGGAAGGAAAGAGAAGAGAAAAAAGCTGACGCGCGTGCGAGAGAGAGAGCGAGAGAGAGGACAGCTTGGAGCTCCGAGACGAGGAGGTCGACGTCGCCTGGTGTAGGAGGACGCCAACGCCCGGGAGAAATGCCCTCCCTCCCGAGCCGAGGAGGACAGAGTACGGAGTACGCGCGTACACGGCTGTGCCCGGGAGAGTTGGATTAGAGGAGCTCGGCCGCCGCCGCTGCTGCCGCCGCCACCACCGCCACCGCCGCCGCCGTATGAAGCGCGCCTGTGTCCGTGAGTATAAAACTTTTCCTGCCTGTACTGGTGCGCGCCGCTCGCCACGTACACGAGAGAGACGCCCACGCTATACGCAGTGGCATCGCCACGGTAAAAAAGACAAGGATGGAAAGAGAAGGCAAGAGCGAGAGCGAGAGAGAGAGAGAGAGAGGAAAAAAGAGAAGCTGTGTACGTGGTACGGATTCCGTCAGCTTCGGGCGCAAGACGAGCTTTTCCAGGAGAACGCAGGGTATACACAGACGCAGATGCCGAATGATTTGCTCTAGCTAAGGCGTATCCACGAGCTATAGCATCGTTTTCAACGTCTTTTGGCTTCTTGCACAAGATCCTCGTATTTTGCTAATTAAAAGTACTCCTTTTCGACCACCCTATTCGTTGAAAATGAATCCCTCCAAAGTAGTCGTATCCCGAGTACTTCCAATTCGTTAATCGATAGAGTTTTGAAATTCGACAGACGAGCCGATGCATATGAACAATGTGAATCCAGTGGGAAATTTTTCAAATTACTACGAGTCCAATGTTTTCGATTCGCAGTAGTAACAGACGACCTGGGCGGGTAAGTAGTAACAGACGGGGATGCAGGGCAAACATTGAAAGTCGGGTGGAACTTGAAAGTTATCATTTCGAGTACAAACAACGATACAATATTGTTCCAATACAATTTTGAGCTCGTTTAAACAGTTGTCTGCCGTTAACATACTTTGAAAACTCAGAAACATCGAAACATCCAGTGATTCTCGCTGAGTATAGTACACACGGTGGTGAATTTCAGATGCTGGTTTTTGAAGTACTACGAATCAAATACCCTTATCGTCGGGCGTTACCTTCCTCAGGCCTGAACTTGCCCTTCGGTGAACTAGTCCTCGGGAAATCAAGCCGTACGGATTGCGGACAACTGATCCAGGGTCAGTTAGTCTCAAGACCCATGGCTTCGCTCTTAGGTAGTGCGAACGATACAGAGAAGGGCTGGGGCTAGATAACTTATAAATGCAACAGCAGCAGCAGCATCGGCCGAGCTCTGGAGAGCGGCGCTCATCTGCACGTGCGGTCGTGCGAGTCAAGTTTAATGCAGATTAAGGGCCTCTCTTTCTCCCTTATTCCGAAGGCCGGCCGCTGGACAGAGACGGAAAGGGCGGCGCGGCAGTGGGGAGAGTCCTTTGTAGAGTTGCGTTTCGTTCGGTATTAGCCGCTGCGAAGTAGCTCGCGCGCGAGCGAGCGAACGCAGAGAAGCGAGGTATTACCTGAAATTACGTCTCAATCTACCATGGCCGTCGACTAAACTAATATTAAAACTTTTAACGTAGTTAGCGGGCAGCAGCAGCGGCGGTGGCGGCGGCGGCGGCGGCTGTGCTGGCCGTGCTTGCTTTACCGTTCGCGAGCGCCACTCGCCGCGCTGCTGCATTGACCATTACCTGGACTTTGATGTGTTTCCCGCGAAAATTTGCTACGAAGTCATAAATTAGCCAGGCTGAGTGTGCGCCCGCTCGCTCTACCGAGAGAAGCACCGCCGACCAGACACGCATCGCTCTTCCCTACTTGAATGTATCAAACGACGCGCTAATTCGCGTCTCGATCGAAAATACACAGCGGCCGTCTCGTCTCAAAGGAAAAAGTACGAGATTCGAAAAATCCAAAGCTGAATGCAGCACCCTCCGCTCTTCTACATGATTACTCTTTAAAAATTCCATCCCCTAGTTTGCCGCGTGGTTAAAAGAGCCAACGTCATAATTTACCGGTATTTCCCAGCTGCATTCGATTAATTTCCATGTGTTGCCGCATTCTTGCCTCAAACGCTTGCCCCCCCCCCCACCCGGTCTTCCAACTACGCCTGCAACGATGATTTTCGTCCTTCCGTGAATAGCGCTGAAGAGCTTCCCCGTAAACACGCTCTAGTGCTTCCAGCGAGTAGATATAGTTTTAATTACATCTCATACAACGTTAAATTTTCCATCATATTTTATTATTCCAAAAATGAACAATTAATTATATACTTCGGAGAAACCGTCGTTCGTTGAGTACACTCCTATCTGGTATATACTTGTATGTTTCAACTGGATAAGCAAATAAAATAAAAAGCTATGATCAAAATGCTCGCGAATGAACGATCGAGAAGAAGAAACAATAGACTAAACAGAAATGAAATCATCTATCAAGTAAGAAGTTTATATACAAGTATGAAATAAAATTAATACAGAAATACGTTGCTCAATAATATTAAATACAGAAATACTTCACACGCAAAAACTATCACTTAAGATCTTATCAATTAACATGAAAGGTTGTCGATTTATTACTCTACATAATATAAATGAAGAGAATCAACTGATTCATATAATCACTAATCGTGATTCCACGAGAACTTTAAGAAAGTATTCTCCAATAATTTCATTGTAAGATCGAACGATATTCCAAGTTATTCAGTATATAATATATTTTCAATGGAGTAACGAAGGAAAACTAAATCTTGAATATCAGCCAACTGAACATTTTGCGTATGTAAGTTGCTCTTTATATATAACTTTTATGCTCTGGAAATATTCCTACCTTACCAAGAGATCTCCTTACGTTTGGATCTCCAATTTCACTGAAACTTGTTGAGGTAGTTGTTGGTACCCGAGCAGGTGATATTCGCACTTATTCGCCCTAGCGTTCTCATTTGTCTGAGATGTTAACCGATTAATTCGGTTAATTAATATATATTGTATGTCTATGTAAAATATCAAGCGTATACATGTTGCAGATGAAAATATATCAGTTTCCAAATCTCTGGGATATTGTAACGTTATGGTGACTGCAAATTTTATTCATTTGATAGTAATCGTCGAGTGATCACATTAATTGTAACATACCAACTCTATGTTAAGCTTGACGTATAACCATAACCTTCCCTCTCTATCACGGAAAACGTTTTCACGCTCAGTCTTTTGGGTAGCTCGAACTCCGCAATCCAAGCAGCCGTATTTTGTGTAACCGCCCAACATCTGAAAAGCATTTCTTTTGGCACATCAGCATCA
Source organism: Aphelinus atriplicis (assembly GCA_020882685.1). NCBI lineage: Eukaryota > Metazoa > Arthropoda > Insecta > Hymenoptera > Aphelinidae > Aphelinus > Aphelinus atriplicis. Next base: position 63,868,613 of record CM037073.1, on the reverse strand, counting down.
TCATCGAATGAGCACCAAGATGGCTCATACAACGCATATTTAGGACATGTCTCTCATTCGTGAGTTCTATCACACCGTCTCCAAGGACTTTTGCACTCAGAGATGACTCCTCAAACGCCGATTCGACCATTCTCACCAATGCCAATCCAGATGGCTGAAGAAGCAGAGCCACATTTGAATATCGTACTTGAAAACGGATTATCCTCGCCAATTGTGGGAGCATATCTTTCATATATTGCCATTGAAAATGTAGAACCTATAGCCATATGACTTTCAATAAATATAGATCAATCAATCAAACATTTGGGAGAAATCATTTTAATATTAAAAAAGTGTCTATTTGTATAGTGATTGAAGATGATATCTTTGGACGTTGGACTTTTCTACTCATAATTTGAGGATTCGCACGCTACCTTGGAATCACGATTATCGATATCTATCGTCACTTCAAATATTCAATATCCATTATTTATATGCATGAATAAAATATTTTATCAAATATGAAATATATGCATGCATGATATGCAACATGATTATTGAACTACTAAGTTGTATGAGAATCACTGATCAAATACTTCTTTTTTTGGTTGAGTTGACAGTATTCATTCATCACTTTATGCGATTGGGATTTGAACATAAGTTGCCGTTTAGCAATTTGAAAGAGATGTATGTGTTTTGATAACGGGTAAATCTTTCTACGTGCAAATGTGTAATTATGTGCACGCAGAATCAAGAATAGTACACGTTAATCGTAATTCTTAGAAAAAAAGTCGTTACATCATATGTAAGGTCACAACTCACACGATGGTGAATTTCAGATGCTGGTTATTTATCAATGGTTATTTATATATCAAATTTTGAAAAGAATAGCAAAGAAAAGAAATGCATCTAAACGGTTATCCATCCTACCCATTTCGATCAACCAAGATGTCAAATTGTTAATCTGTTCAAAAAATCTCTTCAAATCGAGTCACGAAAACTATTCGACATCCAACTATTCGGTGAAACCATAACTCACCCGTGATTATTTCGAAAAAATTGAAAAGTACAGTTACTTGAACCAAAAAGTCACCCCATCTCGCAAATATTTCCTCCCTGATGAAAACAGTCCGGATTCAATAAGACTCTTTTCATCACAGGGACAATATGGAAATTCGTTAATCAACAAATGTGACAAGGAATCAATCGCACCCGATACATTGGGAGCGCCAAACTTGGACGGGAGAGATTGGTTCGGTTGCGAGCTCTCACCTCGAGTCCTCGGCGAGGAGTAGCATGAGTGTCGCTCGGCGCAGGCAGTCCGCAGCCCCACTCCTGCGGCCACCCCCGCCTCTGCTCCGCTGGCTACGTCCGTCTCGCTCTCGCTCCGCTAACCGGCGGCGAAATCCCGGCAGCGGCTGTCCTGCTCGGTCGGTGACTACTGGCCGGCTGCGCTTGCGCCGCTCGTCGCGCCGCGCGCTCGCTCCACGCCCCCGGCTTTTTGCGCCGTTCCCGCGGCCCGCATATATACAAGCCCGAGTATAGCTATACTCGCGCGGATGCTGCTCTCGTCTGGAGATGAGAGGATTGCAGGCCGGTGGAGATAAAAAAAGTTTGGAGAGATCGAGAGAGAAAAAACGGGTGGGCGAGCGAACGGCAGGGCTCGGGAAAGTTGCGAGTTTTCCTTGCCGTGTTGTGTTTCGGCCCTTTGCGTGTCATTTCTCTCGTCATCGCTTATTTTCTCCGGAGCCCGTGACGCCGAGCTCACACCGTGTGCCGATGATTGTTTCCGACGGAGTTTGCTCGAGGGTCCTCGGCTGCTGGGTCGCCCTCCACTCCCATCTATCGATGCAAAAACTTGATAGGATTTTAATTAAAAACGCGGCTCCAGCGTTTTTTCGGTCGCGCTGCATTATCCACGGGCTATAGCGTTTTCTGGTGAAAATTGGTCAGCCTAGTGATTGCCAAGTATCCGGATTTGGATATATTGAAATTTTATAAAATACGATCAAGACAACAATCAGATATACACAGCTTCTCACACTGTTATTTATATCTTCTTGGTAGAAGAACAACGATACTCCAGAAAACATCATTTTATAATTATTGTCCTTTAATTCAACACAGGATCTGGTGTGAAGTAAATTACAGAGAGCGAAGATTCTCAAAACACCAAGTTGACTTGAAGATCTTGAATCATTCATCATCTTCACTTTTGAAGATGACGAACAATGTTCAAGCATATATTATAGACATCTACCGATTTCTCTTGATATTCTTTGCAAAATCATTGAATAGCAGGTAAACATGATCAATGAGTCGAGAAAAAAGAAATCGCAACGGTTGAAATATTGTCAGTGAACTTGAGGATTTAGCATGATTAAATAGAAATGTCGATTGATGAATAATGCGGAGCTGCAAGCCTGCTCGCTGAAAACTTTCGAACAAGTCGTATGCTTCGGCTAATTTATTCGCCGGCTTCATTAAACTCATGATGAGTGGTGATGTCTCTGCAGCGAGCTCGGAGGTATCCGCACGAGAGCAACAGCGAGCATCGGGGGTCTCCTGACCAACTTCTTCCAAAACTGGAACACCCGCGCGTTATCTCGGCCTTAATCTATCGTGAAATTACCTGGACACAAGTTTCTGGGACAGCGTTGGGAAGGGAGGGTGGGGCGGCGGGGAGGCCGTGCCGCGTAACTTACGGTATAACAAATCACTTTCGCCTTTGGCGACGGCTCTGTCTCGCTCCTTGACTCGAGTTCTCACTTTCGCGCGTTCCAAAAGTTCGCGCCAGTGCCGAGAGTTCGATTCTCGCGAGCTAGCGCGTAACGCGCAATTATGCAAACTCGCGCGAGGCGGTGGCCGCGACCTTCGCCCGAGTGCTAAAGGTCGGCGGCGGCGCGCGCGCCAGCGACCAGACGCCGCCAACCACGGGAACTGGGGGAAAAATTCACCCCAGCCGCGGTCGAAGTATGTTAATGGCCGCGGGAATGAAATAAAACACGCACCGGGGAGGGAGTGAGTGAGAGAGGGAGTAGGGGAGGGTCAGTCAAGTGACAAAGTTCAAAGTCTGAAGTTTGGTCGTACGCTCCGCGTCGCAACTTCCTCCCGCCTCGACTCGCGGACGAAACTCTTTCGCAAATTGTTCTTGATCTCCCTGTCTCCCTCTCTCTCGCTCTTGCTCGCGCAAAGACCAAGGAACTTATTTTGCCGAAGCAAGTTCAATTTGACCTCGATTAGTGCTCTACAGCTGAGACATGTTTAATTCTGAGAGACCCGTACGATAAGTTTGAAGAGCCAATGACTCGATGAATAATTCATACACACGCACAGCTAGATAAGCGAAGTCGATCATGTGTACCAATACTGGAGAATTCCATTCACCAAATCCTCATATGAGAAGCAATGGCCTGTAAAGTAAAGCCAGTACTTCGGATATGATTGGTTTAAACCTAACCACGTGTTCTTAAAAAAATATGCAGATAAAGAAGGCAGGCGAGACAAAAACAGGCAACATTCAGCTTGGCTACGAACTAGAGATGAAATAAGTAGTTTAAGATATTCAGTTTTGTCAATACTCGAAAAAACTGAATTATGAGATTCTAATGATCAAATCTCATTTTCAGAAGAATTAGGCAGGGTTTCAACTAAAAGGGATAGCTACAATTTGGAGATACATTCGGATCTATGAGATTACTTTATCTAAAAAATTATGAAATGGCGGTATTTTTTCTAGTCTGTCAATTTATCTCAATCAAAAATTTTCTGTGTGAATAAAACACTAACAACCGATTTGTCAAAATTTGATCTCATTCCGTTAAGTTGAGATATTCGTTGAGAATCGTTATGTTACTTATTCATTTTTCTTATTTGTTTTTTTGAAAATCGAAGAAAGAAATTTAGCTGATTATTTCAGAGACAGAGAGATCAAATTTTGAAAAACGGTTGGAGCTCCTTGAGCACAAAATTTCCGATGAAGATTAATACCTAAAGATAATCATGATCTCATTGGTTATTAAAATATTTATCCGTGAAATTTGAATGTATTCAGGTCAATGTACTTCAAATTAAAATTTGTATGTGAATAAAAAATGACGTATCATTTGACAGAATATATGTCTCTCCTGGAACGAACTGATTATTTGATTTTCTCATCAAGAATATGCTTTATAGCATATTCTTTAGAATAATCATGAATGAAATCTACTTATTATTCTGAAATACAAACTCAATTATTGACATACTACAGCAGCGAGTCTTCGATTCAATTATGTGATGAACTTGAGCAAATTTTACTGAAATTAAGTTGCGACATGTACTTGAATTAGAGAATCGGCTAATATTGTCATAAGAAAAGAATCGCATCACACACACGCACACACACGCACGAGCGCGCGCACTCTACTTGGAATACATTCTAGTGAGCGAATGAACGTAGCTAGTAGATTATTATTAATGAATTCAAAATCTCTTCATTACAACTATAATACTGCAAAATCTTATGGTATATAATATTCAATCGGAGAGTTTATCTAGATTTGTGAAAACCCGACCTGTCGAATTCAAGATACCCGAAATTCTTGGGAAATCTTGGGATTCCGAAATAATAATGCTTATGAGAGATGTCTCCCACCATCGGCAGATGAACCTTAAACAATTTGACCGCTATTCCGTAGCAATAGTTTACAGGGATATAAGAAATGGTCGCTGGGGATGTCAAAAATTGTCGAGATACTAAATACGAATATTCTGTGTTTTTTGTCCTCAAAAGTACCGGGATTGAATTTCAATTCAATATTTATACGATTAGTAACGGTTGGTCAGGAAATAAACAACAATTGATGTGACGAAATAAAGATTTTGTGTCTTATGTCACCGACAATAGGCCCAAAACTAGTTTTTTAAACGACCTAGCAACGGTTGTTAGGGACATCAACCACAAATACTATGAAAATAAAAAAGATAATATGTCATGTGGACTCTAAACTACTTTGTCTTTTCTCATAGCAAGCGTTACTAGGGATATAGACACCGGTTGCTAGGGATGTCAACAACGGTTGCTACGGGAATTGTTCCATTGATTCTTGTCTATCGTGTGTATTGTGGCCTCAACATGCATTTACGGAGAGTTGAAGAGAACTTCTCGAAAACACGTTAGCAACGGTGGCTAAGGAAATAAACAACGGATTTTGCTGTACAAGGAACTCGGGCTACATCTTTCCACAACTGACCTGTGTGCAAAATTTTAAAAAGATCGGACAATTCTTCGAAAGTTATCGTGCGCTAAAAAAACAGCGTTACATACGTACGTACGTTTTTGGAATTTCATGTGTTTGACCCGTAGATCACGAAAATCGAGGTCCCAATTAAGTCTGATTCGAAAGTTCGATTTTTGTCCCGCCACAAAGCTTTCTCTTTTAGAAAGCACTTGTTCGCTAAAATGGGTATCTAAAACACATCGTGGGAAACCACTAAATTAGGTACGTCTTATATGTTACAAAAACTATTTTTTTTCAATCAATTATACCAAAATCGTGAATCACAGCAAGTTTTTCCCATTTCTACGCAGAACTATAATCAAACTAATTAAGTACACTTTGACTATATTTGTTAATGACTTATGACACATCATCACCAAATTAGCGAATCCTGAGAATTCCAGGGATACCCAGTTTGACCCCGAAAAAAAAACTTGACCTAACCTGACGGGGGGCTCTTGGGAAACCGCACACTCCTGATATCTTCTGAAATCACGTATGTGAAAACAAATTAAATAATAATTATTATGCCCAAGATCATTGCTGTGATCAGTTGGATATTCATGGAATGAGACGGTTTTCCCTGTAGAAGAAAATCACTCGCGCAAGAGAAGCAAGTCATGACAAAAAAAATTTTTATGCGTACATTCCTCAGTCTAAAGACGATGACACCAAAGTCGTATCAGCATCGCCTCGACATTAATTGATGTGATAAATTAGACTCCGGGCAACGCGATCTCCTGAAATGATTGATTGTATAATGAGAATTCCCTAATAATGACCGCGGCGTTCTAGGGGTTCCCGTAAATAGACGGAGCATTAAGGCAAGGGAGCGAAGGCTGGCATAGAATAAGGAGAGAAGAGAGGAGGTATTAAGAAACGGCATAAGATTATAATTTATATTAAAATCTGCGCACGAAGATAAAGAGGGAGAGAGGAACTGGTACAGGGCCAGAACTATACGACAAGTTCATGACCGTATTGAACGGAGCTCTTGAAGATTTACCCTTTCGTCATAGGCTCGGTAAATTGAATGAACTCTTGAATAAGCCCTTTAATCGTGGACCGGTTCCGTTAAATTAAAGCATATTTAATTATCACAATACGATTTTTTTAATTACAGAGAAATTACAACTTGACCATGGTATTATAAAATTATACCTTTATTCAGCAACTTTCAAAATTATAACATGCAACAGAAATTCTATACTGATATCATAATAAGTTTCTGTTCAAAAATAATTTACATGCTTTAGCGTTAATAAAAATAAAAACCTAAAAATCTCACTGACATTCAAATGAAACTTGATCATATATTCTAAAACATCTCAAAAATTATGAATCGAAAATTACTTCATGTAATGTAAACATGACTCAACAGACTTCAAAAGTTTAAAGCCACTGCCAAGCTTCACTGAGTATGCTTTCACAAACAGGCTTTATAATTTCTGCTGGACTTGGAGGGCCGTATTATAATACTAATAACGAAGGTCCTCATCCAGGAAAAATTGAATCAGATCGATTACTAACACAGAAAGGTATGACCTACTCTCAACAATATAAGATTATTGATCGTATTGTAAAATTCTGACGACTCGCACAATTCATTTATATAATTCATATTTATTCATTATTGTGAAAGAGTGAAAGTGTGCAACTGTGTCAAAGAGACAGAAGAACGAATAGTATGGGTACAAGCCGTCACGTTTACCGAACTATTAAATTCTGCCATTTTTCATCGGAGTAACAATCTTTGTCAAACAAAAAGTCGATATAAAAAAGCTGTGATTTTTCCTTTTGATTTCAAGAAAAATATCACTAAAAAAAGTTTATCGTTAAATTTTTATGAGCAGGTGATAATAACCATACTTTGAGTTTTATGTGATCTTTTATTCAATCATGATGAATTTTGAAATATTCTGAGAATATCATCTTGAATAACATTTGTAATTTATTCCCAAACATTATTAAACTAAACTACTGCCAACTATCCAACATTATACTTCCACGGCGATGCTCTATTCAGAATTTGAAACAACTGATTATTATCAACAAATGTACGCCACTATTAGATAAAGACCGCTGCAAACTGCAGTATACTTTCTGAAATAGGCTTTAAGTGAAAAGCTGTTTGTATGAAGAAAATAAGTTTCCGTGTCTTTTGCCACCGACAAATAATCCTCGAACTGATTTTCCCCTTCATGTAGGAAGGATTAACAGGAATGTAAACAACAGATACTAAGGATATCAATAACGATTGCTATGGGGAATATCTCGTTGGTTCTCGTCGATTCTCGTGAGTATGCGGGCACTAACGAACATTCACGAAGAATCATAGGAACGCTCATCATATCACGCTCTGGTCGCAAACGTTTTTCGTGCCAAAATCACCTAACCTCGCTCAGGTGCATAATATACTATTCAGGATAGACAATTCCTTTGACAAACACAACCATATACGTACGTGTACATACAGATATTTTTCTAGGATTCGACGTTTTCGACCTGTAGATTCATCACCTGTAGATGTTTTGATTCGGAAGTTTGATTCGGAAAATCCGATTTTTACTCCGTAACGGAACTATCTTTTTGAGGAAACAGAAGATCACCATTACTAATCTTTAAAATCTCAGACCTTTGAATGTTATGAATTTTGTAACGAATCACGATTTTCCATGAAATGTGCTTTTATTCGCCGCGGATGAAATGGGTCTATTTTTCTTGGGATGTACTTTTCTTCCGATGATGTCGGCATGCATTAATCAGAGAAGAGAGAAATGTATGTATACTCTTAATAATGGAATCAAGAAGCCCTCATGATCACCCGACTGCTAGAAAACCGCAAACTCCCCGACGCACTATACTTTGCCTCGCCCACATTTCGGAAATAAACAGAAGTTTAACGGAGCTCGCACTCGCGCGAGTTTGAGACGATCGTGAATAATGCCTCGTCCCCGTCGAGCATTCCTCATCCTGTGCAAACGAGGCTTACGCACCAACGTGCCGGCTTCTTTCTGCGGGATGCATGATTTAGCTCGTTCGCTCGCGTCGGCCTTTACACTAGCTGGGAAAACAAGTGTCGAACGAAGCCGGGCGGCCTGGCCCGTTTACCCGCTCTTTCTCTATTTTGGCCTAGGGAAAAGGAGGCGTGCAAGCAGTGCGCGTCGACGACGACTCTGACGACGTCGTGAATTATGAAATGACGGTAAAAGCGAAAGTTCCCCGAGAAAGAGCGAACGAGCCATGTACATACTTCCCATGGAGCTTTTCCTCCTCCCCCCCCCTCTCTCTCTCTCTCTCTCTCTCTCTCTCTCTCTCTCTCGCCCTGCTCTTTCTCTGCACAAGTCTTCTCTAGAGCCAACGCATGTGTATGTGTGCAAGAGGGGGAGTGGTGGCTGTATACGCAAGCGAAACGCGCAGCTGACTGGATGGCAGCAGCCTGCCTAGCTAATTTAATGAAATAGCGAAGGGTTAACCGAGTTCTGGCTGGTTCGTAGGTGAAGCAGTTTTACCCGGGTAAATGTTTAGGTACGGCTCCAAAGTCGCTCCGTTCGTCAAGCTGTACTACTAGCGAGTCTGCCGCTGCTTCTGCTGCTACTTTCTCTCTTCTGCTACGAGCTATGTTGCTATAAAGTGCGTTCAACGCGTCTGTATTTTCAACTCTTCGTTTTCTACACATCCAGAGTTTGGTTTGAAGATTATTTCCCACATTTTTTATCCTTATTCCCACAGCTAATAGTACTATGATGAATAAAATTCCGGTCTTCTATATCTGAGCATATGCTATTTTACGATACAGCTCATGATGGCTCATGAAGTAACACAATTCAATTTTATCATACTTTTTATATTAATACAGACATTATTATCAGACTTATCATGACACGAATGAGCTATATTTATCGAAAAGTATGAGAAAAGTCTCTACTAATTATCCCAAACGCATCTACGAATAGTAATGAATGTAAGAGTCAACAAAGGATAGATTAAAGTAATCTAAAAACGCAATACTGCAATATTTACCCCCAGCGGAACCGAGCTAAAACTAATTTGCAGCTAGGAAATCCAGCGTGTCACCCCACGGCCGCCAACCAATTACCCCTAAAATTCATCCATCGGCAAATCAACGAGGCGGGCAGCAAAGGTCGGACCCAGGGCGCGCGTCGCAATCCCCCCGAGTGTTCAGGCGGCGCAGGGTCATCGGGCAGGTGCTCCTCGCCGGCACCTCGCGGCGCGACTGGGAAAACAGGCGGGACAGACAAATACGCTGGTCCCCGTCGTGATTACAGCGCCGTGTATTCAAATGACCAGCCGTGTCCGGCCGACACCAATCATTCCGAGGACGCTATACCCTCGTCACGTGGCCGCGCGCGTCTTATTCGCGACCAGCATCCGCGTCCGACTGGAAAATACGCGGGGGTCAGTCCCTCGAGACTGCTGTCCAAATATGCGCTATGGAAATATGCGGAATAAGACGCTATAGACGATCGGACGTTCGCTGCTCATCGTCGAACTCTTTGTCGCCGTAATACTCGCACATTCATGTGTCATCCTATAGGAATATTTCATTTGCCATCAGTTGTTTTGCAGCCAAGAATTCCCGCGATTGTATTATTAGTATCTGTTATTAGATCTATCGTTAAATAGTCAAATTGAGCTCTCGGAAAAAATATGGCAGAAAACTTCGGGCATTATCAGCGCTACAGAAAGTAAGAAAAAACTGTCACGATGCATGAGCCACTGCATAAATGATTCGAGTTACGAAATGGGACCAACCGAAACACCTGTACATGCTTGATCAATCCAAAGACTATATTCTCCAGTCACTCTGTACGACTCAATTTTATCTATAGCTAATAAGAGAAAAGTAAAAATAAAAGAGGACAAATTAAAATATTTTGGGGTACATTTTTCTAGTAAGTAATAAATAACATGACTCATGATTGAATATCCTGAAAACTATAAAAGGAAATCTGAAAATCAATACACCCGAACTCAAATACTTGTTCAAAGAACATGAAAGAATAAATTAGCTGCGGTAAATTATTTTTAATCTTATTGCTATACTGAATGTCGAAAAATTTATTTGGAATTATTATTATATATAATAAAATGAATAAAAGCCAATACCAAAGAACTTCTCTCAATAAGTTTATTAGTTCACTTTATTAATCTTTCTTAAAATACATTGAAAATTGATTGAAAAACTTAATCTGTAGAGCATAGAACGAATAACAATCTTCATAAATATGATATTTTCGGCAATAAAGTCGAAGATTTATGGAAAATGCATTTCATTAGAAAAATGTTGAATTGATTTTGAAAAGCCATTGTTTCTGATCCTCAGGTTATCTCATCTGGTAAAATCTCGGATAAAATTGATTCACGTGCCTACGGTGCAATTTGTCACATTAGTTAAATAACCAGCCATCTACGACAGTATCACCCTCTTGAAGATACACTGTGAGAGAAAAACAAAAAGCTCGTTGTCGAAGTCATGCCGTAACAAAAGGTTGGAGCTGTAAAGAAGACACGCACGTGTGGCGCGCTCGGCTGATAAATTTGGCTCGGCTCTTTGAGCGCGGCAGATATTCAGGTAACGGAAAGCTATTACAAGACGATATCTATTGAGAACGTCAGACGGGAGGAGCGCCTAGAGAGAAATAAAGAGCGATTGCCTCGGTAAATCAGGTGCCGTTCTCAGTCGGAGAAGCCCTTACGCCGCCCCCCCCCCTTGGCCCTTCTAAATAGTAAGGCTCGCTCGCCACCTCGGGAGGATTGCGCGATACGCCTCGCACATACGTATCGTGGCATTAACGGACCTTTGTCATCCGAAACGGCCTCTTTACCGGCGGATTTATTATCTATTCGCAGGCTCAGTGCGCACTCTCTTCTTAGATTTTTCTTTTCTTTATTCTCCTACGCACGCGACTCGATGTATTCCCGAGGACGCGCATGAAGTGTTGCCGGAATATTAAGAGACAGTAAACAGCCACCATAAATTTGACGAGCTGATAGGGATGCTGGATTTATCGATCGTGACGGCCCCGTTAGGTGAGACTAAGCTCGACTATGAAGGTATTCCGACACGCGATTATAATTAATTGTTATTGCTTATAGCAATTCGAGTGTCGTATTTATCATTTGTCGACAATTAATTTCTACCTGCCCATATTAATATCGTGACCTTTTCTATTCATTGTATTATTAGAGAAATAACTCTTAGACATTTTTCCGATGAATTGCCATTAAATGTAGCGATATGCTGGCTTTATAATTTTCCTTCGTAATGTTCCAGTCCTAAATTCTATTTTTTAACAATTTTCTATCAAGTAGAGGCATCCTATAATACCCACATAAGCGGGAAAATTAACTGACACGATAAAAGCGAATTTTCCAAGGCACAGAAGACAAACGAAAGACCTATACTCAAAACTTTCAAAATGCAATCACTTATAAGCAATATCATAATAACATCACTGATACCAAATCCTAAAAGTTAATTCAATCGAATCAGTTTTATTCGATAACATTGTGTCACAAGACTCGCAAGCTCCTTTTTTGGGAATTTCTCTCTCTTTTTCTCTCTCGCTCACTGAGATGCAACCAGCAGAAACTAAAGATGAAGCATCTTAGTTAAGAATCCCCTGACACCCAATAGGGCCATTCGAAATAATATGATACGGCAAATAAAAGCCGTTTGCAATCAATTTCATAGTCATAAAGAACACGTAAAGCAAAAAAACAGTCCCCCCAGCCATGTCCGCTCGTTAATTCACATATCGGCCCATTGCCGTCGATTTCGCCTGTCTCGATCCCAGCCAAGGGCCGATATTATTCCATAAAAATTCATGTCGTACCGGGTTTCCGCTGCTGCTTATTTTTTGCCGGCATGTACTCTATTAGCATGACACACACTCGAGATAATATCGCGTAACAGCAGCCCATAAATAAGCCGGCCCCGGTCATTCGGCTATTCTTCGGGCGGGCGTGTGTGTACAGGCTGGCCCTTCTTATCGAGATATACGCGGCCGAAGCGAGTGCGCTAGAGATGACGTATGGGGGGAAGAGGCACGCCGGCTTTTTTACGGGGGCGCCCTGCCATAAATTGCTGCCGATCGCCATCGATAACAGGCCGCAAGATACGTTATCGCGCGGCAGAAGCTCAGCGCGGGGATGGGGCAGCCGCGTATGTGAGCCACTGTTTAGATGGTTAATTTATCGGCGCTCGGTGCCAATCTGTACACACCAGCATAGTATAAGAGCGCATTCGCTCGACTGGTCAGTCACCCGTGCAGCTTATTTTTCCCCTTATTTCTACCGTAGACAGCCGAGCTGTCCCGTTGACCCACATTGATGACGTACGCGTTGAAATGAAAAATAACATTGTATATTTTACTTTTTTCTCGCTGATTGTAAATGTAGGAAAAGGAGGCGGTTTCCCGTGATATTCACGAGAACATCGGGGAGCTGAATTGTACGCTGTCACACAACTTAGATCATGCACAATTGATGATCCTACATTCGTGTAACTGACCGAACTGCGACAAATTTCTCACTAGTTCAAAATTCACCAACTTTATGATCAATACTATTTTTAATCTTTTAATCGCCATGCCAGTAATCTGTTTCCAACGACCGAGCATCTTTGCTCACTGTTCTGTCCACTATTATTAAAGAATACTTAATTTCTAGAACCGAATCGATTCTCTTCTCGGGAAGAATTCAGCTGCAAAAATGGTAAAAACTCGATGCCTAAATTAGGTAGCTAATTCGATAAGAAAAAAAAATAATGAAAGCGATATAGTAACAGTTCAGAAGGCTAATATCAGAAAATTTCAGAAATATAGGAGTCCCAAATGTCTATAGACATATCGAATAAATCTGAATGAAACGACAGACAGATTGAAATACAGTTTGAAAAAGTGAGACAGTAATACTTTCAGATACATTTTTGTTGAATTGTATAAATTATCATAAGATCAAAATTCAAAGTTAGAATTCAGTATTTGGAAAGGTAGATCATCTCGAAATGCAGGATTTTACGCACCAGTAACATAACGATTAACTAAATTCGAAAGTCGAATATACATAGAAACCATTTTTTAAGTCATTCGTTTGTTTTTCTGCACAAATATTAATTTTTCCGTTCGCAAAACTATATTGAACCTGAAAAACATAAAATGCTGCATGTATTTGGAAATTAAAATGTCCACGAAGCAGAAGTTTACGCGAGCGATTTCCCAATGCGCAAGAAGGGATGAGTGATGCCGGGAAAACGCAAAACCCGATCTTGTTTATACCCTCTCGCGCAGAGGGCCGAATTTTCCACATATTCACGATCGCGAGCGGCATTTCGGTGGCGAGTGAATTCAAGAATTTATAGTTTCAGACTTATCACATCCGTTTTTCTAAGAGCAGAGCGTCTTAGAGTTCGGAACGGAAACACCAAGTCGCTCGCCCTTCTCCGAACTTTCCTCGAGTATCGTATTGACGTATAGCTTGGGAGATAGCGCACTGAGTAAACAAGCGATACACGATACACATGCCCACTTGCATGTGCATGGACTTATTCATACGGGAGCAACGCAAGAGCGAAGAAACCATTTTTCGTGCCCTGCACGATGCACCTCCAGGCCCGGGAGTCCGTGCAAAAATACAACACGTACGACCGATATTTTTAGCCTCAGCCATAAACCGCCACTCATGAATCACTTCGAGCTTTTGATTTATATTCTCGCATGTACTGCTAAGAACATATATATTTTGCGCTCACTGATTTGTTCGCTGGTTTGATCATCTCTCAAATTTTAGATCTTTGACAGAACATACATACATATAAGGTAGGTATAGCCAGTAAGGCCCGGTATACAATAATGTTCACCCTTTGGATCTCATATCTCCAGATTTTTTAGTAACAGACATTCCGTCTAGTCTCTCTCTGTTGATTAAGAGTTTAAAGTAAACCAATTGTAAACCAATAACATCCGCCGTCTTTTTCTCTCTGAAATTTACTACTTCTCAACGTAATAAGGTTAAACTCGAATGCAGTTCAGATGGCTGTGAAGGTATTGAGTAGGCGTTTCATTTCACTTCAGTCCCGAAATTCACACTCTACAGGATGTAGTGACAGTTTGCGCTGAGGTGGGCCTTATTGGATACACGCACCTTCAGTGGCACTGTATTTTACTCTTTCAGGAAACGTTGTGATTGTGGAAAGTAGCTTTCTAAATATTCATAATGAAGACCCATCCATCTTGTTTTAGAGTTCCAGAGTATCTTGGGTTCCAGAGTCTCTAGAGAGTATCTCTCTAGAGTATCTTGTCCAGAGTTGTTTTAGTTTACTTGTTGTACTTTTTCTTAGTTCTTGGAAAATAGTTATTTTTATATTGTTCTCAAAGAACACTTTAATTGAAAATCTGTTTCAAAAAGTAGTCTTGATTTTTTTAATTATACAGATTGGGTTTTGGTATGATAGATTTGAAAATTACCCAAGTCGTATATATGTAATACATACTAGAGTATTTGCAAAGATCATCGATAATTATCAATATCTTAGTTAGAAGTAAGGATCTGCAACAAACATAATTCAATGAAGAGTTTCTGTCTCAGATGTAATTTAATCCATGGAAGTGTTCCAGAACTACAAGCAAGTATCAAATTTGAATACATTCTGAAACTCGTGAGAAGAAGATGATATCTGAGGACTTCTAAATTCTCTGGAACTTATCAAGTTTACTTGGTGCCAGTGCACAAAAAGAGAGGAAGTTTGTTTCTACTTACTTCGGCATTCTTTAGTAAACAAGTTTTCGCGGTCAGCCAGGATTTCTCTACTAAGTCAGCGGGTTCATGACCAGGAGAAAATAATTTATTGAACTTGGTATGATTCAGAGTTTGACACATAGAACGATGTAGAGTGAACTATATTCAACCTGGAAACGGATAATAATATACGTAAAAAATTTAAGAAGTACTTTACTTTGAAGACGAGATTTTTCCAATATTAATACTTGAAAGCGAATACTTAAACAATCTTCGCTAACCAGTGACTTTCGAATACTCACGTAATAACGTTCAATAACTTGCAAAGCCGAATCAGGCTGACTTACCGGGAGACACTAATCCCGGGTCACGTCAGTTTTCTTCTACGCCCCAACGAAAAATTCTTTTCGACAAATGACCTTATTAAGAGCACAAGTCTCATCTCAGCCGCGGAAAACTGATTAGAGCTACTCCCCTTAGAGTCTTGCTCATTCTCCTCGAGTATGGGAACAAGATTGAATGGGACGGGCTGAGCGAGGAAATTCGGAGGTGCACGATGCACCCGCTTGTCACTAAGTATATACGGTCGTAGAAAGCAAAGTGAATTAATCAATGGATCGAGCGCGAAAGCAGAGCAAGAAGAAACTCGTGAGACGCGTTAGATGGGGTGGACAGAGGAGCAACGAGTTCACGTGACGGGGCTCGTTTGTCATCTAAATGACCGCGCATTTAGGTACCCAGCCTGTGTCCTTACGTTCGATGGATGAAACTGCTATACGTGAGATGACGAATTTCACGGAAGCGTTTAGCCACTATTGGACCATCGGGAATTAGAAGCAAGGATACAAGCCAATATGCTCTGAGTGCCGGCTCATTAGAGATACAATATAATTCTGTATTGGAAATTTGACGTATTTAATCTGTGGTAGAGGCTTCGCGTACTTTTCAGAAAACATATTACCTTACAGTAACTAGAGTTTATGATTATTTTGAAATATGTATGATTCTACAATACAAAAAAATGATTATTTTGGGACAAGATCTCTTCACACCCATACAACTTCCATTAGCCACCAACATTAGCCACACCTCACTAGTGACTACATCTTGACTACAATTTCCGTTTATTTTAAACTTGTCTCACCTTCAATAGTTTTCACTCATTCAATCCCTATTTGATTCATAAAGTTATGAATTGTGTAATCTGAAATCAAATGTCGTAAAGAGTTTCCATTGAAATAGCGCGAGAAAATAACGTGAAGAGCGAAACATTGATAAGTCTACATCAATTCAGTCAGATTCAATTTTTAACGATGCCAGATCCAATCTTGTTCCAGCATAATTCTGATACATAATCCATTCACACGGAGGTGAAACGACATCGCCAGTCGCGCGCTTGTCAATTGCGAACGTCGGGGATGTCGCCAAGCAGCCCAACAGTCAGTAGACAAGAGCACCTTAATGGCAGTAATGGCTAATAACCCTCGAATCTATTCGGGCTAATGACCGATGCCTTTACTATATATGCTCGGCCAGCGCTCTATCCTAATACGCTTAATACTCCGAGAAACTTGGCACTCACGACAACTTCAGCCAATGGACCAAATTGATAAAGATACGTCAATAGAACCCCCGTTATTATGAAATCGAAAGATACATTTCGCATTATCTAACCGTCGCTTGCTCGAGTAGTATCATCCAATATCTCCATCTTAAAAATCCATCTTAAAAATACAGCGATACAGGCCACACGCCCCCACAGCCTTGTGAATGCAAGATTACAATCGAATTCTTTCGAATTTTCAAAACTGCCCTCTCTCCTCAATAGGTTTTTATTGTTTTATTGGATAATTTATACGATGATTCATTCCTTTGATTTTGATGCCTCGAGAAAATATTCACTATATAATCGTAATTGGAAATAAAATTAAAAAAGCCTTTCTTTCGAGGAAATTGAAAATTATGAGTAATGAAACTCGATGAAAATAATTAATTAGAGAAGAAAAAACGATGAAATAAACTAAAGGAACGAGTCGGGAAAGTTGTTGGATGAAAATCGGAGAGGAGTGAAAAATAGGTGGGATGACGGTACTCGCGGAGCAATGGGCAGCGAAGCTGCCGCGAAAAAGCAAAGGGGCTGAATGGAAAAAGGAGCTGACGCACTGAACGCGTGCATGAAGGAAAAGCTAGCGAGAGCGAGAGAGAAGGTCTCTGGGTGCCGGAGGGAAAAAAACAGCAGAGGAGCGAACAAGAGAGATGAAATGAGAGAAAGAGTAAAACTAGTCAGTCGATAATAACGCCATCTGGCTTGCGTCACGAAACTTTGCCTAGAGTTTTAATAACCAGCTGCCTCGAAAGCTGACGATCGTGACAGCGGTGGCTACGCGCTCGACAAACAGGTTTCTCTCTCCTCCTCACTCCTGAATTTCACGATTCTCACCAGCGCGAGCTACGCGTCGCTCGAATTCAATTTTCGTTTTTTCGTCTTTTTTTCCCCATCTATTCATCTTGTCATAAGCGATTTGCAAATTAAGTGAGCTCGTTCTCGCGTTTGTACTTCTTTTTTCATCTACAAAACTTTTAAACACAATTTTTGATATTATTTCCCGCGGTAACGTATTTGAAACATGTCTGATACTATGTGTTATTCATTGAACCTACACAATGTTCATCTAAATGAAAGTTTTCATTCTCTGAATGTTTTAACCATAAGTTGAGTGAGAAGAAAGCAGAAGGTGAACGTCAATCACAAATCCCACGGTGTAATCATAACGTGATGAATCACAAATCTCTTCAATTTGAAAGAAGCGCGAACGCCAAGGCAAACCAGCCAGTGGTTCAACCTGTCAAATGTAAATCACAGAGCCAAAGAACAAGATGAATAGGCCCCCGTTAAAGAAATATTATTGGGCTAATTGCGATAAGCCGCTCGTCCAACAAGGGGGATACCCTCGATCCGTACTAGAGAGATGTCGACGCGGACACAGCGCAGGAAAAGAAAAGGACATTCGAGTTTTTCCCTCTTTTTACGGGAGCGAAACTCGTCAACTGCTCGCGCTCTCGGCTCCTCTCAAGAGCAAAATATTCGCGGGGCAGCACAGCTTTGGCTTAATTGAACAAAGCCCTAACGTTCGCCCCTTGGCAAGTGGGCCGCGAAACACTCGCGAATCGCAATATTCCGAAAAAATGAATCTCTTCTCATCCTTCTGCTGCTCGTGCTCAGCGTAGATGAGGGACTTGACGACTCGAAAAATGCCACTCCGACATCGTTCAGAAAGTTCACGGGGATATACAGAACAGGAGAACTGATTATAAAACCTGTTAAGCGACGCGGTTCGTTACTTGTGGCACTAAAGTATGTAAGATTCTTTGGCTGAGTTTCCATAGCCAAATTTAACTTTTAACAAACATGAGCTTCGTACAATTGATCGATTTTTTCAGCGAAAAATATAAAATAGAAGCTTAATTTATTTACTTCTATTTTGTATTTTTCTAAAGGTCATATTTCTGCAAGTGTAAATGACGTCACTAAAAATGTAAGCATGAAAGTTTTTATTGAGAGGTAGGTAGGACGTTATCACTGAGTCAACATTGGTCTCGATCTTCTTACTCGGCAAAAGTTGAATCAGCCATTAGTATCTTGTATTTGCACTTCTATCATCTACGTCAGCCGTTTGATATTAATGTTTCTCTTACGACACAGCGCTCCAGTAATTACAGCTGCAAACAGACTACAAGGGTGCCAGGAATAACCTTTCATGAAGATCAAGAAAATTCTTCTCATAATTTTCCATGTGAAGCGATATTGACATTCAAACACACTGTAATACAATTAATTTTCCGCAAAATATTTTCTCAGCATATCACTCGAGAAAGTAAAAAATATACGAGGAAATATATAATGGAAAAGTTTGATACACTTGCCTGACTATATCGTGGGACGACTACTTGTCAGTACAATGAATTTAGTAATTTCAACAAAATAATGCAAAAACACCAATATTCCCCGCATGTTTTTGGATGAAATACAATGCAATCTCGAGTGTGTTTGCGACAGAATAATCAAAAAGTCTTAGAAACAGTAGTTTACACCGAAAGTGATGCGATTTGTCAGCCGCGCATCCGCTGTGAAAAGAACACCACAGTCTCGAAATTAGTTTCGTTCAATTAGGACACTCAGGAGAAAATAGCTCATGAGTGGCCAAGCTTATATTACAATGCGAACGACGGGGGTGGGGAAGGGAGAGTCGTGGCGTGAAAGTCGCATCCCCGTTGTCATATATATAGTGCGCGCAAGTTCGACGCAAACAAAATCGGCCGGCCAGCCGGCGCGTCTCGAAATGCTCGCTCATTTGTCGCGCTCTCCTCCCAGCTAATGAAATTATACCCGAGCCAAAGCTAGGTCATCTCTCGAAAGAGAGAGAGACAGAGACAGAGACAGAGACAGAGACAGAAAGGGAGAAAGAGAGAAACGCATTGTTCCTTCTCTCGTGGCCTCGCTACTTACATGTTGCGCAATGCGGATGACGCCACGAACTGGCTCAGTCCCACTTATTTTTCGTTTTTCGTTTTGTTTTGCTTCCGCGTTTTGAATTCATTTTTGACCACATCTACTTTTTCCTTTCTACGTTTTACAACAATGTATGTGGCATATTCTGCACGAACAGTTGTCGAAACTCAAACTGTAAAAATGAAGTATCCTTACATGGAAAGTTTAACACGATGTGAATATCTATAATATGCTGATGGGGAGATATGTATGCGATAAAAAAATATTATACGGAAGTGATATGAAATCTGCAAAATTTTTAAATATTGAGCTTTGATTGTTGCGATGACGATTCTCTCAAGTGCACGTACAACTATTGATCCTCGGGGAGTATTTACTCTATACCGGCATGGCAAACATCACTTGCCTCTGTCATATTACTAAATTCCTTCCGTTTTCAGTATGTACTTATATCTATCGGTCCCCTTTGTCAAACCCTTACGAAGCTACCCTCACTTCTCACATGCCCGTTCCAAGAGAAACACAAAGAGATGCAAGGGGGCATGCTTGCTCTGCTCCTTCGTTTCTCTTTCTCTATGCACTTCTTCGCACACGTCCTCCAGGGACGAAAGAGGATCGCACGAGGAAGTTGTTTCACAAATATCTCTTTGACTACTTCTCGTAAATGACTGCGACTTGTACTTCCATGTCGGATATTGCGTCGTCTTCTGCATCCACTCCTTTGTCGGCTGATCTTTGTCACAGTCCTTGCGACGACTGTAATTCCCTACATATATGCAATTTATTACATTTAATACAATTTTTCGCGACGTGTTGCATACAAATTTTGATGTTATTATTTGAAATAACAATGTTTATTAATTCGTAATAAAATTCATGTGATCGTACGTGATGATAATGTGAATAGCTGCATGGGTATACATTATATCGATCCTTCATGCACCTACGCTTCATCTTCTGAAAAAAGAACGAAACGTGAAATCAATTCGTTAATTCACGAGGAGGTTGTATTTATTCTTGTGTAAGAATAATATGTTGCATTAAAATCTCTTTAAGTATTGATATATCTCAAGTTTGAACGTAAGAAAATTAAGATAAGCGAACGATAAATCTGCTATTAAATATGAAAAATCCGTGAGCCCACCTACTCAACATAATCACCTTAAAATCCGGTGCTCTTAGCAGCTGAGAGGCGCTCGAGTATCCCGAGGCCAAGATTCCAGAAGAATTTTATGAATATAAATAAGCGATTAGCGTGTCGTTTGTAAGCCGAGCATGATATCGCCTTAATGAAAAGAAAGCTTCGGCTGCTCTCGTTGTCTTGCTCCGATGTCGTATCATCCGCCCGACTCGGCTTGCTCAAAGATACACCAAACGTCCCGGCTAAGTATCGCTCCGCTCATATTTCGCTGCGCTTATCTCGCGACTCGCTCTCTTTTTCCCCGCTCAAAATTAGCCTCCCGCGTGGTATTACGCGGGCCGAACGTTTAGGCGGGAGGCGTCGCTGGGGGTGTAAGACGCTCTCTTCGAGATCCGGTATCGTGATGGTTATGCCTCCCCCATATCCAAGGTAGCTACGCCACGTAAATAGCTACTTGTCGGTTCGTTCTGCGCTCGTAACAGAGTACGCCGTGCGCGTATTCGTCTGCTTCGGTGTGGAACCAAACCGGAGAGTGATAGCAAATCTATCTTAATTGATGGACAAAGAGTAATTTCTAACAATACTGCAAGAAGAACTTGATGCGCATAGAACTAGATTTGAATGATAACCTTAGAATTGGGTTCGAAACGTCATGATTCAGGATAAAATAGTTCTGAAATCAATTCAATGGCTCGAAAGTAATACTTGAGCTTCTTCGTACCACTGGTACGTACCGAATGGTCTGGTATAATAAGAAAAGGGTACATTTTAGTTATTAATATCATTGAGTTTAACGAATTGAATTGAAATCCCATGTGATAAATTAATATGAAGATACTTACCCATCTTTACTATAGATTGTACGAATAAAAAACTTCGTGTATAAATGTTTTGAATAACCAAGTATTCTACGAAAAATATTATTTGTCACCGACCAAATACCTAATGCATATAGCAAACATACATAAAAGTTTGTAAGCGCAGAACAGATTAAAACACGAAAACCAACCAGAAGCATTGATCAGGAACTTTTAATGCAAGACCAGAATATAGAAGAACCTAATTGCAGCTTGGTGGCCGCAGCGAGGCGCAAGTATTCCCGACTGTTCCCACAGCCATCAATGTCGGAAGCCAATTAAGAATCCCAAAGACACAGGAGCTACTGCACAAAATGCCGCTGCCTCGCATGTTCAACGATCCACGTCGGGCTGCGAATGTAGATCCTTCGGTTCCCCGTTGACCACGAGACGTCCCGAAAGCCGCACTGCAGGCTTGGCCCATCCGCCACGTCGTCTTCTGTGCGAGAGCGTGACGCCCGTCGTATGTCGCGTGACCGCCGCAGTCCGAACGAGTTTAATTCGACCGCCCAAGAAATTCGGCGCGGTCGCATTCCTCAAGGAACTTCCCTGATTGTGTGTCCAGCGAGCAGCTTGACCGCGAGTATTTATGCCCGAGCTGCTGGGCTCCTTGGCCGGCCGGCAACGGGACGGCCGAGCGTGCTAATGGTTATGGTAATTACCGCGACCTCCCTCCCTAATCGCGCGCAATGCAATTACCAAATATCAAAGTTCAGCGGGCTGTTCCACACGCGCAAACTCCACTTCGAGAAATTTCAAGTTTGTTGAGGGAAGCAAATGCGCCTCGCGTGTGCCTCCTCGTACTCCTTGGCTTGACCGCAAGATCCAAATATTTTGAACATTTTCTGCAGCTGGGCGGGAGAGAGAACGCTGCAGAAAGCAAGATTGCAGGGCTATATAACAATGTTTTTACTTCAATACTTAAATTATGTTCTACATTTTTTTTCAACCGCTTCTCGATGAGTGGAAGAAAATTATATGGTATATTGATAAAATGAGTCTTATTTAGGAGTAGTAGGAATATTCCTATCCCACTCAAATCGTCTCGCTTACATGTGCCCAAAATTGCATAAAAAGAATTGTCTCTCTTCTCCAGCTCACTCTCTCCTACCACGAACCAATCTGGCCAACATCGACGCGCTGAACGTGTCCTACCTGACAAGTGTCGAGGTGATTAGAGACTTTGTGAACATTTTCAGTCTAGTACGAAAGAAATTACAAAAAATTGTATTTATCAGTACACATTTACATGGACCGCTAGAGAAATTTAAAACACTAACAAGGAAACACAACAGTCTTCAGAAGACCAATCACGATCTGCAGACTTTGTGAGATATATAGTTTAGTATTATATATATAGTTTTTGGATACACAAAAAGCTTATACTTTTAGTGGTTCAGGCTAATGCTTAGTAGTAAATAATCTGTCGAGAGTTTTCATTGGCTCTCATAGAGCGAGGAAAATACGCATCATGAATAAAGAAATAGATTGGAATAATTGACTTTTAGTCAAGAATGAATATTGAATTAATTACATCGAATTTCCTTCTTTTTCAAATTTTTATCTGAAGCTTTAAAAATTTTCTTCGACATGTATAGGAATTATATCTTCATCCTATATACTGAATACCAACTTACCTCTACAAGAAACATAATATTCAAAGACGCACCAAGTTTGAAATTCGTTCTATTTACTTTAGCGAGGCGCCAGAGCGTACGGTCACGAATTTTTTCAGGGTGGTGGGCGCGGCTAGGCGATGCTTCTCGGAGCCGAACACAATTGTGGATGCAAAGAAGGAGGCGAACGGCAGAGTCTGCACTAGCCGAAGCCGAGCCCATTCTTATTCCCTGCGAAATAACCTTAAATCCTGTTTGGAAGTCCTTTTCTGCACAAAGAGTCGATATGTAGAGCGAGCGCACACGGAGTTTTCTCTACCTCGGTATGTGCAAAAGGCTAATATTGCACGACTACGTGATCCGAGTGAGTAAAATCTTTTTCCGAAGCACGAGAGGACCCGAGTGTATTACGTGAGAAAGAGAAAGAATAATTTAGAATTTATTCTAAGAGTTGCTGCTTTGCGAAACTTTGCCGGATTAATAATTTCATATGAAGCTAGACGCGAGCGAACGTAAATTTCGAATTCATCATCAAAAAATTATGGAAAACTGTAATCTCCGAATACAGCCGACAGTAAAAGTGAGTATATTCCAGTAATTATGAATCTAAACTTTCGATATACGTATTTTCATTTGAAATCGAATGCGACAATATAAAGCCGGAAATTTGTCATCATTTGAGAAAGATCTAAAATGTGTGATACAATTTTATTTGCGTAAATATATCTTCATTTTCCCACGTTATCGTAGGATGAAATTTGACAATTTATTAGTGAAAACTCGCAGAACTCCATCAGTCTCACGTCGCAGGATTCTTCAGTCCAAACTCGAGTAATTTTGATTAATCGATCAGCCATACGCAGGTAGATCCACTCGCGAATCTGCGTTTCGCCGTCAACATTTTAAAATGTCACGGCGAAAGTTTGGAAATGCTGCGCGCATGCATACGTACTCGCTCGGGCAACGTCTAACCTTCAGCGTTGATTTTCGGGCAAAAGGAAAGCGAGCTAAATAATGTCTGGAGCCGACAGATTCCATTCTGGATTGCAGATACCGCCGGCCGCAACAACGGTTGAGCCGGCCGCGCTGGTTAACGCAAAAGTTTCGTATTCGCCCCCGCAACTGGCCGCCATACCACCGCCCCAGTGCCATACACCTTGCAGGTAAAGCGACATCGCCTACACGCCCGTCAAATGCCCGAATTCGATTAAATGTTTTTAAGTTCAAACCTGGCGCTGGCTAAAAAATAATACGAGCATTTCGTTTGCATCCTTCAACGTGTGCTCATTGACAGATTTGGATACTTAGGTATTTTACCCATTCACAAATACAATTAGCATAGCTAGCGAAAAGAGTCGGGATGTAAACTTTAGAAAATTGATGCAATACATGCAATGCCCTAAAAATGTAGAGCCAATTGTGGGACCCATATTTAAAACAAGATAAAAGAAGTATGGGAAAGATTAGCAATCTACGTGTTTCTGAAAAAGCTTCACACTCACATCCACAGACACATTCCACCTACTATAACCCAAAATAAACATGGGTCTAATTGTAAATGAAAGACCTTCTTTTTACGCAGTCTGGAGTGTTCAGAGTGAAGATGGCTAATCCTTAAATAAGGCTGTTTTATGAATTGAAAACTTAAAAAAATTTGATATACTCATAAGGGTTCCTCATAAAGGAATAGAATGATACAGCATAATACATTTTTGACATAGTATGAATTTCTCAGATGATCAGTTAACAGCCAATTTCCTTGAATATTTGCGTAACAAATGTTGCATTGAGTTTCAAGCTATGAATATGTTTTATGATATTTTTGAGAATTTTGGAGGAAATCATATGAGAAAACATTAGAATACAGCACACTCGCTGTACACGCAGAGCATATGAAATCAGGCTCTGATCAAGCCTGATAAATCATATATTCATTACCGGGTATACTTTAAATTAAAGTAAGTTTTTCAAAACTAAATTGACACAAACTACTTATTGAGTAATTAAATTTTCCATTAATTAGTAAGTCGAATGATTACGTGAAATACCCTTTTTAATGCGCACAAAAAAGTGGTCTTTTTTTATCTTATGGAATATTCCATTCTAATTCATTAATATTCCGTCAAGATTAAACTATGACAAAATCGAGAGTATTTAACCCGAATATATTAAAATATAATTAAAGATTAATTTCCTTAGAAAGAGTTGCCATCGTTTCTATTTAATCGATTGAATTTTATTTTTTCATTCTCTTGAAACGGTTCCTTTTGGAAGAAGGTTCTCCAAAGCAGTTATTCAGTTAACATTGAAGGTATTATCTAGCATTTCTGATAATTTTCAATATAGATAGACTTACAATATCAATATATTTAATATCCAATCTTGCAGTGATCGCAATGAAGTGGCTATTGATAGCTTTCTTCATCTTCCTAACAGTTCTTAATCCGGCTGCAGGATTTTTTGGAATTTTCGATAATTTTTTCAAGACCTTACAGAAAAAAGTTGGATTGGCTGTAGGATTACAAAAATTTTCAGAAGATACTGAACGATTCAGTCAAAAAGAATTGAAAGATACGCTACCCGAGGAAAACGAAGAATATGACTTCATCATAGTTGGAGCTGGAAGCGCAGGTTCAACTATAGCCTCTAGACTCTCGGAAATTGAAGATGTAAATATTCTTTTGATTGAAGCCGGCGGCCACGAAGATATGTTAATGAACGTACCCGGGGCTGCAATATTTTTATATTTCGATGAAGAAAAACGATGGAGTTATTTGTCTGACCCTTCAGACGATTACTGTCGTGGGATTATAAATCGCCAATGCAGAGTTCAACTTGGAAAAGTCATGGGAGGAACCAGTTCTCTAAATTTGATGCTAGCTACGAGAGGTATGATATACTTTTCACACACTGAGAAAAAAATCGATCAAAATAACAGATTCACAGGGAGAGTATCACTCCTTGGGTTCTCCGGTCTTGATGAAACTCAGTGAGATCGTTTTTAGATACTCTATTAGGTCATACGTATAGCTGTTTGACTTGATGTTTCGTATTCCTGGCAATATTTACGAATATTCATTGGTTTCACATCCTTACAGTGTATCTGCATCAAACCTCAAGTATGGATATACTATCAAAACGTGTAATCAATGATAATTTCTTTGATATCTCCAAAAATAAAAAACACTAGGCCAAACGACTGTGCCCTGTGTGGGTACTCAAAAGCCATCTCACAAAGTTTCAACAAGATTTGAGACCCAAGTCTTGATATGCTCTTCGTGGCGGTACGTTGAGTGCGAACAACCGAATTATAACTGATGTTGATTCGGCAGATCCCATTCTGTTGATTCGACAGTCGGTATTTCCCATGTGCAGTACTGTTGATACAACAGTATCACGACAATAATACAAAATGAGCCGGTTTTATCATTCCTTTCATTGACACGCTATCAACACAAATTGAACTTCGATAATCGAAAACTAACGCTTGGTATATAATTATCCAATTTCACGTAAGATACAGTCATATTATAAATCTTATCATTAGTATTTATGCACGATTGTGTCTCTTCGTGAGATTATATCAAGATGTTGGTAATAACGACTAAATCGAATGATATGACTGAATATACAGCAAAACTCTAAGATAACGTCGCTCAATTAAACTATTTATTGAAATGGTATCCAACTTAAATTCAGGTGAATACATTAAAAAAATCTTGATTTTATTTTGAAAATACAAGAAATATCTATAGTTTTCAATAATACGTAATTCAGAATTTCGGAACATTTGTGACGAAAATTTGACCGTTTACCATCTATTGGCCTGAATTAGAGTTTTCAATGGTCGGTTAGCAGGGGACAGGCTGATTAAGAAAGAGAGTTTTCTTAATACTAACATAGTATTTCATAATACACTAATTTCAATTTGTCAATTGAACAGGACGATTTCCTTTATTTAAGGGGTAATATACCTTTGTGACTTTAATTTCCAATTTTTTTTTATTGGCTTACACACTTCATAAACTATCTAAAAATAGTATAAAATAATAATTTAATAATTAAAATTATAATGGTATGAAACCGATTATCTCTTATTCCGATATCGTCAGCTGTTCGTTCGACTGACTGGGTACTACAAGCATTTGATGCCACAACGTTGTTGAATTAACAGATAACTTATTTTACCGAACAGATTTATTTTCAATTTGCTTTTGAGGTGATAGAATGCATGTATTTGGGTTAGAATGACAGTGTAATTACGATTTTTGTCTTCACACCAAAAATTTAAGATAATTGTTAATTTATTTATTTTTAAGAACTGGGTTTCTCTATGCATCATAATTATCTGATGTAAATTGTATTTAGGTAACAAAAAAAACTATGATACGTGGGCAAACATGACCGGCGATGACAGCTGGTCCTACGAAGAGATGCTGAAATATTACAAGAAATTAGAAACTGCTGACGTTTTTTTGGCTCAAACCGAAGCTAAGTACCGCAATTTCAATGGTCCAGTTAGAATAGGTAACTCAATATATCGTACACCATTAGCTAAATCTTTCACGCAAGCTGGAGAAGAGTTGGGCCTCCCACCACTCGATTACAATGGCCGTAAGCAGACTGGCTTTTCTTACATTCAAACTAATCAAGTTAATGGAGAGAGATTGAGTGCCAATCGTGCTTATCTCCATCCAATAAAAAATAGAAAGAATTTGTTTGTCAGTATGAATAGCCACGTGAACAAGGTTCTCATAGATCCTAAATCAAAAACAGCATATGGAGTAGAATTCACAAAAGGAAACCGGATAATTCGAGTGAAAGCAAGAAAAGAAGTGATTTTAAGTGCCGGTGCAATTGGCTCTCCTAAAATATTGATGCTCTCTGGTATTGGACCCTCGAAACATCTGCAAAGTTTTAATATAAATGTGTTACAAGATGCTCCAGTTGGGGAAAATTTGATGGACCATATAACATACGGCGGATTGTCTTTCTCTGTAAATGATAGTTCAAGTCATACAATCCTAGATCTTTTGAAACCAGACGACAAATCACTAAATGATTTTTTTCTTGAACGAAAAGGACTAGTGACAACACCAGATTTAGTCGAGGGATTGGGCTATGCAAACGTCGATGATTTAAGTGCTAATAATGAAGATCCAAACACTGAATTAATTTTCATTGCCACCACCTTTGGTTTCGATTATTTGATTCATTCGTCTATCGGATTCGATGAAAAATATTACCAGAAATCATTTGCCCCACAACTCTATCGCTATGGATATATGATTTGGCCAACATTGATGCAACCCAAAAGTCGAGGGAAAGTACTACTGCGCAGTGCCGATCCCAAAATCAATCCCAGAATTATTCCTAATTATTTTTCTCATCCTGACGATGTTCGGGTAGGAGTGAAGAGTATCAGGTTAGCTATAGAAGTTGGAAAAACGCGAGCAATGAGAAAACACGGCTCAACGCTTAATCCCACTATAATTCCTGGGTGCGAACAGCATAAAAGAGATTCAGATGCTTATTGGGAATGTGCGTTCCGAACATATACTCTAACTCTTTGGCACCACAGTGGAACATGTAAAATGGGTCGAGAAAATGATCCAACGGCTGTGGTAAATTCGAAGTTACAAGTAAGTTTTCACAAATCACAACAGTTTATTCTTTATTTATATATATTTAAACAATATTTGAGAAGTTTATAATACCTATACAAATGATTTGATAACTTCTTTTTCCGTTTATCTATCTAGGTAAAAGGTATCAAAAGGTTGAGAGTAGCAGATACATCAGTAATGCCGATGATACCTACAGCACATACCAACATTCCTACAATTGCATTAGCTGAAAAATTTTCTGACATGATTAAGTCATACTGGAGTTATGTTAGTTATTCATATTGAATAATATTGCAAATAATTGCTGCTGCTATACTCTCTAAATTTAAAATAGTAATATTTTACTATTCTAAAATCACAGAGACTATTGATCAGCATTCAAACATAATGTAATTATACTGATTTTGAGAATGCTCATGAGCGATTCTCTGTGAACTAACTTGCAAAATAAAATTCAATTTTAGAATTTTGTTTTATATTCTACTTTATATTCTTCTAACTACTGAATTTCAAGGATTTTTTTAGGGCGCTGCATGTCACCTTAGATAACAGTAGATATTATTTTCGACATTTTTTCCATTCAAAAAGCATTTTCAACCTCAATTTATATCATGTAAACGAAAAGAGAACTAATACGTTTCCATGAAATATCGTGATTCTTAGAAAAAAATATTTCAAGACTTCAACATCAATTAATTAGGAAATGAACTCCAGTCATGCAAACGTGTTAATTAACCCAAATAAATATTGATCAGTCGAACATTTTGCCGAATTCAATCTATTTGGCTAATAATTATTACAGCAAGAATACAACTGAATTGAGCGAGATTTATAATTGAATGAATCAGACATTTCTTACACTTCGGATTCCAATCTCTGATTGGAACCGGTGCGAAAAATCAAATGAAACTTAACTTGAAATTCAGTATAATTGTTAATCTGTCGAAAGACAACTTATCTGTAACATTGATTCTATGTTTCTCCTTATCGACGAGTAATCAAGTATTCTCATTAAATAAAATCTCCTAATCCGAGCAACTAAAGAGTGAGATAAAAGAGGTAGAAAAAACAGGGATGGAAATCCTATGAACGAAAGGGCCGAGCATGCGGCAGCTTGTCGACAATTAGAATCACTAAGGACCCGATGAACGTACAAGACTGTTAGAGAGCGACGAGCGGGACAGGAGGGCCGACGAGCAAGTGAAAGAAAAAGTTTAATTATAAACAGGGAAGCACGCGCGCAGCAAGACAGAGACAGCTCTCGAGAACCCGTCGACGTATTCGCACGCGAGAGAAAGACAGAGAGTGACAGAGATAAAATCGGAGGAGGCAGGATGTGAAGGACCGTCGAGGGCCGACAGGCAAATGGTCACGGCTTAGCGATGCTGAAACTCTTTCCGCCAAACGAAGGGAATCTGTCAAGAGATTATCCTCGGCTTTAAAAAGTTGTTAATTACTTGGATTTCGCCTCTTCGCCACTTTCGCTGTATCCCGTTGAGCTCCACTAATGCATAACCTGCATTCTTCAGTTATAATTCAAGCGCTGATCGGCTCGCCCCTTCACTGCCCTTCTTTTCGTCCTCTTTGTTTCATTGCACTGGCTATTGGATTCAGGCAATCGCAATTAGTTGCTACGCGTTGATCATAGAGCTGTCCTTATTGTCCCCTAACCGTCCCCGTACTACTTATCCGTGCTGTGAGCTTAATCATTGAATATTGAAGCCACTCGAAAACAATGTAAAAGAGAACTGCTTTTTGCTCGTTCGGTCAATAAAGGGAGTAAAATGATCCACACTTTGATTTATGACCCTGGACAATGCTCAACGTTGTGTTGAACAGTTTACATTGTTTCACAATACGGAACTAAGGTAGATTTTTAGAGTCGACGAAACGTATATTCTCGTTTTGCGTGGCAATGCTGCGAAATAGGTTAAAAATGCTTCCAAAAATAACCAAAACCTGCAGTGTAGAATCATATACGTAGCACGCAGGGCGCAACGTTCTTGTACATATGCAAGCTCGGCCGATTTTAGTCATGTTTGCAAGCAGTTTCCACCTATTTCGGAGTATTGTAGCCTAAAATAAATAAGAGTATATATTTTACAGTGAAAAACTGTGAGTTATTCGAACAATAATATCTGATTTTTTCTATGTGCATTAAATCTACATCTATGACTTTCTGTATATACAGATATACTGTAAATGCATAAGATCGAAATAAATTGGCTGAATATTTCCGGGAAATCGACACGTTAGACTGAATGACCGTATGTATAGCTTATAGAGGTACCCAAAAAGCATTTTGGAATCAGTTTCATCAGGATTGGTCACTTTGAGTGGACATCGTCGTCTCCTGGTTAGTAGAAAACATAAAGGACATAATTTCTATATGACCCGTCCTCTAAGTGATGCCACATTCAGTTCGCTACTATTATTCTTGTAACAGAAAATCCTCTATTTATCGGAGTAGAACTGTTTTCAGGAAAATTACCACAGACGATTGACGAGCATCTCTGCTTACAAGATGCGCTATAATACTAACGATATTAGCAACCAGGCGTGCTTTTCAGCTGAAGTTCCGAGCGTGAACGTTGGTCAGTGTTCCGAAGTCGCCACCCTGGTCTCGCGTCTAATGGCCAAGTGTATATGCAAGCGCGCAGCCGCAAAATGATCGCCGTACAAACCTAAGACTTCCTTGGCAGTGCCCCTTGCGAAGTTTACCCAAGTTTTCTCTAACCGCCAATATTGCGTTTAGCAAAATCAATGACACCGCCATGCACTTTTGACCGAGTTTGGAGTGGCTCACAATAGCCGATCACTTAAACCTCTTCAGAATGTTCTGTTTTCTTCTATGTGGGAAAATTTCTTCTGAAAAACTTTTTGTTTCTTACGAAAGAAGATGCATGAATATCAATTGAAGCTTTTTGAAATTAAACGTTGAAAAATGAAAACCCATTCTTAACCCTTAGAAACTGACGATCAATCCGTTGCCTCACGTGTGATAAATTTTAGGTGGTTTGCATCAGCCCGATCACGATGTAATGAAAATTAAAATCGTAAAATTATATCGAGATCGGTGGCTTAATTGGAAAGGGTATCGGTTGCAAACTAGAGGTCCCAAGTTTAATCGCCGATCAACTGATGATTTTCAAGCCCTCTTCTTCACATAATCAGGCTTGATTATTCGTCTATGTAATGAATGACATGCGTCATCTGGTCATTTTTCAAGTATGACAATCGGCAATATTTCCAATAGGGATATTTCGGAATACTTCGGGTAGATCTATAGCTGAACAGCGAATATGGACGCTCGTGCAAAATTTCAACTTATATAAAATGGAATTGAGTTATAATTAGTTAGGATATTCGCTCGACTATATAATATACACTCGGCGCAAAACAAAAGGTTATGAGTTAGAAACGTTCGCACAATGTTTGATCCCTTACATGTGTAAGCAGTGTCGTGTCCTAGCCAGCCCACGCAGCGCGCATTTTGCGCGTCAGCTCGGGCCGCAGCGCGGAAATTTAGCAACGTGACCTCGCACGCACGGTTCGAACAGCCATTGAAATTCGCGGGGCGCAATTACGCAACTGCGTTGCGACGGGCGCGCGGGCAAGAGTGGATGCGGCTAATCCGCTGAATGAGCTCAGCGGACTATGACGCGCGAGAGAGGCGAGCGCACGACAATGGGACTGCCAATTCACGCGCCCAGACAAAGATCTCTCTCGCCAATTAATGCCCTGCGAGACGATCTCGCGCACGCCACTGGAACACTCGTTACCAGCTCGGCTTTTGCGGTCTTGTATCGGCCGGATCGCACGGAAAGAGGCATTACGCGTGTCCCCGTACCTTTGAGTCGAGATTTCTATGGGCCGCTGCGGCAGAGCAGCCCCTCGGAAGAACAAGCAGCAACCGGCTGATTTTCACGGCTCTGCCAAATTGTGATATTTCTTGAGGGTGAGATTCACAATAGAGCTCATGATGAAGTTGTACTTTCGGGCCTACGTTATGCGTTCTTCCTTTGCCATTCAGTATCCATGATTTGTCTTTCCTGCAACACATTCATAAATTCGAACACTTGAATAAAAACTCTTCCTGTTATCCTAACATCGTGGCTCGTACTGTGTACTAGAATAATATTCTCTGTGTATACACAAATTTATTTGTATTAAGCTTATCTGTGAGTTCATTTAATAATGAAGATATCTATCAAGAGACAATGTTTTAATGCAGTAAGGAAAATCGAATAGTAAAAACTTTCATGTGTATATAAGTGCATGGCAAATGTAGCCTCTAAAGCGTATACTAAAACAATATGAAATAATCATGTAATAGATTTCGAATTTAGAAACATCTCAAAAAGATTGAAGTATTAATTTATATAAAGGGTATACTTTAGAATTAATTCTTCTTAGGAAAATTACATGGAGGTCACGTGGTAACAATATGGCACCATGCAGTCTGGATACTGAACTGCTCTGATGCTGAACTGATCCGGACTCGGATGATAGAGGTGTCATGTCTCTACCCCTACCAACGACAATATGACTTCCTAATACATGCCTGACGCTTTTTGGAATTTGAGTTCTGAATGATATTGGTCATGGTTTCCGTTCAGAATCCGATATGCCACAATTCAATTATTATTTTGATATTTTCCTTTATTAAGACCTTTCATGGCCGCCAGCCACCTCGTATAATTCACACTTGCCGCGGTAGTAATTTTTCTCGCTTTATGGTAGCAATAATAATCAGTGAATATATCTAAGAAAACGAAACATCAAGCCCAATAGTTGTATACATGATCTATTTCACTTAGGTGCCCAAAATCCATCTCAGAAAGTCTCAGCAAGATCAGAAACCCAAAGGCCTCATCCACCTGTAAGTTCCTGAATATGACATTCTTGAATGAATTGTATCGTTCGATGCTTAAAGAGAATGAGCACAAATATATTCAGCTGGTGGCAGCAAATGACTGTATTTCGGAGATTAATTGATTGAATGCCAAGTTAATTCGAGCCGTGAAATAGGGCCCAGTCGGACTCGTATTAGTTACACAATATTTAATCATATATAATCTATGAAGTATACAGTAACAGTGCTTAATTGATTAGCGTAACAAATTTAAAGTATATATTTCTTGTCCACATAGTCAAAAAATAAAAATAGAATGAGGAATAATAAGAGAACTGTTGACGTATGTACCCGTCTCCCTAGTCACGGTGCACAGATTCTGACACAGACCGAAGACAGCTGGAGCCGCAGATCGCTTGCAAGACGCGGGGAAATGGCGAAGATAGAACTAGATTATGCCTTGATGAGCCAGTCATCGCGATCACACCGCTTCGCAGTGAGCAGGCTTCTAAACTCTGAATCAGTCACAGTGCTTATGTCGAATAGAGGAAAGTTATTTAGGAGATTGGTGGCAGTGATCGTAAACAATTTTTCGTATGCCTCTGTGCGCATCGTTGGGAGGACAAGATTTCTCAGTGGGAGTCTCTCTGACGTACGGGCAACGTGGGTATCATCGTTTCATATGAAATACTCAAAGAGAGGCTCGGGCTCAAACGGAAACGAACTATTTCGGAGGCGAGGCAGCCAATGATTTGGGGCACTGAGCATTGATTTCTCACCGAGAGCCAGTCCTAGGAGATCCAGTACGGAGAAACGTTCGCCATCCAAGGACTATCCGCAACAACGTAGCACGGTACAGACACAGCTTCAGAGAGGCGGTACACTCACAAAAATATCTTCTTGTTCCCAGAGGAATTGGGCTTCATACAGAATTCCGCTATTTTCAATCGTAATATATTGTTGATTGGAGAAGAAAAGTCTTCTCTCAAGAAGATTCTGTTTGGAAGTAGCAGAAATTCTTAATGAGGCATAATTCCTCTGGGAACAAGAAGATATTTTTGTGAGTGTAGTATTGGGAATGAGAGTGTAGTCGACTGTAGTCGAAGTGGGACATACATTTAATAGGCAATAAATATATACCCTCTGACTTGGCCAACTTTTCTTCAGATCTCATGTTATCATTGAAGTATTTTACTAAATGAAAGATAGAAAACATTAACCAATATATTAAAAATTAAAATCTCTACACAAAACAAAAAGAGACCGAAGCAAGCAGGGTGCATCCTCTAGTTTTAATAAAAAATGTCATTGGAAAAATTCAAAGGTGACCAAAAAAATAATATATCATAATACACTCTATCTTACACACAGACAGGAAATTCTTTACAGAATAACGAAAAATGTTGATCAGGCTATTGTGTGAAATGCCTTTACATAAGCAGTTACTGTCTGAGCTGCCCCTACCAGCAGTCGACATTTGCCCTAATCTTCAGCCTTGAGTTCCGACAGTTTGGAAATTTCTACAATTATGTTGTTTATTCTATTGCAAGCTGAAGTCGAAGCTTCAATATTGGATACTCGATTATCAATTACTTACCAATTGTAACAATTTTATTTATTTATCAACATTTCAAAGACGTATGTGTTTCCAACTTTCGGCTATAACGCAAGTAATCGGAGATCATGTTGTTACAGAGATTAATAAATGAACAAACCTAATGTCACGAAGTGACTTTCTTCTGAAGCGTCATCAAATGATTTGTCGTTACAAGAGACTCTTGTATCATCTCTTTCCGGTCGCACAATAACATGAATATTGATGAAACTCAAATAATAATATTTTTTATTATTTTTTTCGAGGCATTGAAAACTTTCCTATTAAAACCTTGCGCTCGGGTTCTAGAAGGGCTTATCATCTTCCATGCTCTTAATTATTCTGAACAATACAAATAATTCGAAAAATTCGCAAGTTTCAAGTGCCATTGGTTATGATAAGTATTGTTTCTCAAATTCAATAAATGTAACATTCGTGTTTTTGTACGATCGGGAAGAGTTACTCTCGTAACAAAAATTTTTTTATGACGCTCCAAGAGTGAGTCACCTTGTGATATTAGTGTTGCTTATTTATTCATCTTTGTAACAACAGTTACTTGGATTATTTACGTTGCATTATATTTGATTCGTAATTAAATTATTCTTGTTTGATTTTTGTAGTCTGAATGAAAGGTTGTATAAGTCATCGAAACGTGGCTGAATAAAGTTAATTTGAACAATTGCCAAATGGTGGTTAATTGAATCGTCAACGTTAAACATTTTTAATCTCATAATACTCAAATCTTTATACTGAACCAATAATTAAAATATATATTTTGAAAGAATTACGATCATCATTCATGATATAAGTCAATTGGATTCAATTTTTTTTATCCATTCATAAAAATTATCTTGCCAGAAAAATTTCTCCAAAGCAGTCCAGAATCTCCCTCTGTTAATGATAGAGGTAAAATCTTGAAGTTTTAATAATTTTCAAAACAATAACTATAATTAAAATAACTATACATTCGATATTTAATCTTACAGCACTCACAATGAAGTGGCTCTTAATAGCATTCTTCGTCCTCCTAACAGTACTTAACCCGGCTGCAGGATTTTTCGGAGTTTTCAATGATATTATACAGGTCATACAGAAAAAAGTTGGAATTGTGTTTGGCTTAGCCAAATTTTTGCGAGATTATCAACTGTTCAGTCAAAAACAATTGAGAGATACTCTTCCCAGAAATAACGAAGAATATGACTTCATAATAGTTGGAGCTGGAAGTGCAGGCTCGACTATAGCTTCTAGACTCACGGAAATTCAGAATGCGAAAGTTCTTTTACTCGAAGCCGGAGGTCATGAAGATTTAATAATGAATGTACCTCTGCTTGGATTATATCTATATTTCTATGAAAATAAACGATGGAGTTATTTGTCTGATCCTTCAAATGATTACTGTCGTGGTATTATAAATCGTCAATGCAGAGTTCCGTTGGGAAAAGCCATGGGAGGAACCAGTTCTGTAAATTTGATGTTTGCTACTAGAGGTAAGACCCAGTTTTTATACACTTAAATAATAAAATATGTAAAATCAATCAATGCAACCGATTTAGATAGAATGATTATAAAATACTAACTCTGAATTTCATTCAGGTAATAAGAAAAACTACGATACGTGGGCAAACATGACTGGCGATGACAGTTGGTCCTACGAAGGAATGCTGAAATATTTTAAGAAATTAGAAACGGCTGATCTTTCTCTAGCTAAAGCCGAATCTAAGTACCGTAATTTCAATGGCCCAGTTCGAATAGGTAACTCAATATATCGTACACCATTAGCTAAATCTTTCACGCAAGCTGGAGAAGAGATGGGTCTCCCACCACTCGATTACAATGGCCGTAAGCAGACTGGCTTTTCTTACATTCAAACTAATCAAGTTAATGGAGAGAGATTGAGTGCCAATCGTGCTTATCTCCATCCAATAAAAAATAGAAAGAATTTGTTTGTCAGTATGAATAGCCACGTGAACAAGGTTCTCATAGATCCTAAATCAAAAACAGCATATGGAGTAGAATTCACAAAAGGAAACCGGATAATTCGAGTGAAAGCAAGAAAAGAAGTGATTTTAAGTGCCGGTGCAATAGGCTCTCCTAAAATATTGATGCTCTCTGGTATTGGACCATCGAAACATCTGCAAAGTTTTAATATAAATGTGTTACAAGATGCTCCAGTTGGTGAAAATTTGATGGATCATATTTCATACGGTGGATTATCTTTCCTCGTGAATGACAGTTCAAGTTATACAATTCCAGATTTTTTAAAACCAAACGACAACTCAATTAATAATTATTTATTTAACCGGAAAGGGCCAATAACAACACCAGAGTTAGTCGAGGGCTTGGGCTACGCAAACGTAGATGATTTAAGTGCTAATAATGAAGATCCAAACACCGAATTGATTTTTGCTGCTTTAACTCTTGGTTCTGCCTATACTTTCCATTTACCTTTTGGAATGAATGAAAAATATTATCAGAAATCATTTTCTCAGATACTATATCGCCATGGATATCTTATTTGGCCAACATTGATACAACCCAAAAGTCGGGGAAAAGTACTGCTACGCAGTGCCGATCCAAAAGTCAATCCCAGAATTATTCCTAATTATTTGTCTCACCCTGATGATGTCCGAGTGGGAGTGAAGAGTATCAGGTTGGCTATAAAAGTTAGTAAAACACGAGCAATGCAAAAACACGGTTCAAGGCTTTATCATGAAGCAGTCCCAGGGTGTGAAAATCATAAAAGAGGTTCAGATGCTTATTGGGAATGCGCATTCCGAACATATACAATGACTATTTGGCACCACTGTGGAACATGTAAAATGGGTCGAGAAAATGATCCAACGGCTGTGGTAAATTCGAAGTTACAAGTAAGTTTTTACCAATCACAACAGTTTGTTCTTCATGCATGTATATATTTAAACAATAATTGAGAAGTTTATAGTATCCATACGAATTATTTGATATCGTCTCTCTACTTTTATCTATCTAGGTGAAAGGTATCAAGAGGTTGAGAGTAGCAGATACATCAATAATGCCGATGATACCTACAGCACATACTAACATTCCT
Source organism: Aphelinus atriplicis (assembly GCA_020882685.1). Classification (NCBI taxonomy): domain Eukaryota; kingdom Metazoa; phylum Arthropoda; class Insecta; order Hymenoptera; family Aphelinidae; genus Aphelinus; species Aphelinus atriplicis. Next base: position 63,830,344 of record CM037073.1, on the reverse strand, counting down.
ACAATTGCGTTGGCTGAAAAATTTTCTGACATGGTTAAGTCGGACTGGGGATATCTGTGATCATGTAAATTGAATAAGATTTTGAAAAATCAATTGCTGCTAATACACTGACGAGTATTCTAACACAATTGAATTTGGATTATTTTAGAGATATTCACGGGCGATTCTCTGTGAAATGGCTTTCAAAATAAAATCAAATTGTTTCAAAGCTACAATCTCTTTTTCATAACCCATACTACCATAATTATCTATTCATACAAACTAACTCTATTCAAGTGTACTGCATATCCAAACTTCTCAAAATTATATTTCAATATTATTTTTCTCACAATTCATGCCAATCATCTTTTTACGTATCCATCAATTAATTTGAATGTGTTTATTGTCAAAATCGATATTCACATTTTATTCATCTTCTAGAAATAAGGTTTGATGATTAGAGCCTCAAAACTAATTATCCTTACCTTCCTCAATTGAAAACTTGTATCACAAATTCTGTTTCGCTGTTTTTGTCGAGCTTAATAAAATAATTGACACGTCGCTTTTTGTTTCTCAATTTTGACGAAAATTACTACGATACCGTTACCCGTTCATAACGTAATCTCCGTCCATACGGATATACTGCTGCAGTGAAGGAAAGTATTCAAGAGAGAATATATATTAACTTGAGCGACCCTCTGTGAAATTGCCCGAGCAAAAAAAAAATTTTCCGAAGTTAATTCTTTTCGCTTCTACCCCATAGTATGAACTTTTCTAAATTTTTTCAGGTGTTTTGGAGCACTTGAACCCTACGTTTAAGAAAGTAAAATTTTCTCAGAAAGAAAATTTCCCTGCTAAAGAATAGTATATTATGCACCTGAGCGAGGTTAGGCGATTTCGGCACGCAAAACGTTTGCGACCCGAGCGTAGCGAGGGTGGTAAGTTTGCGTGTGCCGAAATAGCCTAGATGAGCGAGGTGCGTATGCTTTTTTTCGTCTCCAGTGGGAGAAAAGTGTCATTCTTTGCGAACACCAGGGAGCAAAATTGACACTTTCCTCCCTCTGGGACGAAAAGAATTTTGCCAAGTCAATTTTTTCAATGAACGATTTGACAGAGAAACACTCAGATATACTCTCTAAATCTTTAATAGTTTAGAGTTACTATTCACTAATAAATGTTTACTAATGTCAAGTAAAAATTGCATTATTAATGAGCAGAATATTTATTATAAAATACTCACTTTCAACTATATTAAATATTGCACTTTTTTCAGCAATAGTAATTAAAATAAACGAAATTGTCGGTCATGCAATTTTCACTGACAAATAGTAATTTTTAACTATTATGTTTATCGAACTCTCCATCTGAAACAATAATTATAAAATTAATTCACTAGCGAGCATTTGCTCAACACCACTCATAAATAATCGGTTTCGAAAAATGAATATGCAATTAGTGTAAATTTAAATTCATTCATCGGAAGATATTTCATACCAATTCACACCTTAATTATTCTATGAGATGATCCTTTTGATTATTATTTCAGCTATAGAAGATATAATCTGAAAATTAATGAATTTCACATACACTGAGAGAAAAGTTTAGTAAAGGTTACTAGATTTTTATACGGGTTTCTATAGTACAATACGGGAACAACTTAGTCATATTAGTAAACTTTACTATCCGAAACATAATAAACATTACTAAAAAAAAATAATATTCATTATTCGATTTATAAAACATTCTGTTAGTATAGTACTTTACTAGAATGTAGATCTTAAACGGTCTTAGCAAATTTTACTATCCATAATTTTAAACTTTACTAACGAAAGACTAGTAAATTTCCCTTACCAGATTTTTCTCAGTACGCAGTAGTCAGTACTCAGTAATAACTGGATAATCAATCAATTATCATTTGAACTTATATCAAATTGTCTTAAAGAAGTGTATTTTTTTGTTACTTGGATATTTCCAGTCTCTTTTATAATCCCAATAGACCATGTAATATTTCCCATTAGCCGTTGATGAAGGTGTACAAAAATTTCAGCCTAGCCTTTTCAGTTGGGAAAAAATTCAATTTATGCCATTAAACTTGGTTGCATAAAGCAAGAGAACCAAGAAAAGTTGGCGATTCTTTTAATTTATGTATTTTTCCATGCGTCTGCGACAAAACAAAAATAATAATGAGCGAAAAAAGAGGGAGAAATGAAACAAGACTGGGAAAACGAAATAAAGAAATAAAGCGGACTCGATAAGGCCTCAGTGGAAAAGCATAGCAAGCGGGCTGACTCGCGCAACTTCCCGTTCTAACGAGCAATCCTCCGCGAGCCGGCCCTCTTAATTAATGCAACTTTTATTATTGTTTCCTTGAACAATTCAACCGCACTCGGCTCCCGTGCTCCCTTTAAACTTTCGCCGCAATACACATACCTTTGCCGTGTCTCTCCTCCACCTCCATTGGGCAGCATTTTTACATTTGACGCAGAGAAGCTGCGCCCTTCTTCCCTCTCTTTCTGTGATTTTTTCCGACGCGCACAGAATAGTACGCGGCCGTTTTGTCGAGTTATTCGAGCGGTGCGGTCGACTGAACGCTATTGCTTTGCCGGCAAACCCACGAGCCCACTACAAAATGCAAGAGGACGCGCATGCACAAGCGACCAACTACACTGTTTAACTTTTGAAATTATGGCGCCGGGCCGCATTGTGTTGACGTAAGGAGTCGGACGTCAGGGGTAAAAGATCAAAACTTTCAACATTTGAAAACCCATTTGATAAAAAAATATGTCTCTCACGCATTATGGATTGTTCAATTTAAAATCAAGGAAACAAAACGTATTTATCGTATGAAACCTACAAAGTATCTACACATATATCTTCGATATGTGGGTGATTCTCTGTTGAATCGATGGCTGAAAATGTGAATTTTACTAAACATTTATTCACATATTCTATGGCGTGTCAAAGTTGATCATTAATAAATAATCAGAATAATTCAGAGAATGCAGCGGATAATAAAGAATGAAGAGGCTCTTTAGAGTGAGACTCGAAGAGCTGACCCGAAAGTTCATACGAAAAGTCTTAAAATATTTTCAATACAATACAAATCAATACAATAAAGTACGGTATGAAATTTAAATATCCATTCTTTATAAAAGTATCGATCGAAAGTAAATACTGATTGAAATTAAAACAATATTTCATTGATATTTCAATTCATAATTTATTTTCAAACTTTATAATCACAGCCTTATACATTGTTTGACAGATATTACTGGCTATTGTTTACTTTTCTTATGCATAATACGTTATTAAATCTATTGAAATTTTCAAGGTTCACATCCTATCGGAACTTGCTGTGTTTCAGTCTTGCTAACAGTTTTTTGGCTGAGATCAGGATTAGCCCCATCTCGAACCCTTTGAGCAACCTTTTCAGATGCACTGTTCCTTGTAACACAATGGTATTGGATCTTTCTGCTAATCATTTCTTTAGGGCTGCATTTAGAAGCGCAAGTTGGAACGGGTCGAGAGGAGAAACAAATTTCTTTTTCCGTCGTCATAATTTTTGTACGGTGATGAATGCAGTGTAGTGAATCGTCATTTCCGTTTTCTTTATTCCTACTAGCAATACTCTTACGCCCTGCCTCTTCATCATTGATAACATTACCAGGCTGAGGAGTTACAAATGTACACTGAGATTTTTTAGCTTTTTCAGCATTTTGGCGAGCAGGCCCTGAACATTGTTCATTAGTCAAATTAGTCAAAGCATAAGAGGCTGCAAATTCTTCAGGTTTTTGCAATAAACAGCCCTTAGGAGTTTGTTGGTCGTTTTGAAACTCGCCATCATTATTACCACAAAGTCCTCGAACAGAATCGCGGTATGCTTCCCCAACCTGAGAAAAAGAACATTTGTTATTGATATATACATATTTTGAAGGTTGATTAAATTATGATGCTTCTACCTCAACTTGGGCACGATCTCCATCATACATCAGTTCAATGTCATATTTGTCAGATACTAGTTTCAAAGATTTGTCTGGAAGCTCAAAAAGTTCAAAGATTACTTCTCCATTTGTCTTTTCGATATGACTGTTGCGTTTTGAAAATTTGACTTGTTCTCCATTGATCTTGGCAAGAGTTTTATAAGGTGCAGATGCAGTCAGTTCGATTTCCTTATCTCCTAAAGTTACCCTAAGTTCTTTCTGTCCATTTTCATTTTCTCTGTTCAAAATACTAATGTGCAAGTCTTTTGGAATTTTAAATTTTTGTCCTGCTTGTTCGGGATTGTTCTTTGGGTAAGAAGTCAAAGCAATGTACCAACATTGTCCGAGCTGAAGGGGATAACGATGGCTATCGAAAGTTTCAACTTGAGTTTTATCCAAAGAGCAAATGCCTGCAAAATATGAAACTGTAATATAATTCAATGTGGATAATGTTATTAGTATTTACTCACTTCTATATTCCAAATCTAATTCACTCCTATCAACACCATGGTTCTCGTTATCCTCACGATCTCTAAATTTCAAATCAATGTTCCTGAATTCAACTTTAGCTTCGGGCGTCTGAACGTCGATATTCATTTTCTCATTATTAGGAGATACTTTGAATCCAAATGACATTTTATTCTCTTCTCCTCTCAGTTTTCGATTTTTGATGGTTTCAATACTTTGAAATAAGCGTTGGGAAGAATCTAAAGCGTCCATTGCTGCATATTTCACATGGGAATCATTATCAAAAGTGATAACAAAGTCACCTGCGTCAATAGAATAAGCTCTTGTGTTAACTTTCTGACAAGCTTCTGTCATCTTATTGCCTAGGCTTTTTTTGCATTCTCTTGCATCAAGAGATTGGTGAATCTCATTTTTACGTTCATCAGTTAGTTTGAAATTTCCGTAAATCTTGATTCTGGGGTGACTGTCGCGTTCTTTTTCATTACTGTTTCTTCCGTAACGTAGATCAATATTATATTTGCGACCTGAATTTGCTTTCAAAGTTTGCTCGTAATCAAGAGAGTATATGTGAGGCATTTTACTTTCCAGCCCAGCAGAGAAATAATAACCTTGATCTTGCTGTTGCTTTGCAGAAACATATAAGAGAGCACGTGCTTTTGAGTCAACGTTGCTTCTTGCGAAAGCTGCCGTAACAGACATCGACACCTGAATATCACCTGTGAGTTGGACGTTAAGGTCGATAGCATCCGCTTTGGCTGAGATTACATTTTTTGATGATTCTCTAAGGAGTTTTTGTTTACGTTCCCGTGCATCAAGGCTTTTTTCTAGATAAGGTGCTTTTGCATTTGGTGACCAAGTATCAGGGTCTTTGTTATCATTATCGCCGTCAGTTTTCAATGAATCATAAGAAGCTTGTATTTCTACACCCATATCACTACTTGGAGAGAATTTAACAAAATATTTTTTGTACTCTGTCTTGAGATTGACAGGATAGTAGGCAGATACCAATGACTCAGTTAGATCTCTCAAAGCCTCCATAGGATTGTAATGTTGATCTTTACGTTCCCAACTGAATTGGAGTCTCAGTTTATTATTCTGATCATTGATATCGATTTGGGATGATGCTGCTTTATCTTTCTGAAGAACGTATGTATTTTTATCTTTCAAAATTGGTTCCAAGTTCAAGATATCATGTTTCGAGGTGAATGGCTCCGACTGATATTGGAGTACTTTGTATTCTTGTTTATCTGTATTGGGTTTAATCTTTAAACGTGCTTCTTGTTTGTTCGTATTAAAATCTATCTCAATACGAACAGGTACATGAATCTGTACGTATTTATCAAGGCCAGCAACGTATTCTTGGTTTTCGAATGGGGTGATAAAGCCAAACCTTTTCTGAATCTTCATTCCATACACAGCTTGCACTTTTCCAGATGCAGTGAGCGACTTAGGTAATTTAGATCCCATCTCTGAATCAGCATCAACATTCAAGTCAGATTTTCCGTTCAATCTCACGATCGAAGGGACGTTATACGTAAAATAGAAAGGTAGACCAGTATCAGTTGGGAAGCTTACTGTTACTTCAATAGCATCCAATCTAGTTTCATCAAAGCTTTTTCCTTCTTTCATTTCTTTGATAAATTGTTTCATTTCTGGAAAAAAGTAAAACATCCCTATCAAATTCTCCGGCAATTCAAATTTCTTGACTTATGCTAATATAATACTCACGTCCAGGAAGATTCTTCAAGGAGTTCTTATCTATAGATGAATAGCCACTCCCATATTCACTGTTTATGAAGGCCATACCTTCAAGTTCTTCAGGCTCATCGCCATTGATACCTAATAGTTTTGCAATATTTTCAGGAGAATATCTTTGCCCTTCAGACTCTTTATGATTTTCATCTTTTTGATTTTGTTCCCATTCATTTTTAATGAATTGCAGCAAAGCTTGAGGGCTTGAAACAGTAGCTCCGAGTTCGATCTTTTCCTTTTTTATTCCCATAGACGATGGATTGCTACTAATGTAAATGGCTTTAGGGATCAAACTATCTTCACTGCCAATTGAATATGCTTCGAAAAATAACCCAGACTTAGTCAGAGAATTTTTAAAACTCATGAAATCTGCTCGAGAATACTGAGGTCCATAGTTTTGAGGAGTTAAAAGTGGCTGAGCAGATCTAGCAGCATTGGAAAGATCATTACTTTCTTCGTCTTGAAGCTGAGCGAGTGACTCAATGATAGATTTCACTGCAGAATTGACATGTTTACTACTATCGTAATTGGTAAACTCAGCCATTCTTTGGAGCATGCTTGCAGGAGGGTTTGTCTTCATTAATAGATACACAGCAGCGGTACGAATTTCATGATGTTCAGCATGATTCATGTAGATTTTATATAGGACTGATCGAGCAAGTCTCGGGTAAACTTCGGCCAATTTGTTAAGGGAAAGGACCATGATCAAACGTTGATGTGGAGAAATAGTTTTTTTACCCTCTATGTACGGCTCGAAGACTGATAACATTCGTGGATGACCCATTTTGCCAATTGCTACAGTATACAACAAGATTTTTTCATTATCATCATTCTCAACGGCTGCTTTCAAAACTTCTGCTAAACGAGGCAAATATTTCGTGAGCAAATTATGGTCGTTTTTCATAAAAAGCTTTCCGAAAACGTGTACTGGGTATCGATTGTGTGCACTTCGTTTGTCGACAATTGCCCGACGGACGAGATCAGAAAATGACAAAATAGCGGCATCACGAAGAACAACATCTTTCTCACTCTGTACGGACATAGCTATATCCTAAAACGAACATCGAGAATTTTCAATTATTTCTTATATTGTATCGTGTATGTTTCATGATTAAATCATCCAAAGTACTCACGAAATAAGTATCCATATATTCAGGAGTGGGTGTACGAGCTGATCTAGAAAGAGTATCTACCACTCTCGCGGCTTCAGTACCTTCGATCTCTCCATCTTGAATCCATTTTTTGATGTTTACCAAAGCTGGTCCAGTCCCGGCTTGAGTTACAGAGTCGCGGAAAGCTGCCCATGTACTTCTGCGAACGTTTTGACTTTGATTGACTTGATTAAACTGATTTGTAGATTGTTTCTTCTCATATAGTTCTCGTTGAACTTCAGCTATTTGGTCAGCGTTCATAATACGGATGAGTCTAGAAAGAATTGTGAACTTCTCCAAAGTCTGTTCTTCTGGCATACTATCAGGTTTCAGTATTTCATTCCCAATTTGTTGAGCAAGAGCCTTAGCAGATTTTACTACAAGTACTTTGTCATCTTTCTGAACTGAATTCCCACGATTCCCGATAAAAAATGGAAGCAGAGGATTTTGGGGAGGTTCTTGAAGTTTTGGTCTTGATTGCAAATATTTGTTATCATCATTAAACGACGTGCTATCTGAAAAATCAAAACGAGAATCGTCGCTTGAATTAAACTCTTCGGAGTCTTTCGTCTTATCTTGATTTTTAACTCGATCTTGGTTAATTTTATGTGGACGACGTTTCGATGAGCTTTCAGTCGGATTATTGAAGTTGTAAACTAGATTTCCAGTTGACTCAGGTTTGGAAGGTGCTCTGATTGGGTCCAAAATATCTTTGACTTCATGTAAAGTTAAGTTCATTCTGCTGACAACTATTCCTTGCTGATTTTCTTGAGAATCATCACCAGTATGGATAATTTTATTTGTAGTCATAGATGATTGGATAATGTACTTATCCAAAGATCCAGAAATTATCACTCGGCTCACGGACGATCTCTGTTAGGCGAAAAAAAAAGTGAACTTAGTCAATAAATTTTTCTGACAGTCGATTTAGCTTTCAATTTAGCTGTCAATATAGCTGTCACATGCGGTCAGAAGAAATAAAATAAATAAGCAGAATAGATTGTGCAAGGTTGAACGCTCTTCCCCCTTTATATTTACACTTTACTTGACGCACTAGTGGGTAGATAAGATGACAAAAAATATCAAATGCAATTCAGGCGTATTTGTGTGATCGTCACAGTTATCCTCGGGCCAGCAACGCTGACCCTGAGGGACGCCGATCCCAACTTATATGCAAAAAGTTAACACCTTTATTACATAAGAAACTATTTTATGTAAAATTCCAAGTAAAAAGAACAACTTACAGATAAATAATTTCCATTGTCGTTACTGCCAGGTTCCCAGTTATTTCGTCCACTGATGCCGAAATTGTAACTGATTCTCTGCTCGCAATTAGTGTAATTTTTAGTTTTGACGATAGAAATGAAATCACCCTCTTCACGGAGTTCAGGTTTGGGTGCTAATTCGGGTTCGTTCTGGAGGACATGTTGTGGTAATGGCGAAATATCATACACCGTTTCACATTTTCCACTAACCGTATCTTCCATACTTTTAAATACAGAAAAAGATTTTCCACTCTCATGAACTTGATTATGCTTCGACTTTTTAACATTTTCACCTTGCGTATCGATTTGCAGTTGACTCAGAATACTCTTGAGAATATTAACTTCCCAAGTCGGTACATCCTTATCCACAATCACATCCTGCACTGCACCATTTTTCATTTTAATCTCGAATGGCTCTTCACTAAGAGGAAGGTTTTGTAGATTCAGATAATCTTGTGGAATCTGAGAGTCCCAGCCACTATTAAGACGAGTGTGAATCCGTGCATAACGAGACTGTGAAACCTTGGCACGTAAAATTTCTGGGCCGTTTGATTGGATACTGAGCCTAGCTTCGATTACAATGCCGGAATACTGATTCGATCTTTCGTTGACCGTAGCCATTGTGCGACTTCTGATCTTGTAAGTGTATTCTTTTCCATTCTTCCAAGCATTGTGTGGAGCAGCAAATGCTACTCCAGCTGAAAAATATGTTACAAAAATTAATTCCAAAATAAATTTGATTTTTTTGAGAACTTTTATAACCTATGCTTATTATCAAATTTCTCGAACGAGATAACTATGAAAAAAATTGCGTTTTAATCAAATCATTCGGAATATGAAAAATTGTACTTCAATAATGATGATTTTTTCATAACGTCGTCGACTAATTAAATAAAAGTTCTATCTTTTGATTTTTCAAGTACAGAAAGAAAAGTGGTAAAATCTAGTACTTACCAATGAGCAATAAAATAGCAGGCGTTAATAACATTTTGTTCTCCGACGCTACTCAGCGTGGAATGGTGAACGAGAAGATTACGAGCTCTTATTTATAACGAATAGATCCAGAAAAAAAATCAATATCTCAATAACTGAATCAGTGGAATAAGCATTCGAACGATTGCTTGATGAGTATCAAATTTCTATATTAATTCTGCTCGTGTATATTTTTCACAATATTACGATTGAGCGCTAGACAAAGTCTCTTCTTATCGGGTATTCATTCAAATAAGAAGTATCAAGTTGAAAGGTCAAGATAAATTGGTTGCTAAAAATCTCGAAGACTTAACATCTATTTACTCGAAGAATCTTTGAAAGACTCTGTATTTATCGTCTAAAATTAATTTTTATTTCCCAGTTACAAATGACTCGAAAGATACAAGTTTTACAACACGGAATTTTATAACCATTCTTTGTACTATATTCAGCCAAAATAAATGGAACCTGAGCATTATTCAGTCGCTTCTAGTGAATCAGATATGAATGTAAATTCTATCCAAAAGGTATTGACTTTCTTATGAGTAAAATTCGACTGGGACATTTTTTACTCTAATATTCAAAAACGTTATACCAATTCGTAAGACGATTTATGGACCAAATAATATCTTTGTTCTACGAGTGGCAATGTTTTGTGCACTTTAATGCATTTTTCCAGGTCAAATAATCGATATTAATTATATTCAAATAAAATTTTTCATAACTGATATCTTGTGAACTGATTTTCTGTAGTATAAATGACTCCACTCTTACCATGCTATCTACTTATGATGTAATTGAATCCAATTCATACAATTAATTCTTATCTAAGACTCATCCTAAGGAAGACTTTATTCGTGTAGAAAATCCATGCAGATTACAACTTTCATTTCACTTCCATAGTTGTCAATCGAAATTCACACATTGAGAGAACAAAAGCTGACCAACTCCAAATTTTTACAACAACTAATAATTATAACATATATCTATATATATATATCAATTATTCAGAGAGGATTTCATTCTAAATCTCTCAACTGTTAGTAGACCATTTACTCTGAAAGTTATGAACGAACTGATTATTTCGTTCTTCTGCAAGCAGTACCAAACTCGTATATCAGAGATAGTGGGCATTCAAAATGAATTTGTAAAACACCGAGATTCTACATATCACATGCTATCTCATTGATTGCCTGAAATGAACTGTCATAGATATCATATGAAAATAATTAATTGAACCTTATTGCTAAGAATTCATAAACGTAATTTTAGTGTGGAACAAGATAGTTATAGATAAATACATTATTTATAATTGAGCATTCGAAATAATCAAATTTGATGGGATATATTTAGTACTAACTCACTACTTGACGTTCACTTATTTCACATCCTATGCCATTGTCACGCAAGATGTCCGTTAGATAGATTTTGAAAAATGTAGAAGAAATGTTATGATTACGCATTGTATAATGATTGATTGTTTTGTTTTTTTTCTCTTAACATATCTGCTCATAACCTTGTTGTCTAATTCTTGTTGGCTTTTGATCCTATTTTATTTTTGAATAAAATTCTTCGACACAAGAATTTATTTTCAAGATATTCACTGTATTTTAAAAAATTGTTCATCACTTGTATCGAAAAGTTGATCATTATGCTTTAGTTTTCTACACTCGCGGAGAAGAATACTGTTCCTAACTTCGTTCGGGTGGCAAACTTCACACGTGCCTAGAATTTGTATGCTGCTCTAGTATCAAAATGTACTCTTTGGAACACACCTACTACATGTATGTATACATGGATAAATCCCGTATCCTTTTAATTTTCGAGGTTGGAAAATCGACAGTTTTTGAGCTATATGCTTGAAATTCTGTATGGAGCTTTGATTTCGATGTAGAAAATATTTGAGATGATGTTAATCATCTCTTGTCCAATGCTCTATTCTTATAAAGGATCTCATTTTTCCACAAGATCAACCCACCTTTCTTAGATTGAGAATTATTTCATAGCTATACAATGCTATGATTCTTTTACAGTACAGACTTGAACAGCTTTTTCTCAAAATAATGAACATCAATTTTTTCAAAAGTGTTTGTTGAATAATAAAAATGTGATAAGAAATCATTTGCAACCAGAGACACTAATGTGCAGGATCCAACTCGAAAAACTCAGCATTTTGAGATTTCAAAGCAATCGTAAGACCTTAAAATTACTTCGTACTAGGTGGAAACATGTTTTGGGGAACTTTGAGTTATTTTTAAGAAAAAGAAGCTACTTATTCTGTATTGAAAGATGCATTTTTAAAGCTGTAATATTATCAATGCCTCCAAAATGTAGCATCTATAGACTTCTGGTAATTTGATTTAGAATTGAAAAATAATTTGTGTGATTGTCGAATTGTGCAGAAAATAGCTGCTTGTTTTCATGTATTATCTAATATTATATATCGTATTTAGTTATAATTCATTTATCGCTCAAAAATAATCTCAGGAGATTTTGATTGAACATCAGGAAATTTAATGCAAAACATACTTTTTCGTTTTTTATTTCTGTTGACGATCAATTCAAAAGCGATTTGAATTCTCAGTTTGAGTGCATAGTCCTGCAGAACTGCACTCAATAAAAAACACTGTTTCCCCAATGGCGTAGGGTAATGGAAGTATCCTCGGTCTTCACTGCTTTCTCAATCTCTCCTCGTTATTGGAGTGCTCGAAACGCTCGGCCGAAGGAATAGAGCCTTGGGGGACCAGTGGACGAGTGGCGGACTCGTGGCCGAGCGAGCGAAATGAAGCATTCCTTTACGAGGAGCCCTTACTGCTCGTAAACTCGACTTTATGATGATAATTACTGGAGAACGCAGTAAATCTGCTCGGCCGGGGGATAGAGGCGCGAAGGGACGCTCACACGAAAGAAGCCGCGGCAAAGGGAGTGATTCGCTCGTGTGCTTCTCCTTGTGTACCTACTTTGAGATTTGTTTGCGCGCTTTTCACGCGAGGATGTTCGGATTGTGTCCGTTCAAATGGTCTGCTTTTATTTCTACCCGCTTCATTTCTTTTCCCGGTAAGTAGCTGTTTACTGTCAAGAACTACCATCTCATTGTACGTAATATCCTGTAAAAGATTCCATCTCGTAGGTGTGTTGTAGTTTTCGTAATTTTTAAAGATTTATGATTTCTATTTGTGATGTGAATAAGAAAGAAATTACAGATACTCAAATATGAAGTAATAACTCTGTAGGGGAGACCGGGGCTAGTTGACGCGTTTTTTACATTTATGCTCGTAGCTTCCACCCACACAGTAGAAATAAAGATCTAAATCTATCAACTGATAGTACTCCAGTCAAAGATCATGCTAAAATTTTGTTTACTGAGATATAATGAGTAGTTCTTTTTAAATAATTAATTTTTCATCGAGTAATTTTTTGGTCAACTTACCCCATGTACGGGGTATTTTGGCGTCTATGTCGGGGCAATTTGGCGGTCATTAATTCACATGAAATTAAACTTCATAGAATAAACATGAACTATATTTTCTTAAAGAATATCAATATTATTAATCAAATATAATACTTTTCATAACAATTTTAAATTATTATCAATAATTTCCCAAATAAATCACAATGAACAAATATATTTACAAAATCTTCAACTATTTTGACACTCACTGCAAACATATAGTTTTGTCACTCTGACGCACTTTTCATGTGCCCATTTTTTACACATTAACATTCATTCATATTTTACACATTTATTCCAACTTTCTTTTTGGTTTGGAGTTTACTTTTTTTGCAGCAGGTTTTGTTTTTAAAGCATCTGATTTTTTTATTTTAGATTGCTTATTACTTTCACGAATCATCTTCTCCTCAGCAAGTTTATTTCTCACTGGAGAATCAGTCAGAACAGTTGATGCTTTCTTCCTCCTTTCGTATTTTTTTTTTCCGAACGCTTGCCTTAGGAAGTGGTATAACCTCTCCTACGGGGTTTTCCCACTTATTTAATATTGAATTATGACTATTACCTCCAATTCCAGTACTTTTCTCACAACTTGAACTCTCAGTAGCTACAGTATGGACATTGTCGATAAGTTTTTCAGTGTCTGGAGGACATTCTCTGTCTGTGACGTATGCTCCCATAAAATCATGGTCTTGAAAAATTCGATCATTATATGGACTAATCCCTGTAGACTGAAATCCAGCTACAATATTATTTGTTGTTATTGCGAGAGGCAGAGCCAATTTCACTATTCCTGGGGTATCGTAAATCGTCATGGCTTTTCCTGGATGATTGGTTATCCAATTGTCACTATGTTTATTAATGTATTTTTTCAAAGGCCCGTAGACGCTCTTATCGAGAGGTTGTAATTTGTGCGAACAATGGGCTGGAAAAGACAACATAGTGATTCCGTTTTCTCTTGCATAGTCTATCCCTTCAATACTTAAATGAGATCCATGATTATCTAATAAAAGCAAGACTGGTTTCTCTTTGGAACATCTGGTATGTTGAACAAAAAACCTTAAATATTCACAGAACAATGTTTCGTTCATCCATCCCGAAGGATTAGCGCACCCATTGCTTCATACTGGTGCATTGATTGAAAAATGAGGACAAAATTTGACACGAGGAAAAAAAAATGGTGGTACATAGTTTTCCGTAGCTGAAACAGAGAGCATCATCGTAACTAATGCTCCTCGTTCACCTGAAGTGATACGCCCGACTTGTTTGGAACCTTTACGTTCTGTCTCGCTTTTGAACTGTAGTAATTCCGGTTTCATCTGCATTCTAAATATCTTGCGCCGAAAACTTATTGCGCTCTATTACACCTTTTAAATTTAAAAAAAAAATCTTTACACTATGTTGGTTGAATCCTGATGCTCTAGCTAAACTTGTAGCTTCTGGTATTTTCTGGTTGCTTGTAAAATCACTTCTTTACGTATTTTGCGTCTTTCTGTCTTACGAATATACGTGCGAACCATCTTTATTGAAGAATTCTGGAAAAATTATTTTTCATTGTAAACGACAACGTGCCCCCGAAAAAAAACGCCAACTAGCCCCAAGGGTCCACAAAAGTTTAACATAAGATTATTTATAATTAATATGCACTATTTGAAATTTCTTTCTTACTGATTATGAAGATTGAAGGTTTTACTACAGAATGCTATATGAATAAGGTTCACGGATATTATTTATAGTGAAAGTTATTATTCCCTTCAATCATGAAAAATTACTTTGGGTATACGAAAACTCAAAATCTCACCTGTTGTCGCGACAAAGGCAGCTATCGGACTGAAACTCACAGCATATATACAAAACAAAGAGTTGATTATGTGGTATATATATGTTGTGGTGCTATATATATGATAGATTACGAGATATAGCCATTGCGTCAACTTGCCCCTGTAGCCAACTAGCCCCGGTCTCCCCTACGACAACCAATAATCCCGTAAAAAATATCAATATTCACTAAAAACAGCCCTTAGGGGTTTGTTGGTCGCTTTGAAATTCGCCCTTACTATTACCACAAAGTCCTCGAACAGAATCGCGGTATTCTTCCCCAACCTAAAAAAAAAGAACATTTGTCATTGATATAAATATATTTTGAATTTTAAATAAATTATAATGTTCCTGTCTCAACTAATAATCCCGGAAAAATTCGTTAATCAAATCAAATAAGGGCTGTTGCTCTTTTGTGAAAAATTTCTGCGTGATATGCAAAGAATTATTATCGACATACGTTATGTTATCAAGAAACAGTCGAGCAAATTATGAAAAGTATCTTTTTTTGTGAATGTGCTTCAGCTGACATATCAATTTTGATCTTGATTTTAATTCTCTAGTGATGCAAGAAAATTTTTTTGTTTATAAATTTACACGTGGGACAATCGCTTGCACAAGTTTCTCCGGAATAAACTTGATGATAGCAAAAGTTTACTCATGATTCTGAGTCATTTAATTGCTTTCGCTATAACATTAATGCGTAATCAATGCATATCTTTGGAAAGAATACTGTAGTTCGAGTTTACATTTTATATCTAAGCAGAAGTACTTTTCGTTTCTCAAGCCATATATGACTTCAATTTCATGCACTAACAAAATTAATTTAATTTGTATTATATGCGCATGTATTTATTCGAAACATACTAACTTGAACAACATAACTTGAAAATATATTCATTCGCAATCTAACGTGATGTATTTAACAATAAATATACGCTCTTATTCAATTTCATAAGGCATCCAGTTACGTCTGACAAAAGTATTTGAGCGCTGTTACGAAAAGCCAATACAATACATCAGTCTTTGTTATCATAAAATCAATCATACTCATAGTATTCGTATCTAATTTTAATTGAATCAATGAAGAAAAGAGATGAATAGAACAAATCTCACTGGATGTTCTGGAACGCGATGAATTTTATAATGTTCCTTATGAAGGATCTTTCTCCCATTTATCAACCACATGCTGATTATACAAAACCCTACGGTAACGTGCATACTGCATTTACATGTCACATCAAAGAATTAATTGATCTCAAATGTCTCCTCATACATTTTATATTTTGACTCGAATCCCCAAAAAACTGGGGCGAAATCCTTTAGAGCAGTCGATTTTCGATTCAGCTCTCGGACCAGCCCGACCAATTCCCAAGGCTTCGTCAGTCTGAAAAACAAAGCCGCCCGATGCGCGTCGGAGGCGTTATATATCGGTGTGAGAATACGGAGGGGGGCTTGCCCACGCGCATATATATACAAAACGAATGAAACAGAGAAGCAGTCGAGCGCGGGCGCATCTCGCTCGTATTCTCGGCGCAGACGGTCCGTCTGTCACGTATGCATATCTTGGGACGAGCGTCCGGCCGCTGGAAACTGCGTCCCACGGGGAGCAGAGGCGGACGTACGTGGTCAGCGCGGCCCAAACTGTCGGCGAAGTTACGTAAAATAGTTAGCGACACTTCCCCGCCAGCCATCGCCGCGCCGCCGCCCTCGCGTGCCTCCTTTTCCGAGTGAGAGCGTATACTGCGCGTCGTTTCCAGCAGTCGCCGTATCTATTTACGCTGCGGCTCGCAAAAGAAGCTACCCCGCGCACCGCAAGGCGCGGCCCACCTGCTCTCGTCTCCCGCTCCTTGCCGAGATCCATGCAACGCGCGTGACCGATACGGCTTCCGCGCATATATACTTCGCGCGCGGCAGCAGCTCTTTCTCTCTTTCATTGAGGATAAATCGATTTGGTGGCTCCGACAGTATTGGAGCACGTGATTCGCGAGGGTCTTGCTTCGACACGCGTGACCTTTTCACGGCGGAAAATTTGTGTGGCTATACGCCTTCACTTATCTATGTTCGATGGAGTTGTCGATATATTGCACGTTCTCCAGCGCCATTCTATCGATTCTCCTTGGTGTCACGCGTCAAATCATATTTCTCCGTGTATTTATCAAGATATTCAACGAATACTATGTAACTGCTGTAGAGATCCGATTCAGATATTACGAACTAATAGAAAAAGTATCTTCAATATGGATCGTTCTGTTTATTCTATTCGTGTATGAATTCTAGAATATAGATTAAGATTTTCCAGTGTGATTACCGACATCCTATTTCTGCTCTGCAATATATTAGTATTGCTATACAATAATAATAGCTGTGTAATACTATATTATGCACTCTCAATTTTATATTGGATAATGTCATTTTAGTAAGACTGTCGCATGGAGATTAGAGCCGTATTGCTGTAACGACTGAAAGTTTTGATAGAATCGAGGCCGAAAGAAAAGCATGCCAGTAAAGTACATAGGGGCGGAGAGGTCTAGGAAACTATGGAGATATTTTATTTATGCATTATTTGCCGTGTGACGAGTGACTTGTTTACTTCTCAAGATACACAAGGGAAGTGGCCAGAGTTTCAAATATAGCTAACTGTAATATCGAGGTTTCAATGAACGCGCTATTTTTTGAAATACCGATTCTACGTTTCTGGTTTATAATTCAAAGGACAACAAATTTTGTATTGAAAAATAAATCCAAGAATGACCATTTAAGATATGTCCGTCACGCGTAAAACAATCTGTTGGAAAAAGTTATTTTAAAGGCTTATCCAAGGCATTTGAAGAAGGTAATTTTAGAGATTTTTTTTTTACAAAATTTATTTGTAGCCAAGAATCTCCTTTATTACGTAGCATCGTCAACAAAAGCAAATCTACTAGCAATATTACTACTTCAAAGCATTTACAAGTATTAGTATTTGGAAAATCAATTTCTATATGTTTACCACAATGTAAGAATGATGAAAAAAGAATCTTTATTGATATAATTTCAGCTAATACAATGTACACGGCAAAAGTAGTGAATTTTTCAGTTGCACTCACAAAAGTATCTTCTTGTTCCCAGAGAAATTAAGACTTATACAGGATTCCACTACACACAAACATAATACATTGTTAATTGAAGAAGAAGAGTCTTCTCTCAAGAAGGTTCTGTTTGGAAGTAACAAAAATTCTGAATGAGTCCTCTGGAAACAAACAGATTTTTTTTGTGAGTGTGTAAACTATAGAATACTATTTTCACTTTAGTTCCATGATTTTGATACCAAAAATTTACATAAACATTTATTCTATGAAAACTCATGGAACCATAGTGAACATATACTTTTATCACATGAAACATTCGCTGCAGTTCCATTCAATCATTCATCCACCTTCGAATGGTGATTTTTCTGTTTAATACAGCGGTTTTTCACTGTAAGCTTTTAAGAAAGTAAACATTCAACATCAATCACAACATTTTACGAACGTTTGGATATAAAAACTTTAATGCCAACGAAAATAATTTTAAAAGATTTTTTTTTTTATTTCTTAATAGAATTATTCTAAAATTATGAGATAAATATCTCTTCGCATTTGATTCCCCCCCCCTCTTCAAATTGCTTTCAGCATTATTACAAAAAAAAAGTGAAGGAAAGAATGCAAACAAACTAATTTGAGCGAATTTTCAATTAATTTACATAAGAACGAGAGGCAATGCGTCATGCTAAATTGGAGAAGAAGAATATGTATTAAAAGCACACGTGACGGGTCGAGAATAGCGAGGAGCCGAGGAAAAATTTGTGGAACGCCTCCGGTCTTTATCGAAGGTCCATTCCCCTCGGGACAGAACGGACGCTCCGGGTCATCCGCCGCGCCGCCTCGGGTATATCCCGTCACGTTACATAAAATATAGATTTCTCTAATGCATCGATATGCATAGAGTTAGCGTCCAGTTTACCCGGGAGACAAGCTTGTCCCTTTAAATCGAAGGGATGGTATAAGACAAGCGAGAATTTCTTGTTCTGAATGAAATCTGTCAACTTTGAGTCGGATACTTTTCGTATTTTATTTCGCTATTTCCTCATGGAATAGATTAATATTATTCAAAATGATACGTAAAAAAGGTTCGAAGAATCTGAAAACTGCGGCACGTGTAATATTTTATTCGCCACACTTGATGGCACACGTGATGGCTCATATTTATCGACATGAGTCCAAGTATGTGTTCCGAAACAGTTATCGATCGTAGCCAATGATGTTCCAATCGCATTTTCAATGTTGCTTTAAACGGAAACGTGATTGATTTCATTTTATTAATTTGAATGAATAGCACATGCTCTAGATACGTTTCAAAATATAATCTTTTTCAAAAACAAGAATGATCATTTTACTTTTCTAAAAAAAATCTCATAAATAATAAATCTCTAAGTACAGAATGTTGTACAGAGTGAGAAATATTGTAGAAATACGGATGTCCAGGGTAAGAGAAAAAATGTCATGAGAGTGGAATTCTTGTGTAAGGGCCGTAAATGATTTGTGAATATGCAAGTATTGGGGGAACGTATCCTCCGGGACATAGCAAGGGTAAAAACCTCGGTCTCTTGAGTGTCTGAAGCATGGAAAATATTTGAGTGGACAGCCGCAAATTTATCGCTTGAGCCTACCCTTAATTTTTTACTGCTTGTATTCACTTTATATCATTTGAAAGTACGTCGATGTACACATGTCGATGGCGTTGAAATTATACAAATATTTGTCGAAATATTTCACGTAGAATTAAATTTCTCATGTGCAGGGTGGGAAGAATTGATATTTTCTTTTTGAATGCCATTAAGTTTTCTTATTTGCACGTTACGAAAATGTTGGCGATAGATTCGACATGCGGCCTTTTAGGAAAAACATCCATACTATTTCAGTATTGTCCATTTATACCGTCACTCTTTCTTGCATTTAGCTGACCTAACTTTGTCACCCACACAGTATAAGCCCATTCGCCCATATAATACGGTACAAAACTTCGCTTGACGGGTTAGCAATACTAAACTATATCGTACTGACGTCGATTAATCCCGTATTTCGCATACCCTTGGGAATCATTAGTCCTATGGATGCACACGCGTTCGCCCTTAACTTTGCCGGAGACGCTGGCCGTGCGGCGAGGCGTCTCGGAGGTATACGCCCAAGCGGCCACGGGATTAAAGGTGTATTACCACTCGCGACCGAGGCCGCCTCTAATTAGATCACGAAAGAGATGGGCGAGAAAGGGGTCCACGTCCGGCGAGCTCGCACGACCCGTTGAGCCTTAATACAAGTATGAGAGTTTTCGGTAGAGGGCCCCAGAGTGGACGAGTCTTTAATTATTGTTGTAAAGGGTGTAGGAGTTCTCAACGAGATTAAACATCAATCCTCAATATCAAACAATCGTTAAATACTGAACAATGCGTCACTGAAACTTCGGTATACACTATTTTCCTGAAATATTGACACTCACTCGAATCAATTCTTTTTCTCCATAACTATAATATCTTAATTATATTTGAGTAAAAATATCACCGTAAAACAAAACAGACGTTCGTGGAGAGTTTATCAAAACTTTTTTTGTCTGAGGGTGAAGCACAAATATATTTTACATTTCTGATTCAAATTACAAATTCAAACTTCTCGAGTGTACGTATCCCAATTGTATGACTTTCATCAAAAGATTTCTAACGACAAATCAAAATTGAGTGAGTGTACTTACTAGCTTCCGTTATTCAAGCTTTTGACGCATAGCAAGTTTCTAATTGAAAAAACTATTCCAAAATTATTCAAAAACAATTCCAATATTTTTTATAGTATATAGCGCTCCACGGCTCTTGAAATTTTTTTTTTAAATACATGTTTTTTACCCACGATGTTGTTTAGAAATCTAATCCATCTCTATCTTCAGAGTACATTCGAAAACATCCTACACTGAGAGAAAAAAATAGTAATGGTTACTAGATTTTTACTAGGTTTTCTAGTAGAATACGGGGACAACTAAGTTATATTAGTAACCTTTACTAAGCAAAAACTAGTAATCATTACTAGAAAAATTAGCATTCATTATTAAATTTAATAGGGTATTTTACTAGGGTATATTGTAAAATTTACTATATTTCTAGTAACATTTATTATATTTCTAGTAAAATTTACGATATTTGAGGTAACTGTACCCAATGTTCCACCTCTTAAGGTTTGTTTGCAAATTTGACTATGATAATATTAGAATTCCGGAATTCTGAGAACGCCATCTTCAAGGGTAATTTAAGGCTTATCAGAAACCTTTACTATAATAATAATTTGTCCATTTTAACCTATTCAAAATCTAAATTGAACAAAACCACTCAAAGAGGCCACATTAGGCACAGTCACCCTATAGTGTATGGAGAAGTAAATAAATTGAAGATGGGTAATTAAAGCTGGAATTTATTTATTATTAATCATCCACTTTTATACACTAGCTTTTGTTACGGTCGATTTATTACATAATATATTAAGTAGATACTTGAGACACTAGATACTACAAATGATATAGTCATTTTTATCCCTTAATGTATATACAGAATAATTTTTATAGCTTTCTAATTCATTAAAATGAATCAAACTAGAGCGACTGATTTTTTTCACTTGTGACAGCTGCAGATGCTCATCAACGCCAATAGTTTCATAATGTTGTACAACTGCAGCAAAATTTTTAAGATTGAGATGATCATGAAATTGTCTGCGTCGATAAAGTTCTGTGATTTTCCCATATATTGTTTCCCATATATCTTAATGTGGATTTCATAAACGACTGGACGATAAGTAGTAATATAAAAGAACTTACTTTGAAAATTATCTATATAATGACTTAAATTCCATCTACGTAAATACTCTTGCACACTAGAATCCATGTTTACACTTCTGTTGTTCCAAGAGCACTGACAGATACCGAAGAAATTGAATGTAACCAAACCGTGTATGTATACCCATCTGACCGTAGGTACATGAACTATACAGTGAAATTCCTTGAATACCCCCATTTCAGTAAATAATATGAAACGGATTTTAACGTCAACGAAAAGTTCAAGTTAAGTCAAATAATTTCGTTTGCTCTACAAACGCTAATACCATTTTGGAGGGAAAAATATATTCATCCGTAAAAATGTTACATGAAAAATTAGTGAAAATTCATATACAACTTAGTAAAATTTACTAGAAATATAGTAAAAAGCTCAAAAATATAGTAAATTTTACTAGAATTTACCTAGTAAATGATATTAGTAAATTTTACTATCAGGAATTTTAAAATTTACTAGAAATATAGTACTCAGTCTCAGAAAATCTAGTAAAGGCTACTAGGTTTTCCTCTACCAAGTCGACTTAGTAAATTTTCCTAACCATATTTTTCTCAGTGTAAACTCGTATAAGAATCGACAAACAGCTACGATCCTTTTTCGAGGAAAAAAAGCTTAATTGGACGGAGTCGTACATTTTTTCATAATTTTTTTCATTTATCATGTATTGACGTTATTTTTTAATCATTTTCAATTACTTCTTCACTTGATTCGCACGAAACGCCCAAATAACGGATACCATAGTATACTCTAATGAGTGTAAATATACTTACACTGTTCACCGATAATTTAAGTCTCGCCAGACTCGACCATCATCTACTTACAAACCAGCTTTCATTACTTTATTTTTTCTTTTTCTTTTAGAAGCTTATCACAAAATAAAAATGAATATGAAGAAGCACACAAAAGAATACAATATTAAGGTAAAATCTTACAATCTATTCTCAATGATGCTGAATATTCATGTTTTCCAACAGAGTAGGATATCAATCTCAATGAAACTTTGTGAGATAGTTCTTGGGTACCCTAATAGCTTACATCTCAAGCCTTACAGTCTAACGTTTATATTTCCGATAGATATTCTATAAATCATTCTTGACTTGCATCATGAACTGTAAATTTGTATTCATACATTTCAAGAAGTCATAGATACAGGTATACTGTTCATGCCTAAAATCGGAGAGGTTGATGGAATATCCCCGGGAAAATGAGATGTTACGTTTACTGGCTGTAGATATACGCTACTACGTTCCCATGAACCACCTCATAAATTTTCGTCATAATTGGTGACCCAAAGATTGTGCACTCTTCTATCGAGAGTCAAGAGTTGCATATCTAACTCGGAGACTTTGTCAACTTCGGGTGACCAATCATAATGAAACTATACAAAATAGTATGTCTATATCTATACAGAAATCCATAACTATAGATATATTGTTCGTTCATAAAATCAACAATTATTCGCGAATATCTCCGGAAAAACGAGATGTTAGACTGAACGGCTTTACGCATGGCTTACTGGGGTAGTAAAAAATAATCTTGCAAAGTTTCACCGTGATTGCTCACCCGAAGTTGACAACTTGTCCTATAGTAAGTTACATAGAAGTTATACACAGACAAAATGATCACTGATTTCTTGTTGAATTTCGCCAACTGATGTCTATCCGGCGAATCCTTATTGTTTCATATCTATTGACTAAGTACTAAGAACATGTAGTGCATTGACTAGATATGCAAGGGACATTTATGTCCAGAGCTGACGTTGAAAAAGTCGGACAATGGTTTCGTGGGCATAACTCTGAAAATGGAGGTAGAGGCACTCTAAATAATAGGTAGCGTTAAACTAACTTTGAAAGAGGAGAGTCAAAGGTTGGCTCTGGCGCAGAGCAAGAAGAATCCTGGCAAAAAGGGAGCGATCGAACGTCGAGAGGATCAATCCCAGGACCTTTCACAGCGAAATCAAGGTAGAACGTATTACCGTCTCTCCGTGGGCATGTGCTCTTCGGAGTGCAAAAAGAAGCCGACGGAATGGAGCAGGAGGAGCCGAGTATAGCAGCAGCAGCAGCAGCAGCAGCAGCCCACCATCACTTGAGCCACGCTGCATACAGAGGAGAAAAGTTGGGTTTGGAGAGAGGGCGGCTCTCTCGAGCAACGCTGTCGAAGATCGGGCAGGACGTGTTCGGCTGCGCGTGAGCCCCAGAGTAAAGGTAGCAAGAGGGAGTGAGAGAGGCAGGGAGAGAGAGAGAAAAAAGCAAGGCGAGCGGAAGCAGAGCCCGGAGAACGGAAAGAGCGAAAGGAGCGAAAGGAGTGAGCAGGCAAAAGAGAGGTAGAGCGATTCGAAAAAGGAGCGAGAGAGGAGGGCTGCCGCGGTGGCTGGGTGAAAAAAGGAGAGCGGGAGGCGGCGCCCGCAGGTCCCAGATCGTCGGGGCGTTCCTGGCCGAAGCGGCAAGAGCCCAATCGTCGTGCTCCAGGCTGCGCCCTCTCGCCGCGCGCAGCCCTTAGCGCGCAGGGGAAAAACTCACTGACCTCGATACTCCGCTCGCCTCCTCCACCTCCCCCGCCCCACGCTGCACCCACTGCACGCCTGCATAAGCACTCGAGGGGAGGCGCTCTCCTTCCCTCGCCTCTCTTTCTTCGCCCTGATGCTGCCGCCGCGCGCCGCCGCCGCTGCTGCTGCTGCTACTGCTGCTGCTGCTACCGCCGTTTTTCTTGTGCACCTCAAGCAAAGCTTGGGCTTCTTTTTTCCCGTGGCAGACGCTAGAATCGCAAATTTTACGGATAATGAAGCGAGCCTGATGGACGCTTTGATACCGGCCTGCTCATGCTCGCCTTTGTATCCCCCGCGCTCTTATTGTCCAACTTTTTCTCCTTCACCATTTTCCGATATATTACTTTTTGCTCGCGTGGATTATTTTGTATTGGACCTCGCGGGACACGGTGTACCAGTGATTTTTTTCTCAACTTTTTGTAGTCGCGACTTCATTTTTTAAAATTGACGCGAAAGTACATTTTCACCCTAGCAAAAGTTATGTAAACTGTATGAAAACTGTTGTTTCTGTTGAACGAGAGGCAATTTAATTGCTCATTTATGACTTTATAACTATATGTGACAATGTATGACGGTGTTATGAAGTAATTCATTAGGAGGAAAGGGATTCGTCATTTATGTTCAAATCACTCACGTTTTTACAAAAGGACTTTTGAAATATCATTTTGAATCTTTCACATAGAAGCGTATTTCTCAAAAACGTTTTCATCATACATTTGGGTGAAATCGAACAGGATCTCAAAACTATGAGTTAAATCAATAGATTATATTGATCGGATAACAAACTGAACAGGTAAAGCTACAGGCTATGTACACAGCTAGTGAAACCATTAAAATTTGACAATTTGAAAATTTTGCAATTTTGATGCTAAGAAATTCGTCTACGAACTATTTAAACATGAAATTGCATTGTGAATCACAAAGAGTAAGAAATTTTAACTGATCGTCAAATAAGTTAAAAATCTATGACACAGTTTTCACATACAACTCAGCTAATGAACAGACATGTTCCAAACAAGAATTGAAAAAGGCATAGAAAATGACGATCTTTGGCTATTTTTCATTTGATGTAGTACTAATGTGACGCCACATAGATTTTACTGCATCATACTGACTCGACATTTAATATAAAAAAGAATAAAAAAAATACGAGCTACTTATTTTTGTGCCAACTACTGAAATAAGCAATAAATAATCCGAAGTAGCTTAAATTGAAATATATATCCACCGATGAAATTCTCAAGACTACACTTTTAACCCGACTCAAAAGTTTCTTGTGAATATGGATAATGAAGTGTATTATGGTCATGTTTTATAAAACAAGACAATAATTTTCACTAATTGATGAAAGAGTATTCATCCATCAATTAGATCAAAAGGCTTCCATACTATCGATTTTTGATTGAAGAGTGCACAACATTTGTGTCACCAATCACTGCAACAAAAGTTTTTGAGAAACTCATAGATAAAATTGATGAGTACTCAAAAATATTTCTAGTGAATTAAAACGTTCCATTCCAAGAATGAGCAGGATTTTGACTTCAATGATATAGGATTCAACATAACATAATCCATTGTTTGAAATTTATCAAGAATGAAAAATCAAAATTGAGAAAGTGATTTTGATGAACTATCAGCTATTTCTTAGAAGAATCCGTCAATATTTTTCATTTGAAGTATCTCGTGCATATTCATAGGTGATTTTTATTCAGATCTGAAGTCATTGGGAAATGGTGGGAAAATTCATAAGAATGACGAATTGAATGTTGCTCAAAAAGCATACTTTCCGTCAAAAGCCATCTTTTTCCTCCGCATTCCTTGCGAGAAATGAACGCTTGCATTCCATTGAGGGAAATTCTCTAAACAACTTCTCTTATTTCTCAAGTTACTCGAGTTTAATTCGATTAAAATAATGTTATCAGAGAAACATTGTGTAACGTATAGATGTATAACACTGATCCTCTAAAGGTCTTTGCCAAGACTTCTCCACTGATTAATTCCAGAATAATGAGTAAGCACGTGGAACGAAACATGGGTAAAACGAAGTTGTATACCCAAACGTCCAAAACACGAAGAACGCGAGTCCGAGAAACAATGGCAAAATAATCCTACCCAGTACGGCCGCGCTCGTCGGGGATGGGGCGTTCGCGGGGAAGTGTAGAAAGATAGCCACGCTGCGGCCTGGAGAGAGAGAGAGGGCACAATATTCCGCGGAGTTCTCAAGTTAAATACATTAGGGGGCATTGTCGCGGGGAATATTGCGTGTCCTTTTATCTCGAAGCGCTGGCTGGCCCCCGCGCGCGCATTGCGCTCCGCGGTTTAGAACGAGGCGCAGCGAAATAAAGTAAACAGGGAGCCAAGAAAAAAGCGCCAAAGGAAGTGGCGAGAATGACTTTAGCCGAGAGACAAACGACGCGCCGCGAGAAACGAGGGACTTTCTATCTTTTGAGTCGCGGCGTTGGGGCAGGGGTGAAGGGTCACGCTTCTTGCCGAGCCATAAAGAGGATTCCCAGTCATTAAATCGTGCTGTCGAGCAGGGCTCGTGTCCACAGGACCGCGATCTCGGTTTTTCTCCCTCTCCCTCTTGTTTGAGCTCATTGCTGACACTGCGTGCGCGCACAGCTCGAATGAATTATGAAAGTGTGAACGCATCCCGGCAAGCTTCTGCGCTCCTCTCAACGGGGCTTGCTTTCCACCTGGGCCGAGGGCCGAGGTACACTGTAGAATCAAAGGTGACCGAGTCTGTTTTCATCCGGGTATTGTCTCATAAATTGGAGATCGAAACTGAGTTGGCACGGTTATTCGGGTATTGTCGAAACGATTAAGTTCTCACGACTTATTAAAATGTGATTGTCTACGTTTTTTCAACCGATCTTCACGCTCGCGGAATTCACCGTTAAACTAAAAACAAATCTTATTTGAGAGTTTCTTACGTCTCTGAGGATTACCGATCGAGTGCTTATACTATTTCAAGATTCATTAGAAAAATATTCAATACTTAATGAAGTGGGTATGTTGGCTACCGCGTCTACTTTATATTTCGAAAAAATTATATAGTCTACAACTCCCGTACAACCCTTGAATTCCGATCCAAAGGAAGCTGCATGTCGTACATGTTCTCAAGCATCCTTGATTCAGAACTGACACTTTGCAGGAGTGAACAATTACTTCGAGAAGAGAAGGAAATTTCACTGCAGCGATCGAAGCAAAAATCCGGGGCAGGACTACTTTTTGGGCTGACGGTTGAATCCGTGATTTCGAAGGATATAGAATAGCCGAGACCCCGTAGATCACGTGGTGGCGGCGCGGTGGGCGCAGAGCAATTGAGTTAGGAAGGAAGGAACCAGTTCGGCAAACACTTCTTTGCCGTAAGGATTTATGACTTAAAAAAGTCCAGGGAAGATCTTTCTCTCTCGCCCTCGCGCTTATCTGTAATGTACTGATCTTGCCCTCGTCGGCGGCCCGACGGGATCTCCTTTCTTTCATCCCCCTCGCCTGCTCTCCTCTCTTCTGCTCTATTTTTCTTTTTCCCGTTTTCTGTTTTGCTATGTTATCTTATAGCTTATTTGTGTTTTGTCCGTTCTGGATCTTCTCCGATTACCTGTTATTCAAATTTGCGTATACTTTCAGCAACAAATCACGAATATCTGAAGAAAGAAAATTAGAAATGAATATATGATTAATCTTACTCCATAAAATATTTAATGATGCTTAAATTATCAGGAAAATTTTTAATTCCTACTTCTTACGTTATTTATATTATAAGCATGCATTCTTATGAACAGGATTGCACGCGATTTCAAGTCAAAATGACCGAGAGAGCTGTCGTCAAGCTAAAATACACATTTTGGATACGTTGGGCAACGCAGATTTGCTTGGACGAAAGAGTGTGGAGCTTAAAATTTGATTCTGTGCTATTACACCGTAGACACTTGAGAAACATCAACTAATTGATTCAAATATTCACTGCGTTCTGAACATCTTTTAAAATTTTAATATTTAAATGATTCGTTTTGGAGCTCATAAATAGTATAATTTTAGAGGCTTATAAATCTATTTAAATCTAGAATAATATTAAATCATTTTTCACTTCACAATTCTCAAACATTAATATCAATATTCTGCAGCGTGTTCATAGTCTGAGTAATCATATTGAAACATACAATAAAAAATCAACATCCAACGGGCTTATCAACGCCCAAAAGCCTTAATCTCTGGCTCTGTTATCTTCTCAGTGCTACTGTAAAAGTGTCAGCTCTATCTCATTTTCTTACTCAGCCTCTCGTAACGTTCATCTCGGCTTCTATCGCTGCCCTATCTATCTCTCGTGTAGGTCTGCCGAGCGAAGCGACTTTGGACCCCCCTTATGCGATTGCAAGAGATTCAGTAACGTCTCCCTCAGTTTTTCGCGTACGGTCCGGTATCATCCACGGTTCATTCATCCGGGACTGCACGCTGAAACATCCATGATTTATATGACAGGAAGAAGACGAATAAGGCAACGAGCCCCTTGGAATCGCGTGGCCGACGCTCAAGGACTTACAGATTTCCTGCATCTTGATCTTTCTTTCTACTTTATGTATCTCAAAACGATTAAGAGACACTCATTGCGATTGGAATGAGTTTCATGACTTTTTCAGTAGAATTGCAGTGATTCCGTGTTTGTCTTCAGTGTTATAATTCTATTCTATTTTTCATACGATCTTTAACTTTATTATGTACATAAAATAACACGATGAAGTCTAGAGATATAATTAAAGATCATTCATATACTCAAAAGTAAAATAAGAAAAACATTAGTTATATATCAATTATTAAACATTCATGATAAAAATTAAGTTTTAATATCGCATAATCAATGAACTATTTTAGATTACGTCCACCTAGACAAAACTAACCAATTAAAATTCAAAATTGTTGAATGTAAGATGAGACTAAGAATAAAGACGAATTGAACGACATTAGAAAGTAGATAAATATTTACAATTTTATCTGGCTACTTTTGATCCAGGAGTGTTCCAGTTGTTTTGTTACTAGACTCAAAAAGTGCAACGCACCTTTAATCCGAAGATATATATGTATCTTTAATATTTAGTTGCAACAAATATTCAGTTGTCTTTAAGACGTTAATTGCTCGCTACTCGAACGCGTTCTCAATCTTACACTCCTGCTCAGTCAACCTCAAGCGGAAAGAAACTGAGAACGCGTGGAATTAGGAACAGAGCCGGATCGGGTGTGCGAAAGATACACACGCATCAGTCGCAAAAGTGAGTAGCAAAGTTGCGGGTGGTGTGCGAACGGTCGGCGGCGTGTCGAGCGCGCGACGAGCATCTTAAAGGAGCGAGAAAGCCAATCTCTTAGGCAAATATTCACGTGCGGATGCGCTCATAGCATGTGGGCCGTTACGGCCCGGCCGAGGGGAAAGGAAGGCCGAGCGAATGGCATAGGGGTCCCTAATTGAGGAGCCTTGCCTAGCGCGCGTACCCCCTCGATTCGGACTCACGTCTTGTTTCCGATAGCACGCATGGCGACGTGTTCCGCTGCTGACTGCACACGTGAACGGGCCGATCTGTTCGATCTGGTAGATTGCGCGGGTGCCACTCTTTCCATTGATCAATATCTTCAAATAGAAAGCTGGAAAGAAACTTGTATGGGTCGAGCACCATTCGTGATTCGATTTGTCTACAAAGTTCCATCAATATTTTTCGTTTCAAAAGCTTTATGTTCGATATAATAATCAGAAAACTACTAACATAAGTGCGAAAATTTATAATGAATGATCTGAAGCTTGAAGTTAAGCTTATTTGGAAATCAGTTGATAGATCTTCAAACTACAGAAGGATGTAAATGTATTAATTCTGACGGTCTTCGAGGTATAAAATCTGCAATGAGTACTCGTTCAAAATGTATCCAAATGAAACCTTCCGTGTGTGGTCCTGACAATGAATTATGCTTACGTAAGGAGACGTTTTTGGCATTTTACAGAAGTACGAGCTCATTTGATCTGACCATAAAGTTTCTTCGAAAGAACGATAGAAATAGAGAGAGAGAGAGAGAGAGAGAGAGAGAGAGAGAGAGAGAGAGAGAGAGAGAGAGAGAGAGAGAGAGAGAGAGAGAGAGATAGTCCAAGGACGCAGCGTGACTCCTTAAACTTGACCTCTAAGTAGTAACGTCCTCCCGGCTCTGGTGAAGTAAGTTTGGGCTGCCAAAGTTTTCGTAGACTTTCATATAATGCCACACGAAATTTTATTACGCTTCGCATTATATATCTACTTGCTTTTTCAACTTTCTTCGCTGCAGTATATTACGAATTTTATCAAGCTCGCTAGAGACAAGCAGCGACCGGCTATTAGCATATCTTCAAGAATTTAACTGACTTACAGTAGGTCATTAAAGAGTCGCAAACTGTTGATTCCACGATGGATCCGCGAAAGTTCCGTTCGGCTAATCGCTTGAATATATTCCAAGCACTTATGCAAATTCATCTATTCCTAGTCCTATGCATTGGTCGAGTGGAATCATTTTTATTGCTCGTTTCAATTGTTCATAACGCATAGCATTGCATTTTAAATCGAACTGAAGTATAAAAAAGAGACTCCCAAAGACGAAGTTCTGCGACATAGGAAATTGTCGTGAATTGATGAGAATTTAAAAAAAAATGTAGGATAGATCAAATGCAATATTCAAATTAATTCCACTTGCTCAACTTGTGGACACCCAATCTGTCTTGGATGTGCCACCCCACTCTACGACGTAATTCATCAATTTTTCTCGGAGACAATCGCGTCCGCCCATTGGTCTCGTCTCGGGACATTTCCTTGGCGACCGAAGTGCGCCTCATGATCAATGAGAAAGCGGCGGCGTGACGCAGGTGGTGCTTTGGACATGGAATATTGTGCACACACCTAATCACCCACCCTGTCACTCTGACCACAGCCGGTGGGGTGGCGACCCCCCCGAGGACCCATAAATCGAAAGTTCGAAGCCGCGCTGCGCGTATGCTAAAGAGAGAGCGAGAGAGAGAGAGAGAGAGAGAGAGAGAGAGACTCCTTACTCTGGGAGACTGGCCTAAGATCTTCGATAAGGATAAAGGCGAGCGAATCCGAAACTTCTGGCTTCGGAACTCGCTCTCACGCTAACTTACTTTCCAGCTACGAATTTTGGGATTAGATCGTGCGGCTCAGTCGATGAGATAAATGTCGCCCTGTAGCGCTGCGTGGACCACGCGGCTGTCGAGATAAAAGACGCGAGTGCAAACTCGGCTGTTTTGCATAACGCTCGTATTGGAACTCTTGCAGTAGATAAAGCGTTTGTAGATGAGATCCAGTGTTGCCTCGGGCTATTCAAATTAGACGTAGTCTCAAAATATGTGTTTTCAAAAGCAATCTACTCGGAATGCTTTTCAACCATATATATATATTTTTCTCTTGTAAATGGAATGTCTGACTATTCCTTGGATTGAAAAATACTCCATTCACGCGAATGAAAATTAATCGTTTCAATGCTTTTCTTAATGAAATTAAGCTAATTGCAAATGAGCTTTCGCATACCACCACCTCATCGTCTCGCGTTGTACAAGTAAAAAGCAGCATTCGTCACAGCCCAGCAAGAGTCTCATTTCATCCTATAATCATGGAGGGTGAGATTGAACTTTCTGGAGAATGTAATTTAACGAGCTACCCGTGCTCGCCTCATTTAAAGTCACGGGAAAAATGATTGATTGTTTCCCTACCACATGTTCAAATGAGATCTAACTAATTCTAGATAATAATGTTCATCAATATATTTTGACCATCTAAAATGATGAGTTGAAGGTAATTTCATGATTCTCTGGCAACCATCAACATTTAAGGAAAAACGCTAACTAGCTGGATTCTTTTCCCAGATTATACCATCGTAAACAGCGAAAGAAACTTTTTCCTTTCTGAATAATATCATCCCTATCGGGATTCGGTTATAAATTCACTGACTGCGTATTACTAAATACCGTAATACATGTTTGAATAACGATTATATCGTGACCCGTCGCCAGATCCAATCCAGGCGTTCGGATTTCTCAAAGTTTGCCATCTCCAGAACTCCCCAGAGCGCCTCGTGCAGCGCAGCAACTCGATGCAAAAAAAATGCAGGAAAGCCAAACAATTAGGGACGGCTCGGTGTGCGACATGCGCGCGCGCGCGGGGCGACGGAAGTTGTTACTGCCGTGTAGGCGAGCGATTTAACGATGGGTGAATAATTACCGAGGGTTTACGGTCTAAACCTGGAGCTTTCGAGAGGCGACGCGGCGTCTCCCTCGCGCGGGCGCGCACTATACTCGCACTCATATTTATGAGCCGACAATGACGGAGGTCCGTGGAATTATTCGAGCGACGAGCGCGGTTGGATCGGCTCGAACTGGCGGAGTGGCGAGGCTTCCGGAGCCGATCCAGCGCTGGAATCTTCTCCGAGCGTCGAGCCACCTCTGGCCGGGGAAAAATTCGCGGCACCCGCTTGCGGGACGTCGTCGGGTGGGTGGGCAAGGGATGCCGACAGGACAAAACTATCTCGTCGACGGGGAGCTCCAAGCGTTTGATGGCTGCTAGTGGAAAGACGCGTGTCACGAAGCAATAACAGCCATCGGAGAGAGCGACGAGCGATCGTTAATGCCTTGAAAGGCCACTTCACAGCCTCGTTGCGTGTGCTAATACAATGCGCGTAGCTACGTGTATAGGGTTAACGTGTATCTAAAAATTTGCGAGGCTGCGTTGTTCGATCGTTACGCAGCGATGGACGAGTGAATAGGGCGATGGATAACGGGCAAGGTACGCATATAGTTTATAGCAGCTCCTACCAAGAGGATTTTTTACGAGATCATTGAATATTTCATTTGGTGTAATTATACAGAAGTAGTGTTTTCATCTCAAATTTCATACATACACGTGAGCTTTCCGTGAGCAGGTTCTACCTGATTCATAGAAAACATCGGATCTATGCTATATTCCCTTCACCATCGATCGAATTCTTTCCATTCCAAATTTTAATTTTGTAATTATGGCATGATTTTCCTAGTATTGACAACTGTGAAACGTAGGTATCTGCCTAATAATAATATATTATATCTTCAGGGTACTACGCGTCCATGGATATAAAATTCACCACCTAACAGTAATATCATCACCAGTATACTCTGGGGGGATATACCCGAAATTCGATTGCACCAATTTTACCCGGGCCTTTGACCCTTTCCTCATCAACTTTCCGCGAGATGTCCTATACATTATAATTTCTCTTTTGATCATCTTAACTTTTAACGTTGTGTCTTTTGACATGCACGAAAGTGTACTTACAGAACTTCATAGCCAGGCTCCTGATGTTTCAATAAATTATGAGCATTTTGTAATAAGCTAAATACTGTGGTCTCCAAAAATTCAATTCCCAGTTACGCCTGGAATAAGTAGACCCAAAGTAGTACCTTTGAATTTTTACTAACATTTAAGAGCATAGAAAGTAAACATAAAAAGTAATCGTATATACATTAAAATTGGACTCGCTCCTACTCGAATGTATCACTTGTGACAAAAGTATTGATATTTGTTCATTTCGAACACTAATCATTCATATTAAGGGGGGATATACAGTTCGAATGAAAAAAAAATTCGTTTTTTTTTTTTCATAAAAAGTTAGTAAATTTCCCGTAGAATTTGCTCCTGAAACCCTTTCTTCGAAATTCGAACTCCAAGTGTTTTTTTCAAGGGATTTGCTGATTGAAGTGTAAGTACGATTTAACGGTAATTTAAAACTTTCAACGCGTTTTTCTCCAAACTGCATTTTTGGAGTTTATGCCGGTGATAACTCGAAAACTAATTATCCGATTGAGCTGAAACTTATAGGGTTTCTTTATTATAGTATTACCTATCAGATGAATTAAAAATTATTGTAATATTTTATTTATAAATATGGAAAATTGTGAGAAAATGGCGGGAAAAAAATTGAAAAAAATTGAGTTTTTCGAAAAAGATACGCCAAAAGCGCAAATTTTTTTTTTTATCTTTTTTTGATAATTCATCTACTAACTGTGAATGTAATTAATGTAAATTTTTTTGATTTTTTGATTTCCGATCAAAATTGCGACCAGGAGAGCCGGCACAAGCAAAATAGAGGTAATTTTTCAACGCTATCTAACGGCCGCCATTTTGTGAGAAAAAATTTAGAAAAAATATTTTTGTATACTACATGGATCAACTTATAACTGTCAAAAATTTTCGATAGATTTGATTAAAAACTACCCTTGAAAAACGATTTTCAAAAATGAGTTTTTTTTCTCGTTCGACCTGTATATCCCCCCTTAAAGATCAGTGATGAGAAAACCATCTGCCGAGGTGAAGCGGGACAAGACCTTTCGGTGGAAATGGAATACCGAAAATTGCTGAAAAATTTGAGAGCAAGTCCGGGTCTGCAGGGGGATGGCGTCGTGGGAAGAGGGAAGGGGTGGCTGAGGCAGAAAGGAGGCATATGGCGAATAATACGGCGTTTACGGCTCCCCCGGTGCGGTCGCCTGCCGCAGAAGATGGTTTGAGGCCGGCGGCCGTGGTAAGGAGCGCGCGCCGCTGACCATCGCGCAATATGCCAAAGTTTCGAGGCGAGCGAGCTCGCCCGCGGCTACTCTCTGCTGCGCTGTTCTCTCCAGCGCGGCCGTCGTAGGCCCGCCGCCCGCGCTCCGCTGGATCCGCCGCGCGCATTGGTTTGCCAATTTAATTACTACGTAGTGCCTAGATTGTGTCGCTCCAGCCGGCCCGGAAATAAACTCGCCATTGTCGCGCGCCCGCGCGTGCGACTGCTTTTGGCCAGGACGGAAATGAGCGAGGGCATTTTTGAATGCGATCGTATATATCTCGGGCCTGGGGGCTTTATTGGAATTTCGAATGAACCTCGGTCAAGTGTATCGACAAGTTTTTACTGCGTCCATTGAGATCGGAAGATATACAGCGGTGGTGCAGTGGTGGAGGCTGGGTACGGGCAGACTCGTAGTGAAATTCAATTACTAATACACTGCATACGACAGACAACACTAGGAAATAGTCCTCCACTATTATCTTCTCGTCTTAATTATTTTCTACTATATTGAAATTAGTTTATGACAAGTACATTAAATAAGTTTGTTCTACAGCCAAGTTTATAACTTTTGGGAAATTTTTTCGCGTCTAGATAACTAGTATCCTCTTTTTCGACAAGCGTTTTCTAAAAAAAGTGAAAAAACACCTGAACGCATCAGATCTAAGGAATATATCCGCTAGTTATCAGAATACAGCGTTCGGCATCAAGACAGGCGGGCGCGCGTGTGGCTAAGGGGGCATTTTAATGCGCGCCCCCGCGGAATATCCAAGTCCCGTCTTATGGGATAGAAGGAGAGCGGAAAAGCGTTGGCGCGCGTTCTCTTCTACGTATCGGGAAAGGACGTTGGCGCGGAGTTGCGGGACGGGAGAGGGAGCACTGCCGAACGAGGGCTAAGGCTAAAATGAAAGTTGGAAGCGGGACTTGCCGCAGCAAATCCGGCTTGATTAAAACACTGTAGGAGAAATCCCGTGTACCCCTTTAGCCTCTTATATACATATATACATCACCCGAGCCTGCCTTCGTTTTCCCATCTCCCTCTCTCTCTCTCTCTCTCTCTCTCGCGTCAAAAAATGTGATCTCAAATTGATCTGTATCTGAGAGAGAGAGAGAGAGAGAGAGAGAGAGAGAGAGAGAAAGTATTGAAATTTTGAAAATATTGTTCAATTCATAGAGTGTTTGTGTGCACTTATTTGGTTTTCAAGAATGCATTTCAATTAACTCTAGAAGTTTTGACAACACAACTATAGTAACCTTAAAACAGGGCGTACACTCGAAATTGAGATAATACTTTCCGCAGCTGTTATTGGAGCACTTTTGTAAAGAGGTTGTCGAGAAGAACTACACAAGAACGGTGTCTGAATTTAGGTCTTCAGGCTTATAGTTATTTTCTACATCATCTTGGTCACTTTTTTCTTCATTATTTCCAGTGTCCACACTATAAAATTCATCTTCACTTCCAGCTTACCACCTTCTGTAATCAATGCACGTACAATTATCATCATAGAGGTCTTCTCTCTCAACAGAATCACTATGGAGATGTAGGGAGACTCATCTGAAATGAATAGATATATCGAAAAGTATAATATATTTAGAGATTGTTTACATGTAATTAATGAGACAAGTTTTACGACATTTAAGTTGTTACAAAAAAAAGGTTTATTTTTCTTTCAAATACGTGCAACAAAGTGTCATTCAATACACTTAAATGGTAGTTTGACATGTCAAATTTTTAAAATGTTCAAAAATAACAGAGTGTTATTATTGTTGAGAACACCCTCTATTGTTCCGAAATTAGGTAAAAAGATTATCTTTGAAAGCCAGCCCTGTGGAATCTGGAGCATGGAAAATTATAAGCTCTACCACATAATTTGCAAATTCTCGCCAGAATGATTTTGCTGGCCTTATCAGGTGTTCCACTGGATTGGCCCTCAAAGATCGTCTTTTCAACTAATTTTTAACATAGAGTATATTTACGTTTCACACATACTGTTGCTCGATTTAGAATATAACATTCTAGTAGTAAAATAAATAGTCTCACCAATGTGATTAATCAACTGAGAATGCTGATCAGAAATTTCTTCCAACCCTTGACAGGAATGTTACTGCTTACGTTATTAGGTATCCCAGTAGCAATTACGGATGATACTAAATTTCACTTCAATATATCAACAATTTGCTCTTCGCGTCAGAAGTCAATTATAAAAAAAATTGCAAACTGGTAAGATTATTTCCAAGTTAATGAAGAAACATTCTCTGAATTTTCAGAACAAATTCGAACTTCTAGAGACGAATTGATGAATCCTCCATCTTCCATAATATGAAAAACTGACAAAGTTTAATCTGCATTGCAACCTTTCAATATTCTCATTTTCTTCTGTTATAGAAATAATTCAAATTCATATATGCTGTCATGCAACTTCATCATTAGTAAAAAATATCACAAATAGTTAGTTAAGTATTAGTATATTAGTAATAAGTAGCATACTTAATTTTGTTACTCATTCGTTTTTATTTCTCTTCTGGCTTTCTCCTTCGGTAAGTTTATATACTAGAATTTGCCTCTCAGAATATGATTTGAATGTTCGATGTAACATTTTCTTAACCCTCAATCGATTTTTATCGAAGTTTATATTTAGTTTGAAATCTTTGAGTCAATTGTTAATTTACGTGTCCAAGATGTTGAAGATATTTAATATCAATTATGTCCACTAAAAACGACTACAATAGTCATACAACAGTAGGCATCGAAAACACCTAATGGCGCGCATTATAAAAAATTAATCAAAACAACATTGAGAAATTTAACATGCAAACTGCGAGTACGACTTGATGTGACAGCGAGAACGCTAACGTTACCATAACATGAGGCAAAAGTAAAAGATGGCCGCAAAGAGTCATCAAGAGATATGATTTTTGAATTACCTTGGCTGATAATTTAACGAACTTTCGCCCAGGGCTACAGCAAAATACTATTTTTTACACGAGGGTAAATAATAGTATAAGAAATAGTATTTTTCTCTATCCCCGGGAGAAAATACGTTAATTAATTGATCAACCAAGGTAAGTCAAAAATCGTCTGTTTATAATTGTAAACCGACCAATATTACTTTTGAGGCACGGCAGATTGTTCCTAAAAATATGCTCTAGAATGGAATAATTGAAGAGGAGACTGTAATTCGAAAGATTCCATGATGAGGCTGAGGCTCTCAAATGTCCAAGTTATATATAGCCAATAGAATTCCGACTCTCTTGCAAGTGAGCGCCGTGCTATACCTGCTTATACACGTGCAACTCAACTCTAGTGGCTACCATAAATTAGCCTGTCCTTTCATAAAGTAGTAAGGATTATTCAATTTCTTTGAGTAATTTGGATTTCTTATGTCATTTTCGGTCTAAAAGTCTTTTATCAATGTGAACCAGAAAGTTTTGAAAGTGAAAACCATCAAACAAAAGCTTAATTTATTCAATAATGGACATAAAAAATTCAATGCTCGCACGTTATAAAATTATGAAAAGAAGAAAGAGAAGGACTACTCAGATTAATTTCCGACTCATGAAGTGTACTACCCATTAAATTGCAAAACATCAGGAGCTTTCCCTTCCACTTATTTTAGCGGACACACAATGCTGCTGAGCCGCGAGCCGCATGAGCCCATGGCAGCCCTTCTCTCAAGCTGCAGAGCGTTAGGTATAATCTTAATGCAGTCTTATACGAAGCGGAACGGAGGCTATATTTCATTATAACCCCGCAGCCCTTCCGGACCCACCAATCCGGAGAAACCCTTTCCATTCGGCTATAAGCACGAGCTACTGTATATTGAGGGAATCGGGAGCCAAGCTGGCTTGGGGGGAAGAAATTATCTCGGGAGGACAGGCGGAGCGAAACGCTCGAGAAAAAACGTCTTCAGGGAGCTAAACTATAGGATGATCCTTGTGTTTCAACTCAGATCTGATAATTGAGGCTCAAAGCAACACTAGTATGTGAACTAAGATGGTTTCGATCTGAGACAATTTTATTAAAAGCTCGACAGGCGAAGTTTCAAATATAAGAATTACCAAACATTCAGAAAAAGGGTTCTGTGAAATAATAAAATGTACCCATGTAAATGTATCATGTTGAGGTTCAAACAAAACGAATAATGAAAATTTGGCCATGACAATTTCTTGTTCATTTTTTCCAATATCAAAGAAGGCAAGTGCAGCCTATATATATATATATATATATATATACAATTACGAAAAAACTTACCAGAATGCTCTTAGGTACCTCATCAATTATTTGAAGAACTAATGACGAACCAAATTGACGCCACTTGGTAGGATCGAATATCTTTGAATGCCTTATTAAACTGACATATAATATTCTTCATTACCTATTTATTTCATTACCTATTTATTTCTAGTTAAACGGTTTCACAACCTCTCCTCAATCGTTTGATTTATGTCAAATATATTTTTGTATCGTAATTGCAATGCAGTTAATCCTATAATTCAGATAGACTTCATATATTCTTCTATTATCAATACTTTCATTGTCTTTCAAAGAGACAAATATTAATAATTCAAACTATTGATCATATGTCTCAGTAAATTATAAATATTTCTATCATATTTCTATGATAATTTTTCACATCCAGTGATTTAGTGAAATATTATTATTCTTAAGACGTTAAAAAAATGCCTACCAAGTGGCGTCAATTTGGTTCGTCATTAGTTCTCCAAATAATTGATGAGGTACCTAAGAGCATTCTGGTAAGTTTTTTCGTAATTGGTTAGTTAAAGTTGACAACGTCTCCTATAGTATCTAAACTGTAATAAGAATACGTAATACTCCAACTATATGAGGAATTAATCAGAATGAATACTGATGAAATAATAAACTGACTCATGTGTCTATTATGGATTTCATTTTTTTTTAAGCAATATAAGAGATAAACTAGTTCTGCCACATGCTTGACGCAACATTTTTACTTTTTCTAAAAAAGGTTTTTTTGAGGATTTCAATCCTTTTTGCGGAGTATAATATATTATGAAAATAATAATCAATAGAATGTATATGCATTAGCGTCAGTGATAAAATTAAATAGATATTTTTCCAAAATGCAAATATTTATATGGATGAGCGATACACAAAATAAATATATGTAATCAGTAGAAAATAATTAATCTATAATCTGAATTTAAAACAAGACATCAAAATTTATCCCATGTTTTCTTCTAACTATTTTTACATAGGCAAATGGTGGAATGGCGCTTCTGGTATTTTTGTTTGAGGAAGCTGACTACTTTGACTACCTGGACATCATTAAGGTCCAGAGTCAGCTACTTGGAACACCGTCATCGGGTACCCTGGCTACCTGGACATCGTTCGGGTCCAGGGTCAGGTACTCCAACCAAAAATACCAGGAGCGCACGCTTGGAACACCGTAATCGGGTACCCTGGCACCTGGACATCGTTCGGGTCCAGGGTCAGCTACTTCAAGCGAAAATTCCAGGAGCGCACCCTTGGAACACCGTCATCGGGTACCCTGACTACCTGGACATCGTTCGGGTCCAGGGTCAGCTGCTTCAAGCGAAAATTCCAGGAGCGCACCCTTAGAACACCGTCATCGGGTACCCTGACTACCTGGATATCGTTCGGGTCCAGGGTCAGCTTTTCCAAGTCAAAATACGAGGAGCGCACCCTTGGAACACCGTCATCGGGTACCCTGGCTACCTGGACATCGTTCGGGTCCAAGGTCAGGTACTCCAAACAAAAATACCAGGAGCGCACCCTTGGAACACCGTCATCGGGTACCCTGGCTACCTGGACATCGTTCGGGTCCAGGGTCAGCTGCTTCAAGCGAAAATTCCAGGAGCGCACCGCGGAACACCGTCATCGGGTACCCTGACTACCTGGACATCGTTCGGGTCCAGGGTCAGGTACTCCAACCAAAAATACCAGGAGCGCACCCTTGGAACACCGTCATCGGGTATCCTGGCTACCTGAACATCGTTCGGGTCCAGGGTCAGCTGCTTCAAGCGAAAATTCCAGGAGCCCACGCTTGGAACACCGTCATCGGGTACCCTGATTACCTGGACATCGTTCGGGTCCAGGGTCAGCTTTTTCAAGTCAAAATACGAGGAGCGCACCCTTGGAACACCGTCATCGGGTACCCTGGCTACCTGGACATCGTTCGGGTCCAGGGTCAGGTACTCCAACCAAAAATACCAGGAGCGCACCCTTGGAACACCGTCATCGGGTACCCTGGCTACCTGGACATCGTTCGGGTCCAGGGTCAGCTTTTCCGAGTCAAAATACGAGGAGCGCACCCTTGGAACACCGTCATCGGGTACCCTGGCTACCTGGACATCGTTCGGGTCCAGGGTCAGGTACTCCAACCAAAAATACCAGGAGCGCACCCTTGGAACACCGTCATCGGGTACCCTGGCTACCTGGACATCGTTCGGGTCCAGGGTCAGCTGCTTCAAGCGAAAATTCCAGGAGCGCACCCTTGGAACACCGTCATCGGGTACCCTGACTACCTGGACATCGTTCGGGTGCAGGGTCAGCTTTTCCAAGTCAAAATACGAGGAGCGCACCCTTGGGACACCGTCATCGGGTACCCTGCCTACCTGGACATCGTTCGGGTCCAGGGTCAGGTACTCCAACCAAAATACCAGGAGCGCACCCTTGGAACACCGTCATCGGGTACCCTGGCTACCTGGACATCGTTCGGGTCCAGGGTCAGCTGCTTCAAGCGAAAATTCCAGGAGCGCACCCTTGGAACACCGTCATCGGGTACTCTGACTACCTGGACATCGTTCGGGTGCAGGGTCAGCTTTTCCAAGTCAAAATACGAGGAGCGCACCCTTGGGACACCGTCATCGGGTACCCTGCCTACCTGGACATCGTTCGGGTCCAGGGTCAGGTACTCCAACCAAAATACCAGGAGCGCACCCTTGGAACACCGTCATCGGGTACCCTGGCTACCTGGACATCGTTCGGGTCCAGGGTCAGCTGCTTCAAGCGAAAATTCCAGGAGCGCACCCTTGGAACACCGTCATCGGGTACCCTGACTACCTGGACATCGTTCGGGTGCAGGGTCAGCTTTTCCAAGTCAAAATACGAGGAGCGCACCCTTGGAACACCGTCATCGGGTACCCTGGCTACCTGAACATCGTTCGGGTCCAGGGTCAGCTTTTCCAAGCCAAAATACGAGGAGCGCACCCTCGGGACGCTGCCTTCTGCGACACTAGCTACTTGGATATTATCGGGTATTAGGATATATGCTTATTCAAATAAAACTTAAGTCGACACGCCGACATCGCGGCATCCTAAACTACCATTTGCCCGTGTAAAATCAATTATAAAAAAAAAACATGGAATGAACTTTGATATGTCTTGTCTTATCTTCTGTAAGTTTGAAAAAATCTGCATTACTTTTCGTTGAATCTATGGGACACGGTCAATAGTTTTGCCATATTCTTTCTAACTATAATACATTAACAATTTACTTTCAATCCCACGGTTTCAAATCTACGCGGGAAGCAAGAGCATGTAAACGTGTTACGTACTATGCGTGAACATAGCTGCTTTATCAGGCTACCGCGGCTTACTTCATGGTCCTAAGAAAAATTGATCTGAACAAAATCTCGTCGGGAGAAAAAACTAGTAGATCGCTTGACACGGCACTCCAAATTCATTATTGCGAACGAGTTTTTGAGTATTTCTTTTTGTCAATCGCTCAAATGGGATGCTAGATGATCATGAAATCATGTTTCGCATCCAAAAACAGTCGTTTTGGCTAAATTAATGCCAATGTAAAAATCGAGCGTGCGATCTCAAACATTATATAGTTGCGGTGTCTTCTGCTTGACGCATGGAACACTACCGCGTTCCGTGATATATGTATATCCATATGTGCCAGCCCCTAACGACTTTTCGCAAATTTGGCTATGCTGAAATTACAATTTTTATAATTTCATAAATAGGATGTTAAAAAGTTCTTCAACCTGCTATAACCATCATTTACCGATTTAAACCCTTTAAAAATGTCAATTAACCAAAGTCACTCAAACCGGGCATTGTAGAATTTGTGTAGTCAATGTGCCCA
Organism: Aphelinus atriplicis; assembly: GCA_020882685.1. NCBI lineage: Eukaryota > Metazoa > Arthropoda > Insecta > Hymenoptera > Aphelinidae > Aphelinus > Aphelinus atriplicis. Next base: position 63,787,391 of record CM037073.1, on the reverse strand, counting down.
CCTTATAGTAAGCTCAACTCTCTTAGGTGTCTCAGCATAGCTCACTTTCATCAATTTAGATATTTTTACTATCTGCGGTGTGAAATATTGACTTACGTTGATATTTTCATCTTTAACTAATGATTATCCATGAATTGTGGATATTTGGAGTATTTCTGAGTATTTCCATATTATTAGCACATTGGCTTCTCTTCTATTCTTGCATTCGCAAAAAAAACAGTCTTTCCAGTGAAATAAAAAAAAGAGCAAGGAAATATGATGTAGCCAAACGATTACACTTACTAGGTGGGGTACCCCCTACTCGCTTCACTTGCCAACCCCCCCCCCACACTTATGATTGAATATTTCGATGTACACGGAATATTTACATGGAAGAATAAAATCAAGGTGATGTTTCCCTTGCTCGCCTCGCTTGCTAACCTCCAACCTCGATGGTTACTATCGTTTTTTATGAATGGCAATCGAGTTGTTAATATGAGCACATAGAAACTCAAACTACTTTAAAATCCATCAATTTTGATGTCTGATTTTAATCCTCTAGCTACATTTAATCGAAGGATTTAGTGTTATACTTATGAGTACCTATTGCTTTGAATTTTTCAGACTCTTTCTGTTTTCTTAATTCAGATTAGCAAGGGTTTATCAAGTCTTGCTGGCATTATATCACCCAAGAACAAGTCATACTATTGAATTATAACTTGATTCAAATTCTCTAAAACAGAGACCAAAAACATTGTTAATTGACCTTAAAAATTAACATTGTTGTTTTCAGATTAGCTGTTATTAAAACTTTTTCTAGGTACTCAAAAATGCCATAGAGAGAGAAGCCCACAGGTGCAGGCATCAGTTCTCGCCGCCACAACCACCTGGCGAGGTCTCGGATTTTGTGGACGTCCATTCCAACGTGCCTCTGGATCAAGTTATCAAGGACATCCACATTGGAGGACCGAGATACATGGACCGAGTATAAGTGGTAATTATATTTTCCGTATAGTCTGGATGGGATGATCAGCGTATTTTGTAATAGGTTATTATAAAACATTCATATAATTGCATCTATCAGCAATTAGAAAGATAATATTGTGTCCAATCGATTATAATAATCAATTTGAATGGCATTAAACAATTGTATTATACAGTTGTTTAATTTTAAACGTGTATCATACACATGAAGATGAAAAAATAACAAAAGTATCGTTTGTTATATGATATGTTGTGTGTGTGTGTGTCAGTTTAAATGTGTTTTAAAACTATGTGTGTAATATTTGATTGTGTAAGATTGATATCTATTAATTTCAACGACTGTTCTACTACTACGCGTTTCGTCCTAGATCCACCTGATAGAACTGATCGGTAAGGGTTACTCAGGTGGATCTAACCTTATCCTTCATCGAACAAGACATAAAAGTCAATATCTAATACTTTAGAAGAAAAAAGAAAGGCGAAAATTCCGAAAAAAACATTATTTCTATAAATCTTATCATAAACTAAACTTTTCCTTAACTCTTATTGGATCAGAATTTGTTACTTCACTATAAAAATCAACACTATAATTTATAACTAATTTACAGCAAGAAAATCAAAGAAATTAAAAAAAAAAAACGTCATATAATAAACATGAAAAACTACTTTTATCCCTGTAAGCACGAAACGAATTTAAAAACGCCTGTGTAATATTCGGAATCCAATCGAGAACTGACTCGAGGGTGTAAAATGAAAATATGTTAGCGAACATGCATGCACTATGGAATTGGCTCATACCACAGGCGGGGAGAGTACGATATCTCTGACCCCTCGATTTGATACCGATTTTCGAATCAGAATTTTCTCAGGATTACGGGAAAAATGATGAAAAAAATCCTAGATCGATAGTTTTCGAGATATATCGATTTTAAAGTCAAAAGTAAGTTAACCCAAAAACACTGTTTGAGAACTATTTCCCAACTGAAATTTTCTCAGGATTATGGGAAAAATAATAAAAAACTTCCTAGACTTATGGTTTTTGAGATATATCGATTCTAAATCGAAGAATAAAAGAATACGAAATGACGATTTAAGACTCATTCCCGAAGTGAAATTTTCTCAAGATTACGAAAAGAATTGTAAAAAAATTCCAGAATGCCGAAATTCTGGCGGTATTTGATCATTTTTTTGGGGTTATTTGGGGTTATTGTTTTTAAGGTACAACCAAATCAGTCCTAAAATTTTGATCCAATTGGAGTTCTGGCAGTGTTTGATAATTTTTTGTGGTTATTTGGGTTATTTTTTTTAAGGCACAACCAAATCAGTCAAAAAATTGCGATCCAATTGGAGTTCTGGCAGTGTTTGATAATTTTTTGTGGTTATTTTGGTTATTTTTTTTAAGGCACAACCAAATCAGTCAAAAAATTGCGATCCAATTGGAGTTCTGGCAGTGTTTGATAATTTTTTGTGGTTATTTGGGTTATTTTTTAAGGCACAACCAAATCAGTCAAAAAATTGCGATCCAATTGGAGTTCTGGCAGTGTTTGATAATTTTTGTGGTATTTTGGTTATTTTTTTAAGGCACAACCAAATCAGTCAAAAAATTGCGTTGGAGTTCTGGCAGTGTTTGATATTTTTTTGGGTTATTTGGGTTATTTTTTTTAAGGCACAATCAAATCAGTCAAAAAATTGCGATCCAATTGGAGTTCTGGCAGTGTTTGATAATTTTTTGTGGTTATTTGGGTTATTTTTTTTAAGGCACAATCAAATCAGTGAAAAAATTGCGATCCAATTGGAGTTCTGGTAGTGTTTGATAATTTTTTGTGGTTATTTGGGTTACTTTTTATAAGGCACAACCAAATCAGTCAGCAGAAGGACGACAAAGCTTTTACATCAATACATGTCTCTACATTTTTACAGAAAAAATGTTTCGGAGAAGCTTTATCCACATGACCTTGGATCGCAAATCATGCAATTTCTGCTTGACATAAAGAAAGTATATCCAGGAGTATTCGATGGAGAATTGAAGGAGGGGTTGAATTTAAAGGAGATAGATCCAACAACTCCACAGTCAGAAAGAATTGAAGGAATCCTTCCTCCCCTCCAAAAACGACCTCGGGAAATGGCCATTGATGAGGAGATTGAAAATAGTCTGACTGATGATGAAGATTGCAGTGAAGAATATCTCCTAGATGAGGATCTATGAAACGATACATAGATATATGTATAGACGCATTAACGCACACACACACACACACACTCACACACACACGCGCGCGCGCGCACACACACACACACACACACACACACACACACACACACACGCGCGGGATACTACATTGACATTACCTCCACGCGGTGTATCCTGGGTAGCTCTAAAAATGTCTAAAAAATGAAAAAAAATCGAATTTACAATCGATATATCTCAAAAACTATAAGTCTAGGGATTTTTTTATTATTTTTCCCATAATCCTGAGAAAATTTCAATTGGGAAATAGTTCTCAAACAGTGTTTTTGGGTTAACTTACTTTTGACTTCAAAATCGATATATCTCGAAAACTATCGATCTAGGATTTTTTTCATCATTTTTCCCGTAATCCTGAGAAAATTCTGATTCGAAAATCGGTATCAAATCGAGGGGTCAGAGATATCGTACTCGTGCCCCATAGGCTGTCTGTGTTTCTTTCTTACGTTAGAAAAATGTACAAAAAAATAGGGAGTGTCATTTTACAAGTTGTCGAAATACCAATAATAACATGGTTGATAACATTTCTTTCACAAATTATTACACAATTGTAGTACACAATAGCAATTTCAGTGTGATAAAAAATAGTTTTGGGAAAACTGATGTGACCAATCGAGGTAAGAGATATTTTTACGTAAAAAAGAGTAATGACACTTTTAGTGATAAAAATGATTGACACCTGATTTTTCAGGTTGAGTGTCAAAAGTGAAATAAGAAATTTTTTTTAATTCCCCGATATGACCCGAGAGCGACTGATGCTCAGAGAGCACCGGAAATACGGAATCTGACAAACGTGCCAAATTGCCTGCTGTTACCTTATACAGAATTCATGTGATGATACATTTTGCTTTCTCAAAGAGAAAGTTTTGTAATGGGGTAAAAATCGACCCACCGAATCAGACCTCGGGACCTCGATTTCCGTAATTTACGGTTCAAAAAGCATGGAAATCAAAAAGTGTCTGTATGAATGGAAACTGTGCCAAAACCAATAACTCTACAGTGCCTAGTTGGTGCACACACTGAGTATTCATTATATAAGCAAGAACTTGAATGTTTATGACAAAGTAATGCATCGGAGTCGTGAATAGTCATAGTTTCAGGATATATCTTGGATCACCCTTTAGTAATGGCATAGTCGGTTTGCTACTAGACTCAATGTCCGATAAAATCATCTCTTGATTTTGGTATAACAATAATATCTCATTGGTTTCCCTATATCTCTGATTGTCTTTTGCCCTATCTCAGTTCAGGCAGGCAATTGAGCCTCTTTCTGAAAAAGAGGCTCAAAATGAATTGCAGAGGATACTGGGCCTGGAAGTGGCGGTCGAGTCGCTTGGAATTTTAGAGTCTGGCCTCTATGGTTTTGATTTAAGCCACAAAGAAGACGAGCCAATCCGTGGCAGTATTGACAATATTATCGCCATTCTCGAGGTAATATATGAAATAGTTGTGGGGTGCAAATTTGTGTCTAAATGATTTATATGTCCTTGGAAGGCCACACTTTGAATCGCACAATATCATAATTTCACGTATTTTTCTCAACGCATTAAAATCACAAATTACAACACCAGTTGTCAAGAACAAATTTTCCGCCCACGCAACGAAATTTTTCAATTTTTCACGATGTAGAATGAAAGCGCTCAAGCAGCTCTATCGATCTGTCTGGTTTGAATTTTTATCGTGACGCAAATTGATTGATTTTTTCAACGATGAATCTTTTACCTTTTTCTAAAAATGTGGTAAAAAAGTTTTTTCGACATTTCACGCCCACGCATCAACTTTTTCAAAGTTTCAACCATGAAACACTAAAGCCCTTCCAAAGATTTATCGATCAGTCAGACCCAAATTTGCATCGTACAATTGTTTCATAGTCTTCTCATGGTTTATCGGCTAACAAATAAAAAACCAAGTTGCATTTTTCCATTTTTATAGTCCACGCATCAATTTTTTCAAAAATTTAAATACGGAACATTAAAGGCAATTTCCTTCCGATCCGTATTATCCGTTTGCATGCAAATCGACTCCTTCATTACCGGAGGATTAACTTTATATTATAATGTAGATATTGACATGATGAGAATCCTGTTAAGACGGATTGTTGTAAAGTTTCTAGGGTTCCTCCGGTATAACATTACTCTCAGACGCCACCTGTGCTGAGGCTTATGATGTCCGCGATCAAGCTTTGCAATGGGCTCGTTTAGGTCTAGACGGCAAAGTCGTGGTTGGTTACATCATGAACCTCAGCTGCGCTGCATTGGGCGTTAAGTCATTGTTAGATGGCTTGCCGCTCAATGTTAGCGAAGCACTCAATTCGTCTATCGGGACGTCCTTGGGTATCAATAAGTCTACGTGTTACCTTGCTGGTGACTGCTCTCGATCTGCATTTCATGGAGAGGACGGGCTGCTCGACAGTGGTAATGTCTGTCGTTGGGGACTTAATGGAGGGTGTAAGATTTGGGTGTTCGTGCATCCTAACGATTCGTGCAATTTTAGTAGTTTCACAAGTCTGGTCATTTGGGTGCTCAAGTCCCTTGGTGTTGAAACGCTATCGGAGTGGGTGGAAGGTTGTTCGGCTCCTGAGCAACATAAGCGAATCTGTATGTACGCAGAGTTCTTACGGCTTTACGGACTTAGAGTTAGCGTTGTTGTTCAGTGGCCGGGTGACTTTATTTATGTTCCTCCTGGTGTATTGCACCAGGTAGTGAACATAAAGATAACCTTCGCCGAAGCGGTAAACATCGGAGGGAGTTGCTGGGGTGGCTCAGGTGGGTCGACTTTTGAAGCTATGTGGTTGCGCGGATTGGCAGGTTGAATACGTATATCCACGTGAGGATCTTACAACATACGTTGTCACCAATGAACACAGCTTATTCACTTGCAGTGTGTCAGAATGCCCGTTCACTTGTAACACAAGCGCAGTATTAGAAGCACACCACAGTGCTCATGAAACAGGCATAGAGGCCCAAATACACTGCTCGGTATGTCATGCCTGTTTCATGAGCACTGTAGAATACAAGGAGCACGTAGCATCAGCCCATGGTGTTCGCGAAACGGAAGCACAGGTTGCCCCAACAACATTGGTGGGCATGGACGAGGCTAGTGAAAGCCGGGTGGCTTCTCTTGGGATTGGCGCGCTCCATCTACCACCTGATGGAGCCAATATCCCTGCCGCGGCGACGGCTCCGCCGACGGCTTCAGCTGTGACCCACGATGATGACGAGCTACCACCTAAAGAGATGGCAGCAGAGGTACATCCCATCCACCCTTGGGTCATCATCGCTCCACTCCAGGCTTTGGAATCTGGCCCCGTCAATGCCGACGCTCCCACAGGTGCTACCGTCGCTGCCTCGCCGCCCCGTGATAGCCGTGAAAAAAGTAAGCCGCAGTGTGAGACATGCGGCCGAAATTTTCACGACAGACAAGGTGTCATCCGCCACAATCGGGCGGTTCATTTTGGATTGCAGCGACATACCAACATCTGCGACATCTGTGGGGCGTCCGTGGGTCATGGTCACTTGCGGCGGCACAAGATCAGGCAACACCCTGAACAACTATGTAAGTAATTATCCAATTAATTGAAAAATAACCGCTGCTAACTGCATCAACCAGTTTCGGCCCAGAATGGCACTCGAAGCATGTCGCTCTTTGATACCTCATAACTTTTTCTATTCGCGACAGAAAATTTTTAGAGGACATATTTTTAAAGATAGAGAGTTATCCTTTCCGATGACGTTAATTAAATTTGTCTAAAACATTATCAAAGAGGGAAAAATCCAGTATTTTTCCAAAAAAACACGATTTTTTCGACACCATTTTTTTTCAATCAAATTTTCAAGAGGTTTCGGGTCTGCTATGAACTTGGAACCTCAGTAACCTGTGAAATAAATGTCTAAACTTAAAAGATGCATTGTCTAAATATCGATTTTTCTCCTCTGTGCAACCAAAATGGCACCTCAACTGGAGAATTTTCGCAAAAAATTCAAGGCCTGTTTATACAAAGATGACAAACTTTTTAAAAAAATCACCAAGAATAAAAAATTTTTCAAATCACTTAAAAAATACGTTGGAATTGGAAAAGTGCGTCATCTTCGTATAAACAAGCCGTGAAGTTTCTTCCAAAAATTATGTAGGTAGGTGCCATTTTAGATGCCTTTCCATCCTGAGTAACAGTTTCCTTTTTTGAATTTTCGGTCCCATATCCCTTAATGAAAAAAGCATGTAAAAATGTATGAAACATTATTTCTTATAGATTTGGACCTCTTCTTTCGAATGGTGTTAAGGAAGTTTTGTTAAGGACAATTTAATCAAGGACAATAAAAGTCAAAATTCAGAACTCTGGCAGTCGAAAGAATAAAATTAAGCATCTAGTCAAAGGAGTAGAGGTAAACTCAACAGAGTATTGCTTGGAAACGTGAGGGTCAGATGGCCGGTATATGTACACACGGGTGTTCATTTCACTTGCGAGAAAGGAAAATTAACAAATTGCAAGGTTTCAGTAGCACTATAAGTTCGCTCTGATGTAAAATGTATTGGTCAAATGTGTTCATTTTTTTTTGTAAAATCATGTCTATTTTCTTTTTGATGTTGATACTTTTGTTGTTTCAAGTGGGGGGGCTCCGCCCCCCAACGCCTCGGCGGGGGCTTTGCCCCCTGCGCCCCTGGACCCGCTCTTTCTCTTCTCCTACTTGTGCTCCTCCGCTTATCGTACCTTTGTTGCACTCAAGCAACAAGGGTATGACGCTATGTACAGTGTCAATCATTCATTACATAGTCAAACTTTTCGCACTTTGATACGAAAAATAGTATACGCAACTCGTGCGCACGTAGGTGAATCCAGAACTCGTGTTGTCACACCTACTTTGCGTACTAGTCACGTAATCACGGAACGCGGTAGTGTTCCATGCGTCAAGCAGAAGACACCGCAACTATATAATGTTTGAGATCGCACGCTCAATTTTTACATTGGCATTAATTTAGTTAAAACAACTTTTTGGATGCAAAACAGGATTTAATGCTCATCTAGCATCCCAATTGAGCGATCGACAAAAAGAAATACTCAAAAACTCGTTCGCAATAATGAGTTTCGAGTACCGTGTCAAGCGATCTACTCATTTTTTCTCCCGACCAGATTTTTGTTAGGATATTTTTTTTGTAGCACCATGAAGTTAGCCGCGGTAGCCTGATAAAGCAGCTATGTTCACGCATAGTACGTGACACGTTTACATGCTCTTGCTTCCCGCGTAGATTTGAAACCAGGATTAAAGTAAATTGTTAATGTATTATAGTTAGAAAGAATATGGCAAAACTATTGACCGTGTCCCATAGATTCAACGAAAAGTAATGCAAATTTTTTCAAACTTACAGAAGATAAGACAAGACATATCAAAATTCATTCCATGTTTTTTTTTATAATTGATTTTACACGGGCGAATAAGCGTATATCCTAATACCCGATAATGTCCAAGTGTGTCGCGAGAAGGCAGCGTCCCGAGGGTGCGCTCCTCGTATTTTGACTTGGAAAAGCTGACCCTGGACCCGAACGATGTCCAGGTAATCAGGGTACCCGATGACGGTGTTCCAAGGGTGCGCTCCTGGTATTTTTGGTTGGAGTGCCTGACCCTGGACCCGAACGATGTCCAGGTAGTCAGGGTACCCGATGACGGTGTTCCAAGGGTGCGCTCCTGGTATTTTTGGTTGGAGTACCTGACCCTGGACCCGAACGATGTCCAGGTAGCCAGGGTACCCGATGACGGTGTTCCAAGGGTGCGCTCCTGGTATTTTTGGTTGGAGTACCTGAACCTGGACCCGAACGATGTCCAGATAGTCAGGGTTCCCGATGACGGTGTTCCAAGGGTGCGCTCTTGGTATTTTTGGTTGGAGTGCCTGACCCTGGACTCGAACGATGTCCAGGTAGTCAGGGTACCCGATGACGGTGTTCCAAGGGTGCGCTCCTGGAATTTTTGCTTGAAGCAGCTGACCCTGGACCCGCGCGATGTCCAGGTAGCCAGGGTACCCGATGACGGTGTTCCAAGGGTGCGCTCCTGGTATTTTTGGTTGGAGTGCCTGACCCTGGACCCGAACGATGTCCAGGTAGCCAGGGTACCCGATGACGGTGTTCCAAGGGTGCGCTCCTGGTATTTTTGGTTGGAGTACCTGACCCTGGACCCGAACGAAGTCCAGATAGTCAGGTTTCCCGATGACGGTGTTCCAAGGGTGCGCTCCGGGAATTTTCGCTTGAAGCAGCTGACCCTGGACCCGTACGATGTCCAGGTAGTCAGGGTTCCCGATGACGGTGTTCCAAGGGTGCGCTCCGGGAATTTTCGCTTGAAGCAGCTGACCCTGGACCCGAACGAAGTCCAGGTAGTCGGGGTACCCGATGACGGTGTTCCAAGGGTGCGCTCCTGGTATTTTTGGTTGGAGTACCTGACCCTGGACCCGAAAGATGTCCAGGTAGTCAGGGTACCCGATGACAGTGTTCCAAGGGTGCGCTCCTGGTATTTTTGGTTGGAGTGCCTGACTCTGGACCCGAACGAAGTCCAGATAGTCAGGGTACCCGATGACGGTGTTCCAAGGGTGCGCTCCTGGTATTTTTGGTTGGAGTACCTGACCCTGGACCCGAACGAAGTCCAGATAGTCAGGTTTCCCGATGACGGTGTTCCAAGGGTGCGCTCCGGGAATTTTCGCTTGAAGCAGCTGACCCTGGACCCGAACGAAGTCCATGTAGTCGGGGTACCCGATGACGGTGTTCCAAGGGTGCGCTCCTGGTATTTTTGGTTGGAGTACCTGACCCTGGACCCGAAAGATGTCCAGGTAGTCAGGGTACCCGATGACAGTGTTCCAAGGGTGCGCTCCTGGTATTTTTGGTTGGAGTGCCTGACTCTGGACCCGAACGAAGTCCAGATAGTCAGGGTACCCGATGACGGTGTTCCAAGGGTGCGCTCCTGGTATTTTTGGTTGGAGTACCTGATCCTGGACCCGAACGATGTCCAGGTAGTCAGGGTACCCGATGACAGTGTTCCAAGTGTGGGCTCCTGGTATTTTTTGTTGGAGGACCTGACCCTAGACCCGAACGAAGTCCAGATAGTCAGGGTTCCCGATGACGGTGTTCCAAAGGTGCGCTCCGGGAATTTTCGCTTGAAGCAGCTGACCCTGGACCCGAACGAAGTCCAGGTAGTCAGGGTACCCGATGATGGTGTTCCAATGGTGCGCTCCTGGTATTTTTGGTTGGAGTACCTGACTCTAGACCCGAACGATGTCCAGGTAGCTAGTGTACCCGATGACGGTGTTCCAAGTAGCTGACTCTGGACCTTAATGATTCCCAGGTAGTCAAAGTAGTCAGCTTCCTCAAACAAAAATACCAGAAGCGCATCCTCAGGACACTGTCATCAGCGACCCTAGCCACCTGGACATTATCGGGTATCAGGTTATATCCTTATTCAAATATTCAGTCGACACGCTGACATCGTCATCCTAAACCACCATTCGCCTTTGTAAAAATAGTTAGAAGAAAACATGGGATAAATTTTGATGTCTTGTCTTAAATTCAGATAATAGATTAATTATGTTCTACTGATCACATATATTTATTTTGTGTATCGCTCATCCATATAAATATTTGCATTTTGGAAAAATATCTATTTAATTTTATTACTGACGCTAATGCATATACATTTTATTGATTATTATTTTCATAATATATTATACTTCGCAAAGAGAATTGAAATCCTCAAAAAAACCTTTTTTAGAAACTAGTTTATCTCTTATATTGCTCAATAAAAAATGAAATCCATAATAGACGTATGAGTCAATTTATTATTTCATCAGTATTCATTCTGATTAATTCCTCATATAGTTGGAGTATTTCGTATTTTTATTACAGTTTAGATACTATAGGAGACGTTGTCAACTTTAACTAACCAATTACGAAAAAACTTACCAGAATGCTCTTAGGTATCTCATCAATTATTTGAAGAACTAATGACGAACCAAATTGACGCCACTTGGTAGGATCGAATATCTTCGAATGCCTTATTAAACTGACATATACTATTCTTCATTACCTATTTATTTCATTACCTATTTATTTCTAGTTAAACGGTTTCACAACCTCTCCTCTATCGTTTGATTTATTTCAAATATCTTTTTGTATCGTAATTGCAATGCAGTTAATTCTATAATTCAGATAGTCTTTATATATTCTTCTATTATCAATACTTTTATTGTCTTTCAAAGAGACAAATATTAATAATTCAAACTATTGATCATATGTCTCAATAAATTATAAATATTTCTCTAATATTTCTATGATAATTTTCACATCCAGTGATTGAGTGAAATATTATTATTCTTAAGACGTTAAAAATGCCTACCAAGTGGCGTCAATTTGGTTCGTCATTAGTTCTTCAAATAATTGATGAGGTACCTAAGAGCATTCTGGTAAGTTTTTTCGTAATTGGTTAGTTAAAGTTGACAACGTCTTCTATAGTATCTAAACTGTAATTAGAATACGTAATACTCCAACTATATGAGGAATTAATCAGAATGAATACTGATGAAATAATAAATTGACTCATGTGTCTTTTATGGATTTCATTTTTTTTTAAGCAATCTAAGAGATAAACTAATTCTGCCACATGCTTGACGCAACATTTTTACTTTTTCTAAAAAAGGTTTTTTTGAGGATGTACTATTCTTCAATGTACAAAACCGCTGCCAAGTGCCTCAGCAGTATGCTTTCTCAAAGTATTGCAATTGAACCTCAACTTGCATTAATCACCACTCTTTGAGAAAGCAAAATGAACCTCTAACTCATTTCCTCCACTCCATAGTAACGGTTGCTAAGGACGTAAACAACGGTTGCTATGGTAAATGTCGGAGCTTCGATGTTCTTACTTCTTAGTCATCAACAGTTCCAAAAATGAACCTCCAACTGACTTTTCCCATTCCTTAGTTACGGTTGCAAGCGATATAAACACCGGTTGCTAGAGACATCAACAATGGTTTATACGGGAAAGGTCTCTTTGATTGTTATAGAATCCCATAAATATACAAACCCAAATGATCATTTATCATGAATTATATGGGAACTTATCGAAAACACGCTAGCAACGGTTGCCATGGAAATAAACAACGGATGTTGCTGAACACCGAACACGGTTCACATCTGCCGGAAACCGACCTGTGTGCAAAATTTCAGGACGATCGGACCATTCCTTCGAAAATTAACGTACGACAAAAAAAAGTCAGTCTGAAGCTGAATTTTGTATCTCCATAGCAGCGGTTGCTAGGAGAATAGGCAATGGTTGTTCCAAAATGAATGTCTTATCGATTCTCATCGATCGTCGAAAGAATTGGAGACCCATCATGCATTGATGATGATTTTTGGAGCTTTTATCAAAAACACGTTAGCAACGGTTGCTAGAGAAATAAACACCGGAATTGGATGAAAATTAAACTCGGCCGAGATTTTGCGGCGACTAACCCGTGTGCAAAATTTCAGGACGATCGGACAATTCCTTCGAGAGTTATCGTACGACAAAAAAGTGCACGTACGTACGTACATACATACAGACATTTTTGGATTTCCATGTTTTTGGACCCGTAGATTACGAAAATCGAGGTCCCGAAGTCCGATTCGGTGGGTCGATTTTTACCCCGTTACAAAGCTTTCTCTTTGAGAAAGCAAAAGGGGGTTTGAAAAGGGGGACCACAAAGGGGAGTTAAAAAGTGGGACTATAGAGAGGGACCCCAAAGGGGAGCTAAAAAGGGGGACAACAAAGGGGGCTGAAAAGGGATTGAAAAGGGGGCACAGATTCTGACGACGGCGGCGGTTTAGCTTTTAATATAGAGTTGTTATTTATAATTTACTTACCACATGGGAAAAACCTTTCCACTCGGTTGCAACCTCTTGTCCGAAAACCCCGTGATCGATTTGTTCCCGCAAAGAGAATAAGCAAAAATCGTTTTTTTTCAAAATCGTATTAATACAGTGAGTTGAAGGAAGTGAATTTGGACGAATAAGCTAGCGCTCTCCAATTTCACAGGTCATCGAACAGAACATACAGTAGACTGCAGATCGGCCCCTTATCTACTGATTCGTCCTCGCAGCCGCAAGAACTCAATCAGCCGCTCGACACCAGCGAAACTTTAAACACGGTCTGAATCGAAGCTGTTAGCCGAGGCGGAGCGAGCATCGCGATAACGCGCGTTGGCCGAGCCAAGGAAAGAAAGCTCTTTCATCGTATGGCAGGTCAAACTCGATCGGAGAGCCGCAATAGCGGCGGCCACAGCAGCAGCAGCAGCAGCAATAGCAGCGCCAGCAGCAGCAGCAGCAGCTCCAGCACCAGTAGCACCGGAGAAATTCCCAGGGCTCTCGTGGTGGTGGCCCCTCGGAAGATCCAACAGGCGCAGCGGAAAGCTCCGGGGGGCACATCAGTGCCTGCCCACATGCACTCTCGGCCCGGCGAGATTTTCCGCGGGTCCGAGCAGAGCAGAACTAGCCGCAGCAATCAAGCTCGTGCAACTTCTGGCCGGCGGCTACTCGGCTGCTGTGTGCGTTTTAAGCGAGAGTGCCCGGCGAAAATGGCCGTGACGTTACACAGCACCGCAGCCGAATGAAACCCCGGCCTTCGTATTTACGATGTTACAATGCCCCGAGGGCTTGGCCGCTGCTGCCTCGAGAAGACCAAACCTCTCGTGCTGGCTTGAATACTCCCAAACTCTTTGCCGCTTCGGCTGGAGCAGCGCTGACTGCTTCGCCTCGACACCACTTCCTTCCCCGGAACAACGTCTCGGCCGCGAGCTGCAGCTCCTCGCCCACATGCGCGGCAACAGTGACCGCTGTATCTCTCGCTTCCACTCTTCCTTACACGATCTTGCGATTTCTCTGGTGTACCTTTGCGCATTCTGCAATATAACCTGTGCTTCCGCAATTTTATTGTATGTGAACCACTGTCAATACATAAGATTTTGAGTTTCCCATCAACGCCCCTGAGAAAACGTTAATATTGCCAAATGCAATATTATAATACATTGCAATATAATTATATATAAATCAAAGAATATTTCGAACGAAATTTATGTAGAGACATTGAACATGTTCTTCAAGAAAATGAGTCAGAATGCCGTAAAAACCTTCAGGTTACATCCGTGAGCTATCAAGGTAAATAGTCAAGGAGTGCATGAATTTTAAAGATTTTAGTACCGATCAGAATTTTATCAGTCCAAAGTATGAAACAGATTGCGAAGTCTTATTTAGGTATCACTCAATGAAGCCAATGCTCTTAGAGTATTATTTTGGTGAATTACGAAAACAATCATTTTTTTTCTTCTAACAATTATTCTTTTCTTCTATCAATATATTTTATTTTTCTAAACAAATTCCGAAAAGATTGTCCAACTTATAATATACAAGATAACGCTAGAACTACCTGAAATTCAAAAAACTATACTTAGAGGATTTAATTTTGAAGATACAACCCTATTAAATTTCACTCGCTTCCAGTATGAGAATAGTACAATGAGAATCTATGTCGCATCTATATTGTTTTTCACTTTTAGAGTTGTTATTATTATTATAGAGTTATTATTTAAAAACTTTTCCGTATCAATGGATTGCTGACCCACACTTATAGACATTTTCGAAAATCGCTTTATAGTAGACCACACATCGCATTTATTTTTCTATGATCGATGTATTTTTAGAGGAATATTACTTCACACTATGATTTACCAACAAGGACCAATGCCACGGTAGTAGAGTTATAATAACTGGTGGAATTGTATACAAATGCATTACTTTGTCATTTTGAATACTGAATTTGTATTACATTTATAATAGTATATTATGCACCCGAGCGCGAGGTTAGGCGATTTCGGCACGAAAAACGTTTGCGATCCGAGCGCAGGGAGGATTGCAAGTTTGCGCGTGCCGAAATAGCCTAGATGAGCGAGGTGCATATACTATTTTTCGTACCCCGCGGCAGAAAAGTGCTATTCTTTGCAAACGCCAGGACGCAAAGTAGGCACTTTACTGCCGCTGGGACGAAAATTAAATTTTCGTACGAGAAATTGTTCATTTTATAGCGATCTGATAATGGATCAATACGAGAAATGACAAATGGAAACGTGCAACCTATATTTTTGAAATCATGAAAATTGAACAAAAATTACTTCATCTGAACATCGGTACCGCCAGGTATGTAGCTGTCGTGTTGAGGGGATAGTCACTTCAAAATCATCGATGATAGTTTTGTTTTTTACATTTTTTATGGTTTTGGTGTAATTTTGAACTGCCCATTGTTTTTGGGCTGGAAGTTTAGTGACCAAATACACAAATACACCGGAGAGTTATTCAGGTCTAAAATAAACCAAAAACTCGAAAAAAAACTCGAAGAAAATCACAAGTGATTTTGAAGTAAATAGTACCTCGTGTTGTGCTCAATACTGTATAAATTCAATAAGATCCTGTTCACTACATTTTATAATTACTTCTCGATACAAGAATAACACTTGATAAGGTGTTTCTGTTGCTAATTAGCAAAAGAATTATAAATTAAATCATAATTTCATCTATATTTGTACATATTAGACTAAACAATCTTCTTTCTTATCCCAGAACTGAGAAAAAGCAATTCATGTTTATGAGGTGGATATTACCGTTAAATATCATGAAAATACAACAAATAGTCATGATGTATTACAGCCCGTTTTTTATATTCGAGTTCTGCTGGAATTTTATAATTTTGTGAACGCGATATTAAAGGGCAGTTCAAGATAAACCTCTTTAACCATAATTTTCCCATTTTAACCCACTGAAAATATCAATTAACCAGTCACTCAAATCAGGCATTGTAAAATTTGTGTAGACAATAATGAGGCCACCTTATAATTCAACCCTCTCGCGTGTCCCAGCATGACTTACTTTGAAAATTGACTTACATGATATTTCCATCTATGTCTAGTAATTATTCATGTATTGGAAATATTTGAGAAATTTCCGAGGTTTTCCATATGATTAGCCGTACAAGGCACAATGGCAACTCACTTTTATTGCATAAGAAATAGTATATTATGCAACTAGTGCGTGAAATTTTGGAGAAACGTGATTGAAAATGAACGCACTAGTTAGATAAGATATTTTATGTTATACGTGATCATAAACGCTCATTTCACGCATCGAATTCCGTGCGTGAAATGCGATTTCACACACTAGTGCGTGAAATCGCATCGGTTCCCGTGCGTGAAATCGCATTTCACGCACGGAAATCGATGCGTGAAATATTTCACACACGGAAACCGATGCGTAAAATATTTCACGCACTCAAATCTCGATGCGTGAAATTCGCGTTTGGATCACTTATAACATAAAATATCGTATGCAACTCGTGAAATGCGATTCCACGCACTAGTTGCATAATATACTAATTTGTTACGAGTGCTCGTTTAAAGAGCGTTCCATAAAAGCACTAGTGCGTGAAATCGCATTTCACGCACTAGTAACATAATAGTAGATTAATACTTCCAACATAACCCAACTATCACTGGGGTCCAAACAGCACCAAAAATACGAAATATGAAAAAAGTGCCACATTGGCTACAGTACCATGTTCTTTACAGTCACCTGATACTCATAGAAGATCTTCCACTATATTTCTTTTCAATATTTTTCAGTAAATCGTTATATATATTGGAAGTATTATGTATTCATTGTAACTAACGTAATTTTGGTGTCAAATGTATGTAAAAAAAAATTAAGGCAGATCGTAAGTGCACCAATTCCGATGCACTCTTTACACTTATGCGTGAGTATATTTCCAATTAGTAGAATCATACTTCATTTGTACATACATAGAACCAACGTTTTTTAGTGTACAGAGCGATTTTATGCAATAGCATAATATCAGCCACAACATGTAAAGAAGTCATAAAATATATTGAATTTTCATGAAAATAATTTTAGTGTCCGAAAAAATTGTCTATCAATCTCAGATTTGGTATTGAAGCACTATCTGACCAGAAATTTAGAAACTTCCATAAGTCAAATGTCACCAAAACTTCCTTACCAGCTATGGAACAATGTACCTTCCCTTCGAATCTATCACAGTGGATATCAAATAACAGTGAATACAGAGCTTACACCATTTGTGGATACCACAGATTCGACATTACCGACTGCGAGAATTCACGAAAGCTCAACGATTCGCGCGGTATATAGCTACAGAAAGTGAGCTCAAAGGGTTTAGAGCGGAAATAAGCTTCATCCGTGATCACTCGACTTTCGTTGGAAATATTAGAAGGTGTTGAGTTTTGCAAATTGGAGATTCCTATACACATTTCTAAGTGTATCCTATCAGAAGCTGAACACTGAAAATGCTCAAATTCATTTTCAGTATTTAATTTCCATCAAAACGGCTTGGAATCTCAAAATACGATTATCTCGCATAGTAATTGCTCAAATTACTTGGGCAAATCTTTGGTTGAACTTGGGACATTTATCGGCTGCGGAAACCGATGCTGCCGACGGACTAGAATTGGTATTAGTTTGCAGATACGTGGGTTTTTTGTGCCTATTTTGCTGTATGACACATCATTAATATTTATTACTTGAACCACATTGGTTAAAAAAAATAATATTTTCAAACCTACTTCTTTTCTCTAAGTCCAGCGCTAGACATCTGGTACTTAGAACCAATATGTATTGTGTTAATGTATACAAATTGCAATTTATCGCTCGATTTGTCCATCGCGTGAATTGAGAAATCTGCTTCTAGTTTGCCAACTCACCTCTACTGGGAGCTCATTAGCAGTGATGTTTGTGTCAATGTAATTATTACTGTAACAAATATTGAGAAATGTTTCATAAAAAAATTATTGTGTACCCATCAGGGCGACTACTTTCAGAAAGTATACTTTAAAATTGGTCAATTTTAGTTTTCGTGTAAAAAAATACATTCTGTAAAAATTCTGCCTATCTGTCCCGCTCTCCCCCACTACTCATAATTATTGTGAAAGGATGATAGAATTTATATTTCTCTGCTCCGTTTGTTCTCTCATATTTTATTGTAATTATAAGGAATAATTATTGTTTAGCCTGTGCAAGCGGTAATAAGATAAGCTAAGTAATAGGATTGATTATTCTTGGAACATCATGAGCGTTTTGTAAAAATATATTTTTATTATTTTTACCGAAAAGTTTATCAGTAAACCTCTCTAAATCTAAAATAGTAAAAAAACTACTATTTAATAGTGTATATTTACTATTTAAAATAGTGGAAACTGCACAACTAGAATATAGTAAATATTTACTAAATGAAATAGCAGTTTACTACTAAACTATATTCTTTTACTACTAAAACAGTATATCAGTTTTTGGGTAATCAAACACGATGGAACTTTGTGAGTTCATAGGTACCCCAATAACTTATATTATATTGCAGCCACGCAATCTAACGTATCGGTTTTTCAAAGATATTCTGTAAATTTATTCGACTTTATGCACGAACAGTAAATTTGCATATTTGTTCATACAGATATACCGTTTGTGCTCTGAATCCAGCATGTTGTCAGGATATCTTCGGTGGGAGAAAACGTCAGATTGTATGGTACCCAAAATCCATCTCGCGAAGTTTCATCTGCGATGATTGGTTTTCCAAAAGTTCTATGCTCTCCTAGTTAGTCTAGTCTTTCTTCATATGCCTAAAAAGTCTATAGTATGGACGAAATTTCAGAAAAACAGCAGCTTCTTGCGAGTGAATGATATAATGAATCCAACGCAATAAGCTTTAAGATCCACAAGGGGAGAAGATGCACGTGATATGTGCTCTGCAGTATTGCGCGCGGTTTATAGGCGAAAAAGCCGCGCGGAACGGCTGCGCGTCGAAACGAACTGATTGAATGAGAATTGTTTTTGTTTTGAAAGTCTAAATCATCAACGGTTTGTATGGTGCGCACATATATGAAATTCATTTGAATTGAATTGACCTATGGGGAAGAATTTGCCAACATAGCGGCCGCGGCACCTACCGAAGTTGTATCTCTGGACTTCATATGTGGAAATGCATATTATTGGTAGAATCCTTTTTATAAATATTTTTATAAATATTTTTGTAAGATTAAAAAGTTTAACGGGCGTGATTGTCTAGATATGTGCAGTCAGGAATATATATATCGAACAATGAATCAAGAGAACTCTAGGCTACAGATAAAATTGAAAAAATTATATTTCTTAGTTTCAGTGGCGTAATGAGTTCGCAAAAGAAAAATCAAAAGCTCACGTGCTCTAATAATGGAGAATCTTATTGAAATTACTGCATATTGAAATTTATTATCATTCTAACTAGGGCTCTATTAAAAAATGTGAAAAGTATGACCAATTCTGTATCGCTAATATGAAATTATGTATGTACAAAGTTTCATATACTTACTTCACAAGAGAGTAACTAACTACTTATGCACTATTTAAAAAGTGTTTGTATACTATTTAAATTGATATTAGCTGGTTAAATTTAATAATTTTGTTCCTTTATCTTAGACGACGAAATCATTGTTTGTCGCTTTCTTATAACTATTCGTTTATCAAATCTTCCATTAAAATGTATTTGATATAACATCTTATTAATGAGAATTTTTATCATACTTATTAGATTTTAAAATGCTTGAAAGGAGGCTAAAAGCACGTTGAATTCATTATTATACCAGGATGAGTTTTTTTCGTGTATCAAAGCAAGGTGTTGATTTAAAACTCTTAATGAATTTTCATAATATTTACTTTATTCATAATCTCTAAAAAAGTTTTTAGAAATATATTTCCCAGCAAATAATATTTTGAGATATTTAAACTTTTGGGCAAGCATCTAAGATGTATTATTGCTTACAATTTTATTTTGCTATATGAAAAGAAAAAAAATATAAAATTACATAAGTATCTTTGAAGTTTTAGGTATCAATATATATATAATCGTTTGGGAATATTGGAAATACAATCGCTATATATTTTTTAGGTAAAGAAGATGTCAGACATTGGCGTTTACAATTTTTCATCATATCCTCTCTTACAACATAACACTTTCTTACTCACGGTAATTGAATGCAACCTAACAAGTGACATTATCAGAAAAAAACTTGGCCCGTTTCCTAGTGTGTGAGCTCTATTTTTTCTCACGAGTATTGATTATTTAATAATCAGTGAGTGCTGTTTGTGATACATGCACGTCGGCTACGAGTTGCATTTCGTGTATAGGGTGGATGCATCACAACTAGAGGAAAATTGAAACGTCATAAAGTTGAGTTGGCCTATCAGTTAAATTTGAAGTTTTAAATTATTATAATCTATTATTTTACCAATTATTTCAATTGTTATAGTAGATAATCTTTCACCTTACGGTATACGTAATTTTCAAGTTACAACCTTTTGTATTTTTTAATGCACTAGATCAATTAAACTGAATAAAATACAAAGAACAGTAAAGCTCCAAAACCAAATATGACTGTAATTTTATATAAGGTAATAAAAGAAATACATTCTTATATTATTTTAAATGGATAAATTCAAGTTTCTTCAAGTAATATGTACGAATCATGCACATTGCAACTCATTAAATTAAATCGATATTGTATTATTACTATGTATTTTATTCCCAATTTCGAATATGATGAATTTTCTCATCTCTGAAATCAACACTTTCAATATCTTGTACAAGTTTATCCATTTACATTTTGGATCTTCATTATATGTGCAATAAGTCAAGTCAAGTGCACAAGATCTTGATGAATTGCTGAAGGACATAAAAATAATGAGAAAATGTAAACAAGAATTACATAAATTATCCAGTTTTCCTCATTTCCAATTAGTCGTGCTTGCTTTGAATAAGTTATTCAATAGTTCACGAATGAAGCATCCTAATCGAAAAGAGCATAAACATTTTTTTTAAACGATTTTGTCATTGAATTTAGCTTTACGAAAGCTCAAGTTTGTCACATTTCGATGCAATATTCGATAAATATTTTTTCGTAATTCTTTTAAACAACGAATCTTTCAGATTAACTAACACAGAATTTTCTAAATATTTTACGAATTATCTTATAACTGCATTTACAAAGCACGAGTAAAGTCGTCTTTGATACATAATAAATTTATTTTTGTAGACCATAGATAATTAAATGAAGCGCAGCTCATTCCACTTCAATGTCTAGAAGTTAGCTATACTAAATCTTTCAATTATTATATGAAGTAATGAAGAATATCTAATCACCATTCGCTAACAAAAATATCAAGAGTGAATATAAATTGAGCATGATTTTCAAAATTAACGAAAAATTTCTAAAAAAGTTCAAAAATACTTGAAAAATGCGATCGAGCTACAAAAAAATACCTCTCTAATCCGACAATTCATTTCAATATCTCGACATTACTTTGTAGATGATTTTTTTTTCGAGATTTTCTGTTATGGGAAATAATTATCTTCAAGATCAAACACGTGAGATGTTTTGGACGTAAAAACTTCGTTTATTGATAAAATAAAGACTTAAAAACTTATTGTTCAGTATGTCAGAAATATGAGAATCTGTAATGAATGTACTCGTAATAGTATTTAATTACTTTTTCTTACAAGGACTCAAGTGTCTCAAGAGGATGGTGGGATTATCTTGAAGTGGGGTGGGGATTGGAAATAGAGGTCTTAAGATCCTAAGTGTCGCGTTCGAACAAAATCTAATGGGCCGTTTCACTTCTTTTTGTTTTTATTATTGGCGCCACGTGGCGGCGTTACCGGCCGTCCGGCATTCAGGCCACCATACGTGAATTTCCTTTTGTCGGCTGGTTTCAGAATCTGAAAACTGCACATCAGCGTCTCGTCCACTGACATCATTGCACCTGCGTTGTCAAATTCACCGCAGTAATTCGGCGCCGAGAACAACGTCACCAGTTGGCGTTTGGCGAAGAACTCATAGCCATCCTCAACCACCTGAAATCAAAAATAATGATTCACCATGCTCGAAATTTATTTTCAGAATTTGACAAGATTAAAATCTAATCAAGATAAACACGCATAAGCAGCACATGACTGCATGACTGCATGATATGACAGCACTGTTCACAAATTTGTTTTGTTATTAGAAAAAAATGTAATGCTTTTTCTTATGCTAAAAATGCATTTGAATGATGAACAATTACTCAATTCAACTTGGATATTGAAATTAAATGTGATATTTTGGAAAGATAATGTATGTGGAATGAAATTTTTTAAAAGGTGCTAATTTATAAGTAATTTCATTAAAAGAAACAAACTTGTTTTGTTATTATCGATCAATGTTTTTGCTTACCTGATGTGCACGACAAATAAGGTCAAAATCATGTTTGTGAAGGAATTTGGCAACGACTTCGGCACCGAATGTAAAGGAGACACCACGATCATTTTCGCCCCAACCCATCGTATCTTTGTCCGGATCTGACCACAGCAGGTCGCAAAGCAAACCCTGATCGGGTACATCGGTGGGTCGCATTATACGCCTGATCTGTTCCATACTCTGAAGGTCTGGACTCAAGCCACCGTGGCAGCAGAAAATTTTCTCATCGACGATTGCCGCCACTGGCAAGCAGTTGAAGCAATCCGTGAATGTTTTCCACAATTTGATGTTGTAACGACGTTTGCCTGAATCAAAAATCAATCAGATTAGATGGTTTTTAAATGATTTTCACGAATATTTTTATTCTTGTTGAGAAAGCTTTGGGACAAAATTGTTTGGAGATATTTCTTAAAATTCAACAACAAGCATATCAAAAACATTTGAACAGTATTATTTTTCTTTCAGAAATTATTTCAACTGATTCAACAATTAAATTCATAAAGTCAGATATATTTTTCTGGATTCAAAATAAAATATCTCGTTTTGTTGATTAGCACGCAGTCATTAATGAAATCAAATCTGAATGACCCAACATATATTTTAAACGTAATAGGAGCATTACTAACATAGATTTGTCATTACTAACATTCATTTTGTACTCATTTTTCTCAAACCTTCTGTTTACAATTTTATTATTAACTATTTTTACGAATGTGGGCAGTTACTATGAAGAAAAATAAATCTCTGCATATGATACATATTGTGATTATTGAATAAATTATAAAAATAATTTGGATTTTGCTAAACAGGAAAAATATTACTTACATTCATCATAAAAGCCATATATCCTATTGATGGACGCACACTCATGATTGCCTCTCAAAAGAAAGAAGTTTTCTGGATATTTGATCTTATAAGCAAGAAGCAGACAAATCGTTTCTAACGACTGCTTTCCTCTGTCAACGTAGTCGCCGAGAAAAAGGTAATTGCTTTCTGGTGGGAATCCGCCATACTCAAACAGTCGAAGCAAGTCATAGTATTGTCCGTGAATGTCACCTGCAAAGACAATGGAAACAATTATCTCTATCAACTTTTGTACTTGATACTTATAAATGAACTTTTCATATAGTCAATTTTTAATGAATGTAACAAACAGTTTGTATGTCAAAGGTTATATACTATAATAAGTATGTGAATGGAATGTAGATTTTACTAAACTTTTCATTGAGAGATGAATTAGATCAATCTGTGTAAAAATACATTTGAAATAATGATTTTGGAGATATTAGTAAATATTTTACAAATAGGCTATGATTTTCAAAAGAATATCTTACCACATATCTTCAAGGGTGCCTCGAGTTCTAGAAGTATAGGTTGTGATAGAAAAATTTCACGGGACTTTAGACAAAGTCCTCGGATTTCTGCTTCTGTTAGCTGGACATTTTTGCCTGGTCGTGCTCCTCGGACTGAAAATTTCAACTTTTTTATTTTCTGGATGCAAGACCTATACAATTATAAGTGAGTCCCAATTGGAAGATAAGGGAAATTTCCTTATGCACAAGAAAATCACAATTGAAAGTTGAAACCTGATCTATCATTGAACTCTTGAACACTCCAGGTATAAAATAATTAAAGAAATAGATAAAAATGATTATACTTTTTATGTAACTGATAAATTCATCAAAAAAAAATGCAACTTGAGAAATGTAAATTAAATCTAGATGGATATTTAGGAGCTATAAATCATCTGAAAATTGAGAAAATTATTCCTAGTTGGTAAGAAACTAGTCTTGTTTACACAAGACTTATGAAAAAGAATTAGATAAAGAATTCATTTTTCAATATGAAATCATTGCATTTAAAAGTATGAACATAGCAAATAAGTTCCAATGTATGAATTGATACACATTAAATGTAGCTCTCAATATGAGAGAGAATTTCATGAGGATTGAAGATTATCTTCAATCACCGACACAGACATAGTGAAATTCATTTTTGTCTATTTCTATACTTTTTAATTTTAAACAACCAAGCCAAATATTACAACTTTTAAAATCAACAGTACATAATTGAAATACCAAAACAAGTAGAAGTTCAAATAATAAACTTTTCACCTATATGTGTAAAGCATCCAAGTTCAGGGTAATATTGATAAGTAGAATTTTACACATAGAATAAGTACGATTTTGATTATTTAATTTTAGGTACATAATGATTTTTGAAAATATCAAGTGATATTGAACTAACTGAAAGAGTCGACATGGAGATTATGTCTGTTTATATTCTAGATGAATGCAAATTTATTTTGATGTTAACACATTTATGTTAACACATTAATATTTATTTTGTTCGATATTGATAATTTGGTTTTCATTCAAAACTAAATTTCAATCCTCAATTACAAAGGAATATAATAAACAATGGCTGAGGAATCACATAGTGGTGTTAATTTGTAAACCTGGTAAACAGAATTAAATTCAAATCCATACGTGTGAACTAGATTATAATTAGCATTCATCCCCCTTTTTCTTACTCTGGTGGATAGAAATATAAATTTCATCTTCTGGATTTTTGAGTTTGTGATCCAGTTTGAAATAAAGAGATGAGGATACTAATAAAATTGTAATAAGCAAACTACAAATAAAATAAATTTGACAAATAGCAAAGATTTGTTAACTTGTATATATTTGGATGGAGATAAATTTATCAAAGTCTCACTGATTTGATTAAAGATATTTGCTACAAACAGATAAATAGAGAGAATAAATTTATGAAATTTATCTCTCATATTTATGTCTAATGAATATCATCATTTGTATCTTCTAAGAGCCAACAAAATTTAAAAAATTATATCCAATTGCATTACTCTGGAAAGGCTGATAGAATCAGTAATATGTATCTCTCATTTTGTTTGAGATTCAATTCATGTCATGAAAATAAAGATAAGACTAGATATACAAATTAAAATTGTTTATAAACATTATTTGTTGGAGAATCACTATGAAAAATAAAAATTAGGGGTATCAAATTTTTCAATCAGACCTTTTTCAATTTTTTAAATAAGTTTTGTTATGACATCATCACTTGTGAGTAGAGTTGTTTTCTTCTGAGTTCTTTATATAGATTCAAGTCATGAGCTAAACCAGAAATTTGATGAAGACAGCAGTTTTCATCACTGTTTCAGTTTGTAATATAGCCTGCACGGGGTAAAGCAGGGAGTTGACAGTAACGGCATAGCAAACTGTTCAAACTATGTTTCAACAGAAATTTAGGAGAATTAGTTTAGTACTGTCAAAATTGTTGGCCCTCCAGAGTAAATCAAGAGTACTTCAAACCCTACAAAGTAATTTTCAATGTGCACTTGGGCGGGTATAATAAAAGAGAAGTGGGCGAGCAAGTTGGACGCAGATTGGAGCTTGCGGCTGATGGCTGCTGCGAATGTGGTCAAGTCGGGCACAAGCTCATCGCAGCTGCAGCCAGCAGTAGCTGATATCCAAGATGCGAGTGGCTGCAGGAGGGGAGCACCAGGCTCGGGCGCAGGTGCAGGTGTCTCGGAGCACTGGTGTGCTGCCCCCGTGTAAACAAATTGGTGTGTGGCGCGAGACGGAGCAGATATGCGTAGCGCGCGGCAGTTGGAGAGCAAGCGCGAGAGTTGCGTAATTGAGCGCGTGCGAAGTAAGGAGCGAGCTCGGGTTGGCTCTCGAGGAGAGGAGCGCGAGCAGCGCGTCAAGGGCCTGGCGTGCCCTTGACACGTTAATCGGGCGCGCGTCGCTTTGGGACTTGGACTCGGAGTGGGGCCGCGCGGGAGCAGTTTAGCCCAGAGGGTGACTCACCTTCCAAGAGCCGGGCAATAATGTTGTCGATGTTGAGCTTGTCGGTGTCGGACATGGGGCTGGCTGTGCGCGAGCTGCGAGTCTGTGTGTGTGTATGTGCTGGGGCTGCGCGCCAAACTCGGGCTGGGCGGTGCTGTTCCCGCTACTCGCTCTCCTGGTGCTGCTCGGGCTCGGTCCGCACTGGAGCCGAGGGCCAAGCTCGCGTTGCTGCTGCTGCTGTTGCTGTGTGCTGCTGCTGCTGCTGCTGCTGCTGCGTACCTACACACCCCGCGATGATCGAAGCGTGCTCTGGCCCAGGCCTCGATCGCGCTCAGCTCACTCGAGAGCAGCTCAGAGCAGTTCGCCACACAGCAGCTAACGCTAACCGACACGACACGAGCCAAGGTACCCGCAATGGCCGCCCCGCTTGGCCCCGCTTCACGCACACTGATGCACACACTGGCGCGCACACTCTACCAACCGTTCTACTCACTCGCGCGCGCCAAAGTGACGCGCATATATGTAGGTATATATAGGTATATAGCTACCCTCTGCCCACTAAACGTGTAACGGATAACCCCCGTCCCCGTCCAATCTTCTCTCGTCGAACCCAAGAACTTTCCTGTACACTGCAGGCGCTGCGAACTCTTGCGCGGTTATTGCCGAACCGAAAGATTTTAAAACTGCCTCGACTGGCTCGAGTTGGCCAGCATTTTTGCTCTCAACTCGTTACCCGCACCTAACCAGAATTTGAATCACGTACGGTTTCCGAGTCGATGCGGTTCCGCGTCCCGCGACGCAAAACTTTACACCGGACGCCGGTCACGCGACGCGCGCGACGGACCTCAATTCACGCGCAGTGCCAAAGAATTTTTAACAATTAATAATCAGCCGCGTCGTCCGCGCACTGGCTCCAAGTGCAGCTCGACAATATACGTTCCCTTCTGTTTGTTTATGTTACTTCTTGTCCGACTCGTTCCTACCTTTACCCCATTTTTTTCTCACGCAAAGGCCTTGCTATTCTTCATTTTAATTGTCGCCACACCCAGCTTCTGATATCTTTCTACGAATCTATAATAATATACTGTCACGATTATTTATTATATTACACTTGTTAGATATGCTTATTCAGTGTGCCAATGCTGATCAAACTCACTTTTCTATCAGATGCGTGGAAATCATGCTTTCAAATTTGTTCTATCAAATGTCGGCATGAATTTGCAATCGAAAATTGTTACGAAAATTCAAACTCATGGGCCATGCTACTGCGTATTGTCGATCTGACTTTGGATAGTTTTCTGTATAGTCTTACCAGATGCGTACTATTTAGGTAAATATTGTGAAATATATTTGTTTACATTACGAGTAATTTGAAACGGGCGCTTCAGCAATCGACTCGTGCAGGGCTCTCACGCGCAGCGATTTTAAATCGCGAACGCAGCATACTTCACACGATCACTTGGATACTCCGTTTCCGTTTATATTCAGTTGACTAGGCTAGCTTTGTTTAACTCGCCAAAAGCCGTTGCTCCAATCAGCTGCATATTCATTGTTTTTATTTAGTTTGCATCAAAAAATTCAATAACGACATGCCCGAAGGAGTGAGTCACGATTTTCATCAATTTCTCTAAATACCACCATGAAATTTTGCTGATCTGCACTGAGCCAAAAGAATTAGGTTGCGATGCTTTTTTTGTTGAATGGCACAGTAATCTGATCTTTACGATTCTATTCTTCATCTGTTGATGCTACCATGGTTGTTTATTTTTCGACACTGTTCAATTCATATATGAGCAAGTTCTAATTTTTCATTAGATTTTATCAGTACCATTTTTTTTTTGGATTATCCATTGAAATTTTAGATAATTATTATTATTCTTAACATTATTATTAATGAAATCAAATGGTATAATTAGAAGAATAGATTCAAATGTAAACAAAATAGCTTCAAAGGAGAAAATTCTATCAAGACTTATTATTCAGGAAAATGGAGACTCTGTTACTGAGAATGGAAGCGAGACAGAGGCTCTTGGAGATTCATCCCCAAGATCTTCACCAGTTCATTTTGAGCCAGTTGTGCAACTTCCCATAGTAGAAGTTTCTACAAATGAAGAGGAAGAAATGGAAATGATAAAACTGTAAATTTTCATCATTTTTATTTGTTTGCATGATTAATTCCTTTATAAACTCTACTAAATGAAATATCTTCAAATTCTTGACATTCTTTCTGGTTTTCTTATTTTATTTTTCTTTATTATTATAAGTTTTATGAGACAGGTTTATTGATAGTAAAAATTTATTGATTGAATATTTACATTAAATTTTTTCATTTTTAATTGAAAGGAGAGCCAAGCTGTATCGATATGATACTACTGATAGCCCTGCTGAATGGAAAGAAAGAGGAACAGGTGAAGTTAAGTTATTGAGGCACAATATCAAGAATACAGTCAGGGTAGTGATGCGCAGAGATAAAACATTAAAGATCTGTGCTAATCATTTTGTTTGGCCTTGGATGGAACTGAATCCTAATTGTGGCAGTGATCGTGCATGGGTTTGGAGTGCCCTTGCAGATTTTGCTGATGAGCAACCAAAGCCTCAGCTTTTAGCAATTAGGTTTGCTAATGTAGAAAGTAATATTATTTAACAATATTTAATTTCTCTTGATTGAGATAAATTATTCTTTCATTAATTCTGAATTTTTCTGTTTTTCCACAAAGATGCAAAACTTTGGAAAGAGGCTTTTGAGAAAGCTAAGAAAATCGTTCAAAACGAATGCTCAGCCTATTCTGGAAAACCTGATTCAGATGAGAGTGACAGTGAAGAAAGTTGTTCAGACAATGAAGAAGAATCAAATTCTAAGGGAAAGGACAGAGAATCTTCAAATCCTGTAACAGAAGGTATTAAACATTCCAAAGAACAAAAGAAAGGGAATATTGAAGCAACTAAGGCTACTGATGAAGTTACAACAGATCTTGCAAAACTTAAAGTAAAAGAGCAAAAGTAAATATATATTTTAGGGTATTTAATGACTAATATTGCAAAACTAGAAGAAATTCCTACACACGGAATAAAAACATTCCTGCCGATGCGCACAATGGAGAATAGAACATCTAATTCAAATGACACAAAATATCATTTTATTTTAAAGATAATGTAACAAATCATAGTATCTTATGAACTTTTTTTATTTCCTTGAAAATCGTCAGTTATAACAAATTGGGTACTGGATCAATTGTAGAATAAAAATGATATTTCTACCGATATTGTACATGATATCTGTGATTTTTTCTTAACAAGAATGCAGTATGAAATCTATAGAATGTTCACTCGTGATTGCTGGATCATATGCTTGATACATTGTAAAATGAATGATGAATGATTATAAGTTAATAAATCAGATAATAATTTGTAATTTTGGTATCATTAGGCTGTTTATTCTCAGTTTAAATCCAAGAAAATAACTAATATAGGAACATCGTTGATTTATCACAAACGAGTAGACAGTGCTGCTTCGACATTTTGCCTTGTAAATTACTAAATTTTCTTATTTTATAATGAAAAAAAATATAAAAATATTTGTGCTTCATTTTAAAAATTTAAATCGTACAATGAAATAATGAAATCCTCATGTTTGTGGTCTTTTAGACTTGGAAATTCATTCTCTCATAAAAAATGTAGATTTCAAGATTCAAATTCAAATGAAATGGGTTGTGTGATCCAATTTCTGTTACTTATAATTCATCTCTATGCGTGAAAGATTGCAAAATATTTCGTCGCTCCTCCATCGTTCGTTTTTTGTCATTTGACAATTTTCCTTTGAGAAGGCCTTCGATTCTCGTTTGTTCAGTTTGAACAAACACATCTCCTCGCTCTAGTATTCTCTCCATTGTTTTTACATAGACTTTCGCTGCAGGCTGGTGTTTTTCTGATAGCGTTTCTTCAAAAACTCTAGCCTTGTTTAAAATCTCCTGCAAAAGAAATGTAATATAAATCAATTGTACAGCATCAGAATATGTCTTGAAGCAAATATTTGTAAAGAGTCTTTCAAAACTGCCTTAACAATTGAGCATTCAAATATTTTATTTTAATATTGTTGTTAAAATTAAAACGCAGCCAAGAAATCATAAAAAACCAACTCACCTGTCTATCTTTTTCACTTGACTTCTTGAACTCCTCTGCTAATCTATCTAATTTTTCTACGCATCCAGGCAGGCCTAAATATATGCCAGACTTCTTTCGAACGAATCTTTTGATATTGTCGGCAGTAAAGTCTTCATCTTTTTCGGCGATGAATTTATAAGGCTCGGTTTTTCCTTGTAGAAAAAGCAGAACAGTGGGATAATCCTCTTTGGTAACTTTGTAACGTTGAGCTAACTCGGAGTTATCCTTATTGCCAAAATCTTTAACTCCAACTTCCGCGATTAAAAGATCTGGAGAATCTGCTGTGTCAGTGGCAACTTTTGAAAATGCTTCATGCTTCTCTCCATAAGGAAACGCAACGTCAAACTTTATGAGTGAAGCTTTGAACTTTGAAATTACCTAGAAATTTATAAAATCACAGATTAGACTTGTATTTTGCCGAAGAAATAAGATCGAGAGTCCGAATTTAGTGGGTTTGATGCATTTGACAGGCGTTTATTAGCACCTACTCATTTATTTTTTTTTTTTCATGCATTTAGTTTTAGTCGCGAATGAAATGAGTTTTTGTCCAATAGTCAAATTGTTAGAGATTATATGAAGTATTGGGAGCACCCAGTAGAGGCCATAAATCAATGTGGGGCCGAGTGCTAATTCACGTTGCAAAAAAATTTGCCAGAACAATTTTTTTTTCTGCCGGTAAAGTGAAATGTTCAAGTGATAAGATAAAGACGTTAAATGTACTGTTGATAAAATAATAAGGTTACAAAGTCATAAAGTGAGGCCTTGTTTCAAACTAAGACTATACATATGCGTATAGTATAATATACATTTCAATGGAGAATAATCATTACGCGAGCGATGCTTTCCACGAGGAAACTGTACCAAAGTTATTTGGATGCAAATCATATTTTTGTGAAACCCAATTCTGAAATTCGTAGTGTATCGAAACTAGAGAAAAATGAGAATCTTGCTCTTAAATTAACGAGAGACCAGATACCATGCGTACCTTATCGAAGGTAAGCGAACTGAGTTGAACGCAGCCCTTGCAGTCGTCGGCGGCTGAGAATTCCATCTCATGGCAGACGGCCGCGAAGGCGAATATACTTGTAAACAAGACTCGCTGCATCATCTTGGGTGGATGGAACGAGCCGTGGTTAAAAAAACACGATTTATCGAAATCCCACTTGAGTTAGTCTTGAGTCTCGGTTGCGGTGGCGGCGTCGGTGGCAGTGGCGTGACTCAGGTGCATTGACACCTCGGCTGTTCCACCTGACGACTCGTATATATATGTGTGTGTGTGTGTATGTATGTGTGTGTATACACACGTGCGCGCACACTACAGGGAAGTGTTGATGCTTCTTGTTATCACTTTGTTTCGTTTTCGATACTTCGGGCTTACGCGTGGGTGTGTGTGTTGTTTGCCATATCTGCTGGATTTTTGCTCCCACTCGACTTCTATTCCATTCGGATGGCGCGCTGGCGTGAGCACTTTAACGCCGCTCCAAAAACTCTGAAACAGTCGGTACTCCTTTAGCTTGATGAACGTCTCCCATGTTATTTTTTTTTTCACATTAAAATAATCAATGCTTGATTGTCGCTGAGGTGTGTTCTGTTTCAAGATTAATTATTCACCTTTCTACGTTATTTCTGGCTGGTGTGATTACATTTTCTGAATAAGGCCTAGGAGAAAATAGCAATTGGAAGGAATGATTATGAACCATTTATTTCTTAGTCCTTCAAATCTTCGAAAATTCTTGGACTTGTATTTACGAACAGTTCTTAATTTCAAAATTCAAAAAGCTCTACACTACTAAAATAGTGTATAGTAAACGCGGCATTGAAGATTGCGCTATATTAATTCACTCTAAAATCTTAAATCTGAATAGCTCCATTCCCACAAATTGTTGTCTATCACTGGATGATATTCTCCAAAATATAAAATTACACTTGCCAATATATATTAAAAAAGTAAAATGTATCTGTAAATGTTGGGTGGGCGTGTGAAAAACTTATTTGCAGAGAGTGTGATTGTTCGCATGTCAGAATACACGTCTCTTAGATGTATATTCATGAAAATTACAGTTGACATGCGTTCGCTCATCTGTACAAATATACATAGTCCCGCGATGCATTGATAAGCAGTGACTGTATAAGCCGCCGTGAGAATCTAGTTTCCCTCTGGATCGTGCGCTTATAATTTTTCCATAGTTATCGCGAAAATCAACGCGAGAAATCAATGCTTTACTCACAATTGGTCTATCCTTCGCCAAAGTTTCTTCCCAACGTCCGCTTTTCAGCATCAAATTCTAGATAATTTACTCTCGTTTGATAATACACAAATGAATTGGTATAAAAATCAGATGAAATCAATCCAAAAGCATCCATATTTACATCTCGCTGGTGTGCGAGCAAGTGGGGAGGTTTCGAGGGTTGAAAAAGTGCATAGGCGAGCTTTCGCGAGGCATCGGCTTCAATCGGGATTTAGCTGGTAAGTATATACATACGGAAGTGCGAGTGTGTATTAAAAAGTACAAGGAAAATTAAAGGACTAACCTAAAAAGGAGAGCAGAGTAGAAGAGAAGCCGGAGTGGAGGGCCGGCAGTGTTTGTCCCCGCGGAGTATCTACTGGGGGCGACGAGCAGCGACGCCGTGCAGGCTGCCCGGCTCGGCCGCCGCTTGAACAAATGGAGTTTGCGCAGGTGGTGCCGAGTCACAAGCTCGAATCAGAGGCGGCCACGACCGGACGAAAATGCACGAACCCACAGAGAGACGCCCTCGCCGCGCCGCTTCTCCCCTTTCTCTCTCTCTCTCTCTCTCTCTCTCTCTCTCTCTCGATTATCGCACCTCGCGCGCGCGACTCATAAAACTCATTGCCAAGCACTGTTGCACCCAGCTATTGCTTCCTAATTGCATTCTACTCACTTGGCGCTGATTTACGCATCGACAGTGATTTTTTTGCCGCCGAGGCGACGAGCTGGTGAGAGGGCCATTTGTTCAATGGATTGGCCCAATAGTTCCCAATAAATGGAAACTCATTGTACATTACTTAATCTCATTAATGACTTTTCCGTACGTTACAGCAGCTTCACGTCCTTTGAAAATCATTATTTCGTTTTATGTGACTGTATTCCGCTTGACGCATTCCTCAAGTGTCCTGATTTAGTAATCCCGTATCGATCTACATCTAGAGATTTATATTTCATGATTTTCCATCATTTTCCATGTCTTACTATGTCTCATACTTCTCGGTCAAAGGAGAAAATTATTCAAACCCTCTTTTACTTCGATCCTTGAGATACGGCACATCGTGAAGTACAAGCATTTCCATTATATTGTGCACCCTCCATACACATTTACAAGCATTTCTGA
Source organism: Aphelinus atriplicis (assembly GCA_020882685.1). NCBI lineage: Eukaryota > Metazoa > Arthropoda > Insecta > Hymenoptera > Aphelinidae > Aphelinus > Aphelinus atriplicis. The sequence continues at coordinate 63,753,518 of CM037073.1, read as the reverse complement.
TTGACACGTATTATCGATCGTAGTGGAATGATAAAATACTTACCGGGAAAAAAGTCATTGACGAGGATTCTATATCTAGATTAGTGTACAAAAATGAAGAAGAGTACAAAAATGTTCTGTTGTCAAATTATTTCTATAAATAACTATATATATTAAATGATATATAATTTGTAGGAAATATCGAATTTAGATTGTCAGTAGTAATATGTCGAGTCGTAGTATGTGTGTTATCGTATGTTCATGTTTGTGTATGTACATATTTGACTATAGGTATCCTTTATCCTTTCTACGTTCTTTTTATTTGTTGAGGAAAAACTTGGAAATTAATTTCTTTTCAAATATAATATTTATTATTCCTACAATCAAAATTATTTCCAATGCATGTAGTGAACTATAATAGTGCATTAAGTCATATTTAATTTAACCTAGTACATAGAATACTTCGTACTATTGAACATCATTGAAAAAGTACGCAACTCAGCATTTTGAATGGTATTTTATCTGCGAACTTTTGCTAATTTTCATAAAGCAACAAATAAGAAGCAACTCAAACAATGCATACCGCTCAAAACAAATAAAAAGATACCAACCATTTGTATATATATTTTGTGCATCAACGCAAGGACTCGGTATAATACAAGAAGTCTACGCACGATTTTCCCGTATGTACAAATACTTAGCGCACGTAACAGATAAACTTGACAGCAAATAAAGGAAAAGTAAGTTAACGAAACTTTCTTCTTGATTTTACGTTTTACTTTTAGATTTCCGAAATATATGAAGTGACTCACATGACATCCGAAAATAGATAAACCGTAGCAGCCCTTAAAATAAAACGAAAAAAAAGCAAGATCTGAAATAGTTAGTATACTTTGATAACGGCCTAAGTAAGGATCTTCTTGATCGAAAATCCGAAGTGAATCAGTTCAGTGATTCACCGTAGGTACCTATATTAAAAAGTTGAGTCTTACTGATCTTTTAATGACTGATGATGAAAGATTTGGATTTATAAGTATGCAAACTCATCGCGTTTACAAACAATAAAAAATTCTCAAAGTAAGGAGAAATATTTTTTTTTTTTGATGACGGATACGTGCGCCGCAATGATGTGTTTCGTATTTCCGGTCTACTACGGTCAGTCTATTCAAGCAAATTATTAAAACTTCCAAGTCATGAGCCGGTTGATCTTGACAAAATTTAAAAACTCATAATTTCGCTGCATGGAATTTAGCGAGTGACAAAAACGAAGAAATCACTCATGTTTATCAAAGAATGGAAATATTGAGTTTAATGAATAGGTTCAAAGACATTAATGAGTATCAAACTACTCTGAGGAAATCATGTAGGTCGACTCCTATTTAAATGTAATTCCACAAGATATTTTTTCAGAAAAAAATAATGATGGATAGTGAATTCTTGACTCCTGGTTACTCTATAACATCCATTAATTCATAGTTTTAACAACGAATTACAATAAATACAGTATATACAGGCATACATATAATAATTTGTACAATTCCCTTCGATCACTTATTTGATTATTTGATAAGAGCAAGTTATATAATGAGAATTCAGCCGCTGGATCAGAAATTTCAAAGAATCTCCATCGGAAATCTGATCTTAAAAAATTGTCATATTTTTCAATGGATCCTTTTTTAATCTCGCTCGCTCGTCAATATCACGTAGCTTTAAGAAAACGTCACCTTTATAGGATAATATCAAGTTATTCAACTTCACACATAGTTCACATCATTTACTGCACACTAGACATACCACAATAGCATCTAAATACAAAATTGTTATATAAAAAGTGGTGGGAATAAAATAGGGAATATGCGAGTGGGACGTGACGAAAATTCATTTGCAGCCATGAAAGTATATGGGAATGAGAAATTCCACGGGATGAAGGCAAACACGTTGTATAAGAAATTTCCTTCATTTGGTCGGTCATCTTGCGGGAGGAATGCGCAGTCGAGCAAGGGGCAACGACGGTGGCACTCGAGTGAGTTGGCATACTTCCTTGGGCTCTCCATGGAGCTTTTAATCGTATGCGCGAAGGAGACTCGTCGTGGAAGCATAAATCAGACACGTCCTCGCGTCGTTTCCGCTCGCGTCAGCTGCCGCCGGCGGCCGATTTCTACTTGCTCGGGGTGGCGCTGAAGCCCCGGTACAGACGCTCCTCTTCTACGAAGTAGCCCCGCAGTTCCACCAACTTTCGGCTGTGCTCCGCTGAAATTGCCCACAACCCACACACTTAATCAATGCGTTCCACTTGTACTTATGCACCTTGCGAGTCTCGCATCTCGCGGATCAAGATGTAGTTGCGATGCGCTACTGTACACGAGAATATACTCTCAAATCTAATTCTACTTTATATAAGTTAACAGCCAGCAATTTGGCACTGCAGGCAATTTGGCACGTCTGTCAGATTTCATATTTCCGGTGCTCTCTGAGCATCAGTCAGTCGCCTTCGGGTTATGTTGTGGGTATTAAAAAATATTTTCGCTACCTTTCCCGCACATTTAGCCCTAAAAATCACTCTCCTACAACATTTTGGAATTTTACTAATTGATTTTTCCACCCTTTTCTTAGCTCACTATTCACACTCAACCTAAAAAATCAGGAGTATATAATTTTCATCGCTCAAAGTGTTATGACTCTTTTTCATGTAAAAACATCTAATATTTCGATTGGACTCATCAGTTTTCCAAAAACTATTTTTTCATCCTACTCAAATTGCTCTTTGCACATTAAAAATAAGTGAAGCCAACGTGGCCCTTTATGCTATTATAAATCGAAAGACTGAGTAAAATCGTTGAATATTTTTATAGACACATTACGCTGATTTATATATGTATTTTTCATAAAGTTTTGTATAAATATCAATGGGAACATGATCGAGAGTTTATTCTAATGCCAATTTGATCTTCCCTGTAGGCCTATATAGGCTGTAACAAATGATTAAGAAATCGTGCCAAATTGACTGCACATGTATCGCATCTGGTCCTTTTGTGTTTTTTTTAAATTGCAATTTTTAATAAGTGAAAGTAGTCGGATGATAATTAAAGAGATGGTTTCTGATAGGTATTGAGCTAAGCTATGCTCTTCGCAGAATTTCAAAATTCCAAGTCTATCATAGTCAAATTTGCAAAAGACCCTTAGGAGAGGCGCATTGGCTGAAGTTACCTTAGGTATATATTTAGCGAAGTAGAGATAGAAGCGGTAAGTTTAGAGATAAAATCCGTGGAATAGTTTTTCTCTTTATAGCTTTTGATATCACACCTGCTTGAATATATTTGTAGCTTATGTTCCGAATAATAGATTTCTCTATTGTTTCTCGGTGAAAAGTTTTCAGATTTTCAATTGTCTCGTTTACACTCATTGTTTCTGCTTGAGTTCAATCGATTGACCGTGATTTTTTCCCGAAAATCGTGAGATTAATTATCAACTGCGGAGTAATCTATCAATTTGATCTGTTTACATTTGAACATTTTATAAATGGGAATAATTTAATATACGTTACCGTGAAGAGTTTCGACGTCGTCAAGCTCCCCGCCAAAATCCTTTGGTAGACATTCAGGTGGAATGTACTGATAAACTTCGGATACATCTCCGGTGTGTAAGTGAAGCTGTGTGAGAGAGCCGAAAAAATTCGATATATTACAAACTGTTCTTTCAAGATTACGAAAGGTCGTGGATTTGCGTTGCAAAATGTTACGATCGCTAATCAGTCGTCTGGGCTTCTTTCCAACGTATTTACGCATACAATACTTGTTCTTTCTCATTCGCGTGAACTTTTCTCGATACTTGAAATATATATGCATGATAATTTTGTTGCGACCAGTCGCGATCGCGTCTGAGAAATCACAAGAAGATCAAAGCAGCAGCACTCGAGGGCAAATATTCGTTTATCATCCATCAAATGCAACGGCAATTAGTGGGCCTTCAGTGTGCGCATATAATTTGTGTCACAAACGTGCCCAGCTCATCTGCTAATCGCGGTGGCGTACGAGAAATTATTCGTTTTTGCGCGCGCGCGTATACTTGGTCGTTTATCCATTGTGCACTTTTTCCCACACATCGCGCGCGGCTCAGTCTCTGTCAGTAGATTGATTTTGAAGAGTAAAACACACACGACTGCGTGTTATTGACATGCAATCGGGCTCGTAATGAAAATCGCTTTACTCACAATCTCCAGCAATTCTTTCTTCATGAAAGGTTTGACGAGTGCGAGAACCTTGTCGATGAACCAGGTGCAGTTGAGCACGTGGATGGCCCTCAGTCTGACGGGCATGCCTTCCTGGAGGAACTCAAAGAATCGCTTGAGGCCGAGCAGAGAGACCCTCATCAGGTGTGTCAGTCGGACCTTGCCCATGTCGAAGAGGAACGTGTGACCGGGCACGCAGCCGTCGGTGTACAGGCTCGCGTCCATCGTCATGAACAGCAGCTTCACCGAGTCGTAAAACATGTAGTGGCTCGGGCACGAGTCTCTCAGCCCGTGGAACACTATTCGGTTGCCCTGTTTGTCCGGCTTCGGCAAGCGTATGAACGTGCTGTTTTCAACCAGCGAACAACGTTTCAATCATATTGTTCACTGCATTGCATATCATACACCCCTCGCGCGGCTCACACTCACTTTATTTTAATAATTAATGTTGCTTCTCATATTCTCATTTATCTCATTCATGATTATTGTTCAAGAGTATTCAATATTAATTGCATGATATGTTCATTGATCATCCTTATGATTATAAAGTGTATATTATTCATAGTTAAAAAGATGTTTTGTAATCTGTAATTATCCAAGACAGAATTTTGGACAAAACAGTATTTTAAACAATCGTACTATCTAAGGAATCTAAGGAAGATTAATGACGAATCATTCGCTACAAAATATCAAATTTTCGAGGTATAATTTTCAATCACGCTCATTTACTCATTCATACTCTAGAATTATCAGTACTCTAAATAGCACTAATTATTCACATTTCAATATTTCATAACATTTTTTTCTCTAAATCTTGCTTTATGTTTAAACAAGCAAAATAATGGTATGTTAAAATGAACCTTCCTTGCCTCACTCCCAAAAATCATGTTAGTAATAGCATCTTAGCTCACACCTTGATTAGCATGTATACACGGAGATTGACTTCAGCGCGAATAGTGAAATTTTAGCGTATATACGTGGGAATATATAAAAACCAAAATATTGTGAATGAGATAATCAATAAAATTACAATTCTTTTACGTGTTCATATACGCCGTATCAACAAGTCATATGAATAGATTCACGATAAAATCATATTTTAAAAGTATTTTTCAATCTAATCTCATTATATTCGACGTTATTTCTAATCTGCAAATCACTTTAGAATTAAAAAAAACAGACAGTCAAATGCAAATATTGAAATCGAAAAAGTCTTCAACTTCGTAGGAGGCAGTGGATTCGCGAGTAGTTTATTTTTATATCATCATTAAATAGTCATAGAATTGAGAAAATTGGTTTGACGGCAAATAACCGAGCCTTCTTCCCTTCCGCCATCTCTGCTATTCCGTGTTCGTCGGGTATATAAAGTAGAAAGTGTTATTGGCAGGCTCGTATATATATCTGTATATATGTATATATGCATACATAGACAAATACAAATGGCACAACTGGATTGCCATTTTTCTTTGTTTCGCTGCCCTTATCGTGATACTCGTGTTTTCTTTGGTGCAGAAGTATGCGCTTGGTTTTTCTAACAAATTAAACCATTTCTCGGAGTTCGCGTCACTCGCATTCTATTCATTTCCATGCTTCTAATCTATTCGCGGCGATAGATGGTCCAAGCCTCATCGGGTTTACCGGGAGCAATTGCATATTCCGAAAGAGATGAATCGTATCTCCCGAGGAATGAACAATTTTAAAACATCGTCCCTTTAACCTCCGGAGCAAAATTTGTGTCGACAGGCCCTATTTGCCAGGAGCGATATTGAAAAGAACGTTTCGCGCAGAGCCAAGCCAGGTAAAGGTGACACAAGCACCGGGAAATTACTCACACGACGTTCAAGGCGTATTGAAGAGAGTCGAGGGTGGGATCGCGCTGGCAGAAGAGCTCGGGCACGTTGGCGCGCATCCTGTAGTACACCTCCATGCAGCGCAGCGTGTCGGCCTTGTCGTAGTAGCAGCTGTGGGCGAAGATGGCGAGCTGCTCCCGAGGCAGCTCCGGCAGCGACCTCGCCGTAGCCCACTCCTGCAGCTCGTCCAGCAACTCGTCCTTCAGCTCCGGCCAGCGGGTCCGCGACTCGCTCAGGTCGTGGCCCAGCTTCATCCTGACTTGTCCAGCTCTCGCGCGCGCTTTGCACCCCACGATACTCAGCTCCTGTCGACGGCCAAGCTCACTTTCCTGCAACACACGATATACCTTCGTTGCTCAATTCGACGATAGAATTCGCTTTTTATTCGTTATAGATCCAGCAGATGGGTGATTGGAAACTCGTGTCGGTCGCTGCTCTTCCACAACCGATGTGAATACAGAGAATGAGATTTTGAACACGGACAAACTTGAGATTTGGAAAAGCCAAATCCCCTGGAGCCTATACATTACATAGTCACGCGGCAGACCTATTACTTATGTGCGTAGCTAACGAGCTAATGTAGCGTGTCCAAATATTTACCGACAACTATAAACATGGAGATTCATCACTATTTTCGAGTTTCATTTCATCTGTTTCCTGATTTCCCTGTTACGGGAGTGAATTTTACGATGACGCGAGCATAATTTTTATATCCAAATATCGTATTATCGATAAACTTCCAACCGGATATCTATGTTATCAAAAATGTACTAACTCGTCCATTGTATATGAAAGAAATAAATTGCATGTGAGAATGCGAGTGTTTTATGATGTTAATTACAGATCCATATATTTATGTTACCTCCTATAATTGAAATAAAGTATACTTATCAATTACATTATGCTCATGAAATGACTGTATCATCTTCAAGGCAGTACACGCTATAAAACTATTTACGGGATTTTTCAGCTGCAAGTAAGAATATCGCTAAGCCAAGACAAAAATGTTTTTGTTTTTGTAAAAACTTATTGAACTTGTTGATTTGCTACAATTTTCAATGTTAATAAGAATACGGAGTTGGGTAATGGCAAAATAGCTCGTCGTTAATAGCCACATGAATAAGGAAACGGGGGAAATGAGAATTCCTTTTCAATTCATTTCATTTTTGCTTAAGAACATAATTTTTATGTGAGCAAATTTATTGAAAACTGATTTCATCGGAGATTTCATTGTGATCGATCGACGACACACGAACATATATAAATATCAAAATTCATCTCCGACATCGACTTTTCAGCCTTCCTGTGCTTCCGTAATAGGCTGACCTTGAAAATATTGACTAGAAGAGAAAACATGAGACTCGACGGAAAAATCAAACTTTCAAAATCCTATGACTTGTAATTTCCTATGAGTCAATGAGAAACTTTCGAGGAAATATGTATTTCTTCATCGCTATGTGAAATTCTCAAAGGTCGATGTAGTGTGAAAATGTACATTGAAAACGATCGCAGTAGTAGGAAAGAAAAAGAGATTTCCATAAGTCGTATATCATTATGCTGACTCGTTTAAGTTACATTGTTAATACATTATGAATTGCGTGATGGATGGAGACAAGAAATAAGCTTTTTGTTATCTGTCCATTTAATTAATGAAATAATGAATTTTATGGTATTCGGTACGTGAATCGGCATTTCACGCGCAAGTGAATTTTTTAAATGTCCTTTGAATGAATATTCATAAGATAAAATATCGTATCTGACTGGTGCATTTTAATTTAAACACTTGTGTGATATTCGTCACCGGCTTCGCCGACCACTCGTGGACGCGTCCACACACGTCTTAAAATTTTTAGGTACTAGTTGCATAATATACTACGTTGCATTAACACTTGCGTTTCGCGGGCAATTTTATTTTTGTATTTTCATTGTTTATTACACTGAGAAAAAAACGAATACTGAACAGGTAAGAAGAATATACGATATGTTACACTATTCTTTATTTTCAAAACTATTATGTTATTGGAAATTCATTTTTTTTAGTAAAAGCAAGTAACTGATCTAACAATATAATGTACAGCGTTTTTTACTATATTCTTAGTAAATTCTACAAACTAGGAGACGTTTAAAGTTTGGGTCACCAATTATGATGAGACTTTCCGCAATGCTTTTTGGGTATCATAATAAACCATATAGTCTAAAGTTTCGATTTCTTGGAGTAATTGTCAGAATATCTGTGGTAAATCTAAACGTTAGACTGAATGACCGTATATATGGCTCACTGAGATTCCCAGAAAGCATTTCGGAGAGTTTCGTCATGATTGGTCACCCGAAGTTGACATTTTCTCCTGGTAAGATATATTGTGTGGAAAATGTTCTAGTTATCAGCACTATAAAAAATACTGAAAATTAGTAATCTTTGTAACCTTGGACATGGAACTTACTAGAGTAACTCATCTCAATCGAAAACGCACATACCTTTCTGTTGCAATAGTAGTGTATATAATTGAACTATTTAAATTCGACCACATTGAATAAAGGATTGAAACATTTCAATTACCCTGCACCGGTTAACGTATCCACTCTAATTTTGCAAACTCACTCACGTCCAATAACAGAAATGTCAATTTCTATAATAAAATATTTGATAGGAATGTTGTTATACTTATCGAAGTGACCGAAACTGGTCTAACAACTTCAGTATTTATCTCGTACTATATCCGTTAAAATCATATCACTTTCCCTTTCCCCGCAGTTTATAGTATTCTCAAAACTTAGTAGAGTTTCACGCTTCTATTCTGAAGAGCCCCACAGAGCAAATTAAATCATTTTTATCCCGAATTTATTATAAGTTTTCTTCATCAGAACGAAATTGAAAATTGAATATCTCATAATTGACGAAGGAAACGCGTGGGATGGAGACAGTGTTTGTTCTTCGAAAGACGGAGCACAAATGTAAAAGTCAAAAATATATATAACGGAAGGGAAATATGGGAAGAAAAAATTAACGCACACTTTTGGAAAGCCATACGCGAGCGGGCTGAGAAGAGGAGCAGCGTCGCGAAGCAGCCAAGTGGAACCGCGAGAGCGACGAGTTGTCCAGGGGGACCGGCGGCAGTGAGCAGCGAGCGGCGCAAGCGAAAATTCAGCTCGCGGCTCCCGTTTCACAGGCGCGTGCGCGCGACTTCAACTGTAATGACGTACTGAAATTCCCGGCGAGCCGTGTCAGTAGTAGTAGTCGTGCAAGGTGAGCCAATTTTTAGCGTGCCTCTCCAGACTGGGTTCGTTCTGAAAAACGCGTGCTACGACCGCCGTCGTGCAGCATCGTCCCCTCTCCCTCCTTCTCTCCCCCTCCCTCTCTCTCTCTCTCTTTCTCTCCCTCTCTTTCGCTCTCTGTCTCTGCAACTCTCGTCATTCTTTCTTCCTTCCTCGGGCCATCTCGAATCGCCTCTCGGCGCGCGAGCGCGAGTTACTCGCGACTCTGTTTATTTTCCATCATGCTGTCCGCTCTCGCCATGGCATTAGATTTAAAATGCAAATCAGCGCGAACTCTTGGATTAGCCTTGATTATGAGTGCACTGCACGGCTATGCACACGCGAAATTGCTCGGCCCGAGGTTCTTTGAGGCGCTTCTCAAACTTTAAAGTGCCGCAAGAACATTCAAATGCCTGTTCCACGCTAGAAAAATATTAGCAATTCTTTTGCCTCGGTTTACCTTTCGTTGGTTGAGCAATATTCACACTCCGATCTCTTGCGAAATTCAGCGTGCAATGACGACGAGGTTGTTGAACGAACAGACTGTTAGCTCTGTGAAACGGTGGATTCAATCGAGTCTTTGAGAGGAAAAGTCTTGTATGGACATGCGAGTTTTTGTCAGGAACGAATCCGCGCTGCGATTACCCTAAATTGTCGTGGAGTCTTTCTTATCGCTTATCGATTTACGGGGACGACTAAATGGTATTGTTTCATTTACGATAGACAGTAATAGATAAATTGCAAGATACATTGAACCGAATAATGTTATAACTTAGAGCGGTTTGCAAGAAGCCTCTCACTCCGATATTTCCTAAAAACTTTGAAGGTGCTCTCATAAATTTTTAGTACACCATGGTAATAAAGTTAATGGTATTCAAGTGTTATGTCGTCAGCATAAACTTATTTCGTTTTGACAAAATGTCCAAATCTGAGCTGATAGTTTTTGGTTGACGCAAGAATAAAGAGTATTATTTATCCATAAACCCACTGCAGTACTCCGTAAAAACTCTCTTTGGAAGTATTATAGTGAGAATACCTTTTTTGGGCAAAATGCTGAGGAAAATATGAAAATATTTTTTTTTCTCGCAAAAAAGCTGATTTTTGTATCGCCCCCGGAAAATTCTCGATAAAAAATTTCCTGCCCATTTTCCGGTTATCCACCTTCGAAATTCGTGTTCAGCAGCAATAGCCACATAGGGAAAACCTTGATGGAGCTTGGGTCAACCATCGGCTATGGAATCCGGTCCTGCGCCTGGACTATACCTCCTTTGTTTGGCTGGCCAAAAACCATCTGATAAAGTTTCATCAAGATTGGGAACGGTCAAAGGTCTGTTTAAGAGCATAACAGTTTCACGCAACAGTGACGCATGTCTGCAGTTTTTAGCAGAATAATACGACTGAGTGACTCGTGACCAAATATTGTCCCCATGTGTGAAGTGCAGTATCGTTCGAGATATGTTCGTTCGAGATATGTTCTTAATTTTCCACTTTCGGTCTTTTTCAAGTTACGTCCTTATTATTCTGATACCCTCGCTAGATATGTCCGTATGAATATGATGTGTCGATACAATCTATTTGTTCTTGAAATAATATAGGTACCATGTGTGTGACTGAGGAGTTTCATTGCTATTTTTCAGGGTAAACATCGTAACTCAAAAACTCTAACATTATTAAGATGTCTATTTTACTATTGTGTAATGTAACGAAAGAATAATGAAAGGTTGCACTACGGAACGGTCTTCGCTAAAATGTTGGTTCCAATATTATTGAGAATACCCCCTTTATTGAAAAATTGAAAGAATGACGATCTTGGAGGACCAAACTAGTGGTATTTATTGTTGGTCTCAATATTTGTCTTGATTGTATTTAAAAAGAAAATATCAAGATAATAATAATTTTATAAATGATTGAAATAATTCTATCTCCAATGAAAGACAATCTCATCACATATAAGGTAAGTATACCCAATATACGCCATCCTTTGTATTCCATATATATATATATATATATATATATATATGCGTATCTAGAGCAGTGCCGCAGCACAGATTCTTGTCGGCAATACAGAATACTGGAGAAAGAAAACATTTTGACCGGTCGCGAACGCTTACACCAACTTGTTACAGCTCACTTTATCAATTTTTTTCACCAATTTTGATTCTTGATTTAATTTCGCTCAAGTAATTGCTTATTTTTCTGATATTTTTAGGACTCGGCCAACAAAATTAAGCAACATACCATTCGATTTTTTGGCATTCCACCTATATCTACATTTTTTTTCATTATACGTCCTTTTTATCAACCGTTTCAATAGATATTCGTTATTTTTGTCTAGTATGTTTCTCGCTTAGGTAGTGCATATTGGTTACACGCGGTACCTTATATTGTGATATTGAAAAAATCTTCAACTATTTTAAGTAACTACTCTCGAAATCCGATATTATACATTTCTTATACAACATAATTCGAGAAAGCAATCCAAACATTGTATCTCTTAAACTGGATGCAGCACTTTTTTCATCAATCGCTAAATCGAGTATACATATTATATTGCGCGAGCCACTAGGCTTACATAATTAAGCAGTTGCGATTGAGTAATAAGTAAGTACTAATATATACGTGGATATAAATTTCATCTGTTGCAAGAAGCAATGAAGGAAAGAGAAAAATACGCAAAAGTGAAAGTTATCTTTCTGCTTTTAGCGTTCATTACATATCGCACTGCAGGTATTTCGGCTGGAGTAAATCTCATCATACTTATTCAATAAAAGATCAAATTTAAATTGAAATTATTAGCATTAAAAATACCACTCAGTGTACGAATTGAAGTTACTATTGGTAGATAATCACAGAGACTTCTTCATGTACCTCAAGTACTTAGATAAAATTATCTTATTTGCAATTGTGATAAGATGTTGTACTTCCTGCAATTGAAGTTTTTTTTAATCAATATCCGGTTAATATTTTTGTCTCAGAATTTCTAGAATACATTTTAGTCACTCCATGTTACTGGAGTTAAAAAACCCACTCCGAATTGAATTAACAGTATACTTTCTCAAAGTGTCTTTGTGAGAAAGAACTAGGGAATTATACAGCAATTGCTACATGGAAAAATATAGTTTTGGCACACATGGACTTCAAACTGATTTGACAAGCCACCTAGCAGTGGTAGATAGCTGAATATAAATAACGGTCGCTATGGATGTCAACAGAAATTTCTATGGAGAATACAAATTCCTGAAAATACAAAATACTGTATTCTGTACGTGTCCTCAAAAGTACTGAAAATGAACTTCGTGACATTTATTCCCTTTTTAGAAACAGTTGCTAGAGACGTAAACAAAGGTTGCAATGGAAAAATGAAGTTTCCATGTCTTTTAAAATGACCAATGGCTTTTTTAGAAAATTTAATTCTGTTTGAATCGATCACAACTAACCTGTGTGCAAAGTTTCAGGAAGATTGGACGATTCCTTCGTGAGTTATCGCATTCCAGAACAATGTCACATACACCCGCATGTTACTTAAATTAGAAAATAAGGTATGAAACATATTAATATTGCTTATATATATATATATATATATATATATATATATATATATATATAGTGGGGAATCATTAATAATTTTTTAAGTATATTTCTTGATATTGGTTTGAAATTGTTGAAATGAAGCGTCTCTTATTCTCTATAATATTTTTCCATGATTTGTATGATGATTTCAATCTAAAATACGAACAAAAAATTTTTCATCTAATGATGTACAGGTCAGTTTTACCTGAGCATGCCTGCATAAATTCCTCTCGAACCGCCACCCTTTGGGAGAGAAATATCGCTTATTAAAAGAACTCTTATGAAAAGATATGACCTCAATAATGACGGATTACTTTCAAAATCAATAGAACTCTTTTGTACGTGGATCGAAGACCTATTATCTATTTTTTTCGTGCAATATATATGCATATATAAAAATTCCACTTAAGGCCCGATAGCCTTCAAAAATCATTGAGAACCAAAGTTTATCATGAAAAAGTATGATATTCTGTAAACCTAAAAATGATACAAATCCTTTTTAGTTTTATTTAAATTAAACTCTCTATCCGCATAATAATCAACTCTGGAAAAGTTTTCATTGCTTCCGAAATTTATTGAAGAACCCCGTGTAATTTCGAAAAGTCCTGATAAGGGCTACATCATGAGATCAGTTAAGGTCCAATTCATATCTATCTTATTATGCTGACATTATTTTTTTCAATTCCATCTATTAAGCTGACAATCAAAAAAGCCTTTGTCTAACCTTGGCATGGTCGGGACACTTCCGAAATTTCAATATCGATTTTTTTAGATTCAAGAATACCTGTTCATTCAAACCCAACCATTCGTTAGTTAAATATCGTGTGCCAAAAATTGAGAGTCCCATATTTTCGCCGAGTACTTAGGTGAGCGTTTCAAAAACATCCAGCATGAATCATCTGGCATGGCGTAGGTCTGTTGAAAAAATCTGTTTATACACACGCGCGCCGGCGTATTTCCGCAAACAATCATCGCGTTGAGAATAATTGAACGTCAGAGAGGATGAAAGAAGTGAATAGAAAAAGTCGCGGTACAGATCGTGCGTCATTCACGGGTACAGTGGAAATGCTGGGATACGCAAGCCCCTCTTACACTAGCGCATCTCCAATTCAAAACTCGTTACGAGCGCTTAGCCGGCGTATAACGATCGGGAAAAAAATTGCAAATCCTTCCGTCAGCCTCGTAGCGTCTCGTTTTTCATCGAGCAAAGATCGTTAGAACGGCGAGTGCGACAATAATCGTAGTCACTGCGGAGGCGTGAATGCAAGTTGGTGGCTTCGGGTGGGTGGGAGGGCGCAAGCACTCGACATCACGTTGGACCACCCGTTTGGCTGGGAGCTCGTCGATCCCTCTCTTTCCCTCTTCCGTTTCATCCGTCCGTCTCTGTCTTTCTTCGGCGTTTGCGCGGGCGCGACCAGCTCGTCTGTAGGCGTCGAGTACGTTCATTGATAAGCGCATACACGCTAGTGGCGGCGGCTGCGCGTGACGTCATTACCCGTTCAGCCCTCGATCACCTATATATCCGCACTCACGGATACAGTTATATATACGTACTCGTATACTCGGCTTCATTTTTCACCCGCTCACTATGCGGCTTGTCGGGACATCACCCGGTAGCTCTGTTTTTACGCACGGTCTGACTTATTGGCCCCTGCTGTCGATCGAATCGCTAAATATATAACGCGTTCTCAGTCTATAATAACTTCCGTCCAGATCACTCGCAACAGAGACTGCGTTTTTGTTGCAAAATTATAACTGCAATTATAATCGGCAATAAGTGGAGTTTCGTTCTTTTGGCGACAACAAAATTGATAAATCTAGCAACATGACTGAATTCACAAAAGTAGATTATGGAATTTATGGAAAATTATTATTGTTTTCCGAATTATTTTATATAGACTAGAGTTAATTGAATTGTATCTGTTTAATTTCTCATTTTTTCGAATTGATCCTTTGCTTTGCCTGAGCATCGATAAATTAATCGATCCAAGGTCAATACAAAGTTAGGTTTCCTACTGTTTTACTGAAATGCTGAAAATTTTAAGCATTTTTGTTCTTATTTGTCATATAACACTTTCATACATTCAGTTTTATGTTCGTCTTTGATCATCGAAACCATCTTCTACGACGGTTTTGAGTGCAAGAATCTTTTGTTTTTCCTATTCTGAACGAAAATTCTCCAAAGGTATGTTTCATGTACTCTTCCGTGCATCCATTCTTTAACATGAACATCACGCACTCGTTGCTATGGAAAAATATGCTTTCGTTCTAGCGATCAGAAGAGTTACTTATAAAAATATATGCACGTACACGGAGTTATGCGGATATGAGAGATGTTTAATTTTAATCTAATTAGAAAATTATATGCTTTATCACATTATAACTAAATTTAAAGTGAAAATCTTGACTTCATTATTAAAATTATTTTGCAGTAGGATACTACGGAAGGGTCGATACATTTGAATTGTACTATTGTAATTGCTTCAACAAACCCATCTTCGATCTCCAATCAATTCATAAATGAAAATGTTTAACTTTACAAAAAATATGTAACTCCCATGTTAATAAGATAATGATATTATAGTTTGAAAATGAGGGTCGATTCTCCAGGTTGTTTCAAGATCAAGTTTAATTTTTACAAACCACGATGAATCGGATTTTAACGTATAATTGATTTTGCTTGAGTGAATCTCATTTTAATCTAGCTAGTTTCTATACGACTTATAAAATTTCATCATCCAAAACTTTTACGGTGCACATTACAATTTGCCTGTTAGCTTATTTCACGAATATTTAATGCATGTATAAACAACCAATAATAGTTTATTGGAGAATTTGAGTTTTGCTAATCAAAAAGTTTCAAACATATCCAAAATAAAATATCGAAAGTGGACTAGTTTGAAATATGCTATCTACTCTTACTGTACCTTTTTAGAAAATGCATAATGAAGTTTTAGTGGATAGAATAATCAACAATAATAATAATAATAACAATAACCAACTCTCAGGATTTATAAATATACACTACATGGAATATGAAGGGCTTATGCCTCTGTATTGTATTATTGGCTCGGAACTGTATAGAATAATTTCATCGGTCGATTTACTGCAGCAAGTGGGAAGAGTCAATAACGCACCATAGATTGTATCCAGTTCGTGTCTGATGTACCTGATTAGAGTTTATCCCAACATAAACGGGCATCGCAATATCTCTCGCTACCGTGTTGTAGTGTGCCGTGGTTTCCAGTAGAGCCATAATTTTTTTTCTTGTTGTTCTTATGGCGAATGGTACATAGGAGTCTATCGGAATCAACAGAATATTTGAATGGGTGATGTTATTAACTTTGGGTGGAACCAAATTTTACGAATTATCGAATCCTTATTCAATTCATTCTAGACAATTTTATTGCAGTTTACGTTGATGGTATAAACGCCGGATACACACGCAGTGCGATTCCAGTTATGCTAGCTTAATCGGCGTATCAAAAATATCAACACAAAAGAAATATACAGAATTATCACGTTTATCAAACAACCTGACGGATAATCTCCGATAACACACAATAGTTTGAGCATCTGCTTTGATTAGAGTCACCAATGGTGGAGATATTCTCCCTCGGACAAAAGTGAATGGAAAAAAAGAACCACACGGAGAGAGTATGAATAACAAAACGCGCATCTCCATTCAATCAAGCAGATTTTCATAACGTCCAGCTGGATAGAAAATCCAAGTTACATAATGAAAATTAGACAGTGAATCAGTATGTAGGATGCGGAGTCATTAGCTATTTGAGAATCGAGCTAGTCGCTCGGGCGATTCCAGGTGAAGAATGGTCGAGCTCAAGAGGAGGGTGCTCGCGCGAGCGCGAGTACACGAAACAGCGGAGCAAGCGATTCGAGGGAGAGAAAGGTTTAAATTTAATAAGCGCGAGCCGAAAGAATGCGCGGCGTGGCTGAAAATAAGGCACGAGGTGGGATATACGTGTTGGGGCGATGTGACGGCGGCGGCGGCGGCGGGGGACGGGTGGGTTATATCGGAGATCCGCGCGAGGGCGCATATTGATTGGTCGGGAGCGCTTTGGGTAGACGAGCGGCTCACGGGGGGGAGGCTCCCCGACAAAGTCAGGGTGGCTGTGGTGGCGGAGCGCGCGCGCGCGACTCGGGGAGGGAGCGGCGGCGGCGGCGGCGGCGGCCCCGCTGATCGATCTCCCGCGCGTCGGGGTGACCCACATAGCGCTGGGGGTTGGCTGGCCGGCGCTGGCGCGTTGTGTGCGCGCGGGAGGCTCGGTGGGGGGGGGGGCGGGGGTAGGGCGGCTGGCGCCCCCTGCCGGCCGCGGCCCGGCTGGCGAGCAGCCCCCGAGCGGCCGCGCACAGCCAGAGCGCTCGAGTCGCGAGCCGCGAGCAGCCCAGCCTTCGCGCCCCGGAACACGACAGCCGCGAGCGGACCGCGCGCAGCATGACGCTCGCCCCGGGCTGACGGGGTTGGAGGGCCCTCCACGCCCGCACCGCCGCAACCCTGGACTGCTACCACCCCTTCGACCGGGTCATCGTAAGTCTCAGCGCCTCTGCCCCCGCGCGTTCGCCCCGCTCGCCATTGCCAGCTCCTCCTCTCCCCGCCCGCGACGGGCCCGCCGTGCCCGCCGTGTCCGACCCACCCCGGCCGTTTCTACTGCGCGAGTGTGTGCGCGCGTGCGACAGTGACATCTCGATGGCGGAGTGCGGGACGCGATCAGTGGTGCACGAGCCGAGTGCAGCGCCTGCAGCCGGAGTAGCGTATAGTAGTAGTAGTGCGACAGTGGGTATACGGCGGCGAAGGTGTGTGTGCGCGCGCGCGCGCCACAGCAAGAGAGAGAGAGAGAGCGAGAGAGCACACGAACGACTGCGAGCTGCGAGCGCGAGCCGAGGATCAATAAGCGCTGGCTCGTACGCTGGCGCGCGCGCGGCCGCCGGGAGCCGGGAAGCCGAGCTGCCCGAGCAGCCCCGCACGTCTACCTGCGACGCGCCCGCTCCTCCCTCGGCCGAGCCCACACCGCTCAACCTGCACTCAACAGCTGCCCCCCGCCATTTTGGCCGCGACGGCTCGCTCCTGCTCCCACCTCCACCCACCTCCACCCAGGCGAGCTCTGCAGCTCTCGTGCGGCCACCTGCCAAAAGCACACGATGCCCGTCCACGCGCCGCACGCTCGTCCTCCCCAAAGTCCCACTCGCCGCAGGCTTCACAACCTCACTCCTACCCACTGGCTCTCTGCGCCACCCCCGCCAAATCTGACACAATACCAATTCGGTGTAACTCCGCGAGCGATGCACCGAGCTGATTGGAAAAACAGACTACGCGCGTGTTTCCACCCTACTATGTATACTCACTCGTGTGTATTCACTCTCGGAGCTTCCTACGCATATCGTACTCCCTCGATTCTGATCGGCAAACTATTGTCATCCAAAAAGAGAGCGAAGATGTATTCTGTATCTCACAATCTTTCGAATGTTGAAGAGTTCGCGTCAAAAATTAAAATATCCGCTATAGTACAAAAACCACAAATGATGAATCAAATATTTGATGATCGTTCAAAAGTTGGGATACCCATCGGGAAACTATGATTTAATATCTATTCACAAATCAAATGATAAACGAATCAGCTCTGAACTCAATATTATAATCCATACTAGGAAATGTAGTAGGACGATATCATTAAATTCAAGCCAGTCGTTGTTATTTTTCACTCTCTCATTATGGATTTAAAGTGTCTTTTACCGATTATCACACAACGTACTACAGAGTAATTATTTCACAATCCGCGTGAATAACTGAGATTCCAATTAACTTTTCCTCGAGCTTAACGGCTGGAGAGTGTTCCAACGTGCTCTTCGTCTGATTGAAATAATTTGGCAACAGTAACACAAAGATCAACACTCACCGCATGCTCGTTTTATGTGAGGTTAAATCTACTTCCAAAGATACAGTTTCATTCGCATTCTCAGGTTCTCTGTTTTCCTATTTCTTTCTCTATCCATCTCTGAGTCTGTCTGTCTGTCTGTCTATCTGTCTGTCTGTCTGTCTGTCTGTCTCTTTCCCTCCGTTTTTTTTGCTTTTCGTCTCCCATGCCCTCTCCTTCCCCTCCTCCTCCTCTTCCTCTTTTCTTTCAGGTCTTTCCGATTCACTGAGTGCGCTCTGCAATCTTTCGTTCGTGAAAAAAGCTATAAAAGCAAAAAATTAAAACCTCACACCTTATCTCTATTTTTGCTCAACTAACCTTTTCCATTAACTCACGAGCAGTGTGGTACTGGTAATTCGGATTTTCTAGAGAGAAAATGCTAAACGGAACAATGTTTTTAAAATATACTAATTTCTAGGAGATTATATCTAGAGTTAAATGTTTAACATTTTGAGAATTTATGATGAGGTCCTGCTTCGTAGTAATAATAAACATGGTTCATTCTTTCAAGCTGCAATGCGCGTTATGACTTGTCACAAACAGTTCATTGGAAATATTAAATGTTACTATGGAGGAATTTCGTGCTATCTGAGTATCTCTATGATGGACCTTATAATTATCATTTATTTGTTATTTAACTTCCATATATCTATTATTCAATATATATGGGGAATTACCAATATCACCAATATTCAATATTCACCCAAGATCAGTTTGAAGCATGTAACAATGGTATAACTCATGATAAAAAATGGAAAGAGTAGAGATAGTTAACCTACAGTAATAGTTGTTCATTATATTGATTTCTGACGAGAAGAAAACACGTTGCATAAAGAATGAGCATTTACTATTTATGATCGAGTATGTAATGTTTTGAGTATTCTCATCGAATGGCCTCTCATTCTGGTACTCCTTCAAAACTTCGAAAGTACTCCCACACTCACAAAAATGGAATCTTGGTTCAAGAAGAGAAACCAATTTGACGCTACAGAAGATTTCCTCATGAATTGAGACTCTTTTCTTGATCTTAGACGAGTCAGTTTGGCAGGAGGATAAATCTTCTTACTGTAGCGTCAAACCGATTTCCCTTTTTGAACTAAAATTCGATTTTTGTGAGTGCATCATTTTTCAGTACTCCATATCTTGGTTAATATTAACTCTTAGTTAATATTGGTTGGAATGTACTATTCATCCATTGTAGTAACTCTGTGATATTCTCTTTGAAAGTACTGGAGTGCGAAACCTCTCGATTTTCATGGTATTGAAAAACGAATCTGAAACAAAAGTCAAGTAGATAATCCTTTGATGGGGTATCATTAGTTTCTTCCACTTCTGATTTGATAGAGGCCAAATGGATGAGTTGTTTGGAAGGGAGATTTCTTAAACATTGTTAAATGCCTAATGTTTTGCTTATTTTTTTTCAATCAGTTTCATCAAGTACAAGCTAAGTAACAAGAGCTTGACCGGAATAAGCCATAAAATCAAAATGCTTATCACACAACTTTGTTGTGATATTGTATCGTTGGTGTTATTTGTAGACCACAGCAGATATTACGTTGCTGTGAAATATATTTTCAGAGCAATTCGTATTGGTCAAGATTCGTAGCAGTTATACACGGCTTATACGGTTAGTTTACTCTTGATAAAGCTCAGCAGAAGAATAAGCGAAAGGTCGGGCGTCTATAACACTGAAAAGCCAAACTCCGCAAGACAGACAACAACGTCTCTATTTCATCTCTATAGGTATTTCTCATTTTCCACGGCAATTCAATGTGCTCTCGTCAGGGGAATAAGTTATTGGAAAGTTTCAATATTCGATAAAACTAAACGCCGAAGCCATTGAACCTTCGGACGATAGCCGAGTATAGGGAAAATGCATTCGTGCTACCACTAAATAACTTTTCCACCAACTTGGCGTAGAAAAAATTTGGCACAGGCGTACAAAGCGATCATCCCAGCGGAGAACGCGCGTTCTACTGTTACTCGAGCGTCTTTAAAGTGTGTGTGTATGTGTGTGTGTGTGTGTGTGGGTGGGTGTGTGTGTGTGTGTGTGTGTGTGTGTGTGTGTGTGTGTGTGTGTGTGTGTGTGTGTGTGTGAGAGAGAGAGAGAGAGAGAGGGTGGGATAGTGACGGGGAGGTAGATAGCGATAAAGAGGCGAATGGCGGGATGGGAAGGTTGCGCAACCTCGCCGGGAGGCCTCGAAATCAGCACAAAACGCGCACGAGCAAATGAAAGGATCGCTGTATCGGGAGAGCGAGAGAGCAGAGCAGAGAGGGGTAGGGAGGCGGGAGGGAGGGAGGGAGAGAGCCACAGCCAGAATTGAAATTTATCTCGACTGACTCGTGATCGCCGTTCGCGTGCACACGCGTATACAATGTAAGCGATGCTCCCTCCTGCCCCTCTATCCGTGCAAAATTGATCGGAATCGCGTGCTGTCGTGTTAACCGCTTGTTCCTCCCTGTTCGCCCGGTAAGAGCGCGCCGAATGAACTCGCGCGCGACTTCCCCCGAAACCCATTCGCCCGACTCTCGGGGCTGCGAAAGACGTACAGCTCCCGCTCCCCGTGGCCCCTTTCTCCATTCGCAATACGGCATTCCGCAGCCTGATCGTCGAACGCCCGCGAGTTTGCGCGCTGAGCGATTTACGGCGGAGAGCACGAGGCAGTACGTACATACACACACCGTATAGACGCGTTGGGAATTTTATAGATTTCGAGCCGTGAGACCGTTAGCGACAATTACTCGTGAATGGAGAATGAGAGATAAGCTTTTGCGAAGCAGATATATCGAACCGACGATTGGAGAAGCCGGGATGTCGACCGAGTCTTGATACCTTTACCAAGTGTATATACATACGTGCAGCTACACGCACGACCAAGCCCGGATTTCCATTTCGATCAGTGTGTACACTGACTGGGAAACCTCCTCGAACTTCGTGTTCACACAAGATATATGTGCCTCTCTGTCCCTTGATTCGTTGTTGTTTTACTGTGTGATTTTGAGATTATGCCATTGGCTGATGCCAGAAAGACATTTCGACCACAAAATTGAATCACTCAGAGGCGACTCGTTTGTGAACTCGATTCGAAATCAAATAGAAGGCACAGTTTGTTTTAAAGTTATCCGTAATCAATTGAATATGACCAAAAGATGTCCGGATGAATTAAATTAGATTGTTGTTTTGGGCTTTCGATTCTCTCCAGTTAATTAGTTTCGTTCCTCTCTCTCTCTCTCTCTCTCTCTCTCTCTCTCTCTCTCTCTCTCTCTCTCTCTCTCTCTCTCTCTCTGTCCTTCTCATGCTACAGTGGAGTTTGACAGCTGTCAAATATCCGGCAACTGATCGCTTTAGCGCCTAACTTGATTTAGCCCTGACCTTGTTCCTCTGTCCCGCTTGCTTACATTCTGTTATTCCACCGTGTTCCGGTTTTCTTGGGCAACTTTTACCTCGTTTCTTTGCACTTTTTTGCCACTTCCATTGCTTTGTTTGATTTCAATTTTTCAATCTATGTATACATAAATCTTGGGTTAATAATGTTAAAATCATGTGCATCCTCGTTTAGATCTCTATTAGTTTAGTATCAGTGTTGAGTACTGGAAATCATGGTAGGAGTCGCTTCAAAAAATTGATGTATTCCACTACCTCGTCACGTTGCTAAATAGCTTAAAAACTTTTCGCAGATCCCACTTCGAATAATTATCAACTTCTATTGCAGCAATGAGTTTAGTTCAGTATTTTGTACTTATGTTCCCCTACTACGTGAACAAACTCGTGCTTCATTGAAACAGTTAGTGCTGTTAGATTGCCGAGAGTTTCCTTCTTAATCACGCTAATACACTCGTATAGTTTTCTTCATTTTTCATTCTCCAAAATTATTCCTGTGAACTCGTTACGCCTCCATTCATCAAATATACGAATAGCAAAATAGTGAATATGGCGGGGCTTTCCAATTTCTTGAATGAGTATGTGACATGTATGTATGTACATATGGGTCATTTTCATGAAAACTGTTGTATGTTTGATAACAAAAATAGAAATGTCTAATTTATCATCTTAGATTCCATTTTCATTATGATTTTTTGTACAAAATAAAGCTAAAATTATTTGAGGGTCTTCGAAATTGCCATCGATTACAAGGACCAAAGTACCAAACTTATCATTACCATTCGATTGTTGGTATGATTGGTTAGGAAACTGATCGGTAATCATAAAAATAGGCAAAATCATTGTTTTGTAGTAATTTTCCGAAAATAAAAAGTAACATACTAGGAAGGTGAGAATTGGGGTATGGGACGCGTTATGAAATTACGCTTTTCGATTGTTTTACAGATAACTAATAATTTTCAATGCTCAAAATGTTCAGAACACGGAAAATATCTGTTTCGTGAAAATGACCCACATAATTTATATACATGATACTTGATACGATCAAACTGGAATAATATCAAGTTTGAATAATTATCACAAGATGCAGCTGACAAATACGTACCATCTTGACCAAAATGTTTCTGAGCAAACCGAACGACTGGAACGACTGGACGATAAAAGAATGTCAAAGAGTTTCATTAATTTTCATTGGTTCGTAACGTGAACAGTGAGAAATAAACTCTCCCGTGATGGAGCCTCTGTTTGACCTGAGCTGTTGTACCTCGTACTCTAGCTGTAGGGTCAAAAACCTCATTTGTCGAGAGTTTTTCTCTCGCAGCAATCAGGCCCACGACAGTTGAGATTACGGGGAAACCCAATAGTTCCCAAGAGCTACGTATCGATCCTCAAAGTTATCAGTGAGCGGACAGTTCATTTTCGAATTTTCCCAGAACTCCAAATTCCACATGTCCAATGGAAATAATTCGAGCCGACGGACTCGCGTCCCTTTTATATCACGGGATCTCGTATTGAGTATATTGATTATGTATCATATGTCGCACGTGTCGGCGCCGGGTCCACGTACGGGGAATGAAAAATGCTGTAAAACGGTGAATAAAGGGAAGCATGCGACTCCGGTGAAACCCCCCAACACCGAATAAACCTTGATCCAGTCGTGGGGAAAAAAGAGAGGAACGAGAAAAGCGAGAGCGACGATTTTTTATCCAAGCGGCGATTACTTTTTTATCCGGCGCGGAAAGACATAAAGTGCAGGTTGCGGGGGCCCTCCTTAGTCCATAAACAAATTCGATCTATAGCTGGCGGCTTTGATCCGGGGGTCGTTTCTCCCCGCGGCCGAGGCTGGCAGGGAGGGGGATAAAAAAGATGTGTGGACCGGGACAGGAGGGAGGCGGGGGGAGGGGCCGAGGTCACGACGAAATCAATGCGCGCGCGGGCCGCGTTCGTGCCCCCGCCCGCGCCCGTCACACTTTCCCGCCACCCGAGCTTTGATCCTGCTGCTGCTGCTGCTGCTGCTGGATTCTTCATGGGCGCAGCAGTCGACGCTTCGAGGATGTTGACTCTTTGAAATTTTCATGCTCCCCACCGAAGACCGAGATGAATTGGCCAAAGTCACGCGGGCAATTTGAAATTTGATGAGCTCCGGTCCTTCACTCGATTTGACACGGTTTTTTAATCAGAACGTGATTCTTCCCATGTTCGGTTAGTTATATTAGCAAGACCATATCGTGCTCTGTCAAATATACGTTTTGTTGGCTATTTGCACTTCACTGGATTTGATTGGCTTACGTACGAAACGAGAAACATATATATTTGAAACTCCGAGACACAATTGGGATTAGGGATGATTCCAGTATTCATGATGAATTGCGAACCCTCGTTCCAGCCCCCGGACGACAGGTGCTATTTCCGTGATTCTTCTAAAATTAGATATGAATTATTGAATGAATGTCCTGGGGGTACAGAAGTATCAGTTATATCCCTTATACGTGCATGAACGAGTGTGAGCGTAAGGAACTTATATTCCGAATGTTTTTCAAGCTACTACGTTATAAAGCAAATCTGATGAGTTTCGAAAGTTTTTTACGCGCTGCGCATTCGAGACTGTTTCTCTTTGTTTTTCGAGAATTTAAATGCTGTCCTTGGCGAAGCAAGCGAGGAAAATTAGCGGCGCCACTTGCTACAATGGCCATTACGCGTGCCGAGCGAGCATAGCGAGAATTTCTCTCTGAAACTCTTTTTCTCTATTCGCCGCTTTACCTTGCGATTCTCTTCTTTGTTTTTCTATCCCCCCGCGAATGCAATGTTCACTAATTTTTCTGAATTTTCACGAGGATTTTCGCTGCGCCTCAAGCAGGATTTTCACTACTTCTCGGCCGCAATATCCTTGTCCGTTACTTCTTGTTCTGGGCTCATGACTTGCAATTTTCGATCTCGGCATCCTCCACTCTCATATAACGCTCATTCTATTTTCCTCTCGCTCTTGACATACATTTCCGTTACTCTCCTTCCATTCCCGCCATTTTCTGTATTTTTACACAGGTGTCTTTGTGAATTCACATTGTCACAGTTTCGTCTCAAATTGGTTTCGATTTTCAGTTTTTACCGAATAGGATCAATTGATTTTATGTCCAAATGCATGGGAGAGCGTTGTCCACTAGGATCTCGCATCACTGCGCAGTTAATTATCTTCTTAATTTTGTGTAAAATATTTTTTCAAAAGAATCGGCATTACTGATATACATAACTTTAATAATTATAATAAAGGATATTCACAGAAATTATTTCATTTTTGAAAAGATTCTCCAAAGGTTTCTCTGAAAAAGTGTGTCAGAGATTTGATGTAAAAATGTTATAACAGGTAAAAAGGTATAATTTGGAGACTATAATTTGAAATTTTTTTCCAATTTTCAGTTTTACTGTCACGTTATTCTCGAACTGCCGTCCCGATTTACAATCTGATCCGTTAAATTAATGGGAACATATATTTTCCTTCACACTCACGTGAATGTTTTATCTCATGAAAAGGGGCACCGATTTTTCTCGCTATACAACGACAATCGGATTTTTACTATCGATGAAATATGGCCAATGTACTCGTATAACCGATCCATTCAATATGCTACATTTAGTTAGATCCTAGAGATGAAAATGAAAATCTTGTCGTCCGTGGAAGGAACCTTATCTCACGCGCGAGTGTACTCGCTATCAATTTCGCGACTATCGAAGCCCATTTGCAATTGTTGCATAAAACAAACAGTTGCGCGCACGATTGATATTGAAATCGCTTGTTTCGCTCGAGGCTGAAATCGGTGTAATTTTCGCTGGTGCACAGCTGTCAAAAGATGCATTCACAGCGGGAACGGACAGCGCGCGACTACGCCCAGCTAGCCACCTGGGGCAGCTTCATCAATAAGCTCGGCGAGGAGAGGTAGTAGTGGTTGAGGGTGGTGGGGGTGGGGGTTGCAGGTGAGCGATACCACAGTCGAACGACTTGATTAGCATCTCCATTGTCGATTCATCAGTGGGCGCGCGGCCGCCCCATTCACGCGAGAACACGGCAACAACTTTTGCCTCGGCTCTTTTGCCCTCACCCCGCGAGCGGGGAATAATTGATCGCGATCGTTCGACCGGTCGGGCAGCAAACAGCGCCGCGGCCGAGACGACATAATCGGAGCCCCGGCAAAAGAGCGCCGGGCTATTAGGATCGCGATTGAATTATCGAGGCCGGCCGCTCCTTTTCATCCGAGCCGATACGCCCCTCTCCGTATCCCGGAGTGCGGTTTTATCTCAGCGGGGGGACAGCGGTGGCGATAATCGCGCGTCGGATTGATCTGGCCAGGAGGAGCCGGGGGTAGCCAGCCGGAAAAGCGCCCCGAAAGGGGCTGGAAAGAACGGGAAGCTGGATAATTCGTGGAGGGCTGTAATGGCGCGGGAGTCGCGAGCGCGACAGACAGAAGTATGGATCCGCGTCGAGAGAGGGAGAGAGAGAATGCCGCTGGAGCGGAGTGAGCGTTGAAGAAACGAAAGGGGGCCGGACAGATGCTGCTTGGCTCACCTA
The DNA here is from genome assembly GCA_020882685.1 of Aphelinus atriplicis. Taxonomy (NCBI): domain Eukaryota; kingdom Metazoa; phylum Arthropoda; class Insecta; order Hymenoptera; family Aphelinidae; genus Aphelinus; species Aphelinus atriplicis. Next base: position 63,726,763 of record CM037073.1, on the reverse strand, counting down.
AAATAACGGCCCAGCTCCCGCCGCAAGCTCCACACACACACTCCCACATACACACACACACACACACACACACACACACACACACACACGAGCCGACTTGCTTGGCACGCGCGCGTCCCACACTCGCAGAGCAGCGCACATTTATACAGTCCATCACTTCCAAGGGCTCCCCCTCTCGCCTATACGTGTACTAAACGCTCGTTCTTTCGGAGGCCTGTAGCCGTATAACGACGGATGTTCCCGCTGGCTGTGCTCCCGGGCGATCGCTCACAAATACAGCCTGACCGATGTGTATATGTGGGAAATGACGAGTCGCGTATATATATACATAGCGAAACTGCGATGACACGCGCACGAGTGTCTCGCACGTGATGTTTTGTAATTAGTCACGTGGGCTGCTCACTTGACATGCACACCGGTCTCAATGATGGAGACTATAAGTGTCGTTCATCCTTCCTCAGGTCTCTTGATTCTACCGCAAGAATCATGAAAATTGGCGTGCTTCCTTGTCAGAGATGTGTTCGATTATCTTCAGGCTAACTTGATTCTTTATATGAGTAATGTTAAAAACAGTTCTTAACGAATATAGAAAGCTTCTGGTGGAAATTCATATAGGAGAATGTATTTTTTGAAATTTCCAAAATCACATGCGTAAGAAAAACCGACTTGTCGTGAAAAAATGCTTTCCAAGATTGGTGTCATGGACTCGATTTATCGTTATGGATGATGGTAAACACCTAGTCATAGAATACATCACAAAGCACATGAGCAAAATCTATTAGGTGCTTACGCTCAGATCACCACTGCAAAGTTACACGTTCCGCCTTTCTCTTCTTCTATCATTTTAATTTCAACGCATAATATACACGTACTGGGCGCGACTTCTCTTTAAGAAAAATCTGACCGGCCAGAATTATCATTCAAAGCGCGAGAGGCCTGTAATTTGATAGAAAAGTTTCCTCACCAAGATTCGGGAAAGTTTGAACGTGGTCTAATAACAGTTTTTGCCATATGATTTACGTGGAAATATTGGTAATAGGTACTTCCTGAAAAATCCTCATGCGCTTCATATATTGATTGATCATTCTCAACTTTTCAAATAAAAATTTACTCCGTGTCGAAACTCTGGGAGGAAAAAATAGAATAAGGTTAGTGCAGCCAATGTGGCACACTCGGGTTATGTTGGTAGTAATAAAACAAATTTTTAAATTGCTTCCATTTGATCATATTTTGCACTACAAACCACTATTCTATAGTACTTCATAGAAACTCCGTGGTACTCGCTCCAGGAGTACCGGAGTGAGACACCCCTCGACTCTGTCTTATGTAAAAACAACTCATCTTCCGTTTGGTCACCTTTTCCTCAAACTATTTTCTATTTTTCTACATGCAACTCAAGGAAACTCAATGTAGCCCGATTTTTTGATATTCGTATTCCACGCGTTTCTGCGTTTCGACGGCGCGTTCGGATCACGTTTATAGTATAGAAACAATATAAGATGGTTGATCACATACGTTATAGTACTAATCATTTTTCACTCCCAGCTGCCGTATAACAGTATTTTGAAGTTAAACAACGTTGAACTGTCTGTTTTAATAATGAAATTTTTATTTCTTTCCCGTAAGTATCCTGTATAAAATGAGTATGATTCCCTTTTTCTCTAGATGCGACTCCCCAGTATTATATAAAAAGAGCTGATCTTTTGATTAGTCACATTAGTTTCTTCAGAATATTTTTCATATCTTCGTATTGAAGAATATTGTATTTTATATGAAATTCAATACAGCCTGACTATTTCTATCAAGTTCTTAATTCTGTGTTCTTTACCATCAAGAGTTCTGAAAATAGACATAATAATTTTTTTTTCATAACCTTAGCAACGGGTCATCGGGACGTAAACATTGGTAAACATAGAATCAATAATTCTTATTGACCTTTGTAAACAATAATTCGAGTCTCGATTAGCATCTATACCAACGATTACTAGGGACAGTAATTGCTGTGATAAAATTATGAAGATATGTGTCCTTCGTCATCAAAAATTTTCGAAATGTTATTTAGATTGATTTTCCCCTATCTTATCAATGGTTGCTAGGAAGCTAAATAATGGTTACTGGAGAAAAAAATATCAAGATCTGTGTCTTTTGCCATTAATAGTTCTGAAAATTAACTTAAAAATGATTTTCCTAACTACCTGGCAACGGCTGCTAGGAATATAAACAATGATTGCTAGTCAACAAGGATCTCTTTAAGAATATATCATTGATTCTCATCAATCCTCATGGATATTTGAGTCCCAATAAAGATTTATGAGGATTTATGAGGAATTTTTTCAGAACAGGGAAGACTTGAGTGCGAAATTTCAGGAAGATCAGACGGATCAGACTACTCTTGTGCATGTTATCGCGTGTCAAAAATCGCGTCACATACGTACCATCATATCATACGCACATATAGTTATTCTAGGATTCGACACGATTACAAAAACGAAGGTCCGGAGATTTAATTCGAAAGTTAAATTTCCACCCTGCCACAAGCTCTTCTTATTTAGAAAGTAAACTGTGAAAAAAGGCAGAAAAATCTTAATTCTCTCTTTTGATCCCAGAAGGGACAATGAGAAATGAAAGAATAAGTCACCTAGATACGCGATACGTGTAAAAATATCTATCACTGTCTCCAATTTCCTCATAGCTTTGGTAAAGTCAATTGCGAGAGAACAAACAAGGAGTGAGAACGAGTGAGAGGTAGTATAGGAAAAAAACGAGGCGAGGAATGCACGTGCGCTACAAAGTTGGGTCGTGTATCGGCTGGCTTGAAAGGGCGAGCTGTGGCGATGGCAGGGAGCCGCACTTAATAAAGATAGTTCGGGCCGATAGCGGCCTGATCGATATGGGCACCGTGGTGCCGATAAGCGTTGCGTCGCGCACGTGCCAGCAGCAGCAGCAGCAGCAGCAGCAGCAGCAGCAGCAGCAGCAGCAGCAGCATCGGTCGAGGCTAATCTTTGTGTTGTCGTTGTGTTTCAGTGCTGTGGCGTCGGAGGTGGCGCTTCCACGGCATCGCAGGCTGCCCAGCTCTTGGGCACTGGAACAGCTGTCGGGATCACCACCTCCGCCAGGACCACCACCATGCAGGACCCTGTGCTCGAAAACATCCTCGAGGTGAGCCATCATCCTTACCTCACTCATAGTTATCTACTTTTTCACCTGCTCTTCTATTATTCTTCTTATTATATTAGTTATATTTCACACTTATCCCTCACTGGTATGGTTGTTTATACATCCAGTAGTCCTTCAAGTCAGAGTCATTCGTTAGTCATCTTTTCATTATTTCAGTTTAATCAACGAACTTTTTCGATTTGGATGACGAATCAAATTTTATAATTATGAGCCGATATATTCTATGTCATATTATTTTTGAGTTAGAGATTATTTAAAGATTCCTGGAAAATTATGATAGTACATAAACCAGTTTACGGCATACCTATAACCGTATGACTCTGGCACATGATTTGAATAATGAAATGATAAAATTGCACCTTTGGATCATTTAGATATCATTCTACTCAAATATTGGAACACAAATCGTTCTTCATTTTCATCCTCGAAACTATAGTCTAGATCATCATCGAATAACCCCGATAGGTTATCTCTAGTTTCATAAAATTTGCAGAATGTTCGTGTAGCTACTAGTCTTCATGTGAAGTAGAGGGCGCAAATTATCATCATGGTACGATACAAATTTACCCCTAGAGTATAACCTAAAGATTTTTATTCAGTAAAAGACAGTAATTTTCACTGAATCATAGGCTATATAATCAACAATATTTGAGAGTATCAAATTGTTCAAAGACAAAATAATTGTGATGTTTCGCTCCATCAAGGTAATCGGATCAAGAAATTTGGCAAGCTCATCTAATAGGTTCGTACACTTGTACGAAGAGTTTGATAGCATTGAAACTCTCGCCAAAGAGCAAACGGTCAAAATCTATCGCTAATCGCTAGGAAATCCGTACACTCTAAACCGCTCGATAACGACAGTTGGAAGAAGAGGAATCGATAATAAGTGTATGCTACGATCAGGAGGTTCGCGTGCAAGAGAACCGGAGGGTGCGAAAGTTTTTCCAGCTTCATCACAAAAGCTACACGTGCGCCAGGCCGTTCGTTTCCCCCTCTCGCTCAGATCCAGTCCCTGAGTGCACTAGCGTCCCTCGCACACGTATCTAATAAAAGCCGAGACGCGCGCGCCAACCGCCCCACACCTCCCCTCCTTATTCCCTCTTCTCCATCCCAAACGGCCGTTGGACCATCATTTATTGCGATCGAATCACGATGTAGCTATCCAACTGTAGGAATAACGATGATCGAAGATTTGACGCTTTTGGCGAAGATCGTTATTTCCGGTCTGCCATTGGTGTTATCAAAGGAGCGTAGCTGATCCAAAGATGTAATCTTCGCTGAATTACCATACCGAACGCTTCACTCTTATCAACAATAAGCATAAGCGTCTATGCTGCTTTTCATATTTTTCTGCTTAACGCGCTTCCAAGCAAATCCGGACTCACTTTAGGCTTTTTCTATCTTGTATAAACATATGCTTACATACTCTCACGAAGTTATCGCTTAACATGCTTTGTTGAATACTCGATGAAAAAAAAGCAACCAGAGGAATTCATTCACTTTCACATCATTATCGAGAATAAAATACGAATACAAAGGAGAACATTAATGGTTTTCTCGTGAATTGCACACGCCAGTCCAACTGCGCGTGGATTCCGAATCAATTCAATCGATGGCTTTGAATTTGCGAAAGAGAAAAATCTGAATTTCTCGCAAGCCTTACGAATAGCAAATGACGTTTTAGAAGCACTAATAATCAGACGCATAAAAGGTTTCAGAGAGAAAACTAGGGAAGTTAAAATGGTCGGAGAAAAATTATGAAATCCCTATTAAATTGTATTTTCAAACCAATCATTTTTGACGCAGACTCTGTAAGGAAAAGAGGATATACCTTGTCACGTTACATGATACACACTTCTTTCGCGAGCTGATTCAACATTATCACACTCAAAGTAAATCGCCAAAAATGTCTTTTCATTTTGAATTGATATAATATTTTGAATTTGGGGATCCTCGTTTCCTATATATGTGTATAAGGAGGACAACATCTGTATAAAAGTCGGATCGATCGTACGAAAGGGAAGACTCGGTTGACAAATGTAGGGACACATATCGAAGAGGTGTATGTGTGTGGGTGAGTGAGTGTGTGTATGGAAGTAGAAATTTCAGGTTGATTAAGCAAACGCCGTTGGAAATGGCTGCAGGTAGGGAGGGAAGAAAATGAAGAACGATCGTGGTGGTTGGAGAAGAGCGCGCTCGGGTAGCAGAGTGCGGTTGTCGAGCCGAGGGGGGTTGGAGCGAGTGAGTGTGTGACTGGGCTTATTCTGCTCTAGCAAATGCGCGAGACGGAGGCTCGCCGGGCCGACCTGGAGCGGCAGCACGCGGAGGCGCAACACAACCTGCGCGAGAAGATGGCCGGTCGGTACACGGGGCCCGAGTCGGTCGAGGCGCTCCAGTCCAAGATCCGCGAGCTGGAGAAGAAGACCGAGCTGCAGATGGTCAGGCACGAGGAGCTCAGCCTCGAGCTGACCAGCCTGAAGCGGGCCCGGAGCCGAGGACCCAGTGCCCTCGGCACCCACGCCCCCGGCACCAGCATCGCCACCGCCACCTGGCCGCCCGCCGGCTCCGAGATCGATCGCATCATGGCCAAGCTCGAGCAGGACAGGTATCGCACGTACGATCTCAATTAACTCACACCAAAACTCGATACACCACTACCCCGGCCCCTCCCCCCGTTTACCCCTTGCAGCCGCTACCTCACGCCTCGGCCGTCGTCCGAGACGTCGGCGGGTGTACTGCGCGAACCCTTGTCCATCATTTTCTCAACGTGCGATCGGTCGAGGCGCAAGTTTCCGCAAAAGTTGCAGCACACACGCATCCGGCTGGTCCGTGTCTAGTTTGCGAATGTGACGACTCGTCGCCCTCCCGCCACACGAGCTGTCTATCTCATTCCGAATTCCTCGCGCGCGACTCGATTCTCACCCTAATTCTTGCACAAGTGTACAACTGTATAAGCTTGGTTTACTCCAAGAGCACCCTATATGGGTTACAGAGTGACTATAAGCTAATCACGTTTGGTATTATTAGTTTGATTTTCCGTCGAATTGACTAGTTTTTCCCGGTTTTCGTTTTTGGAAACGGCGATTTCAACAAAATGTTCTCAAATGATAAGTAGATTAGCAATTGCCTTCGTATATTATGTCAATCATTGAAAAAATATTATACTCGTTTATTACACTTTTATTGATTTTCGATAGAGCAGAAAAGAGATCGATATTCCTATAATTGTGAACTTATCATATTCTCACCCAATGCTTGTAATTGAAAACTCTATCTATACCAGTACAAAAGTATTTGAAGAGTCGAAAGTAATTGCAATTATCAAATTTGTCTTCGAGATTTGTTTTCACAATCAAAATTCAAATCCTGGAAAGCCATTCTGTAATTTTCTACAGTATTATTCCCATTGTACCTATAGATAAAGCTTTCAACTTCACGGTCTCCCATATTATACGTCCGTTTAATGCTCATCTTTCGAAAGTGAGAAAAAATTCTTAAATGAAACTATGGTTGGTGTTTTGCAGATATTTAAATTGTAACTCGCAGGCTCTAACTATTCTTAGGTAACTTTTTCTAAGAATAACGAATACATTTTTTCCGCACAGAAAAAGTTCATGAAAAATTTTTCATCATCATTCACACAAAATATTAAAACTTATTTCCAAGAATAATCATGTGAGACGACAGAGCGAGATATGCAACATATGCTCTTCCACATTCATGAGTTCGGCAACGATGAACAAATAATTGATAAAATTGTTAAAAAATCAACAACATTTTAAATAGAAAGATGCAATGAATATATACATATATATATATATGTCTTACTGAGAATCTATGTTTGAAGATCTGGATTTAAACTACTTTTATCAAAATGAGAGTTTATATTCCCCTCATTATGGAAATTTACGAAATCAATTTTATGAAATAAATCTTCACATGCTTCAAATCGATTTTGTATTCAATTTCTCAGGGTATTCGTTTCACGATTCATTATCCATATAGTAGTATTTTCGTACATCAGAGATGCTTTAGAAACTTCTTCATAACTTCATTATTTGTTAAGCAATACATGCATTTGATAGATCCGATATATAAAATCAATTCTCTTGCGCTATTCTATTTAATATGATTGAATTATCTCATTCCAATCGTCGTAAGATGGATAATTATTTCTAAAGATTCATTATTGTTGAAAATGATTAAAGACAGCAATAATCAAATGTTGCTTTGAAAATGAATTAAGCTAATTTTATCATCGAAAAACTTTTCCTAACTTTTTCATGTGCATGTTAGTTTTTAAAGCAATCACTTGGCTAGCAATTCAATAGTTCTTAGCGAATAACCAAATAGTGGATGGATAGTATTTTGATCAACAATAGTGCTTAGTTTCAATCTCACAGAGCTTGGTTGTATCGTCGCCATCTCATACAAACATTAGAAATATTAGAAACAAAATAATACTTCAATAAATATGCGTTCGAACATGTTTCTAGCTTAGAGAATATATCCAATGAGTAGTATCCATAGGATTTTGAATATTCGAATATTCTGGTATATTTGACAGATATATAATCTTGCTCTCACGATAAAGTCTATTTGTCTATTCAATGAGTTAAATAATAGTTGGAAATGATAAATCTATATTTTTCTAATCAAACAGTATTCACAACATCTTCGAGATGATCAATCCCGATGAAACTGAGAGATAGTTTTTGGGTACCCAAACGATCTATGTATAGAACTATTTTGGGCATACGCAGTACATCCAAATATATACAGAATGACTCTAGATATAAATAAATCAATAGATTTAGTGTAGAGCTCGTAATAACTTCATCATGGTATCCTGGTGATTCGAAGATGTAGAAAAATGATCTGTAGGGAAATGATCAAGTATATACATTATCAACTTTTTTTTATCATGAGGATGAAAATTTATTCATCTAGTTTTAGAACACACTTCTGCAAATATAAGTTATGCAAGCATGTAAGCTTCTTAAGTAAAATTAAACCTTTTATCTCTATTGATCTGCTTACTTTATAACTAAATATATGGGAAGATTTGAGTCTGTGTACACACATGGGAAATTATTTTATAGAACAGATTCACAATAACTTATATCTTATTATGCGCATAGAACATATCAGGGGTTATTAAATTCCTAGATTGTCGATGAATAGACTTATTTCATTGCTATAGTGCAATGATTTTGCTTCCACTATTGATTGTAACCAAGCCCAGCAAAATTTTGAGACGATTGTTTCAGTAGTATCTTCCCTTTGAAGCTAATAACCACAGGGGTCGTTAGAAAATTACGTAACGCCTTTTTCACAATTTTTTTTAGCCCCCATTCTCGTGCAAGGGCATGTAACATATCGTTCACCTCCAGTTACGAAACGTTTATTATAATCAATCATCAACAAAATTCACATTGAATTCTTAAACATTTTTGAAGATGCACTGATTATTCTGCAGCACACTCATATATCACATCGGTAAGTGTACTGTGTAAAACCAAATCGACCCCCTCCCCTCCCCAAACACACATAACACTTTGGCTCCTCCTCCCCCTCCTCCTTTAACGCTTTCTTCCTTCAGGCATCACGTAATTTTTTAACTACCCCATGATAAAATGAGTATAAAGTATACGTACAGGTAGAACGTGGAGACGATATAATGCGTCATTGATTTTCTTGTATATGAGTAGATTAAAATTCAGCGTACAAATAAACTTTTACCAGCTTAGTGGCGTCTCATTAGTAATCGCCGTTAGTCGCAGCGTATAGAGAACACACGTATACGGTGAAAGGGAAGTGGGTCGATCTCGGAATAATTCGAGCGTACGACCGCATCAGACGAAGAAGAAGAAGAAGAAGAAGAAAAAAAGGACGGAGTCTTCATAAGAGTATGTGTATGTAAATTTCAGCAGCGGCAGGATACTTCACGAGCTTGATCACACGCGTGCCACAGTGACGACGCAGCAGCCGTCGATGTCCCACAATATATTGCGATCGAGTGCGGAGAACCTAACGAACCTCGGGCCACATCCGCAGCACCCGCACGCCCTCAGCCTCGGTGGCATGTCTTCGCAACACTCTCACATGCGCAACGTAAGAATCTCTAAAATATATTGTCCAACCACCACTGTTCATACTCACGTTACACGTCTTCGTTGCTGTCTCATCGCTGCGTGCCCTATCGAGCGTACCCAAACATATATATACAATATGCATAAACGTATACACACCCGCGGGGGAAGCATGACTATTGGCGTCGTTCGATATTTCCTCCCTACGCCCTCGATTGTTTGCGCGAGCGATTGTATTAGCGCGTGGTCGAGAGCGAGATCGGTGGAAATTTTAATTTGCCACGGCGAGTTGATGGAGAGTCGCGAAAAGTGTCGGGCTTAATGAGTGCGTGCGCCAATTGCATGGCGCAATTCAACTGCAGAGCTGCAAGATTCATTCGCGGCGACCGCTATACATTTTCATGAGAATCTGCAGTAATTAATAAACCACTCGGCTTGATGCATGTTGATCATCATTCTTATAACCATTACCTGGACAAAAATGGGCGAGCTTTCATTGCCGACGCTTCCTTAAATATGAACGAGGGAAAAAAAGGTTTCAGCGTGTAAAATCAAAAAATGTTCGTCACTTTGTTTCACAAGATCATCTGAATAAATTGCAGACATTTGGTCAGTTATCTGCAAATAATGAAAGTTTCGGACAGTTTTATAATAGTGTGTATGCTATATTTTTCACGCGGTAAATTGGAATGAAGCCGGTTCATAAGCTCAGGGCTGAAAAAAGCTACCCTTTATCCCCGAGTTCATTTAGATACAATAGCTCGGCTCTACGACAGTGACGACCTTCACGGTTTTATCACCAGCGTAAATTCAAATCGTTATCGTCGTAATACGTATGAATGGCGCATCTTTATTCATTCGAAGCGTTTGGAATAATTAGAAAGGACTGGGGAAAGTTTAATTCGAGAAAATTCATCGGGGCTTTCTCATTAATACCTCATTCTCTCAGTTTTCTGACGGGAGAACAAAAATTTGCTATTGCGGGCACGGTCTGACTATACCTAGACGCTCCCTACTGCGGATGTAAGATACATACTTAATCAGCTGGGTATGAAAAAAAAACGCACGAGCGACACACGATTCGGGACGATAAATCACGAGAAGCCGAGTCACGTAGCGATTCGGGCGTCGAATTCAAATTTGAATCCGAATTCGAGTGAGATCAGCTCGAGGGTATAGGAAGGGGTGGGGGGTGTCGCGTCATGACGCAGGGGAGCGTGCTCGGGGGCGCATAAATCGGGCGCGCAGTGGCGCATGAACGGCGCGATAATAAGCCTGTGTGTGCGGCAGTACGCTGGCTCGCCAATGCCGCTGACGCCGATGATGCCTGGCTGTCCGGCGCTGACGCCGAACGGACCTCCGTACCACTACAGCGACGGCATCGGGCCGACGTCGAGCTCGCAGCCGACGACGCAGCAGCCGAGCGCCAGCTACGGGACGCGCCAGCAGCAGCAGCAGCAGCAGCAACAGCAACAGCAGCAGCATCAGCAGCACCAACACCAACACCAGCCGCAGCACCAGCCGCAGCACCAGCAGCACATGCAGCACCAGCACGTGGAGGGCGGCGTGGTCGGGAGCAGCGGGCACGCGCAGACCGGCCAGGCGGCGGGGGTTCTGCAGAAGCAGCCGCAGACGCACAGCCACTTCGGGCCGGGCAGCCAGTACCACGAGAGCTACCCGCACTCGCACACGTACGCGACGCCGGCCGCGCCGCCGCCCCCGCCGCCCCTGCCCCAGCAGCCCTGCTCCAGCCTCCTCCAGCAGCCGAGCGCCTCCACGAGCTCGTCCTACCTCGGCACCGTCAGCCAGAGCAGCGTCGGCCACTACACGTCGCAGCCCGTCACGAGCCTCTCCTCCCAGAGCTACCAGCTCAATGGGGCGCAACAACAGGTGAGCGCGCGCGCGCCCCTGCCCCCCGTCAGTGGTCCGAGTCCGAGTTTGGCCAGACACGCGCCCGCGCGCGCCTAACTGTACGTACGGACTCGCTCTCCGCCAGCCCGAGCCGCGCTTGCACACCGGCCGCGCACTACTCGCGCTGCATTCTCCCTTCCGAAAGCCTCGAGAAAAATCAATAATGCACCGCGAGTGAGACGTTTCGTCCGGCTCGCGCTCTGTTGTTCTAACGTTAAAACTCGCCGCGCGCATCTTCCTCCCTCTCACGGCTCGCCAAGTTTTTCTGTTATTTTCCGTTTCGCAAGCAGTGTTGGCTTCTTTTTTCAACTCATTCCTCGATATACATTTTCTGCACGTGATTTATACTTATATATTTATACAGTTGAATGAAAGAAATTCCGAGGAGTTTGGGATCGTTCCCGGCAAACAGCGTTCCAGTACTCTGGTCCAATCATATGTCAATCGAAATATATCGTAAATTGATTGCTTACTTCCTTCGTATGATGATCTTTCTTGTGGAGAAAATAACTCCAATCGGAAAATCTCGTAATCATATAGAAATAAAAGTGTAAGTCTCTAAAGTCTCGAGTTCGAAGCGTGCGTAGAATATTGAGTGCGAGAAAATTTCGAAGATTCGAGTTTTCAATTAAAATCAATGAAAATTGGAGAAACTCTTTACGGTGATTGGTCAAACGAAAGCGATGAACGAAAAACCCATAGACCGCGTTCGCAGATTTTTGCTTTGTCGAATCGCCAAATTTCACAGGAGTGACGAAAATTTTAAAAAAAGTCGCGTGCAAATTTGTAGCACCGAGACATAAAAATTTTACTTTTCGATTACTCAAAATGCACCGTCAGTTAACCGATATCGATGTAAGGAAAAAAAAGCCGGAACCCGCGCGGTTTGGTTTGGGGCGATGCATCGAATGCGCGACTCGGAATGAATATTTAAGCGCAATGAACATTGGCGCAGAATAAGAGTAATAAACGCTGTCTTTATATGGTGGAGGATACATCTTGGAGCCTCGGTAAAACTGATCGATCGGCGCGCGCGGCGCGAGAGAAAATTCGAGCTGGCGAACGTGATAAGTAATTCAGGCAAGGCAAAGGAGCGGCCCTCCACCCCGCCTCCCCCGCATTGGTGGCCTATAAAATCGCAGTTCGAGTATAGACCGGCGGGCGGGTCATGAAAATTCATCAGGCCCAAGAAAGAGAGATCAGAGAGCGCGCGTGAAAACGTTGGCGCGAATTCGCAAGATCCGTTTGCGCAGTCTAGAGAAGGAGAGAGAGAAAGAGAGACATAGACGTAACGAGAGTTTGTGTGTGTGTGGATGTTCCAGAGCACGGCGTTCTCGAGCCTGCCGATGACGTCGCTACCGAGCAGCACGTACAGCTCGGTGCAGCCGTCGAGCTTCGGCACCGGGCTGACCAGCCACAGCTTCTCGGTGCCGCAGAGCTCGCTGCCCGTCTCGCTGGGCAGCAGCAGCCTGCCCCCGTTCTCCAGCCCGTCGTACCACTCGACCCTCGCCGGCCTCACCAGCGTCTCCCAGCCGGTGCTGCCGTTCTCTACGACCAGCAGCACCTTCTCCACGGCCGGTGCGTCCTACACCAACGTTGGGACCAATGTCTTGGGCGCGTCCGGCGTCACCACAGGTCAGTCCCGCGCACCTTTGTTCACCAAGTGTCGCCTATCCAGCGACGCCCTCCTATTGATCCGTACCTGTGTCCGCGCGCGCGCTCCCGTTACTCTTAAATTACTCGATTTGCGTTTGTTGTGTGTGATCGATTAGCTCCGGGAGAGAATGAGTGAGAGAGAGAGAGAGAGAGAGAGAGAGAGAGAGAGAGAGAGAGAGAGAGAGAGAAGGAGCTGAATTCGAGATTAGCGATAAAGTCGCCTCATTAAAATTATCGACCCTAAAGCTCTCGCAGCTATATTTTACCTCCGCGGCTCTCGCTGCCACCTTCGTTCCTTGTAACTCGACTTGGCTAATTTTATCGGATTCTCACGATCTCCCGACGTTTCCAACCCTCTCCCCCCACCTCACATTCTCGTGGCGTGAGCTTCGAGCTCGATTACTCATACAACAGTTGTACAACGAAAACAGAGCACAACTTTTTGTATGGAGCCGGTTTATACTGACCAGAGTATACGAAGTATAATTCATGCGATCGCTTAGTGGCAGGGAAAAAATTATTGTCGCAGTGTAATGCCCGCGGCTCGACCCCCTCCCCCCTCTCTCTCTCTCCTCTCGCTCTACTCCACTCCTCCTTCTTCCCCAGTCTCGTGATGATCGTTCTCTTTTTCCTGGACATGCTATTACAATTAGCGCATAATGGCTACTTATGAACTTGCTGCAGGGAATACGGTTGAAAATTTTTCTCTATACTACCAATACGCGTATTTTCTGAGAAGAATAATTGAATCAATGCTCAGGCTATGCGGATACTCGTTGCGCTCGATTATTAATCATGAATTGATAACGATAGAATCTCGGCTCTATAATTTTCCTAAGAATATTCCACTGAGAGTCGAGAAACGGTCAGTTTTACTGTCTATTATGGATATATTAACGGAAGATATTTTTTTAAATTTAATATGTGTAGAATTGGCTAGGCAGTAGGTGATAAAATAAGTACAACAGTAGAAACCCATGATAATTTTTCAGTTCAGTTACACTCATTTATTGTCAATTATTTATGAAAATTGATTCATTTCGACGTCTCGATGGTTTTAATCGTATCATTCTATTTAAATACCAAAATCAATAAATAATTGCTAAGATACATGCAATGGGACCACATCGTCAAGATGAAGAGCACCTCAAAGACAACATATTTTTTCCAAGGAATAGCTCAAGTCCGTTAAAATTTTGTAGAAGAGGATATAGTCCTGCCAAGTACTCGTTTTTTTTCTTACTGCGGATAAGAAACGTTGACTTGGAGAGGCTCTCCATCTGTACAACTTAATTGATTGTGAAGGTAACGTAAATTCTACGTTCTCTTTTCTTGCTTTTCATACCGAGAAAGGATCATATAATAGGTAACACCGAGACATTAAAATGAATTCAATTGCAAAGTGAGTTTCTGGCAGAAATGTCTCTATCTCGTTGTAATAATTATATAGTCTATTTGAGGCTTTTGGGTAACTGTGGGACACGTGTATAAGAATAGCGAGAGGGCTAAATCGGTGAGTCGTGCGAGACGAGATTCACATGAAGGTTGGTCACCGGTCCAACCGATGGGGAGAATGCGTACAATGGCGAATGTCACTTTGAGGGATATTTGCAGGCTCGACAAGCCTGCTGGGGTCGATGGGCGACCCGCTGCAGGCGATGCAGCACCAGCTGTCGGTGCAGTCGCAGGCGAACCAGCTGCAGCAGCAGGCGATAATCCAGCAGATCCAGCAGAGCTTGCGGACGACGGCGCACACGCCGACGCCGAGCTTCCTCAGCACGACGCGGCAGATGCCGAAGATCCCGTCGGGCATGCTGGGCAACACGCTGGGCAACCCGCTCGACAGCATCGTGCCCGACGGCCAGGTCGACATGCTCGACATCCCGGGCAAGGGCCGCTGCTACGTGTACATCGCCCGCTTCACTTACGAGCCGTTCCAGCACTCGCCCAACGAGAACCCCGAGGCCGAGCTGCCGGTCCAGGGTGGCGACTATCTGCTCGTCTGGGGCCAGCCCGACGACGACGGCTTCCTCGACGCGGAGACCCTCGACGGCCGCCGTGGCCTCGTACCCGCCAACTTCGTGCAGAAGCTCGTCGGCGACGACCTGCTCGAGTTCCACCAGGCTGTCCTCGGACTCAGGGACGTCGACGACGCCGTCTCCACCAACATACCCCAGGTGCGCTGTCTGTCTTTTCCTCTTTTCACCTTGATTCTGTCTCTCTCTTTCTCTCTTTTCTCTCTCTCTCTCTCTCTCTCTCTCTCTCTCTCTCTCTCTCTCTCTCTCTCTGCCTGCACTTGCTAGCTTCGAATCCCTTCCTCATAAAGGGTGGTATGCAATAACTGCGTGCTTCTTTTCGAATTTGAATGCGATATCATAATTTTTGATGCGTGGTAAACGTTCAGTGTGTCAATTATCAACTCATGGAATGTTCAATTACTACTACTATTTTTTAAAAAATTCTCACTTAATTCTCTCTCTCAGACTGTTCTCTAAGGCAATTACTATCTCTCCAACTAAATCTGAAAACTTAACGTACTTCTCGTATTGATCCTTCATATATCTGGAGTTGAAAAATCTCGTTGTTGTTGACAATTCGTTAATGAATTTCATTACTTACTAAGATCGGGCATTTTTCCCCCGTACATTTTTCAAAATTTTTAGACATCACTCGCTTCTTCCGTAATTAGCAGTTCGAAAAAAAGCAATTCTAGTGGTACCAGTAATGCAACTTCAGAGAAAAAAACATCTGGAAGTGTAAGTATTTCAGATTTTCTCAGCCGAAGCAATGGCTATTAATTAATTTGGCAATAACGCAATTATTCAATACCTCTCTTCTTCTAACAGTGAATCATACTAGTGCCTATAGCAATCAATCATTGTAGCTAATTTGCTTTCAAATCACG
Source organism: Aphelinus atriplicis (assembly GCA_020882685.1). Lineage (NCBI taxonomy): Eukaryota > Metazoa > Arthropoda > Insecta > Hymenoptera > Aphelinidae > Aphelinus > Aphelinus atriplicis. The sequence continues at coordinate 63,711,022 of CM037073.1, read as the reverse complement.
ACAATTGCTACCGTAGTGGATTTAGATCATTTAGAAATGTAAAATCATGCAAAGCTCACTTTGATTTGTGCATAAGCTGTGTCAATATTGTGGATAGAATAGTATATTATGCAACTGGTGCGTGAAATTTTGAAAACGAGTGTTACACGTTCACATGAGTGATTGAAAATGAACGCACCAGCTGAATACGATACTTTATGTTACGAGTGCTCGTTTGAAGAGCATTCGAGAAAAACACTATTGCGTAAATGCGATTTTACGCACTAGTAACATAAAATACTATTACGAGAGAGAATTATTCATTCGATTCAGTTCCATGGGGAAATCCTAACCAGTTCCATTTTTGGATGACAGTGTTACTTGCAGGACATTGACTTAGAATTAGCTGCTCTGGAGGAGGGAGCAGGCGGCATGGGCATAGCTCGCAATCGGCATGCCGATCTAACTGTCTACGCGGAGCTCGACAGTATTGCCGAAGAAGACGAACAAGAACCTCCAGGTTTGTTTTTCTCGTATGCTCTATTTCTCACACATCGTAAAAGCTAATTATAAAAGCAGATGTCAATTAGCGTTTCATGTTTAGAAGTTTTTGTTCAGTTTATGTTAGATTGAATTTAGGATTACCGTTATTGGGATAATACCGATCGATCGCTTCTATAATTGTTAATTAGAACATATATTTGAGAATTCATTATAGTGTCCATTTCGATTGATATTGTTAATTGTCAGTGTTATCAAAATTGTTTCTATGAATGATAGAAATTTCTACATAAATATATAGTCCCCATTAGAAATTGAAATGAAGATACTGCTCCAAATTCGTAGAGCTTATCTAGACTGTCGAATGTTTATACAGGATTGTTTCGAAAAGTAGCGAGCTAAAGTGTATTATAGTTGATAACAAGTTCCTGTATCCATGTATTGTGTTGTTTAGTATAGAATATTTGGCAATTCAAAGAACTACGCAAATAACGTCCTAGGATGATTTTTAGATTTACGGATAAGTGTTCTTTCATCGTTTTAACCAAGGAATACGAATAATTTTAAAGAATTATCGACTCGTAGTGTGTACCAAAGATACGAATATCCTGTATTAAAATTCATGAGAAATTAAAATACATGTTCTATCTGTGTTGTGGAAAATGCTCATGAAAATGGATTCACGTGTGCTCTAAGTGTCAATATGTGATTTAGCTTATACTTTCGCTTGCATGTCAATTTTTTCTGAGTTGTGCTTTTTATGTGAGTCCTGAAAGCCGATATAATCGGCGCGATTTTGAAAAGTCGGGTATAAAACAAAAAAAAATGTTGAATAAATCAATCGCCCATGCTTCTCGACGAAAGACCCGCTGATTTGAAAGCCCATGAACGTTTTGCTTAATGATTGTGTGGATATAGCGTTTTTCAAAAGTAAGTATGCTTATTATCGGATGCATCTGGGTGTGTTGAATGGCGATAGTGCTTATTAGAGTTATATAGTTGCGACTAGTGCGACTCTTAGCTACAGCTAGGCTTGTCCTGTTTCTTGTTCCTTCTGAAGAAGTCTACCTGTTTTCGGACCTAGTTCCGGCGCCACAGCACCTCACACTCGAGCGCCAACTGAACAAGAGCGTCCTCATCGGCTGGACGCCCCCGGATAATCCCCTCCAGATCGAGTCCTACCATGTGTACGTCGATGGGGTCCTCAAGGTCACCGTTAAGGCGACCGAGAGGACACGAGCGCTCGTCGAGGGAGTCGACTCTAATAGGGTTAGTACGCACTGTCATCACTTTGATTGATTTTATTTTCACTCGGTGTCTGTGCTCTTCCTACAATTACATCACCTCTCTTCAATATCCTATACGTGGATTTCTCGTGTGAGAAAAGTACCAGAGCAACTTGTACAACGATACATGCTAAACTAAAAGAAATGTTCGAGATAAGTATTTATCCAATTTCTATTTATTATATTATTCAGAAAGTTATATGTTCAATCCATCAAACACAAAAAATCGAGATCATTCGGCATTTTAGCTTTTGGAGTTCATGAATGATAGTTCCATCATGTAAATTGCAGAAAAGTTCACGCAATGAATTGATCGAGAATTTGTAAATAATTGAATACTCACGAGATCTTTTCTCTTTTTGAGGCTCTGTATTCAAAGCTTAAACGTTCTGATAAGAGAGGAAATGGCTGCGGGCCACGAATGTTGCTGAAACTTTACCAAGTTGCTTCAGAGTTACCAAATAAGCAAACTATACCACGGCGCTCCGTACTAAGAGTAGCACTATTCGGACTTCCGCGAAGAGGAGCATGGCATTCGACGTTTACCACAAAGACTATTTTTTCAAGTAAATACAGTGTCTGTTCCTTTCAAGAATAATTCGATTCCACTTGAATTCGCATTGGTACGAGTGAATGTCAAAACTTCCGCCGACAAAACATCCGGCGATAATTCGTCAAGCGACAGAATATCCAACTGAAATGACTAGGTTGATTTTCAAATCAAGCTCGGAGCTAGTATGAAAGAAACTTCCACACACACAGGTGGATTTTTGAGTTGATCGATATATCAGGTAATTTGGATTATTTATTTCCACCAATGATATCCCATTTTGATATCCTGTCGGTGGATTTTTTGTCGTTGGTCATTTTGTCGCGGGCGTTTAAACGCGGATGTTTCGCCCCCATTGGTACCGCATACCGTCAGCTTGGTCAAGTTACTATCAACTGATGTGACTATGAGAAGTTCAATTGTGCTCTATACTCTTCGTACGACGCATCGACACAGAGCCAAATTCAGCCTAACGATCTTTTGTTGCTTCGTAACGTAACCAGATACGAAGCGAATGACTGAGGCCGCATCCCATTCATTCAGGCGTATTCACTTGAAATCCCTATAGTGAGAGGTGGCGAGAGCACTTGGTGCCGAGTCACAGGGGAAAGACGCGCAATAGAGGTTGATCGGGAAGAGCACGGGGCCAGAGACTAGTGGGGGTGCGGTGATGATGCAAACGAACAACGATTGTCCACAGCCGCACCGGATAAGCGTGCGCAGCGTGACGCACTCGAGGCGCACGTCGAGGGACGCGGCGTGCACAATGGTGATCGGCAAGGACATAACGATCGGGCCGACGGCGGTGAAGGCGTCGCACGTGACGGCGACGAGCGCGGTGATCTCGTGGCTGCCGTCCAACAGCAACCACCAGCACGTCGTGTGCGTGAACAACGTGGAGGTGCGCACGGTGAAGCCCGGCGTGTACCGCCACACGATAACCGGCCTGGCGCCCTCCACCATCTACAGGGTCACCGTCAAGGCCAAGAACCTCAGGGCCACCCACTTCGAGGACCAGACCGCGCAGATCGCCCTCAACCACGCCTGCCACGTCCACTTCAAGACGCTGCCCAAGGGACTGCCCGATCCTCCGGTCGATATCCAGGTTTGCGCCTAGTCTCCTTCGCTTAAACGCCTCGACGCCCCGAACTCGCGCAACCTCGAGTTCGCGTTACTACTTCGCTCTTATATACCTGTGCCCTTCCGCGCGTGTCTCTCGTCGAGCCCATCCTCCATTCACGCAGTTCACCTTCGGACTTGGGTGACCCACATCCGGACTTGCTTCTCTCACACGTTTCCAAAATAAATTGCAAAGTCTTCGTGTCATATTACAAAAGACTCGTCCGGCGTGTTCGATGGAACATATCCCTGCAGTCGAGACGACACTTCGATTGAATCGCCGGAAAATGAATGGTAATTCTTATCAACCTCATGAACATGGCCAAAGGCTCGACCAGATTCACGCACGGACGTGGAGAAATTTAGAGAGACCGTGAAAAATAATGTGTCACTCGCGCGATACGCAGTGCGCTCAGCTATACTTCTTTATATGTCCGGCTCAGTGACCACAATGTGCACTATTTTCCGCTTACGTTTCTTTATTTCTGTATTGAAGTAGGTACATTAATTGAAAGACTGTTTAACTGGAACTTAATTTCATTCGATGTTTGTTCTCTCCGTGTAGACCGTCTTTGGGGCATGAATTTCTAAGAACAAAAGAGAATATTTGAAAATTTTTAGTTAGTCAGTTTTTACTTCGTATTGATTCAACAAATTACGCAAATAATGTTGATCGAGTAACTTGATGTTTAAAATAATTATTTTGTATGAAAAATGTACATATATAAATATGTTTTGAATATGTCACTAGCTGATAAAGAGATTACCTTGTGGCTGACACAGTTCATAAACTCAAATAATATAGATATATATTTCTGATGACTTGTAAGATTATGATGTAACATTTATACGAATACTTGCCTGAGATCGTTGATAAACGATCCTCATCAGTTTGACGCTTAATTGATCATGCAATAGAGATTTCAATTCCGTTTGTGCAATAAATTCCTATAGTATTTGACATCCTAATCAAACATTCAATATATCTCAACTTTTGAAAGGAAAAACGTTCATTCCGTGCGAGATTCGTTTTAAAATTACCTGTGAATGGAGCTTATACAGCTATTGAACCAAACGTGCTCATTATAAGAAATTCAAAGAAATATTTGCCTTGACAATTTTTCCAAATCAGTTGTCCTATATTTTTAAGATGATTTTCATGGTCATTTCATTAAGATTTATTAGATTTATTATGCATAAAGATTTCAGATGAGAAGTGCGTAAATAAAGAAATGGTTCAAACAGGAGTAAATAAGCAAAACCCCAAAGAACAAATGAAAACTGCATTTGATTTATCTAACTCCGAATTATTTTCCTCTACGAAGGATTGGGTAAAGACATTGCATGCATATTTCTCTATCTTCTTCTTCTTTCTTCTTTTTCTTAACATTTTTTAATAGAGATCTGTGGAAAAGTCATTAAGATATAGATAAGTATAAAAGATGTACCTTCATTGGATAGTAGGAACAAAGTTACAACAATGATTACATTTCCCATTTAGATATGTTTAACGTAACATCGGGATTATGAGCAGATCTCTATTACAATTTTTCTGCAAAAAAAGCCTCAAATATAGTACATATCACAGAAATATCTAAAATTCAGCATTCACAAAGATTTTTAATTGTACTATTAGATAAAATTTTGAATTTTGGATACTTTAAATGTGTTGAATAACAGAGGGATGTTTCATTGAAAAAATAAAACGAATGCTAATAACTGGTGTACCTTACAATTAAATGAACATCTCAAATGAACATAATCTTAGATTATTTCAAACTGCGCTTAAGTCTTAGAAAGTCTAGCTTGTGTTTCGCTTTTTTATATGAGTGCAGCAAAACAATTAATATTCAGCACTCTTAAAATTTTGTCTGGCACATTTTTTCACACTAGCACTTATGCATAATCAGTGTGGAATGATTAAGAATCAGTTGGGAAATTGGTTGATACGCGCCACAAAGTTCATGATTATATCATTTTGAAAATAATTGGTCAATACCAGAAAATGAATTGATAATTGCCATGATAAAACACAATTATACCATATAGTAATCGTCATATTGCTTTTGAAAAAGTTGATGGAAGATTTCATGTTACTACTGAAAAGCATCCCTCACAAGTTCAAGCCTCAAGTATTATTTTACGAAAAGATTGCTTTATTGATCGGATTGTTCGCCTTTTCAATATGCTATTTCAATGATCCATGACGGAGAGAATTTAACAGTTTTGTTCGGAACCGCGCGTCAATGAAAAATCGACAACTGCAGTTTGGCCGTCGGTAGTTGAAGTCGGCAGTTGGTAGTTGAAGATGCCACACGTCGCGATGTAACGTAAATAACATTGAAAACCGAAGTGCGAAGGAGAGAGTGCGAGGCAAATGAATCTATAGCTTGAATAGGATTTGTTGAAATAAACAAGGGCCCAGCGTAAGGTGCGCGGGCTCACTCATTTGAGCGGGTGTCTGTGACCCAGGTGGAGGCTGGACCGCAGGACGGCACTTTGCTAGTGACCTGGCAGCCTGTTGCCCTACACGGTTCGGCAGTCACCGGTTACGCGGTTTACGCGGACGGCAAAAAAGTCACCGACGTTGACAGTCCCACGGGCGACCACGCGCTTGTCGACATACACAAGCTCATGGGCCTCAATCCCAAGCACATCACCGTCAGGACTAAGAGCAGGGAGAGCCAGTCGAGCGACAGCTGCGCCACCCCCATACCCTGCAGTGTGCTCAGAGGTGAGTCCATCTCACTCGTTTAACTTTTCACGTTACTCATTCTATTCTGTTCTATCCTCTATATATTTTATGTGTATTACCCCATCGGCTACGTGTTCAGACAATCAGATTTCCAATGTCAGCGTCTTATATAAATCTAAAAATATTGAATTTAGATCCAGAGCCTTCCACATCAAGTTCACGTTGATTCTCAATCAGAAAAACTGCCATTGTCCTATTTTTAATCAATTAAATGGATATGGCGTCATTCAGAGTCACAATCACACGATTACTCAATGATACACTACAATCAAAACCGAATTCATCTCGTAACACATTCTTTTTAAGTGATCCAAACTTGGTTTAGCTTTTTATGTAAATTTATTTACAGATTAACTCTATTTAATGGGGTAAAATTTTTTCCAGGAAATGTTTTGCTATATAATGATGGTTATTATAATGATGGTTCTTATAATGATGGTTCTTATATCGATGGTATGTAATTCCGATTACCGTTTCATTACGCAGTGTGAATCCGTATTTTGCTTGCTTGCTACGAACAAGCTGTGCTATGAGTTCAGAGCAATTAACATTGCAGAATCTAGAAAGTTAAAAAAAAAATTCTCAAATTAAAAGCATCATAAGAGAGAGAGAGAGAGAAAATTAATAGTATCAAAAATGAGAGAGAACTCTGTTTGTGAGATGATTATGAAGTAAAAAAGTTCTAATCCTCAAACAATTGGAATAACGGTATACGAATTTTTAACATGCTCACATTCAAGAATCGATTTGAACAGAAAAAAAAAGAATCATTACACAGTATTGAATCGGCATCACGTTTGACCAGATTCTTGCAATTTTTCAGGCTATTGCATTTTTAAGTGGGTAGTAGAAAACCTTACCTTAGTGATATTGATTAATGCTCCAGTTAATTTTTAAGTTTACAATGGAGAAAGTCATTCATGTGAGGTTTTCTTTAGTATTTTAGCGAACAAAGTTTTGTGAGAGAGAACGAGTTCATGTAAACAAGCTGTAATAAAGTAATAGCTTAGCAATAGTTAGTTTAAACTATATAGCATCTGGCAATTGCTTTTTCTTTAATTAGCAGTTGATATTCTGTTACAATTATACAATAAGATAATAGAATTTCATATAGTTAGATCCTTACGTATATCTTAAAATTATTAATGCATAGAACTTGAGTTTCAGAAAAAAATTGTTGTAAAATGATAACTGATTTTGATTTGTACACACGAAACTTCCTCTAAGAGGAAGAAAATATTGACGTATTTAGTTTTATTCTTATTCTTATTTTTTTACTTCAAAATAAGAAAATGACAATACAGAATCAGTATACTTGAATTGTACGGGCAAATTCGGATAAAATAAGTAAACTTGCTCATGGAATGTTGTTTCTTCTTAACAGAAATTCCTTCCTTTTAGAATGGATTCTTTTTCTGCCAAATTTTGGTGCACCATTTCTAACTGGATTCCGAAATGTCATTTTCTAAGACACCATTATCATTCCGAGTACCTGTTTCGCAATCAGTCGTATTTTTAGAGAGTAAAAAGATCATATCCAGAATATATAGAATCAGGTCACGCATATGAATCCCTAATCAAATCATATTTTAAAAACTATCAAGAACACAAATGATGAATCTCTACCATGTCGAGAACGAATGCTTCTCATTTAGAGTTATAGCGACACACTCACATCTGAATGGCTAACAAACAGAGCCGTTTATTCACAGCCGAAGCTCAAATTCTTACTGACTAACTCACTAACTGACGCAAAAAATAGTGTGATGTAGTTATTGGGCTGGCAAAACATCTCATGTGAGGGGCCGAGCACCACACGCTGGCCATGCTCGATGCAGTCACGCAGCGCCGGGATAAACTGCGCGCGCTGTTCTCATTTCCGTCGTACATATGTATATCTATATTTTATACATATACATATACATTATCAGACCACACACACATACTCTCTCTCTCTTCCTTTCTCTCTCTCTCTCTCTCTCTCTCTCTCTCTCCTCTCTTTCTCCTTCTCTCTTTCTCTCTCCCACACCCACGCACATATACACACACATACACACATATTTTCTCTCACCTCGGACGAGATGGCGCAGCCAGTTTAGAGCTGAGAATGGACCAAATCTCCGTGGTTTAGATTAAACTTTGTAAGAGAATTTAAACTGTTCTCATTCTTTTGATTATAACTGAATATTCTTAGCTTGATGAATTTAGATTTTCCAGATATCTTGCTGGTTCCATTCCACATTGCTCCAAATACGCTTGATAAAGAGCGTATATTTTTTCTACACAATGTGTTGAATTAAATTATTAGGCTGTTGAAATTATGAGTTGAATGTAACACTTATCCATTATCTGATTGTCAGAATAGTTCTTGTAATATGTTGTCTTGAACTTCATGTTTGAGCTTGAAATTCTCATATCTGTTTTCTTCCCAAGCGAAGAAAGTTATTGCTCGGAAACCAGGGATGAAATAGGGTACTTCACGGTTAAATTAAAGTTCGATTCTGGTATAACAGAAATATTTGCTAATAAACTTCTGAATACATTTTTTTCGAATTATGTTTGTAATTTCACGAAAAAAATGATCCATGATTATGTTATACCATAAATTTTGATTTCCCTATTCACAGTTTAATTTTTCCTCTAATTGTCTACTTGTAGATTGAAATGAAATTTCCCATTCCGAATGTTAATATTCAGTAATATTCTAGAAAAATATTTTGAAGTATGGTAGGGTTTGTAGAATTGATAGGAGCTCTAAATGCTAAAATATTTATAAAATACGTAATTTAGATAGTACAATATGCTTTTTTGAGTCATTTCGAAATACTCTCTACTGATAGAATTACATGATGATTATCTGAGTTCAATTAATTTTGAAATTTTGTACAGGTGGTGTGGTCCAAATGCATCAGCAATCGCACATGCAAAATGATCCCACGCATCAGATGCACCAACAGATGCAGGATCAGTCGGGCATGGTGATGGGTCCAAGTGGTCCGATGATGGATCCCAATCAACAGAGAATATGCCCTGGGGGCCAAATGGGACAGATGGGTCCTGGGGGCCAAATGGGACAGATGGGTCCTGGCGGCCAAATGGGACAGATGGGTCCTGGTGGTCAGATGGGACCCATGGGTCCTGGTGGCCAAATGGGACCTATGGGCCCAGGTGGTCAGATGGGACCGATGGGTCCTGGTGGTCAAATGGGGCAGATGGGTCCTGGTGGACAGATGGGTCCCGGTGGTCAGAGGTACGGCCCCAACTCGCAAATACCTCCACACATGAGGCGTCAAAACATCACGCGGGTAGATGCCCACGGCCAAGTCATCATTGAGACTGATGAGAACCTCTCCGATAAAGAAATTTACCCTGGTCAAATGGGTGAGTTATTCATTTTTTATTCCCGAGTTCTGCTATAGTTTGTTGATGTAAATAAAATTCATAAACGGACAAAAAGTTCCAACGGGGGCAAATATGATTAGACCTGTGTACGCCTTCATATTATTATCTGTCAGTCCTCACTTGACAAATACTCGAAAATGTTTGTAGATAGCATTGTTAGAGAAAAAATTACCAATAGTGGTTGCTAGCAATCGTATAATACGATTTAAAAGTACGGTTTATTTCCATAAAAATCTCTTATTATAAATTTTAAGCACGTGGAATAATAATCCTGATTGAATAAGGGAAACAATTGTATAAGCAAAAAATTTACGAGTATGTGCTAGGCATCGATGTTGCTTGTATAATTTGCTTCTCGAATTGCTAATCCCAAAGTTCTATAGTGGAGATCTCTGGTGAAAATTCTTGAAAACTGTTATGAAGAGAAATCAGAACAGACATCTGACAAGTAGAACGGTTCCGAATGTGGACAGACGGGGAATACAGGCATGGTGTTACCACTTGTCTTTTATTCTTCTAAAAAAATATCTTGGTTCTCGGGAGTGGAAATGTTTAGAGCTTAAATACTCCCAGTCATAATTAATATTTCATTTCAATTTTGTATTGAAAGGTAATATTTGAATTTTGAAAAAAAATGAAAAGTAAACAAGCTATGAGCTGGTCGCTCATTTATAAAGTGAAAACGTAGGATGAATTATATTGAGCTCGTATAGGGGTCCCAGAAATCAGGAAGGATTCGCCAAGTGAAGCAAACTTCAGCGAAGAAGAGGGAGAACCGATGCAGCGGCGCAGCAATCGTATGTCTCATCATAGTGAGGCTAGTCCTCACCAGCAACAACAGCAGCACCATCCTCCGCAGCAACAGCAACAACAACAACAACAACAGCAGCAGCATCAGCAGCAACAACAACAACAACAACAGCAACAGCAACGTTACACGACTCAGCAAAGAGGCGGGCCTGGTTCAGGACAAGGTTCTGCAGGTCATTCTCAGGGTCCTCACAGGCAAAGCAGGCCCCAAGCAAGTGTCCCAAGGCCACAAGACCCCTATTACGAGCAAGGTACAACGACTGTCGAGTGGAGTGATACTCTGTGATTCTACAGCACGTCTTCTACTCATCGTGACTCTTTCCAATGCTTGGTCGTTGTCTCACGAGTGATTTCGAATACCATACCAATGCACGAGGTCGTTGAATCATGCTCATTTCTGTCAAGGTTCTCGTTCAACTCTAATTTCTCTTGTTGGATAAATCGTAGTGTATAGTTTACGTTAAGCAGTTTATCATTTTCACTTCATTGCAGCCGTGTTGGGGTTGCATATGGTGCTACTTTGGCTGTATAAACTTCCATGTAAAGCTTACTATGCTACTCCGATCTTTCCAACTGTTCTTCAAAGAAAAACACTGTTTCCTCTTCTCTTTCTGAGAGACAATTCGTATCTACTATTTCTTTCCTCTTAGCACTTATCCACCTACAAATCTTTGCAATCTTTGCATTCTATCTTGATATTCGTGTAAGCTTGTGGAATACGTACAATTATCTTGATTCTTGCATATTATATGAATATTTGATGAAAAATCGTCTGAACTTTTGCAATTCACAACTGTGAATCTTATTGAACTAAAAAATGTAACTAAAATGTATTTTCGTCCCAGCGGGAACAAAGTGTCAATTTTGCTCCCTGGCGTTCGCAAAGAATGACACTTTTCTCCCACTGAAGACGAAAAATAGCATATGTACCTCGCTCATCTAGGCTATTTCGGCACGCGCAAACCTACTACCCTCGCTACCTCGGGTCGCAAACGTTCTGAGTGCCGAAATCACCTAACCTCGCTCAGGTGCATAATATACTATATCAACATTCAGCTCTTTGTGGATTTTAATTTTTTCATCGAGATGGTTTCTCAAAGAAGTTTGAAAAATTGACACGATAATTAAAATATTCATGAAGTTTTAGGAACAGTTTATTTTCAATATAGCTTTCTCGTATGATTAGGATTTCATGTCGATGGTCCTACTGGAAATTAATACAGTGGAGAACAGAATATAACTAAATGTTCTTTGAGAAAACCCAGCACAAAAATATGTTTTGTAACTATGTATACAGTTTAGATTGTACTTCCATCTAGATGTATAATGTATATCAATTCTTCAAATTCTTGATGTTCTCTTTTACTCTATCTGAAGCTAATATCGATGGGCCATTTATATTTTCTTCTATTTCTGGATGAACGTCATGGTGAATCTTAAATCTCAAACAAATTCGTCGCAGTATAGTTTTGGCACAACTTTTATATTAAGTGAATTATATGTATTCTGAATCATTTGTCACGTCTTACACAATGAAACATTCTTTTCGTATCAGTATACGTACATTGTTCTATATTAACTATGTATTACTGATTATACGGATTATACGGAAATGCACGTCGATGTTGAATATTTAGAAACTCCAAGAAAAACTTCCATTAAATGAAAACCAATTGACCAATGGTATATCAATAATTATTAGTATATTTTGGCTTGCCGATGGAGCATCGGCTCATTCCAATTTTGAGATATTTATAAGAATGAATGACGGATAGAATCACTAATATTTTATCCCTCATTTCATGTATATTCTTACATTGGAATCGAGGGCAGAATTTTTTTCATGAACATATTAATTCAGAGTATCGTTGTTAGTTACAATGAACTACGAAATAAATCGTTGAATTCATTGTTTATAGTTAAAATAAATTAAAAATTAACCATATAATCAAAGTTTAATTGTTGTGTTTCAGCAAATTGCTGTTTCAGGATCACTAATTTCATGCTTTACATCATTCCATAATATAATAATATAATTATAACTTCTATAGAATGTACAAAGTAATCGTCCATGTGGTTTTAGTTCACTAAATGAGAAGTGATTATCATGTAACGAGGTTGAAAATGAGAATTATAATCTATCAAACACAATGTGATTGTAACCAATAAGATAAATTCAGTAAATTATGGTGATGAAAACAATTCTTCTAACTTTTGACGTTAATCAGTCATATTTCTATTGCAAAGGTAATCCAAGAGGAAAGCAACCTATGTACAGAGGTGACCACATGGGTCAAGCCCAAGGTGGTCCGCATCGATCTCCTGGTATGCAGCAGCCAAACAAGAGGGTCCGGTGGTTTGCCGCCCTTTTTGATTACAATCCATCAACAATGTCTCCTAACGCAGATCAGTGTGAAGAAGAATTACCTTTCAACGAGCACGACTTGATAAAGGTATAACATACACTTCAGTCCCATAAACTTGTATAAAAGTTGTAAATCAAATAGTTCACAAGCAGACAATCAATGTCATGCTTGGGTAGTCAGACATATCAGAAGATTCACAAAGAAATGAGGTCTCTTAGTTCTGATCAAAGAAATAGAAATAAGTCAGTATGGGATTAAAGATTTTCTGTAAGAATATTCGTATTATTTAATCAAGATATGTTTACGGGTGATTTTTCGCATCTTCAATGCAATTAACGTGTGATATAGAATCATTTCTGCATAACCGAAGAATTAATTAATATTCGGTTCCAAAGATACAGTATGTTGCACATCAAAGCGTTTTGGAAAGTTATGAAATTCAATTTTGCCAAGAGTTGAACTTGGATCTCGAAGCACATGCCCTCTTGAATGGAGATGGTAAAGTTCTTGTACTTATGAGTTTGAATAATGCGTTTCAGGTCTATGGGGACAAAGACGCTGACGGCTTTTACTGGGGCGAATGCCGTGGCAGGCGAGGTTACGTGCCACACAATATGGTCGAGGAGATAAAGGATCCTAATCAAATAAATCAGCAGCAAGGTGGACAGCCAGGAAAGAGAGGCCCAGGGGCTAATGACCGATGGGGTGACATTTACTCGAATATGCCAGTCAAGAAGATGGTCGCTCTATATGATTACGATCCCCAAGAATCGTCACCCAACTACGACGCTGTAAGTTGACCTTCCACTCAACGACTCACTGCATCTCATCTAGCATCTCAAATAGAGTAAACTAAGCTTAAACCACAATAATTAGGCCCAAACATTAAATAAACGAAACAATGCTACACAGTTGAAACGGTTGCCGTTGAAGTTATCTGTGTTTTTTCAAGAAACAAAATCATAACGTAAGGAGAGAAAACTTGAGAATGTAATTATTGGTTGTAATATAAGTGACAGTATAGTAGCACATTTTTAATAGCTCAAATGATTTGCATCAAAAATTGATAAATCGATACTGATTGAGTGTCAAAGAAAATCGCAGTTGAAAATCTTATGCGAAGCTTAAATTTGGTCACACGCTGGTTCGAGTAACGAAGTCACGATTCCTCAGCAGGTGGAGCTAAGTTTTCAAACGGGTCACGAAATCTACGTTTACGGTGAGATGGACAACGACGGTTTCTACATGGGCGAGCTGAACGGCGTGAGGGGCCTCGTGCCCAGCAATTTCCTAACTGAGGCTCCGGACCAGGGTCCACCTGGGCCCGGGGGCCGGAGACCCCAGGGCCCGGGTCAAGGGCCCGGCGCACGAGGACCGCCGCCACCACCCCGGGAGCAGCCCGGGCAAGGCATGCACCGCCGAAACCGAGGTAAATAGCAGGACTTCCCCCAGCAGCCCGACGACTCGCGCTCCGCGGATTTGGGCTGCTGCGCTACCCCTCTCGTGTATTCCATCCACATGCAAAACTGCTCTGTGAATATTGTCCCGCTTGAGGGGGAGAGAGCGGTCGTTCAAAATCAAAGTCAGGCACTTTTTTCCGATTTTTGCTCGACGTTTGGCTTGCAATTTCGAGGTCACTGTGGATGGAGTGCACTAGATGGCGAGCAACGATAGACACAAGACTCGATGTGCCAAATGACAGGCAGCGATGGGTCACATAATGTAGACAGAAAGTGTGTTACCATGAACACGTCTTCCCTTCAACATAAGTATCATATAAAACACAATGCAATCATCAAATCCAAAATAGCAACAGCGTATCAGACATGTCATTTTAATTGCACGAACCGCAATATATCACATAAATATAAAACACGTAGAAAGGCAATCAGGGAAAGGAAATGTTCGTTGTAGGCCATCGACTGGTGATCGAAGAGCGGCGAGTTTCCCCATTATCCTAAAATTATCATTGCAAAATAGCTGCATAATAATTTATAGGAAAACCCTAATTTTTTTTCGTTAAATAGAACAATACAAATTTTGTACTTGTAAGAACATGTGTGATGAAATTTCTGACTTTTATTTATTTTTATATTATGTGTATAAGTTAGGTAAACACACGATTATATGCAATAAACACCAAGCTGCTTTCAGTGTATTCTATTGAGTATATTATATATATATATATATTATATATTTGTTATGTCTCTCTCTATCTACCTCTGCGAGCACTGTCAGCTCCATTACTTCTTTTCATATATATATCTGTCTTTTTCTATATAGTTTTCTTCATATATATGTATATATACATATATCATAAATTCGTATTTACGTATATATATATATTCACAACGTCATATTTAGCAATGATTCAATATCATTTTGATCATATACTGCTATGACCCTCTGCTCATGACAGTAATGATGATGTGTATACTATATATATATACATATATATATATATACTATATACTAACTATCTACATATACTCTACATATACCGACATGATTTGTCGTCTCTGTGTGCCTGAACTGGTCGATGGTCGTCGTGTCACATGATTGTCGTACGTGTCGTGTTGTCATGCTGGCCATTCAAAATATATCTGTTTATCAATGTCTTTTCAAATTATTTCTAATTACTTTCTGCAGATCTATGCACTTGATGGCATTTTTTGGAATATGAATATGAATTCTAGTTTCTGCGAAATCTTAAAATCAAAGGTTTTTTCAATAATACGAATTTTGAAAACAAAATTTTTCACAATAAGAACGCACCAATTCGTTAACTCTCTTAGCAATGCTTTATTAATAATCGAGTATTTCCTATAAGCAAAATATTCTTCAAAACTACACGAAATAATTGTTCCCTACTACTACTCACAAACAATTTTTAATGTTTTTACTTTGTATAATCAAATTCTCTTGGTATTAACATAATTGTTAACTGTGATACCGACTCTCTTTGCCTTGAACTTTTAAATAGTTGTAAAGTTGACGTGATGAACTATTCTAATTTGTACTCAATAGATCAGAATAACGGGAAGCTTAGTCAAAATGATATAATATTGTTCAACAAAAAAAGAAGTCCGGAATTAAAAGTAGTAAATGAATCGCACTGGAATATAAACTTGAGTTAACATTGGAGTAACATTTGATACACGTGTAGTAGAGAGAGTTTTCGAAATTGAGTGCCATTTCGGGTTTGGACATCGACAAAAAATGAAAGTCGATTGGTCAGGAATGCGCCGGTAGATGACAACACGGTTCTGCTCTCTTCTCTGTTGCTAGATGCCTGCATTGTGCCTGTGTCTGTCCCTGTCTGTCACTTAGACTCTAGACAACTACAACAACCACTAATGAATAACCAACAACCACAACAATATCAACAAAACAATCCACCGCATCTAGCGTACCAACAAGCCAACAACAACAGCTACACGAGCGTAAGCGCGTCGAATCAACATGGGCCAGGTCCAATGCCTCCAGGTGGGGTCATGGGTCCCCATCAGCCTGGCCAAATGCCGCCCCATATGCAGCAGCAGCAGGTGAGTGCACATTTCCACCCAAACGACTATCTCTTATCCCCTACTTCCTCATTTCTCGCCCCTCCTCCTCTCTCTCTCTTTCTCTCTCTCTTATTCTCTGTCTTCCCTCTTTCTTTTTCTCGACGCTCTGCCAAAAAACAAATGGATGAATTTATATTTGTGGTATTTGTTTTCTTTGATTTTTACACGTAATGCTGTGTATGTGTATCACCCTATATTTAATAAGGTAAATAAAACGAAAATTTTGCACTTGAAGATTTCACACTTGAATGGGTCAGGATTTTGAATCATTCCATGCTGATATTTATAACGTAAAATGGAAAATATAAATAATTAAATGGACATACTTCATGATGTTATTATAAGCGGCTAGTTTATGAACATGTTCTATTTTCTGGTGATTGGGAGACTTATCACGATACTTTTAGTAATGATGGAAATTATTAATTTAATTACTTGTGATTAGCATGGAATATTCATTGTAAATCTCACTAATAATTTCGAGTCATCAAATTCGATGGAAAATATTTCTCCTTTCTAAGAAGTGGAGGAGCATAAATGTTTTTTTTTTAATTTTTTTGGGAAATAGTTACTTGGCTACAAGTGATCTAAAAGTTACATTCTGCTCGTACTATAAACTGCATGACACAATGTTTTTCATCATTCAACAATCAATATGATGGTCATTTTTCATGTACCGTACATCTTCAATGGAATGCTTCAAAGACATTTTTTCAAAAACTTCTGCCGCTCAATAAAGTTGAAGATTAAACTTAACTTACACACTAGATAATGTAAAAACGTTGTCAAAAAGTCTGTTCAATCAAAGTCTGATTCATTTCTTATTGTTGAGATTATATAGAAACATTTTTCAGTTTTTTATCAATAAACGTTGAAAGTTTTTGATGTACAAACTTAGTATGTTTTCTATAACAGTGAAACATACATTAAACATAACAAAATAATAATTCTCAGTTGTCCAGGCAATAAAGATATTTTTAATTGTTAGCATCAAATATATCTGTTTTTCTTATTAAGAAAAATCTTTTGGAATGCTTGCGCTTTTTACAAATATATGAATATAATACAGAAACAAGTCAATATACACAAACTGAAAAAAACATTACAGGGCTGCAGATTATTTTTAATCGTTTCATGTAGGAAGGTTGTCTAAGTTGCAAACTTATTCTGAGATAATGATCATGTACTTGACATTTACTGGTTTAGTTCTATGAAAATTGGAAGGAAATTTTAACCAATTGTAAATTAAACTCTTCAATTGCGCTATTCTATAAAATTGACATCAAATCGAATTTGAGTAATTGTGTGATTCAGAGTTCTCAGAGAATCGGAGCATATATCCGAGTATCGAAGTGTATCTGTATAATATAACATTTTTATATATTTTATATCGTTTTTTTACGTAACAATTCTTAAAGAGTACTCCAGATCATAGCAATGGGGACGTTGTAGCTATAAATATTGCAAAGTCCAACAAGTACTTACAAATATCTATAATATACACATAAGCGAGTTTCACAGCAATCCATAGATCCTATCCACCAAACTAGGCAGGCCCCACCAACTCAAGAGTGAATTAGTTTTAAAGAATTATAGATGTGATGAAATAATGCTCATTTTCAGGGGAGGGGGAGAGGCGCAATCAATCGGGCCGGTGGTAGTAGTATGCCGGGTGGCCCGCAGAATATGCCGGGCCAGATGCAGCAGCAGCAGCAGCCTGGGCAGTCGAACCAACAGTACCAGCAGCAACCTGGTCAGCAAGGCCAAATGGGCCAGATGGGCCAAATGGGCCAAATGGGCCAAATGAGTGGCCCAGGCGGCTTCCAGCAGCAACGCCCAGGTTTCCAGCAGCAGCAGCAACAGCAGCAGTCACAGCAGGGCCAAGGTTTCGGGCCCCAGGGCCAGCAGCAATTCAGGGCCCAAGGCCCACAGCAATTCGGGCAGCAGGGCCAGCAGCAGTTCGGTCAGCAAGGCCAACAGCAGTTCGGGCAGCAGGGCCAGCCGGGTATGCAGTCCGGTCAGCAGGGCCAGATGGGCCAAATGGGCCAAATGGGCCAAATGGGCCAGCAAGGCCAAATGGGCCAGCAGGGTCAAATGGGCCAAATGGGTCAAATGGGCCAAATGGGCCAAATGGGCCAGCAACAGCAGCAATACGGGCAGCAAGGCCCCGGCGGCCTGATGTCCGGTATGCAGGGGGGCCCCCAGAATACTAAGCCACCAATGCGGGGTATGCCAGGTGTCATACCCACAGCCCAGTCCACGATGCCCCAGCAGCAGCAACAGCAGCAACAGCAGCAGCAGCAACAGCAGCCGGGTCAACAAGGGCCCAACCTAATGCAAAAGTTCACGGAGATGGCGGGCACGGCGAGCGGCGGCGGCGGCGACATCCTTTCCAAGGGCAAGGAGCTCATCTTCCTTAAATTCGGACTGGGCAAGTGAGTTCGAGCCACGTGCGGCCCGTGTGAGCTGGCCTCAATCCACCTACTACTGCTGCCGCTGCAGCGTCTGATGAGTCGGTGGCGTCGGCGCTCGGCCCCAGTAGTACGTCGAGGACTATGTGCGAGACTCGCGACGAGTGCGCAGGTGGCCACAACTCTCCATGCTTTGCCAATCAGTATTAATTTTAACTCTGTACACATTGCACATTGCTCATCGAAGACATATCGTAATCCCGCTCGCTCCTACCGCTGCGTCGGGAGTTAATCGATGTTATCGAACCGCTCCTGGCAGGCAAGTCGCCGCGAACTTTTATATATATTACCATATGTACTCTCGTGCATACGTAACTTAACGCTAGGCGAGCTCAAACTTGTACCAATACGTATAGGACGCGGACACGTTGCCCGCCAAGCGGTTACTAATCTCGAACTCGTTCAAATAACACGTATGAGAAATATTAACATATGCATATAAATAAATAATGATAATCCTCTAGACCAAATGGGAATCACGTTAGTCGAGAGAAACGATAGAGGGGGACAAGGAGCGGAAACGCGCGCGTGCGCAATGACAACCGATGTCATTTAATTTCGTATTAGCAAAAACACTGATATGCTGCTGCTAACTGCCGATGTGATGCTGGGTTAATAATACGTGTATAACGAGCGTAACATATTTATCGTTCATCCGTCTGGTATGATCAATATTCGCACGTTTATCGTCCGAGTTTTTAATGACTGAAAGAAAGTCGTGTATACGCTGAGTGCTTGAGGTCCAAAAACACGCCGTTTGTAGACGAGATTAAAGCTAGCACGAACTGAATCACTACTATAGAGATGAGCATTGAGAAAGAAAGAGAGAAAGAGAGAGAGAGAGAGAGAGAGAGAGAGAGAGAGAGAAAGAGAAATGTGAATTTTTCAGTTAAATATGCGAGTATTACCCGTGCGCTCGCTGATTATACCGAGTGTGTATATCGGGGAAAATGCGTTATTGGGACTTGCTTATTCTTTCCTACCCTTGTTTTCTACGAATACGATTGAAGATATCAGATATGAGATTCCTGGGAACGACTCATTATTTTATATATTATTCATGGACTGATAACGATTGATTAGGCAACGTATAGAAAAACACACGCGCTTATGTACACATTAACGAGGAAAATAAAGTATCGTAGAGGAAAAGTTATAGTAGAGGAACGAGCGGATTTGAACTGCAACCGGAGGAAGCACATAAAGAGGAAGCATTAACTAAATATAATCACTACAGCGACGACAAGATTTGGACGTGAGACTATGCGGAATTCTGAGCGATTGAATTAGTTATCGATTAGCCAGATAGGATTATTAAGTAGAAAAGAAAATGACGGACGGGAGGCGGGCGTGCCTTGAGATGCCTCAAACCCTGACACAAACAATAATCATATCTTATAAAGTTAAATGTAGTTATGATTATTAAAAATTAAAACTTATCGATGATTAAATGCGAGAGTGTGGATGAGTGTAGGCTAAGTAAATTTATCGATGTAGTTCGATGAGAGTGAAAAACGAGAGGGAGAGCATTAAAAAACTATAAAATTAATATAAGGTTAAGTATATCGTGAGATAATGAGTGTACCCGCGCCAAGTGACTGAAGAAAAAATGTAGCGAAAAATAAATCAACACAAGTTAAAAAGAAATTGCTAAACGGGACACGGAGAATCAAATAAAGAGATATCATCGCGGGAATAAAATCATTGTTAGATGTGCGAAAGAGGTATAACGACGAGGCTGGCGACGTCGCTCTTCGCTTCTCTATTATAATTCTATACATTGTACTTATTCAAGAGAAAACTTTCGTTTCAATGCGTCAACGAATGCCTTTTCAATCTTCCGCTAGCGCAATTTCTCTGTCTACTTTCAATCTCATTAATCACTAAGGGGAATGAAGATACCGAAATCATAAGGAATTTAAGAGCTCACAACTAGATCATTTGTAATATATATATTCGATGTATGACAATACTAGTATCATAAGTTTCGGCACATGATAATTTAGAAAAGAGAACATCACCAAATACGATATTTCGATGGATTTTTCCCGTAGACTAATTCCCAAAAGACGTTGTTGTTAGAAACTACCTACCTGAGAAAGCATCGGAAACAGATGTTATTTCCCGAATGTATTGCACTTCAATGTTCTTCAACACTAAACGGGAAAAAATCATTGGCAATTAATTCAAAATTTCACTTGACACGTTTATAATTTTCACAATAAAAATTTAGCTCATTATGCGATTTGAGTTCAGAATATTTCTTGGAAAAAGACATTCTATGAAAAAATCGTGAAATCGGGAAAGCTGTTATTTATATTTGTATATGTATATTCTTAAAAAACAGTACTGACTTTTGGTATCTTCTGCCCTTGAATAAAAAGTATTTCAGCGATGTTAATAATAAAATATTATAACTCTATGATGCGTTAGTCTGCGACTAACTCAAAAAAATTCGTTCTGAGAGGGTATAAAAAGATTTATATAGTTTCGTTGAAAGGATTATTAATAATATTGTATATTGACTTGTTAAATATAAGTGGTCCTTACAATCTGAAACTTTGGTTGCTCATGTATGATTTGTTTATTCGAAACGAATTTTTTCAAGTTAGAGAATCTTCATGCATAAGCTGATAAGTTGGAAGAGTAGACAGAAATCCTATTTTGAATCAAATGTATAGTGCACTATGAAAATATGTTGCTTCAAAAGAACTTTCGGAATGAACAACCAAATTCGAGCGCCAATCGATAATATAAAAATCGGAATATGAGATAATGATCAAGTTGAATGAAATATCGCCAATGTTGACTATATGTAGATTGTAAAATGATTATCATCGTTTGTCTGTATCGAGGTATCTTCGTTTCGATTGGGTTTATGTTTGTGATGCGAGTTTACTACCTGCTATCATATGCGTATTCAAATTCTATGCAACGTTAAGAAAAAGAAAAGTGTTAAATTAGATAATCGAAGTTATCAATCGATTGCTCCCGTTTAATATATAAGTTTAGCTATACACGGAAGCGATACGTGTGTGCATCGTTTACATGCACCGTACGTGTAATGGATAAAGAAGTATATGATAATGACTTATAAATAATATACATATAATTATACATATATATATACATAAAAACATATACATATTATACATATTATACATATATATTTAAATATTGCAAATCGTTGTTACATCGCTACTTGTATCGTATTTTGTACAAAGTATCCTCTATATCTTTAGTTATCTTTTGCCGGTGTTATCCGCAATGAAAAAAATTAAACGAAATAAACGCGAATATAGTTGAAAAAGAGATTGAAGTAATCATTGAATATTGAAAAAACCTTTTTCTCTCGCGATACAAGATAACAAACAATATGCTTTAATCATCGTCTCGATGAATGTTTCATAAGGGAAAGTATATCAAAGTAATAGACAGGTGCATATATATACTCGTCGCATTGGATTTTGAGCTGTTCTTATGTAATTGACTGTTGCAGTGCGACTATGAAGAGATCGTGAAGTTAAAGAGAAAGTTAATATCAATACGAATGTATGCATTTATAAATATACAAACGCATAATCAACAAATCTGGTCAAATCAAATAGACGTTCGATCTTTTGTCGACTGTACACACAAACTGAGATATTATCATTTTTTTCTATTCAAGAAAAGAAATTCCAAATGTTCTTTCTTTCAGATTATATTTGTCAGTAAAGACATGAAAAGAGATTAAGAAAATTTAAATTCTGTAGGTAGGAACTGTAATTGGTAAAACTAATGGACGTTTTTTTTTCTGCTGGAAAACATTTTTTCTCTGTAGAAAACGCCCAAAACTCTAGGATTCAAATCCAAAATATATAAAATATACATTCTTTTTCAATTATTTTTGAAATTGTTCCTGATTGACACTATATTTCCAATCTCCATAACAACTATGAAATATATTCCCCATTCATTATACTTATTTCTTTCAAATCTTCCGTAATTATTCCAAAAAGTAGATTATATATCTATACAAAAACCTAAAAAGTGCAAATGCCAATAGAGAAAAAAATTATGATCAATATAAAAATCATTCAAGTGGGAAACTTTATAGTATGGACAATTCTCAACATTTTATTTCGAATTTAGTCGATTAAATAGAATTATTTTACTGATACATTGTAGAAAATATATCAATGCATGCATTTTGAAATTAATCGCCATTCTCCAATACAACTGATAAAATATACATATCTCCATTTTTTATAAAAGTATTCATTAAATGATGATTTGAGGTGTAATTATTCAATGCTGTTCAATTATAATTCATAGATTAATGCAATAATAAATAGATAAAAAACATCTGTCTGAAGATCGAACGTCAAAAATGGCTTATACATAGAACATTTTTTGTATTCTATAGATGATGATCCTATAGGCTACTACTATTCACACTAACAGAATTTTTTTATATCGCTTATGTCATTTTTCATCCGGAGAAACTACTCAAATCATCGAATGATAATGTTGTATACGATCATCTAATTTTGAAAATATCCTCATCTTTTTGAATTTGAAAAAAATAAAAGTTTTTGAACTGAAATAACGGTTATCATTGTTATCATTGGATATAAGCATTGCGATAGAATATTGTAATTAGATACCGTCATTTTATTTTTAATAATTTTTCAAAGTCGTTTGTGGGATTAAAACAACATTTCGAAACGATAAAAAATGGTAAGAGGAAGGCACTTAATTTATTCACGAATTCTCACTACCAAGTATTATTGTGAACAATCAGAGTAAGCGCTGCATCTTATTTCTAATGTAAATAAATGGATGTTCCGGGTTTTCTCTTGATAATAAACGATAATAAATAGTAATCACTTGGTTCAGAACGAAAAGTAACTTTTGGAAAATTAAATAGAGATTATGGTATTTACTCTTTTACTGTTTCCCTTTGACCGTGAATTTTGACTGTATAGGGAGAACAAGCATTTTTCGTTGATAGACCTCGTGTTAGTACCCATTTAGAGTGAACACTGTACATGACTTTTTTCATCGTGAAATTTAATGTTGTTCACTTGAGGAATCCATGAAATATCAATGTGATTAGGAACTATCGCTTCCTCAGTGGACTTATGATATAAGTATCATCCTAAGAACATTTTTTTAGCTTTTTATAAATAAATCAAATGTAATTCTGGGACGAAAATTTCATTATTCTACATGCAAAACATTGTGGACTAGGTGTCTGATCTTCTCAATTCGATAAGGAAAAGGAAACAACCTGCTACGATTTTTCTCGTCTGTACTATCATATCTGCACTTGATAAAAGAATGAACGAACACAAAACACAACATAAAATATTCATGTTCAGGGATCATTGAGGTAGTAACAAAATAAAAGAGGGTGAAACAGGAATCACGGAACCGTGTCATATTGATGTATACTATTTCGATAAATGAAATGCTATCATCAAAGAGCTAGATGATACATTGATGCCGCATAATCAATCATGTTCATATTCATGGAGATTGAGTGAATCTACATTAGACAATTGTAAAATAAAAAATCTAGGGAAAAATCTTCAAAACAATTAGTAACTCGATTTTTTATTAATCACTATCTATTCTATAGCTTTTCCTCTTTTCATCTCACGATGGAATATGGTGCGTGTAATTTGCTCTTATTGAGAGCGAACGATTCCTCAGCGTGCTTGAATTTGTAACAATTAATAGTCATGGAAGTGACAACCAAATGACTAAAATAGTATGAAAAAAATGATGGTAAAAGTATTATAAAAAGTGCTTGATGTGAATAAAAAGCTGAACTTTGAAATATATATCTAAAAAGAGTCGGAAACAATATCGAAAGAAGTTGACTGGATAAGCAAAACACAATGTTATTATAAACAATGACTTAATAAAAAGGACGAATCTTGTCTGTTGTTACTTCTGTATGAGTTTTTGTTTAGTAATCTCGGACAATGAAAAGTTGTTTTTTCCCACTAAGTTGAAGAAAAAGATATCCTGATACTTGGGATGTTAATGGTTATCATATCAAATGCTTATTTATTTTTGCACGGGAAGAAATGATTTATGTTATCCTTTATTACTAATGGTTAACTTATTAACTTACTTATTATCATCATACCCAGTTCCATTATTTCAGAACTTCTTACCAAGGTACTGAACACTTTTTGATGAATATTCTAAAAAATATATCTTAGTTTCTGTACATCTATAGCTTTGCAAATGTTTAATTTGATGTCATTTTTTTTGGTTGTAGCAATCTGACAAACATTGAAAAGATACAAAAAAAAAGGAGAAGTTTTATCCAAGTTTATGATTTTTGTGATTAGGTGGAAATGATTATGGTTTATGAATCCGATATTATTCGTACTCCGACTAGAAATTGAACGTAATTGATAATGATTAGTTGAATTAGTATTGAAGCTGAACATTATGATAGTATATTATGCAACTATTGTGTGAAATTTTGAAGACGCGTGTGGGCGGGTCCACGAGCGGCCGGCGAAGCCGGCGAAGCCGGCGACGAGTGTTACATGTTCACCCAAGTGATTGAAAATGAACGCACCAGTTGGATACGATATTTTATGTTACGAGTGCTCGTAGAAAGAGCATTTGAAAAAAGGCAATAGCGCGTGAAATGCGATTTGCACTAGTAACATAAAATATCGTATCCAACTGGTGCGTTCATTTTCAATCACTCGTGTGAACGTGTAACACTCGTCGCCGCCTTTGCCGGCCACTCGTGGACACGTCCACACGCGTCTTCAAAATTCCACGTTCTAGTTGCATAATATACCATTATGGCATAGTGATCAAACGCATATTTCACGCATCGATTCGAGTGCGTAGAATGAACGTTTATGGTCACGTATTTACCATAAAACATATTTTGTTATCAAAGTGAAGTGTATGTAACTGACCATATCAAAGAGAGCTGTTCACGTAATCAATTTTTATGATTTATAAGTAAGATTGCAGATTGGTATATTATTCAACAATATTTAGACCCTAGAAAAAATCTTACAAGTTCTTAACTCAGTCAATAATGTGAATTGAAAGTCTAACTAACTAGGCGACGTTGTCAATTGCGGGTCACCGATCATGATGAAACTTTCCGAAATGTTTTTTGGGTACTTAAATAAGCCGTTTATACAGCTATTTAGTCTAACATTTCGATTTCTCCAATATATTCCATCGATATAATATCTGGTTTATATCATGTACAGTATATCTATAGTTATAACTTTCTGTATAAATAAATATACTGTACGATGTATAAATTTGAAACTAATTGAGAATATCTCCGGCAATTCGAAACATTAGACTGAATAGCTATATATATGTATGGCTCAATCAGCTTCCCAAAAAGCATTTCGGAACGTTTCATCATGATCGTTGACCCGCAGTTGACAACCTTTCTTAGTAAGTATCAGAAGCAGTAGATTATGAATTTCTCCTGTTCCAAAGTATTAATCTCAATTCCTTAGATCAAGTCCAAAAAAATACTTGCAGACAAAGAAGCGCGCGATATTCTTAAATTTATGCTCAAATGATTGTATATTTTTTAGTGGCAGACTATCATATCAAAATAGTAAATTTAGTATAATCGTTGAGAATTTCCTCTGAAGATTTTTTTTTCTAAATATACGTTTCTGCAGCTTTTTGTAGTCCAAGTATACAAGGTAACACAGAAAATCGAATTTGTTGAAATGACTGTAATTATCTACACAGTTAGACGAGCAAGTTTTTACAAGTGTTGGTGAGTGCTCTTGGAATGAACAATTGATTTTACTCAGAATAAATTTATTTCATAATGGTCCTTTCTCGTAAAAGAGACATCGGTCAGAGGGAAATAGGGGAAGTCTTTGAAAATTCTAGTTTATTTAATCCAAAATAGCTCTATCTTTGAGGGAGAACCGAACCCTTCTGATGAGAACAACTAAAACTGTCATAAGCAATGGCAAGGTTATTTTAAAATTTCAGAACATCTTCAGTTAACTAACAATATATAAAGTAAATCTGACGCTCTAGCGTTACGAAATGACACTATCGCAACGGAGTGCACAATTACCCATTTTGCATCCACGAAACTACCACGCGACATATCATTTCTTATGCCCGTGATGAAAATTAATAATGATGAAGATAATCTATAATTTGAACCGATTCAATTTGAATTTGGTGGCCAATCAGGGTTCTTGAACTCTTAAAAGTTGTATCAATTGAGGAGTAGATTGCTCAAAAAGAACGATAAAACAAAGATTCGAGTAAGCTTACGTAGACTGGGATACACTTATGTGTCAACAGATGATTAAGCGTATCATCTTCTGAATCGGGGAACTGCAATAGAAAAAGAATATTTCTTTTCAGCATATTCGTCTTGACAACAAACGTAGACATTTTTCATCGTAATCCCGACTCTGTTATAATGATTTCTCAACGAATAAGTGAAATTCACAACTAAACAATATTATAACACTATACTGTTAGAAATGTGATCATTGAATTGAATGTACATATATAAATACAGGTACAGGAAATACATTTCACAATATTACATAAATTTTAACTAATGATAAATTTGAAGTCTAAAGAAAAAATATTAAAGTTCATGAAAATGATATAAATTTTTAATTGTCCCAGAGCCTTTTTATAATCTGATTATTACATGTGATGTACAAACTGTTGAAACTTGAATGTGTCTATTAACTACAATGTATATATTGATATATTTTCTCATTTTGAGAATATTCAAGTTCATAGTGAAGGGCATTAAATAAATGAAGAAACATTAGATAAATTCATGAAATTTTCATTAATTTTAATGTTTTTTATCTTCGATTATTCATCTGTGATTCTGAAATATTGTTTACTCAATTGATTGTAAATCTTTGGAAGCAAATATTGATTTTATTTGAGCTTTTTTATGTAACTGTTACATTTTCAATGTGCTTCATATGAATTTGATCCAATCAGTGCAGTCTGGTAACAAGCTGTTGACGAGGAACAATGATTTCTCTCAATTTCTTCTAAGTATCTTCTTCCCAGACAGTTTCGGTAAGAATCGCTATGTTGTCCAATCCTCTCATTGGTGCATATTCTAGGTTCCACATGAGATTTGTAAATACCACTGGAATAAATTTTTTTAAATGACCATGAAAAAATATTTGATTATAGGCTATAGGATTTTTATACGAAATTTCTTGGAAAAATCTTTGGTTAAGAGATATTGAAATGAAAAAAGAATAAATGATATCGCCGTTTATTTCAACTTGATGAAAGAACTGTATCAAGTTCTAACTCGATACGATATAACAAATTCTGCATGTAACGTTGAAGGAGTGTTCTTGAACAAATTATGTATATATTGAGAAGAACTATTTCCAATGGATGATTAAAATATTTCGAATGGATCTGAAGAATATATATTTGAATGTCAATCCTTTATTTTTTATTTTTTTCGTAAAAACTCAATATCCCGTGATAAAATATTATATTAAAGTGATTAACTCTTTCATTTTGCCCGTTATAAAAAATTGTAATGGTTAATTTTTAGAGCGATTAGGATGTTTAAGAGAATTTCAGTTTTCTTTCTACTCACACATCTCGCCTTGGTGTAAATCTGCAATAAGCTCTGGACAAGAACTATTACACGGGTTGATGGGCGTAAGCCTGAGTTGCGTGGCACCCCTAAGTTGAGCTAGTGCGATGAGACCCGAATCAAGCTCTACCCTCTTGTAATTTGGACTGTTGTAATCCGATGACATGAGCACCCAGTTAAAATGTGCTGGTGAAACAGTGCTGGAGAGGAAGTATGGCCTTTGATAGTATTTTCGCAGTACTTTCACAGCGTTTATGTCACAGTTCTGCCAATGGACGAACCACTTGGCAACACCTGGTGAATGTACCCGGCGAAGAAAAGCCGCCAAATCGGAAGATCCAGTACGAAGGTTTGAAGTCAGAGCACAAGGCACTGTTTCCATTAAACGCTCGTTCTCCAGATACAACTGTATATAAAAAGATAATTTGATGAGGTTTCTTTCAAATGTACCAATTATGTGTTAATTATATTACTATCCTGTTATGGTTTACAGTGAGACGCATTTGTTTAGTACTGTATTTATAAGAAGTAGCTCGAAAATTTTCGACAGATGCCTAAGTTGAAGAAATGAGGACATTCTTAAACATCTTATTTTTTGGAATTCTAATAAATATTTTGTAAAACTGTAAATAAGTTTCACGCGGAAATCATTGAAAACGTATTTATTTCGACGAAAAATATGTTTCTATCTAACCTCATACAATTTCTAGAGAGAGAAGAATTCCATTAAACTTATGAAAACATACTTCTCAATTTTAAGTATAATCCTTGTTGATTATACTTAATCACTTTGATTAAACTTAAAGTACTTAATCAGAAAAAAAGTTTTTTTCTCAAAGGTTATTGAAAAACATCCAAAGATGACAAAATTTTCTACAGTTAGTGAGATGAATGCAAAATATTCTCTTTGAACTGATTGTTAGTGTGCTGTGAGCGAACATCGATTTCTCATAGCCAATTTGCAGAAAACTGCACTTTCTACGCGGAAAAACTAGAAGCAATCAAGTTTTCACATATAAATTGACATAAGATGGGAGACATTTGAGGGCCTGTGGTCCCTGGAGAAGCAAGAATCACCAGCTTTTCATGCTATACTGAGAGAAAAAATTAACTATGGTTACTATATTTTTACTATGTTTTTAGTGCGATAGCGCAACAGCTAGACGATATTAGTAAACTTTACTATTAAAAAATTAGTAATCATTGCTGAAAAAAACTACATAAATGTATATTTTTGTTATTTATAGGATAATCTTTATATGTAAATAGTAAATTATTATAAAATAGTATGATAAAATAGTAAACTTTTTTCCATATTCTACTTACATGTGTGATATTGTCAAACCAGAAAAAATCGGTGTTCATTGCGGTCCAAGTATTCATTGCATCCGTGATGATCGCAGGTGCATCTCGGTTGAGATAATTGTCCACTAGCTGGCGGTATTGAACATCTGATAGGCGATCAATCGATTCGAGAGCCTCACATGCCTAGACAATTTCCATTTAAATTACAAATAGGTTTGCAATTGTACAGTCTATATATTCTCCGCTCAATTTTCTAATTTAACCCAACTCAGTTGCTAGATATAGTACCTTGGGGATTTCTTTTTTCTTTTCTTTGAAAATGCTTTCCATCAAAATAGTTGAGCCAGTCAACTGAGAGAAATCTGCTACAATACACGAGAATATTTTGATTTCTGTCTTTGATCTGATTTGAATTTTAAAGACATTTCATGTTGTTCCTCGATCATTTTTTCGTGAAGAAAAATCTGAGAATCATTGTCAGTGGGTTTATTATGATAGTTTTCTAATTTTTATATTGATTAGTCCACGCGGAGTATAAAACTAAAAATCAGCCATTTGTATTTAGCATATTCTTCAGTTGACTATACTGCCTCTCGTAACGTTCAAATTTTGTTCGAAAATGTTTCGTGAAGAGTCATTCTTTGCTAGAGCCTTTCTCCTATATTATATTATTCCTTATATACTGTGACATCTTTTCAAATAAGAGAAGAAAATAGATTGCCACGGAGTTATATCCGGAAATCAAGCTACATTGAATTTTGAAACCGAATTCCCAGATAATCTGAAATCTCTGGATACATTCTCTCTCATTGAATCAATAATTTACCCACGAATGGAACATGACTAATCCGCTTATTCATTTTTCGATAGTTTATTCTATCACGAATCTCGTCAATA
Organism: Aphelinus atriplicis; assembly: GCA_020882685.1. Lineage (NCBI taxonomy): Eukaryota > Metazoa > Arthropoda > Insecta > Hymenoptera > Aphelinidae > Aphelinus > Aphelinus atriplicis. Next base: position 63,680,393 of record CM037073.1, on the reverse strand, counting down.
AGAAGGCAAGATGAAAAATCGAAAGGATGAATCGTGAGCGTGAATAAAATGCAGTAGCAATATACTGGAGGCGCGAAATCTTACGACACAGTCTTCTTCAGTGACGGTGTAATCATTGTAGAAGGGGTTGTTTATCATGCAGTTCTCATAGTAGAGCGGCTGCCAGTTCCACACGGGCAGCATCTTGATCATGAGGAGTCGGCCGATGGCCGAGAAGTGAGTGCCGACAAAGTCGAGCTGGGCAGCCAGGCAGATTAACGTGCCAATGGCGACGAGGACGAGGGCCACCTGAAAGACGAGCTGTAGCCAGGAGCGGCGCATCGCCGCAACCAGTGGCTGGCAGATTATGTCCATTTCCTCCTCGGTGAAGCCCGCCTGCTGGCAGTACCTTCAACAGATATTTCCTCATGAGTGAACTGCGATTGGAAGTTTATGCAGTGGAGCGGCCGGCTTATGGGTTCCCGGTGGCTGCTCTCTCGATAAAATTCCCACTGATACGAAATGTGATTTTCACAAGTGTATTTTTCAAGTCGCTTTATAAAGCTCCGCAATGACCCATGAAACATTGAGTCTGGCGAGTATTACGAAGGGTCTTCGGTTCTTTTATCAAACCGGAATATCCCGGTTCTGAAAAAGTTGCGTTTTCGCAACACATATATATTATTGTACTTATACTCGCTTCAACTTAGCTCTCAATCTTTTGCGCCCCAATACCGTAATTTAGATTTTTCAATTAAGAAATGGAATTGCAATCACTTTTGTCAAATGAAAAATCTCTCCCTCAAATTAAGTGTAAAGTGTAACTACATCCAATGTGCCATCCATGAAGGCTTGTCGCAAATTTGGCTATGATCACGCGGACTCTTCAACCCGACTCGCGAATCATCTATTTCTCTCGTTTTCTGAGTATCAAAATCATTGGGGAATCGCGAAAGCCGCAAGAGCCGCGCATCAGGCTGAGCTTGCGCGCCGCGTCAGGGCCGCCCCGCCAAAGCAAACACAACAATATTATGATGCATATTATGAAGTATAGAAGGTAGGCGCGCACGGATAAGCGTATAAGCTCAATAACTGACTTGTAGAAAGCGTTGAGCTCGTCGTCGATGAGCCTGAGCTTCTCGGCGTGGGTCATCTCGTGGGGCTCCTTGGGCGGGAGTTTCCTCGGGGTCTTGGTGCTCTTGCTGCCCGACATGTTGGCTGCTCGGGTTCGCGCGTCCAACTGCGAGCTGCAGGTGCAACGGCCGGGATATCGAGCGCCGCGAGAGCCTCGTGCGTGCGCGTCGACGGCCGGCTGCGCGGCCCTATTGATTTTCCCCCCCATCATTGTATGTATAGATGTAGGTATCCGTATGGGGGTGGGCCACGCAGGGGGCTGGGGCATTTGCGCGCGCGCGCAACCCCACGCGTGACTTACGTGCTTTTTCCGATTTAAATTTCATTCTCTCCGCCGAGTGCCCCCTGCCCGAGAGTACGACTGGGCCCGATATGAGCAGCGGGCGCAAAGAAATTCCAATGAAGCATCGATACTTCTTTGCAGTATCTCCGCGAGCATTCCATCTCATAAAAGCCGCATGGCATGCGCGACAATGCGGCTTCTTTTGCTTTGTCGATGACAAATCCCCACGCGACTGGGCGTTACAGTTCAACTTTCGAGTAAGGTAACTGCGAACAATTTGGCACGTTTTTCAGAATTCGTATTTCCGCTGCTCTCTGAGCATCAGTCACCTTCAGGTCATGTTGCAGGTATTAGAAGAAAATTGTTGGTATCTTCCCCGTCCATTTAGCCCTGAAAACCACTCTCCTACCACACTTTGAAGTTTCACTTACTGATTTTTCTTCCTTTTTCTCATTTCACTATTCACACTCAACCTAAAAAAAATCAGGAGTAAATAATTTTTATCTCTCAAAGAGTCATGAGTCTTTTTCATGTAAAAACATCTCATCTTTCGATTGGTCTCATCACTTTTCCCAAAACTATTTTTTATCCAAATTGCTCTTTTTTTGCATCAAAAATAAGTGAAGCCAATGTGGCCCTTTATGCGATTATAAATTGAAAGACTGACTAGGAGACCACTTGGGATGTGGGTCACCAATCTTGACCAAAATTTTGTTGGTGTTTACTTGTGGTAAGAATGGAGTGTATCCAAAGTTTTAGGGTCCAACGCTCCCAAACTCCCAAGATATTAATTTATGTATTTTAGTTAGAGGCGCTGGTGTGAAAATATATCATCGGAGACGTATTTCCCTTACTCCACTACACTTTCACTGTTCTCACTGAACACCCCATCACATTTTATCCTGAAAATCATATAGAAAGAGTAAATAACGTGCATACTCAACAAATCTTACTTCCATGTCTTACTCACATAGAGTAAAACATGAAATATATGAAAAAATCAACGCTAATCGACTTTTCACTCTGTGCTTGGATACTGGAGCAATAACAATATGTGTGTGTTATAGTATGATATTGGTCGACACATGTTCAGAATTGAAGTTTCCATGAATAAAAATCAAGTCTGACACTGAATTGTTGTCTTATGATACTACATTTGTGGTCTTTGTGCTTATATACATGTTGTTATTGCTTCAGTATCCAAGCACAGCATGAAAAGTCGATTAGTGTTGATTTTTTCATATATTCCATGTTTCACTCTATGTGAGTAAGACATGGAAGTAAGATTTGTTGAGTATACACGTTATTTACTCCTTTTATCATGACAAATGTCAGATGACATATTGTCATTTGGGACAAGACCAGCGTTTTTAACTAAAATACATAAATTAATATCTTGGAAGTTTGGGAGCGTTGGACCCTAAAACTTTGGATACACTCTATTCTTGCCACAAGTAAACACCAAAAAAATTTTGGTCAAGATTGGTTACCCACATCCCAAGTGGTCTCCTAGTGAGTAAAATCGTTGAATATTTTTATAGACATATTACGCTGATTTATATATGTATTTTTCATAAAGTTTTGTATAAATATCAATGAAAACATGATTGAGAGTATTTATTCCAATGCCAATTTGATTTTCCCTGTAGGCCTATATAGGCTGTAACAAATGATTACTGTGCCAAATTGATTGCACGTGTAGCGCATTTGGTCTTTTTGTGTTTTAAACTACAATTTTTAATAAGTTAAAGTAGTCGGATGATAATTATAGAGATGGTTTCTGATAGGTATTGAGCTAAGCTATGCTGTTCGCAGAATTTCAAAATTTCAAGTCTATCATAGTCAAATTCGCAAAGACCCTTGGGGGTGGCGCATTGGCTGCAGTTACCTTATAACATTTTCGTCAACATACTTGAATTCCTCGTTTGAACAAAAAAATTGCCTCTCCAGGCGTTATTTGCGTGTGTTGTGTCTTATCAATTTTTGGGCACTATTTCTACCGAATAAATGATGTTTTGTTTTGATATTTCGATAGAATTTTTCGCGCGTATAATCAGTTACGCGACGCCTATTGATTATTGACTCGATTGGGTTCGGTTTGGCTTGTTAGAGCAGAATTGGTCGAGTTAACCACTGACCCTATTATGCATAACAATGATATGTATAGGCTTATTTTATATATATGTTCCAGCTTTGCGTTTATACGGTGATGAAGTGAATCTCCCTCTCTGAGCGCGATGAAAATCGAAAAAACCTGCTCGCAGGCTAGGCACATTGACTTGGGTACATTAAATTTTCATGAACCATACCATTTTCGGAGAAGTTTCGAGAAAGCATACAAGTCAATTCAGTTGGCAGCGGTTCTTTCCATCATGATAGTCGCATGTGATGATTTAGTGCATATGCATATATTTAAAATGCTTCTATGTGGAATTTTGAAGTTGTATTCCGCGTGGAGCTTTTAGAATAATATTTTGAAAATTATGTTTGAAAAATGAAGTCAGTTATCATTCTTTCAAGTTCAAAAGAAATAAATGTCTCGGGTTTTCCTGTTCAACTTATTTTTCCATTCCCAATTGTCGATTATCCCCAGCAATTAGAATGATAACATTATAATTACATTATAATAACTTCCAATGTCCATGAAAAAATTCTAATCTAACGCAACGGAACACTTTGTATTTAATATATTGTATACAATATATTGTACAATATTGTATACAATACTTTGTATTGTATATTGCATACAATTTCTATATATAGATAAAGTCTATAAGTATATCCCAAGTCTTTACCCTGCACACGATTTGACAAAACTGGGTTTAAAGGAGACGGAACGAGCTTGTCGTGCCATCTCTGGGATGTATTCATCGTTCGAAACAACATATATAGATATAGTGCATTAGTGCCGCTCTCTCGCGAGATGGGAGACTATTATGTGTGTGCGTGTAAAAGAAGTAGGGAACGTGAATGTTGGGCGACGTGACTCGCAAGCAGTCAAATAAGTTTTGCAGACAGTGCAGACCTTCTTCAGACGTTGTTGACTACTTAAAGTATTATTCAGTCGTTTCTTGGTGAATTTCAGAATATTATTCATAATGCTGGGTGAGAAATAATATAAATATTAATTATAATTATAATCCCTAATTCACAATTCCGGATTAGTTTGTATAGCCGTTGGTAAATCTGCCCAATATTTTTTGTACTATCACGGAATGAAATTAATTCTTATTGAGAATAGATAATTAGAAATCAATACCTTCCGAAAGTTATTTTAAAACCATATATCTGGCATTTATTCTCGAAAAATTTTCTATGAACACTCATCAGAAAAAAGTTTTAATCAAATATTACCGAATATATTTTTTGCAGCGACTTGCAAATCATTCGTCCAGTTATGTGGCCGCCGAAGCATTGCTTCATTATCAGCCTTATCAGAAACTCATCAGATGCTCCAAAAAACATGCAGGTATATACTTTATTTTATCGTATATTTTGCTTATTCAAGGCTAATATGCAATAGGCTCAATTAGGGTCGTAAAACTAATGCTACAAATGATGATTTTGTCATTAGAAAAAGTAATAAAAATACTTTATTAAATTATCAAAAAATATAGAATTATCTGTGGATTTGTTCTTTTGTATATCCTTCATTCTTTAACTTTTCAAGGAGTAATTTTTCTATTCAATTTCTATTCAGTTGCCTTGATTTGTTAACTTAATGTTCTCAATTGTTACAGAGATTTTGCAGAGGGAGAATTAAAGCCAATAGCTGCCAAGTTAGATAAAGAGCATCTGTATCCCAAAGAACAGATAAAGAAAATGGGTGAGCTTGGGTTGCTTGCGGTGGCAGTTCCTGAATCATTAGGTGGAACAGGACTTGATTATCTTGCGTATGCAATTGCCATGGAAGAAATTTCTAGGGGATGTGCCAGTGCTGGAGTGATTATGAGTGTTAATAATTCTCTCTACTTAGGACCAATAGAAAAATTTGGAAATAAGGAACAAAAAGAAAAGTATATTCGACCATTCACAACTGGAGATAAGATTGGTTGCTTTGCTCTCAGCGAACCCGGTAATGGTTCAGATGCTGGTGCTGCAGCTACAATGGCCAAATTAGATGGGGGTCGATACATCCTGAATGGTACTAAATCTTGGATAACTAATGGTTATGAATCTAGTGGTGCTGTTGTATTTGCAACAACTGATAAGTCAAAAAAGCACAAAGGAATTAGTGCCTTCATAGTAGACAAACCAACAAATGGTCTGTCGCTAGGTAAAAAGGAGGATAAGCTTGGTATTAGAGCAAGCAGCACTTGTTTATTAATATTTGAAGACTGTCCGGTACCAGCTGAGAACTTACTAGGAGAGCCTGGAATGGGTTTCAAAATTGCTATGATGTCCTTGGGTATGTAGAACTTGACAAAATACATTTTAATGAATTGAAATCATATCTGCTGTTTTCTAAAATATTGTTTCTAAACTTGCAGCTAAAGTCTCATCAAATCATTTGAATAATAAATAATCAATTTCTTATTTTGAAAAAGAGTAATAATGGATTATGAATGTATTATTCGATAAAAATGTAAGTTTTTAATATTGACATCATAAAAGTGAATGTTATTTTGAATTTTCAGATGCTGGAAGAATTGGAATAGCATCACAAGCATTGGGTATTGCACAAGCTTCTCTTGACTGTGCGATGGAATATGCCAGTAAAAGAACTGCCTTTGGTAATGCAATTATAAAATTACAAGCTATTCAATGTAAGCTGGCCGATATGGCCATGAGGCTTGAAAGTTCTAGATTATTAACCTGGAGAGCTGCTTACTTGAAAGATCAAGGAAAACCATACACAAAGGTAATAATTTATCTGAGTTTCAGAAAATGAATTGAGTATCTCAATCAAAACATATATAACATTCAACAATTTACTATAGGAAGCTGCAATGGCAAAACTATCAGCATCAGAAGCTGCAACATATTGTGCACATCAATGTATTCAAATATTGGGTGGTATGGGATATGTAACAGATATGCCAGCTGAACGTCACTATAGAGATGCACGTATAACTGAAATTTATGAAGGAACATCAGAGATTCAAAGACTGGTCATTGCTGGCAATCTAATAAAAGAATACAGTGTATGAGTATATTATTTCAAGTTATCGATTTTTGTGCAAGAGTTTGTAGTGAAAATGTCAAAGTTGAATGCAACAACAATTTAATCTGTGCTCCAAATCTGATGCAATGTGATATAAACAATATCTATCTATTTTTAAAATTATGACTCAACATATTTTATATGCAATATACAAGATATTTATACTACTATATTTTTTCTACATGAGGAATTAATAAATTTTATACGTTATTATCTTATGGCTTTATTTTCTTACCGTATGACTGACATATGTATACTTTACTTCTCGTATATACATATACATATATTTTTACAAACGTATATACGTACATATGTTTATCTTGATCTGCATAAACATATATATGTGTATATGCGTAAGTTGGGATTCCTCTTTCACTTTCAGCCCTTTGGCAGCGCTACAGGGATCTCAACCCTGTGTTATACGAGGAACAACTAATTTATCAACTAGATCAATTATCATTCATAAGGTTGTAAGAGAATTGATTTGCTCAATGCACATACAATGAAATTCAAATGGAAAGGAGCATGCAAGCATGTGTACATCGAGGAACCATTTTTATTCAGATAAAACGTTTTAATCTTAACATTTAGTTAACGAAGCTGCACATCCTGTGATGTGGAATGCTCATTGACCAGAAGTTAGCAATCATGCGGGTTTTTAATCCTTCATTGCTAGAACATGTTTGTCAGATAAGTTTGTGCAAATGACAATTTCAACTATATTGGATTTCACGAGATCATTGATTTAATTTTTCTCAAAAACAAAAATTATTATGTATAGGTAATTATGTATATGTAAATAATGGGCTTCACGGCTGCGCATCAAAATCAATATTACCAGTAGAATCGAACAAATTTTTAATCAATGATGAAGTTGAAATTAATATTTTTAATCAAATTTTTTTCTTGAGATTGATTTAATAATTTGTAATATTTATATTTATGCATTATTATATAAATTTTATTTTCTCTAGATATTTTCTTTGGACAGTTTATATCTTACGAATGAAAATAAAATAAAATATATTACAAAAAAAGACAAAATAGACTGTAATTGTAATGTAATAATAATAATAATAATAATAATAATAATAAAGAGTTAAATATAGCTTAAAACAAAGACTTTTAACAAAATATAATCATGCAAAAACAAATTAGAATTTCATTGTATGTATGATTTATGTACAATCAACACATCTTAAATCCGTGATGCCCAAATTTCGTTGGAATTCAGATAGCCTACATTCGATTCTACTCATATGTCTAAAACATACCAATTAATATTCATTCATTTTATTACAATGATCAAATTCATAACTGTCATCTCACAAGAAGTGAAAATCTAGTTTCGATCCAATACTGAGGCTCAGAATTCTCTTTTACTCACAAGATAAAAGCTTAATTGAAATAAAAGTAAACCGTCCTCTGGACGAAGTCACTGTTAAGATCCACAGGATAAGTGGAGAAGCGTAACGCGAGTGAGCCGCTAATCACTTAGACGTATTTACTATTAGATAGATCCGAAATCCTATTTGGAATATCGGCGAATGCATCGACGCTCAAAGTACAGGAGGTTTATTTTCATCATTTTTTTGTTTAAAAAAATAACGAGCAATTTTCTAAGGACATGGCGCAAGATTTGAATAAATTAAGTGCTTTATAAATTTGTTTATGTTTTTATGTTTTTTCTGTTTTCTTCTTTCGTATTACCTTTAGTTTGTAACTTTGTTGCATATCACACACTAGCACTTTCGGAATTTACATAGCAGCTTCTGTAAGTCAAATATTAGACCACGATTTGGGTTTTTATTATAATCACTCATTCATAATCAGTTATGCGTTTGCAGCAAGCAAGTTTCGTCTGCTCGTTAACAACTGTTAATAGCTATTATCATTGACTACCTTTTTTCTAATAATTGATGTTCAATTATGATTAAATTATATAGACTGTTCACTTTACTCTCATTCCCCTGAATTCTTTTTTCACTTGTTACTCTGTGCTTAATTGTGATAAGAACTTACAATTCGTTTCAAATGTCTGTTTCAGCATCTCTTTTTTTTTGTTTTATCATCAATAATTACAATAAAGATACTTTTTGACTGTAGATACATTTATCTAAAATGTTTGTAGATGTAAATAAATTAAAATGGTAAGTAATTAGATTAGACACTGAATCTAGACAGATAAACTCTGGAAACTGCCCCGATCCGGCAGGACCGCATATGGCATTGAATGTATGCATGTGTGTAGAGGTGTAAGTCTGGCGCTCGTATTACTTTGAAGGGAAATTCATTTAACCTTATTACACTGTATTCATTGGAGCCTCAATCATCAGCACGCATTCCTCGTACTTCACCTTTCTGTCTTTGCTGTAACACAAAAATTCGAAATTTATTAGAATAAGGGTTATGTGAAACATTCTTCAGGTACAATAAGTAAATACTAAAGTAGCAATGAAGGCTTGTGAGTGTAAAAATATGCACATATCAAAGTAAAGTATAAAATTATAAACACACATAGACTATTAATGATGTTGGATGAATGGTTTAATGGAGATTTGAATATACTAGGGTAACTTTATGAGATATTGTAGAAATGTCAATACACTATTTTGAAATTGAGAAAGTTTTACAACAGCAAATCGTATTCATCCAAGTGGATAATGGAACTGAATAATGGATAATCAAATAAAGTGATTGGGAAATTTAAAGAGTCTTACCCTATCTAATTCTTCTTTTGTAGTATCTTCAAGTGCTCGAATGTCCTCCATTGTGAGACCATGCCAGCGGTCCATCCAGCAAAAAACTTGCCGATGGAAATTGGTGAACAGGCGCCTTTCAGCTTTTTGAATGAAACTCTCAACGCGCGTTTGCAGACCAAACCATTTGAACTCACAGGTAACAAGTTTGTAGCATGTCATCACTGGTTTAGCCTGTTGTTTCCAGTCTTTGCCGACCAGCGGTCCTCGACCAGTTTTCTCAGACTTAAACTTAGTTGGATCTTCATCCTCCTTATAATCTGCACTAGTAATTGGATCATTGGCAATGTCTATATGAATAACCTCTCTGGCCTTAAGTTTTTCTGGAGGTAGTTCATGAACCTGAAATTATGATTCATTTTGGATTTTTATTCTTGGCTTATCCAGGTGAGCTGTCTATTGCATGATTCAATAATGACTCATCGCTATTTTGATTCAATCTTAACATGCTCAGGTTAAAAGGAAATAGAAATCTATCTGCATTCAACAGACAGCATCTTACTATTTGAAATATATATATCAAATTTTTCTTACATTTTCCTGGTCTCCAACATCCCCAATGTGATAAGATTCTATGATAATAACAAAATTTTCTTTCATGTAACCAGGATTCTGTAAATAGAGAAGAAATAATAAAAAGTTGATTGTCTTGTTATATTCAATAGGAATAATGATCAACCAGAAAAATTTAATACAAGTTAGAGAAATAGTAAACTCACACTTATAACAGTTCTGCAGTATGGGTATGCATTCCATGCTTCTTCATGAACTTCCAATGAGTTCTTGGGTAGTAACATGCGAATGAAACCAGGCACTTTGCTAGCTAAGTGGTAAATCTTGTATGTATACTGGCCAGAAGAGTACCTTCCACCAAGCAGCGGATGGTTTGTAAAAGGCTCATTCTTAAGAACCTCAATACCCTCACCTCCACCTGTATTATTTTTACTCGCCTCAGCTACAGAGTACAATTGGGCTACTTGGTACTGCAGAGAGAGGGCAAATTAAAATTTCAATTAGCTTCAATTAGACAATGAATTTTCCAAGTTTGTTGAACTGGTAAACAGAGCGTATAAGCACGAAAAGAGTTACAAGAGTTAATCGGACAGTATTATAATATAACAAGTGGTATTTATGCAGGAGGGCTTCAAAGATCTATAGGAAAGCCAGGTGAGATGAAGGCACATAATAATGAATGTGGGATTGCTTGGCTTTTGAACTGGTGCGGACAAGGAGAGACGTAAGAGTTGAGAATGAGTAGCCAGTGTTTGAGGGTGCTAATTACTTGGGAGTGATATAAGAGCGGTGGTTAGGAGGAGAGTGATAGGTGGTGATTAGTCGATGGGACAGCTGATTGAGCTAGAGCCAGCAGGCGGTACGCACCTCTTCGACGGTGAGGGGCAGGGTGACGCGGCTGAAACAAACAAACAGAAGGACCGAGTTAGTGGGGAGGTGTCAGCTGGTGCTGGTCGGCGCTTGGCCTCGCTCTCTCCCTCCAGCGCGTGCAGCCAAGGCTAAGTGGGATCGCGCGGGCGCGTGGCCTCGTGGCGACCTGGCCTCTGCTCCGGGGCCCAACGGCCCGAGCCACCCTCGCGCGCCCCCCGCAAGTCGCACATATGTAGCGCTCATCGTAGGTATATAGGGGTGCGAGTGGCGGGTGTGTGGCGCGTACAGGTTAGCCGTTGGGTGTGCGGAGTCAGTAACGATCGGCTGCGCGCGAGTGGGAACCTTGAGCGCGAAGGGCGCGCGCGGGCCGCGAGCCTCGGGGGGGCCCTGCGTGACTTACAACTCCTTGATGAGCATGTTCAGGCCGCGTCGCACATGGGCCGGGGGAGAAGAGCAGCAGCGGCAGCGGCGGCGGCAGGCGGGAGTCCACGTCTATGTCCGTCGGGCAGCGCGCGGCAGAACACGTCACCCACGCTACACGACTGCCGCGAGTGTGGCAGGCTACTCTCGCTAGTGTCCGCGGCTGCACAGCAGTGCCGTGTCAAGTCCCGTCTCGGAGGACGACGACGCGGGCGGTGCAGGTCACGCGCGCGCTCCTCTGATTCTGCCGAGGGCCTGCTCTCTCTCTCTCTCTGCTCTGCGGCTGCTCTCTACACACACACACACACACACACACACTGCAGTTGCCTCTCTCTCTCTCTCGACCGAGACGCACTGTCGCTCTCCTAATATACGTGTGTGTGTGTACTCGCTCGGAGCTCGGCCGCCGCAAGACTGACACGCCGAGCGCTCGTGCGGCTATATCAGCGCACGAGCGAATGCGCGTACATGTGCGGGTGTGAGAATCCGCGCTGCGCCGCCGCGTCACGCGCGCCTATACCTACTGCCCAGTGGCCCCAGTGCGCGCCCACCTATATCGAGTCCGTGTGCAGTGTATGTATATACACGACACAGCCGTCGCGATGCCTTTTTCACCCACGCGGCGACGCGATCCCGATCGATTATATTCTCCTCTCGAATCTTTTTTAGCCGCTCAGCTCGAGCGCCGCACTCTCTGCAGCAGCGGGCCGCGCTACTCACACGCGCGCAGCCTGTGTAGGGTTTCCGCGGCTACCCGTTCGCGACGCTCATGCTCGCTGCGATTCTGGCCGAAACGAATCCCCAATATTCGCACCGTGTCGGTGCGAAGCCGGACTGATTCATTCGATCGAGCCGTGCACGCATACGTATATATATATGTGTGTATGTATGATCGCGACCGCCTATATGCGGGACTTTGCAATAGCTCTTGCTCCTGCGACAACACTCGCGCACGCATATATTATCTCGTACAGACGTGGAAAATCATTAAGCATGTACATGTGCATATGTAAATCCATCTGCAGATTCTCGGCCGGGCTGATATGCCTACGCTTGTATGTACTCGAATGAATTGCCGAATATTGGATCGCATTGGCGCGATGACAGCTGGGCGAGCGGGATTTTAGCATTTTAGCACGTGTCCGCGAGCTCTTTTATCGAGCGAGCGAAGAAAAGCAAACCTTTTGACCCTTTGGCTTTGAATCGCGCCCAAGGTTGCTCGGGCGCGAACCGCGCGGCCGTCAACTCGGGCAATTCGCGCAAACCCGGCCGCGGATCAAACGCCCGCGCGGCCCAAGCTGCAGCTTTTCAGCTGCGCCTGCAGCGGAAACAATCATTTCGCCTTCTGATGGTGAATATATTTGTGTATAGTGATGATGTTCCCCTTTCGTATGCGCCTGTGTGGGTGTGTGTGTGTGTGTGCGGGTTATACGATATAGGTGAGATACATAGCCGTCCTGCGCAGCGCGAATACTATCCCTTTTGATCGCGTTCAGTAAGTATGGATGCGGTGCGGTGCGCGGCACAGCGGCGCGTTTGTTCGGGCCGTCGCGCTTGCGCCCCTCTGCAATCCTTATGCAGTGCACATGCAGCACACACTTTATTGCTCTCTCTCTCTCTCTCCCTCGTCGCGTTGATCGACGAGCTGATGCCACCGCTCGCTTTATCGGCCCTCGTGTGTATACGTACATACATACTCTTTCCCTCGTTCTCTCTCTCTCTCTCTCTCTCCCCCATTCTCTCTGATACGACGTCATCAGACGCCGGCGTCAAGTCGTTCCTCCGGTGGCGTGCGTACGATTTTCGCCCGGATCCCGTTGCGCGCCTCACATATGAGTGTATTGCCCGTTTTCAACCTTATACTCGCTTTGATGCCCCATTTACTCAATACTGTTTCTTCGAGTCAATGATTGCTTGCTTTGCCTCGCGGCAAAAATTGGGCAAAAAATATTTTAGCTCTTATTGAAGGTACTGCATTCGTTTGTCGAATGTATATAAATCAATAGGCTTCTCATCCGGCAAATCATTGGAAACGTAAGGAATCACGGAGAATCATGAAAAATCAAAGAAACTTCAAAAACTGCACAAAAATCACATGCAGTCCGACAAGCTATATAGTTTCTATCGGTTTTGAATTTCCTCAAATATCATAAAATATTTCTCGAGAATAATTATAACCCATTGGGAGATGTCCTAGTAATGATTGAAAGATACTTGATTTAAATGCACTTGGAATTTGGCAGATGATTCCCCAAGCGATATATACAGTAAAACCTCAGTTCTTCAATTCATCTCAATTGAATTCGACTCTGATTTTGACTTTTATACTATTCACATTGTATAATACGAAAAGATGTTCATTATTCACAGAAACGTTACATCGCGTTGAGAAACCATCGCGAAACGTTAAGAATGTGTTATATCCTTCAATTATTAAGAGTCATCTAAGAAGCTGGAACTTGTCGCAAATCGTATACTCTCCAAAATAGCCTCACCCAAACGTTCGCAGATTCAATAACTTTTATTCACTATTTCATGCTTTTGTAGGCTTGAACCAGAAAACTGCAAGTTGTTTGTTTAAATTCATAGTCATTCTCTAATGCATATCCCTATCAATAATAAATAAACTAATAGACAACCCTTCATGAATTGCGACCTCCATTAAGATGAGCTGTAAGTTATCAAACCTATCTGAGCCAAATTAAAATATTATTCAGAAATAAAAAAAAATTATCTCATATTGTCAGAAAAGATATTATACCTTCAATTTTTGAGTTTATCGCCATCAAGGACTGCAACAATTATTACTAACTCTTAATGTGTTGAAATAAACCTCAAAAAATATTTAAAAGAAGTAACTTGTGATTAAATTCAGTTTTTGTATTCTCTCAGTCCTTTAGTTCATTAGCACAAATCAAGATTCAGAGTAAAAACAAACATCTGCATTCTTCGAGATTTCTTGTAATTTCCTGTGATTCCCCATAATTTTTCGAGTGAATTTTTCGAGCCTCAGAAACCTTAGAAAATCACCCGAAATCATGAGAAATCATGGTAAATGGTTTTCTAGTTTCCTAGTTTCTAAAGTCCCCCTATGAATATAGCTTACGTATGATCACTGAGACGTTTATTTTTATTAACTTCTAGATCTTCCCAACATCTCCATAGAATGAACTACTTCAATTATCTTTTCCAATTAAATTTTCACCCTTGCACTCAGCTGTAAATTCCATTATTTTTTTTCTCGTTTATCGGAGGCGTTTATTCATTTATGACTTACGGTATTATTACGCTGCGAAAGCAATAACCTGATGCGTTATGCATGCATACTTGAGAAAATTCTTCGGAAACTTGATAACATTATTGTTCCAGCATCTATACCGAGAGTGCACTCGCTGGTTCCTTTTTGCGTTTTAAAACTTGTATATCCGATAATATTCTGTCTCGTTCCCTTCAGAGACTTGAATATGTATATTCATTTTCAGTGCGTCAATGTTTTCCTTGGAATACTTTATTCTCAAAAAATATTAATTACTTCGGGTTAACAGTTGTTACAAAATTATTATTGGCTCTCCAATGTTAATTCTTCCAATTCGTACTCCATTACGAACAAGAATAGTGATGTATTGTTTATGACCTTTTTCTTTGTAACAGTCAGTTTTATTGTTGATTATCACGTTTGAAAGACGTCGTAAAAAAAATCACGAGAATTTTCTCTATAAATGCAGTAATTTGTATTGATTGACATAACAACGAATAGATTTTCTCTGTTTACGATATGGTTGTTCAAAAAATAGATGAATAATCACTATCTATCGTTGTCAATTCACATAAAATTACACAAATTTTAGTAGTAAAATACAGTAGCTTGTGATTTCATGAGCTCGTTTAGTTGAAACTCTACAAACTCTCCATATACTTTGCATCCGCAAGTCTAGCATTCATTGATTGATATTTATGAATATACCCACATATTCAATCAAACGTAAGTTGATATTACTCCATAAAAGTGAATCAGTATAAGATGAATACAGAAAGTTCAATAAAATAGAAATGATTAAAAATAAGATTCTGAATGAATTTAACGGAATATATCTAACCATTCAATGAAATATAAAATTTAATTGAAGATCGAGGTAATATGACTCTTGATGGATCAAAATCGTGATAACTTAATATAATAATAACCCATTCTCAAGTTTACCATCGAAATCATATGAGTCATAGGTCTAAGTCTATGATAGTTATCATGTATGAGTTCAGTAATAGAGAATATCAAGCTATAGCCGATACCATTGAGGTTTGATTATTATATCGTACTCACAAAAAAATTAATGGACTCCAAATGTTTTTTAATAGAAACGAATATCTCAATTTACCTATTATGCAAACTGCTACAACAAAAATGACTTTATGTCGTTTACTACCATTTAAAAAGAAACTATAGAATATCCTCCAATTTCATCAATACTCGTACGTTATATATTGTTTTCAGTTTTACGTACGTATGCACATGACACTTTGTTGAAATGAATTTTTAAGGAAGTTGGAAAACTACAAGGAATAGGTTTAATAGCCTCTTACCATCTCCTTCTACTTCAATATAAACTTGAACATATCATAAATATTTGTACACAATGTAGGCAATTTTTGAGAAGGCTAAAATGGAATTGCACTCGACCTCTAACGAAGGCTACGCTGTCCGCAAGTTGGATTAGATGAAATTTTCTGATACCATCTTCGGTTACCCAAATACAATCGTTTAGCCCAGTATTTCGAATGCTCTGAGATTTTTCGTGAATCAATATTGATATTATTCGTGAGCATTGTCCATATACACATATACATAGGCACACAGAAAGCCATGTATATACATACTACACTCATGTATATAATCAATAATGATGCATGAATATCTTCGGGAAATCGAAATGTTAGGCTAAACAGTTGTATATATCACTTATTTAGGATACCCAAGAACACAAGGTTGCATTAAAATCCAGCTTTCGGACTGTATATAGTGTCCTCTTGTGAGTGTATGTTATATAAGCACGTTCTGTAACATACAGTTTGACTACTATTGTTTTGTAACGAAGAACTTGGAATGAATGAACTGGCTATCTGGTCATTATCAGAAGAACTAATCCTTCATTTGGACAACTGTTCCACAACCGACATTTCTAGTTCAAGGAAACCCAACTTTAATTTAAAGAAGCAACTTAAATACAATTCAGCCATAGCAGGTTAATTTTGGAATTTTCTAGATCACGTATGTACTAAATAAGTAGTTCTAACTGGCTAATAGACTAAAGTAAAAATATGATAATATTAATTTGGCAATGTACACATAATATTGGATATAATTATAATAAAAATTAAAAAATTAATCAAAGTCCATAATCTGTGGTTTGCTAAGATCTATCTATTAATAATTGAATCGATATGCCTTCATATATCATATTAAAAATTAATTAACAATTTTATTAGTAAAGTTTTGAATTCAGAGTTATTTTTTTGTACAACTTCAGCAATATGTGGAGCTTAAATATCTATACAATTCAGTCGAACAATGTAATTTTCCAGTAATTGTCTTATCCAAAAAATGGTCGTGAATTATGATAATATAGTTGAAAGAGACGTATGATAAATGAACGGTTTCTTTAAAATTCATAGGTTTTTCTATAATAAATGTTTTTCAGAGAATAGAGATTGAAAGGATTGAATCGCGACAGAAACTGAATTATTACTCTTGGAACATTTGCAATGGAAATTACAAGAGATTGGTAGAAGAGTTTATAGTATAATATAGTTATGATAATCTATTTCAAAGGATTAAATTATTGGCTAGTAGCAGACTTTTGCCGTTCAAAACGTTTGAATTTTCAAAATCAGAGAGTTTTCTGTCATTTTCGTGGCCGAGAAAACGTTATATTAAAAGAAAACCGATGAAAAGGAGCACCAATTGGTGATGAGTAAGTCTACATTTTCAAAATGAAATAAAATAAATTCATATTGGCTTACCAATCGAGTAAATATAATCAAGTCATTAGAAGCATGTGACATTTCATTTATTGGGACTGTGTCAAGGTTCATTTCAATGTGAAAGCAAAGTGATGAGTCAAGAAAATTAGTAGATTTTTTCCATTAGCATAATCGAATTCGGTGTTACTTGATGTATAGCTCTTTCTAACGTAGAATATAATACGAATATCAAAACGAATCAAAACACAAAAAATCACCGACGACAAATCGTTGAAAACATCATTCAATTCGTCAGATTATGATTTTGTGAGAGAGTGTTTGACCTTTTGAACTTGAATACCGGTGTTTTGAAGTAGGAAAGAACAAGGATTCCGTATTTTCTATTGAAACTACGACAACTATAACTACATTTAGCGCAGCCAGAATTTTATCGTGACAGAACATTTTCCTAGAAGCAATTTTTAAGGATCTGTGATTATGAATATGCAGTTCGAGAAGGAAACCATGAATAAGACTGAAAGTCACTCAATTATATAATCGTCTAGAGCTCAAATAATTCGAGTTGCATCTTGAGAGCGAAGCAAAAAATAATTTTTGAATATTATTTCGTATTTTTTATTTCAAATATAGACATTTTTATTGTTCTGTACTGCAAGTGTGCAAACAACGACTAATACATATTATAAATTTCGAATTTAATGATTCGAAGTTCGTTCCTTAGAATTTGGTCCTCAAAATCATTGTAACATACGGAAACTGTGAAATGGTATTTGCAGAAATCAAAGTTACATTATTCCCAATTTATATTACAATTCATAATGTTGAATATATTTATCTTTAGATGTACAAATGGTGAGAGTAGATATCGATACCGACTGTAATAAGTTAGTAACTTGTCGGTACGGAAGATTTCTTGTTCTGTTACAGATCTGAGTATTTCATTTTAGATAGGGAACTTTGTTAACGATCGCCATCACTCGGGTATATCTTTTTAATAATACTATTTTGTAATTCCAGTTATTAATGGAACTATTACTAATTTTTATGGTATGAAATTATGATCTGAGTAATTCATAATTCACAAAAACAAAATATTCAAGATGAAAGTAAATTTATGAACAAATTCTTAGGTCAACCAGAAATGTATTACTACAAATTTTTTTTGGATATTATTTGTAAAGAATGAGTGAACATTACTTAAGAATATTTAAACAGTTTGTAGCAAATTGAAAAAATATTCAAATGTGGATGAATCAATATCAAGCTTAGGGAATAGAAATTTTTGTGTTTTAGTGTTTATTTGTTTACACAGTTTCAGCATTATTATAGTTAACTGATATCAGCTCTTCGTGGTATTCAATTATAAGATATCAAACATTACGTATTGATTCGTTTTCAATGTTCAGCTGTAGATAATAACATAATAAAATTACAAATTTTCACTGATAGTGAGGGAAAGCTTTGAGAGAAAAGGCACATATATATAAAAATTGGCAAAAGTCAACTTTCGCAATGAATTTTCCCATTGAAAATCGAGATACTATGCCAATAGCGGTAAGCCAATAGCGACTCTTCATCCTCATCACGATGAGGATCTAGGCAAACGTTGCTGGAACTCTTTACAAACCATTATTTTCCACAATTGCACAATGGCTACCTCGAGCTGCTGCCGTGGTACACGCTCCAAGACCGTGGCGTACTTACATATACATACGTAATTGCATAAAGACTTTTTACAGATTACAATACCCGTATCGACATCTTGGAGTCGTCATTATTATGATCGTATATTCGCTTCGTGCATCAATTTCGAAGTTGCACTGGTCTTGCCAATTGCGCAGGTGCATCCCTCGTATAATTAGCGAAATCGCTCATTTCGCTCTAGCTTAAATGGACAAAGACCAGGTTAATTATAATTTAAAAGAAACGTTCAAAAAGAGAATGTACGATTTGGCGCGTTCATGAAAAATTAATCGAGGCCGTTCTTACGGCCAGTTGATATTCTTTTCATCAATTCATATTTGTGTGATCATATTATAGCAAGTCGTTTCATCATTATTAGTTAATTCTAGCTGGAACTGTTCATCTTATAGGAATAAGTTATACATCAAAAATGAGATGATTCGTATAGTCATGGGATTCATGGGCCACCCCATATTTGATAAGGTTCCTATAAGTAGTGTGGCCATCTTAACGGTTATTAATTTTTTTTTCTACTTCACTAGGCTACTGGCAGAAAATGCTTTTCAGAAAATTTTTTTCGGTCTTTTTTCTAGGTGTCAAAATTTTATAAAACGGCCACTGAAGGAAATTGTACGGTGAAAAAAGTGACAAAATAACAAGACAAAACAAGTGTTAGAAATTTGGCTGGGGCAAACAATAGAAGATTTCGATATGCTGTTCAAGATCCCGATTTACTAAAAGTCAAATACAATTGGGAGGGACTTTTTGCACTTTATCGTGTCTCAATAGGTACTATAAAAATTGTGGATGGCGGGCCCGACCCAATGCGTTCTATACTACATAAGGAAAATGGGTGTCTGTTTTATCTGTCTGGCCGTATTATCCACGGGCTCCTAATTTGTTCTAATTTTCCAATCAAACGGCTCGTAATTGATTCACATTTGAAAATGTTGCTCGAATCATTCTTTATATTATAAGTGTTGGATGTTGGATGCTTCCTGCAAACTTCAGAGCTTATCTATTCCAATGAAGAATAGTGAGTATAATGATAAATTGTCACCTCGAAAATCATAATAATATACCTCTCATATATAAATTGTTATGATTTAAAAAATATTGTTTTAAATACACTTTCTGGAAATTATTTTATCGTAGACTAATCAAATTTCGTCGTGAAATGCACAGTCGAATATTCATATTTTGGTAAAATAAATGATATTGACAGGGCATTCAGCTACTATAGTGGTGAGCCGACACATAATTTTTTTCAACGACTTTGTCAATCCAATTTGGATAAGAATACATTTTAAATGGAATAATTGCGTAGCTACATGGGTCAGGTAATTGTGTACATCTTCTTGGAAAAATGTTCGGACTGTGTTATTAGCTTAGGTTGTAAAAAATAAAGCGTTTTGTTAAATATTTGTTTCATTGCGAGAATTTTGATAACGCGTGTTTTTTCAAATAGAAACGTGTCCTTATTATTCTCCTGCTATCTACATGCTCTCTAGCATTGTGCATGGAACAACACTCGTGTTCGAAAAAATGACGATGATGATGATGGATGATCTTACCTGAGTCAAATTAAAATTTCTCTCTGTGAGAATATATTGCAACAGAATTTTTTTGCAGTGACCTGAAGCCAATAGCCCAAGCGTTTTCATTACAGGAGTACAGCGTTTAACGAATCGGAATCTTGAGTGGTCCTGTCCGTTGGTCGTTTCTCTCGAAATGTAAACACTCTAACGGATCGAATCCGTCGTTAGTTGAAGCGGCGCTCAACTCAACGATGCTTGAAAAAGGTAATGGAAGGGGCCCTCCGAATGATCTTTCATCTATGCGCTTTGCGCCTGACTTTCTATGAGCGCATTGCGCTCTACTCCTTGAATAGGGCAACACTTTCGACGTTAAATAGGCAGCATGAGTGACGTTGAAGAATCGTTTTTGTAACGATCTCACTGCTCTTGTTACAAAATGTCCGTACAAGCTGCATGCGCGATTTTGCACCAGTTTCCCGTCTACTTCTTCTCCGGCTCGTCATAATTCATCCTCATATTAGCATATTCCCGCAGATCACGTGATTCATTTCATCTACGACATAAGATATCGTAATATTCATTTGTGGCTTTGAAACACTATTGATCTATCTAAAATAGAATAAAAGTCAATCCGATCACAGGGAAAGAAGATTTTATCCCCATTGGTATACTTGATTTGATACGATGAAACTATGAAATTTAAGTATTAGAATTAAAAATGTAGTTGCCAGCTTCCTATAATTAAATGCATGGTTTGAAAATATTATATGAATCGATGAAAAGGTACATTATGTGATAAGATCATAACAACGTAGCTGATCAACTTGTTGAGATTGAATTAAATGATAATATGAAATTCAGACCAATTAAAATTAATCCAGGAGAAATAATTTTTAAGTAAGAATTTTATTCTTATGGAAAATATGGAGGACACTTGTATTTCATTACTAAAATACAATCAATTGTCATGAATTTATAAGCATTTACTTTCACAGCAGAAATTATCACAATCCTGCATCGAGGAAAAAAGTATTTTTTTTCTTAATGCTATATATAAGTAAATTATTCCAAAATAATGATTTTGAATCGTTTTCCACTCGCAGAATAGACGCGAGGGCCCAATAGTGGAATGAATTTACGAAAAAGTAAAACGTACCCGACATTTCCAAGCAGCTATCGAGCCAGTTGGTAAAATAAATAGTGTTCCTTTCGGAAGCTTGACGTTTTGTCTCAATCAACAATGCACCTTCCCTGGCCGCTCCACGAAAAGACGTAAACGCTTGTAAAGCCTAAGCCGCTTCGCAGATTTTCGCTCTGCAGAAGTACTACGCACCAAAATAGAAGGCCGCCTACCCGACATTGGCTCGAGATTACGGCGTAATATTTTTACGGGCAGCGAGTAGAAGAAAAAGAGCCTATGCGCCGACACGAGCTTCCTCGTCAAGAGGGAAAGTGTGGCCGCGCGGACTGACGGCAAGTGACGCGTGGCGCCTCCCGAGATGCGGATGGAGCGGGTTGGATAAACTCGCGCGCGCGTGCGATCGATGATCGCGTGCCCCGCGCGTCGATCTCGTGCGCGCCTTATTATAACACGGCCGCCGCGCGCCGTTTATCCGCGCGAAAGTGAAAATAACCGCGGAATAACTCATGCACAAACTGCATTCGGGATAACTCATCATATACTGATGACGAGAGATAATGTCGGCGCTTGTATTCCTCGGATGCTTTTTGGGGGATGATTATGACATTCCGTCGCGAGTTTACGCTCTTTCAGCTCAATAGATACTAAATGTAAAGTTGAGTGTGAGGAATAGGACCTGCGTAATAAGAGGCTCGATTGAGCTCAATTTTTCCACAACGAGCGAGGCTCGTTTGTATATATTTCGAGGGTATCGATCCCTAAGTCGCTCTCAATCACAAATCCGGATTTTCTGTACGATAGCGTTGTAATTAAGACAATTCGATTGATCAGGACAGATTGTCGATCCAACGATAAATGTTTTTCGAAAAAAAACCTCTAATCACAGTAATTTATTCGCAATCACACAGAAGTATGCTCATTTTTATCGAAATGACACCGCGTATACTATAATTTATCGATCGGTATTGATTTGAAAACTAGTCCAATTAGTTTATTCAAAGTCGCATAGTAAAACATTCTGAGAATGTATTGAAATTTCATGCAGAGTATCCCGAGAGGTTTGCTAGATAAAATATTTGCACGTGGTAAACTCATGTACGCATACGAATTACCGATCAAGTTTTGACCGGTCGGTCGGCTCGCAGTCGACGGCGGAGATGCGTATGTGCCAAAGACAAAGCGAAGGCAATGGATATAGGATACAGGAACGTCGGCCGAGCGGCCGGTCGAAAAATGAAAATCGCGACTTCGCAATCGGCAGCGGGTATTTTTCGCGAGTGCGCGGGCATGCACAGATCTCCACACACACACACAGACACATGCCAGGGCCGCTCGCGGCTGGAACAAAAAGCGCGCTAATCGGGTAGAACCAGCTCTCGGGCGGCCCCATAGACTTGCACGCGCGCGCGCGCATTAGAACCGCGCGGTGCGCGCGGGCCGGACGTGTAGCTATATACGTATATGGGGTCCCCTCCCATGCGCTTGCTGCGGCTGGTCTCCGCTCCCACGAGAGAGCGAGAAAGAGAGAGAGACACTCGGGCTCGCGCACGGCTGGGGGCAGTGCAGGCCGCGGGCTCGCGAGCCGGCGAAAGGGAAAACGCGCGCGGTCGATCTTTTTATCATACTTATATACTTACTTCCCCCCTCGCGGCGCGCGCTCCGTGCTGGCCCGTTTTTTGACATCGCCGCTCGCGCGCGCGCACCAGTCGATCGGCCGACACTTCGAGCGCGCGCGCCAGCCAAAGTAGACCGCGCGAGAGCCCGCGTACTCAACGGGCATGGGGCAGCCGCGACCATAGACGCGACCACGTGCCAGCACCCAGGTTGGGCCCGCGCCGACACCACAGTGACTCGCGCCGCTGCCCTCAGTGAAAAGTGATCGACGACCCCCGCGCCCCCCGCGCCCCCCTTACGCGACAATCTCCACGCCGGTTTTCAAAAGTCGCGCGCGACGTGCAACCCTCGATCGCGAACCGATTCAGTGCTCTGTAGTTTGAAGCGAGACAATTCAAATTCAGCAGGTGAGACTGGCGAGCTAGATGGGACTTTTCTGCTAAATGAGTTTCAATTTTCCAAGAGGGCACTTTCGGGTGCCAGTCAGATTTAGAAATCCAGCATCCACGCAGCGTAAGAGCGGGCTTGGAGAATAATTCCAGAGCTGTATTTTCAAATTCTTCATTCGGTGAAACATTAATTTTAAAGATGGAAGATTGTCGATAGTTCACACATCCATCGTCACTCGATCTTGCTGAATTTTTTGCGTGCAACGATCGTTAATGTTATATTATCTACTCTCCAACTGCGAGCATCGTATTGTGAGAATCTACGAGCAGATTAATCATTCTTAGTATTTTTATCAAAAATTACAATGAAACATTTATTCATCATTTATTCATGCAGTCAGCCGGCTCCGGGAACCGTGGCGTATACAAGCATCATTCGATAGTGAATGATGCACTTTCAAATGCTTCCTTGTTATTTAATTGTCTATCTCGTTGAAACCCGAGAAAAACGTCTCTGCGGTCTCTTTCAGCTATCAATTGCAGTGTCCGATACGTTGCTCCATCACCTGTGTTGATCACTTTTCAATGGGCGCAAATATACCGCATTGGAAACGTTCGAAAGTTCTTAATTTTTTCAATTTCACCGTGCAGAACAAAAATCGAATACGCGCCAGTAAAAGAAGCGTAGATCTCGATATCGGCAAGTGTGCATGCCGATTTTGGTGGTTCGCTGCAGCATCCGCCGGCGAATTCGTCAATTGACCTGTGATGTACGACTCACTGGGATAAAGCGCCACTGCCAGGTAAGTCGAGTGATACTACTTAATCAATCAACGTGGTGTCTTTCTACCGATAACCGCTAATGCCACCACAGTGTTATTCTTATAATTTTTTGCTTAGACTCACCGGGGAGAAAGTCCAAGTATTGAGAGCATGAAAGTACGTGTACTCTCGGTTATAACATGAAACGCATTGTATTTTCATTTGATAAATAATAATGTTGTCTATCGAAGGAAAATAAATTTGGATGGCAATAAAGTTCAGTGTGATTGATCATAGAATAATGCATCATCACGGAGTTTGAGAAATCGGAACCTTAGAGATGAATTGGTTCGTTTGATGAAAGCGTTGAAAATGAATGATTGATTAGTTCCTTTTCTTCAAATATTGTTTCCTATTTTGGAATTGATGACCTTTCCCTTTATGGATTCGAAAACTCATTAATTTTCTTCACGGAGCAAATGTTTTAATTTTTATTATTCTGTAGTTAGTTCCGCTATTAGCGTATTGAACCCTTTTTTTGAGATTAGGTAAAACAATACTGAAACGGAAATCGTAATCATATCTGTGGTTGTTCGATTCGAAGGGAAACTGTCATGTATATATCGAGAGTCATTATCCTCATTGAATGTTTATACTTTGTGCTAATTTTATGGGCAATAAAATTTTATTCCGTTCCCACCGAGTCACAGCGATTAGTGAAAGTGACAAAAAATGCATATTGTAACTTGGACTTTTGCAGTCAAAAAAAAACATCATCCGGACACTGATCCACACTATGGGGCTCACCTTGATTGCTAGAAAGTTGAAATATTCCGTTCGCTAATTATAAATATTGGTATGATAAATATATATTATATAACTGCCTCAATTTACATGGACTAACGACTATTAGTCGTAATTGACCATTGATACACTGTAATTTTTTTTCCTTTACTTTCCATCATGCGATGTAATAGAATCCGCAACACATGTGCAGTTTGTTCGCAGTGCGTTTAGCACGTTCTGCCAGATTTTCTTCGCCATTAGAGAAATCGTATTAATAAGCAATTCACACGAAGCTCACGCGGAATGAATTGCAGTTTAGAAAGTTTTTTTTTTATCGACTATTCCATGTCGAACAGGTGGCGTCAATCAATCAAAAAATACGCTTAAAATCCAGCCGCCACGGGTGAGAATAAGAATTGGTCATCGGGCGACCATCGAGACAGAGACATTAGCGTCGAACGCTTGCATGATCAACCCGGAATAACGGCGCTGTTGAAACCCGTGCGCGAGAGCGATTTCAAAAGTGGAGCAGAGTTTTTGTCGCCCCTCCTCAAAATGTCCGGGCTACTCGCGGCTAGATTGAAAAAATTTTTTCGATTAGCATTAAATTATGTATTGCGTCACGCCGGTTGTCGAGAACGCTTGCGCGCGCGGGCGACGCTCGATTGGCGCGTGCGCGCGTTCGATACCGAACGACTATATCGCGGTCCACGCGCGAAAAACCGGATACGCAAAAATCATCCACTCCCGCTCGCCCGGCGACTAGTTGTGGCCTAACCGCCGCAGCGCCCGCGGGGCGAAAAACGACCAACGACACCGGCGACTCGTATGCACGCATATACAATGGAGCCGCTCGCCCACGAGCCGCGGCGCGCGGCCGCGAGTACGTACCGCAGTTAACTCTTCCTTTCGCCGGGCAGACGAGGTGAGCGAGATTCGCTAAAAGCTGGCCGAAAAAAGCGAGCCGCGGATCGCGGGCTCGTTTGGCCGAGCGAGCGATCTGTGGGCGCTGGCTGCACTTTCACGCTCGCGCGCATAACCGCGGCCGCTAGTCGAGCGCGCCGCGCGGCTCTCGCGGTTTACGTAAAGATTTTCGCCGAGAGCCCGAGATACGGCTGGAACGAGAGCTCGCGCACGGCCACGCAGTGACCAGGATACGAGCTCGTATCGGTGGACCCGCATCGCCCCCCGAGATCTCGGCCATGTGTGAGCTCGGGCTTTCCGACCCGGCAGCGCGAGCCCGGACAGCTGCAGCGAGCGGTGACGATCTCGCGTTCGCGATGGCCTGTCGGTGGAAGACCGTTCGATGATGTTGGCTCGAGCTCATTCGAGAATATATATATATGTACGTTGCTGCAAATTATGCAATCAGCTGCGATTTGGCTAGGGCCGGGGGAAAAATTGTTAACTTGTATAGATAAAACCAGAGTGGTTTAGTAACTGATAAACGCCGAACCGAGTCTCGGGCATTGCGAAAGCCTCCTCCATGTGGCACTATGCTCATATACAACTATCAGTAACGGCAGGCTCGCGTGCAGGTACCAACCGAATGGGTGACGCTCTGAAAAGACGGATAATTCATTTGCCGGTCGGTTACAGTTTCGAAATCAAAATGATCGCTCTGAATTTCATTCATGTATCGAAGAGATGTAGATTTATATAACGATGGAGATTCAAAGTAATGAGAGCTGCTGAAGTGCGTCGGATTTCGCAGTGTAATTTGTCCGAGTAACAATTTGATTTTTCGACTCTCTCTCCCTCTCTCTCTCTGTCTCTCCTTCTCTCTTGTCTTGCGTCGATCTAGAGAAAGAATATAGAGCCGCCGGATCATTAACGAGATTACGTCGGCGTAAAACCGTACTGTCATTTTCTGGTTCGCTCGCGAGAGCCTTCACTCGAGATTTTCGAATCGCGTATAATTCATTTTTTTTCCTTCCCTCGTACATTCCAAATCATTACTAGCGTGCGCTTTTCGACAATCACTGCGCCAAATTGAAGTTGATTAACACAACCTCCACACTGACACGACTGTCAGTGCAATTTTCCCAGTGGCTTCGTGGAAACGCGGGCCGCTATACACCAGTCCCAATTATTGACAGTTCATTTCACTTTCTACGCGTACGCACGCTCAAGAGCAGTAGCAGCTCGTCCCGTCGTGGACACCTCTATGAGCCGGAGGATTATTGCCGAGTGAAAATCCACTTGGCAGTAGATGAAAGTATATATAACGCGAGCCGGACCGGTCGACGCGCGTCGAGCAGCCGAATACAGCCGGACAAAGCCGCTGGCGGGAAAACGCGTGTAATTGCGCGCGGCTGCCGAGTCTCAAAACGCGCAACGAGCGCAAAAACCGAGCAATCATACCGCGCGCAATCCAAATCGCTCTCGGCGAGATCGACACGTCGCGACCGGCTTATTATCCAGCTAATATATATATATTGTCGGGTGCGCTGGGCGCGTGGCAATGAAAACGCGATCCACGATGCCGATGGAGGATGAACTATAGCCGGCGCAGTGGCACGCGTCGCGTGAAAGGCCCCTCCTGCTACTAGCGAGATACACACACACACATATAGACGGGAACTAGCCGATCGCGTGCTAATTGCTCGCTCGCGCCTCTCATTCGCGTTTTGCAAGGTTCAATGGCATCGCGGTTTCTCGCTCGTGCATCCGCGCGGGCCGTCCGATGATTGTATTATATTGCCGAGGATCTCGAGTTTGTCAGCGATTTCGTAACGACCTCGCCGTACATATCCTCCGGCTGCTTTTCCTTACACCTGCGATTGCATCCGCCGCGCGATATATAAGGCGATTTTCCAGCTAATCAGTCGGTCGTAATCAGGAAAACGAGCCGACCGCCGCGTAATCGATTTTCTATTCAATTAACCGCGGACTCGAGCCGATCGGCCTCTCAAACGACCTGAATTCTTACATCCTCCCTATATACCAGTTGCATTATACCCGCATCTATTGTTTCATTAAGTCACAGCGAGCGAACGCAAATATTGTTCTTACTCGAGAGAATATACGCGGGGACTTTTATCCAGTGGAAAGCCACCGACATATACCACCCCGGTATAGACTACGCGATCGCGTATAGATGTATACATAACTTTTTGTTAGCCGAGTCTCTGGTTCGCGGAAAACAAGTTACAACGTTCGCGGAAAAATATTTGAGATTCTCGGGCGAGTGGGGCGATACTTTTCTCCTAGTTGATTTCCGAGGAAACATTCCCATTCAACGCGACCATGTAATCTCGATACATATACGGAACGAGAATCCGTAAGTTGTGGGCCGACGTAAATCATCGCGCCGACATCGCGGGTTCCGACGGACGAAAATTTCGTTCGATTCAATTTAGCCCCCGCGGATGTATCAATCAGTTCGGAAATACGAATATCGGAATGAAATTATCCAATACCGGCCAATTTTCTCGTTATACGCTCGTGCGCAACGAAATAAGTTAAGCGCCGTGTGTAATTCGGGCGGAATTGGCAGTATAGCGAACAAAGCGCGCTCGCGATCGCGCGCGCAGGTATTATCTATACACATTGTATTATAATACGAGTGCGCTTATGTGAAAGGATCCGGTTACCAACTCCCTCGCGCGTGCGCGCCCCCAAGTTCAAATTACAAACAGCTGATGTGGGAGTGTGTGCGCGACTAACATTGAAAAGAGATCCGCCTGGCACGTGCTCCCTAAAAAAAAATATCCTCCGCGCATTCTTGCAGCCCTTAATGTACGGCTAATAAATCCGCGCACCGAGAGCCCGAGGATTTATACATGGGAAACGCGGGGAGCGCTGCCGAGTGTCTATATAAAGCGGCGCGTTGCGAAATCAATGTGTATAGACCGCGAGCTCGCGAACAAACCAACGCGTGGCTGGCTCGCGCTGGGAAATAACGATGGATTATCGAAAAATCCCTGCGCGCGAGCCAGGCTCTGTGTCACAACGGCTGCTGCCGCCGCCACTGCTGGACCGCAGTGGGAAATCGCGCGAACGAGCGGTAAAAGTGACACGGCTGCGTTTTCACTCGTGCACCGATCCACACGATAAGCCGCAAGTGCAAGCGAACGCTGCAGCGATTCGAGGCCGATCGAGATTCCATCGGGTTTTGGAATTATAGCAGATGCGAATAGATCGTGACGGGCGCCGTAGTGTTTTTATTTCTGGCGCTCGACGCGCGACTGTCAACTCGAGCGCCCGTCGCTCTTCGGGCGGAAATTGCATCGGCATTGGCTGCTAGCTCCGACGACAGTCGGGAATTTTCATGATCGCTCGCGGAGAGCTGACGATTATTCCATTTCAATTATTCGGAATTGGCTCGAATTGGGCCGGGGAATTCGAGGCTCTTTGACTCCCTCGGGCGGATCGATACAAAAATACATACGTATAATCAACATATATATATCCAGCTACACGTTCATCGTCATAACGATGACTCATTTATACCATTAACTCCGAATTCCGAGATAATGGTACGTTTTTGCAGTATTGGCAAATCGTATGTTGCACGTGTAAATCAGCCTGGTTGCGCGGATTGTCAAATACGATAATAGTCCGAGATCTCGTTTCCGTTTTTTATGCCCAACTATGGTAGTGACAGCTCGTGCATTCTGTTGTAAATGTCCTTCGGATTACAAAAATACATTTCTTACACCTGGAGGGTGGGTCGTGGAAATTTACATGTGTTTCGCATAATATCGCTCGCTAGTGCTCCACCGCTACAGGACATAAACGGCATACAAGTTTTTTACTTAGTTAGGTTCAAATAGTTGATGTTATGAGTTTCAGCCGTAATATAGTTAGACGCCAAGGAGGAAACGGGATCTCGGGCCAATAATACTAATCTCTAGATTTCGAGAAAATTTGGTAGAATCAGTCATCAAAATTATGACAGCTATTTGAGACGATTATATTAATATTTATACAGAACAACGGTATTTTTGAGTCTCTTATATAGAGACGTCTGTCTGGACATTGATCAGTTTGACAGCGATAACACTGAAAAGACTCACCTGTTTAACACTTGTTACCGAACAAAGCAATGTTCCGTACCATATATTTTCCATTGGGATCGACAAGTTGAAATTGTTTTACTTTCCAATCGCAAATGCATCAAGGGCGAAAGAATTTCGAGGCCTACGATTGAAAGCTTGTTATTATTCTTCTTCGCAAGTGGATGTTTTCAATTAAGTTTTTGAAAGTGTCTGAGGCGAAAGGAACTTTCAAGTGTCCTCGAGTGCATTAATTTCCGTGTCCTTGAATCACGTGGATCACTTTTGAGGGTGAAAGTTGTTTTATTACTTTTTGGGTGACGTTCTCCTCGTGTTTGAATTAGTGCTTCTATTCCTTCTCATTCTAGATGAACTAGATTCCCATCGGCAACCGACAGATCGTGAGGTAATGGGATTTTTCGCATCAGTTGTATATCGTTTCATCGGACAAGCTGCTGTATCCTTTCGATTCAGTTGGACAATCGACTGATCCAGTTCCTATTTAGATACATGCTTGATTAATTCTTTACTTTTTTTTTTATTAATTTTGGAATAAATCCTTGTTCAATAATGCTTGAGTATTCTCATCGTTCATTCATTTTCATAATCTATCAAAAAAAGTTTCACGACACGATGTGTTGATTATTCTACGTAACAGAAGTTATTATAATCTCATTACAATGTTTTTTTTTTCCAAGGAAAAAATGGAGTCCGGTAGAGCATTAATAATTCATTTTACTTTCATTTCAGGATGGAGCTGAGGTGCATACGATGGGCGCTGCTCCTGCTATTATTGACTATTGTCACGACAGAGGGGTTACGAGACCATGCGTCAAGAGTAAGTGCTTTTTTCATCTATGATTCTACTCATTGTATTCAAAATGAACAATGATAAAATGAAAATAGAAATAATCTCATACCGAGTGCCTAAAGAAACGATGCATATAATATCGAAATAGCTAATTTGTAAAACGAACTCTACCTATTTCAATCTAAACTTGGCGAGAAATTGGGTGTGAGGGAGATCGACTTCATGACAACATACCTACATAAAACGAGTTATTTTTGTTTCTCGAGAGCAGTGTACGGTTGTTATGAGAGAATAATTTTCATCATGTTATACTTTTCGATGTGAAAGAAAAAAGTAGAGAGAGTTCAAGATCAAGTGTTATTTTAAAGGAATAATCTTCTTGGTACGCATATAAATTTTATTGCCAATACTTTTCTGGACCAGTTCGAAGATTTTATTTGTCATTTCTATTTCCACAAAATAGTTATTTTCTCACATCGAACAAAATAAAAAACGAAATAAAACTCACAATATCTTTGAGTTTCAGTGATATTATCGTTTAAATGTTGTTTTGTTCGACAATATAATTCACATGTTATGTCATAAAATCTATTAAATCATAAAAATAAAAATAATGGGATTCTTTTCTGACTTCCATTAGAGGGGTAAAAATAGTCTTGTGCTAATTTCTTCCAATTACGAGAAAAACAATCCTAATGTTCTGCAATCACTGCGAACATCATTCAGCAGCAAACACACTCACAAATGCCAACTGTCGCTTTTTGCTCCAAAATAAATCAAACTGTAGCGGGTTTTGCGCAACGCACAAGTACAAAAGCATCTCGCCACGAATTTCCTCTTACTTGAGCAGTATCGAGTTTTTTGAGGACGAACAAATTACGCTCAATGTTGTTGGGAGAGTAACTCTGTAGCACACTTGATGGTTCAATATATTTCGCAACGTAATTTGTATAGTTAAAAAATTGACTTCCTTATTTTGAGTAATTTTTAGTGTGATATAGTTTATTCTGTGAAAACCGTGACTAAGGTCTCAACTATTATGACAATGAACAAAATGATTTTTAGATTATTTCAGAATTCTAGTTACTATTTTAAATTCATACTGAATGTACAGAAATGGAATTTATAGCTCCTAAAATACGATAGATAAGGTACATACATGGACCGACTTTTCATTTCCACTTAAGTATCAAACTGCGTTTTTATGGTAGACCAGGAACAATAAGCTAGGATGTATAGAAAACGCTACATAGCTTCATTGACGATGTAATGGTGAGCTCAAGCTAATCAACGTGATTTATGCTCGTTTATCATCGAAGACGCTTAGTAATAATTTTACTTCACTTTCTACATCAAATAAAACTTGACTCGATCGCAGCTATTTCGGTTGGAGTAAAAGCTATATGGGAAACTAAACTGTGTTTGTATAATGATGCGTCAAACGTCAATTTTGAGTGCATTCCACTGCGAGTGATAAATTTAACCGAGCTTTCAAGTTGACTAGCAGATTGTACTGTCTATTGCAGTTAAATAATTATCCATCAAGTTTGAAAGCGTAAATTCATACGTATCGACGAATACTGCATTCACTGCGAATCGATAGCTCTATCCATCGGTTCAAACCACTCCAACCATTATTCTATTCTACTATAAAATTATTACGTACAGTTGAAGTCGGTTATTAGGTGAAATTGAAATCATTACTTGACCAACATTATCGTTGTCACTAAAATTAGTAATGATACTTCGTGAACAAAGTAGACCGCATTATTATGCGATATCTAATGGGGAATATGAAATTGCAGCATTTCGCATTTACGCGAAGTGATTCCCTCCGTCGACTTTCCTCGTCGTCGATGTTCCCGGAGAGAAATTTTCGTACATCGAATGAGGAACCGCGCAAGATGCTAGCCATGCACATACGGAACGGAAACTTCCAGAGCGATTGCTCAAAGCTACGGGGAGAGTAGAGCTGAAATCGACAGAGTCGATTACAAAAACGGCGGGGCTAAAATGCGCTGGCGCGCGGCGTGTCATTAGAAGAAACTTTTCGCACCCGCGAATCACGTGACCGAGCGCCGAAAGTCCAAAATCGTCGCTGGGGCTCATTAACCGTTGCGCGCTACGCTGGATTTCAATGAGGCGTCGAGCGAATCGCACGTAACGCGTAGGAAACGCACGCATACGTATTATTAGCCGCGAGCACAAGGCGGACCACGCCTGTGGACTCGATTGTCCAAAGTATGAGTGTGCGCGGATCGATTCTGTGGTGTATCTACCGGGACACGCTTTATCGCGCTCTACTCAACATCTCCCCATCTAATTGGCAATTAAATTTTAAAAGTGATTTTTCTTCGCTCCGATGAACTATTCAGATTGGGGTGCCGAGCGACCGGGCCGGTGTGTTTCGGCCAACGCTCGATTTGCGATTAATTTATGCACATGCGGCTACGCGTGCTCGCTGTAATTCATCTCTCGCGCGCTTTTCCAGCGTGTGCATTCGCGGATAGCGTATTTTGTTGTTACAGTTCCCACGAAACTCCATAGCTGAGATTTGAATGAATGATTTATCGAGTATTTGCCGGATAATCTATACGGCTCACGACCTGATTTCAGCGCTTGAAAAATCCGAATTGTTGTGCAGCTTCGTTAGATATGATAAGGCTACACGCGAGAGTCCCCATGTATATACTCGTAGAAAAAAAAAACAACTATTGAGTATGGATTTTCCTTGTACAAGCTGGGAAGTACAATTGGTTTTATTCGACATAAAAAGGAAGTAGGCTCGAGAGGTTCGTTATAATGTGCGGATCGCATATAGTTTTTGGAAAGAACCCACTGATGGCGAACATTGATTGAAATCTTGTTACTGTTTTCCATTCGTCGGAAAAAAAATACTCGTTCGTTATAATATAATTAGGCTCGGTTGACTGCGGTAGATATTTTTTAAATTTCTCGGTACAGAAATAATTGCCGTAGAAAAATATAGCCTGCATAGTGAAACTTAATGTTCCGTTCCTCTTGATATGCAATTATAGATTGTGCGGTGGAAGGAACAATCGATCGAAGGAAGTTTTGTTTTTTATACGAGTCTTCTTTCGAATAACGTATTGGAAAGATGGATTGTCGCGTTTAGAAATCTGGTCCAACGCGCAGAAACTCATTCAGTTTGTGCAGAATCGACTCTCGCAAGAAAGCGGTTGGCTTTTTCATTTGGTAGATATGATTGACTGGAGAGACGCGTTCGTTCGACGTAATGAGCCCAAACTTCCGAGCACAACTCGTATGAGTCATTCATATTTAGATGAACTCAATTACATTCAGTGAAACGACTTCACCAAAATCCTGTTGACGGTTGCCTCGATTGAGAGGTCACTCGTGTGTATTCAAGCCTCGTCCGCTTTCGTTCGCGTGATTTTCCAAGCCCCCAACTCGTTTGCATATGATATCGCAGAGCAGATCCGGGGGCAGATAAGTACGTCCGAAAGATACTGAAGCAGTTCGACCGGCAGTCTTGTACTACTATATACTGCAGTACGTCGTATATAGAGACGCGTGTCGCCGCGGCTGCTCGCGTGTATGTGCATATAGGAATGGGGCACGAGCCGCGCGCCGCACCGCGAGAGCGTGAGAGATTTCTGCGAGCCGCGTCACTTTGGCGGAGGCAGCGGCCGCCGCTGGAAAACGCCGGTACCACTTTGCGCAACGACGAAAATTCATTTAATTGGGCCCTCCTCCCGCGATATACGCCGATATACACACGTGTTATAATGTTTCGCAAGCGCGTAATTAGACTTTGTATACCGCTCTGCGCTTGTTCGATGTTTTATATAATATCACACTTTTGCCCTGCACTCGCGTTATACTTCCTCGCGAATCGGCCTGCGCCCATGCAACGCTGAGGGGAAGGATTGCAGGTGTGGTTTATTCGGGGACGCTGCGGACTTTAGAATAGTCATATCACTGTATGGTATGCTAGAACTTTTATCGCAATAAATAGCCTTACTATGCGTGAGTTAGATGTGACAAGTAGTAACACCCAGGCTCTGGTTAGACTCGCCAACGATGTAATTGTCGTGATCCAACTGGGCACCTTCTCGTACGCGATCCAGTTAGACCGAGGAAATCAAGTTGATTCTTATGAATTTTTCCCGTTGAATACGGATACGTGGATTGAAATCAGTCAAGTAGTAAGTTTTAATGAAATGTGAATTTTTAAAAATAAAAAAGAAAATTTTTCAACGCATTTCAAACATGGAAAATTTGCATACTTACCTTGGAATTATCAACCAGTTCAGAGTTATGCATTTTTTAACATATGAACATTAGAAATTTTTATAATACATTTTTCCTCAAAGTTTAGATAATTTAGGAGAGGGAATTTCTTTACTTTCCTAACTGAAAACTTGACCAATTCAAAGTTATGATTTTCTGAACCTCATGTCTTCTTATATTGATTATAACGCGAGTTTTTTTCAAGAATAAACTCACAAAAATAAACAGTAAAGAAAAAAGAGAACCAACAAAAAATGAAATTCTCTGCTTTGAGTGAAACAAATCTTCCGCTTTGAGTGAAATTGACTGTGTGCTGTGAATGTTATCAAGGGGATCCATTGACGGATTTCTTCTTATATTATGGCTCTAGAATTTTGAGAAAGTAATACTTAGCGATGTATTTTGGTAATATGCTTTGGGTTTTTTTTTTCTCACTGCCAGTATTTTAATGTTTCTTGTTTTCACGAGGGGAAAGTTAAGAAATGACTAAAATACTAAACTAATATCAACATTCAAAAAAAACATTCTTTGTGATCATTACTAAAAAAACTGGATTTTGAGCTCGGTGAGCATTCATTAAAGTTCTATTCGTCTGTTAAATTCTTCATGTATTCTACAAGTGACATACACTCGAGATGTTCTAGATTTCTTTGGAATTGCATAACGGTGTGTCCACGCGTCGAAAACCGTCTGTATACCTTGTTGCATTTTTGACTAATAAGTCCGTTCCTATAATTAGTCACTATAACAATAAGAAGAGCAATTACACATTGATTTGTAGTATATTGTTCTCGTTTGTTCACACCGAAGTTAATGAAAATTTTAACTTCTGCCTGTATTTAGTGTCAATACTAATGAATGTTTTTGTATGTTAGTACAACTCACCATAAGAATTTAGAAATCTGTACTGAATTCATTCGATAAGATTACGAAAACACTCTACGTCTTCGAACTATTTGATATATTACGATATTAAATCTTTGATGACGAAATTAATTCAATACTTTCGAAAAATATTTTGACGATTCTTTCAGTTGGATTTACGATACGTATCGTAGAAAGTTGCGCAAATATTTATCGTGCATCGATAATATATACATATACATGCGAATCGAGTTAATAGGATTGAGTCCTATATTGAATCAGCGCGGGATTAGTAATGGAAATAATCGTTAATGTCGAGTCAATTCTTCCAAATTGTATTCGATATTCGATAATTATTTGTAACACTTACATCTTGTCTTGAACGGAAACTCATCGAGTTCTACACAACGATTAGGACACACTTCCTCAACTTTTTCCATGCCTCCTATCCCTTTGAAAACCAACGTTGGTATGCTTCCAAGCTAGATTTATTGCGAATTTCCTACACGAGTAGTGCAACGCACCATACACGAAAGTGTAATTATCCACGAGAGTTACGAAAATTAGAAAAAAAAACTTCTAGAATGAGCCAAACGATAACAGCTTGAAACAAGGAAAAATGAGAAGAAGCGAAAAAGGAAAACGTAACAAATGTGTGAAGGACCACAAGCAATATGAAGCAAAATTGCAGCCGCACAATAAAAGTAACAAGTCAAAGGTGCGCGGCGCGGAAACTTTCTCGAGGAAGCCAGTAGTGGTTATATTGTCATTGGCTTGAGCTGTGCTTGTGGAAAAAAAAAAAAGAAAAAAAATGGGGCGTTTATCGTCAAGTGGCCTGGGCGCGCTCGTGAAGTAGCGCATTTTCGCGTTGAGCGTGTGCGCGGCGTATGACGGCGAATGACCCAAGTTGCATCACGGAAGACCGGTTCGATCGGGCCGCCCGTCGTCGGAAAAATGCCGGTCCCCTCGTCAGCTGCTGAAAAGCGCCTAGTGGAAAGTATATTGAAGCACCGGGGCAATTAGGAACTGGTGCGTGACTCGTGTTCCCCGCTCTCCCCTCGCTCTCTCGCGCCAACAAAGAGACACGCTGTGGCGTCTGGATTATACGGCTGCTCGATGAGCCCAACTCCGATGGGCCGTTACCCCAAAATTTCGCCATCCAAATTATAGGTGTGCGTACACTGTGAGATGGATGTTGCAAATTGTCGGAACGTGGATGATGGGTCAACGTGACGTTCACGTCGCGCTTCTGTTAGCCCGGCCGTTTGCGCGAGGTACACACTTGTTTGATTTATTGTTTGACCAAGCGAGTCGAAATGATTGTTCAAGCTCGAACGAGAGAGCTCATGGCAGTTTTTGAATAAATAAATAATATTTGATGTCAATGAAGAACATACTCTTTCTCTACGGTATTTCCGTTTGATGAACATTGAACAGTACCAATCGGTCAATTTATAGTCTATGGATGAGTTAGCGATGTTGAATGTTTTTTTGCTCCACTCGACAATATAAAATTATTCATGTTTCTTATATAGAATAATTTAACAAATGAATTGAGTATTCAGACTGTTTAACATTTGAAAGTTAAATTTTATACGTTAAATTTTCCTGATTTTTTCACTATCTTTGAAAATCGACATTAATATGTATATCATTATTATTGAAACCTATTCACACATATTGAATAATGCTGCGACTAATAAACGTAATCTACCAGGAAGTATTTATAAAAAGAGATTTTAATCTAAAATACTTTCCGGAAAAAAGATTTCTAGCTAGATTTTTTATTAATAATTTCGAATCAAATGATCTGCAAATAAACGTTCGAATGAGTTGCGGTCGTGAGAAATACTTTGCGTGGTACGCATTTACGCAATCCTCAATCTATGAGCTGTAAGAGGTCAAAAATTGAGAGGATAATATTTTGGGAGCTAACCTAGGAAAAGAGTGAACATTTTCCTCGAAGCAAAATTCACGATAGTAAAATCTTTTCCGGCATCCGAGAAGCACGTTCGTTTTCAGTAGCGGAAGTCTCGCATGAAAAGCCTCACACGTTGAGTTTTGATGAGCAATCAAGATGCACGATAATGATTTCGCGCACGATGGTAAATTCATTTCTTGCGCGATGTGCATTTCTCGAGTGGATCGCCGCGAGTATAAGCGCCACATTCTCATCAAAAGTTTTAATTGATTTTGAATATTTTACCTTCTACGAGTGTGCTTAAAGAGGAAATCGCTCATTTCGAATTTTCCGATGTTGTTGAATGTACTTTTGAAAAAGTTACAGTCAACAATTTGTCGCACATTTAAATTGGTAGGCCAGCAACGTGATTTACTTTCTTTCCAAGTGTCTACCCATGTATTTGCCATACCGGGAGAAAATATGAGTTCAACCGTTTTCTTAGCCAGCATTAGCTGGCTTATTATATAGACGTATTCCGCTCTTACGTGATACATAATACTTTGGAAAAGCGACACACGCTCATTAGCTTATGATAATATTCGCATACACGTACAAGATGAACGATCTGGTGCAACCTATCTATCCACGCGTATATCTATCACGATGCGACGCAGATTATTAACTCCTTAAAGCGAAACTGCGCGACGCGGGTATAAGCGTTCAAGTCAATTTGCGTAAGGGAAATGCAAATCTAGTTTTTCGACGAAGTGAAAGTGTTCAACTGGCATTCGAAGCCAATGAAAATTTTCCTAGTGCTTTTTCAACTCGTTTTTATGCTGTTATTTGTCACAATGTTCCCCGTGTCGGGTCGGTAAGATTGCACGAAACAACCGTAAGTAATCGAGTTGCTTTGAAGGATGATATCTTGTTCGATCGCTCAGGTTTATTCAGATATCGTTGAAGTTGGTCCCAATAATTTTATAAAAGTCAACTTATCGGAATATGTATTTTTAAAAATGTTAATCCAAGAGAAATTGTATTGAAGTTAGTAAGATAGTATGCCATAGACGGTGGGTCTAATTTATTAGGTAAGAAAATCTATTCGATCGATTTCATTATTGGACACGATCTCGTTAAATTCTATCAATACAGATTAAGTTTTGAAAATAACACACAGCATAACAAACTTGACACAAAAATATATTGCATTACGAGATTAAATTTAAAATGAGTTTCATAAATGGATTTGATTTTATTGCATCTGTTCCACATGGATATTCTTTACAAAAAATAATGGAAGTGACATTTCGTACAACTTTTACAATTTATCACTTATCAGATAGAAACATAAATAATTTAGTTTTATCCGATTTCTGTATTCAAATTCATCTATCTGGTGCATCAGAAATCGGTTGTTTTTAAACTGATGTTA
The DNA here is from genome assembly GCA_020882685.1 of Aphelinus atriplicis. Taxonomy (NCBI): domain Eukaryota; kingdom Metazoa; phylum Arthropoda; class Insecta; order Hymenoptera; family Aphelinidae; genus Aphelinus; species Aphelinus atriplicis. The sequence continues at coordinate 63,641,094 of CM037073.1, read as the reverse complement.
ATGAGATACTCTCATATTTTTTTCATTCTGCTTTCTTAACCTTGTGTGTGCGGAAGATGAACGTAACGGGATATTCTTCTAACTTACTATTTGTATGGAGAAGATTCAAGGAAGTGAAAAAATGAAAGTTTTATTTGAGGTGGAGGTAGAGAGACGCTGGACCGTTAAGTTCACATGCATTCAGGGTCATTCCCACAAGACGATGTTTACCTGAATATATTTGGGATTGGAGTTATTTGCATATTAGTTCTTTCGGATAGTTTTCTCTTAAGATCAGATAGCTTTTTGCGCGAAATTGATTATTCTGTGTATTGTATTAATGGCCATGAGATTAGTTGAGAATTAAAATTTTCACACTAAATAATCATTGGAGTTGTTGCTGCGTATGTTTAGTTTAATGAATAATTTCTTATGACCAGCTTAGAACAAATAACTCAATTGTAGTGTAAGACCTAGGATACAGTGTTATCAAAACAAGTTCCACTTTCTCAATCAACATAATTATTCATAAGATACCATACAATTTCATATGAGAATGCGAATTATGAGATGAGTTGAATCTTTTCTCAAATGAGGGTGAATGAGACTGAGGAAGTTGATTGAGAGTAGTTCACGTCCGGACCAATATCACATACCGATCTAGATGTAATTCAACTACTTTTCATAGGCTAAATTATAATCGATTGCGGGATAGAAAAAATTCAGAAACTTGGTATAGACACGGTAAAAAATCACGATCAAAAACTGATTCGGATCAAGACGTGCAAAAGTGGCAGTGGTCATTTCGATTCAACCATGATAATCTTGAATTTAGATGAATCAAATAGTTTCGAATACATCAAAAATATACAATATTATTCAACTCGCGCAAGGTCTTGAATGAGGCTATCAATTTCGCGAATCTTACTGGAGGCTAAAACCCATGGCAATTTGGTTGTTTTCGAAAGTGACTTGGCATATGTTCCAAAGGTCGCTTCCAAGCTGATCGAATTCTCGGGACACTTTGTGAAAGGATGTCCGCGTCACTTTCATTTTCTCACTTTTTTCATCGTCAAAACCAGACCACTCCCTCGCTCCAGCTGATTTTATAGGTCACTACCATTACAGAATCATTTATGAAGCCTCCTTTGTTTTTCCTGGCGAGAGCACATTTTATTCGTGCCTCTTTAATTTGATGACGCATTTATTTTATTTTTTACCGATACAATACTTTAGGATTTTCAATTCATGATTATTAATAACTTTTCTCATGCGATGTAAAAGAGCAGAGTAATTGTAATTGATTTCGAAGCGACAGAAAAAATAATCATAATTGATTGATAGAAAATGTTTCGTGAGTCAATTTTCAAACTAGATCTCATATTCACGGAGTTAACAGTAATCAATTACTTCAATAAAAGTTGACTAGAAAGAACATCAATGTGTTCTTTCAACGGTGTGTATGGGCCTGGAAAGTGGGTCTTCAATACTTCTAAAAATAGCACTTTCTCGTCGAGTTTCTTGGTATCTTTCTAAACATCGTAATAAAGACAGATGCACCGGCAGCTGGTGATCGTGGTCGGATATTATGAGTACACGTAATTCACTGAATTGAAATCACGAATTATAATTAATGATGGTGTTTCAGTTCAGTTCAAGTTCAGTCCAAGTGAAAAATATTGAACAAATATTTATTCGAATTCTGTTTCTAGTTCTTGATATTTATCTTCAACATATTTGAACATAGTTTTGAAAATGCGTCAATTAGTAAATGCTAGGAAGGAGAAATATTTAAGAAAGTCTGAGAGTATAATCATACATGAATATTTTCAGTGAATGCGTGAACAATTAGTAAATAAAATATTTCCATAGTTATTTAGGTACCGTAATATCGACGAGTAAGTTCTTGGCTTGCATGTATGGTTAACATCATTAACCAATGGATGAAAGTGAAGAACTATTTCGAAGCAGCACAGAAGAACTCGTACGTATGAATTAAAATCTACTAACTCTGAAATATGCACGTTAGTCGATGTAAATATTATGAGCTACCCTAAAAGATTTTAACGAGCGCAGTAACCACAAAATCTCCGAGTCTTGCACCGAAACTCTCTCTTCCCGCGTTGAGTAATTGCACTCTTATTCTGCAATCCATCATGGATGGGAATAAATGATTTCCATGCGTGTGGCGTCATTGATGAATCCAAGAGGTGATCGCGACGTGCAGGACGCGGAGGATGCGCAAAGGCTCCCTGACTAGACGGTGCGCCTCATAAACAAGATCGCGCGCGCGAGTTGCAATCACAACTCATCGGCGGATCTCTGTGTGGAGATTAGCCTGTCGTAGATCGGTAAGGGTCGCGCCAAATGAAACTAAATTATTGCCACGAGACTCCGAAATATCGCCGGTTGCATAAGGCGTCTTACGAGAGCGAGTGACGGTATATATGCGCACACAACCCGCGGCATCTTAATGGCTCCGCATCTTATTTGAATGCCCGACAAACGCGCCAAGTTCGAACGTTAACACCGCAGTGACGGGTGGCAATTTAATACGTGATCTCCGTGGGTGCCTTCTTCGTGCTGATGAATTTTCAGCTTGGGAAATTATACCCCGTGCTTCAATTTTTAGCTCTTGGAAAAATCACGCGTACACTCGGCTGCACGTATCGTATGGGAGTAATATTTATTTATTGACTTGGCATATACCAATGTAATTAACTTGTTTTCTTAGCTAATTCAAATTTGACGATGGTGATTAGATTCAAGGAAACAGCTTTTTCGAGAAGCTTATTAAGATTTATTCTTCAAGGATGTACTATTCGGATCTTGAACTTATGTTTGGATCTTACGAGCAAGTTTGAGCAGGAGGATGTCCCTGAAAGTTATCACTGCAACTATATTTCATATAAACTACTCGGAAAGACCTGATCGTTGCGTTATCGATATTCGTTTGGTTGGCACCAACGTGCTTTCGAGGGGAATAATAAATTTCCCATATGTACTTCATCAATGTATTCCACGCAGAAATGAACTAGCCCAAGTGCGGAACAATACAGCCGTCGAAACTTTCTAATCTGAATCTTACTAGTGGCATGAACATCGCATGAATTTATAAAATCACGTATTACGTGGATATAAGAAAAATACATCCGGTTACAATGCATTAAACAATGCTTATGGATTGCGTAACGATACACGTATTCTGGTATTCAACTTATGGTCGAAAGGCTATCATTCAAATTATGCATACGCACACGTAATAGTAGTGATCGCATTCCTCGTATATAGAATGAAATGAGCTCGGATCGGTACACAGACGATTAATGGAGCTCGCGGAGCGAACGGCGTCCCCGTCACTGCAGCTCGAGCCGAGCTCGCGTATACGCGCACGCGGCGAATAATTAATTAAATAATCAAGCTGATTTCGTAATTGGTTAAAAGAAAAGTCGGGTGATGGTGGATCGAGCGACATTGAGAGCGTTCGTGGAACCCGAGCGTATTCCGCTATGCGGAGTGTAACGGCCGCGTGTGCTTGTGCGGCCCGCGAGGAAACGGGAGAAAAACGCTGGGCGAGCTCGGTGCCCCGTGTATGCAGATATATGCGCGCGCGCGCGCACGGGGGCAAGCGCAGCCACTTACATACAACGTGACGTGCAACACCCGCCTCTGTCCGCCTCTAGTGCTTTTACTTTCGATATATCGATGGCAAGCTCGCCGAGCACGCGCGAGCTAGGAAATATCGCATTATGTATACCGCGAGCGGGCCGATCTCCGCGATCTGCGCGCCGTTCGGGCCGCGCCTGCGAATTCTCGCCCGGCGAAATCATTTCGAATTTTCGGTGGGAATAGATCGTGCAAATTTCAATTGTGCCCTGCCTTATTTTCGACCGAGCTACTGCGTATCGGATTATTCCCGGCTGCGTTCGGATCTGACCGGGTGCCGAGCTCGTTGCGCAGCTCGGAAGGGTAATTTGCGCCGCGTGGCTTATTGACTTGGACAATTGATTGATTAGATTTAAACAAGTTGCCGATCGTAGGTGCAGCATTGCGGCTTGTAATAAAACAATTATTGCGGAATGAGCGGGGTATATATGGATAGAGTTGCTTTGAGTAAATTGGCTAAGTATGTGTGCATTGCAATTTCAATCCTCTTGTTGCCGCACCACCATGTTAATGCTCGTTTGCTTTGGTGGGGCAATCGAAATATCATGGGCAACTACACTGGAGAAGAAATTTGAGCGGGTGGAGAATTCTCGGCATTGTTACGTTATTATCAACTGTCACGATAATTTCAATTGTCATGATATTCGATGACTTCATGCTCCACTGTCAGTCATTCAGTCTTTGAATGGCTGAAATAGAAAATGGTTCAAAAATTTCAGTTCTGATATTTGTCAACGTGCAGTGAAAACATGTAATATTCTACTGCTTCAACATAGGCTTTTGAAATAGAGACTCGAATTTGATCCCATTAATTTATCTATTTTTTGCAGAACGAATACTGTCAGAGCTTTTAGTTTTGATCAATTTTCATTAGAATAAGTCAAATAAGATTGACGATAATTATTCGCTATATTGCAAATGACTGCTGATTGACAAGTAACCTGATAGAGTTACTTCTATATTATTGTGCGGGCAGTATGACATGTAAGTTCCGCAGTACCGTTCAATTTCGCTTGAGAAATGTTTGTCGCATAGGAACATGTTACCCGGAAAGAGTCAGAAAATGAAAGTTTATACAGCTCGGGTATCCAATCAGGGTACATTAATTTTCAACTTTCAATGATTTTAATCAACAGATAAATTATTTCATGGGTGAAGTTTCTAGTCATCTCGATTTTCTTAGTTTTGCGACACTTGGTACAAATAAGAGAACAATTGTATCTTTTGTATACTGTTGCAATTTTCTGAAGTACAAAATGTTTAATTTTCATGCACAGTATTCATAATTGAAGAAAATAGATTATATCGTCGATGTAGAAATGTTAGGGCTTAAAGAATATGCCTACGGTCATTATGTACGTGTGTCCTATCGAAAATAATAATTATTTAAAATAAAAATATAATATTTGTGATCTTCATGATTATTCGAACGTAACGAATTAATTGATATTGTAGCTAGTTCAGCTTTGATGGATATTTAATTAATTCTGAAAGCTGGAGACCAAATGACAAGTGGCCCGTGACCATTGTAGAAAGTGATTGATAATACAATCGGGGAAACAAAACAATTACTCAGCGGTAACAGGAAAAATAATGGAACCAATGTTCCGTTGCATTCGACGGATCAATAATTCATAGGTTTTCTCGTATTTCTACCCGGTTCGTTGGAACAGCCACGGCTAGATGTAGAAGCAAAAGGAATTCCCTCAATAATTCAACATCGAGAGCAGGTGATCCCTCTTCTCTTGCCCAAACAAACAGACTCCGCAATAAAGACTGCTCGGGAACAACGGACACGTACAGCACGTGATGTTGATTTTCGCGAAAGTTCAGCCGCAGACACGTATTACGCATATCGGCAGCGGACTCGCGCGCCAGCAGATATTGCCGTGGATCAAGCGCAGATTGGCCGCTTCGTTCGATTCCGCAATTGGCTCCTTGTAAAGAACGCGCCGAGGATTTATGGCGAGCTAAGCTGGGTCTACGTATATATGAGCGTATGCATGTGTACAGCCAGGCGCGCGGGCACGATCGTAAAGTCGAGCTTCCGCCAATTGGCTCGAGCAGTGCGTGTTTCGCAAGGGCCACGGCACCAGCGAGATTAGGCTTTTCCAGCTCGCACCGGCCGGTCGCGGTCTCGTAATCACGCGTCTCGGGCGAGGCCGCGGTTCGATACCACGACAAATTGGGGTGACTTTGGTTAACTGGTTGCGCGCTCGGCCTTCGTTATTTCGCGAGGATCGTTGCTTGACGAGCTGTCCAACGCTGAGTGTTTTACAATTGGGCTCGAAACCTTTTCGATTTCTGTGTAACCCAATAATAAAGCCTCGAGTAATTGCTTGTAATACGATCGCTCATTGCGGTAGATTTATGGCGGACACTTGTCTGAGAAAATCGACCGTTTCTAGATTTCAGTTGCAGGTGAATAATTTGTTTTTCTATTGTCATGGAAGTTTGACAATTGATCTGATGGTTGCCGATCGATAGGTTATTAAAATATCCTAAAACTCCAGCTTGCAATACTAGAAGAAATCGTTTCGAATTTCAGCTACTAATGTATGTTTAAGAAACTTTCTAGTTGATCCATAATCTCAGATATATAGCTTCAAAAACCACAAACTCATGTTGGGAATAAGGTTGAAAAACAGCTGTCGATCACTGACTTGATACTCGCTTATCCATTTATAAAAACACACTTATATTGAAGTATCTTTCAAGATTCTACACTTGATTTAGTTTCATTCATTGCATAATTTTTTCTTTAATATATAAACCATCGATTTCAAAATAATTATATTAAGTAACTAAATACTCATATAGGAATAGAATTGAAACCCAGATATCGAACATAAATTTCCAAAGTTTCAGTAGATTTGAGGAGAACTAATTTTTATTTTTTCAACGTGCGAGTGCAGTAATATTCTATTTCACACGATAAATAGTAAATGGCCATAGGTTCTGGTTTAGCAAAGTGTTCATTTACAAACATCAGAAGACTTTTCTACAGACGCTTGTTAAATTTTATTACTCACTAGAATTTTACAACTTTATCCCACATCTATATACCAGGACTATCCAGTTATATGGAAAAATTTTAATGTATCGGTATTTTTGTTGAACCTGTTGGTCGCAGTAAAATTCATACGCGTAGCATGTGAAAGAGTCAGTTCTCCTACAGGTATAGTATAAAGAGTAAAGGAAAGTATAATAATTATATCATTATGACACTTCCTGGAGAATTTAACCAGCGTATTTTTGAAAAATAATTTTGCAACTATTGGTGGATATATATTCATAATTTTCTGGCCAAGAAGACTATAAAATCAGCCGTGAAAGTTTTAAGTTCGATCCATCAAGAGATACATTTGTAACGTTCGCTGATTACTCCGCAAGCTCACCAATGAACTTCAGCCATTTGTTAAATTTTTCCACAGATGAAAGACCAACGTGGAGGTCAGTTAAATATACTCGTTCAAGTCCTCTGTAGTGAAAACAAGTTAATCAATTAAGTTCACTTTTTGTTTTCTTGCCTAAAAGAAAGTAGTATCGATTCTCATACCCTTGCATATCGATCAGATTGAAAATCATTCATCCCATCGATTCGACATAACAAACGTCCTCGTAACCCATGTCTCTGGTTCTTGGCACCAGGTGCAAAAAAACATTACGTCTCCGGAGTGTGAATGCGGACAAGGACCAGTTTCTTTTTGCCTTCAGTTCAACGTAATATAAGTCTGGCCACACCTTTCGCGACACGCGGAACTTAGATGATCATCCATATATATCGTGCAGACCAGTTCGCCAGCCTTCCCAAGGCCATCGCGGCTCGACGTGCATTGGCGGCGAATCATTATCGTTACGAAACGAAATCAGACTTACTTTTGCGAAAGTTACTTACCAGATCTTCGATAAATGTATGTTTGCACATCTTGCCCAATATTGACGAGCAAATGCTGGTATAAAGAAGAAGAATAAAAGCAGTTAGAGATGAGGTATTGGGAAGCATAGTCAAAGAATGGGAGCTGAGTTAACGACGGCGTCTATTAATTTTGCTTCGTGCCGTTTATAGTGTCGCGCTTCTTGATTCGAACTAATTGGCCCTTTTCATTAATGCACGAGATACTTATCTGACTAGCCATTGACAGCGTCGATGTGCTTATGAATAAAATATCTTGGGGTGTAGACTCGATCGTTAGAGTGGAAAATTGACTTGGTAATGTGATGTATGAGTGGGTAATGTACGTAACAAGCCATTCATAGAACATTCAATATTTCCTCACATTTGGTGGTTCCAATTTGATAGTTATTTATTGATTCATAGTCAATTGAAGCGACTGTCTGAATAAGAGTAGAAAATTTCATTAACTATTGTATTCATTAGAAACTAGAAACTATGCAGATCACTAATTGTCCCTCGCCGTATATAGATATTCCCGTAATTACGACAGCAAGATAGAAAAGTTTTCTAATAATCGTTTTGTAATAAATAATCAACCATATTGATTCAGATGATTGATTACATTTTTAGTGTCATGCTATTGAAGAAAAATGAATATAAGTAATATTTCATAATTATTGAATCATTAGAATAAAATTGAAAGTAGACCAGCTGTAAGTGGATGCAACTAGATGAGAGAGTGCTTTTTAATTCCTTGAGTCTGTATAGAAGATGGATGAGTATTAATTTAGAGGGAAAAAGCAATTATGACTCCAGATTCGACGTTTTATTGAAAATGACTAGCTTCCATGAATCAAACAATGAGCATATATGTATAGAAACACTCCAAGATACTCCGAAGAATTTTATTTAATTATTTTTTATTCTAATAAAATTATCATTTTAAATTTCCATCCAGGAGGAGAAAAATATATCTTCAAGTTTTTATCGAATGTTTTCCAGGATACTCCGAGAAATATTTTAAAATGTCATTTATTCAAAAGTGCACCGATAGCATCCGCAATTGCGAGTCAATTAAGAATATATCCAACCCCCTGTTGCTCGTACTGGAGAGACTTTAGAACTGTTGGATAAAGTGAGTGGGCCAGGCCCGCAGTGGCTGTAAGTTCAAGGTCGCCGTTTAAATATCGTGGGTGCACAAAGAGAATCCGTGAAAAATTTCGCCCCCCCCCCCCTCCCCGAGATCGGTGCACCGGATACGCGAAGGAAAGTGAGAGGATCGCCAAACCGGTCGCGTCCCGTCGTCAGATCCGCGTGAGCAATTTAAATTTTCGGTTTGTCTCCGGGGTGTAGCGCGGGGGGGGGGGAGTACGTACCACTGCAAGTGGGCCCGGATCACCTTGCGCTTGAGGGAGACTGTGTGATTACGTGCGTCCCTTCTCCGGGCGACGAAGGATGCGGGGCGTGCACAAGACAAAGCTATCCGGGGAGCGGTCAGTTTTGTAAGAGAGACGCCCGTCGCCCCGTTTCCCCAGGCGTCACATCGCTCTCCTTTCGAAATTGGATCGAAAGCGCAGCCGAACGTACATATATATGTACGTTCGGCTGCCCGAATAGATATACACCGAGCCATGTTCTCTCTCTCTCTCGCGAAAGGCGCGAGACTAGAAGAATTCACGCGTTTCTCAACGCGCGCGGGCAACCACTGCGTTCTTTTTCCCTTTTCATTATTGGCGCACGCCCGCCGAGGTCGACTGCGCCGGTGATAAAGGCTGCGAAAGGCCGCGCGCGCGCTCCGATTTACGATCGAATGTCTTGCCTTCTCTTTTTTTTCCAGCTGCTTGTCTGATCGGTTGGGGAAACTTTTGATTGTTTTCGTGTGAGCTATCAGAGTATGGAATAGTTTTCTCTTGCAGATGCCACGTATTAGTGTATGATTCCTTTTGGGCGAATTCAAAACTGCCTTGCTTAGCTCATACGGACACTTTCAATCATACTGCTTTTCCCCGTCTAGAACACTATTTTTGCACTCCCTACAAACCTGCAATTTTCGAGACCATATCGCAAACAGTTTATCATTTATTTTCCACAGCTCATATATTAGCTATTACAGTTACGTAAACTCATGTGAGTAGTGCATGTATGCAGGACTCAACATGTACATTGAAATTGAAACTGAGGAAACGAACTTTTCCATGTCAAAACTGTAAGCCTGTGAAGTATGCTACAGATAAATATACGATCACGGGAATTAGCGTCTGACTCTTGAAATTTTATTTAAATTCCTCAAAGGGACAAAAAAAGTGAATATTATATTCCGTAATTATAGGAGAAGACGAAAGTAGTTATGACAGATCCACAGATAAAAGACTCAACTTAAAATATCGTAAGTCCAAATTTTTAGAAAGTATGCAATTCGGGGAATACGTAGAAGAATCAGGAAATAAGCCATGGAAGTTATAGGAAATTCTTTTCTTTGATACGAGACCCACTTATTTTATTTCATATTGTTAGGTTGCCAAGTTTCATCATCATCGATCAATTCCCCGTACATATATTCCCATAATTTATTGTCTTTTGAGTTTTATTTGATAGTCAAATTCAGCAGTGTTTCTTTTACTTTGATTCAGGTGGACAAGTCATTCGCAGTACGGGCCCGCAGCTCATTTCGGCCTGGCTCCAAGAGTTCCACTTCATCCGAGCCAACAACTTCGAGCCCAGACTCGGCAGGCCCAAAAACTAGTCGAAAAGGATCGGGAACTCGCAGACCGTCATGGAGCCGCTCTGCTGCCCAGGCCACTACTACGAAGCCAACTACCGCCAAGACGCGGGGTGATTCTGCCATTCAAGAAAGCTCAGGAAAATCAAAATCACCACAGAAGTCGACGAGGATGAGATTCGTCCCCCGAAAAATGCTGCCGAAAACTTCGAGTTTAGAGCCAGAAGTTAAAAGTGACAGCAGCAACAAGGATAGGAGGTACTTGCCTGAAGGTAAAAGTGACAATGCAAGAACCGGAAGGGCACAAGAACACGTGGAGGGTATCGAGGCTCCAAAAATAAGTGACGGGCCTCGAGAGAGTGTGCGTAAATTCGGGAGGCTTAGGCCAAAACTGGGAGACTCTGGGCCGTCGATTTTCACGGAGGAGAGTGACGGTGCTAGATCTCGAACCGGCAGAAAAGCTCCAAGCCCCGAATCAAATGTCAGTCGACGCAATTCCAGGCACGACACGACAGAGTTCCGTAAAAAAATGGCTGAGGCCCGCAATAAACCTGACATCACGGCATCGGGCTCCGAGAGCATCCGTATCAACATTCCACTGAACTTCGAAGATTCGAAGAGAGCTGAGTCCACCGATGGCCTATCGACTGAATCTTCAAGGCGGCCAACTAATTCTCGCTATAAGAGTCGTGGAAGGCAGCCCGTCGAAGATAAGCGTCGGGAAACGGAAGTCACGACCCGTGCTGCACCCAGGAGAGGCGGGGGTACTCCCAGAGGTGGCGAAAGCTCGACCGAGGGTGCTCGAATCAGGGGACGCTTCCAGGATGCAAGAAAAAGCACTAACAATGCTGCTGAGATCAGCTCGACCACACCACCGACGGACTCCAGGAGGCGCAACCATAATCTAAAACCGACGCCCAGAGCACCTGATGCCAGCAGATCCTCGAGCGGCAGCCGAGTCTCGGAAACCAAGGCTCCAGTACCAGAGAGCAGAAAACCGAACAAGGCCAGAGGTCGTTACAGGCAAGACACCAGTTCCACTGCTGGCTCACCCGATCCGACTTTGTCTGCTGCAGCGCCAAGGGGATTTTTCATCCCGGAGAACGTTGGGTCAAGCACTCGAGCATACGAGGAGCTTGTAAGAGTAACTACGTCACAACCGACGATAACATCATCCTCGACAAGTTTTAGGGCTTTGTCTGAATCAACGACGGCGGCTCCAGCAGATCTGGAGAATAACAGAAGAGAAGGAAACGCCGAGTCGAGGTCACAGCAGAATAACGGTCTGAGACGAAGGGCTTCGAAAGAGGATTTTTTCAATCACGGTCTGGGGTTTCGGGGAAGAAGGCCACCTTTTCCCGGCGTCGATGAAGGTTAGAGAATGGCGTTTCTGTTTCTTGATAAATAATATTATCAATATGTTGGAGTGATTTTTTTTAATTGCATAGACAAATGAAGGATTCATTTTACAATGCAGAATTTTAATTGTGTGTTCTATCACAACAGATTACAAGTGATGGCATTCATGAAATCTTAGAACGTGCAAGTTTCGTTAGTTATTCCATTTTCATTATCACGATTTTTTCGTTTGACAGTAGAACAATTTCTATTAAATTTTGTAAAAGAAAAATGCACATGTGTAACGAAGCTCCACTGATTTATGTCATTCTGTAATTCAAAAAGATTACTTCAATAAACATGAAAATTATTTGTGAATGGATCAGTTCCAGCTATGGTAACAACACCGACGACGCCTGCTACGGTAATTGTGACCACCCCCAGGCCGGACAACGTAGCTCGAGGAAATCCGGGATGGACTTTGCGACGCCGTCCCGGACATTGGAACGACGGACCTGCCTCAGGCCCATCAGCTAATCCAGCTGAATCTCCTATCACCATTGAGCAGCAAAGAACAACACCGGCCACGTCGACTACAACGACCACAACTCCGAGTAGTACGACTAAGGCTGGCAGAAGGGGCAACAAAACATTTTCAAAGCCAAGCGGAGGATCTGGAAACAAGGCGTCGGACCAGGCCGATGAAAATGATAACTACCCACCGGATTTCAAGGCCAGATTGGCACAATTGGTGAGTTCCTTACTACTTCTGAAAGATAGTCGATAAATAAGATATTATATTGGATTGAATTTAAATTAGTTTTACAAGAAAGTAATTTTATCGACCATTTCGAGCTATTTAACAGATAATTAAGAACAATGTCTGAGATTTCAACGCATTTAAATTATTTCCAAAGAAAATTTTCCAGAGATAATATTCACGACTACCTTGTCTAGTTGATAAGATACCTGTCTGGAATATACAGGAGATCGGCAATCCTACCTGGGCGTGATTGTTTTCTTTCACGAAATTTCTTCGAATTGACGAAGGTTTCTCGTGAATATTATGTCCGGAATAATTTGAACGTAGTAAACTTTCGTACTTTGCACTTGATTATTTGTTAGATAGCTAGATATGATAGAATCATTTTCTCAATAAGTTTTCTCTTTATCGAGCAATATAATCATTTGAAATAAAGTTAGTTACCGTAATTATTGTATTGATCCTTTGAAAACTACTTTAGTGAATAGGTCAACATTTAGAGTAGAATAATCCACTTCATATTATCAGGACAGATCGTATTGAAGACTGGTAACGTTTTGGTAACCTGCATTGTCACCTTCAACAGGAGAAACTTTCATTTCACTTATTACTGATCCCTAAATATACGTGTACATGTATACATATATATGGATATATAGGAATGTGAAAGCGGAATTACTTCGAACATCAATCTTGACATCGAAATATTTATAATTGAAATAGTCTATTGAGATCTTACGGTGACTCATGGGTGAATATTCATACATGTCTCTTAGACCACCTTAACTACGCCCTACACGATAGCTCGATTTTCCATCATCCTTGATAGTTAGATCGTAAGCAAAAGGGATCTCAGTGGACAATTCGAGTGTTTGAGATCTCGAAGTCAAGATTGACGGTGGGAGTGCTCGTGTTACTCTGTGAATTATTCTTCGAATCTCAAGTATGGAACTTGAGCCTCAAATTTACAAAACATGGCCAGGATGAATAGATTTTAAACTGAAATATATAGATTGAGCAACTGTTAGTTACTCATTTCATAAATTTCCATTCAAAGCGTTGAGCTTCCGTTTGATAGGGTAATAAGATATGAGGAGGTACGCGAAATTTCATTCTGATATGATATGTTATTTTGACTAATTATTGGATCTTATCCAATTCAATATTTGAATTTGAAGAGATAGAGTGACTTTATTTCGTGACAAATCGTAATTGTTTATATAATTTCAGCAAAAATCCAGTGGGGGACCTAGAATTTCTCCAGATGTGAGTTAACTTATTTAAAAAAAAAATTCGATTTGTTAATATGCACCCACTTTAATTCAATAACTGATCTAATGTATTTAACAATAACTTGGTGTGGTTGACTCTTGTTTGTTTCTTTCATGTTGCCCTTTTTGGTCTCAAAAAATAATCAATTTGACATCTTGCTAACAACTACTAAGCGGTGTTTGCTTTGAATGCTCATCTGTCAAGCTGCTGTGTTCTCCATCAGGTTTTTCGATTTCTAGATAATCTTTCTAGATATTCACCAAGTTTTCTAGAAGCCTTTTTTTACGAAGATTATATTTCTCATATCAATTTAACAAATACATAAAATTGTTTAATCTATGCAATTCTATTTCAGTTTCTTTCTGTTTCGATCTGATAGATCTAGTGGTTATTACTTAGCAAGCTGCCAACTATCCCGGCTTTTCAGAATCATATCACTCATATTGAATACAAGGAAGGGATTTTCTTAAATCTTCTTCAATATCTAATTGTCGCGCACATTGTAATTAAATAAGCACAATAATTCTATCTCTGTGTTTGTGTTTCAAATTAAAAAAATGTATTATAGATGACTCAATGGAATGTATCAATGAAACTTTTTGAACATTTCTTTCTCACAATAATTTTCTAATTCTTCTAATTTAAATTTTAACCATTGTATATTTCTAATTATTTTCATGATCTAATCCATTAATTTCGGAATTGCGATAATTATTCATGCCAGCAGTGATAAGAAAACAGTGAATGAGGGATATTAATTGTTTCACACTTACCTAGAGACTTGTCTATCTTCAGTTTCAACATAGTCAGAAAAAATTGTACTGGGCTGACTTTTTTTCTTTACTTATTTTTTGCGTCTAATTGAATGTCGTATCGGCCATTGAAAGCAATGATAAACGTGCGGAAGGTGATTCTTAATTTCTGTGACGATATACCCATACTTTCATCGAGCGAAAAAACTTAAATGCATAGACCGAGATACTAATAAGAAATACTGACTTTTATACAATAATCAATTAATTCAGTGACTGTATCAGAATCTATTTTAGAAATTACAAAACTAGATTTCAGAAATTTAGAAAAATTAGATAAACTCATTAATTTGAGTAACAGTATAAACATTTACTGAAACTAAAAACATTTGGCTTTTTTAAACTTTATTTAAGTAGAATCGACTTCAGTACTACTTTTGAAAAATCGTTTTTGTTGTGCTCTTACAAAGTGGTATACACTGAATTGCCCACAATCAGTATGGTCAAGCGACTCGGCCTTCCATACTTTCTATGACCTATCCTATGAAAATCACGTACATGCAGTGGCTCGCGATAGCTACTTCACAAACTTTCAATGACTGCGTGTCTCTGGACAATTTCTAGAGTCGATCGGCGTTACGTTCGATTCGCAATGCGCCTGGCTCGCTCATTTGAACCGATAAAACTATCGACTAAGGTGTACGTAGGTATATAGAGGAAAACCGGGCTCCCCGCGGAAAAGCAAAAATCTTGTGGGTCAGTTATATGCCAGATTCGCGAACCGGTTCGCCGTTCACCGCCACTGGTGATTTCGGGTTCCTCGCGGGAGAAAGTCCGTACGGTCGCGAATATAGTAGGCGTGGTACGTTCATATACGCTGGCTAGCTAGAGCACAAGCGTAGTTTGACGATTGCACGCTTCGTGATCGTTCAAATTGAGACTGCATACTTGCGCATTGCTCTACCGAGTTTGCAGCTGCTCACCGAGAATGGGATATCACTGTTTCAGTTGGATCACGATAGTGAAAATGGTCCCACGGATTTACGACGTTTATTGATTTACGATCGGTTATTTCCGAAGATCGAACTTTTTGTTGTAGCTGACATTCAAATTGTTTCTGGGAATGATCCTGTCTGCGAGAAAAATACAACTATACCTATTATGATTTGAGTCTTGATTATAGATCGTTATAAAAGCTACGTGAATATTCGCTTAGCATTTCTGAAAATGAAATCGAGTGCAATGAACAGCTAAGTACAAAGATCCAGATTTTATTAGTAAAATGTAAATTGACACGTATACTTATTTTTTATATGATAATATATAAACATACTGGGAATATTAAATACTCGCGTGATATTTGGCCAATATAAGACGGTAACTAATGCTTCTAGAAAGCCTACAATCATTGTTGTAATAAGCTCTGAGAAAGATTTCAAAATCTTTCCCTGTATATAGTTCTTGCTCACATGAGTCCGCTTGATTGCCCCAACTGGATACAGATAAATAGGAGGGCATAGTTTTCCAACCACTTTTCTCGACCTGTATATTGGTTGTTCAGTAGATCTTATTCTGAATATTCTCAATTCAGCTTCGCTCAGAAATACTTAAAGAAATAAATGTTCTCTAAACAGACATTTGAGCTAATCAAGTTTTCCTTGTAGTTAGGCAGTCCCATTTACAAAAGCATCGTCCTTTTTTATTCTCTGGGAAATTGGGTTTTAATTGCACAAGTAGACCTGACCCAGTAGTTCCATTTTTTCGGGTGCCTATATCGATTGACATAGGCTAGTCCGAGCGCGTATGACAAACAAACAGGTGGCATTCCGTCAAAGGTTTTAAAAAAAATCTGATCTCCCGGACAAACAGACATTCCCTTACAAACTCGCTAATTGAACTTTCAGTTTGTGCCGTCTGCAGTGAATACGTGGCTCGGTCTCGTAAGGCAGCGCCTCATCTCACTGGTCGCTTCCTTTCTGCGCTTCGTTGGCACACTCTTCGTTGATGATGGCTTAAGATATAACGAATAAATATTAAGCGAATAAGAGGTATAATAAAAATATAAAGGTACAAACAAAGCAAAGTTGCGCTACAAATGGAATATTTAATCTAATCAATGAAACAAGTGGACTTGATAGGGATTGAAAAACAGACGAATTTGTTACAATAAGCTCTTAGAGATAATGTTGAAGGCATGTTCGTTGAAATTGTGCTTTTAATACATACATTTACCGCGAGTGATTTACACTGAAAAATATCTGTTGAGCACTAACAACATTTTCTCTTCACTCTTCTTCTACTGCCATGCTTCGGGAACTCTTGGGCAATCTTAATATATCAGTGTGCAAAGGTGTGGAAAATAATCTATTTAAGACAACACATTTGGGGTGGTTCTGAATCCTCGAGAACAAAAAGATCAACCTACAAAGAAAGAGGAATATTTTCAGGCCAGCAAGATGACATCTGCCGAGATATTCGCGGCACGCTCGAAAATGAAATTGGAAAATGCACGGAAACTAATCAAGCCTGAACTTCTCATCGACGAGACCAATGCCCGCCAAGTAATTCTCGATCCAGCTGAGATTGATCAGAAGCCCAGTGATTCGGAGGTAGAGGAGGACCAGAAACATTACAAGGTTACCAGAAAAACGAGTGAGCCCACGGAAAAACCACAGTCAGGCCAGAAGAGCATTGCCAAATCTGACTGGAAACCGGCTAAATTGAGGAAAACCTTCAAGGAAAGTCAAACGAGAAC
This sequence comes from Aphelinus atriplicis, assembly GCA_020882685.1. Lineage (NCBI taxonomy): Eukaryota > Metazoa > Arthropoda > Insecta > Hymenoptera > Aphelinidae > Aphelinus > Aphelinus atriplicis. The sequence goes on along the minus strand of CM037073.1, from coordinate 63,623,952 downwards.
ATCAAGATACAAGATGGATTTGTACACTGTCAAGCCAAAAATATCATCAACAACTTCTAAATCTTTCACTGAGAAACGCATCGTTGGAGAAAACGACGTTGAGCACGTGACATACTCGCCTAGAGTGAATAGATATCAGGAACTGAAGTACAAGTTCGTGCCTAAGCCCCGAGAAAATAAGCTTCGAGGTCCAAAGCCCTCCCACGATGTTGGTGTCGAGGCAGATCAGTCAATCTTAACCACGAAATCTCCTTTACTCGAAAAACCTCGCAAAATATTTACTCCTCGAAAAAACGACAAGAGCAACATCGAGGACATCAAGGCCGTTGCTCTCAAGTTACGTAAAACTTTGGAGAACATGGAAAAAAGCCAGACCTCAAGACCACCGAGAAGGAGCGATTCCTCAGAGGGTTCAACGACCTTATTGACAACAATGCGCACTGTAAAATCTTTCTCTTTTTCTACGCGTTTGGTAAAAACGGAAGAGGGTGAGTCAGCTACTTCCTCAACAATGAAAATGATCGACGACGAAATAACAACAGCCTTCATACCAACTTCGACGTCATCCTCGTTTGTCACTGAGATCGTTACGCGTAATCCTCTGGAAAATGAAGTGACCACCTCGTCTTCTGCTGCCAGTGCCGTAAACACCCCAAGCTCGAGTGCTTCACCTATCCTCGACACCATCAACGAGATTGAGAACTCGAGTGCAACTATAACCAGCAGTACCACTTCCACCACTCCCACCGAGTCATCTATCAAGGGCACCTTCAGCTCAGAAGTCGCGGAATATCAAGGAGCGACGAGCGAGCCGGTGACTAGTCGAGTGGATTATAAACCCCGCGTAGCTGCTCTGACCAACGATATTCGTGATGGCTCACCGGTGTTCGTTGTGTACCCGTCGGCAACTGAGAAACCGCTAAGTATAGCGATCACTCCCAAGATGAATCGGTACCATGCGACCACAAAACCGAGCGAGGTGGGCCAGCAGTCGGTAATGCAGACGCCTGTGATCAGTGTGAAAGTATCCAATAGCAACTTGAGTGATGGTATCGAAGGTAACAGCAATATCTTCAGTCCGGTAAAAAGTGCCGCAATCCTCGAGACTGGTAACTCTACCATCCTGGAAACTTTGAGAAGCACCGTCGCGCCTCTACTCGGCACCCTAGGAGCTAAGTCACCCGTATTTGCTGGGGTGTACAAGAATACTAATAGTGTTGTGAGTATATTCACTAATACGCATATGGCTATTGAATTATTTTGAATCATACCAAATATCAATTAACATATTTTATGTTGATGGCTGAATTTGAATTTGATTAAATGGATGCTTTTTGAGTACTTGATATTTTTCGATTATTTCGATTCGCAGAATTCCGTTCCGAGAGTTACTCCGAGTGGTGCACCACCGAGATTTAGTGCTAGATATAAAGGTGCTGAAGTCATTATAAGTCGACCAACGCCAGCAACGAATTCGATAGAGGTGAGCTATTTAAATTCGAATGAAGAATTTTAAGATTATCGTAGATTCTTTCATTTATATTTTTTACGAAGTGCACATTTTATACAGTGTTCATAGTATATTGCTAATAAAGCACGCGGCGGCGTTGGGCGCACGAGCTAAACGAATTTTATACGTATTGTACGTGCTGGGAAAATGCCACATAGAGTTGGGTCTTAGGAGTTTTGTATACACCAAATAGTCGATTAAGTTGCATATCCCCTACGCTGTGGGTTATTTATCCAGCATGCATGATGAAAAATTTATTGCGTATTCTATCGTAGTATAATCTCCGTACATTGTCGATTCAATTTTGCGAAACTTTTAGGTGTGGACCAAACTTCTTTTCAACTGATATAATCAATTTCAATAGCACTGGATAATTTCCATAATTTAACGGAAAAGCTTATAACGATATTTTAAAATGATAGTTATATAGTTAGTTTAGTGAGTTTATGACTATTTTAGAACTCTTTAAAGTATAAAAGGTTCGCTGTTGTAAATACACTAGAGCATGTTTTAAAGTATATGATGTTAATGAATTCACACAAAATATGTATAACAAGAAGAAGATTCTCGATAAATTGATATTGTCTTTCAAATTAAATTTTAAAATGATGATGGGATTACGAATAAAAGTAATTCATAAACATTGATTTGATAAAAACGAAAGAAAGATACATTCGTGGGATTACTGCAGATACAGGAGAAGATAACTTTTTCCACTCTATTGGTCACTACAAGCTATGTTTCTAAAAACTATTTTTCACCAAGCAATTAAAACATACAAAATGAAAAGTTTCAAAATTGGTATATAATTCATGAGTGCCTTCATGAAAAATCTAAGTTTCATATGCAAGATATTTGAATAGGTTTTGTTTTGTTATAATTATTATAATATAACACAATTTTTGAAAGTTGATAATATTGACAATTCATATTGAAATTAAGCAGAAGTATATTCTTTAAATACTTTTAAATGAATATGTTTCTAAAACATTTTAAATTTTAAGAAGGAAAATGTGGGTACATGATGATTGGCAACTATCACTAAGCACTGTATGTGATGTACAGCACATAGAACGCACAAAATATTTTTTGATTTCAGAATAATGATGCAGAGTCACAAATTCAAGTGTCAAGTCCTGGTGAACCAAAAGTTTTGACATTTTATCATGCTGTGGAATCCGTGAACATAAACAACGAGCAAACTGATGTACGTGAGCTATTGCAGCACGGTAGAGCTGCCCGGGTAGAAAATGCTACCGGTAGTGACCCTCATGGTACAAACAGCTCTAACAGTGAATTACCTATAATAAAAGTAACAAACAATCCTTTATCCATTGAAAACGTCACGACGGTCACACCTGACACAATAAAACCATCAGATTCTACCAGTATTATTGAGAACGCACAAGAGCAGAATCAATCGCCAGATAATAATGAAATTCAATCAGTAACTGACCTTACTGATTTTCCAACAGTTCTCAGTACATTAGTAGCTACACAAAGCTCCTTGTCAACCAGTACCGATATGATCACAGAAGTATCTGTTTCAATTAGCAATAATTTAGATCAAAATAGTTTATTTACTACAACTAGTCGACCACCGTCTTCCGGTGAACCATCATTGGAAACGAGATCTGAAATGTCTACTTCACCTCAAACTCTAATAACCGAACCAACTAATTCAACGGAGATGCCACCTACTCCATTTGTATCCTTAGACAGTACTGAAATTAGCATTAGCACTACAGAAACTTCTCAACACAATGAAACTGTTGAGGTAGAAAACTCACGAGAACCTAAGAAATTGGAAGATACGCATTCTGAACACACAGAAGTAAGTAACTCATTGTTAGATATTACATACTCACCGAGCAATAAAGAAACTACCCAACCGACCATTTTGGAGATTCAAGTAGGGCAGGAACCTTTGAGAACTACTAAATTAGAAATTTTAGCCCAAGTTAAAAGAACTGATTCTAGTGGTGTAAACGATAAACTGAATGATGATGCAGAAAACACCACCAAGAAATTAGAAGTGTTAGCTATGTTTGGCATTCCAAGAGAAAACCAAACTTCGTCAGTGGAAGAACTAATGATTCAATCAGTGCCAACACTAAAGGCTGAATCTATCACTGAAACCGAAATAACCACCGAATCAGTAACTGCAGTAAATATTGATAACCCTTCAGAAACAAGAGGTGAAACTGAAATTGCAACAAGTGCAGATTCATCTGCTATTACGTCTGATTTAGAAACTCGAAGTAATGAGGAATTTGGAACAACTCAATCAGCAGACGTTATAACAACAATAAATAATGAGAATATTACCGACCTTAATCATACAGAAAACATTATGGACATAGAAATACAATTCTACAATAGTATGAACGAGACTGTTCCTGCAGGTACTGAAAAATTAATTCCTATGAAAGATTTGTTCAGTAACAAGGAATTTCAAGCAAGCTTCAAAAAGTTTCTCTATTCTGTGATAAATTCTAAAAAAAATATTACACATAATAATTCTTTCGATGATAATTTCATGGCTGAGCTGAATAAGGTCGCCGAAAGATTATCTGTCAATAAATGTTCTATAAATGAGACCCAATCATCACTGCGTGTTGACGAAAACCGTGTGAACAGCTCTACTGATGAGCTTCCTCAGCTTTCGGGGAGCTTCTTAGATGATAAAAATAAGATTCCACCAGTGACTAATGACAGCACAGTAGAAACCAATAACGATTCTTCAATAGATGCACCTATGTCAAGCATAGCAACTACCTCGACACATCCAGAAAAACTTACAGATGTGATGAACACTGACTCAAACACTGAAAAATACCTTCCAAATTCTTACCTCTTTACAAAAACAAACAACAAAATTGCTGAAACAACTACATTCATTCCTATATTAACTGATGTATACTTGAATGATTCTGGTACTAAAACTACTAACATTAACAGTTTATATGCACCCTATATCAACCGCATGTTACAAATCTTTGCTAAACTCTTAGACGAAAAAACTCTTTCTGAACTACCCATTGATTCTCAAATCCAAAAGTTGGATTCTCTAATCCCTGCTTCGACGGAACAGCTACCAGTAGTCGAAGATCTGACTAAACTTGCACCTTTAGATGATTCCACTAATTCAGTGTCTACAACTGTGTCTATCGAAACTGAAATTCCTCTAGACCCCACAACTATTTCTCCAACTTTGTTTACCCGTTTCCAGGATTCTTCGCCAGCAACCGCCCAAAGGACGGCAGGTACCAACAAACAAACCATCACAACATTAAACCCCATTATCAAATACCCATCATCATCCGAATTCTCCTCAACTACCGTTAATACCAATGATATACCAACCAACAATCAACAACCAACTATTCCGGCTAAGACGACAACACAGAAGGAGAAGAATTGGTCATACACACCTCGTTCAACATTTTCATCAAGAAATGCAATTTCGTCATCTAAATTAACCCCTGAAGGATTAACGACAACCACATCTACGACTAGTACAACAACAACAACTACAACAACTATAGCGACAGCAATAACAGCAACAACAGCAGAATCTGTAACCACCCAGCAGCCGAAGACAAGTTCTTACATCGGACGTTTTGGTACGAGCAGACCTACACCAGCACCGAAATCTGGTTCTACTTCCTCTACTACTGCTCCACTCAGAGATTATTTGATTTACGGAATATATCCAAACAAGACTATTGTCAGAAAACGTCCAGAAGATAATCTTATTGATCCAAGAAATGTGGACAGCCCTTATGTTATCTTTGGAATTTACCCAGATGGAAAGTTGGTGCGTAAATTTCCAAATGGAACGGTAATACCGGACCCTCCTAGGAATTCAGTCGAAGTTGTATATTCCCCGAATACAACCACTAACAAGCCCGGTCCACTCGATAGCCAGGCTAACAAGCAATCAATCCGTAACTGGAACACAGAATTTTTTAATAATAGTCCCGATGCTGATGTGAATACCCAGAAAGCCTTCTACATCCCTAATGAAGTCGACAATGCACTCGGTTTTGGTGGACCCACCAGTTTCGAAATTCCCATTGGTAGTGTTCGTAGTGGCACTATTAAAGAAATGGTATAACATGTTCATTTTTATATTATTCCTAGAACCAAAGTACGACATGAAAGAGTTAATCAAGAAATTCCACTCTTATTCATCAATGAATACTAAACGCTAATTCACGAATAACATTAATATCCAACTAATTTCTTCAAAAATGTCGTACTTTGATTTGGTCTAGTCATACTCTTAGGGATTTTATATTTCTTCAATAATCATCCAACGTGAAATAACTCATTATATAAAATCAATAATAATTGCAATTGAGATTCAACTGAGAATAGCTTACACGAATATTTCTTTACCAAGATTCGTGGATACTTTATACCACGCTACCAGGTATTGGTACTTGTCGTCCTTTCAATTTTCAGGAAAACCTTCATTTCCAGCCACATTGTATCGTATTGGATATAACTCTATTATATTCCAAACATTGCACTCAGATACATTTGTGGTAAAAAAACTTGTAAATAATGGGATGACTTTTTTTTCTAGTTTCAAATCTATTTTGCACTTCAAAGCTCAACGTACTCAACTTTCTAGATAAAGCACTGTAAAAATGCAAACATTGTCTAGCGATCACAATAGGTTACATGATACTTTCATCTTTAAGCACTAGAAGGGTGTACATATAAATGAGTGGGGAAAATTTTTTTATCGTTACTATTGTACATATTAGAAGTGCGATCATTTTGACTGAGCTTTGGTATATATATAAGAACCAGATTGTTATATTCATCCACATAACATTAATAAAAACTCTTCAGACGACGACCACCAAAACTGTCATGGAAAGTAATCAACAACAAAATGGTCAACAACGGATTGTTCAAGAACGCTCAAGAGATAAAACCTCTAAAACTAATGAATCTGAAGGACAGCGTAGCTCCACATCTATAGAACAGGCAAGCAAACAGAAATTTATTGTATGAATTCGCAACTTATTAGTCAGTCATAACAATTATCATCTTATATTCCTACAGGAAAAAATAATAAACTATTGGGCTAACAGTCAGCCTAATCCTAAGCCAACTATACTTAGTGTCAACGTTAATTCAGCTGCTGTAAGTTACTCTATAGTTTGAAAATTGTTTACTAAATTTAACAGAATATGAGCGAATTCCGACTCATGTTTTATAAATTAATATTCTCTATCGAATAATGTACATATTATGTACTCCCTCGATTAAATGAAAAATGTGTATCCAGAATTAAGATACTCTTGTCTCAGTTGTAGTGCAAGTGCAGAACATTGAGCAAACGAATAATGTATAAACGTTGTATAAATGTAGACTAGATGCATTAAATGCAATTAAGCATTCATTATGAAGAAATATTTGACAATTTATATTTTTGAAAAACGAATTTGAAAATAAATGTCTAAAAATGTTGTACAGACTGCCATAAAAGAGGGTTCACCTTCGTCATCAGTAGGACTTGACATATTACCAGAGGGTCAGAATGATGCTGTAGTAACAGCTCCTCCTGGTTTCCCATGGAAAGATCCTCTGGATCAAATTTTTGGAATCACGACAGTCATTCCATCTTCAACAGTATCTGTTACTACGAATACCATAGTATGTCAATTTTCATAAGTTCTCACTAAAATTTATGCAGTACAAAAAACCTGACCTGAATATCATAACTTTGATCATTGTATGAATGAAACACCGATGGTTTCTTGATTAGTAACGAAACTAACTTCCATCATGTAAATTATAATTTGATTCTTATATGTACTTCTCAGTTTTCCCATTTTTGATCTATTTTTGAAATGAATTATTTTATCGCTCCATATAATATTCCCCCATTACTTTGTATATATTCATGTATGATTATAATTTTTCCTTCAGGAAGATTCAAATGCTAGGATAGCAGGACGTCCAGAGAACAATTTAGTGGAGATTATCAGTCCCGTATCGAATACAATAAATTCTTTAATAAAGACTCCAACTTTGGCTACAACCACAACTACTAAACCAGTATCAACAACAGAGATCTCAACGACTCCGGCAACTCCAATAACTACGACACAACCATCGACACCTCCACCAACACCACCAACAACATCAACAACATCAACAACAACAATAAGAACAATAACAACAACCCAGCCAATCACAACCTCAACTACAAGACAGTCTACTTCTTCCAATTCGCCATCAACATACATGAATCCTATTGCCACAAATCAGAATGCTTTTGGTACTACTTTTGATGACTTGGCATTCCTTAATGCTTTGGTAAGCTTGATTCATAATTTATTAGAGAATCCTTCGGGGGAATTTCCTCGAAAATCATTTGTCTAAAAACTTATCTTATGGATGCCATGTTCTAGAGATGGAATCATTTTTTTTATTTTTAGAATTGTGTGTTTCTTCGTTGATTAAAATCCATATTTTGATCTTTGATAATCTTTGTAGCTAGAAAAGCCGAGTCCAAATGAGGGAACACCGAAAACTCTTACAGAAGTAGAGCAGATGCTGGCTAACAAAGTGAGTATGAAATGATTTGAAGTAAACTATAGTTCATCTTTCTTACTGAATGTACACCACCCCATATTTGTATGAATCTAGTCAGCCTACGTATGTGATTCTAATGTCACCTCATTTAGAAAACTATGTCTCAGAGAAAGCTTGGAGATACAGTACAAAAAGTCTCGCAGAAAAGTTCGTTGACCAGTTGTTGTAGGTTGGCGCAGATGAGTGGCGTTTGCTTGTCCATTAGGAGAACGCTTAACACGTGAGGCGCGCGCTTGGTCGTTTCTTATTTCACGCTTGCGTCGCTTCCATTATTAATTGCTCCAGAGCACGGCGCCTCGCTTACGCGTTTGCCATGGATGCGCTCGACGATTCTCACGCATGGCACGGAAAAAAATTGGCCGCGCGGAAAGAGTCTGCATCAGTTCGCGGAGAAAGAGGCCTCGGGCTAATCCACGAAGCCAAGCCGTGTGTTTGCACAACGCCGATCTCGTGCCGTTCTCTGCTGATGCGCTTGCTATACGCAATCTTGATGGGCTCGTCCGACTTGTGGAACGTGCCGCGCTGATACCCATTCATAACTAGACACGCGATCGTGAAAATTAATTTAACTCCACTGCTCTTAATAATACTACACTTAGCTTTATCAATGGATTAACTGAAATATTCTGTGTGTATGTTATAAACGAAAATTATCGGTTTGTTCTAGACAATTACAAACTTATAAAGAGAGGCCACAGCTTATGGGTCACAAAATCTGCTGGGCTTGGACTACTTATATAATTCTTCATCCAGAAGAATGAGACACGTTTTTTGCGATTCGTTGAAGGGCCTATCAAGCCTGATTTCGATGATGCGTTGATTACATCAATTTTCAAATCTTCAACTTCCGATAATTCGTCGATTGAAAACAAAACATTTCCGAGAAAATTATTTATTCAAGAGATCCACAAATCGGTCTGATTTATAAAAACCGCTGCCAAGTGCCTTAGCAGTATGCTTTCTAAAAGAGGCCCCAAACGCGTCTCAAACCTGTATTTTCACCATTCCACTAGCGTAGATACTATCATTTATTTTTCAAAGATTACAAAAAAATTATTTAATCAGTTTAATTCGTATTTTGTGACTGTGTAAAGTGTCGTTCTTTTTCAATTGACCAAACTTTGTCGCGAGGGTTGATGTCTGCCCGGGCTCTCTTATGATTTGATCAAATGCAACAAAGCAAACGGTTCTAGGTTCTACACGATGCGAGATATTTGGACCTGCATAATTTTTCGATCAATTCATCTTGTGACTGTCATACGGTTTAATGGTGGTCAAAATCGATCCGGTCCGTATTTAGCACACTTGAAGGCTCATTTTGATCATTTTCGAGGGCAAAAGACACCAAATTTTTCCAATTTTCTCTATAGCATGTTGAAAATATTGGAAACGAAACTTACATGAATTTTTCTTCCCCTTATCAACGGTTGCTAGGGCGGTAAACAACGGTTGCTAAGGAGCTAATTGGGAAGATTTTGTGTCCTTTGCCGTCGAAAATGATGGAAATAGGTAGTAAATAAATGATTTCCAACCTTCCTAACTGTTGCTAGGGAGGTAAACAACCGTTGCTATGGAGCAAATACAACAATTCAGTGTCCTTGGCCATCGAGTGTGACTTAAAACTGATTTTCCGGCTTGCCCCAATGAGCACTCATGAGGATTTGTGAGAAAACACGTTAGGAAGGGTTGCTAGGGAAATAACCAACGGATTTTCCTGAAAATTTAACTCGGACTAGATCTTGTCACAACTAACCGGTGTGCAAAATTTCAAGACGATCGGATCATTCCTTCGGGAGTTATCGTGGACGAAAGAAACGAAAAAATAGACACCTTAACAACGGTTGCTAAGGAAATAAACAACGGATTTCGCTGAAAATTGAACTCGCCCGAGATTTTGCCGCGATTAACCTGTGTGCAAAATTTCAGGACGATCGGACCATTCCTTCGAGAGTTATCGTGGACGAAAAAAAACGGGACGCACACACACACACACACACACACACACACACACACACACACACACACACATACATACATACAGACACTTTTGGATTTCCATGTTTTTCGACCCGTAGATCACGAAAATCGAGGTCCCGAGGTCTGATTCGGTGGGTCGATTTTTGCCCCATTACAAAGCTTTCTCTTTGAGAAAGCAAAACGTAAAAAATATCGAACAATGGATGTTCTTAAACTCCTTTCAATTATGAAAGTAATTATTTTGGGAATCCGATAAATACATCAGAGAAAAAAACCGCTGCCAAGTGCCTTAGCAGTATGCTTTCTCAAAGAGGCTTCAACATCACCCACAAACGCATCCCAAACCTGTATTTTCACCATTCCACTAGCGTAGATACTATCATTTATTTTTCAAAAATTACAAAAATATTATTTAATCAGTTCAATTCGTATCTTCGTGACTGTGTAAAGTGTCGTTCTTTTTCAATTGACCAAACTTTGTCGCGACTGTTGATGTCTGCCCGGGCTCTCTTATTATTTGATCAAATGCAACAAAGCAAACGGTTCTAGGTTATACACGATGCGAGACATTTGGACCTGCTTAATTTTTCGATCAATTCATCTTGTGACTGTCATACGGTTTAATGGTGGTTAAAATCGATCCATCCTGCCCTTAAGTCTGTATTTAGCAAACTTGAAGACTCATTTTGATCATTTTCGGCGGCTGAGGTTGGAAATGATCAATTCAAAATCTATTTTGATCATTTTCGAGGGCAAAAGACACCAAATTTTTCCAATTTTCTCTATAGCATGTTGAAAATATTGGAAACGAAACTTACATGAATTTTTCTTCCCCTTATCAACGGTTGCTAGGGCGGTAAACAACGGTTGCTAAGGAGCTAATTGGGAAGATTTTGTGTCCTTTGCCGTCGAAAATGATGGAAATAGGTAGTAAATAAATGATTTCCAACCTTCCTAACTGTTGCTAGGGAGGTAAACAACCGTTGCTATGGAGCAAATACAACAATTCAGTGTCCTTGGCCATCGAGTGTGACTTAAAACTGATTTTCCGGCTTGCCCCAATGAGCACTCATAAGGATTTGTGAGAAAACACGTTAGGAAGGTTGCTAGGGAAATAACCAACGGATTTTCCTGAAAATTTAACTCGGACTAGATCTTGTCACAACTAACCGGTGTGCAAAATTTCAAGACGATCGGATCATTCCTTCGGGAGTTATCGTGGACGAAAGAAACGAAAAAATAGACACCTTAACAACGGTTGCTAAGGAAATAAACAACGGATTTCGCTGAAAATTGAACTCGCCCGAGATTTTGCCGCGATTAACCTGTGTGCAAAATTTCAGGACGATCGGACCATTCCTTCGAGAGTTATCGTGGACGAAAAAAAACGGGACGCACACACACACACACACACACACACACACACACACACACACACACACATACATACATACAGACACTTTTGGATTTCCATGTTTTTCGACCCGTAGATCACGAAAATCGAGGTCCCGAGGTCTGATTCGGTGGGTCGATTTTTGCCCCATTACAAAGCTTTCTCTTTAAGAAAGCAAAAGATATACATTGATATTATCAATGTCATATTTATTAAGTGTCGTTTTAACAGAGTTATCACTACTCAAAGATCGAATAATTGAGTTTCATATGTTCAGAAGTTATCTGTATCGAAACTAAGTAATTTTTTCTCTATTTCTATTTTGCTCGGGAATGCTTTGTTCACAGTCTATGCGTTAACAAAAATTAAAAAAACCGCTGCCAAGTGCCTCAGCAGTTTGCTTTCTCAAAGTATTGCAATAGAACCTCAATTTGCATTAATCACCACTCTTTGAGAAAGCAAACTGAACCTCTAACTTATTTCCTCCACTCCATAGTAACGGTTGCTAAGGACGTAAACAACGGTTGCTATGGTAAATATCCGAGCTTCGGTGTTCTTACTTCTTAGTCGTCAACAGTTCCGAAAATGGACCTCTAACTGACTTTTCCCATTCCATAGTAACGATTAATAAGGACGTAAACAACGGTTGCTATGGTAAATGTCGGAGCTTCGATGTTCTTACATCTTAGTCATCAACAGTTCCGAAAATGGACTTCAAACTGACTTTTCCCACTCCATAGTAACGGTTGTTAAGGACTTAAACAACAGCTGCTATGGTAAACGTCTGAGCTTCGATGTTCTTACTTCTTAGTCATCAACAGTTCCAAAAATGGACCTCCAACTGACTTTTTCCATTCCCTAGTTACGGTTGCAAGGGATATAAACAACGGTTGCTAGAGACATCAACAATGGTTTCTACGGGAAATGTCTCTTTGATTCTTATAGAATCCCATAAATATACAAAGCCAAATGATCATTTATCATGAATTATATGGGAACTTATCAAAAACACGATAGCAACGGTTGCCATGGAAATAAACAACGAATGCTGCTAAACACGTTCACATCTCTCGGAGACCGACCTGTGTGCAAAATTTCAGGACGATCGGACTATTCCTTCCAAAGTCATCGTACGACAAAAAAAAAGTCAGTCTGAAGCTGAATTTTGTATCTCCATAGCAACGGTTGCTAAGAGAATAAACAATAGTTATTCCAAAATGAATGTCTTATCGATTCTCATCGATCGTCGAAAGAATTAGAGACCCATCGTGCATTGATGATGATTTTTGGAGCTTTTATCAAAAACACGTTAGCAACGGTTGCTAGAGAAATAAACAACGGATTTGGCTGAAAATTGAACTCGACCGAGATTTTGTAGCGACTAACCTGTGTGCGAAATTTCAGGACGATCGGACAATTTCTTCGAAAGTTATCGTACGACAAAAAAGTGCACGTACGTACGTTCATACATACAGACATTTTCGGATTTCCATGTTTTTCGACCCGTAGATTACGAAAATCGAGGTCCCGTAGTCCGATTCGGTGGGTCGATTTTTACCCCGTTACAAAGCTTTCTCTTTGAGAAAGCAATAATATCGCATTAGTAAAACCAGACTAAAATGCCCATTCAACAAGATACAAAATTACGTCTCACTTTTCAGCATGAAGAATATCGTACTCCTGGTCCAGTACATTTGGTGACTTAAAGGTCATGACCTCTCCTTGTTAGATATATAGTGTAAAGCCTGGAGTATGGAATTATACGGTAGGATTCCTTTTTGGCTTTGGGAAATGTCTATATCTTTCTTATTTACCATAGAGTTGAGGATTGATCTCCATAACATTGAATAGGCATGAATCTCTCGAACCCATAAATCTCTATAGTTAGAAACTATGTTACACATGAAAAAAATTCAGAAACAGTTAAATTGATACTGTTATTATTTACCGAATTCCAGGTATTGTTTTTATTCGTATCTGAACTTTTCGTCGTAAGTGAACTATCCCAGTTGTTGGATTTTTTCAATGCTACTACTATGATTTATCCCTGCTACCGTTCATAACACCGTCTCCTCTCTTTTGTGCCTTTCGTCTATGCAAATTCGCAACACACAACCAAGTTGCGGTCTCTCAAGAGCAGTCACGATCGGCCCCTCGGCATCGATTTAAAAGAAATAATCGACGATGCAAATCATGCTGAGACATAGTGAAAATGATGCTAGTCTTAATAAAACCTTGGAATATATTTTTTTTTATTATGCGACTGCGCACTGAGCAGTTACTTCTGTTTTGACTTTCTGCAATCGCTTCTATAATTACTATTAGTTCTGAGCGAACAAGTAATTTCTCGTAAGATGTCATATTTGAATTTGAAGAAAATGAAGTGGGTTATGAATAAGATTAGTGAAAGTCCAAAATGATATACAATGCGATAATTTTGATAAGAGGCATTGATTATATTGCACTGTAGAAGAGTTTTTCATAGAAATTGAAATTCGTGAGTAAATAATGGAGAAAGATGATTCATAATACTTTCCCATTTGATCTATTATCCAGCCAGTTTAATTCGAAAATACTTGAGAAGGCTGCATAACTAACAAAAATTGGTATTTCCCAACGGCAAAAGGAGAGAACAAAAAATATTTGACTTGAAACTCAAGGATAAAGATTTACGAGTAAGTCGCAGCTATACCATTAATTGACGAAAAAATTCAGCGGCGACACGGTCCAAAACACGTATTGAAAAATCCCAATAATCAGCACTCTGTTCATTTAAATTTTTGTGGGCAGCAAACCTTTGAAAATTTGCGGACACGCGCTTCCTCCCGCGTGGCTCGAGGTTAAATATTCAACTACTGGGTATCAGCTCCTCTATACCCACACATACTTCGGTATGCGCGCTTCTTGTGGGTATGCCGGGCTCTGCCTTGTAGGTATGCCTTGCTCAGCGCGACGCGGCGTGGATATTCTTTTTTGCGCAACAGCCGCAGCCGCAGCTGATTTCACAGATGACACGTTTCTGCCGGTGGCCAATTATAAAGTACACGCGCACTTTACTCTCTCGCGCGCACCGAGAATGGAAACAGCCGAAGGAAGCGGGAAGGCGAGGAAAGGCGAAACGCAGAGAAACCTCGCAAGCTCCGGAGAATTTTTCCTTGCAAGTAATTGCCCCGGTAGAGGATCGAATGGCAATTTTTTATTTATAAATTAAAGTATTATGCAGAGGGTTGTTCCAAATCCATGCTATCGATGCGATTAAGGATGAACTGGCTAAGAGTAATTTTCATAATTTTTAGGAATACTTCAATTTTCTCCGAGCTTACCCGGAAGATTAATTGAATTATTACTTTGATTAGTCAGGAGAGTATAGGATTTATTTATGAAGTCATAACTTCAGAAATGTAGTATTTATAATGTCCAAAAAGAAACAGTTTGGTTCATTCCAACGGACATTCAACTTTATTATACTTGTTCAGAAGAGCGATCATATTCTAAGAATTTATCACTTTTCATCAGATCTTAGCTCTTGCACTTGGAAGGCCATTAACCGACGGCGGTCCCACGCGTTCGCCGAAGGCGATTCAGCAATCGAACGTATCGCCAAATTCGCTCTCGAACAGCAAAGGTGTCATGTCGGCCCCGCTGTCTCCGAATTTTGCTGGTTCATCTTCACAACCAATAGTAGTTGACGTGTCTACAACGAGGCGACCGCCCACTACTCCGACTGCGTCTTTCACATGGAAACCTCTGCGGACCTTTGACTTTGATGACTCTAGTACGACACTAACGACACCGAGTTCAACAACCACGACACCAAAGCGAAGAACAACGTCTACAACGACTACTTCAAGTACTACTGTCACTGCGACTTCACGAAGAGCAACGACTACTCCAAGAACTACTGTAACTGCAACTTCTCGAAGAGCAACTACTGCATCGACTACTCCAAGTACTACTACAACTGTAACTACAAGGAGGACGACGACTCCGGTCGTTATTACCGCTAGACCTGTAAATACTAGAAGACCGAAGCCGACTACGCAGGCTCCTCAACCTGCTGGTCCTCTAGGTATGTTTCTTTCGTATTAAATTCAGTTCATGGGACATAGATGTCCCACGGAACGTTACTCAATATTTTTTTTTCAAATATGTGCAATCAATAAACGGGAAACCTAACAGAAAAATGTTATATTAGCTTTTGCAGCCAACTTTTTACAAACTTTATTGGGACGCAACCCATTTGCACCAGTTACAACTCAAAGGCCGGTTGTAGTAAGAAGACCAGTTACAACACCTAGAAGATCGGTTCCAACAACGATAACAGCAACAACTATAACAACTAAAACAACAGCCTCGACCCCAACTGCCGCACCCTCGACCCCAACTGCCGCACCCTCGACGCCAGCTGTATTTATTGTTCAAGCCGAATCTAGCCATACGCCTAGATCAATCCAAATAGCAAACAGTGTCACCGACCCTCCAAACAATCAAAATCCTACCATCGTAAATAATATTGGTGTTGGTGAGAAGTTGATTGGAACTACATCCAAAACACCAATATCTACAACCACGTTTTCTCCAGAAGATGATGCGAAATTCCTACAGGCTCTGCTGAAGCATGTACGGGAAACTGGAGGTAATTAGTATTCTCATTTTCAATCGCTTTAGAGAACTTTTCTACGGTACAACCTATTGTCTATTCTTATTATTTTCAATTGAACATTTTCAAATTTGATTCACAAATTAAAGAAGTATGAATAACTCTTGTGTTTAAGGATTTTATTGGGTAAATAAAATTCATTGAAAGAATTTAATCCTCTTTACGCTAATAATGAATATTATCCTAAGAAAGTGTGGGTACTAAACAAGACATATCCAGATGCAAGTCGTTGCAAAGTAATGTCCAGAAAATTATGAATGGTATAATAAACACGTTACGGTCCCCATTAGTCTCGCCTCCGAATTCGTGGGCTCACGTCAGCCGGCTGCAAGTTACGAGTCTTCTCCTGCAACCGAAAGATTAACAGATTAACTCCTTGAGACGCTTTATGAGTTTTCGCATCCATGCAGGTACTGATGGCAATAACCCATCGAGCTCACCGAAGCCTGCCTTAGATGGAGACGACGAGGCGTTCTTGCGCGCACTCCTAAGCAGCCAGAGCAAGATTCAGCCACTTTCAACGGCTGGCGGAAGCGACCAACACGATGCCGCCCTCCTCGCCTCTTTTCTCAAAGAACAAGGCATCGAACCGCCAATGCCACCGAACTTACTGACACAACAGCTTTATCAGAATGTAAGTATGATTTTCTGTGTACAATTAAAGTTATTTACACCTATTTTTTTTCGTAGTCAATGAGGAGATTTTCTCAAAGATTGATTCATAAATGATACCATAATAGAACTTATGAAATTCCTTGAATATAACACTCTGAATAATTTCTTATTTTGTGAACAAGATACGCCTTGTTGGCTTCATGAGCTTATTGCTCGTTTCATTCACGATTTATTTGATAATTTTTTTGCTCGGTCGACGAGAAACGGAATATATATTGTTCTCAGAAGAATGATGGATCAATTTCAATGTGATTATGTAGAGTCTCGGTAAGACAACAGCCTCGACGACAAGACAACCGACGACGACGAGGACGACGACGAGGCGGACGCATAGGAGGCCCCCGAGCTCGACATATCCACCGCCGCTGTTCAGCAATTTCCCCTTCTCAGCCAGCGGTGGCGGTGATTTCTTCGGCCAGGGTGAAGGTCGCAGCCAAATAGTCAATGTTGCGATCGGCATGACCCAAGCTTTCGGTCGGTTCCTCGGCGCTGCCATTACGGTCAGTTACATTTTTTGTTTGATTTTTTTTTGTTCCATTGTGAATTTATTCAATACCATATACACTCATATCAGCTTATGGCAATGTTTGTTTGTTGAAACTTTCGTTCGCCACGCACCGTAGGAAAGCAAGCATACATATTTGTGATTAGCATAAGGTAGCTTATGGTTTGCAAGCATTTATTTGGACTCTATCTAGTAGTTGTTGAGTATAATACAATGAGAAACTGTAGTGAATTATTGCCATTATACGACGTTGTTGGAAGGAATATTTTTTTCTGGTATTTAGTATTTCTTGTTAAATATGGGTATCCAGAATTTGTGCGGCTAAACTAGGTATATGGTATTCCACAAAGACATGTAGAATAGTTGGTATTTTATTTTGAATTGAGTGGTTTCGTTTGAATCTTCGACGAATGCTTAAAAAAATATCAAACTTTTTATAATTATAGACATTGTCTTCACTCTTTTCAATCTCTTGATCTCGTTCCCTTCATGATTAAATATGAAGTTTATATCAGCTATATCAAAATTGAGTCTTCAATTGTCATCAATTATTATATCAGAACGAAGAAACTTCTTCTAAAACTTCCTCTAAATTATACATGAAAACATGTGTTGATGAGAATTTGAGGATCATTTTCATGGCTCTTACGAAGAAAAGCACATTTCGAATCGTTACCGCGGAGAAAAGCATGTCTATTTTCTCAGACGAAGAAGAATTCATCTCATTTTCTCAGATGAAGAAAATCTCAGTTTTTAAGGTGAAAGAAACTGAAATATGATTTTTTTTGTTCGAGAAACTGAAATGGGCATTTTTTCGTGAGAGCCGTCGATATCATCTGAATCAAAATGTATACTGAAACATATATAATCTCAAAACGATAGAGGAGTAGGAACTTCCCTTTTTTAAAAAGTCCATGTAAAAACCATCACTATCACTTTCCACCATGTAAAAACTCAAAAAGTAATAGTGAATAGTAACTCATCAATCTAATATCAGTCTTAAGTATCATGAGAAATTAGTTGAAAAATATCACTGAAAACATCTTCTCGTTTCCAGAAATTTGACTGAATTACTTTGATTTCAGGGAGCTGCGCAGCAGTTCCAGTCATTCATGAGGAATGGAACAAGGTTGAGCTGAGAAATCTGATATCTACTCTATTATACGACTCCCTGGTGTGCTTATTTGACACGAAAAGAATATTTTTCTCATTTTGAGAAACAGTGAAATCCCAATAGTGTCAACTATGTAAGGATGAAATTGAAAAAAGAAGTCTTGACCTTTCAGAAAAAAGAAATTTGAATGATCGTGACGAGAATGTGATTTGATTCAATAGTGTAAAAATTTTAAGGGTTGCGGTCATAAAATTTGTCTTAGTTTTTTAGTTACCTCTATTATAGTATGAGGTTCCAGATTCTAATTTTCTTATTTGAGAAGTTAGATAATGTATTGAAAATTCGATATAATCTTTTGATTTAATTTCGAAAATAACAGAAAAAAAAATTGTTGCCAACATTTTAAGGATAATGAACGATGATAGTACAGTATGACGTCAATGATGATGATGAAGATGACGATGGAAAGCGCTTTGCAAACGTTTCTAGGGTAAGCCTCTGAGTATGAATATTCAAGTGTTAGGAATGTTCGAGGGAATATTTGTAGCCTGTGATTGTTAATGAAAATATTCAGGTTAGAATAATTGAAAATATAAAAACTAGGATTTTATGGATAATGTAACATGATATTAATATGAATTCAATACTTGCTTTATTTCTGAAGTTTTACATGATTTTTCATAACATTGATTATTATCCAGACCAAAAAGTTTACAGTTTTTTTATTGTGGAATACTCGTGAAACATTTGTAACGTTATTGTAATTAATGTAGTAATTTAAAAAAGTTGAAAAAAAATTAATTGCTAACATTTAGCGCGTCGTTGCGATGTGTACCAGTAATACATTTTTGTAGCTGGCTAACAAGGCATATATTGTCACGGCGATAATAATCTGTCAGTGCAATTTTGAAGAACGAAACAAGTTTGTCGTCAAAGAAAGAGGAACATTATGTCTGTCGATTATCATTGATCGATTTATAAGGAGATTTGTTTTGCTAATTTTTGTACAGCGATGTCTGTGTATGTTTATTTGTAATCTATTTCTAGCGTGATATGTTTTGTACAATAAAGTGTATTTGTGAATAGTTAATATGATTCCAGACTCTCAAGTTATTGTTCCAGAATTCATCATTCATGAAACTTGGAGAAATTTAAAAACTTGAGAAAATGTGAACATGATTCACTTGTAAAATAAATTTTCGAAATGGTGATTCTATATATGTGGGTCTGTGTAGACTATATTGCAGAATTTATTCACTTTATAGTATTTATCATTACAAAACAAAAGAAATATGGAAATAGATTTTTCCAACTAAATTCATCAAATAGTACAATTTATCTTGTTTTTCTATTCTCTAATTTGTATATTACATATAACTCATATAAATATGCTCAATTCATACTGTGATACCATTCTACATATAAGAATAAAGAAGAATCATATTCATAATAACTGGAGTCCGTGTGTCTTGCAGCTTGCCTGTTTGACGTCTTCGTGAATGTTTTTGTCGTTAGCTTCTACATACTTGCGAAGAGAAACAAGAATACGAATCCAATATGTATGCACGCTTAAACTATTTTTTTCATGCAAAATATCCGAAATTCATTTGCAAAGTTAGCCCTAGAACTATTTTCTCGCTTTTGATAAACTATAGTACAGTCCAATCGTTACAACGATCCTTCATTTAAATTTCAATAAACCATTTAGCTGATCTTCTAAGGATGGTTAGATCACACGTTGTAATATATTGCTAGAGAGTCGAAAATGATGGAGATTCTCAATAACTCCAAATATATTACAAATTCATCCTACACTCCATAGACGTGAGCTAAATACATTATATCAGTTACATGCTGAAATTCAATGCATTTCTAAACTCGTTCGGAGAAAAAACATTTGCAAGAAAGTGTCTTCGCTCGACAGAGCTGGAGAAATGCAAAAAATAACAAATTAGGCACACGACAATTTGGTTCGAGTGAGATGGAGCAGCGGGTGAAAGATGTGGGGTCGCGCAGGAGGGAGAAAAGCTCTCGCATGTGTGCGATCCGTATAGGATCAGCCAGGGCATGCAGGATTAATTAACCGCTTACTCTAATGACCTTGCTTGCGAGCCCGGCTTGAAAAAGGCTGAGCGCGGAGCGGGAGGGGAGCAGAGCGCGGCGATGAAAAGTTCGATTCTTCCTGGTCGTTTTGGTCGGAGCATCGCGCGGCACTGCGGGGACGGGTCAAGCGACGTCGTCTACCGGTAGCTTCCTCGCATGCCTGCGCTTCCTACTGCCACGGCCGATAAATAACGCAGAGCATCCGGCAATGAGCTTGCCACCCCGCGCTCGCTGGTAATTTGAATAAATTAACGCACCGCGCGAGTCTTCTTCGCGCGGCCCCAACACACCGAGGAGCCAGCAGCCGCGGCAGAACACCCACGTGTATATGGTACGTGCGCACTTGCCACTCGCGTCTCTTCTCTCCTTTTTCTCTTCGTTTCTTTTATCCCTCCGTCTCTACTGCCTTACTGCTCGCTCGCTCCACTCGTTCTATTTTCACTGTCCGTTTTTCTCTCACTGCTCAATTCTGATACATTTTTTTGTTGATATAGAATTCATATGAGGATCCTTTCCACGTTCGTTGGCTATCGCATTGTCTCGGAATATTTGGCTCATAGCGATACAAAGGAATCTTTCGCGCGAGATGTCGGATTTTTAGGGAGTAAGTTGAAGGTCGTTATCACTGGCTACGATTTTCAATCTCAATTATTTTTCATAACATAAGCTATTTCGTATTTAAATAAGAACTATGCTGTTTTTGGATTATGCTTAATTTCTTAATTAATAATAATTAAAACAAGAACAATTCGAATCGAGCTCGTCAATAATTTTTCCTTTTGATACTGCTGTTATTTTCTTCAATCGCTATTTCGTGAGAGCTGCTCGTGGAAAAAAGTCTGACGCTTAAATGGGTAGATGGAATTATCAAATTTATGATTGAGAATCATAAGGTAACGTAATTGTTGGAATTAATGAGAATGTCATGGAGTATTATAAAAATTACGGTATGAGAAGTTTATTCACCTGAGCTTGACATTCAATATGATCGTTGACTTTGGCCTTCAGTTTTTATTTTTCATTCTATTTTTACGGAGTGACTTTTTCACCACAGGCGGCGATCTCAACGATGGCTCGACTAATAACAATGTGAGCGAGCGCTGAAGGAATTATTGGTGTACTCTTGAAAATTCATTGTAATTTGAGAACAAAATTTTCACGATCCTATCAATTTCAACTTATTAATCAATTTTGAACTTTTATACTGTATGATAATAGCGACAATGAATAGTATAGAGACTAATTTTGATAGAATAAAGTGAGAATTCATTATACATTCACTTCTTGGGGCGATTTTCTATAAAGGAACCGTTGTGAATTGGAGCCGCAATATCAGATAGATATTTCTACTTTATTCATATATTATTGGCCATCCAATGAATGGACGAATCAAAGAGTGGATAAAGAAGTTTGATACGAGATCCAGTTGTTTAATTATTTTCATTGGTCTTTTTGTGGTCCTTGAAAATTCCCCGTTCCGCAATGCTTTAGCGCCTTTCACTCCCCCTCCTGTATCCCTCGCTCGGCGAGATTTTGCCCTGTCATCATTCACATTCCTCTCATTTTTCTCTTGTTCGATCGTTTTTCTTTTCCTTTCCCTCCTACATTTCTTCCGTTTACTTCTCCGGGCTATATCTTCACGTCGAATAATTACGGCTAATGGCCGTTATTGCGAATGCGCGCATGGATCGCGCGGCCTTCGTTATACATATACCTTTATAATACGTCAGTGCTTGGGCGGCGGGCGGCTCGTCGATATATACGTGCATACGCGATGTAACAAAAAAGCGATCCTCTGGATATCTGCGCGCCCGCTAAGTAGACGCCGCCGCCGACGCGAGCCGCGAGCCATAAGCGCACCCAGCGCTCAATCGTAACTAAAGTATAGACGACGAGGGGTAAACAATTAATTGAACGTCAATTAAGTGCCTCGTTCCAGCCGGCCGATCTAACAGAGAGACCATCATCTCTGGAGGGTGGAGAACCGAGGGCATAACTTCGGTCTATGAAATGCAGAGCATCGATTATACCTGGGAAAATGAAGATAAAAGTCTTACTCTTGCTCTCCATGTAGACTGCTCTTGTTACATACAATAGTTTGCGAACTATGAGTTGTATGGTGTTGCATTAATATTGCTATTTATTTAATTTCTAATTCAACTTTTCATTGCATAGGAAGTTAGTAAAGAATTTTTTCCGTTTGAAAAAAAAACTTTCTGTGCGTTGAGTCAACTATTAAAAGTTAAGGTACTACTGAAAGAGTCCATGTGTGATAGTCTTCTATAATCATCAGAATCCCGATAAAACATGAAGAATAGCTATTCACCTCTATTTTTTCTCGCCATATAGTCATCGAAAATTTCAGGGGAGAATATTTATTTCCTCGCAAATCCAGACAAAACAACAATCAAACTTTTTAATCAGCCGATAAATTATTACGATTATGAACAAGGGTGAAAGTAGGCAAATTGATAGTGTACCAACGATCTTTTTCCAACTTTTTTGTATTTCGTATTTTTGTAACCAAACAAAATTTTGCGTCGAACATGATTTCGTTGACAGTTTACTTCATGATTATTCGTAAATTGACGAGTCACATTTTATTATCTGCATATGAGTTTTTCAAGGTCCGAGTGATTTTGAATAAAATGACACATCGGACTATTTGCATTTTTAAACGATTTCATTTTCATTATACTTCAAATTATTTCCGTGCCGCAATTCATCAAATTTTGACAGAGAATGCAGCGATATTCCTTCCACAATGGTGTTTATACTTTTTCAACGAACTTTTGATAAAATCATCAATAAAAAATTTGGTCTTGAGAAAAATATTCAGGAATTTTATCTAACTCTGTGAATAATTATCACCAGTATAATATTTTGCCATTATAATTTGAAACACTAAATGGATTTATAATTTAGGCCGAGTTAGCCATTTAAAAAGCTAACGGTAGAAATATTGTTATTTATGCAACGTATAACACTCAATAATCACGTGCAATTGCTTTACTGTGCCTTTTAAAAGATCTATTATACGCTCCAAGACTTTGTAACTGATATAAGGAATGATAATGAAAGACCTTCACAAGGTAACCTTGCGTGTGTCAGATCCTTTCTACCTTCGTTGGATTATATTTCACCCTTTTTAGTTTCTCTATATCAAAGGTTTCTCGCCTCAAAATAATAAACTTTTCTTTTGCCTTAAGAGAAAAATATAAAAAAAACATAGTGCCTCTGAACGAAACCCCTAAAGCCACATTAACGTAATGAAAATATTTTCTTGTACCACTTACTTTCTCTTCTGGAACTTGTACGATATTACTAACAGCTATAATTTTCCAAATCAATTATGGATTTTGTATTGTAATTTTTCTTTACTGTATATATAGAGCATTTTTAATTATTGTCAAATATATCTAACCGGTAATTGGTGTAATTCTCTTATCATATATTGAAAATAGGGACGATGAATTGAATTCGATAGCTTTTTTGAGAACCGACTGTCTCAATAAATGACTACATCGATTATTCCAATGCGAAGTATGTCTACGAATCCAAAAAGGATACAAGACTATTGTGAGACCAACTATTAATAGATACATACATTTATACAGGCCATAGTGAAAATCAATCAGATTGTACTGGAAAATAGATGATCACTGGTTGCCGGCAGATGGTGTGTCATTCTAGCCCGATTGTCGAAACGCGTTTGTGGACACTTGCTCTCACGCTCTTGAATGTTGGTGCGCAATTAAAATGCCCGCGGCCGGCGAAAAATGGGCAAGTATCCGGAAACGATGTCGCGCGGATTTCATACGCTCGCTGATCGCACGAGGGCTTTTCGTGTGTAACTTTGGGAAAGTCAAGGCCACGATGATTAGGCTCTGTTTCTCTGCGGGGCCGCGCGGTGTCGGAGAAGTGTGAGCCGGCCGGCGGGTGCATGCTCGCTAGCGGCCGGGCATTCCCACGCTGCGCACGCCGGTGTCGCAATTGCAACAATGCAGAAATTGTAAGCGTCGATATTCCCCCGTGCTCGCGCGCAACAGCGCGCAATTACCCCGAGCGCCGCGATCGCTAATGCCCCGCGCGCGCGCGAGCGGCCCAACTCGGCTGATTCGGCAGTTTCGTCCTCGCCGCTCCTTTCCCCCGGGCGTCACAGCTACCCAACAGCACAATGGATTGTTCGGCACAAATAAGCCGACTGCTCTGTAAATTACGCTGTCGCTCTTAAATCGAAGTGCGTTCGGAGCTTAGGACATTTCTCACTGCACGGAGCAAAAGTTTCTTTGGGACAACGGTGACGTGGCGTTATTGTATTGCCACGCACGGCACATAAACCATGCCCAAGTGAATATGCTGTTTTAACGACACTTAGATTCAGTTGCAGCCATAGACATCGATAATATTTCATGTGTACATACACACTTCATGCATATAATCCGTTTATTCGAAAGAGTATATGAACGGAATAAAAAAAATTACACGATTTGATGCCTGATGACTCTGTGGGAAATACAAGGAGGGAAGGAAATGATGAAGTATTTGTGAGATTGTGTTGACTCGTTCCAGTTTGAAATTATAAAGGAATGGGAAGTTGGGTCAACAAACGGGTTCAGTTGGGTCAGACTTAGAATCCTTCGATTCCCGAGTGCATGATTGTGGTGACAATGAGGAGGCCATTGCCGCAACTTTATATTAGAGGTGAGCTCAATAGGACATTTGTTATTACACCACCTCAAAGACACCTCGTTTTTCTCTGGTTTCAAAAATCACATCGTGATTTATTCGGCTTAAAAGAGTGAAAATATTTATTGTTTTATTTCTACGTGATATCGAAAAAGTCTAGAATTTCGAGGATTTACAGTCATGAAAATATGAAATTAACCATCATTCAGCTGGATGGATTGAAGTATAGTATACTATGGAAGTTTCTTAGGAACTTCCTTAGATTTGTGTGACCGTATTTACATATGAATCGCAAAGTACCCGATAGCCAAATTTTTTACGAAACTAATAACTCTAACGAGACAATCAGCTGAATATCAATGTTCCACTATTCTCACGTACTCTTTCAATCCCATACCTGTAAAGACGAGTAATATGCACTGATGGCTCAATTGAGTAATTACGAAATGCTCACGTTGAAAATTTGTGCCTGTCGGCGTTGAAATTCCGTGCATTTGTCACTCTCCGGACGATTGTCCAGAAGGATGAGGGAAAACGAAAAGGGAGCAAGCGTGCATTTAGTTGACTCATAAGTTCAGCCGAGTTGAGAAGAGAAAGAGAGATGGGAAGATGCGCGCATCGGAGGTGGCCGAAGGTGGCGCATACGCCGCGAAAGAAAAGGAAAAGGCTATAAGGTCACTGCTGCAGCTGCGGCGACGGCAAAACGGATAAATAAAAAGGGCAGAGGTGGCGGCACTGGTGCCTTACGGTAGCAGCTGCAGAAAGAGGACGAAGCGAGAGGCTGCGAGAGGGAAAGAGAAAGAGCGAGAGCGAGAGAGAGAGAGAGAGAGAGAGAGAGAGAGAGAGAGAGAGAGAGGGAAAGTAACGCAAGAGCAGAAGGCAGAAAACACCGGTAGGCAGTTTTGTAGCTGTTTTTATCAGCTTCTGGGCATCTCTTCGGGCGCGCTCTTGCTTGGTTCTCTCGAGAGACGCCGGGACGCATCTTGGGGGGCTCGTGTGGGAACGTACGTCTCTTTAGCGAGCGAGGATTCGCTCCTCTCCACCTCCTCCACCTCTTTCCTCCTCCTCCTCCTCCTCCTCCTCCTCCCCATCCTCCCCCTCCTCCTCTATCTCTATACCGTCCTTGTTATCTCTCACCATTTCTCTCCTCGCCGTTCCTTTTCTCGGTTACTCTCTTTCTCGCCCTCCCAATCAATCCTTTTTATTTGTTATATCTCTTTTCATTTCTTCTCTACCTCACTCATTCTCACACATTTTTGCTATGCGTCTTCCTTGTAATCTTTTTGATGAATTTTCTTTTATAAATACATGGAAACGAAATCAATTGCATTGGTTTACAGGGAGTCGAGTTCAGAGTTGAGGGTCACCGATCTTGCTGGAACTTTGTTTTTGGGAATCCTACTAGGTCAGGTGTGTAGGCGTTTTACGATCCGGAGATATTCGTATCTTCATTGATTTCATGCATGGGCATTATTTATTGGCTCCTGATGTAAATATCCACTTATGCAGAAGCTCGTGAATAAATATATACTGTGCGTGCTTGAAATGAATCTCGATTTGCAAGTATCTCCGGGAAAACGATACGTTAGGCCGAACGGCTGTATATGTTCTGGGTATCCAAAACCCATCTTACAAAGTTTCAACAAGATCGGAAACCCGGAGGCCAGCTAGCCACTCTCCTTGCTAGTATTATTTGATCGGGAATTGAATAGGATTACTCGCATAAACTTGACGAATATGCTGGAAATGAGGACTCTAATAAGTTTTTTCTGCTTTCATTATCACGAATCATGAAAATAACAGTAATTTTCTATGTTTTTTCTATATGGCAGTATATTGAAGTATTGAAAATTTCCAAAATGATGAAGTTTTGTCTGGGTAAACAATCAAAGTCGGGGTATCAAAATGAGACATTAAACTAAGTTTTCTCATGCTATGTTATTAGATTCACAGATTATCATCATGATTTTGCGAAGAGCCGTACGCTTGTGAGCAATTATCGAATTATCCAGGACTCACATGGAGGCGTACACGAGAGAGATCATTATCGACATTTTTTCGGATTACTCCTCTTCCCTCCCCACTTTGTGTATTCGATGGGTTATGACTTAATGACAAAAGTATAGGCTCTATAGCTTTAAATGAGTTGGAACCTCATTGGAACGATAATAGCTATGTCAACGATTAATGAGTATCAAAGATTAAGATACTCATGAGAAAGATATATTATATGGATTGAATCGCAGTATTGAGCTTACAAATAAAAGCACTTGTCCAGGTAATTTTTGTCAACAACTAATATCAATTGATGGCAGCACATGACCACAGATTCTCTTTGAAAATCGTCGTACTCGAGAGAATAAAGACCTAAAAACCCTAAAATCATCTTATCTTGCAATTGGTATGTACTTATTGGATCTCAACGAAATGGGAGTACAAGAGTGAAATTTGAGTGCTCACAGCTGTTACGCAAGATACATCACACGTTTTTACCCGGCCCTCCCGATCGGTGTTCCCAAGACGAAAATAAATCGTGACCTTGAGGATATGATGCTGGTTGCGGGGCGCTGCGCTTCCGCCGATTAATGCGGGGCCGATTAGTCAGTTACGTATGCGCCCTCCGGGGGAGCAGTGCGTCCAACTTTTTTCTTTTCCGTGAGCCTTTCCCACTGCACCGCGCAGTTACACAGTTAGAGAGTATGGCTCTCGCGCTTCCCACACTCGTGACGCCCGCGGCCCGTTGTGCGCACGTATGTATCAAGAACAACTATGCGTATACGTAAGTTGAAAGAGTCTGACGTCAGTACGACCTTTTTGCAGCGTTTCCTCGGCCTGGCTTGCGAACTACTGGGCGCCACTCGGTGCAACCGACTACGCACGCGGGGTGTGAGGCGCGCTTGTTCCGCCGTGGGCGCACTGGCACATCTGATAGCTACCCTCACTACTTACAAGTCGAGTCGATTGTGGCGTTTGCTGCCATAGGCTGTGTGATATGATTCCTGCGGGATATATTTCACTTTATAACGCTTGATGCAAAGAACGTCTGGCCCCTCGGCATCTCGATTTCTTCCCGTTTATTATCCTCCTCCCGGGAAAATTTGGATTTATTTTCATAAACAAGTGAGAAGAGTAGTTATTCCAGGTTATTCCGTGGCCTTATATAGAAGGAAAGTATTTATGCGAGTATTTCTAAGAGATAAGGATAAATAAAAGAGGTAACAGTGCAGGCTTATCGTGAAACGTTACAATTTGCGCTTCGAAGGCTCGAAACGATATCGCTACTCAGCGGCACGGTATTGAGTTCTTGGCAGGTCAAAGGCCGCCAGATCGGGGTTGTCGATTTGCTTTTGATTTACTAACAATGAAAATTACTACCTACTTCGATTTTAACACGAGATTATTCTCGCGTACTCTTTTTTCTTTCGCCAAGACGCGTTCCAACCAGAGCTTTTTCAAAGATTTATCAAAGTAATGGAGCTTGACGTGTATTCATTATGATTGAAGGAGCTTACATTTTTAACTGGTTAAACTGATCGCGGATCTAAATGAAGCAGTGCAAAAATTTGTAATTCAATTCATTACAGTCTCATTGAACCCCTCGGGTAATATATGTTTATGAATTCGATGTGCCCATAATTAGAACCAATATTTGACAATAAAATAGTATAAATCAAGATACGGACTTGGGATGCTGTTACTCGTGACCTTAGGCAAGTTCAGAGCATTTCGAAGTTTATAAATAAATTCTCCAGTACAACAGCCGACTACGGCGATGAACTCCACATTCAAAACGTATGGACACTTTGTGTTTTGTACTTCATTTTATATACATACGTATGAGCCCAAATAAGTGCCCATCTATCTAATTTTTTCTGGGTCAGCGGCTGCAGCAGCCACGAGGTGGCACGCGGCAAAGCCCCCCGAGCCGTAATTCACAAAGGGCCATTGTGGGCCATTTTTCATTTTCCATCGCGGATCTAATCGCCGGCGACGATCGCCCACGCGTTACTGTTGCTGCCGCGAACGCCGGCACCAGCTCGCGAGAGATCGTTAAAACACTCGGGCTCGCGATGTGTATACACCTATGTGCGCTGCCGCCGCCGCCGCCGCGACACCAACAGCCATTGCAGCGCTCCTTGACACGTGTTTCGACTTGGCCCGCCCGCCGCTATATTATTACCCATAAATACGCGTCTCTTTGTATGTACGCTCGCGCGAGCTACAGTTGCTTTATTAAGTTTTGACAGTCGATATTCGATGCGGAGCGCGCGAGGCCATCATTTGTACCGTGGAGCGCCCGCGCGTAGAATAGATTTTCTTTGTGCTGTCATGTGTTGCATTGTGATACGGCATGTATCCCTGCATAAAAGGATGCCGGGGATTGTTTTGAGTAATCGCACACGTCGTACTATCAGATTGTTCGATTTCATTTTGTCAATTTTTCCCATACTGATGTGACAAGAGACTCGTGTCGTACTTAGACACGGCTCATAATATTTTCGCAACGAGAAGATCGGTTTACATCGGGTGTGAGATAGTTTGATTTGCAGTCATCGCTTCACTAAAAATACTTATGTACATTAAATTCATACATTTTCCGAAAATAACTACCCTGTATTCGTATACATGAAAAGCTTTTATCAAGTTGCTCTCGCTTCCTACATTGTAACGCAATCATAATGAGAAATTGAAAACAAGCATAATAATCAGCTTAACAGTAAATATATATAATTACTGAGTTAAGTATTGAGTGAATTTGAAACAATTATGTATCGCGTACTGTATACTTACTGCGTAATTCCATTGATAAATAAAAATCTATGTTTGAACTGTTGACAAACATTCATGAAAAGTTAAACGATTGCGTCTGATAGTAAATATTAAAATTTGGTATATTTATATATATGTATGATATTATGAACGCGTACTTCAAATATACATGTGCACTGAGCATGCGTAAAACCAATAATGATCCGTGGATACCTACAGGCAAACGCGATGTTGGCTGCTTCATGGTTATACACATTTGTTGTTTGGCTGCCCAAAAACCATTTCATAAAGTTCCAGCAAGATTCGAGATCCAAAGGCCTGATACTGTTCTTGTGAGAGAGAAATTGAATTGCCCCGGCCGAGTCACGCTGCAGTCGTATCTCGTGTAAAACAAATTTTTGGGCAGTCTTCAGTGGTAAGATAGCCGCCATTGTTTCAGTAATGACTAAAAGAGACTGTCCCTAAGATCTATCACCTCTGACTTTTGGTGACCAATATATGTCCTTGAAAATTCCGGATGAAGGCGGGTTCGATGCCATGGCTTACGCGGATGACTTCTTCATTATGGGGAGTCAATTGAATGAAACATTGGATGTTCTCCAACTGTCTGTCAGAAGATTAAAGAAATACCAACCTATCCATGTCCTTGAATGAAGCTGATCTCATTAACTCGATGGTAAGTTGAATAAAGTAGACATTTTGAGCTCAGAAAAAGAAGGAGACTATGATCTAGACTAGGAGTATATTGAGTTTTTAATTTAATTCAGGATGCAACTCCAACCAATATTCAGGCTTTCCAGAATATCCCCATGCTATGATTGCCAAGGGTTATGCACGGGGTTGCAAAGCATGGCTTTGGAAAGGCAACTTTGTCCAGTTCTTAGAGGATTAGCGGGAGCAATGGTGACAGCGTTTATCAAGGCGTCGGACATTCTTGTGGACACTGATCTTCTAGATCCAATAGTAAACTGTACCTCAGTTCATCTGCTTTAGGTACAGTATCTTTTTGGGGTTTGGGACTCATACTGGGGTAGGATTCGTCATGCAACTCCCTCCGGCCCTTCAATCAACTGTGGTGCTCCAAAATCGGATGCGATGGTACCCGAAATTTTTTCTGGAATAGGTTATATATATATACGAAAATCTGGCGTAGTCGACTATTTCAGACTTTTACAAGAATTTTCCAGACTCCTGCCAGATCTTTTTTTTTCATGTGCTAGATAAGGCTAGATCCGGGACCGGATCGAAGAGTGAAAAATCGGAGATTGGAACTCAGAAACCAGATGCAGAGTAACTAATATTTTTCCAAAAATGCCACCTATAGTAAGGGTTAGTGGAACTCTATT
The DNA here is from genome assembly GCA_020882685.1 of Aphelinus atriplicis. Lineage (NCBI taxonomy): Eukaryota > Metazoa > Arthropoda > Insecta > Hymenoptera > Aphelinidae > Aphelinus > Aphelinus atriplicis. Next base: position 63,592,589 of record CM037073.1, on the reverse strand, counting down.
TTTAGGGGCAAAGAGAAATATATTAGAAGGCACTTCAGATAACACGGTACTAGCACCTAGAAAGAAAGATGTCATTCCATATATAAGTATAACTATATACTTCCCTCCTCCCCCTTCATCTCTGAGTAATAATTATGGTATAATGATAATGATAATCATACCATGATTTTTTAAGGTTAGTTCGTGAAGGTGTAAATTCATCATACCAATGGATGCGGGTATTGCAAATGTAACACTGCACTAGACAACTAATTACTCAAAAAAAGTCGATAAATCAGCGTCAGCTTCCTTATCTACTCCCCAACAAACACGATGATAAATATTTACTATACCGAGAATATTCTTCTTTGAATGAAAATTTCATCGGTTCTCGTCGCAATATGCAATTGACGCGAATTCATCTAGTATAACCACGTAGACGAAGTGCGCATCAAATTGTGCGCCGAGGAAAATAAGCTCTGAGCAATCGATTTGTAATATATTGCGAGTATTGGACTTCCCCTTTCCGCGTGGTGCTCGCGCGAGCAGCCACAATGTCATCGGACAGCGAGCGGGACATTGAAATTTCCATTGTTTACACGAATTGAGGCCCGGTCGCGCGTGCAATCGCGATAAGCCACGCTCGAACCGTGCAACTTTCGCTGCCGAGGTCCACTCACAAACACACACACGCCTGCACACACTTACTCTTTCTCTCCCTCTTTCTCCCTCTCATCGCAGTGCTTCTTCTCGAGCTGCGCACAGCAGATAAGCTGTAGCGCGCAGAAATGATCTAGCGCGATTTCGCGCAGCTCTTGTGTAAGCCGGGCGCGGGCGCGAGCATTGTTGTTGCTACCGCTGTTATGAGCACTATTATTCGCACCTGTTGCCGAGGATCGATAAGCGCGCGAGGCCGGAGCGATCCAAATCTTATTGGATATAATTTAAAGTGGCGTTACACGTGCGGCGCGAGCTGCGGAATTTCTCTTTGAGCAGTGCTGCGGCCCAGCGGTCCCTGTCTTCGCGCTTATTTTAATTTTGATTTGTATTGTATACGCCGCACCGCGGCTGGGGAGGGGGAGCTGTTTGCACCGCGCATAGCTGCAAATTCACTCGGTATCCGTGATAAATATGTATCCGCGCTTTCTGTTGTTGTTGTAGTGCTCCGTACATGTGTAATTCATACCTCGAGTATACCACATCCTATACTATTACTCCTTGGATGCAAATTAGAAAAAAAAATTCACATGTATGTATATACATCTCGCATGTTTCATGTTTTGTATGGATATGGAATGTTTTGCTCAAATACATACTCAGCGCGTCGCGCGAGCAAACATCTCACACGTGGTTTTCCAATAGGGGACGGCCGTGATAAACAATAGCTCCGGAGTTTCAGATCGAATCGGATCAGCCTAAAGGAATTTGCAGGCCAATCACTCGAGCGACAATCTTCAATTTGATGAGTCATAAAACTTGACCCACGGCAGTTATCATTCGATATATTGAATTTATCGAATGAAAACTTTTTCGTCACCGATTCGCAGTATCGTGACGTGCTGCGTCCATCCGATCAAATCGATCAGGTAGCGATACCTCGCACGAACTATTCTCGATAACATCGATTCTCCTTCTCCACTGAGGCTGCCTCACAATCTTCCTTCGTGCATGAAATCTCGCGCGTCGAATGCATATTCATGCAAAAATGATTGATCCGTCGAAAAGCATTAATTTTTTTTATGTAGGGCGCATGCGCGTTGCGCGCATCGCGCCTTAGTAGGTCGCCGCATTCGCTCTCTCGCCGGGGCCCCCCTTTCCACTCGAGTGCGGCGAGAGCTCGCGTGCGCAGGGACAGAAGGAGAAAGAGCCAGGGGATCTCGACGAGGTGCAACGAGGACGCGCAAGAGAAAGAGAACCGACCGGCCGAGATTGGCCTAAGAGCCATGCGTTTACGGTATGCTCTGCTAGTCAGACATAAGGAATCGTGCGAGTAGCTCCGTATATGCAACCGAGACCCTCTACGCCGGCCGAGAGATAGGAAAAGACAGAGGAAGAGAGTAGGGGAAAAAGAGAGAAAGAGTGAAAGAAAGAAAGACAGAAAGAGAAAAGAGGGTAAGAGAGTAAGAGAGAAAGAAAGCAAAGGAGAAACAGAGAAACAGAGAGGAAGATGAGAGAGAGAGAGCCGCATATACGCATCAGCTGGTTGCTGATGGGCTCCGCATGTAAATTTGCGGTTTTTTTTTCTAGTCTTAAACACATTCGATGCACTTCACGTGAAACATTTTTTGCAATTGGCTCCTTTCGGGTTCATGAGCGAATTGTCTTATCGAGGAGAAAGAAGAGAAGCCACCAACAAGAGCATTGGTTCGATTCTGACGATCCGTACGATCCGGGCCTGTCAATTTTTCATTTCATATCTCTCTTTTATCAATTAGTAATTAGGAATTATTTGGAAGATTTTCAATCGTCTCGAAGATTTGAAAAAATAAATTTAGGGCATAGTTTGGCGATAGCAGTGGTTTTGCCATTTGTTGTTATGCTTTTATTCACGGCGTTAATCGGTTTTGCCTACATCGTAAGGTATACGTTACTGAACAAACACAGAGAAAGACGATGTATGTACAACCTAGACGAAGATGCAATGAGAAATTTCTTTCCTTGCCAATCACTCTTCCAAACAAGTTTGCACAGTTCTACGTATGACTCGATGAGTTTCCTGCTTACGCGTCTCTCTCGTTTGGCAGTGCACGCACCAATGTGATTTGGCAAACTCGATGAAAGATGACAGGCCAGCAATTCGCAAAAGCTATGGGATTTTGCGTTTTCTTCAAGTATGCAATATTTTTCTCCTGGTGTGGACGTATCTGAATACGGCTTGTGGATTCTGCTGCGCAGCAACTTTCACGCAGTTAAAAATTGCTCGTGAAAGTGGACGAAGCATAAAACGAATATACTCGAGCAAGACATACATACTTAATGGTTGCAATTGCTTCACCATTTCTCTCATTTGATTTGAGTGAAGTTTTTCCACTGCTTTCTTGCGGTCCAGAAAAATAATATTTCGAAAAATGTACAGCTCAGCCGGTGTCGTTCTCGCGTGTACTCCTATTTTTCTTTTATCTTTGATTTAATACGCATAGGCTGCATCATACGATATAATAATAAACTTTAAACAAATGAACGCCCAACGATCGTGGCAGGTGTTTCCCAATCACCCAATGGGATTACACGCGACAGGATGGGCGAATGAAACATATGAATACAATAATTGACGGGTCAAGAGCGCTGAGACAACACCGGCCGCACAGCGAGCTTATCTTGTCACGGGAACAGCCGCTAAGAGCAATAACACGAAACTTTCACGGGCACTTTGTGTCTAGCAAAAAGCGCGCGGGTAATTGAAGGATTCCATCGCGTAGGTATTCGCGGTGGCGAGTGAAAAGCGCTCTTGGCTCTATGAGCTATAAGGCATCGGCCGACGAGCTGACTGACCCAGTCCCGAGCGATTTGCGCGACAGTGCCGAGAGAAATCGCCTTGCCCCAACCAGTCAAACTGCACAACGCACTTTGTTTTGTTTCTGTTGCCGGGATGATGAATGTCGCGGTATGCAGCAAGCCATCCGAAATTGCTCGATTAATATTTATAAGCTGCTGATCCCCGTAGCCTCGTCCAGTTCTCACTTCGTAGTCAAGATCCTCGGTGGATTTTATTCAGAGTAGACTGATTCTAGAACGAGTACAGTGCCAAATATGACCAGCTTGAGGAATGACGTCTATTATACATGATGTTGGAAGAAGTAATTAGACAGTTCGTATAGTAATCCGAGATGGATTCGATATGGTGAATCTGATGAGATTGCAGTGTCACAAATTGTAGCTACCGTTTGACATTCGAATGCCGCGAACCGAAAACTCGACTTAACAATAATGAAACCAAAACTCCGAATCAGTTGGAGCACCCAATATCTCCTCTCTCGCTTATTTCAGTCGGCCAAACTCATGTTTGTGTGCTTTAAGCGCAGCGGCCAGTGAGGTATTTAAGCTGGAGAATCGATCAGAGAAGAAAAGTGTGTGGTACCGCTAGAGAGCCTCTTTTTCAATGTCAATTACTCCAGCTCAATCGCGGCTTTGTGCGGCACGGCAGCCCCTTAGAGCATTCACTGTGCACGCACTGCGCCAAAGACGACATTTCCAAGCGGCGACATGACGAATGCCATCGAGACGCAACAAACACGGAACTCTTTGCGCTCTTCGCCGTACCGTTGCCGCGCGGTCTTACTATGGGGTATTAAAGTGCCACGAGGTGGGAATAAGCAGCTGCAGCAGGAGAGTAACGAGCAATGAGGGAAATTGCAAAATTGAAGGAGAAAAATCGATGAGATTAGCGCGAATCAATTTTTTTCTAATCGCTATTCTCGCGCTAGATTCACAATAACACTGGGGTAATGACGGACCCACGAAGAATCAATCACTGTACAGATTCGCAAAGACGCTCGAACTTCAAGTGAATTCTTGACCAGACATTTTGAGATTATATTTAACCAGATCAATAATTATTATTTTCATCTTGAGAAAAAACTCACTGGCGAAATTTCGAACGTTGCTTAGAGTAGCTAGTAGGCATTTTTTATAATTAAAGAAATTATCAATATTTCATTGTGATGTCATTGTATTCAGTTATGGTTTTGCACTAGACAACCACGAAGATAACATTATATTGACACTGTAGCCTATTGTAATTTTTGTTCAAAATACTAAAGTTCCTCGTCTAAGTCATCAGAACAACTGGGAAAATCGTAAAAATAAGAATAATATGCATTCTAAGCTTTTTCGAAAGTACGCCAATAAATTTCAAGTATACGGAAGACGTAGATTATTGTTGACTTTTAATTACTCGACATTGGATACACGCCGCACACCGCATTACATTGCTCGTGTAATGATACATTATGGTAATCAACACCAGAATTTTCTACAAGCGTATCTCCATGACAATTACAATAATCGCGTATACGCGTGAATAATGCACGATTATCGGTGGAGATCATGCAATCGTCAGTGCAGTGTTGTGTTCGTTACGCTTATTGTTATCAGCTCCGTACTGGGTTAGAGCGGCGCACTCGCGCCTTGTATATCCTTGCGTCTTGCTGTGTAGGGGGGAAAAAGAATTATCAACTGAAGCGATTATAGCGGTTTCCAGTATTTCGGAGTTCCTTACTCTATATACAGCTTGTGTGATGACGCTGTTAAGTAATGGAGAATACGTGTACGCTGTACAGTGAACAAACACACGCATTTTTAAATTCTGTATATGTATATGGAGGAGTGAAGTGATTCGACTTAGCACTCGTGTTACACCTTTTATCTTATTGAATAAACTTTGGAGCGCAGGAAGTTTCTATTGTGAAATGATCGTTATTCAATTCTAGATTTTGAGAAGGAATTTCTTTCAACAGTCGACTTTGTTAATAAATGAGTATATGGGAGAGGAGAATTATTTTTAAAAAGTTCGCAAAGATTTATCTTGAAATCCACCGGTAATAATCTTTTTCATTCGTAAAATTGAAAAGATGTAGCAATCGATTTCGTCACGCATTTTCGATTTTCTAATGATAACTTTATCAATGTTTAAAAAAAATATAAGTATATGATTTTAACATTTGGTATTTTTCTCAAAATACAATTCGATTATATTTTTTCAATCTGTTAAGTTTTAGTTCAATTCAATCTTGATTATCGAAGTAAACGCAAACTGCATTAGGCCGAACGGAAATCATAAATCTTCCATGTTGTAAATTAACATGTTCAATAAGTATTGAAGTACATTATTTTCGTGTACCATGATCAGCTCCATTGATTATTATCTCTCTTACACAATATTCAAATTAATGTTATGTAATCGCACGTAATAATTATTAGATCAAGTAAGATGTGTGTTTCACCATACGTAATAATAAACATTTTCAAGGGATTCCTCGTTCAGTCGTCGTGTGAGCAGGACGTGTTTACATAGAGCTCCGCTACCGACTATTTGTGTATATCGCGCTTAGTTAGAGATCGGGGCCTCGGCCCGTTCTCGCAGTTTTTGCGATTTAAAACTGAGGAGGCGTTAAAGTTGCCTAGCAACTATTAGTGCAATGGCGCCGTTAAACGAAAGCCAAGCACATAGTGATAAAGTGTACACCTATATAGTTTCGAACAACCAAAGTGCCAGTTACTCAGCAGCAATGCAAACAGCTGTCCCAAAACGAGAACAAGGAATAATACTAGAATGTGTGGAAGGTCTGAATCTTACTGATTACACCTGTGCAATTGGTGGTATAGTGCAACCCAAAAATATAGTCTACTCAACGAGAATTTCAAATAACCGCGTCTGCATATATTTGTCAAATAAAGATCTTGCCAGTGACTTAGTAGAGGAGTTTAAATCGGTAAATATTGGTGAACATAAAGTTAATATTAGACCACTAGTTTCCAAACAAAAAAGGATCATCTTCTCTAACGTGGCCCCTCCTATTCCGAATTATGTAATACAAGATATTATCGACAATCTAAATATCAAGCGACGTTCACCAATAACGACTCTTCGTGCTTCGATAAATAAAGAAGGGTATGATCATGTTCTCAGCTCGAGAAGACAAGTCTATATCGATACTGAAGACATCAACAAACTACCAGAACTGATAAAAATTGTATATGAAGAAGTCACCTACTTCATATATCCGAGCTCCGATACCCTTAAGTGTTTTATCTGTAAAACAGAAGGCCACATAGCAAATCAATGCCCCACATTGGGAAGCCCAGCTAAACCGAATATCAATATTTCGAACCCAAACACGACAGTAATGGAAGGAGAGAACAACGATAGCAGCGAAATCGAAATCAAAATAAAACAAGCGGAAGGCTCCAGTGCCGTGGACTCAAAGCTCACTCATACAAATCTATCTAGTAAACATAGCCAGGAACAGATCCAGCAATCCTATGTTCATTCAATATTACCAAACACAAGCGAACAGCAAGATATGCCTCCTCCCACAACTCCTGGAGTGAAAAGAACACGATCTGCCTCCACTTCCACTTCAAGCTCTCAAGCCGCTCGCCCAAATAAACCTGTTAAAAAACAGAACAAGAAAATCAGGAGCAATAAAAATCCTGACATACAAGATATTATTAACGCACTCCAGCCTGCAAAAGAAATTATTGAAAATACTGACAAAACATATCCACTCAATTTTGACGATACAGCTAGACTTCTACACAATACTTTTGGAATACCTAACGTCTTAGAGGAAGCCTCGAAGTTCACGGAAAATTTTCAGGCTCTCTGCAGTCTGCTCACGGAGACCAAGGATAATATAACAGATAAAAAACTGAAAAATCGCATCAGCCGCCTTATCACTCGTCTCGACAACTCAATCGACAGTCAAATAACCGAAAGTTCGAGTGAGGACTTGGAGGAACTAACTGAAACATAATGGACTTACTGGCTAGTCAATCAACTTCATACCAGGCTAATGGACTGAAGACTAGTAACCTACGTCTGCTGTTTTGGAATGCTCGAAGTATATTCAAACGCAAGGAAGAATTAGAAGGCATCCTAAGGAAAATTGATATCTTCGTGTGTGTTGAGTCATGGCTGACCCCGGAGAAAAATATTCAATTCAAAGGTTTCAACTGCTATAGAAAGGACAGAACGAGATCGCCTGGAGGAGGCATTGTCATATATTTGCGTAAGAATTTAAGTTATTCTGAAATATCCGACCTTGACATACCCGATAATACAGTAGAAATGTGCGGCTTAAATCTAAGTAACGTGAACCCTCCCCTCAAATTAGTCACTTGCTATAGAACTCCGGGATTTATTCTCTCACAAGAAAATTGGAACAAAATAGTTAACAATATAAATAAAAATGAAAATAGCATACTTATCGGAGATTTTAACTCTCATAACACTGTATGGAACTGTAATAAAAATGATTCCAATGGAGAGAGACTATTGAATGCAATAAGTGATCGCAATCTATTTCTTCACAATCCGAATTCTCACACTCACTTAGATTCACTTCGAAATAAAAAGTCAAATTTGGATTTAGTATTTTCAACAATGAAAATTGCGGACAAGATTTCCGTTAAAGTACATGACGAAACACTCGGTTCTGATCACTTTCCGGTGTATATGACTATAAATGTTGAAAAAGAGTACTATCACAAAAAGACATTCAAACTCAATTCAGTGCGAACTAATTGGGACGGAGTTTTCGCGTCACTAGAAAGCGACTATAGCGAATTCCTTACTGCAGAATATGATTATAGACCTGCGAGCGAAAAATACGACTGCTTTGTTGATATTTTAACGAGAGCATTGAAAACTAATACTCCTGCGAGAAAAAATGTAAGTCATTCCTTTCATAGAAACCCCACTCCATGGTGGGATTCGGACTGTGATAAAATAAAAAGGCTCAGACGAGCAGCATTCAAAAAATGGGAATTCTCGAAAGAGCTTCATGACTGGATCCACTTTAAACAAATTTCTGCTCAAGCCAAAAGATTATTTAAAAATAAAAAGAGGAACAATTTCAGAAATTTTGCAGAAAGTATCAACTTTAACACAAGTATAAGTTACACATGGAATAAAGTTCGAAATCTAAAAAATAAGTGGACTAAATTGGCTCCGAATCATGTCTCTGAGAACTCTCATCACGAAGAGAAAATTTTGAATGCTCTGAACAAAATCAGCCCACCATGGGTCCCAACCAATCCAAATCAATACCCAACATGCGAACAAAATCAATTCTTTGATAGCCCATTCAATTTCATAGAATTTAATTTGGCATTAGAATCACGTAAAACTAAGTCTGCACCCGGGAAAGATGGTATTAATTACGAAGTATTGAAAAAGCTACCAGTAAAGTATAAACTGATATTACTGGATATATTTAATGAAATGTACAGCACACAAAATTATCCCTCAGCCTGGAAACAGACTTATCTGCATTTTATTGAAAAATCTGATGGCAAGAATGTACGTCCGATCGCATTATCTTCGTGTCTATGTAAAATATTTGAGACGTTGGTCAAGAACAGACTGCAATACTGGGTGGAGCACAACAATATTCTTCCCAATTGCCAAACTGGATTCCGTGTGGGCCAGTCGTGTATAGATAACTTAGTCAATCTAACCATGTCCATAGATGAAGGTCTAGCTATGAATAAAGACACAATAGCAGCATTTCTTGATGTAAGAGGTGCATTTGACAATGTCAATATTGATATATTACTGGAAAAACTGTCAATGATTGGATGTTCAAAACAAATGATAACCTTTGTAAAGCATGTACTGACGGAACGCCTGGTCTTTACAGACATTTTGAAGGATGAATTTAGATTAACACATAAAGGTGTCATTCAGGGTGGTGTGCTCAGCCCCCTTCTGTTCTTGATATACGTCTCGGATGTTGGAAAGAACTTACCCAAATATATAAGCCTTTCGCAATTCGCCGATGATCTAGGAATCTTCTCAAAAATTACGCCTACAGAGAAATGCGTCAAAGTTATAGAAAAATCCATAGAAACTTTGAGAAGTAACCTAAGCTTACTGGGTCTTGAATTATGTCCCGAAAAAACGACACTGATGCATTTTAATAGGAAAAACGTCATGCCTGGAGAAACTAAAATCAAAGTCGAGAATGTGAATATTGAATCAAGTGAGTATACTCGTTTTTTAGGCATCATTTTTGACCCCAAACTTTCATTCAACCAACATATAGCACACGTAAAGGCAAAGGCGATGAAAACGCTAAATATAATGAAATTCCTATGTAGAACGTGGTGGGGCGCCGACCCATCAACTCTATTAACAGTGTACAAGAGTCTCGTTCGATCTCACATGGACTACGGATGCTTTATCTACCACCCAACTAGAGAAACACAAAGACAGAAATTAGAAAAAATCCAATTCTCCGCGATAAGAATAGCGTTGGGATATCGTATCAGTACGCCCACAAATATTCTGTTGGCAGAGTCAGCGCTTCCAAGGATATGCGATCGAACGAGATTCTTGGGTCAAGTATATATAAATAAAGTTCTATCAAATTCAAGTACACAAGTCAACCGGACTGTAAACCAATTTTATAATAAAAATCGACGAAAAGTTCGCAAAAGATGGAGACTACTCAAACAATGTATATTCGACTCAATGAGTATTAAGAAGAAGCTACTTATTCAAGATAAGTATAACGTATACAAACTAGAGTATAATACAAATATAAGAAAAATTCCCATCAATCTTGAATTTGGCGAGAAACTTAAAGGAAAACAAAATCCAAACGACATAGTTGACAAAGAACTATTAGCAGATCATGCGTATACTATTTACACTGATGGGAGCAAGATGCTAGGAGGGGAATCAGTAGGAACAGCTTGCATCTGTCCAAAATTAAATCTAACAGTAAAACGAAGTATTTCAACAGAAGCATCAATTTTTACCGCTGAATGTATTGCCTTGTGTGATGCTTTAGATATCACTCTCACTCATACAAATAAAACATTTCGAATTCTCACTGACTCACTGAGTGCCTTACTGAGTTTGCAAAATCCAAAATTCACATCCAAAACAAATTACTACATACAAAAAATCAGAGAAAAATTTGCTTCAACGACTGACCTTAATAATATTATAGAATTTTTTTGGATTCCTGCTCACAAAGGTATATCGGGCAATGAGGAGGCCGACAAACAAGCTAAATTAGCTACGGAGATGCAAGCTGATCACACCATTTGTATACCCTATACAGACTTTAAAGAAATACTCAAACAGAGATGTAGAGATAAGACACGAGAATACATAACTATGCAAGGGGAAAAGAAAGGAAAATTGTTCTTTGAGTACTATTATGATGGAAGATTTCGCCCCTGGTTTACTCGCAAAAATTTCCCACGGAACTTTGTAACAACTATAAATCGATGTAGATCTGACCATTATCACTTAGCTCACTCTCTAGCAAGAATAGGTATCATAAATGAAGCCAAATGTCCCTGTAACTATGAGAAACAAGACCTAGATCACATTGTATGGCAATGCTCATTGCACGATGTACAAAGATGTAAATTGTTAAAAAATCTAAGAAAACTGAAATTGTATCTTCCACTCACTATGAGAATGATATTAGCGCAACCAAATGTAAAAGCATGTTTGTATTTCATAGAATTTTTGAAGGATTGTGAGCTCCAAGTATAGCTATTCAAATATGTAATTTATATGTATTAAACGAACTATGTAAAATTGTTTCAGCTGTATAACTCTAAAGAGTTCAGTAAGCTTAATAAAAAAAAAAAAAAAAAAAAAAAAACATTTTCAAGGTCTTTGATTAAATGTACAACTTGGTGATTCATGAACAATGAGTATGATTTCTGAGTAGTTTGTTACGTACAGTGAATAATTTTCGTAGGGAAAACAAAAATTGCTCGACAGAGATCTTCTGCATTGCAATGATATCTTTGAGAGAAAATATAGCAAATGAACAGATAAAAAAGTTTACATCATTAAATATATTCAAATGGTATTGCTGGAGTACATTGCCAAAGTCAGGATATGAGAGAAATGTTGCTAGCGGAATATTATTTCAGAGTTTTTGTAAATTTGTTTAATACTATATGTATTAACTGTGCTTTTGATGTAATACAATATTAATAATTCCTGCTAAAATTACCTCACGTGGTAAATCTTCTGTAGTCGTAGAAGTGGTAAAGTCAGACGAAGTTTGGTCATAAAAATATGACGAATAGTATAGAGCAATACATAAGTATGTTACGTGTTGAATTATTCATAATCTAGCTTTTGGAAGAATATAATATTTTTTCTGCTTGAATCATATAGACTTCATCCAAGATGGCAGACAAGATAGGCTATGGTAGCTCAAAGTTAGTTAAAAATGGAATTCTCGACAAATTAAGCTGATTAAAATCAAACACCTCAACATTTTTCACATCTATTCAGCACAAAACTATTCCGGAATCGTTATTGAAATACTCATAAGATATATCCAGAAAAGCGATAAACAACATATAATTACAAAAATTGAATGGAGAAGTGTTCTGAAATAATCGTAGAAGGAACTTCATTCAATAAAATATCTAATTCTACTATAACCACACTAGAGAATTCTGGGACGATGGGAGGTGAATAAAAAGTGCGGATCGAACGGCTAAATAAAGTGCAAGTCTTGAAAGGCCGTGGAACAAATCGGCGCATAAGAAGTGCAAATAACCGAGTGCATAAGGAGCGAATAGAAATGCAACAAAAAGAGCAAGGGTTAAGAAGTACGAAGTATCAAGACAGATCCCAGGAGAAGAGGCAGTCCTTGTACATGGGGGACTGGGCCTGCAGAGCGGTTGCAGCGGAGGTGTGTGCGTGTCGTGGCGTTTAATTCCCGATCTGGTGGGCGCACGCGAGGGCCAATTAGCAGTACAGCAGCCCAGACACAAACCTTGTGTGTATGTATATACGTAGGAGCAGCTCTTTAATAAAGGGACCCGGGGAGAGCCGAGCGGAAAAAAACGAAATAAGAAGAGAGAGAAAGCCAGGTAGTCGACGTTGGCTAAACGGTAAACAAGATTATGAGTCGATACGCTTCACGGGGGATAATTATTGTCAAGCGGCTGACCGTAAGTTTTTGCTTGTGATTCTCCAAGATCGGAGAAGCACGGGCCCCTCGGGGTCTTTTGAGAAATAGGCCCTTGGCCCTCGGGTAGAGGACATACCTTCAGCTTGCGAGGGTTGCCTTAATTAAATCAGATTTTTGAAAGGAGCACTGATTCCTCCAACCCACGGCAACGCTCACCTTGAGCTTTTTAATGGATCTTTGATGCAATGCAGAGATCAGAAAATTTTCTGCCCATTACTTACTTACTTCGCTGGCCAAAGCCACGCTCGTATGTACCAACTTTCAACGATACCTAGTCCAATTAAAAAACACGGAATCAAAATGTCTTCTGTCACATGTTTCACCAGTGACATTAGGTCCTTGTTATACTTATTCAGCTCGACAGCGGTTTCTTTAAGAATTCTCAACTCGAACGCGGTTACATCATGAATCAAAACGATTTTTTTCCCCGCAAGATTAATAGCTTTCATTCGAACGGCCAAGGGGAACTTAGATTTCTTATCAGTATTGTTGTCATAGCCAAGGGAAGAAAAAAACTCAAACGTATTACCAGCTCGCGTATAATAAACTGATGAAGTTATTTTCAGTAAAACACGGTTTTTTTCATCTCATCCAACATAAAGAGTAGATTATTACATGAATTCATAGTGTCCCTCTTTTGAGTGAAATTCTCGCCATAAGACTTTGACCACAACATTATAATGAAACTATTGTTCAAGCTTTTTGATTCATTCATGAATATCAAACTAAATCGGTTAATACTATTTTCATCTTAAATACTTCGGAATTTCGCGATTACTATATAAATACAGAGAACATTTTTCCTATAAAACATAGTATGCGATGATATAGAAAATATGATGCATTTTTCTTCAACTGAATACATTATTAACCTACCTTAATTATATTTCTATTTGAACCAAAATGTTTTCTAACAGTTTGAAGGTTAATAGTAGCATCATTCATTCGAACAATAAGAATAACAACTACCGATCTAGATCATCGAGTTAATTGAATGCAGCTCCTCCTTTTGCTTAGATTTAGATTCTTGTGTAGTAGTAGACACGACGTATAAGAAATAAAAGTAGAGCTAGACAAAAAAAAGGTGAAACTCTTAGAGCGCATCAGTCGCGTAAACTCGAACGCGACTCTAGTTGTTGATGGAACGGGAACACAGACAATTAATCACTTTTTACGAGACTTTTTGCCGCAATATAATTGTGTCCAACACACAATTATTCCTTCATGGAGGTGATTTTTCGAATTATGTAAATGTGCTTTTTACCAGTTTAAGAAAGCTACATATTCATGAATTACAATTGATAAATTACTCACTACGGTGTCTCGACAATGAAATTATCTGATGTCTAAATAAACATTTTCTGTATTATGTTTCGATGCGATGGAAATGACAATTAACATCGTAATGTCCATAAAAGCTCTTAATAACAAAGATTATGCGTATGATTCAGAGCAAAAAAGTTTCCTCTTCTCAGTTTATTCTTAGAGAATCGTGACAAAAGTAGATTTCATGAGCGATTTTCTTACAAGGCTTCTTTTTTGAACTATATAATTTGGTTACAGTTATAAAATATGAGTATAAAAGAAAGTCAACAAGAGTATGTATTGGTTCTCTCGCAGATTGCCAAAATTTGAGTCAATCATCAAGTTTTTGTTATGCTCCGAGAAATTCTCCACGCGAAATTCTGTTTCATGCGTAAGCTTTTGGCTGTAGCATACGAGAGAAATGTCGGGAGATCTTCTCGCCGACTTGGGAAGGAACGGTGTGCAACATACTTCTTTGGGCACGTTGACAAAGGAGCTGGAAATGAGCGGAGTCGAATGGAAATTTTCATGGACACATATATATACGCGGTAGGCAATTGGCGCTGCTAGGCGAGGAGGAAAGTCAGAGCGCGCGCGCGCGCGGCCGGCCGGCGCGTTCTTTCTCTTTCTCGTGTGCGTAAGCAGATCGGGAGGAGGGGGCGTAATTAAAAAATGCCTGGGTCGGCTGGTGGCGGGCCGAGTGAGGCCCCCTTTGTGTTTGCGGGTCGTTTAGTTGTCGTCCTTGCGGCTCGCGCCAATTCGAATCCTGTCCCGTCGCTCGGCATTAGCGAGGGCGTGGCGCGCGGCTATACTTTTCTCGGGCGCGCGCGCACCGTGTTTCAGCGTACACACGCTCGGTGTACGTGCGCGCATGTATATAAATGCGATCCTCGATTTCATCGGTTCTCACTTATGCGCTGGCTGGGCCCATTCCTCGCCTCGCGCTCGCCTCGTGTGGGCTGCGCCTTTCTTCATCGCCCTTTTTCTACCGATCTCCACACTGACTTGTTGACTTTCACTCTCTCGCACGTTTCGATTTCCTCGTCATCCGTCTGCGCTTCCTATTATTTTCAAATTTCTTTCGTTCGGTCCTCTCTCTTTCAATTTTGTCGTTCTTTTGTCCATTCGTGTTCCTTGGATCAAGCTAATAAATTGAAATGAAACAGTTGAGATACCGAAGTAATTAGAACAAAATTGAAATTTCGTAACGTATTCTCGCCAGTTCCAATAGAAATCACCATCTTTGCAAATCCAATCTTGTGCAGTTCGTATTTATCTGCCGCGATACGCTTTCGCCCTCTTCCACCATCTGATAATGGTGTGAATGTATATATAATACTCGCCACTAGGCGTAATTACCGCCGTCAAACTCGTTTATTGACTTTTACGGGCTTCCCACAAAACTTCGCCCACCGTACAGCTGCATGTACGCGAGTATTTTTTATTCTTTTAATGCGTGCTGCATTTTTTCCGCTCTTCCTTGTCGTCTTCGTTTCTCCCGTCTCTTTCTCATCTTTTTTCTCTTGTAGTATAAGTACGTGAAGGTCCTCCTTCGGTTTCAGTGCAGTTACTCCGTTCTTCCTTCTCTTCTCTCAGTCAGCCTCCGTCTTCTCCGTCCATTAAAGATACTTTCACCTCTGAAGTCGCGGCTTGAGCATGGTCGCATTCGGAAAAAATACGATCAGAACGATCGAGAATGCACATCGAGTTCGCATTCAAAAGTCTTCTCTCGCTCTCGTTGAAAGGGAAACGTAGTTGAAATTAATGGGGATACCGTTTTGTTTATAGGATTTCAACACATTTAACAGACAAAAATGAGATAGTCCTGCTAATTTTATTGACATGCGTATTTTTATGTAAACGTATTTTATATAAAATTCACGCGGAATCGGTCAGATATATTTAATTTTCTTTGAAATTATTGATGGTTCAAACCCCGATTTCAATTCTATGGGACCACCAAATTTAATGTCATTTTCTAAGACTAATTCCCATGAGCGTAAAAGAATTTATAAATATGGGGTTCCGTGTAGTAGTGAAAGTCCATGTCCTGTCCACGAAAGTACTACTCTTAATGTACAAAATATACACTCTATTTATTTTTCACGATACAAAATGGTGGCATAGCAGTACACTTAAGAAAAAAACAAATTCTGTTGATCCACATGAGCAAAGAATAATGAATTTAAAATAGGAAATCGACTGGTTTCTTAAACTATAATGTAATACAATATAATCCTACGACGTTTACTTTATTTTACATTATATTTTAAAAAATCGTTCTGACCAGCTCTTCTCATTACTATTTGATTATATGATCAGTCAACTATTGTCAACTATATCAAAATATCACTGCATATGCTGAGAAAAATCTTTCTATAGACATTTACTAATCCAACTTAGTAGAGGAGAATCTTTTAGTCGTTACTACAATTTATGACACTGAGTATTATTTTTGGTAAAGGTTAAAATTAAGGGTAGTACAATTTGCTAATAACAATTACTATGTGAATTCTGGTAAAGTTTACGATACTAAAGTAGTAAAGTACTACACTAGTAAAGTACTATGATAGAAGAATGACCTATAAATCTAATAATGAATGTTATTTTTTCTAGTAATGATTACTATGTTTCGGATAGTAAAGTTTACTAATATCACTCGGTTATCTCCGTATTGCACTAGAAAACCTAGTGCAAATCTCGTTACCATTGCTAAACTTTTCTCTCAGGTGTATTGAAACATCGAAAAAACCAGAATGGAAAATATTTCACTAAACGATGGGCGAGCGGGGCCAATCTCGACCAGCATCGCAGCCCGGCCGTATGGAAAAATGCAAAGTAGCTTATGCATCACACTCGTCGAGGGCGCAAATCAAATCTACCGATCTGCTCGCACGGGGGTATGATCTCGGCTCGATCTCGCGTGGATCGTCGCTGTTCCACGAAGCGGTGCGCGCACAAGTTGTCGGGGAGCACGCAGTCCTCGATAATACCACACCGCTCGCGGCCGCCGCAGCCGCTCTGTTGCTCCAGCCGTGTTGCCCTCCCCCCGCGCCGATCTTCGAAAAGCGAGAGACGCATTGGAGATTTGCCTGGGCTACCGTCGAGCGCGCGGCTCATACACAGCTGGGCCGCTTTGGCGCGCATTATGCATTATTCGCTCTCTCTCTCTTGCGCGCGCGCGAGCCGCGCAATATCTCGTCGCCCGCGTGGCCCGAGACAATGCAACAGGCATAAGCTCTTAGGCTCCGGGGGCAGCCGTCTCTCGGCCGGGGCCCCGCGTGGGGCTCCTTTGCATTATGTGTGCGCCACGGCGGCGCGGCGCGCGCCAGCCACAATGACGCCGATCGCGGCATAGCTCATCCGTCGAACGACGCTGCGCGCAGCTCCCGCCAACAGCTTTGTACTTACTCTTTTTCCATCGCCCATATGCTATCTCTCGCTGCGCGCCAACCGAGCCGCGTCGCGCTCCTTCATCTGCTGCAGTATACGGCCTTCGTCGCCGGGCTTTCTCGGAACGCAGCTCGTACGAGAGAAAGAGAGAGAGAGAGAGAGAGAGGCGAGCGCGAAAAAGTGCGGAAACTCTTGGCAGCTTCGTCGTCCTCCTCCGCCCCCCCTCCTCCTCCTCATCGTCGTCGTCGTCGTCGTCGTCTTCGTCGTCCTCATCGTCGTCGTCGTCGTCGTCGTCTTCGTCGTCCTCATCGTCGTCGTCGTCGTCGTCGTTAAAACCCGCGGCGCCACGGGCCCGGCGCTACACCGTCTCGCTCTCCTACGTCCACCCTACCTCCCAACCTTTTTTTCTCTCTTATCCTCCCCCCCCCCTCGCCGGCGCGCTTCGGCCCTCGGCTTTTTCTCTCTCTTTTATACGTTGCGTTCTCTCGTACTCGCCTTTTTTCCCCTGACCCTTCGACCCGATTCGATCTAGTGCAGCACCCGAGCAACAGAGAAGCACAGAGGAACTGAGACGAAAATATTCGATGGTTTCTTTTTGTACCCGCTGTACTGTTACCGTTTCCACCGACCATGCCACCTGGCTTGTTCTCATTTTTGGCGCGAAAATGCTGCATCCCTCGGTCGATCTGCGTTGGTGGAATTCGTCCCTATAGGTCTACCTGTGAATACTAAAATTGGTACCGATCTCGAGATTGGCAAATATTTGCCCTGATTCGTTATCATGGGGAGTATGAAATCATATTCACTAATATGATTTCGTGTTTATAGAATTATCAGAAATCTTCATTTGAACGCTTTAAAATGAAAGATTGAACTTGTTCCGTGCCTCCAAATAGAAGTATACAATTAACGATCAGACGCGAGAGATATGTGAAGCTATTCATTTAGCTCGTGAGATCAAAAGGAATCAAAGGGCACATCACTAAACTATCTCTCAGTGTTGTGGCAGTGGTATTTTTATTTCTTCTTAAAAGGAAAGAATGAGAAAGACAAAGAGGACTTGACCGATCTAAGCGATTTGGTCCTCATTAAGCAAACAAACTGGTTAGTTAAAATCACTGCCTTAAGAAGATAGAATAAGGGGAGACGGCAGTGCGGCAAGAACGCGCAAGTACTCGCTTCTTTTGTCGCCTACCCTCTTTGCTAAATAGTTTCATTGGCAGTTCAATGGCATTTGAAGGAAGTAAATGAAATTGATCCAAACAGGTACAGGGTTGCACCATAACAAGTATGTTTGTACGATTTTATTGGCAATCGGAACGTAATTTTTTATTCTTCGAGTCATAAGATTTTCAGGTGTGAATTTGATCCACGGGCTTCGTATTCGTAGCACGTGCTCTGATTGCAATTTACACTCAAATGTAAAATGTGTGTCCGAATGTAAATAACTGTTAATTGATTTTTTTCCATTGATGGTAGAATACAAAATTCTCACCGAATGATAATTTTTCATGCTGAAATTCACCATTGTTTACTCTGGAGATGGAATGATAGTTAAAGAGGAAAGATTGAACAGTTCTGAATAAAAGAGTATTGAGAGAGTGGATGTACCTATAAGATTGAGAAAAGAAAAATTATAAGGTGAAGCACGTGAAAACAAAATGGGGGAGAAAGAAAGATTAAAAATGATAGGGATTGAAATAAAGATACGCCGAGCAGAGGAGCGTGTAAGAAAGAAAAGGAGGGAGGGTAGAAGGGAGAAAGAAGAAATGAAGAGAGATAAATAACAGAAAAACGATCGAACGGAACGAAAGTGATAGCGATCGGGAAGGGTAATTAGAAAAATAATGAAGATGTAGGGTAACGACGATAAAAAAGTGGTAAGGTCAGGGGAGCCTTTGCTTTTTTTCTCATATTTTTATCTTTTTACTTTGTTGCTCGTACTTGTTGCATTCTTTCGTTTTTTTATTTACTTTTCCTATGGGCTTTAACGGTGAGAAACAAAAATATTCGCTTCTCCAGAAAAAAATGTAGCAATCTTGAATGAAAATATAATTAATCGTACAAATATTGGAAGCGATATTATTCTTGAGACAGAATATTTTGAAATCACGTGTAACACATCCGTTTTCTCATATGAGTAATTTAATATCTTAGATCATTAAAACATTTATATCTAATAGTATATCAAATCGTTAGTTATATATCAACCTGCTTCATAAATTGTAACGGAAAAATTTCATACCCATTGTCATATCCCTTATTTTATTAAATTTATATCTATCGAAATAATTCATTCGATTCGTGATTACATTATCCAGTTTAATTGCAAACAATAATAATTATTACTCTTCACACTCTGATGGAACGAATCTATATAGTATTTTTATTGCATACGATTAAGAATATCCGCATCGTGTTTTGATTTATGCCTCTAAATGGATTTGTACCGTGTTAATGAGATCTCAAACTAAGACATAAATTCATGTAGTCGCATAGATTATACACGCGCATCAAGTTTAAAATCAAAATTAATGATAATATATGAAAGAGTTGATGCGTGCATTCCACGTGAGCCCAAGCAAATTATTAATTTATCGAACAGATAATAATGTGAAAAATGTCTGGGAATGAAAAGAGGTGGCCACACCCAACACAAAATATTAAGAATAAAAATGGAAAAATGTATACTGAGCAAAATGGAGTGCTTTCCATAATTTACGATCGAACAAGGCCGACCGTGCGTATATGTACAACGTTCACTAATTTTTGAAAGGTGAGGCTGGCGGACTTTAGATCTCTGGAGATCGATGAATTCTCGTGAAAATGCCTGCCAGGTGAATAAACTTCTTGGCCTTCGGAGCCAACAAAGATCACCTTATCTGCAAACAATTTTTTCACACTTTGATACTTTTGATTTCCGCATCACAGCATTTGGTTTTTTATTCATAGTAAAATTTTGAGTCTTTCGATGTATGAAAATATTGGATAAAATGGAAACAGACCGTGGACCATTTTTCTGTTACGATTTTGATCACTTTCGGACCTTGTTATGTCTTATTCATAACCACCAAAAATCGAGTATAAAAATGGTTTTTGCTCGGGGGACAATCACGCACCAGTGCAGAATTGTCAATCGTGCCCACCCGTTGTACCACAATATTTTTCGGCATGAGATGTAAGAAGGTTCGACCTCAAAGGCCAGCACCAATCTGTACGATGGCACGTGATCCAAGTTTCTGAAGTGCTTTTTATCCAAGTGCATGAAAATACGTGAAAATCCCTTCCTCCATATCTTCTTACTCGTCTCGCACGTGCGAGAATGTACTGCATTTGCGCTTGGAGTTTCACGGGCATTTATTACACGTGTGAAAGGTCGAACTTTGCGCACAAAGTTGATTTCGTTGTTTTAATTTAATATTCCATGCAACTCTGCATTTTGGCACATCAAGTATTCAATGAAGATTTGAATTTTCCTTGGAGAACAATATGGCTGATGGTGAATCGTTCTAAAGACAATATGATCTCATGATCAAGTATCATGGAAGAAATCGTTAAGTCTTATCGTGGTAAAAATTAGATCAATCTTTCTGTACCGGCAAGGTCACTGTATATTTAAAAGGAAAAATACTTCCTTCAAACGAGTGAATGCAAAAATTAATTTCGATTATGTTTTAGGCATGAAGCAGAATAGGATACAATTGGATTATAAGTTCATTCGTACATCGACCTTTGTATTGTTACAACTGATACATAAGGACGATTAGTATCACAAAAACTTCCGTCTGAAATTACACAGATTGTGCAAGCAGGATTCACTTTCTTCCATCACTCCATAGAGTATAATGGTGTATACATCAAGTGTGCTCATGCCCGAACAGGCCATTACTCCGAGAAAACAATAAAAGTTCCGGAATTTCGTGAATTTTCGAATAACCCCAGAAATGTTTGGGGGAAAAATATCTCATACACAATCATAATCCTCGTCGAATTGCAGTCAATCCCGGATAAGATCGTTAAATTCATATAAAACGAGGAGCGCGAATGGTTGGTGAGGTGAGTTTAGACCTCGCTAACGCGAAATTTACAGCGGCCATTACGCGACTGACATTCTTTGTCTTGTCGCTCAGACGAATCCTCCTCTTACCTTGTGCTCGCGCGTACTCCGCAGTAACTGTTGGGTTATGCTCATCTCGAGAGAAAGAGCGGGAGAGAAAGAGAGAGAGGAGAGAGAGAGAGAGGCAGGGACTCGCGCTCACCTCTGTACTCGTTGCTCTGAAAGAAACAGATAAAGAGCAGGCCCGAGAGAGAAAGAGAGAAAGAGAGAGAGAGAGAGAGAGAGGAGAGAGGAGAGAGAGATGGAGCGCCTTGGACCTGGGAGATTCGCTCGCTTGCAAAACCTTCCTCTCTGTGCCTTACCTCTTCCCTTTCTCTTCATCGTTTTTTATCTCTTTACTCTCGATTTTTTCTCTCGTTTCACTCTCTGGGCCTGCGCTTCTATTTGCTCCCATTTTTGTCCTCCTTATCATTCTATTCAAATCATATCATACCTTTCTTTCCGTTTGTATCAGCGAATTATTCACCCTGTCCGCCATGAATTTCTCCGGAACTTTTATTTACGCCACATACTCACTCGGTACGCGTGATTATTTTCGTACTCATGATCATTTCGATAGTCGCTCTCGTATATATGAGAGGCGTTGAGTGTCGTGTTATTATCCTGTATCATAATAATCTTTGCCTCAACCCTGCATGGATAAATATGTTACCACCAACACCTTAGCCGCAACTTTGCCCAAGTTGAGAATATGAACAATTTAAGGTGCATATAAAATTCCGATGTTCAATTTGGCATAATAAGAAACAGTTACTAGAGTTTTCGAAATAGAATGTTGCATAAGCAGATCAATAGATTAGAGCGACTCGGCTGGCACTACAATGAATTAACTGATCAATTTCATACGAGTGATGAATGCATGCCATGCGCTCACACACAGAGCGACTAGCCGCTTCTGGCTTTTTGATTTCGTGCTGTGCACAAGTCAGCGTAATCGTTGAGACATTACAATTACTTAAGCCAAAGGCCAGCTGTTATTCGCGCGCGCGTTCTAACCCTTTGCTTCACGTGCTTTCACCTAACGAACGGCGTTATAAGATAACCGTAAAGATTGCAAGTCGCGGACTCAAACTAATTGCCACGATCTTCCTGCTCGCTCTCGTTCGTTTCTCCGCTTCGTTTCGCCGGTTTTAATGAAGTTGTAATTAGCCGTACTGCGCTGCTGTGTTTTTGCTCTTTTCAATTAATTACACACAAACACTGGTTTGATTCTTGAACTTCGCTCCTCTGGCGGGTACGATTTTTCGCGGTTGTGAGGTCTAGCTCACTGCTCAACTATCTATTGATTTGCGGCAAATATTGGATTGCATGAAACTATTGTATTCGATACATTTTTGTCAAGGATTCTTCAAAAATACAGACTATGACAAAAAAGTAATTGCACAGCTTCATGAAGTTGCTATAATAACTTTGGCTTCTCCAATCTGCCAATCGATTTTCTCAACCTAAAGGTTTTTCCTTTTTCTTGTCAACTATTCCATGAAAATAATCCGACAGTTAATAATTATTTTATTTATAGAAAACAAAATATTCATCACACGATAAAAATTATAACCTGGAGTAAAACTAACTTCCCCATGAAATTTACACTGAATGGCGTTCAATAGATCAGAATGAAAATCTTACGAAGGATATTTCGAGTATCGATGGCTTTTTATTACATGCCGAATAATGATCACGATAACTTACAGACCACGTGCGGCACGTCGATCGATTAATTCCCAAACCGTCACTCGCTCCCTCTCTCCCGATTTCGAAATTCGTAATCGGTCGACGTGGCTGTCGGAAGCGCAAACGTTTGAGCGCGTTCGAGCTCGAATTAGCGGGCGGAATGAAAGGCGCGCGGCGGCGGCGGCCGCCCGCAAGGCCGAGGACGCGAGACCGCACAACCGCGCGCTCGAGTTCTGTTATGTTGTGTGCATGCGCGACGCCTCCGCTAAAACGAATCGCTCCACGGAATGCGAGCCACTCTGCTCCCATTCGACACCCATTCATAGTCGAGGCGCGAAAGTAGCGCGTGCGTCTCTTTTTCCCTCTTTCTCGCAGCTCCGATCGTCCTTCGCTTTTTACGCGCCATCGCTTGCGCCTTCTTTGCCCCGCGCTCTCTTTCGCCGTGGCGAAGTCATTCTCGCGCGCGCGCTTCCCGCCCAAAACCGTTATGGCCGAGCGCGCCGAGAAAATCTTCGGACACAGCAGCCAAAGAAAGTACTATGGTAGCATCTAGCTCGTCGATATAACTCTCTTCTGGTGGCGCATTTTTTCACGATACTTTTGTTAGCGCCGATGAGTATTTCCACGTAGATTGATAATCCTGAATTTCCATTGAAGAAAGTGTAAGTTTGTTTTTCCCCTCTCTTACTCTCGGATGACTTTCGATATATGAATTTTTATTTGTTACAATGATTTCAAAACACAATAGCCAAGAGAAAAGAAAAATTAATCGTGATTGAGCTTGAAATAAGATTGATAGAATTTAGAATTGAGTTGATAACTATTTGAATTTGAAAGAGACCTGTTTGCTCCAATTACTATATCTCAAACCCGATACTACACGGTCACGATCGCGTATCGTTTCATGTCACGTGCTCGTGAAAGACATGGTCAATTCAGATTTCATTCATTCGAATGGACTATGGCAAGCAATGAGAGCTTCAATTGTCGTTCTCTCAAATCCTCAATGTATATGGTTAGTGAGATTTCTTTAATCGGATTACTGTACCCTCAATGCCAGATTCCGCAACTTATTTGGCATAACCATAGCGATTCCCGAGATCGTTGGAAACTCTTTCAACATAAAAGCGCACTCGCAATATACGTACAATTTTTCTGCCCCCATATGGGTTTTCGGCAATTAATGGGATCGCCAGATAAATTTTACAAAGTAATTTCTCTTTGAATAAGCAACGTTCGACGACGCAAATTCTTCGGCGGAGTTTGTGTCTACCGAGTATATTTTGACATGGTTTCCGTGCGATAAATATCAATTATGTATCGGGGAAAATTCATAACACGTAATCGAGTACAACGTAATTCAGTTGATTTGCATTACGAGTCTGGATGCGCTGGTCCGTTTCAATTTGTAGTGTTCAAAATGCTAACGAATGCGACTTTATCCAGCGTGCATACAAGTTTGCGAGCGGGCTTTTTCCTTAATTATTCATCGAGCGGAGCTTCGTGATTCGAAACACGCTTGCGCGCCGAGAAATCAGCAATAAAGGAGAACCTGAATGCGGGGCATTAAATAATTGGATTGGAACGCGGCGCGAGCGGCGAAACTGTGCTGCGCTCTGCGGTTAAATCAGTTATGTGCGCGGTCACGTATATGCGATGATGCGTTCTTACGTTAAGCGCCAAGTGCAGGCTCTATTTCCCTTTCCATTCATGCTCTCATCGTTTCGTGCTCTCTCTCTCTCTCTCTCTCTCTCTCTCTTTTTCTTATGTACACATACACAAACACACGCGCGTTGCGGTGTCAAGAGAATGAACTCCTTTTCCCCGCGAAGCGTTTTTACGCTCATTACCTGGTACTAGTGAATTATGCGCTCTCAACTTTTTCTGATGTTGATAGCATTGTGAGATTGTGCAGTTCGTATACAGGAAATGTTAAGATGCTCTAATTATGCCACGCGACCATAACTATCAAGCTCGTGCACTCAAAAGAGTTAGGACGTTCACCTCATTCCGAAATTAGCCATAGAACACCGAGGCGAGATTTTCCTCGTCTGGATCGACGCGCCTCTCCGAATACTTCGGGTATTCCCCGGGTCTATTGACAAGTTCGGTATACGTATGAGTTGACGGATGAAATGATCGAGGAGTGAGTCATCCCTCTTCGATACATCGCCCCGACTCGCGTGCGTCGACCAGAATGGGATTTCGCGGAGCGAGCGACGAAGAGAATCGCAAGATCAATCAGTCATAATTAAATCCAAACAGTATAGCTGGAGCGCTGCTCATTGGGGATAAACCAGTAACAAGGCGTTTAACGAGCGAGAAACACATGCTCGACCCACATTAACCGAGTCATCTTCCACGCGGCTGCTCTTATTCTAAGCAGCGGCCGCTCTCGTTCATCCTTCACTCTCCTCTTCTCGTCCTGCCAGCTCCCCGCTCCGCGCTGTCGAGGATACGTGCCGCCGAGCACGGGGCACGCGTGTGTATGTGTCTGCGTGTGTGCGGGTAAAAGTCGAGCGTGCGTGCGTGCGCGAGCACGGGCCCTGTGTACCGTTAGCCGACGCAGCCGCTTCTTCCTCTCCGCGGCAAGCGGCTCTCTCGGGTGTGTGCGCGGAAAAACAACCAGCGCTACCAACCGGTGCTCCGAGAGGTGTGACGGCCCCGATGAAAGGGAATGAGGAATTCGAGGGAGTGGAGCGACGCCCGTGGAGAGAGACGGGCACCCAATCGCTCGCAGTGTTCAGATGGTGTGATGCAACATTAATATAGTAGGCAAGCGTACTTTTGGCTATCTTGTATAGCGACCGAAGGGCGAACCCGAGGCTTATCAGCTGCGTGAATCCTTAAAATATCTTGCCATTTTTCTCGTTTGTTTTGTACCGAATATCGAGACGAATATTTACTCCCACAAGTAAGCATGATGGATATCATGGGGACCTTCTGCTGCAAATTCCGTTCGTATGCTGATAATAATTGTCCATGAAGTAATTGTCACAACCACCAAGTCATGGGTGATATATTGATAATGTATATGGGTGTAAATAATATTTTATACTGTTTTCTGTGTTATTTCTCTCTTTGGCAAAACCTTGGTAGCTTATCATTAAAATATTTCACCATTATCGTTGGAGGAAGAATTAATGTGCGCAAAAAGTTGGCAAGAAGACAGAGTCGAGAAGCTGGATTGTTTATAGCGTAAAAAGCAGTAATGTTCCGCAATGCAGCTCCGCCTTATTGTCTGAGGGGATGCGCCTCCACAGTGAGTCAGTTACTGTTTCGGTGCGGCCAGTTTGGGCCGCGTCCTTCACTCTTTAATCTCGTTGCTGGAGGCTGCAGCGACCGTTTTCTCCTCGGTTTCACGTCCGCCTTTCTTGAATGACGGAATTCTTAGGTGGTAGCTGCTGCTGCTGCTGCTGCTGCCACTGCGGTTCGCCTCTCTTCGTCCCTTCTGTCTCTCTCTCTCTCTCTCTCTCTCTCTCTCTCTCTCTCTCTCTCTCTCTCTCTTGTCTGCGGTTGTTGACTGAATGGGCCGTTAATGAGAATTTATTTTTTATTTCAGTAGCATTCGCTTATTTATTATAATAACTGCGAAATAATTCCGCCTTTTCTGGTGAATGTTTTGTGTGTGCGCGCACGCGCGCCTGCACCTTCTGTCGGTCAGTAATTTTCTTGATTGCACAACGGTGAAAAATCCGTCCGTCAAATGGTGAATTAACGACTGATAATTCCGCGGCGATTGAGCGGGAAAATTCGGTTAGAAGTCGAAATTATAATGTTGCCGCTAGATCAGAAAATGACGTGCACGGCTCGACAAACATTATCAGTTGCTGCCGTCTGATTATTGTAATCTCGATAATCTGCGCCATTCAAGCAGCTCAAAAAAACGTGTCGGACGATTAAAATTCTCCTCAGCATGACGTATCGAATGATCACGCGAGATTAGTGTACTGCGCGATCAACGGAATCTAATGGGAGTATATAATTATAGAGAGAGACCCAATTCCGATATCAAATGAAAACGCCACTGGAATTTATCGGCATTTCTATTTTTCAGTGTGTACGAAACGTGTTCCCGAGTCAGTCTCTGAAAGCATGCTAATTACAAATAGTTTTTAAACAAACAAGAAGCACAGTACCGTACGGCATGAGCATGTAATAATTATGGCAATTAATATATATGAGAATGTTCCAAACGAATCGCAAAGTGAAATTTTACAAAGAAAAAACTCGCAAACTCGTTTTGTGTTTAAACTAATCAAGGTTATTATAGTATCAAAACACTCGTGAAATCCATACGACCAATCAATCGCGAAAATAAATACGAAAACAACTCCCTCCAAGCAGCGTCCAAACTCGCGTACTTGTGCGAGAGAGGGGAGCAGGGGGGGAGGGGGACGAGAAGGTGAGGAGGGCGTTCCAGCAGGCGACGCATTAAACGACGCTAAAGCGCCCGAGAAGCGAGTGAAAAGAGGGCCGGGGGAATAAGAGGCAGCGCGTGTGTGCGCGCGCGTCACTTATCGTGGGCGTATCGCGTGCGGCGCGCATTACGAAGCGAGAAAGGCGCTGCACATGAGCGTTTGAAGGAGCGCGTCACGGCAGCGGCTTATCTGAGCGAGCGCGGCCGAGCCCCGGCGCGCCGATAGCCCGGCAACTTTATTAGCGCGCCACAGGACACACACACACACACACACACACACACACACACACACACACACACCCACACGTACACACAGCCAACGACGGATAGGTGTGTATGTAAGCACCGCGCGCCGGTTAAAACAAGCGGCGGTGGGTCGTCCTCCCGTAGCGTATTCCACACTTCCTCGAAGCACGCGCTCCCGGCTCCAGTAGAAACAGCGAGCACTGGTCAGCCTTGGGCCGCGGCGAACCTGCCGCCACGGCTGCGTTCGACTCACTCGTTTGGCGCTGACGATTGCACGGTGGATACGGAATATACGGGAAAAAAAGGTTTACCCTGCAGCGCCGCGTAGGATGCAGGTTTCGTCGGGTACGATTGGCGCGATAGCAGGAACGAGTGTCTCTCCCGCGCGTATTCAACACTTGCAGTCTCATTTGGCGCGAGCGCGCAGAGACGTTCCGTTATTAGCATAAGCTTTTGAAATATCCATTGAAATCTTGCGTTAACGGTTCGGAGAAAAACAATCGATATGGCGTGCGCGACATGTTTGTAAATGAAAGATGAAGATGGAGATAAGAATAAAAGAAAGAGACACACGGGCGGGGGGAGGCGAGCAAGAGAAGGAGGTGGAGAAGGAGGAGAAGGAGGAAGGAGGAAGACAGATAGGGGAGAGACAGAGAGAGAGAGAGAGGGAGGACGGGAGAAAAGAGAGGTATAAAAAGGATTTCATTTGAATAGAATAGGCTGGTGGTGATTTATGAATCTCGCTCACTGTGTGACCATCGCGCGTGACCATTTTCTACTTTTTCACCGCTAATCCTTTTCCTGCATTTTTCTCGCAGCATTTTCTCTTGCCTCAGCATTTCTATCCGATACTACTTCCGTCAACATATACTATCTCGAGTCGACCGCGTATATTCGAATGTTATTGTACATTTATTGTTTGGTTGAGAAAAACCGATAACGAATGTTGAATTGTTTCGTAATCGCGAAGGAAAATGACGACAAAATTGCCGGTTGAATTAACGACCACAGTTGGACGCGACATGCGCCGACTTGAGCATTAAGCGACGGATGAATAATCGAGGGAAATACAGCGAACAATGATAGCTTGTAAAACGGGCACAAGTATCGCGAGAGCAGCATAGACAATTCCTCTCTCGCGTCGGTTGACATCAATGAGAGAACAAACGGCTCGAGCTGTTATTGGGCCCGTCACCGCGCGGGAACATCTTTGAGGACGCGGGAGCGTTCGTTTGGCGGAGAGAGAAAGAGAGAGAGAGAGAGAGAGAGAGAGAGGGAGTCAAGCCGCGCGGGTCACAGGGAGAGAGGACACAATGGGTCGCCGCCAGCTGGGCGGGGGTGGCGTGGATGTGGGGATGGGGGGACGCGGGGGGTCGAGGGGGAAGAGAGAAATCGAGAGTGGCTCCTAGAACACATAAAGCGCACAGGTCGTCGATCGGAGCGGGCGCATTGCGCATATCTAAGCGGCTGCTGCTGCGAGCAGTGTATATGCGAGGAAGAGACAGAGCCGCTTCCGAGAAGCCCAGCCCATTACCGCTCAAACCCGGCCGCGCACCATACTGATATCTCAATACAAACCCCCTTAGTTTGAATCCATTACAGTGCAGCTCTCTCTTTCTCTCTCTCTCTCTCTTTCTCTCGGTCACTTGCGGCCGGCAAGGTCCACCCACGGCGCGGGCGCCCGCTCGCTTGCCCCAACACTGACCCGAGCCCAAAGCTCATTTATTTATTCATTTGTTTATCTGCTCATTTGCTCGTGGTACGCGCGCACACGGCTGACGAGCGCTGAGAACCAGCTCGAGCTCACTCGGCCAGCTGCAGAACCATTCGCGCTTGTGTTCCACTGCCGATTGCGCTCTAGGTGATAATTAGCTCGCTCAGCTATTCACACTCCGTAACTCATCTGTTCGAATAATTCGAAACGCCAACTCGAAATAAAAGTCATTGAAAGCAATTACGCTTGGTTGATTAACTGCACGTGAGGTGCGATATAGCTTTTTAGAAATATCTAAATCTTATATTATCATATAACTTTGATCCTCTTATTTTTCCGGTAAGATTCGGGTGCTCATTCGGATGCTGAAGTAGAATTTACCATTATAAAATTTACCGCCAACCTCGGTGGAAATTACAGGGCACCATGGTGCCATAGAAAATTATCTGGGATCCACGGTTGACATACTATTTAACAAGGAAAATTTAAATTAGGGAAAGAGACGAGGGGCGGCTATTACTTCGAAATCACTGGTGATTTTTTACTGTTTTATTTTTTTTTGTGATTTTTTTGTAAGTTTTTGTATTATTTTGGGGCGAATAGCCCCTTCGGATATTTGGTTACGGACAAAACTTCCAACTTCATTTGCTCGTTTGAAAGCAAGGGCTATTCATTCTAGAATTCGACAAAAAATTCAAACATAACACAAAACATTCAACGGAAATCACTAATGATTTTTAAGTGAATAGCCCCTCGGAGAGAGATGAATTGAATATATAAATGAACTCGGGACAAAACCAAGAGAAACAAATTATTTTGGATCGATTTCTCTTAATATTATCTGAAACACACACTCCTCAACGCTCCGGCATTGTCTTCATAACGAAATTAGGATAGGTAGGTAAGCTGTGAATTTGATGGTCGACGTTAGGGCAGTTTTTTTCATCAAGCTCGGAAAACGAAATAAGCCAAAGTTGGGAGAATCCATCGATACTTCGGAAAACTAAATGCCATACGGTTTCGAATGTATTTCCCTCGCTGGCACTTGGAGTCTTTACAAGTATCCACAAGCTATAGCGCTCGGGGAACAGCGTCCGCGGCATCGGCGGCGGCGGCGGCGGTTTCCCTTCGTTCGCCAATATCTATGCTCAATCTTTGCCGCATTCGCGCGCCCCCTCCTCGTGCTTGCGCATACGCGAAAATACGGTCCCTCGCGCCTCTCGCGATGTTCCGCTGAATTATACATAAGTCAGCGCCGGGTAAAATATGCCGCGAGCGTTTCGCCGCGCGAAAATAAAACGTGTGTGTGTGAGTGTAGGCGCGCGAGCGGGAAAAATCGGCGCATATACCTCTGGGGAATGCGCCACGTGCTGCACGATAGACCGAGATCATGTGTATACATACGCGCCGCATGCCGCGCGCGGAGAGTTTAATGCAGCCCGAGGGGGATTGTTTCGATCCGACTGGTATTTCGCACCTTGGCTACTCGCTCGCGCTCTCTGCCCTATGCACTCAGCATTCGTGGATTTCGAATCGTCCGATGCGTTCGCCCGAGCATTTTTACCCGCTCGCCGTTTTCCCCTTTGTTTGTTGATACCGATCTCTCGTGAATATTGTGCAACAAAGGGACTATCGCTGATCGAACTGCGCTCGATCCCCGGCTGACCTGGTAATTTCGCACGAGCGTCCTCCTCTTGCGCGCAAAAATCCCTCTCTAACCGCTTGATTATTGATCAACGAGAGATTTTTTCATTCCTACGCAGTAGCTATAAACTAATGAAAATTTTTGGTTTTACGAACGAAACGTAAAATATTAAAGGTATACGGGATAAATATAGATTTCAGAACCGTTTTTGAAGAACCAGTTTAAAGATATGTCTCTGTATGAGTGGAGTCAATAGAACGGTAAACGTACGTATAGAGATACCGGGCTGTTACTACTCAACGATAGGATATATAGCTGCGACTTTGCATATCTGACACGAGGCCAAAATATTCTATTTCACCAACGGTACATATTTTTCTCTCTGCTCCATGTATTCGATCATTATAATTCTAGAATAAACATCCAGCCGCAGCCCGCACAAGGATGAGTTGACATGTCCAGTTGGAAAATCATCAGTTGTTCATTTCAACGATGCTCATGGAGTTCTGAGAACACATATCTACAACATTTAATAGAAAACAGTACGCACACTTTTGATTGGAATAACGTTAAAATTTTAGACCGCGAAGCGAATTATAAAAAACGACTTATTTCGGAAATGCTCCACATCAACATGTACCAACACACACTTAATAGGAAGGAAGACACACAACAACTCACACGTATAAGAAGCTTAACAAGATTTTTCAAAACAAACACACCAATGTATCTGATGGTATATAAGACCACTGACGTTAGCTTTATATACAATAGTTTGACAATGGCAGTGGAAGCAGCCGCTTCCACTGCCGAACGTAATATTATATTTTCATTCAAAACTGGTAAGAAAGAATATTTAATTGTTACTTCGTCGATTGTTTTGTACTTAAATTGTATTATTTATTACGTGTTTTTTGTGTAATAAATTTTTAGTCTGATGAGGCCAGTGAATCTAACTGGCGAAACGTCGCATTAAATAAATATGTGGTGGATTTTGTGAATTTTCCCTTTTCCACTTCACTCTGGATTGTCCCTCAAGGATCGACAACTTATACATATTTGGAATTATGGAGGGTGCACAGCATAATATAAATATCTACAAAATTGCCTATCGCGACCGAGTCCATTTTTGTTTTACCGATGAGCGAACGACGGATATCGAAAGAATTTCTTCGATATATACATTGAAGCGATTGGAGCTGTCTAAAATGCGGCTGGGAAAAAAATCTGAGCAAGAGCAATATGGGTGGAAGGTTCGTGCGGCTGGGCCACACACGCACGCTTATAACGTGTCAATTAAGTGGCATAAGTTGAGGATCGTGGGGGGATCGGCTCGAGCACACACAAGAGCCGCGCGCCGGCGCGCCTATTACTCAGCGGCTCGCGCGCGGGTCGTTTCAAAGTTAATTCAGCACGCACTCGTAAGTATCCGCGCGCTATGTATCGTGCGCTCGCGCCTTCTTTTAATCAACGCCGAAATTGAATTATGTTTGCGGCGGGGCAAGAGCTATCGCGAGCCGCGCTCGCGCGACGTTTAACAAAATTGATGTGCGTGAATGCGCTTTCCGCGCGCTTATTAATAAATTTCCGAGCGGCCCTCGCGTGCCTTTTTTCCGTCGGTGCGTGTGCGCCCGCGCGCGGCTCGCGATCGCGCCGAGTACTCGAGATGGGTATGAGGGATTGCGCCTCGGCGCGAGTGCCCTTACTTTCGTGAACGCATATATATACACATGCGCTCGCGTTGCCGCGAGAACGAGGTAGATATTTCATTCCGATCGGTATCGGTATTGGCCAAGTGAATTGATTCAAATACTCAAAAGTATGTATCATCAAAGGGAGCGTCGCTTATTTTTCCACGCGTGTCGGTACCATATTGAAAAATTGCTCACGCGAATCATGCTTCGCAAACTATGTGTATACCCCTTGCACAATGTTGCCGGTGAATCGAAATAAATATCTTGACGAGGAAAAACGTCCACAGCACCGGGGAAAAATGTTTTGCGAATTGAGTTTGAATCATTAAATTCACCGATCCCCCGATTTGATTACGCCATTCAGTTGATAAGATCCATTATCAAAACGGAATGAAAAAGCATCGGATAATTACGCGAGATAATAATGTGAACGGCCACCAGCAGAGAGGGCCCAGAGGGAGAGAGAGGGGGAGATATGGCAAAGGCAGAGGAAGGAGAAAACAGAAATAGAGAACGAGATGAGAGGAAGGAGGTAGAGAGTGAGTCGGAGTGGCGTGTCGGCGCCGACGATAAAACGGTACCTGTGCGCGGCAGCCTCCTTAATGGCATCCACTTTACCGCTGCCCATATGTCGCGAGTGCGAGAAGAGGCTGCACAGGAAAAAAAAAGCCGCTTCGAAAGAGAAATGAGACGCGCATCGTAATCCCCACCTGGATTTAGAGGTGTCACCTACATTCTGAACGAGCCGTGTTTGTTTGCGCGCCTCAAACTCAATAGCTTTACTCATTTATTTTCCAGATGCCCCGATGGTAGATACGATTATTTAGTTGATGAAAATGTTCTTATGCTTACGAGAATATCTTTTTGTCAAAAATATTTGTTGGTGTAACTTAATACACACAGTCTAATGGATGCTGATAACAATCTTAATTCAAAGGTGTCCCTTGTTCGTAAACAAACCAATGGACCAACAATGTTCTGAAAATTTCAAATTGTACGTAAAAAAATCGATCAACACATTGTC
Source organism: Aphelinus atriplicis (assembly GCA_020882685.1). Classification (NCBI taxonomy): domain Eukaryota; kingdom Metazoa; phylum Arthropoda; class Insecta; order Hymenoptera; family Aphelinidae; genus Aphelinus; species Aphelinus atriplicis. The sequence goes on along the minus strand of CM037073.1, from coordinate 63,558,698 downwards.
TGATTCAGAATCGTATTTAAGATGATACTAATTCAGTACCAGCAGAGTGTGATCGAATAAACATATAGATAATCACATCTTTAGTGCCAATAAACCTCAAGGTTGACGTTTTAGCTTTTTATAATTACCTTCGGACATATTTCGTGATTCTATTTCCCATTACTTATAATTCTGGCTTTCTTGCGAAGATGGCTTGAATCAAGATAATACTTATATGGTGAGGTGAATCATGAGGATGTTATTACACACTTTAAAACATTATCAGTGTGAACTGTTTTTAAGGGTCTTTAGTTTTATCTTCACTCTTAATTTACTATTGATCGACCCAGTACTTATAGAATTCCGAGGGAAATTATAGTTGCTTGTAGAAATAAACTTGTAAAATTATTTTTTATTTTTCGTTCTCAGAATAATCATAAGAGATGCGATAGATTGAAAATACGTGGTGACGTACGTTACTTTTTTGCGCAATATGAACAATATTTCAATTTATAGATCATTCTTAATTTTAGTTCAATGGATAATTAGAAAGGTGAATGATTCTCAGTAGCTCAACGGAAATAACCTAATGAAATTCTCATAGCAATTTCATGCAAGTTCACTATAGAATGATGAAATAATGGGATTATCTGCTGGAATATTTTCATTTTGACATTACAGTTTTACACAACGTAAACCTGACTAATTTTTGTTTTTAAATCGAACCCAAGATATTCACTGGTATAAGGCAGCAGATTCGGACCAGCGCAACATTACAATTTACCTGAACCACATCTCATTATCAATCGGGTAATGTATATTCAGTCCTCGAACAAAGAAAACGATTGAACGAGGATATCAATGAGAAGTATCAAGTCAGTAAGGATTTCGTGGAATACTTGATAAATCGTGCAGTTCCCACGTTGAACAAGTCGCTCCGAAAATTATGATAATATTCGGGAAGAAAATTAGCAGCCAACGTGTCGCATAATGATTATCACGAGCGTCGCACTTGACTCGTGCGACGGAGTATGAGACCTGTCCAATTGAGTACTTGGAAGCGACACGCTCGAGTGGCCAGAGGACAACGAGATAATTTCGGCACGATTTGATGACAAACGATTGGCGAGCGTGCATCGAGCGACTCAGCACATCCTCTTGGAGCTCGAGGCACGTCAAGGGCCCACACCTTCGAAAGTTCTTGGCCAAACGCTGGCCGTACAGCATCAGGCGCTGCCGGCTGGCGGGGGCCCGAGGCGCTCGATTTTCGCATTCTCGTTTTAAAAGCCGGTGCGCCGCGGACCGGTCTTCTCGTGGTCATTACACGAGCGAGCCGAGCAGCCGCCTTTCTCCGGCTGTGTATGGGATACACGTATACATGCACGCGTGAGCCATCCGTCAGTAGTCGCTCTCGCGCAGTGTGTGCGCGCAGTTTCCCCCGTTGTGCGTCTTTCACCGCGCGGCCCGCGGGGAAGGGGCCGCTCGCGCGCGGCCTTCAAGGCCGTGCACCACACTCGCGGCTTTTCCGAATCGCGGTCCCTCCTCCTCCACCTCCATCTCCCCACGAAGTGCGGCCGCGCCAGACGACTTCCTACCTCCGTCTCTCTTCCTCGCGCCCCGCCGCCAACACACACATATATATACTCGGCTCGCGCGGCCTTAAACTCCGTATGCTCCGAGCTCGATTTGCACATCTCGCACATTCGAGAGTTGGATGAAGCTGCCGTTCTCTGGATAGGATTTTATCCCCGCGAATCGAATCGAGAATAGCACGATATCTTCGTGGTCTGACTCTTTATATTCTCGCGTCTCGGCAATTTTGTCATGCCTCGACCTGTTCCTACGCGTTAGACACTAAATATTTTCAGGGCGAGCCGTGATATTGAAGAATCATTACATTATTTTCCAGCCGCTCAATTTATAACATCTATCGCCTGCAGACATACTAAATCTTCAACGCATTTTCAAGGTATCTTTTCCTCGTTGACGATATGAACATGGAGTGATTCTCCAATGATATACGCTTTACCGTTATTCTCGCGCCAGTGAAATATCGATTCAAGTATTCATGAACGAAAACTCATGAAGTATGTCCGGCAACAAGCTTCCAAGTAACGTAGTTGCGTACGTGCGTTACAAAAAGACTTGATAATTTCCGTTACTTATGCTATCACATACGTCTCTGCAGAAATGGAAAAATTAAAGTTCAATCTGATAGCATAATCGAGTTCATTGGAAAACTCACAGATGCAGAAAGATTACAGTCGCGCAAGAGAAGAGGAAAATATGAAATGAATCAAGTAAAAGTACGATTCAATCACGAGAAGCAACAATTCGAGAACAAAAGAGCGCGTGGATAGCAAGTGAAAGAGGGGGAGAGAGAGTGAGAGAGAGAGAGAGAGAGAGAGAGAATATCAAAAACAAAGGAAAAGGTAAAAATCTCGTGACAAAAAAACAACCGACTCAAGGTGAGTCACTCGTCTTCGGATGAAAAGGGAAAGAGGAGAGCGGGTGTATGTGTATATATGCGCGAGTGAACTTTCGATTGTGGCACCTCCTCCGCTGCTGCTCTGTTTTGAAGAAGTCAGGTCAAGTCAGTACCTTTTAATTTTGTGCTCTATATCCAGCTGTTTTGATACTGCACGCGCGCGTGCAAGTTTGATAACATCTCGTGCGCTCTGACCGATATAAAAAAACATGTGATTTTAGGTCAAATGAGAGCGTACGATTATTTACTCAATCGATATCTTTTCGAATGTTATGAGATTTGATCTAATTCTCTGCCAAACGAGCTTAATTTTATTATTTCGAATATCCAAAGATATTCTCACAGTTTTATATTGCTGAATAAATGTCTCTTTATGTATAATATTTCAACGAAAAGATTCTCGTGTATTAAATATCATCTAGAATGTGTATTTTTAGTTGGTATTTTGGTTCATTGAAACATATAATTTTAATTAATGTTCTCTTCGGACGATCTTAGATCAAACTTGAATACGTACGCCTATAAATGCACGTACTGTATTTTGAGATTCCACTTCTCCATTAGGCTTTGGTTGGAATACTTGTGGGTAATCACATGAGTCATTTCAAGAAATGAATGATAGGGTGATCCACATTCTAAGATTGTCAAAGCAAATCCACTGATATGCAAATCAGACAGTTGATGGTGAAAAGTCACACACCCACGACTGTAGTAAAATGTTGTTACTTTATATTTATACAAATATACAGTATTTTGCAGGCAAGGTTAGCAGTAGTATACGATTCCAAATTTTTTTTCATCATTCCGAGTGCTATCTGCATTACTTCAAAAACGATACGATACTGACGATTTCTTTCATCGATTTTATCAACCAATCCAGAAACACATTTGCATTCTCATCCATTCGCTGCATATTAGATAGTGATTTCTTCTCAAGCCATCTGAAAAATGGCTGCAATTTTCTCAAAGAAGCTTTGTATGAAAGATCTATATCAGGAAGTAAATAACGATTGCTATGGAGGAATAAAGTTAGCAAACGGACCTCAAACTCATTTAACAAACTATCTTGATAGGGACTCTTCAGCAGCGGTTATTATGGAGAAATACAGATTCTGTACTTAACATAGTAACTTTGTAAGGTGTGAAATCTTATAAGATTTGAGAAAATTTAAGTCCAAAAGCTTGCATGAAGCTGTGCCCCAGCGCGTGACCTAAGAATCCAGAATCCTGAAAATCACACAGAAGAAAATATAGCGCTTCACCCACGCGATGCAGGCATGAGAGTTCCAACTTTGCGCACAGAGTAAGTGCAAAGTTATATATTGAGTGAATGTATCAATCGAATTGATACATTTTTTCTTTGTGTGATGTCTAAACAGGTTTGTATGTGTATGATTCTCACACATAAACTTTGATATATTCTTTCTACTTAATTCATTCATAGTTCTTCTATAATCACTCACTATACACTCACGTTATTTTTAATAATGATACTTCTCAAATTTTTTCAGCTTCTCTTCTCACTCATCACAACTTCGTAGAGATATTCTCAACTTTTCCCCTCGCAGTTCTTACTGCATCAGAGGTTTCAAGTACAACTTAGAAAATACAATATTATGTGATTATAAGCTAATCGGGTACTTGCGAATCAACACAGAGGTCGTTACAATGCTCCATTCTCGGTGAATTCGAGAATCAGTTCATTCTATATTCAGAAAATAAAATCATGACAGAGAATGTTATTATACCCAAACGATTTATCTTCATTTCTCTTTATTTTTTAAATACATAAATTTTTTTCTTACTCAGAGGATTTTCAAGTAGCGCAGGTGAAGCCGCGAAGGGGGATGCTAGTATATAATATATAAACTGTGTATGAAAATGAACATGAAAATGAATATATAAAAAACTGTGTTTATTTCATTAGCTTATGAAAAAATAAGTCATATCATCGTATAATTTTATTTTTTCACTTATTTTGTGTGTCGATCGTGTAAAATATTCGAAATATTCAGTTGAAATGGTCATTATTCACGTTCTACGCTCAGAATATAAATAAATTCTACCAAGATATTTCATTTTCATTTATTTTCTTTTAAGATAATAAGATCAACAACATTTTTCTTTGACTTTAAGAACAAATAAAATAGAAGTTAGTTTGGCCGTTTTCCAAATAATGACGTTTCCCAAATAATGATTGAAAAAGCCTCAATTTCATGTCTCCCTGATTTGAATCAAAATGCTCCAAGTATATTATTGATAATATTTCATTTGATTTCCCGGAAATACTCTCTCAATTACTTTCGATTTTATACAATATATCTATACAAAGAGAAATCCACAGATACAGATTTATTGTTAGTGCACAAAATGGCAAGTATCTGCCATTTTGTAAGTGATTCACATTAACAATTTATGTACCCAAAAACTATATCCCAAAGTTTCATCGTGATTTGTCACCCAGAAGGGTGTCTCCTTGAGAGTTGATCTCTTAATTAGGTAGATTTCGTGGTATATTATACTCAGACTCAGACTGCAGGAGGAATTTGAGACCAGACAAAGACTACAGCAGAAGATTTAATGTTTAAAAATAATCACTATTTGGGATCTGAATCGGTTGAATAATGTGATTTTACTGCTGATAAACCCATTCTCCCAAAGCACGTAGCACAGAAAAAGTACCAACTATCGCATGCGCAGTTAGAAGAAAAACAATAGCCAAGAGAGAACAAGAGACATAGAATGCGCGCGGAAACAGAAGAACAATCCTCGAGAAAGAGTGAGAGAGAGAGGGGGGGGAGAGGCAGAAGGAGAGAGGGGGGAGAGAGGGAACAAGAGATTCAGGAAGAAAGGATTGTAGAGAAGAATGCGCGAGGGAGGAAGAGAGAAAGTGAACAATTGTAAACGAGGTTTGCTCATCGGGAGGCGGGCTCGGACAATCCTCATGAGGAGCTTTCGCGCAACGCTGCGTGCGCATGGCCAATTGAATTGTTCGATTATGCAAACGCGCCGCCGCCGCTGCGCGAGTTATCGCTCGGGGCGGCAAATTTCCGAGGAGGAGAGAGAGACAGCGAGAAAGAGAGAGAGAGAGAAAGGGGGGGAGAGAGTGGGAGGATCGCGACAAAGGCGCCGATCGGCTCTTCGTCCCGACCTTTATGACGAAAAATTCGATGAGGCCCCCAGGCTAATATAGCTTCGTGTGCAGCCAACCCAGCCTATTATGCGACCGATCATCTCAGCTTTATTCATGCTATTACAACTCTATGCGCACGTGTATTTTGAAATACCACGTTTCGCCTCAATTCGACATCATTTATACGAGTTTCGTGTCTGTAATACTGCTTGAATTTACAAAATCTTGTGGCACAGCGAAAACTATTTTTCACAGCTTTAGCTTGTTAATATATTTAGACAGAATGAAAGATACTCAAAAATGATGAGGCGTCATCGCTATGTCTTGTTCTGAACACGTTTTCTCGATAAACCTTGTTGAAACCATTTTTTTTACTCATTGATTTTTATGTCAGTTTGCTCATAATAATTTGTACGTTCTCGTTGTTAAACTATGAAGATACTTGGTTCAAGGATGAAATACGGAATATGAAATAATACTACTGAACTTACAACATCAGAAATATCGAAACGCGATTCCTTTTGAAAAATTATTTATCCATAGATATATGGATTATATTTTACGATTGAGGTTTTTTATTACCTTTCCAAACTCACACTGGAAACGTAAGTAATCTTGTCTACAGGAAATATTTTTTAAGAAACTGGCGAAGGCTCCCTGGGCAATAAATATAACTTCATCTATTTTATTCACAAGTATGAACTAGATAATTGAAAAATATTAGGATTCTTTCTCAATAATTATACTTAATTCATTTTTCTTTCCTGTTATTGTTGAATACAATATGTTACAATTGCTTGAAGTGAAGGAAGTTATGGACACCGATGAGCTAATCTTCTGGTACAAACGTGATTTATGTGTCCTAAAAAACCAGTTGATTTGTAGTTTCATAACTATGTGATATATAATATGATTCGATTAAAATACGATAAACCAGTCATGATCAATGTTAGCAAAATATGCACGAATCCATTTTTTCGTTCTCTGCAACTCAAGTTATCACATCTGTCACCTCCATTCAAATAAAATTGAAATATGTCTCAGAAGAAAAGCAAACAGGTATGTTCTTATTCTCTAAAAGTGATTGGATCGTCCTCAATTTTCATAGAGGAGTAATTTCGTTTTATACTTCTGCAATATCCTACGTTAAAGTACGCCGTAGCTAAATTATGCCTGCAATCGGTTTCTCCACTTTAAAATCCCCAAGTGTCTAACCTATATTTCACGACCTGATCGTGGAAGTATCGATGAAATGTCGTAAATGAGAAGCGTAGCTGTGATAGTTCCTTAATTAAAGACAAGCGACGATTACACGGCATTCCCTCCCTAATCATCCGTACCGCCACTTGTACGTGTACCGTACATTACGTTTTGCCCAACAACGAGGGAAAAAACAAGCCCCGTCCGAGGCCTTTAGATAATTCATCCGATCAAGAACAATAATCTCGTCGAGTTTCGTCACTTTCAGCATTGTGCCTGCACAGTTTGTCCGTGCTAATACAGCCACGACCAATTGGTCGGTTTACCGATCATACAAGTACAACGATCTTCGCTTCGACTCCGGTGATTACCGTTTATAAATTCCATCTAGAAGTACACCTATTTCGAGCAACGTGGGTAACTCAGGAGTGAATACTCGCAACAGCTCAAACTTTTCTAAATTGCTTCCACTTGCAAGGTTGTTCCTTACAATATATAAGGTAACTGTACCCAATGCGCCCCCCCTTAAGGGTTATTTGCAAATTTGACTATGGTAGACTTCGAATTTTAAAATTTTGCGAACGGTATCTCAAAGCTTAGTTCAATACCTATTAGAAACCATCTTTATAATCATCATTCGACTACTTTAACCTATCGAAAATCGCAATTTAAAAAAAAACGCAAAAAGGCTAAATGCACAAAACGTGTAGTCAATTTGGCACAATTGCTTAATCATTTGATACAGCCTATATAGGTCTATAGGGACGATCCAATTGGCATTGAAATAAACTCTCAATCATGTTCCCAGTGATATTTATACAAAATTTTTAACATACAACTCAAAAATACGCGTCTAAATCATCGTAATATGTCTATACAAATATTCAATGATTTCACTCAGTCTTCCCATTTAAAAACGCGTAGAGGGGCACATTGGGTTCACTTTTTTTTTATGCGAAAAACAGCAATTTGAGTAGGATAAAAAATAATTTTAGGAAAACTGATGAGACCAATCGGAAGCTGAGATGTTTTTACACAAAAAAGAGTAATGACACTTTGAGAGATAAAAATTATTGACACCTGATTTTTGAGGTTGAGTGTGAAAAGTGAAATAAGAAAATGGTGAAAAAATGAGTAAGTGAAAGTTCAAAGTGTTGTAGGAGAGTGGTTTTAAGGGCTAAATGGGCGGGGAAGATACCGAAAATTTTCTTTTAATTCCCCCAACATAACCCAAGAGCGACTGATGCTCAGAGAGCACCGGAAATACGAAATCTGACGATTGTGCCAAATTGGGTACAGTGCCAAATTGGGTACAGTTACCTTATAACATGAATACACTGCAGCAAGGAATCAAATCGATATATTTTCTAATTCCTGCAGTGTTATAATTCTACAAGTTCTACCCTCCATCCAAGATTCCAATCAGAGATTCTTTTCAAGCGCGGTATATAATATTTATCGACGATCTAAATTTCTGGAATCTTAGAATCAATGGAGGACGTGGCGTGCCTGTCGAACGATCGAACGACGATTTACCAGTGGAAATGTTGTTTTCGTCCGTACGCAAATGAGTTGTACAGGAAACCGTAAGACGACTTTGTAAGCCATTAAACTATTAACGCGCGTTCCGCTACTTTCCGCAGCAATCGTGCGCGCGATACACGCCTGCGCATTTCTTCTTGTTCCTTACCTGGTGGCCACCGCAAACCAGGTGAGCAACTCCTAGAATGTCATGAGCACTGCATCATCTTACTCAATGCACCCAATGAAACCAATAAAAACAATGCCACGGCCGGCCGGCGATAAACTACGATCAACTTTACCATAGAAAAATTGAATAATTTTGTGCTTGCAAAAGAGATTCTGTAAATTATATCCTGCTCGATCCTGATGGGACAATACTCAATTTTGTTATATAAATGATAGTTTGATGTGTCGAAGAGAAAATTAATTTCGTTCCAAATAGCATTTGATACATTTCCGAATAAAATAACTTATCTGACCTTATTTCTGTTCAGCATCATCAATTTCAATATGATCTCAACGGCTAGAAAGTACAGTTGTAACTATTAAAATACGTATGCAAATCACGATGTTTATTAATATGATAAAAATTTATTCGACTAATTGAAACCAAATTGAAATCATGCGCGCGGTATTGAAATACTGGGAGTTTACATTGACGATGATTCGGTATCAACTCGTGAATATTGAGACGAAAAATATCCAAGTTCTCATTGAAACGCAAACTCTTTGAATCATCCAAAACTCGCGAATAATATTTATTCCCGAGCCTTTCTCTTCTCGTCTTTCAACCAAATTGATTTTTCTTGTGCAACCGAAAAGCAACATCGGCACGCAAGATCTGAAAGACGATCACGAGTAGCGTGCAATGTACTTCATCGCATTCGTGTGTGGCGAGGGAGAAAAAATGGGTCTACACTCTACTGGTCAAAGTACGCATTTACGTACGCAAAGTACTTACCACGTTTGCGAGCTCATTCTAATTAGCCTGGTTCGTCATGAGCGCTTGAAGAGCGCGGCATGCTTCGGCTACATTTTCTCCTGTGCCATTTCGATTCGCCTCAGTGTAATCGTTGCAATTCCTCGGAAACGATTCGAAGTCTGCGCAACTACGGTGTTACATGCTCATTTGGCCGATCTTGTTTGGAGGAAGATAAAAGCCGCGATGCGTGAACCAGAGTCAACAATACAATTAATTAGTAGAAATATATTGTGCGTGTAATGAATGCTATGTACGCCGTGTGAGTTATTCATGTGTAAAATGGTGCGTGAGAATACGAGAAGTGAGCTTGAGCGATCACCATATCGTTATACGTACGCGGATCAATGAATTTCTTTGTTTGCTCGTATAAGGAGTAGTTCAGAGGAAAATTCAAAATTCATTCCATACACACATAATTACAAAATCGGTTTATTCGGCATCAAATTTTTTATAATCGGTCAAATGAAATATAGCTCTGAAGGGATACTACTTGGTTCTTGAAGATTCCTCGTAAAAAAGCATTTTTCCCAGGGCGTTTCCTAAGTATCATCGATAATCTGAAAGAGCCATGGTCATTTCGATAATCGAATAAGCGATCGCAGCTAGATCGGTCGAGTGAAAAGGGCACGGTGCGAAAGTACACTTGTTGCCGATTCAAAATGTCAAGATATATATACTCACTTTGTTGTGGGACGGGGGAGCTCGTGCACATCTGCCGATCAATCAGCGATCGCGGGACGGTCGCGAGCGCGAGATAAGGAGGAAAAACTATCCCGCTGGAGAGACAAAGCGTTGCGGTGCAGCGGCTGAAAAGCGCAGTATGTGCGCGCGCGAGCGTGCGGACAAAAGGCGCCGATCGTAACTTTCGAGCTGCGCAGATACGGGGCGCATGAAGCGGCGGCGGCGGCCGTGGCATTATGCCCCATTATGCGGTATTATGTTACTATTTACGCTATCGCGCCGGGCCGCGCATATTCGTCTTGCTCGACTTCCAGGGAGAAACGGCCCTCCCCGACGCGTACCCCTTGCTCTTTTCTCCCGAGCGCTGGGTGAGGCCTGGGAGAATGCCCAACTCCACGTTCTTGATCTTATGAATTAGCCCGCAGACACACATAAATCTCCCTCCGCGGCCGGCCTGCGCATTTTTCCCATGCGGATTCGTATGTGCGAGCGAAATTCCAGCTAGAATTGTTCGAGTACCGGGAGAATTTTCGAGGTGTCAATGAGCGGAGGGTTTGACGAGCAACGCGTGCGCGGCGCTTGGCGCAAATAGTCTGTCTACGTGTGAATATATAATTATGAAAAGCGGTTGCGACATTTGACTGTTTGAAAAGACGTTCGGCGTTTGTCAAATAAGTTTTCGATGTGGGGCGAGGATGGTTTTGGTGGATCAGATTTTCAGATTTTTGTTGAAAATATTATGAAATTTGCAGTGTCATGAATCAACAGAGACAGATTGATTAACTCATGAGTTGACCGATGAAACATTGATATACCCCCTAAACGTTCCAAGATATATCGAGCGATCTGGTGGTAAGAAAAGTAGAATGAGATGGAAAATGTTCACCAATATCTATGCATTCTTAGCCATTGCTGTGAACGACGATTTGAATTTAAGATGAATGTAAGATTCATTAAAAGTAATTTAATATCGGTTCCACGAAAACTGCATTCGTTACGTAATATACGTGTACGGTCGATTACATGACAGCTGCATAGAGCTAGAGAAAAAGCTCTTACGATTAGGCATCTTGGAATCAAATAACTATGTGGAATTCATTTACTCGTGCGAGGAGTCAAATGTCTCTGAAATTACTTGAGTGCCTAGTCTAGAGGTTGTGTTAGTTAATGAGAAAGTTCAGCACATAATATGCATTTCTTTCATATTTTTCATAAAAATACAACGAAGCAGGAATAATAAATTGAGGGAAACTGCCTAAAACTGAGGCATATTTAATAATTATATGTTTTCTAGTCACTAAGTTGCGGGTCATATTGTTAGTCCTATTGTCCTATTGCAATTAGTTAATAATGATGAAGCCCGTGCAATCGTTGAAAGATGAAATCAAAGTTACACATGTGTGACATAAACCATTAGGATCGGAAGAAGATGAAAAGCACAGCTGGACAGCTAGAAAAACTTAAACAAGATGTAAGATAGTAAATTAGAACGGCATCGTGTGGATAAAGTAAAGTCGCGTGACTAGTAATAGTCGACTTCTTGAACTCAAAAGCTGTCATTTTACTCAAACAGTCATTCCTGTTTTAATTAAACGTTCATAGGAAAGCATTAGATTTTATGAAAGCTTGAAATTTTAAAGCACACTTCGTCTCTCGGCACTTTATTTCTAAAACATGTAAGGCGGCTGCAGTTAATGTGTCACCTTGCAAGGGTTTTTCGAAAACTTGTTGATATTGATAATTGTGCGTGGAGTGATTGTGGAAGCCGTTGCTTCCACTGACGAATTTTATAATTTAAACTAATTTGAAAACTGCCTGATAAAACGTTGCAAATTATGTGGTGTAGTTTGTAATTTCCATTCTCCGCATTCCACTAGGTTGTCCCTCAAAGACCATCCTTTTTTCTAACTCATCATTTATTTTAATTAAGCTAGTAGAGTGGAATTAGACAAAGAGAAGAAAAGCAGAGAATGAAACTTCAAACTGTTGTAAAAAAGTGGTTTCAAGTGCTCAATGACCGAGGAGACCATCGAAACTTCCCCATAATATCACCAACATGACCCCACCACCATCACTGGTGTCCAGAAAGCACCGGAAACAAGAAATATTACAGAACTGCCACATTGCCTTCAGTGGAGCATTGGCTGCACTCGCCTTATTTCACTATTCTCGTTGATATTTGATTATTTCGTAAATGTTACTTGACTATGATCCAACGGAGATTTAATGTTACGAAACTTGTTATCACTTTTTAGATTACTTGTAATGTATTCTTTTGAATTAAATCTCTCTCAAAATGCAGTGCCAAAAATATTGAAACACGATTTGATTTACAAATGAATAATTTGATCCCTCTACGTGGTATCAGTAATCGGTGGCTCCCGTGCACTCGCACAACATATTCGAACAACTGTATAATTATCTCACGTACGAAATGAGGAGAAAGTGAGATGATGATACTCCGATATTTTCGACATATTATGCAGTTTCTCATGGCGTCGTTTGATTGCGTAAGTGGAAACATTTTGGAAACAGTTGATTTGAATAATTTTGTTTAAATTAGCATCCGTTACATCGAGGATGAGTGATAGATATTTGGAAGTGATTAATATGGGTAGTGAACAAAGGGTATATACTCAGACCAATGCGGTGGACCGAATGTCAGAAGCGTACACATTAACTCTGATATAGGTACTCACTAGGAGACCACTTGGGATGTGGGTCACCAATCTTGACCAAACTTTTTTTGGTGTTTACTTGTGGCAAGAATAGAGTGTATCCAAAGTTTTAGGGTCCAACGCTCCCAAACTTCCAAGATATTAATTTATGTATTTTAGTTAAAAACGCTGGTCTCGTCCCAAAAGACAATATGTCATCTGAGACGTATTTCCCTCACTGAACTACACTTTCATTGTTCTCACTGAACACCCCATCACATTTTATCCTGAAAAACATATAAAAAGAGTAAATAACGTGTATACTCAACAAATCTGACTTCCATGTCTTATTCACATAGAGTAAAACGTGAAATATATGAAAAAATCAATGCTAATCGACTTTTCACTATGTGCTTGGATACTGAAGCAATAACAATATGTGTGTGTTATAGTATGATATTGGTCGAATGTTCAGAATTGAAGTTTCCATGAATAAAAATCAAGTCTGACACTGAATTGTTGTCTTATGATACTACATTTGTGGTCTTTGTGCTTATATCCATGTTGTTATTGTTTCAGTATCCAAGCACAGCATGAAAAGTCGATTAGCGTTGATTTTTTCACATATTTCATGTTTCACTCTATGTGAGTAAGGCAGCAAGTAAGTTGGCAGCGGTTTTTTACTATTAAACTAGAAGCTGTTTAGCGCGCGCACCGCGCGCGCGGTGACGTATCGGATAATAAAAAAAAGCGCTACCGCTTGAATATAGCAACAACCACTGCTGCTTTCGAGACGACCAATCCAAAGCTCGGAAAAGATCTAAGAATCAATTTGATTGGCCAAGTATCAATGGCGGACCTTCAATTCGATACTAATCGCTATCTCCCTTTTAAGATGGGATTCCACTTGACAATACTTTTACACTTGAAACTGTCAAAGGTGTGTTTCGTAAAATTTAGGACCTTGAACAACATTTTTCTTAACTTTTAATCCTCAATTAATCTCTCTAACAAGAAGGGAAGAAAATTATTAATTTAATTCAGTTCATGAGGCAAAGCTCCCAATGAAGATGCATTACCACTCAAATTAACAGATGAGAGCTTATCTTTGCAATTTAATTGCGAGAATCGTTCAAGCACTTTCACAGAAGCGCGAGCGATTGAACTCAGTTGTGTGTATACTATAATGCACGATGCGTATTCAAATGAGTACGTACGAAATCTATGACAGAATCGCGTTTGAACCACCAAGTGCGGCGGCGTAACACGTCATAGCGATAAATCGTGATAAAACCAAATGGCGCAGCAGACTGTTTCGTCCTTGCGCATTCACGATTCGCCGTACAGTCCTGATTTATTCTAATTATAATAGACGATTATTCCGATCGTTTCATCGTAAATAGTCGAGTGAGCATTGCTGAAGTTGTACGCCTGTCGTCGAGTTTTGAACTCGCGTATGCGCATATGCTTACGGATTTATGAATGGACTCCCGTGACGGTTTGAATTTATCGCCGGTTTTTCCCTCTTTATTCCATTTTTTTTTTTTCACCACCGATTTACTACTGCAAACATGCGTGTACGCTCGACTGCTCCAGTGCAGAGAATTGAATTGAAAAGTTCAGACTAGTTGGAAGCATCGTACAGTCGATAATTTTATGGCACCGCACCGTACCGCAATAAAAACGTGGAAATATTCAGCGAAGAACCACATTACATTTTAATATCGTTTTGTAACAATTTCCTGGTATGATTATATACTGTTTGTTATTGCTGGTAGGCAATATTGATTTATGGAAAAATTCATGACATTTCATAAAAATCTTCCTAATGTGCTTAAGATTCGTTTAACAATTGTATGCTCAAGTTCTTTAGTAATAAATAAAATCATCAAAAATAGTATGCAGGTTACGGAAGTTATACATTGTAATGCTATATGAATCATGATTGGTGATGAATTGGAAATCACACGGAAAACATTATTTTTCAATTCAATTTCAATAAGTACGTACACATCACTCTGTAAGTCGAAACTCTCGTTTTCACGGCCTAATATTATAATGTAAATATGTTAACTATGAAAAGTCTGAGGAGGCTAGTAAATATTACTGGCGAAGTGTTGCAACTTTAAGGACATGGAAGGACATTGAATTTCATTCGAAGTTCATGCTCCGAAATATTAACCCTTGATGATCGTTCGTCAAATATTATTTTTCAATCTGAATAATATTCTCCGGATCATTGCAATGTTTACTTTTTTTTTGACGAAGTTTTATGATCATGAGTTCATTGAACAGATCATGAGTTTCATAAAAGCATACACGTGTTTGTATATGCTTATGTATCTCGTGAATGATTCTCGAATTTAGGTCTTTCTTAGCTTACTTTATCCATTTTTAATTAAGGACGAGATGCTAATAATAATTATTTTTGCCTTCGTGTTTTGTAATTTTTCTCTGAATTGATAAAGAAATATTCACACTGCAATTCGTCAGGTCTGTAAAATTTCTTTCATTCCACTTTTTTTCGAAGACAAAACAATGTAGACACGTACACATATAATATTTATATACGTGTACCCCAAAACATTTTGAGAAAGTCGACTCATTTTAATCCTATTTGATTAGGAATTATCCATCAATAGTATATTTTGCAACTAGGGCGAGAAATTAAATTTCTTGGACCCGTGTATGGAAAGGTATTTCATGAGTTGCATGTAATAATTTTTGCCATGCACGAGTGTGAAAAGGCTATTTTTCAATGATGAATAACGAAACGTGTATTGTTGTACCTAGATCAAGTACTTTTTTTTAGGTCAACTCAAGAGTAATTTCCTCAATTTTGAAAATTTCACTGATCGATATATTACTCTCTCAATAAATAGCTCTGTTCTAATACTAGACAATTTAAGGAAAATGAACAGTTATCATTTTGATCAGTGTCATTCATTGTTATAATTCCCCATGATTAAAAATTTGAAAAAAATCGAAGCTCCGACTGAATTCACAATTTAATTTTGATTAGTGTATTTGCATGTGGAGCATCTATAATGTACAATATTGCACATAAGCGGGTGTTAACAAAGATCAATTTGGCTTCATGAAATCTTTTTAGAAAAACTCGCGAGGCTGTTTCTCAATTCAATGTTTTATCAAATATAAACAAATCTAATTGTTAGCTATAACTCAGAGTGTCTTGAAAAAGTTGAGAAAGTATGCTAATTGAGAAGAGCATACCAGGGAAAAGATATTATGTTCAGCATTGCAGTCGTGATATCGACCGGTTGATTATGCATGCAATCGATAATTGAATCTATTCGATGGAACGACTTTAATTACTCATTCAACATTAGCATTTTTGTGATCTCCACGCGGAAAAAAGATACTAAAAGTTAATTCTCCATCACTCCACAGATACTTATTAAATCAAAGTATTTGTGTTCAATGTATCGATGACTGAAGAGCATTTTTAGTATCAATGAATAACCTTTTTAAATTGATTATTACACATTACTTCCTCTGAGATGGATGGAATGGAACTAATTTTTGAACGAGGAAGGGAGTCTGTTATTCATCGCAATCTTTGCGATTTACGAGATCTTTCGTTTCTATATTATATTCGTTCAAACGAAGAATAAAATTTGGAAATACTCGTCCAGCTTGTTTCGTCAGTAGCCGAGATAGATCTTCCGTATCATTTTGAGAGATAGTTTCGTTTCGATATGTGTAATTCTTCTTGGAAAGGTAGAACAGATGAGTTGGTCATCAAACCTATCAGCCCTGATTGAAGGTAGGTATACCCAATGTGTACCACCCTTTGTATATGCGTGTCTAGAGCATCATCGCAGCACAGAATCTTGTCAGCAATACAAAATAATGAAAAAGAAAACATTTTGACCGGTTGCGAATGCTTACACCAACTTGTTACAGCTCATTTTACGCATTTTTTCACCAACTCTGATTCTTGATCTAATCTCGCTCAATTTTTTCAATACTCTTCAACTCGGCCAAAAAAATCGAGCGACATACCATTCAATTTCTTGGCATTTCATCTACATCATCCAATTTTTATTTTCATCGTACGTCCGTCCTATCAACTGTATTGATAGGTCTTAGTTATTTTTGTCAAGAGTACCCAATATACGCCATCCCCCAAGTCATGGATTATTGACGTTTCTCTCGATTTAACGCGTCTAATGACTGAAAAAGAAACATTTTTTGAAAATGCTATTATTTAGCCCAGAAAAGTCTGAGCTAGATGGGGCTTGGCCCATTTTGAAGGTATTCAATAGACCTTTTTAGTTTATACTATCTAATCGGATTCCTACCAGAGAACTATAAAAAGAGACCGAATGAAAAAATATATTCTCTAGGTGGTTCATATTGGATAAATTTAGATTTTTCGTCCCAGCGGCAGTAAAGTGCCTACTTTGCGTCCTGGCGTTTGCAAAGAATGGCACTTTTCTGCCGCGGGGTACGAAAAATAGTATATGCACCTCGCTCATCTAGGCTATTTCGGCTAACCTCGCTAAATCGCGGCTAAATCGCCTAACCTCGCTCGGGTGCATAATATACTATTTTCCCCAAAAGTTCTATATCTCAGCGTAAAAACGTCTGAAATGAATATGAATCGGCTCATTTAGAAGGTAATGAGTATACCTTCCGTTTGCCACCAGCCACTTTGAAAAACTCAAATTTGACATGGTGTAGTGATTTTTTTCGCTTATAAGCGAAACCTATAGGTGGCGCATATTAGGTACATGTACCTTATTTCCAAGAGCAATGATAGAAGGAAAAGTTGAGGGATGACTCATGGAAGTATTCTCTCGAAGAATACTGAGGAATATCATGGAATAACATATGTACGATAAGTGCCACCCCCTAACAATTTTTCACAAACTTGGTTATGATAGAATAAGAATCCTAGAGAATTCAAGAGCTATCTGAAACAATCGTTATAACAATCATTCACCTATTGTAACTATTTAGAATGCGAATTAACCAAAACCACTTAAACGGGGCTCATTTAGCAACACGTGCAGCCCATATGCCCTCTTTCCATAATCATAGTTTACAGCCATCATAGGTCTACAGAGATAGTCAAATTTTGATTAATGACATCAAACTAAAAAATACATATTCATTTGAACACTCTCCATTATTTAATATTATTGTGAATTACGCTGTTTGAGGGCCAATCCGTAGAATATGAAACACAATAAATGAAAACTCCTTATAAATTCACTCTTTACAATGTTTCGCCAGCATGTTTCGCTGGCCTCACTAAGCTGTTTATTACCACAAATAAAACAACAATTAAATATTACAAACACCATTTAAATAAAATCGACGAAGGAGCAACAAATTTTTCTCATCAGTAAATTAAAAAAATTATTAGGTGATATGAGTGGAAGAAAACGTCTTCCATTGGTATCGTCAAATTTGTATCTGCGAGCGAAAGCCTACCGAAGTGATCTTCTGATAAATGGAGTCAACGATTCGTTGATGTAGAGCAATAGTGATTCTACTTATCAAAAAATCAATTACGTTAGTAGCTCTGGTAAGGCGGCGAGAAAAAAATTATGGCAACAAAACTTGTGTGATTGTTTTGTTTTCTCTAATACATTCATGAGATTCAAGAAAAAATGCATCCCACAATGAGAATAATGAAAGAAAGAACGAAATGCAGAAAATGTGATTTATCAGTCATTTTTCAGGATCTTTTCAGGTTGACTGTTGATTTGCGTGATAATTATTAATCTATGATAAAACTCGAGACGAGAGGCGAAAAAAACTTCATTTTCACTCCATAAAAATCTAACTGACAATGAAAATTGTAAAACCGTTGTGTTCTACGCATCAGCAAAATAAGACTGGAACTCACGAGATGTATAGATTGCAAGAATACGCGTCTCATTTGTCGGTGAGGGGAATCGTGTATATTCCAGACTCAGGTGACTCGGTGACCCAGAGGGCGTGATCGCTTCTTGCCATTGTATCGGACATGTTCGCCATTTTCCTCAGCGAAACTCAACAGGGTTCGCTGTCTAGAATTGCTCGTAATAACTCCTCGACACGAGAAGTGCGATATATCTAAAGCGAGTAATTAAAAGCTACTCCAACATGCGGCTCGATTTTCCAAACGATTTGGCCGACTCGATATATATCGCGGCAAGTAGGTGACGACAATAGAATATACGTGGTCTCGCTCGCGCGCGGAGCTGCACGAACGGAGAAAAACAATATGCCCGGCGTCTCGGGCCTCGCGGTAATGCAAAACGGATTGCGTACTACAAACGAGCTCACCTTGCCACGCCTTTCGGCTTGCGCTTTTCCCCGTTATCATTTCGCGCTAATCGAATTGTTGCGTCGCGTTCGTTCGCGCGCGCTCACCCGTATAATCAGTAATATAGGCCCCCGTGCCATTGGCCCTTCGACACGCGGGCCCTTTCACATTCTCCTTGGACGCAATTAGATTAATGATTCTTTTGAGAGCGCGGGCAGTGAGCACGGGCTTGTGTAAGCCCCTCGCGCGCGCGCGCGCTCCTGTTCGTTAACGCTTTTCGAGGTCGGTTGCAAAAGTTGGGGGCGATAAAACACACACTTTATCACGAGAATCAAACCATAGCGAAATTTGAATGTTCGCGCTCGCCAGCTCTCCAACGAGGATATGTTGAAACGGATTTGCCTGTCCATATGCTACTCTCCTCTCGTTTACACGCGTATTTTTATCATCAAGCTTGCGTGCGCGAACCCCCTGGATTCGAGTTTCTCCCAAAATTACATTAATTAGCTTGCAATAAAGCGTAACCAACTCCGACTCTACTTTATTTTATGTTTGTGGGCTCGAGCGCGCAATTTCAGTCGAGTGTTCGAGATGATTGAGCTGTATAGTGCCGTGTGCGTATTTACGATGAGAGTCGAAAAAAGAATCGTGTTTGCTCATATGCTGAATTTAATTTCACAATGCACGCGCGCATGCGTGCGTATATATATCATTCTACTCGTCCAATTGCCATTGAAATGACCAATTCGACGGTAAACTCTATTGGGTTAGAATCAGTTATGTCAAGTAAATAACTTTCACTGAATTTTGTTTTAGAACGAATATTACTCCATATATTGTGAAGAGAGCAAGTTATCAGTCAATAGGCATGACTAATTGATAATTCGAGTATGATTTGTGATATGATATCTCAAACTTCCGATTAACTTTCATATAACAACAGAGGCTTTCTCGACTAATTAAGGTAGGAGCGAGAATCTGTAAGTCAATAAACTCAAGAATTCAAAGTTCGCTTGAAATTCATTGCTGCGCTAGAAATGAAATGGAGCCGAGAACGAGGCAATCTAAGAAATAGGAAGCCACGACCCTCAGCGCCCACGCGCTGGGAAATCCCGACGCCGTAATAAAGTCGCGTTACGATTACCTCAGCTGCGCGCCATTATTACGCGCGCGTTTCACGGCTTAGCGCCAATCATGTAATGAACTTTATGAAAATGAAAATAAGAGAAAAAAAACCCGACGTTCTCGTACCGAGAATTGATTGTTGTAAATTATCATGGTACTGTGGAAAGAATATTAGTTTGGGTTCCGATACAACCCACTACAGTCAGTAATTCATTATATTGTATATAGATGTAAACGACGGCTGCAGGCATTGAATTGAAAAGTTAAGAACGATTAACTAACGGTTTTACCAAGAAACGCCCAGGACATATTCGCGCCATGGAAATATATTTTTTCAATTGGTCATTCATATAAAAGCATATTTTAAACTACGTGTTAGTTTTTAATTATTTTTTTCGTAAGAAGTTCAGACTCGTGATGAGTTACAAGTTATCATGATTAATTTATATTGTTCTCTTGTAGCTAACTTTAGTTCATACATGTAAAATCCTGTATATTTCATACTTTTATAGAAATGAAACTGCAATAAGAGTTCAAATAAAGTGGGCTCGAAAGAGAATTTTTTGGAACAATTGAAAATGTGTATTTTCATTAGATTGGCAATTAACGTGGCGGAAAAGAAAAGCTGTATCTCATATAATTATTTTTTCTATTCATGATTGTTTCCTCACATACAAAATACGAAAGACAACGCGTTATCATTGGGAAAGTTTTTCTCTTCTTTTTGGTGAATATAATCGGTACAATGGGTATTTGATGGCGTACATATATTTAAAAATATCGATATATAACATAAGTTGGTGAAATGGAATCTTCAATGAGTGAATATTGATGAGTATATAACTGTGATCCAGTAACTGTGAAGACTGAGTAACCATACCGAATAAGTGAAACAAAGACGTGCGTGGCCGTGAAAATCGGCGAGATTTTTGCGAGCCACGGAGATGAGTCACGGAAAACGGTTCGGCGACTTTTGAACCATCGTGCAAGAACTTGCAATCATAAGGTTGAACTAGTATAGAAGAAAATATCGGCATCTCATTCACTGGTGAAAGAGTCGGGTATTCCCGCTTGCAATCTATTTTCATCTCGAAGATGTTATAATGAACGGGATACCGGCAACTTTCTCATGTATTTTTGTGAAATCGGCCCTGTATGCAATTCAATACTCATTATTATATAGCTACAAGTGATGTTGCGAAATGTGTTGGGCATTGAAACAGTTTCATCTCTACAACGAATACTCGCTTCGTCCATTCCGAGAAAAAAAAACTTAAAACAATCAGAGCAATGTGGAGAATCCTGAGTATTTTTTATAGAGTTAATTGTCGACCATAGAAAAGTTCGTCCGACCATTTAGAAAAATAAGAGCTTTTGATGGTTCCAGGTACAAAACGATGTGTCGTTGAAAAACATTGTCCGACGACCAATCGCTGAATGCGTCCCCATACATGCATGCGTGTCGGAAAATTTGTCTGAAAAGCATCGGTTCGCCAGTTTGACTATGGAAAAAGTCGAGCTGCCGCGCGAGAAACGCTCCGAGCAAGCGGCAAATGCTGTACGGGGGAGCCGTGAGTGCTTGCGGCCCGGCGGAGCCGGCGGTACTGAGGAGTCGCGGGCGAGAGCCAGCCTCTCTCTCCTGCAGCAGCAGCTCCTCGCGAGCCGCGAGGGAAAGGCTCCGGCGCTGCGGGTGGAGGTGGCAGAGCGGAGCCGCGGAGGAGGAGGATGAGCCGCGCGATCGGCTCTGGCGCTAGGCCACTGCGGCCCGGCCAGCTCAGACCAAGTCAGGACCGCGAGCCGAGCTGACAAGTGCGCTGCTGCAGCCCGATGGCAGCCGGAGCACGTGACTCGCCAAACCGCCGGCTCCACCGCTCGCCCAGTGACTAACACGTGTTCTCATAAGTGTGATTTGTTACTCAAGTGCCAAGTGTGCTGCTGTTGCTGCTGCCACCTCTGATCTACTTGGTACCACCCGCCGATTCAAAAACCTGGCTGGCGCCGGCCGACCCGACCACAAAGTGAGTAGTGCCCATTTCACGCGGGTCCGCCAATTCCCAGCGCTGATTTTCATCGATAAGGGGACTCAAATGAGGGGACTCTACATTCAATTCATAGAAATATAGTAGCTTAGAGAAAATTCGTTAGAGCGCGATACATCCGAATGTCTATGGGGCGTTTCACGTCACCTCTCCAGAGCCGACGCCAGCGCGGACGCTACAACCTCGCGATTTGACGCTTGTTTTCGACTATAAAACCGATATCTAAAAAATGTGGGATAAGATCCATGTAGTTTTTATTTTCCGATAGTGAATTTAGTTTTCCTAAATTCTCACGTTTTCACAGAAAAAAAACATAATGAGCCATATCTCAAAGAGCTACATTTTTCTAATTTTTTTTTTTTATAGTCTAGATTGAAAGCTGACGTTTATTTACGTCGGTATATAGCCTTCAAAACAATAGGACTTTTTCGTTATATTCGAGGAATTGTGTAGCGAACATGAGTAAATGCGCCGTGCTGGGCCGCGCCGCGCTCTACATCCACCCGCTCGGGCTCGAGTTTGGCGCGGAGCTGAGAAAAAACTACATTGATATCATATCCGACATTATTTAGGTATTGGTCTGATAAAGTCAAAGACAAGCGTCAAAAATGCGAGATTTTAGCGTCCGCGTGTAGGCTCTGGAGAATTGACGTAAAACACCCAGTGTATATGTATTTACAATCGTCGTGAATATTCACAACCTTTATTTTCCTGGTGTTCGGAAGAAACTATTCTAGTTCCACATTTTTTTTAATTGTTGTACATCGCTTGTAGCCAAAGATATTCTAGGAGATCCCAGCATCGAGCTAAGATAGAATGTAGATACAATGGATTGTCATTTTCGCAATTTTCGCCCAATCATTGTGTGAAGGTTACACGTGCCATCACAAAAAAGTTTAATGACTCCAGAAATCGATCGAACTGCGATACTGTCGAAAATTCTTTGATTGCGCTGGTTCGGAGAGATTAATTTGAATCGTCACTAATCGCAATACAATATCTTGGTTCTTGGATGCTCGATTTTCATCGATAACCAAATAATACAGATTAGTGGCATTTAATAAGTCAATTTCGACGGTCATTTTTAGCACGTAATATTTTTTGATTCAAAACAAGCGATTCACTTATTTACTAACATGTTTCTGAATTATTCATCTATTACGGATTATATTTTATTTCACATATATCATTTTCGATCGATAAATATATACATTTTTATCAATAATTAATTTATCATATTTGCTCTGTTTTTAATTTTTAATTATAGTTTTTAGTTGTATACTTTACCGGATTGCGTCAGAAAATTTTCATTAAAAACAGCTTCACTCGATAATCACGTTGAATCCAGACAGAAGGAATGTAACTTATATTGTAACAAATCTTCTGTACAATCATAGGTTATCGAAAATAGATGATTCAGGAGTGTAAATACATTTCAAAGTTCCTACTTTATGTGTGATGAATGAGCAATCCATTAACTGCAACCATTTGACCTAATTATTTAGAAAAATATATTAATATATAAGCGTTTCGAGAATGATTGATCATGGACATGTAAATAACATGAATGTCTGTAGCTATTGCGAGACTCTGAATTAATTCATAGATACAAAATCAAATTTACTTATCTTATCTTCCATCAAATCCAGTTGTACAGAATACGTTTTTTTTTTTCAATTAAAATTGAACCCGAGAAGCGCGGTATGTAATGTGAACTATGGTATAAATCAATTAATCGAAAAAATTCTTGCTAACCACCAATTTTCACGAAATTCAATGAAGGCACGAGGAAAATAGTTTGAAGCATACGCAGTTGTTTTTTAATTCTATACAATTTATATTATCTAAAATTGCTATCTGACAATATGAGCTTGCAATGCCTTGAACTAAAAAAACGACCCGATGCTTCATCTATTGACTCTTAACAACGAATCTTCGATTCTTCATATATTCCTAACGCATTTACTCTCACATACAACCTTTATCTTTTTCGTCGCGACGATAAATCAACACACCGAGCTACTAATTATTATTTATCGGATTCTCTTGGAATTGTCGTAGCTCTACGAATATTGCCTCGGGGGCTTGCATCATTGTCATCTTCATCGCTAATGACCTCGCAACAGTTTTCTGTAATCGAATCACTAGTTCAAGTTCAAATTATTGCCATATAAATGTGTTTACGCCTTTTTATTGAATTAATTGAAAATATTTCTTGAAAAAAAATCAATAAATAGAGCGAGAAATATTACATTATAATGAAAAATTACATTCTTCTTTCGTCGCTCTGTAGAATACGATCGAAACGAATTTCCTGGTGTGTTTATCTGAATCTATATTCCTATGAATCGTTGTTTATTCCAACTTGAAATTATGCAATCTTACTTTCTCTCACGCAAGAAAAAAGTTTCCTTGTTAAGATCTACTTGTAAATCGTGGCCGTATAGGATACTTTTAAAAACTTTCGAAAAAAATTTAAACATATGCTTCACATCAGTTCTCATGAGTATTCGAACACGCTCGGAGTGGAGTATCGTTTGTAGGTGTGAAAATTTGTTGATGTAATGCATATTGAAATCGTAAGAGAAGCCGGGAGATAAGAGCGTAAACTTCGAAATTTGTAGGGACATGAACGACTCGACAAGTTTCGGTATTTGATGGACGTTTGCGATTTACTTCTCACGTTCCGAGACTATCTGACTGGCTCAGCAAACGTGTGAGTGAGTTTTCGCGTCCGTTCGCCGCTGGCAAAGAATGAAATCTTGCGGAGCTTATAACACCCGTTGTCCGCTGTTTCTCGGAGCGATATCGCCTCCAGCTGATCAAAAGAAAGAGAGAAAGAAAGGAAAAGAGATTGAGAGACAGCTCCCAAGGTGTGACTAACATGACCCGCGCGCGACCTGTGTCAGCAGCTTGGAAATCCATTTCAATCAGCCGGCTTGCGATAAACGCTTGCGATCTTCAATTCGACGTCACGTTGCGACTAGGAAAATGGCTAAGAATCACTAGCGGGAGCGGTGAAATTTCCGTAATAGAAGTACGTATGGCCTATCTACTAGTGAAGAGGGCACCAGTGATCTGGTGGCTCAGACTCCAAATCCAACTATGTCTTGCACTCGGGCTGATGGGATTCTCGAGAAAATCTATCGAGTCCCCATTAGGCTGTTTACTTTCACTATACTCGTGGAACTCAAACACGAAAAATCGGGAAAAGGCTTAGCTCGTAAGATTTAGTTGACGCTTCCATGGCATGGATTGTGAAAATGTACCGAGTCACAAATGGTTTTGTCTCATTGATATCGTATCGGATAAACTAGAAAGTTGTCCCATACACATTTATGTCGCAGATAATGAAAACAAAATTGCTCAACGATCAATTTTTTATTGCATTGCATGGGCTACGAGTTAGCTCATTAATCTTCCAAATAAAGCTGAATGATGCAATGTTGTCGTGCAGGGCCAGCATGAAACAATTCACATAACCAAATGGTCCCTTTCCAAAACGAAGTCAGTCATACCCGGTAGTGAATTGAGCATTCCTGCATAGCTCGGAGTCAAATCCGATCTGGCCAAGCGCATGTAGAAAGCAGAGCGGGAGCAATTGTCAGCCGACAGAAGCATTCGATAGCCAATCGGAGGGCATACAATAGTCCCTCACCCAGCGATCGGCGCCTCGAAAAAGACCCTCCTGCAAACGAAAAAATAAAATGATCAGTATGTATATATGAGCCACGTGCGCTCGGGCACAAAGGCGCGAGCTTGGGATTAGAAAGGATCACCTCCCGGCTGCTGTGGCTGCTGCTGCTGTTGCATGACGTCAGCGATTGGAAACACGCGTTGCGAAGTCCTGCGAAGTCTCGCGCGCGTGGCCACGACTACGTGAGCCAGTCCTTGAACCTCCATTTTTCTACTGGGTCGACGAACTATACGTGATCTCCTTTCGACTGCACACACACAGACACACGCTCGCATTCTTTCGCTTTCTCCAGCCGCGCGCGCCATATTGGCGCATTGATCTTTGACGATATACCGAGGCGCGCCAGCAGCGCACCGGCGAGTTCGGCTTTCAGAACAGGCCTCGAGGGTCGATCACTAACTTGAACTTGGCGACTTTTCTCCGGAGACTGGTTCTCTGAACTTGAAAACTCGATCGCCGATCCGAATCGCCGATCTCGTAAGTTCCAGATGTGTGTATTGGTGCGCACGCGTTGAAAAAGTTGTTGCTGCTGCTGCAGATGCTGCGATTTACGACACTGAAGATCGACGCGAAATAGTTGACAAGCCTCCTAATCATGTCGGAAGGTTCAATATCTCTCGCGGGCATTTGTGTCGAGTCATTAGAACATAATAATGCAAGAATGTAATTGGACCGACGTGGTGACGTGACTTTTCTCTCGGGCACCAGAAAACACGCGCTCGTGAACTGACGAAATATTCCACGATAAACTCACTAATCGTTGACCCAAACTTACACAGTTGGCAATATCGCTCTTTAGTCTTTTCTCGCATTTTATCGCGTTTTAAAATGACAAGAGAATGCGATACGGTGGTTATATCATTTTTTATCACGCGTTATACATTGAAGTTTTTTATTCCGATAATAATATTTTGTTTTACGATTGATATAACAATCATTTATAATTGTCTTACACACTTTCTGGCCTGAGTTGTTCAACTATAATTCGAAATCGTTCTTGACACGGTGGGCTTGTTTGGCTATAATTATCATAGCAACTGCCCCAGTATGTCAAATTCAACTTCACGTTGATGAAACGACAAGATCAGAAGTATACTTGATGCCTATTATGGCAAAAAGTGATCTCCGAACTACGGGCGTTGACGTAGCATAAAATTGACAATATAAAAGTACTGATTCACCATTTTTCTAATCAAGTGCGCTGATAATTTTGAGTTCTTCATTTCTTTTTATTCTTATTTGTTGGTTTTAAAAACTAAATGCCAATGTACGTAAATGGATTTTTTCAAATTTTGATTATCACAAGAATTTTCGTGGCGAAGATACCAAATTAGACAATATATTATTTAAAAAATGTTCTATTTTCTTTTCCTAATCAATTCACGAAAGTTCGTATGGTTGTCTATATGCAAGATGCGTACAAAACCTCAGATCGAGGAAATCTTTTCAAATCTGTTAGGTTCAGTTTGGAAGGTTGAAAAACGAGTTTTTCCTAAAGTATTTTATCCATCGCAACTTATAAAGGAAATGAAACAAAATTCTGGAAAGTTACGTTTCAAGGCGTAAAAGAATATTTCTTAGTTCTATGTTAATTATCAAATGGCATCGAGCCAGCGGGTCAATGGAAAGCATCTTCTTTTTGAGTAGGTGAACGGTGTGCAGGCTAGCAACTTTCAGACAGTACCTGAAACGGGTACAAATTTTTTTCTTATCCTATATTAATTTAGCTATCGCGGTACCAGGATTTTTTTAAAAAATATTGATTTTTCAAGATTTGGCTCATATTTAAACTTTATTTTTTTCATGAAAAAACTGGCTTACAATTGTTAATGAGAAATTCAATTTTTTATCTATCGCAAAGAGCTAAAGTACCACGATAGTCTACATCTGTCTGAGGAGCTGCAGTTGGAAGATCTAGTCAATATCGGATGAAAGACGTCCGAGCTACACTGCACACCAGTTATATAGAAAAATACAGTTTAAAAATAATCGTGTTTTCGTTTTAACATTGAACACCATTGAAGGGATCCTCGGAAAACAGGAAATAGACAATTGTAAAAACTATCCCTGCCTACATAGATGATGCAATATCATTCTTAGGTGTATTATACATGTTTTAAAACAATCAAAAAAAATCGAAAAAAATATGTTCAAAGTGGGATCACCCCTTAAATAAAATTTATTTTAGAAATAGCACACGATCAAGGACCAGATCACCGAGAAGAAAATAAACTTCAAACTGTCAAAGCGCTACTTTGGGCTGTGAATACTTTTGGTATCGCCAGATGCTAATTCAACTCGTCTCCGAGATTATTCTGACTCATAATAAGCCAGACGAACCACGAATATACCATATATTTTGCGTTCTACTTCAATTTATTTTTCCCCAAATATATCTTGCCCCGCGAGAAATCTTCTTCTGATAGCAATACATACTAAAATCAGATTGAATTCCTCATTACAAACTTTTTTTTGCGTGAGCTAAGTAATTAAGAATGTCCGCGTTTTCATGCGGGGCGTGCAAAACCGATCACATCTTGCGTGAGATATTTCCAGCTGTTTACATTGCCCGCTCGACTCTCAGTGTCAGTTTCTCCGGGCGGCTGCGCGATGAAGACTTGCGCAAGCCGAGTCCGACGGCGACGGCGTTATAGTCTAGATATATGTTTATGTTATATGGGTACATGTATTCGAGTACCGTGAACGTACGTCGCGTTGTTATACGAATCAAGGGTGAACGTACTTTCGTAACGATTTGATTTTACCCTCTTAAATCCTATGTGATCCACTTACATTCTCGCGGCACGTATTATACAAATTCATAATAATTGATTGGACGAATCGCTCTAATCTCTTCGAGTATTCATTACATCTTATAATAATGAAACACACAATCCCAACAAGAATCAAAATATAGTAAAATTATTTATGTTTAATTAATACGAATACAAATCATCGGACCCCCTTGATTCCATGACTTTATATACTTATTTGGATGATTTTTCTTGTGTTTTCGATACTCGATTTGGATTGATGCATCAAAAGGTAGATTTTCATAATAAACTAATATATTTATCGAGAACGCAAAACGACCGGATGGCTCGCGGACATAAACTCAACTCGAGTGGAATGTATCTCGCGTTCCTCCCGAGCTATGTAGGCCATTCCGCCCCACGAGCACCCTTTTTTACCGAGAAAAACAAAGGAGAATCACGCGAAGAGCGTACAAGGAAATAATGCACGCGCGAGCGTCGCTCGGAATCCGGGCAGATATAATTTCGCACGAAAAATCGCCCGGGGCGAGCCGAAGACACACGAGCGTGCCTGCGCGCGCTCCGAGCAAAAGGGAAAGGGCTTCTCTCTTTCTCCGCGCCTTCGCATATATAATGCATTCAATCGCGTCGCCTCGCGACCACCTATGACGTCAACGGCGGGCGCCTCGCGCCACACCAGTTTCGGGATGCTGCAAGCGGGACGCGCGAGAAAAGCAGATTATCCACGCCACTCGTCAGCGCTCGCTCCTGTGCGCCTTTTCCCGCCGCAAAACTGTATCGCTCCGACCTCGTACGAGGTCTTCGCCAACCCGGAAGTTTCGATTCCCAATTGCGCTCTCTGTTTTGCGGATAATCGGGGGACTTGGGAACCACCCGGGTTGCGAGGGTTCACTCGACTGGGCGACCCCAATGTATTTTTCCACATTCATCGGGGTATTTTTGTTGATTGGGTTAATTGGGATCACACGAGGTTCGCGTGCATCCTCGTATAATCACGCCCTGTCGTACTCCGCTTCTCCGCTGTTGATTTTTCGCGCGTGCGATTGAACTCACAAGAAGGTTTAATCATCACGTTGCACACGGAATGAAACGGGTAAAACCTAATACCGCGAGGTGTTGAAGAAAATGTTACTTATATATATGTCGCATATTCAAACCATCCACATTTCGTATTCATTAAGTATCCTAGACGCGAGCTATTTACGTCATTTTTGTTTGGTATCGAGTATCAAGTTTTCCGTACTGTACTGTCTGCCGATACAGTTGAAATTTCACTTTTTATAATCGTCCTCTCCTCGTGTACGACGTTTGAAAAATTTCAAAATTTCGTACACACTTATGTATCGAAAGCTCGGGGCTTTTTTTTCACCTCAATACATACCGTGAAACTATCCAGCAGTACGTACCATTCGATGTATGACCAATAAATGCGCACTGTTTTAAAAAATGCAACCGTTCTCGGCTCGGCTCAAAGAGCAACATAACAATATATATAATATATGCAGCAAAGGCCACCATGGAATATTGGCCAGAGAGAGATACAGCAACAAGCAATGGCAAGTGCAGATCGCAGCGCGGCGGGCCGCAACATCCCCATCGCCATTGTCGCTTGGAACATCATCATCGGTTTCAATTGTGCATCTCCGCGTCGAGACGACGGGATCCGGGGGAGGTGGGGGGGGGCACGGAGCAAGGGCCAAGGAACCGGGTAGTGGGAGGGGGAGGGAATCGCTAGATGGTCGGGCCGATGCGCGGCTCGGTCGGGCTGGCGGCTGACCTTTGCGGAGCACTACGTCAAGATGTCAGTGCGAGATGGGCCGCGCGCGCGCGGCTCGCGAGAGCGTGCGCTCGCCCGGCGGAGGCTGGGAACTCAGTCTCTCGCTCTCTCGTGCGCCCGGGTAATGGGCTTACAAAGCGTAACAAACTGATGCCGAGGTCAGCCGCTCCGACGGGTAATAAACACACACCAAGATAAATGGGCGCGCGCGCGAGCGCTCGACTCTCTCGCTCTGTTGTTGCCCGCGCGCTCGCGCGCACCCCGACGGGGGAAAGTGTTATTCCACTATGGATGCGCCCATGCGAACTCGCGCTGCAGCCTCTATTTGCTCTGCGCGCGCTATTGTCTCTCCGGCTCGAATACGTGTCCTGCGCAACAGTCGCGGCTTTCGGCTGCATAATTGCCAGCTCGTTCGCTCGACCAGGCGCATCTGTTCGAGCCCCCCATCGACGGTTTCCTTTTGTCTTTCTTTTTTTTCCTTTTTCTTTTGCAACGATCGCGAGGTGTAGCGCTGGATTTTGGCGCCGCCGCGATTGATCCCTCGCGCTCTTGTCGGCCCTCCAATTAGAGGAAACCCGATGATGACGATACTCGAGCGCGCGCGCGGAGTAAGGACATTGCCGACGAGCCGGGCAATCATTAAAAAGCCGTGGCGCACAGGAAGAGCGAGCCGTACGATTGATAATCTAAGCTCCTCGGATAAATCAGCCGCGAGTCGATGAATCACTGGGCTCGCACACACCGCGGTATCATAAATTCATCGCATTTAAAATGTAATAGCAGCAAAACCGATGTAATCACCGCAATCAGAGCGAGTAATAAAAGTCCCAACATTGAGCCGTAAATTATCGGGCCAATCTCTCCACTTTCCCCCCCCCCTTCTTTATTCTGCATCCATCTGGCGGTGTGCGCGCGCGCGCCCGCCGCAACCCCTCCATATATCTGCTGCGCATCGGATCTCAATCTTTCTATCTCGCGCAATGTTTCACGGTCGCTAAAGTTGGCGAACGCGCTCGCGCAAAGTACAACTGACGGCTAGAGCTGGGGGGGTACCTCTGCCCCGCGCAACTTTACGAGACCCGGTGCTGTTTTACAGTGCTTCGTCAGCCACCGTCTCTCTCCTCCTCCTCGCCCCTTCCCCTATATCGTTCAACGTGCTTCTCTTTCTCTTATCCTTCCCCCTTGTTGCACTTTCTCGCTCGCTCTTCCTCCGTCTCGCAGATGCCCCATTGCTCGAGTCTATGT
This sequence comes from Aphelinus atriplicis, assembly GCA_020882685.1. NCBI lineage: Eukaryota > Metazoa > Arthropoda > Insecta > Hymenoptera > Aphelinidae > Aphelinus > Aphelinus atriplicis. The sequence continues at coordinate 63,527,114 of CM037073.1, read as the reverse complement.
TTATACGCTGCACTCGCTTTATTTTCTATGTTGCGCCGGTCAGCGCGGATCGTTAACGTCGTTAACCAACGAGAAACGTCAGCTTTCTTGTTTATATTTCAAAGTTCCTGAGTGGTTACGCTTGTCCACCGGTGGACCGAGCTTGTTCGCGATTTTCAACCAAGACTCCCTCGCTGTGGGAACTCTTCGCAATCTTCTCGTTTGCGACGGCACGAAAACTTTTCTGCCACCTGTGATCCTTACAGTTCGACGCTCATCATTAAACTTACTTCAACATAAAAGTTCTTTCTCTGGGACAATACTTTAGATTCTCGGTGTTTTAGATTAACCAAATTTCCGTCGATTTTATATCAGATTTCTGGTATGAATTGAAAATAAAATTGCCCTTGCCATCCCGAATAAATCGATCAAACGTTTTACAATATAGAATGTTACAACCCAACCAAGTTGAGATACTTATTCCATGGTGGATTCAGACAATTCCTTCATAACGAACTGTATAACGATGGAAAAACCAATGGATAAGAAAGAATTTGTTGTGTGCTTGCAGATGCCGCAGACGGTGCCGACGGGCATTGGCTTTTCGCCGTCATTCGACTACAGTGCATTTCAGTTTGACCTGTCGCTGTTGTCGGACGACTACCCGACGAGCAACACGGCAACGAGTCAACAACAGCAGGCGCCGCAGATCGGCTTGAAGCTGCCACAAATAAAGCTGGAAGCCTGCTCGCCGCGAGCGGCGTCCCCGAGCGGCTCTTACCCGAGCCCGACCTATCCTATGGGTGACTACTCGCGCGATGCCTCGCCCGCCTACCCCACGAGCCCCTACTACGTGCCCCAGAGCCCCCAGAGCGCCAAGCTCTATCCAACTAGCCCCGAGCCAATGGTCACCACTACCAAGCAGCCCGTCAAGAGGGAAAGAAGTTTCGACTTGCTCACCATACTCCACGAGTCCAGGTTTGTGACGAGTCTCATACTTGGGTTGTTATTTCAGATATGATTGTGTTTGGATGGTGGGAGTTTCATTTTACAATTCATCAAGTCATTACCAAAACTCATCTAGATATATACTTTAAGTGAAAATACGTTTTCCTGAAACTTTCCAAGGTATAAATCAGGAAAAAATCCAGTTGGTTTTTGACAACATTGATTGAAACGTGAACTTATATACCAATATGGTATGAAACTGATTCATCCATGTTAGGATGTTTCTGAATAAAAAAACTTTCACGTATGATTTCAGACTCTTAGCCGAAAGCTTAGGCTATAAAGAAGACTCGACAGACTGCACAGTGCCTTGCACTCCTCCCCGGACAGAGGAGGACATCTACAACAGCCTCGATGCCGATTTCTTCCCCAAGAAAGAGGAATCGAATCCCCTGCTGAAAGAGATGCTTTTCAAAGAAGAAGCACATCTGTCCCCGTCCTCTTCGGTGTCTTCCTCCGCCTCGACCTGTTCCTCGTCATCTCTTGCATCTTCGCCAGCCCCCCTGCCCCTCGACTACGAAAAGTCCTCACTGCGCGACCTCCTCTTCCGCAACAACAACAATCAAAAGTCCAACGACGAGACGATCGTCAAGCTCGAAAAATACCCGAGTATTGTTATCACCAAAGAAGGTGACGACGCGTCAAAAGGAGATCACCAACTGCTACGGGAAGTACTGAGAGACACGAGCTTCCAACGCAAGTACAACCTGAGGCCTTTCGATCTCGGTAATGTCGGCACTGGCTATGTCGAGGAGATGGTCGAGACCGGAGAATGCGTCGGAGATCTGGCGAGAGAACAAATCGAACCCGTCCTCAGCCTCGCCATCCAGCAATTGCAGAAAGACTTTGATAATACATGCGTCGCTCTTGGCATTCACCCAGGTGAGTTATCTGACAGCTTATGCATATGAGCGTATATATAGCATCGTGTAAGAGTCATCGCAAATGCCATATACGATTTGAAACCGAACGAGTTTCGCGACGCTTCCTAGAGGAGAATGTAGACTCACTGAATCGCGGGGAATTACCGTGAATCAATCTCATTTTTCCATGATATCGAGGAATAACTTGAAGTTTGAGTGGTGCATTAGCTCTCAATGCTTCCTGGACATTTAGATCACATCGCATTTGAATGCGCCAATAGAAGCCAGTACTATGTATACTACGATAGAACATTAAATATCAGCAATCGATTGATATATTGATATTGCGAATTTACAATAAGCTGAATATGCATAGGAAGCTCATTGATAATACAATCAGCCTAGGCAGACTCGCTCGGAAACATTTGTACGTACTAACGTGTAACATAAATCACATTAGCGACATGGAATTCATGTGTCGCGTACAATCAAAAACACGACCTCGTCTATCTGTTTGTTGCGAGACAACAATAAATAAAACATGAAATAGTAAGATAGCCGATCTGGCGAGCGGCTTAACATCTTAAGCAACGCGCGTGTGTAGTCATAATTCGGAAAACGCTCGCGCCACATCCATGAAATCCCCTCGTATAACCGCGCGGCGCGTCAGTGCTGTCTTATTTATATGTATACATATCGGGACCAGTCATCTGGATAGAGCGAGAGCGAATCGGGCGAGACATTGAGAGAAGTACAATAATGGTATCGTGGCATTTCCCATTCGCGTACCGCGGCGCGCTTTTTTCCCCTGCCACGAAGTCGGTTGCAAATAAAGACTCGAGCGGGCGAGCAGTCGAAGAAATCTGGCGCGTGACACGGCGCGACGTCTATACTACCTTGCCGCGGGCGCGTCGTGAGCCGATATTTTCCCTCTCTCTCCCTCTTTCTCTCTTTCCGTCGCCTTGACTATCGGAGCGAGCCATCGCGATCTCGCTTTCTCGTGCTGTTCTGTTTTGCCTTTTTCTCGCGTGCCACCCAAAACTTACGAAAGTCGTTATGAAACGGGGCGCTGTTTACCCGCTTCCCGTTGTCAAGGTCACGACTGTTCGATTCGCCGTCCTCTCCGGACGTCAGAGGATCGGGCCAATGACGTGTTTCGCCGGCAACGGGATCCGGACAAAGTGTTAATTATCGCACGAAACACGTTTCTTTCACTTGTGTATGAGAGAGCGGCGCCGATTAATTCTGCCCAAATTTCATGCTGGATATAGAAAGTTGCGAGGCCGCGAGAACATTGGATCATTAGGCTACATGCGAATGAAAGAACTAGTTGAAAAAACAAGCTACATATCCACTCTATCTTTATGCTATTCGCACTTTTTGACTATATAGTCGGTCAATACGTTATGAAGATATCGACAACTATTTTAGATAGTCCAGACTAATTTTCGCGATCCCACCAATTTTCGCGAGTTACCCAATTCCAATTTCAAGGAAGAAAAGCCTAAATAAATTTTTCGATATACTTGTCAAGGAGGAATCATGCGAGATTATTGCGGAAGATGTGGAGACATGGCGATAGTCGAATGCGTTACGAAAAAAATCGAATCGATTTATTGCAGAGCCTCGCCGTTGGAGTGCGGCAGACGTTGCAGCCTGGGTGCAATGGGCCAGGAGACAACTGCAGCTGCCATCGGTGCCTTTGGAGAGTTTCAATGTGGATGGTGCCACTCTTGCCTCGTTCACGGAAGAAGACTTCTGCCAGAGAGCTCCCCAGGTCAGTTGGCAACAAATCTTAGTCTTTTAGTATACGCAAAAAGTTTGAACGCTGCAGCATCGTGTCATAAGCTTGTAATTCGGTGCCAGATCCTTCCGGCTGAAGCGAACCCGTTGAATCGGGACTCGAAGATCACCCGTACCAACAGCAAACACCGAATAATTCAGGGGTCGCCCCGGTGAGCTCTCAATTGCCAGGAGCGCGTCCGTGGGGCCCCCGCATTGTTTGGATACAATCGCGCGGGAGAGAGGCACGCGCGCATCTAAATGAACGTTCGCGTCTCCCTGCGCCTCTCTTCTCATTAGCTTACGGGCTTTGCGGGCGCGGCGAATACATCTGGCGAAGCGCGAAAGTCGCGCGCGCGCGCCTGGCGGTCGACGATCGCGGCCCGCTCGCTTCATAATGGCTGCGATTTCGCGTAAGTGGTGGGTGTGCGTGCATAGTCGGAGATCGTGCGCGATCAACTCGCGGCCCCGGCGGAATGTCGCGCGCGCCAGCCAGCCCGCGAGAGCCCGCTCTGCCGCGGAGCGGCATTCCGGCGGGCCCGCGCGCAACTTAATCGGCGGTTAGCTGCGCTTAGGATAACTTCTTCATTGTTGGGCTGGGCTCAAACGCCAGCGAAAATCCTCCGAGCCCAGATGAGACGCTGATATTAAAGGGTGAGCCTCTATCTTATCGTGGGCGGTCATTTCCTGCCGCCGGAGGCTGCAGCTTTTTTCTTGTAATTACTCGCGCGCGCGCGCGCGAGCGAGCGCCGGACCCGTTGCGCTGCGGTAGAGGCCGCTCGGCCGCGCGCGGTAAAAAATATTGATGGAGTTGCAACGTCAAAGCGCCCGTTCGGCACTAATTGTTCCCCACTCGCGGCCGGCTAATCTTGCGGTTTTGCGCTCCGCTAAAGTTTGCTCGGATGTACATTCCGCTGTTGGACTTGGCGTCGTGTGGAATCTCGAGAGGCAAATTGTATCGTTTGGCGCTGTTTGGGATGCGATCAAGAAGGAGAAAGAATGAGAGAGAGCTGTAAATATCCGCTCGATTGCCGACGACTTTGAGGATTCGTATTATTATGAAGTCAAACTGTAACAGATTGCGCTATTAATCTGCCTGTTCCCAGCATATCATATGAGAATCTGAAGCGTTGTAATGGAGGTAATTTAAACAAGGAAAAAACACCGAGGGCCGCGCTCGGAATCACATTATAATGCACTTAATCGCGGCGCTCGATAAGCTTTTGTTATCGCGGAGCGCTTACGTATACGTATACGCGCGAGAACGCACGAAATATAAAGGCTGACAATCGATAAATGCAGAATTAATACAATATGAATTGCAACACATCAGGCTAAACGCGGAGCGAGATCGCGGGGAGAATGTCCCGGAGCCCGTTCGCTGCGCCGCGGCTCGTTCGCCAAAGTAAATAAATCTCTGGCGCGAGCGCAACAATAGAGACCTCGAGAGTGAGTGAGAGAGCGAGAGCGAAATGGAGGCGCGAAAAAGCGATAGGGGATACAGCGTGCGCGCGCGCGCGAGAAGGGCCCCGTATCATGCCGTGCGCCCGAGCGGCGTTGAATTCACCGCGCGCGCGCGAGCACGAGACGAGCGACGCAGACATGCATATGCCTCGAAACCGAGACGCTTATTATTTATCTGCCTCATAATTCAGGCGAAATTTAATTGTTTCATAAGATCGAGCCGACTCGCGCGAGCTGGTATGCGCGTTAGGAAACGACAGTATCCAACGCGCTCGAGCCGTTCATAATGTGCATAAGTCGTTATGGCGCAGAAACGTAGCGCGCGCCGGATTATCGATGGAGGCAATCAAAATGTTTGCTTTTGTTCCGACCGCGCGCGCGCGCGTTGTTTATCGCATTTTTCCCGCGAATCAAATGCTTTCGATTTATCTCCGGCGCGCGGTCGCGCTCCAGTGCGTTTACTCGGACTTTTACTCCAAACTCGGGGCTCGCGCGCGTTAGAGCTTATTATGTAAATCCCGACAATGAACACCTTCGGCCCAGTAGAAACGCCCGAGCGTGTACAGACAATGCTCGCAATCTAGCTTCAGCTTTTTACCCAATAATCCGTCCACAGTACTACGAGCTGTGTAAGATAATTACACGTGGATATAATTCAGTAGGCCCATAGACTCGATGTTATTCCGAAATTAAAATTTCCAGCGTGACGCTTGGAAACTGCTCTAGCTTGTTCAACATCGATACTCATAAAGCGATATAAAAGCGATCATAAAACACGATATAAGTGCAGAATATTCATTCACGCGTCTCAAGATTCTACCCGGTTCGCGTGAAACTGTCCCCGCTAAATATTTTACCGGTGACAATTGAATCGTTTCTGGATATTTCGCCGCGACGAGACGAAAGTATTCTTTGGTCGGCGATCGAGCGAGAAATTGGTGCTGGCGCGAGACGGGTCCCGCTCACTCGGTCGGTCTGCGCCGCTCGCGCGCGGGCCTTAGCCGCGCGCTCTCCGGGTGAAAGTGAATTTCCGGGAAATCGATCCTCGGCTATGACGTCTTTCCTCGCGGGCGTGCGTGCCTGCGTGCCTGCGCTCCGATCCTGCGGCGAGCTTTTCATTCGGCGCTCGCGGCTCTTGCATCAGGGGTTTTACCCGCAGCTCAACGCGTCAACCCGGAGATGCACTGGCCGATGCGGTGCACGCGCTTATATAATTTTTCCTTCTCGCGGATCCGGCTGTTAATAGAGCGTTGAGCGAAAGTACGCCGCGGGACATTCCGAGCGCGCCCGATCGACATTTCATCCGCACTGCGTTATATCGAATGGCTCACGCTGCGCGCAACGCGACACCGGTTGGATGTATCCGAGATTTTTCACGAGACCATCATCGGGCTCGCGTTGCCGGCCCGTCGTCTGTTGAGTGCTGGAATCCCGGCTGGATTTGGCACGATGTATTGCCCGTGGATCGACGAATTCGCTTCGTTCTAAAGTCAGACTATCGCCGAGAAGAAAGTTGGCTAAGCGCGCGTGCGCGCTTTCAAACAAAACAAAAAGCAAGCATCTTCAGAGTTGAGAACTAATGATCGAACGGAATTGTTATTCACGCGGCGAGCCAAGCGCTGATGTTACTTTCGAATGTCGCCAGGTGAGAGAAAGAGAGAGAGAGAGAAATGTATATTAGCACCGAATTATTATGCGCAAGGCGGCTGTAAGGCACACTCGTAACGGTCCGATGTCCACTCAAAGTCAATGACGAAAGAAATGTGTGTCGCGAATGAGCAACGCGTGGCCCGAGCGGACAATTAGCCCGTGGCGACTCGAACGAAAAACACGTCGCAGCACGCGTCCAGCAGTCCTTTGCAGAACACGCGTATATACGTATGATATGCTATTGAGCAACACACGGGCAATGTTGGTTTGGACCGTTTACTCCCCCGACACATTCCTGGGCACGCCGCGCGCGGATCTCTCGTTTTTGGCCCGTGACTCATGGCTACTCACACACTGCGCACTGGTCGCTTTACGCACTTCATATACACTTTTCAAATAAATAACTCGCTGCTCGCGGGGAGTGCCTGCTAATGTGGGTAGCCGCTTTTCATCTGTCGAGTTAGATATTATTTCGGATAAATACGAATGATTATGTATGCTAATGAAATCACGATGTATCGAATCGAGGAAACGAGCCCGATAATAATTCCACGGTAGATATTTGTCGGCGGTGGATAAAAATGAAAAGCGCGAGATATGAATACTTTTTAGCGCTAACTAACCACTGGTAGATGCTTATCTTGTCTATGCTCCTGGAAGTCAATAAATACCCAATCGTTATCTAATCGTTGACAAAAAAGAACCGAAATTGATCGACGCTTCGCAAAAATTCCCAGACAAAAATCGGCACGCGAGAGAGATATATATGAGTTTATAGAGGTGTAGCAACGAGACTCGGGGGAATTCCGGATAGGCACGATTGTAATCGGGACAATAAATCGGAGCAACGGTCGCCCGCGAAGCTCGCGATCGCCATTGTCATTTGCATCTGAGCACCCCCGCACGGGCAGCCCCGTAGGTGATAATCAAAAGACGCGCGGCGGCCGCCCAGCGCGAGGAGTATGTACAGCTCGAACGAAGTATAATAACAGCCGACAAGCTGGAGCGTGCGCCGGCTCTCGGGGGATAATTAGGCCAAGGGCGAGCCTTATACACGTTCACCGCGTATATATACGTTAATGGCGCTCTCGCGGCTCTCGGCGTTTGGCATTTTAGCGCGCGGCAGCTGTCATGGCAGCGCAACAATCGCGCATCGAATCTCGCCGATTCGGAGCAGCGAGTATATGGTTGTATGGTCGCGCGCGCGAGGAAAACGCGCTCGCCGTGCGCACGGACTAGAGAATCGCCGCGCGCGCGAGAGAGTAGCCGTGGAAGTGGGTCAGCGACGTCGCGCGCGCGCGCGCATGCGACGCGACTGCTTTCTCTTGGCGGCAAGCGTACCTCCAGACAAGAAACAGAAGACAGAGAGAGAGAGAAGGAGAGACCAGCCCGATCGAGAAATTCTAGTGCTCGGACGTGATGCCTCCGTAATTTTTTACGTTTGTCTCTCATCTCTGGTCCGACTGTATCTGTATTTCCCTCTCTCTCTGTTCTCTTACGGTTTGTTTACCTCTAAGATAAGTTACTGAACTGGATTTCTTCAAAGATTGGAGGATGTCAAAGAGCAATCTTTCACTGTGGAGAGAAAAGATCTTGCCGAAATTACCAGAGTGCATGTTAGTTCTAACACAGACTGACAAAGCAGCAACACTAATCAAAACTTCTCGTGAACTGTACTTGAACTGCATTAAATTTTAACTAAAACACTTGTACATACCTTGGAACATTATAAAAGAAAACAAAAATTTACTACAAACTCTCTTAGTATTATCCGTTTCGTCAGTCTCATATTTGACATAATCCCATCTTTATCCCCATCAACTTTTGAAATTGGATTTCTAATAAGTGGAATCTATAGTATCCAAACTAGATAGGGCATATGTCACGTTTTCTCTTTAGTCTGAACACCACAGACATTACACTTTTCCTTCAAGTTCAATATTATAGATATTTCGATAGATTTTTCGGCGAATATACATACATAATTCAAATCTGGCAACATCCAGCTTTCTACGTCTTTTCATGAGTTTGGAAAATTCATAACTCAAACTTAATGCTAGCGCATCCATAGATTTTGACATTCATAATAGAATTAAGAAAGTATTACCAGTTCCACAACTGACCCTTTCAGAAAAAAAATCGAGTTCCTCAGATTTTATCAAGATTCAATTCATAGTTCTATGTATATATAGGTTCCAATAAACCAGTATGACATAGCGCGAAGGTCACTATTCATTGAATTTCCCATAATCTTTCGTGTCTGTTTCATATTGAAAATAATTTATATCTTCTCGAACAAGTTATGTAGACTTCTAACAAGAGCATACAGCCACGCTCTACAAGAGCCAAAAGTCTCAAGAGATTCGGTCACTATCCAGCTTGCTATTTTTCCTTAAATAGAGTATTATAATAAAAGTCTATCCAAGACATAAATTGTATTATGTATCGGTTGTTCGATACTATGAATAGTATCGTTGCACAATCAACAGAACAATCAATCAATTTTTCTCTCCAATATCACCAAGTCTCGCGGAAGTCAGTCAGTCACTATATATAATCCCGATTATCTACGGGCTCTTTGCTCTCTATCCGCGGGCGAAACGAGCAGTGTCGCGAATATTTCGCGGAACCGCAGCCAACGTCCGTCTTTTACTGTGACGGAGATAGAGGTAGCGTCGAAAGGCTTCCGCATCAGATCCTGCGAGCCCATTAACACTACGAAGGTAGACACTTTACATTTGGTTCAGCACTCGGGTTTTCCCGTGGACGTAAGCAGTGATTGCTCAAAAGCCGGACTCGTTATGCAGTCTCTAACGTTCCTCGTTTCACTTCGATATGCCTGAGGTGCGAGTCAAGATATTTTTCATTGATCCGACAGAAAATGATCGTTTTGTATTCGGCTGAGTCGGGTAATCAATGTCATCGCGATGACATCCACGGATTAACAAATTCATTGGGTATTTTTGTTGCCCGCGGTAGGATCGAGTCAGACTTACAAGCTTATGACTTTTCAGTTGTGCTTTCAAAAAGTGATGAAATAGATGTTCATCGTTGTTCAATGGAAGAATTATTTTTCCTGTTGGAAATCGATCTGGATATTAATTGAATGCAAGAAACGCCTGTTTCTCAATTATATCCAAAGGGATTACATTTCCTCAACGTGTTTCTTGAATTTTTCGTTGCAGTGTGGTAGTATGCTACATGCTCAATTGGAGATCTGGAAAGCAGCAGTTGAGGAATCGCCCAGAAATACGTTAACAACGCCGTGGACTCCAATCCCGGCCGTACAATCTCCTAGCAATGAAAGTGGTACCCCTTCGATCGCTAGTAGTGCTCCTGGCAGTGTCAAAGGTTCTTCCAACATGGACTATTCAGATGGTGAGTTTCATGTAGTTCTATAGTGGTAGAAAAATCACCAGTTAGCTTCATAACACGAGCAGTGATTTATTTTATCGGAATACTGTCATTTTGAAAATTGTTAAAATGGAAATAATTATATATTTGAGGCTTGAAAAGAACGTTGCCTGATTAGAGAGATTCTTGACTCATTGGGATCGAACTTTTTGTGTAATTAGAAAATTGTCTTTCCACATGAACTGGAAGTATAGCAATCACTTTAATCATCGGGGATAATTCACTTTAAAATCACGAGCGATTTTCTTCGACTTGTTTTTCTTTTATATATTCCGCGATATTCCGATGCCATTCTCGAGTGAATATAGCCTCTTGGTGTATTTGGTTACGAACAACACTTCCAGCTCGATTCATTCCATCGAAAACAAGGGGTGATTAACTCCAGAATCACACGAAAAATAAAACATAAAACAACACATCGACGATAGCTGTGAAGTGAATAGCCCCTCGCGAATAAAAGAATATTCGGCCAAATGAGCATACTCAATATTGAATATAACAAAAACATGCCAACAATTCCACCATCCCGTAATGGTCGATCAAGACTGAAAGAAAAAAAATTGACGATTGCATTACAGATGAAGACGAAGAGGAGAGTACGACAGGGTCGACGACCAACACAGGGAGTACCGGTGGAGGTAAGATTCGCAGCAGCGGCTCGCACATCCACCTGTGGCAGTTCCTGAAGGAGCTGCTGCAGAGCCCGAGTGTGCACGGCTCTTGCATCCGCTGGCTCGACCGCAACAAGGGGGTGTTCAAGATCGAGGACTCGGTGCGAGTCGCTCGGCTCTGGGGCAAGCGCAAGAACCGCCCAGCCATGAACTACGACAAGCTGAGCAGGAGCATACGCCAATACTACAAGAAGGGCATCATGAAGAAGACCGAGCGCAGCCAGAGGCTGGTCTATCAGTTCTGCCACCCCTACTGCCTCTAAGCGCAGTCCCAGCCGAGGACTGCTTTCTCGCTCCGAGAGGGACCTTCAGCCCTTCGAGACGCTGGATCGACGAGTTTCTTCTCGCCTCGAAAAATCGGCTGCATGTGTGTGTGTGTGTGTGGATGTGTGTATGTGTGTGCCTTTGAAGTTCAACGCTTCTCCGTTGCTCGACCTTCGTTTCGAAATGGCTGCTCCCAATCCGAGAGAGCAAATCAGTTTATCTCTGATCAAGATTGAGCTCGGAGCTGCGAGAGTAACTTCACTCTTGACTGCTTCCGTCTCTTTCTTCGATAGAGGAGCGAGGTCGTGAAATTCTTATTGCACCTCTCGCCAAGAGAGCTAATTGATAAGCGTGTGAATAACGGTAAGTCTGTTGAAATTTGAGAGCCAAATCATATTTGAGATTTTTCGATCAACTTCCGGTACGTTTGATCCCTAAATCTCAATATTTTTGGATTCAAGAATCTGATCGTGTCTCTGTCGCGTGTATAGGAATGAATGAGACTATCGGTACATATGATGGAAATTTTATAGATTTTTGAGTGCACAGAGGTCTTTTACATGGCCGTGTAAGGTTTATCGAGTAAAAGATCCTTCATGTTCACATTATTTGATAGGGTAATGATGATGCATGTTGAGGGTCTATTGAGTACGCCTATGTGGGCATCTTCTCTTGTATTTATAAACATACTTGTCGTCGGGGGTGCTGACGTGCCACCTGACTTTCCTGAAGCCACGAAAAGGATCGATTGATCTGACAATGATTAATTGATAATACGAATTAGGGAGGTACGTCCCTATTTTTTTTCCTTTTCAGTGGCTTCTTATAATTAAGCTTTTGTTAAAAAAAAATACAAAACTAAAAAAAATGTTGAAACCGGTGAAGTTTATTCTCCATGAATGCTTACTGATCCCTAGATGTCGAGCTTCGTATATAACAGTATACCAGATTTGATCTTAGCGCGCGGAACTTTTCGCTGCTGCTTGATCAATATAAACATTTTATTCAATGAAATTGTGAATATTGAGTGATGTGATCATTTTGAAACAATACCATAACTTGCAATGGGGCGTATTTCCGAAAATTTCAATTTGAAAAAGAACAATATGTAATACTGGATACTTGCATAACTTGAGTTCTCTCAATCTTGTGGGATCGGTGATTTTGGACCCATATATCTATGATATATTAAACTTGTATGTTCCATGAACGACTAGTTTGTAAGAGTTAACTAAGATTTAAGCGAAGACTCAAGTGAGTCACATTTTATTTTGTTGTAAAAACTTAAAAATTGCACGTGTTATATTTACTTCATTTCAAATTATATGCATAATTTAAATGTCTAGCTAATTGCCTTGAGAACTTAATTTTCTAGCTATTATTTTATCTAATGTTATTGAACATTGAATGTTCGTGCAAATCATAAAAAGGGAACAATTTCGATGTCTACTACTCGTTGAATCAAACTACTACTGTCGTGTGTCCTGTTAATTCCGTACTCAGTTGACTATTTTATATAACTAAATACTCAATTCATTAGATATATTATATTTAATAATAATATGTATAATATACTTTTAAGAACTTAATTCGCTCGCCTTGTATTAAAGAAACACTCATCATTCGCATTTGAGAGAAAATTGCAGTGTATTAGGAAAATTGATAGAAAACACGAATGATTGTTTGCGATTGTTCATCAAAGATTCAAAAGCAAGTGAATCTCAAAAAGAAAAAATGAATTGTAATCACTGATGATGACGCGTTTATTTAATTTTCAAGGCGACCGATAATAATGAAAATATCCATTTGTAGATATACATAAGATAATTATTAGCTGAATAGAATTTCGAGATTTTTTTTGGAATATATAGCTTTTAACCGTACCAATATACTCGCTTGTAAATAGACGAATTTCTGAATTCCTGTATGATTGCATGAATATTTATTAAACTTTGATAATAATTGAATCTCCTATCATAGATTCTTATTTTGTAGTAGTTTAACACCATTGTACGTTAACTTAATAATAATGTGTACTTGTATGTGATTGTATACTCAAATGCTTAACTACGAAATGAAGTGACCTTCATGTTAAGGGCTTCCTTGGTATAAATACCTTTGGACTTCCTCCATATAAGAATGTATATACATTATTTAGATATATAAGAGGACCTAACTCCATCTCATGTACGCGATCGTATATATACATATACTTGATTTTGAATCAGAAATACCGAAATTATATAACGAATTGAATGTTAAAATTTTGTTGAAATGATATGAATATTAACTTTATAATATTATGGCATTTAATAACTTTGTAAAAAATTGTATATTCTTGATAAAAGCTTTAAATTGTGATTTTGATAAATAATTAAAGATGAATTATTTATCGGATGCTGAATGGGAACCTATGGAAAAATGGAATATTGGGATCGTAAGTTATTAATGAACTCAATGTCTATCATATAATATTTTATGACATTGATGTACTCTAAAACATGCTATGACAATAAATTTTACAATATTTCATCAGAAATGTCTCTCGTCTCCATTATGTTCTATAAAATTGAAAAGGATGTGGAAAAATTCCAAAGCTAATCGTAAGGAATTGTTTCTTTAGCCAGAAATTTTTCTCAAACGATTTTGAAATTGTTGACAATTGGATATAAATAAAAGTGAAAGTACCATAAGTTGTATATACATGTATTAGATCATGTAAATGGGTGATTGCTGAATCGAGTCCGTCACAATTCACTTATTTTAAACGTTGAGAAGAATCCATTTTATACTCGTTTAGATCTTATAAGAGGTTATATTTTACATAAATATTGAACTATAAAATGGCACAATATCTTTTGTATGAACTGTTTTACGATGCGTAATATTGCATATTGTAGTGTCAACAAGTTGCACTGAAATTTGTATTTTTATCGAAGATTGTGAAAAGTGGGCCTTAAATAAAAGAAGAAAAATATAAGACATCCAAATTTCTTTTCATTCTCACGCATTCTTTTACATCCTTTGTACAGTAATATTATGATATTTTTCTTTCCACCTATATCAAAATATGAATACGCATTAGTCCTGCTTGTTTTCATTATATGTCATTCAATTGATTACGTAAGATCAGTATAGTTTTTTTACTTCCCTGTGTACAGAACGTTTCTTTCTCTATCTTAATATCTAATTATTCTGTTGTAAGTCCAGGATTGGTATTTTTAAAGATTTCACTAAATTAATCTTATTCCTAGAGTATCATAAAAACCAAAAATTTCTCATAATTGTGTAAGTACTTTCCATTTATGTAGGTGGTAAATTTGAAAGAGTATTTTTTCCAGTGACGCACATACTTACAAAAAAATTTAGTATTATACTCACCAGCACTTTCGACTTCGTAGAACAGCGAAAGTAGTGGGCAAGGACCTTTGGTGAAAGTGTCTGATTCATTGAACACTGACCTAATAATGACTCATTTAGTAAACTTCATTATGAAATCATCGGGTCAAAAGGAAGAAATTGCAACTAAATATTATGAATGTCCTTATTAAAATTTTCCATGAAAATAAGAATATGTTCAGAAACGCGTGAGAGATAAGAAATTAGTAATGAGAAATACAATATATACGCGTGTGAGTATGATGAAATGTATAGAACTATCCATGTCACGTATATATGCATGTATATATGCGTACACCTATATTTATCGAGGCATTTATTTTGAGAGTAAGTTAATTGTGATAAGGAACCGAAACGATAATTTTATGTGTGGTGCGAAATTAATAGTAATTTTCTTGATCAAAGTCGCGCAAGGTACGTATTTACCTCCCTGATCTACAATATTCTGATTTCAATTATAAAAATTTCCGTGAGAGAAAAGATTCTCGAGTACACTGTAATAAAGATATATATCGCTACGTTTAAAATACTTCTCATTCGACTTGTTCCTTTTTCGCCATCGACTTGCGCTTTCTTTCGCTATGTTCGTACCTTTCTGGCCTCGGCACTTGGAAAAATTCCTCCGGCTTTTAGAATCCCGATAAAATGTTCAAGGACCGATCAACGATTCATGAATATAAGTACCTGTATGTTATTTGCAAAAACAAAATCCGAAATTCAGTTACCAGTTCTGTCAAGGAGCTCATGCTAGTGTTATTCCACAGAAATTGTTTCTCCTCAAATTTTCTGCTCAGCATTCCTTTGACGGGAATCCGCGCGGTGATTCGGTCTTCTGCATATAAGGGCGGCCGCCGCCGCCGCCGCTAGTTGTGGGCGTCTCTCCCGCTTGATTTACGACGTTTTAATCGCACAATTAATCTAACACCTTGTTGCAACAACACCTCATTCGAGTGAAACTAAAAGGCAGAAAAAGAGCAGGAGAGCGAGGAAGAGGCGAGAAAGAGACAAAAAGAGAGTGGGAGAGCGGAGGATGGTGATAAAGGCTAAAGCGAAGAGAAAAAGAGGCACAGATTCGAAACAAGGGGGCGGGAAAAATGCGTTCAAAAGCGTTGAAGAAGAAGAAGGAGGAGGAGGAGGAGGAGAAGAGAAGAGCGCGCGCTGGCGCATAGAGATCGATTACGCGCGAAATATGAATCAGACGTCCATATTTACTCCGTCGGAGGGAGGGGGAGGGGGAGAGAGGTAGAGAGAGCGAGGGAGCGCGAAAGCGCACGTATCGCCATTTCATAAATAAAGGCCGGCACCAAATTGGATCTTTCGCGGCACTCTTTCTGCGCGGCGGCATTGCGCGAGCTGTGCGCGCATGCCGACACCGAGGGAAAGAGCGAGAGACTGAAAATCCGATAGGGGGCATTTTTACGCGGCTCTCCCTCTCTCTCTATCTCTCTCTCTCTCTCTCACCACGGGATCATCGGGCGCGCGCGAGCCCGCGCAGACGCGTTCTTTTATGTACAGCCGAGCTGCTCTCGCCGAGGGATGATTTAATACGAGATACCACGGCGAGTTGTAATGGAGGGTGCTTATAAAAACTGAAAATGTTTATTAAAGGCCGCTCCGTTTGAGGATGGTGTTGGGAAAACATCAGTTAACGTGCTCGGCCTCTCTTTTCACTCGTGTACCTTTTCGGCTCGCCAGGCCGCATCGAGCCGTGAAATCTTCCCCAACGTCCAGCCGGCAGAAAGAACACAAGGCGATACGTCATGTATAGGCGAGTCGTCTATGATCATTCCTGGATCATCAAGGTATCGATGGAATGTTAGAGAGAAGAATATGTCATAAAAGTATAATATATGGGTAACAAAGATTGTTTATTTCTCCCTTTGGAAAATAATAGGCAACGTCGTGACTAGAATGTTTCGAGATTTCCGATAGGATCTCAGCGCGTGACAAATGTCAGACAGTGCGCGCGGGTGATAATATTTAAAATGTTGGAATGTGACAGAGCGCCCGACGTGCAACGCGCAGTGAAAAGTAATAAAGTAGAAACTAAATAAAGGTAGCGGCTTTCCTTGTGCGAAGGCAAGAGAGGTGCAAGCAACAAAGCTGATTATTGAGGGAATGTCGGAATAGATTGTGGTAAGAAGTTTTGTCAAAAATTAAGGAAGCTGAGGATAAGTTTTGAGATGTCAATAATCGAATGTCATTTCCAGAAACTGAATGAAATATGGATGAGATTGTGATTGGTCATGGTACAACAGAACAAATTATCATAAATCTTTCTGATTGATATGCTTGGAAAGTTGTCGTTTAGATGTACTTTATTCTACAAGTAATTCTAGAACAAGATTCTAGATAGAAGAATTGCTTGGGTGGTACATGCTTCCGCGTAGTCTCATTAAAATGCTTCTCTAATTAAAATCAAAGAGTTGAACAACAGTTTTTAGTGACCTGTATGATTCACAGACGATAATAATTGATGATTCGTGCTCAAAAAGAGACAATGCGATAAAGTATTCAATTATATTACCTGGAGTCCTGAAGAAACATTAATACATCCAAATTGACTTTTACTAAATCTCACAAGACTTCTGAATGAAATATCGAAATACTAGATTGAATATAAGTTGATTGGAAACGAGTCCATTTTGAAATTAAATCAGTCAATTTAGAACGCATGGTCATTTGTTCTACGAAATTTCTGTCATACCAATGTTACAAACTTGAGACTTATCATTGAACGACACAGAAAATGGTACAGCGATTTATATCCACCTAAATAAATCAGAGAATATTGGTGGATCCATTGGAGGATCGGTTGGAGAACAGTTTTCTTTATAATTTCGTCGGACAACATTTGTACTGCTCCAGAAAAACAAAATGACGAGATTGCATCGAAAGATATTGATAGCTAATCAAGGCTAAGCAGAAACAGGGGGAAGGATGGATGGCCAAACGTTCCGGTCGTGCTCAAAGCTCTGTTCTTCACATTTGCAGCCCTTGTGAGTTGAGTAACCGAAGCTTATTCAGTACTGTCGTACATGAACATACAATTAATGATGTTTTTGAAACGTAAAATTTCACGAGTCATACAAGTTAATAAATACCACGATTGAATGATCTTTTGTATGACCGATGATAAAACTGTATAAAGTAATCAATCTAGTAAATAATCGAATAAAATGAGTGGTTTAATTAATGGTGAATAAAATATGATTCCAAACTCAAGACTCGGCTTCTATCTCTTTTATCTCTCTTCACTTCTTTCACCGAGCACTGATCCTGAAATGACGAACGTCACATATTCCTCAGGGCCTTGTAGAAACTGCAGCGAGCTAACAATTTGTATTGATTTTGTTGTACATCTGATGAAACGTCCGATATTTACCTATAAAAATTGATTTGACATTTTGATTGTCAAAAAAGTTGATGGGAGTGTTTTAAAAAGGATCAAATAAAAATTAGATGGTGAACCAACTTATCAGCTCAAGGATTCAGATAAGCATAACCTATATATATATATATATATATATATATATATATCGCTTCCTCGCTTATTTAGCGCTTAAAATATATATCTACTCTTTTATAACAGTTTCAAGTTTTACTACCTGCTTTTTCGTGTTTTTCTTATTTCACTCTGCTAATTCAATTACAATAGATAAGCGTATCCATTCTCTTTTATTTATAAAAAATCTCATCATCGATTGTTCACGTCAATTTTTCTTAAACTATTCTCTACCTTACTCAAAAAAACTCTTCTCCGTATGAAATAAAAGTGAAGCTAATATGGAACTTTTTTGATTTTTCGTATTTCAGGCTCCATATAGCGGCATTCGGGTTGAATTCGTAGTATTCAAAGAAGATGGTTGATCGCAGGCGTTACAATACCGGTCATTCTTCACTCCAAACAGCCGTATTTTGAAAACTTTGAAGTTCAACTACGTTGCAACGATTCATGAATTATGTTTCCATTCTGCATTGTTATTGTCATCTCGTGAGTATCCTGCACCAATTATTATTTATTCATTGTTGCTTCCCCGAAGAGAAAGCTTCGTGACAGCCAGTTCACGAGCTTCGAGACCCTCGTTTTCCAAATCTAAGGGTCGAAAAATATGGAATCCCAAAAATGTCTATAGTTACGTACGTATACATACGTAGGTATGTGACTCAATTTTTAGGGCCGCAATAACTCTCGGAGATATCATCTCATCTTCCTAAAATTTAGCACACAGATTAGTCGTGGCAAAATGTGAACTTAGTCTGATTTTCAGCAAAATTTGATGTTTATTTTCTTAGCTGTAGATGGCCAATCCTTATATTAACTCCATAGCAGTCGTTGTTCACCTTCCTAGCAATCGTTGCTAAGACAGGAAAAAGATCAATTCAAGTTACATTTCGATACTTTTTGACGACAAAGGACACATAATCTTCGCAATTTACGAATTAAATTAGAACTGATTACAGTGAGGAATCAAAACCTTATCTTATGAATTATTTTTTTACTTTTACGTATGTATTCGCAAGTCTGGCATGAAGTCTTGTATAAAGTCTGGCATTGATTTTCGTAAGACTCTCTATGTAAATAGTCTGGCATAAAAGCTCAACAGACTTGATTGTAAAAATAAAGTGTTCGGCTTAGTGGAGTACGTCAAAATTATGCCAGACTTTGAACTCTGCAACATTTCTTTTTCGGATTTGCACATTTCTAGAATTCCCTCATTAAGCCCGTAGAACAAAAGCTCCTGGTGCCCATTTCAAAAGTTCAATTTTACCATACTTCCTCTGTGAAAGAACAGAAATGGGGCGAAATACTGTGTTTTTTTTTTCGTTTGCGTGATCAATATTATTCTTACGAATTTACTTGAACTAGACTATTGAACGAATTTCAAACATAAAGTAGAACAAGAAGACATGTCCAAAGGTTGTACTTCTCAACTATGAAATGAATTCAAAGATAGTAAAAGCAAAATTTTCAATTACATGGAAAATTTGTTGTATTCTACGTGTATCAAGCAGCTATACAGATCGGCACAAACAGAAGGGCTCCTTCTCTTCGATATTCATATATAAACTGCAACGGAACAAAGAGAATAGCACGCGAGCCAAGAAAAGACCACTTCACGTCCTCGAAAACATCGTATTCCTTCGCGTTCCTTTCTCGAAATAAAAAAAAAGGCACAAAACACAGCGCGCCCCATGAAAATGACCGCAATGCTTGAAAATGAGAGGAATAAAAGAAGTCGGAGAAGAAGGAAAGATCGTCGGGCACAAGGTGTTGTTGTCCACCTGCACATCGTGAGCTGTATAGAGTTATAAAGAGCTGGCGTTGTCTTAACGAGCGGCCACTGCAGCCAAGCGTAGATTGAAGAAGAGAGGCACCCCCGCACGTTCACGTGCTCACGCGTCTCAAGGCCGGCGACATTCTCTTTGCTAAACTAATTGCCCACTTAAGAGTGTGTGCTTGCACAGGTAGGCTTCACGCATTGCCCATTTCAATGATTGCATTCGGCATTTATTATCTTTGTTTGGTGGTGGGCGAATTAACGAATGGATTACTGGAAACAATCGAGAATGAGGGTTTGTATGTAATTACACGTACGTGCGCTAACCATGGTAGCTGCTGTCTGTGCTTATTCAAACGTTTAAGTCTAACTAATTGCAATTTGCTAATCGTAATTCTTGATCAAATTCGTGGTATGCTATCGAAAATTTTCCTGAATTTGAATGAGATTTAATATTCTAATGTTTACTAGTGTTTTAATAAAATTACGCATAGTAAGGGAGGAGACCAAAGTCATGATATGAAATCGAGTATAATAAGCTCTGTATTCTAAAATTTAAATCTGAAAAAATTTCGATGAATAATTCAACAAAAACAATGAAAAAGTTACATGGACAAAGACACCCCATCTTGTGAATTTTCCCTATAATTTGTTAAATATATACCAATTGCAGAAAAATGATTGATTGATAAATCAGTTACAATCTGCACTTGCACCGAACACGCGAGCCGTGACTGCTTTTCCATTAGAATCCAAAGTAAGTAGATCATTCAGGTGTTTGAGTGTGACGCGGCTCGTTACTTAGCTACGCGAGAACGGCCGCAGCCACGGAAGAGAGGAGTGATTTCGATGCCGCACACGAGGAAGATGGAGTTGCGCACCGGAGTTTTCTGTAAAAGGGAAAAGCCTTCCAGTCGTGGGGGGTGGTGGTGGTAGGATGGGGGGGGGGGGGGGGGGTAGACTCGATCGCGCTCGACCATCGACGAGGACGACGCAGACGTCGACAGGGCCGTGACGTGCGAATGCGAACATAAATCCAAATTAGCGAAGGACATAATGCGCACGCAGTCGCACACCAGCCGGCGAGAGAAAGAGAGAGAGACGGAGAAATTGCTTTAGCGCGTTTAGCGCTGGGCGCATATCTCCGGCCAGGATCACGATGCGCGCTGGTCTCTCTTTGGGTCCGGCCGCTGTCCCGATCGATCTTACTCAACGGCAACGAGACTGCCGCTGTGTTAGCCCAGCCGCGGCTGCTGCGCTCTTTACCTCAAAAAGACGAGCCGAGACTTTTATTCACACCCGCGCAGCTGTGATTGCCGATAAAGTGAGATCGTTCAGCTTGAACGAAGGGTCGGTTCTCTTTTCGGAAATCAATCACGAGAATTTTTAATTCGTTCAAAGGTGCACAGTGGCGCTGAATTACTAGCTAGTGGTCCCGTCAGTAACCGATAATGCCAAACGAAAAATTCATTCCTACTGCGTTAAATAGTGTTCTTATATGTATGCTTCTCTGCCTGTTAGCAGTTCTTTTTGTCGATGACAATGCAGACTTGTGCAAAAATATCTCCGGTGAAATTCGTAATGTTGAATATTGTCATTCCAATCAAGTATACAAGTATAGTTTGATAGCACATTTTTCCATCTTACACTATACCTGCAATATCTAAAATGTGAAAGATTCAACTCAATTTTTGAATAATATACTAAATTCATGCTGACTGCGCTAATATCTTAGAACGAATGTTCGGTACACCTCATTAAGTTTTTTCAACTTGGCGTGAAATACTTCAAGAATGTATCAGTTTTACTCAACTGTTGCGATGAGGCCCCGCGTTCGGGGTGAACTTGGGTGGCTCTAGATCTGTCACGAGAGTAGCTGCACGCCAGCAGTTTTGAAGTCGGCACTTGAGGCAAGGTGTGTTTGTTCAGCACCCTGTTTTTTTTTTCAAACGACTAATTGACAGTTTTCAGCAATTTTAGTTGAAAATTAACGTGATGTAATGCTCATATAATAGTTGTTTCGCCTGAAATGATAACAGAGTGCCTTTACTCATTTGAATTTTGATCTTTCAAGCGCCTTGTTTAGTCTCATGATTTTAATCAACACAATAATAAATCCTATGAAAAAAACCGCTGCCAAGTGCCTCAGCAGTATGCTTTCTCAAAGTATTACAATTGAACCTCAACTTGCATTAATCACCGCTCTTTGAGAAAGCAAAATGAACCTCTAACTCTTTTCCTCCACTCTATAGTAACGGTTGCTATGGTAAATATCCGAGCTTCGGTGTTCTTACTTCTTAGTCGTCAACAGTTCCGAAAATAGACCTCTAACTGACTTTTCCCACTCCATAGTAACAGTTGCTAAGGATGTAAACAATGGTTGCTATGGTAAATGTCGGAGCTTCGACGTTATTACTTCTTAGTCATCAATAGTTCCGACAATGGACCTCCAACTGACTTTTCACACTCCATAGTAACGGTTGCTAAGGACGTAAACAACGGTTGCTATGGTAAATGTCGGAGCTTCGATGTTCTTACTTCTTAGTCATCAACAGTTCCAAAAATGAACCTCCAACTGACTTTTCCCATTCCCTAGTTACGGTTGCAACCGATATAAACACCGGTTGCTAGAGACATCAACAATGGTTTATACGGGAAAGGTCTCTTTAATTGTTATAGAATCCCATAAATATACAAACCCAAATGATCATTTATCATGAATTATATGGGAACTTATCGAAAACACGCTAGCAACGGTTGCCATGGAATCAAACAACGGATGTTGCTGAAGACCGAACTCGGTTCACATCTGCCGGTGACCGACCTGTGTGCAAAATTTCAGGACGATCGGACCATTCCTTCGAAAATTAACGTACGACAAAAAAAAAGTCAGTCTGAAGCTGAATTTTGTATCTCCATAGCAACGGTTGCTAGGAGAAATAAACAATGGTTGTTCCAAAATGAATGTCTTATCGATTCTCATCGATCGTCGAAAGAATTCGAGACCCATCGTGCATTGATGATGATTTTTGGAGCTTTTATCAAAAACACGTTAGAGCAACCGAAATAAAACAACGGAATTGGCTAAAAATTGAACTCGATGATTTTGGAGCTTTTGCAGGACGCCTTGTTTAGTCTCATGATTTTAATCAACACAATAATAAATCCTATGAAAAAAATTTTCTGTCGCGATATTTCCCTATCGTGCTTGGCATAATACAGACAAAAAATACCGTCGACTTTGTTACTGCGGCCGGTGTATGTACAAACTATTGCACATCAACTGATGCTTCCAATTTTATCCATAAGTCCCTCACAAGTCAAAGCTTAATTTATATGTCAACACAGATTTTGTTTTTGTGATCTCAAACTATAGTTATTGAAAGAACAAATGTCTCACAATAAGAGCACTACGAGCTGAAAGCTACATGAGCATATATATCTATATCTAGAACGCTCGGCCGTTTCCAGCCATGTTTGCAAGCATTTTTCACCTATTTGAATACTAAAGCGAAAAATTAAAATACATGTTTTGTAGGACTGAATTTCTTCTTTTGAAATATTTCTGAAAAATCTAAATTGGACCATCTGGAACGCATTGAGGCCCATCGTGTACCAAAAACAGACACGAAAGACATTTAATCTCCATTCATGTTTCAAACTAGCCATATAAATTCAAATTTATCCTGGTTGTACCATTAAATTGGGTTTTAGTGTAGTGTCTATAGACAGTACACTAAAACCGTAAACGGTTAAAAACCGTATACGGTTGGATCAATCTGTGAAAATTCAATACTCTTTCTCACTAAAATCGCATTGATGCATACACATACACCTACACCCTCTCTTCAAAAATGGACCCATACCGACTTTTTAAAAATCTTGACCATGTCTTTCTTACAAATATACGAAACGATGTTCTTTCGATTGATTTAAAAATTGTATAATCTATAATTTTATGATAATTATTGTTAGTGCATATTAACAGTTGTCAGAAATTGGTAAAAAACATTAAATTTCGTATTGGTCTCATAGAATTGAATATAAAAGACTAATGTTGCGACTAAAATTTTGAACAGTATTTTTATTAATTTTGTTAGAAAATATATCTTACAAAAAATATTCAAAAATATATCTTACAAGGAGCCCTAGATCACGAATTTTTTAAAAAATAATACATAAACTCAGTTGAGTTCAATGTAACGGCCGAACGTTGTCTAGAATAATTTATTTGGTATTCTAGCTTATGTCTAAGTATTGCCAATTCAGATCACGATATTTCTTGCTCACATTATATTGCAGTTTGCATTATATATTTACTCTACCATCATATGAGTGTCATGAATGTTTTCAGAATGTTTAGGTAAATGCTTTTCTATCTCTTTTGTAAGAGGCCAAGGAACATCAGGTTTTGAACATTTGTTCAATATTTGTACAGTTTCACGAAATATAATTCTGCAATGTCGGTCTGTAACCTGATTAAACAGTATTCCTAAAAAACTGAATGAAATATTTTGTTTCAACTTGACGTATGTCATGAGAACTCTTTCTTCAGTTTTCATCACAACTGTTGATTTTTCATATCTATTTTGTGTAGCAAGTTTTACACTCTCAACTATGGTATTAAGAGTGTTAAACGATTCGATTCCTGTAGCTGCACTCAATTCTTTGTCAGACTTTATGTAATTCAAAAATCCAGTAGCTCTGTTCACTTGAACTTCAGCATATTTGTACTTTTTACATATAATATAAATTGGCTTTATTTGAGTTAGCTTTGCTTTACTAGATGAAGTATTGAAAACTTTGAGTATATTACTATTAATAGCTGAATTTTCATCACTCGAAAAGTCAACTATTTTAGGAGTTGCATTGATAATTCTGCATTCATCATTAGGCAATACACTGCTGTAAGAGTGATCGCCAAACCATCTGCTTTGACATTGAATCTTCATATCTGTTTGTAATTTCTTATCTTGACACCTATTTGTATCTTCACATTGGTTAGGACTCATCGTTATTGACAGAATATCTTTTGATTCATCTTCAATTTTGATATCAATATCAGAATACGTTTCTTTTATAAAAATTTGATTCACATCCAAATCAGTCTCTTCTTTTATAAAAGGTGAAAGTTCCTCTCCAGTTTCTACACATTTAACTTGAGATGCATGCTTGAATTGATTATTTCTCTCCATTCTTCTTTCAAGACGTGCATTATTAGCTCTGATTTTCCTCTTGTTCCATTATGGCAACTTGCATGAAGGTACAGTTGTTTTCAGAAAGCATGGTCTTGGAGTAGGTGCATCTATTAGGACAATCATCAATTCATCAGTAATAATCATGACTAGAGAATTTTTTTTCAGTATTTAAATTTAGCAAAAATTTCAATTCTTACCTGGAAAGCAGTAATCTTCTTTCTCGAATTGTAAAGAGCAAACCCTCACAGATGGAATAACTTCTCTGATCTTCAACACATTTTTCCATGCTTACAATCTATCAACTTGTTTTAATTTAAAAGGAAGTCGGTTGTATAAGCAAAGATTTAAATATGGAATCTTGTGAAAACTAAGATTATGACTTATACGGGCTGCACTCTCACGGCCTAACACAGAACACTTATACAGTATTTTGATGCAGATTTCGGAGGGAACTTTACAAATTCCATAACTCCATTAGATAGGAAATCAACGAATTATTCCCATTTTTCCTCAACCTGCTTGCTGTTTGTTTGTAGGTCTGTAATTCGCCATGATGGAAAGTTTCAGTAAGTTTATCCCCTCCTCAAATGTGAATGCAGCAGACAACACACGTCACACATTGAGGAAAGAAGACTCTGCTATGCCGACTTCCACTAATATATTACCTTCTGTCGGTATCGCAGATTTTACTGAGTAGTTGCAAAGAAGATAGATCTTTGGTAGTTGTATGAAAACTAATGAAATAATAATTGATCAGTCTGCAGTTGGAGAGGCATGGGTAATAATTAGTATTCTGAATCAATTGAAAGAAATAGATTCAGAAAAAAAGATACACAATTTTCAATAAATTATTTTGAATTCGATTGATTTCATGATTTTTACTTTCTACAATAAAGGTAAAGACGTTATTGAAAAGAAACAAATAGATTTTTATTCACAAGAGGCAGGTGTAGTTACATTGTGTTATTCATTTGGTTGCTTCACATTATGATTCTCGATAAATCTCTGACTTGGAAACTTATTATGATCGTCGATTGTTTCTTGACTATACGCGTATAAACGAGCATGCAATCACTGTTATCATTAGACGGTCGCTTGCTCTCGTATATATATATATATATATATATTTATGTATATATATATTTTTTTTTTATGAATAATATTTGTGTACTGGTGCGCGTCAAACGTCAACTCGCAAACACTTTCTCGTGCCTAGCAAATTTAATCATCTTCTTTTATCCAAGACTCCGCTCATTTTCACCAAAGAACATGATTTATTTTCTCGATTGAATTGCGCATTTTTAACAACTCATACGGCAAATTAATACGTGAATCGTTATTCCATGCGATCGCACAATTCAATGATATCGTATAATAACGGAGGAAGTCTATTCGCGCTGCAATATATTCACGTGCCGAGCGGCTCATTCCTCCCTTTCGTCTCGTCTTATACTAAGCTTACGAATACACATTGTAAACAAATCAATAGAAATGATGGATTAATTAAAAAAAGGGGCAAGCTTTGACTACGACATTTTGTAGCAGATATATAAAGATGAAAAAAGCAATGGTGCGCGGCCCGACACAATTCAGTTTAACGTGACGATGGCGGAACGACAGCAAGTAACAGTAATATTATTATTTCAACGATGATAGACAAAATTTATCGTTTTATTTAATTATTCTCCATTCTAGTGGCGGTCAAGTGTTCAGGCAATGATAGCTGTTGGTATGCATTTTAGTTAACTATACTTGTAAATGACCAGAAGCCGTTGATCGAGTGGTCAATACTATTGAAAGCTGAACGTGCGTCTTTCTCGTCATAATTTACGTTCGTTCGCAACACGCTTCTTTTCATTTGGTTTTCATACGAACGTATGTAAATTTTTGTAAACGTAGGATTTTTTTCTCTTGGTAAAACGAGAAATCTTTGAGCAAGCGTTACTGGGATTTTTTTTTTCAGATAACTTCACTGCAGATACACGTTCAATTCAATGACGGACTACATTACTTCAATGAACAATGATTTTGGAGTTGGACATACTCTTTTTGGATACATCGTAATAACCTTGAAGCATCGCTTTTTGTGCAATAATTTCTCTCTATCGCATCAGCATTGTTTTTTTTTCAGTTGAGTAGTGTAATACATTTCACATTAAGTATAATAGATTGCTATAAGCTAATTTTCAATGCTAAGAGGTCTCATGCCTCAGAGAAAATACCTTCTTTTGTGTACTGCTTGTTATTATTCTAATCAGCATGTGAACCTCAACATTTAAGAAAAACAGTTTGGTAATGTATTTATATCATCGCGTTTGAGTATCATCTTTCTCTTATTCGTGGAATTTTTCTTTGAAAAATGAGTCATACACATCATGATAATTCAACATTACATTCGGTTCCTATGTAGTTTTCATGTCTATAGTTACACATCGGACTTCACAGTTGAAGATTGAAGATTCAATTGAAAACGAGTATAATTAAGTCACATTCAAGAACAAAGGTGTTTCTGTAATAGCTTCGAATTATCAAAATTCCCACATCAATATCTATAGGATAAACTTTTTGTTTATCAAGTAAAAAATGTCTCATTAGCTGTCTTTTACATTTAAAAATAAGCATTTACAAAAAGGAATTCAAAAACTCTTCAGTTATATTATTGAACTTTCCATCTCTCAATCTCTATTCTGCTTTGTTTAGAACTTGGGCATGAAAAAAATATGACAGATGCAATAATTACAGAATGATATCTTTCTTTTATGGTTTCCTAAGCTCGTGCAATAAAATTCTCATCATTCTGTACATTTTAACAGAAAAACATATATCTGCTAATGCTACAATGTAACTGAAGTATTATATTTTCTCATTCTTTACACTTTCTGGTATGAAAAAACACCAAAAATCCAATACTCATTGGATTCGGGTAACTGTCATACCACCGCAGAGCTCATGGGTCTCGTTATTTCCTCACACCTCCGATAATTATGTACACTTGTCGAAAGCTATAGATCTCCGATAATTATAGAATATTATTTACATTTCCATCAGTCCATATATCATTTTCAATCATCTTCTTCCGTACATTTATCTTTCATTGTCGTTTTCTATTGTTCGAACTAGTTGGAACTGATATATAACTATTCGATTTCTTTACATTCCATTGAAAGCCACCTAGACACTATTTCTAATGTGAATTCGATTCGATCCATTCAGTATGATAAGAATGCTATAGTCCTGATTTGGAAAATGTAAAACAGAAGAATGTAAACAATTTTACGCCGTGATAGAGCTACCAAATTAATGTAAAAGTTTTCATTTTGTTTCTGCACACAGAACAATTCCTTGACTTGAATTCCCTTTTCTCGGTTGGTCATTCTTCTTTGCCTATGTATTGTGAATTCGAAATCCTGCGAATATATATCTATGTATAGTAAAATTTATATTCTTTTTCTCATCGTTTTTGAGAGATGTATTCTTCACCATTGACTGTTGCATTTGTCAAATTTTCAACAAATAGTAGGAACGACGAGAATCGACCCAACATCAGTATACCAAATGTTTTCATTCACATAAACGGTCTGTCATTTCTTGAATTGGAAATTAATTTCCTTATTATACTGTCTATCACAGACATCGCAGAGAATAACGTTCATTCAATCTTGTAACTTGAACATGAATTGAAGTCAATTGATTCATTCCTTCAGAATATTTAATTTCTCTCTGATATTTGACGAAAACATTTGATCACAAACGATTGACCAAGAATTTTTATTTTCTTCCATCAAACTAGCTTCGAATTCTGGCATCTTCGCCGCATACGCTAATTAACTTGTTTTTGTTTGCTCAATGTAAAATTCACAAAATATTCGCTTTTGAATTCGTTCACGTGCAATTGTATGTGAAGATGTGTCTATGCCCTATGAGTCTATGAATGTCCAATATCGTTTATTTGTTCATTATTTCTCAATTGATTGTACCATCCAGTGTATGCTGTGACGTGTTCTGACAAATCTCTTACGCAGACAAAGGAAAATAAAAAATTTTTACCTATGATAAAGTTTATTTAAACTATGCTGCAGAAGCTTCATATATTTATACGTATTCAAAGGTAGTGACGAAGAAAAAGAAAAAAATATCCCTCAAGATTTTTTCTTCAAAGTTTCGGTTGCGGAGATACTTTTTCTTTCCTTCACACTGACATCTCCACTGTATGCATGTTCAGTATATATATCCAATATCTATATATCAGCATGTCGCACAGTTTTGTTCGAGATAACGTCAGAATTTGCGCAGTGGTATTTGTCGTATTTCATCGTATTCCTATTAAATCTCATTATTTCAATCGAATTTTTTCTTCACGCTCACTAATATCCATTTACCCTCTATATCGGACGAGTTCTCTCAGCTCGCGGAGATTCTGCGCTCAATCCGTGCGGGAGATGCTTATTTTTTTTTTAAAAATCGCGCTTTCGTAAATATCGCGTGACTCCCGCGCGTCCATTTATTTCGGCATAAAAAATAAATTTCCTACTAGCTAAACGCGTTTGTTTCAAACATCGGCGGGTACACCGTTCTATAATAGCTTCGTTTTTCGTCTAACTTAATTCCAACTGCACATCGATTCACATGGAACAACACTCTCTCGCCGACTCATTCGAATGTTCGCGCAGTCACCCTTGTACATGATCGGTTTTACTAAAGCGTAGCGTATAATCAAAGTTCCTCCTTATATATGCGGCCTCGAAATATATATGTACACAATATAATATAGCTTTCGCGCGTTTTTGGCCGTCGGCGACGCGCCCTGTACTGCCCACGGAGCCACGAATTGTCGCGTTGCTCCTCGCGTTTGCGTCGGCCAAGTGCATCGGCGCCGCGATCCCGCAAACAGACCACCCCCGCGCTAACCCGCAGCCGAGAAACGCCCAGCCCTGGTTTGGCCGTCGGCGACGCGACCCACGCCGCGGTTCGCTGCGGTTCACGCCGACAGTTCAATTGTACTCGCGGCTGGACATTGTTCGGATATCTAAGTGTTGCTGCTCTCCCAGCGGGCGATCTGGATCCGCCTCGAGTCTAGAGAAGGCGAGAGGAGTGATCGAAGCGAGGCACTCGGGGGCGATCCTCCAAAGTACTTGAGAGTCAACGGCGACTGCAAGTGTCTGTGTTTGATCACCTCTCGCTCGGCAGGCAGTGGCCACAGTTCCTGCAATCAAACGTTTCAACATTTTCTCTCTTGATTCGTCAGGCGTATTATATCTCCTACGAGCTACAGTCTTATTCACTGCCCCCTGCGGCTATGGATAACATACTGTATAATTCAGATTTTTCAAAAATAATCACAGGTTGCTTTTCGTGTTCGTGTATACGTACATCTTCTTGGATCAGGGGTGTACCATTTGTATGAGGATTGAAAAAGTATTCTTTGAATGATTTTTCAAATTAATATTTCACCTTGATTATGCAGCTGTGCAACCTAGTGTTGCCTGGTTGTTGTCGTGTGCCTGTTCATTGTGAAAATGAGATATTTCATATCAATGATGGTCAATGAAAAATGTTGCCAAGCCTGGATAGCGTTTAATTTGGTATCGATTATTTGAATCAAACAGGAGCCATTAAAGTTTTTCTCCTCTAGACTTTACTTCGTACAATCGCAATGGCAACACTTGTGAACAGCGAAGTGTAGGTGCGAGTGAATCGTAGTGGTGGTGATTTTGTGTAAAATTCGTTGTAGCAACGGTTCTAACTAAAATGAAGGAACTACTGAAAATTGACCAGCGTCAGAGCACTTTGAACATCGTGAAATTAAATGATGAAATTAGATGTTTTGTGATTGTGATTGAAACCGATCTAGCTATATAGATAGCCACACGTAAATAGTAATGACTCGAAGCACTATAGAATGATGCTGATCCAATGGGTATCGCGTCGAATTTTAAAATATCGTTATTTTTCCGACGATCAAAATGACGCTCTGAATAAAGTTATTCTGTACAGGCGCGACGGTATGAAAAGTTAGAACACGAGTCGGATGCAAAGTAGAGCTGACGAACGTCTCTGTTCGTGCTTGGCAATTCCGAGCTGAAAGTTTAATCGGCTCAATATATATATATACGTAATGCGAGTGTCAAAGTGCAAATCTCACAAAGGCCGTGTATGTTTTGGTTAAAGCAGCGATTTTCTTACATGTATCTAACCTATCGTCTATCCTGACGTGAGGTAGTCAGCCGAGTGGCTGCGATGTAACGTCGTACGATGCTTGGCCTACGGTTATCGTTAGCGAGGGGCGGCCCGTCGCGTAAAGCAGTCTTATTACACACCTGCAGCGAGAGAGCCTCGTCTCAGGACTCGTTCTGCTTGTTTTTCCGCCCGGTGAGCGAGCCCACGAGCGATTTGAGGGTCGCCCCAATGCTCTTGCCACTCGGCGTGTTCACAGAGCTCGCGTTTCGGAAACCCGGCGGATGAGCGTCCAGACACTTTTGGTACCTCAGCTGTAATCACACAATCGCATTAGCCGTTTGTTATTCAATCAACACTAGTTTTATGCGGCTTCGTGGTGACGAGAGCGCGCAAAGTACATTCTATTCATCCGAACGCAAGTCTTTAGCCACAATACTGCATATTTTGCTTCGACTATTCTTCCCCTCGCGTTTTCATACCGTACACATGCAGTGTATGGTAGGAAAATATACAATCCCATGGAGGAGAAGGGTCTTGTGCAAATTACAATAGTATCTATATCGAACTCCATCGCAGCTTTATAGGATTTTTATAGAATTCGAAAAAAAATGAGTTTAAGACAATTTTCCCAAAAATTTACTTGGAAACGAAAATATCGATTATTTTTGGGCATCTCCGAAAGAACACTCTCATGATTTGTACGAAACCCTTTCTCCCCGCCTATAGCGACAAGCTATTAATATGACAATATGTGTGGCATATACCTTGCAGGCTGCTTCGATTGTTTTGCAAAGAGCGCCACTACTGGGTTCGCAGTTGAACACATGAGCTATGAAGAGGTCTTGGGCGGTGTGCATGATGAATGCGCACTGCTTCACGTTCTGTCCGATCCCAAGGAACGATAGGTAGCGCACTCGGCACTCCGCTATCAATTTATCGTCCTGCAACATTACAAATGTTGTTTTCTCCAGTCGTCTTTTCTGCATAAGCTTCAATTGATTTTGATATATGCAGATGCAAGAGTAATATATTGAATTACATTAGGCGTGAGTATGGAAATCATGCTGGGCGCGATGGCAACGTTGACGTTTCGCCACTGGTTGATTGGAGTGTTTGTCATGAGCCGCTCTATGGCATCATTGAGGATCTCCATACCCGACGCCTGGGAAACTTGCATCGATCCGAGGTACTGGGCGCGCAGCACTTTTTTCGGCTCCTCCATCGGCGTCGGGAAAGATTGTGCTGAAAATTTAATGGCTTGAATATAAAGTGACCTGCCGCGGATTTGCAATTAATTACTCAGATATCGGGCAACGTTAATGCGGTGTTCTCTCGATCGATATTCGCCTTTCTCTCAGTGAATAATTTTAACGGGTAACCCCGTTAGCTCCGCTGAATAATATTTGAAATTTCGTCGGGTTTCTCGATAGAGGGGGACCTGAAGTGCCATCAGTGAAGATGAAAAACAGCAGAGATACTTACTGACTGGTGGCTGGCCATTTCTGTGGAAACGTCTGTGTTCGGTGGGTAGATTGGTGGGTCTCGCGGCCAGACTTGTTCGGCCATTTATGTCGACGGGCTTGGCCAGATTTTGATGCAACGAGCGTTCAATCATAATCTTTTTGCAGATATCGCGCAGAGTATTAGCGATCGTCCGAGCGGGTATGTCACAGCGAAAAACGTGGCACATGTGCTTCCGCGTTGTTCTATCCCTCGCTACGTAAGCGAAATCCCTGCAAACGTTAGTCCACGAATTAACACAAGTCTCGAGCCAGATATGTCGATCAATCACTTGGGAATCTTGTCTTGATTAGAACTACCTCATGTTCTTTCAGTTCCCAAATCAAATTCAATAAAATCGACTGTAATTGATGTTATTCAAATCACTTATTGTGGTATTGGATAAACAGACAACATTCTGGTGGCTATATTGCCACCGAGGTCAAGATCGTCAGTTATACATTATTTCAAATTGTACATGTGTGTAACAACATGACTTTATAGTTTAGTAGAATGCGTACTTTTAATAATTGAATGTTACGTTGATTGTTTATTATACCAAATGAATTGAAATAAAAAATATTATTTTAGTTCTTATCAGTATTTCCAAGTGAAAGAATATATATTCTGGTATTTTAATATTAATTACCTTTCTCTGTAGTGCAGAATGAATAATCCACGAAGAGAAGCAAGAGAGCGGAAAGGAAGAGTTAATCAAATCATCAATACAAGTTTTGAATAAAATGTATTTTACAATGTGGCATGTGTTTTGAATTAATTATTCATAAAAATACGATCGAAATATTAACAATTATTAACAATTATTAACAATTTAAATAATATTACCGTCCATGGTCGCGCCCAACGCCCCAAACGCGAAGAGTATGAATTGGTTGCGTATTGAGTACTGTCAGATTTTCTGGGTCAATCAATTTCAGAGCTCCTTCATCCAAATCCATGAATAGATCCTTGCCCTACGAAGAACCATCATATTAAGCAATTCCACAACGTTCAAATTTTTCATCTATAGCTCTTCAAATATTCCATCCGTTTCCGATTGATAAATTTTGCACGAATACAGCACGAATGACGTCATCTATGACACGCGGAAGATAACTCATTGATTACTTCGTATTCAAAATAAACGAAAGTGATTCGCAAAAAATTATTTATCATTCAATCATTGGAGCATTTGGTTTAGTCTCGACTTTCTTGAAAACTTTTGACGCTTATGGGTACAATGAAGATTGGTAGAACTTACATCACCCCATCGGCCGACGACGTCAAGCAGGTCGTTCCTACCGAGAGACAGGTCAACGATGCACTTGTTGACGGCCTTGCTGCTTCTCTCGGGCGTGAGATCCTCCTCTGCGATCTCCGTCCAACCGAGCGAGCGTACCGCGAACCTTATCGGCTTGTTCCTGTCCTCGGATTCGGAGCGCGCAGGGTAACTCCGCCGCCTGGAACATCGATTCATTGTTAGCAGTCCGTCGCGTCGTTAAATCTCTCCGACGTCTCTGGGTAATTGCAATTAAATACTCACTTGAGCACCAGCTCCTCCTTTCTTTTGTTCTCAACCTCCTGGTCCAAGGCAGAACTCGTGTTGCTTCGCGTCACCGTATTTACCATTCCTCCAATTCCGTTGAAATTGTTTACCTGTAAATATTTTGTGAATTTCAATTATTTATTGTGTCGAGGGAGGCATCGTGTATGTAGAAACATAGCCATGTGTATATATATACAGTGGCGAACAAGTATCGTATCATTTTCAACTACGAAAAAAATTAATTCAGAAAACTTATCGCGAATTCAATTAAAATGTAAAGTAGAAGAATTGAGTGAAACTTACACTATCACTATCTTTAACGAAGCTCCTTCGCGCCTCTACTTTTGAAATACGAGCTTCGGGTGGTTCTCGTTGGATCGTGCCACTCTTGATGTGCCAGTAATACGGGCCATCTTTGTCTGAAATCACAATGATGTGCTTTTTCATATGTATTTAGAAAAGACTACCAATTATAAGAGAAAAACAATTACGCTTATATCGCTATATTTCAATTTGATTAAATCATGGAATATACATTGTATATTTTATTTTTAAATGTTATATTTTGTTTATGCCATGTAAAATTATGATTGCCAATTAGCAGCAATAATCCATCTCGTCTGCTTGAATCATTTTTAAAACGAAACAATGAGATATATACAAAGATGTATGATGAGAAGGGTTGAGTTGTTATTGAACGTAATTAGTCAGCTCTTACAAATTCTGGCATTTTTCAGAATTATATGTTTTTCATATTGCATTAAATACACGGTCTTGTTTCTCAAAGATGCTCTTCATTCGGAGAAAACTATCGAGAAATACGCATATTACTGTATTGGACCTTTAAAATTGGTAACAGACGACGAATAATCGTTCCATTTGGCAATCGTTCCATGACTTGTTTATCAGTCTCGATGAAAATGAATAAATTTAAAATGAACGAAATTTCACGAGAAATTATATGAGTTTTATCTGAAAATAGTGTAATGTAAATTTTTATAGTAAGTACCCTCGTGTTTCTCCCATCCAGGTGGCAGGTTTTCATCTTTATCCTCGGAGTCAACTGAATTCTCATCGAGCGTCTTATCCGGGGTATCGACGTTGTTTTGCAATTGCTGCTGTATCTTTTCCTTGGGCTGACGCCTCTTTACCGGAGCGTACAACTCGTTGTTCACCCCCTCCACATGCGGCACCCCACCCATGTCTGTCGTTATGCTGTCTGGTTTCTCGCAATAACTGCAACAAAATTAATCGCATTCCACCTTAGTTGGCTTTTCACACGATTGGATGACAATGGCGCAAGCTTTCATGCTAAATTACAAAGTCAAGTTGATGGATCTGGATTCTCGTTCACAAAGGACATGGATTAAGAACTTTTTTACGCTACGGAGATAGGATATATACTAGAATTTATGGTACGTGATTCGTATCCGTTCTGAAACTTTTATTTCCTGTAAAACAGTGTATGGAGACTACATTTTCACACGTCACTTGCAATCTTAGAGTAGATAATGCGATGAAATTTTGAAAATGATTCGATATTGAAGCAGCTGCTCTTCAATACTAGAAATTACCGAAGTAAGCAACTGATCGGTTGAACTAGCACAAACGCTGATCTTTCGAGTCCATCCACCCAATTGACTCCCCGACAAACCAAACGTCATGCCAACTATAGTAACATCCCGTGTTTGGTGCGCGGTATGATTGAACCGAGTCGATAAACATACGCGAGAAGTCGGCTGGGTTCGGTGCAGTTAGGGTGAAGTCGGTGCGGTGAGCGAGGGTGCAATTAAGAAATTATGCAGGTGATGAACGGCGCGTTTGGCCGCAAAAGGCTGGACGGCAGGTCCTATACGCAGTGCACGCTTCCTCGGGAATTCTCTGGCTCCCTCAGTCCCGAGCTCAAAGCGCCAGTAACGCGCGGCAGAAAGCAAATGCACTCGCGTGTGTAAGCTCGTTCTCGCGGTGAAAGGCTTCCAATTAAGGGGTCGATGTGCCTCTGCAGACTTTCCGCGACCAGTTCGCCCTGGAAGCTCTAAAGCAACCTCGTCAAAACAGCTGCGCTCAAAAATAACGCCCAGCGTTATTGACGCATATATCCAGGATAAATAGTGAGAGCAGCTTTGGACTGAACGCCAATTATTCAGGATAGTCCGTCCACTCAAACGTTTACGTCCCTTTATGAGGATTCACGTGATTAAAATTAATCCCGGAGACGTCTTATTTTACTCGCAAAGAGAATAAATTTTTAAATTCTTTGACATCCGTTATAAGCTTGCAGATGATGAACATTTTCTCGAACTCCTTACTGGTAAAATCCATCTTCAATTAGTAAGCCTTTGGAATTCAAGGATATTTGAAAGCCCGTTGAGAAAGAATTGTTTCAAATATTTTAGGCTTGGGAAAAGATGAGGAAAGGTTTTCTCCTTTATTAAACAAAGAAGATACGATCAGAAGATACGAATTAGAGTAGTTTCTTAGTCTTAGATATAGAATATAATATGCTAGCCAAGTTTTACAAATATGAAGCATTTACCAAGCGGATATGTCGAGCAGAAGAATTTGTATGTCAGTCTGACCGTTAGTAAAATATTACAAATTTTTCAAGACCTTTGAATACAAGTATTTTCACAAACTATCATCTTTGTGAAATCAATACGCCTTCAATTCTGTTCGAGTAGTATCTCAAATATGACATTTCACCAGATACTAATAAAAACCTAGAAATTTACATCGTGAAATATCATGAATTTAAGTTTACGATTCACTGATTGCAAGATGGTTTCACTTCTGGGTCACCAATTCCGATGAAACTTTGTGGCATGGTTCTTGGGTTATATCTGAATATATTACTGAATATATTATGTTTGTAGCCATTTCAGTCAATGCGCTTCGATTTGCCAAAGATATTCTGACATTTAATATTGGTCGAATGCACGTGTAAAGTGGATTCATATATACATACTAAATCACTGTACACACATAAACAATAATAATCCACGACTATCCCTGCGGGAATCCTGTTTTTGTTTACCAAATAACCATCTCTCAGAATGTTATCAAGATTGATGATCCGGAGGTGAAACTGTCTCCTAAAATATTATTTTTCAAATCCACATATGCATTCAATAAACAGTACTTAAATTCTAACTACGAATTCGCAAGGTCGCTCTTTGTATTGCGGCGAATTGATTCGAACAATATACTTTTGCAAGCAACAGAAACGATATTATAAACAGTAGCGAGGAAGCTTATACGTATTAATCGCACAACAATTTTTGAAATTGGAGAATCACAGAGATGACTACATAGCAGTGGCATTGTACGGCATACAGCATATTATATACTCTCGAAATGTACAGAGAAGCACGCTCTCCAAGATACGCAGATACACCAAGGCACATATATATATAGACAAGCGATGAAGATCAAAGGAGGAGAAAGAGCCTCGCGTATCTCACGTACTTTTGGACAGCAGCAATGGCTAAGCTGTCCTCTGAGGTGGCGTGATTAGAGGCCAGCCGCTCTTCGGCCCTCGGGCTCTCTGCCATGGGATTCCCATTGAGGTTATCGTCTATTAGGCATGACTCGGCGAAGTTCCCACCCTCGCCACTGCCGCACCTGTTTACCAGTCATTCGCACTCATCATCATCAGTCATCACGGCAATCATTACAATTTCTTTTCAAATCTCTCTCCCTCAATTCGCAATTTTCCCGATTGTGTATAAGTTATCTCAATGCAGAATTATTCGCAAACATTTATCATAATTTTCGAATGATACGCTTTTCTTTATAGAAAAATGACAATCACCATATCCTTTTCGACAACGATAATAATCGTATTTGGTCTTCGAATTGGTCATTTAAATACCGTACACATTACACGTTTTCAGAACAAGGTCACAGGGTGGATAACGAAGAAGGTATCTGATGCTTCTTTAAATTTCAAGAACTCCAATGATTCTCTCTAATAAAGAGATTTAAAAAAATGTGCATAGTATAAGGAGATTTCGTGTTGGGATGAATGCAGAGAAGTTTAATGAGTTTTCCATTCTACAAATATCTTCTAAACTCTTAACCTAGTTGAGAGAAATACGGCGAAAGTTTGGAATTCCTATCATGAAAAATATAGGTATGATTGGACAGAACTAATGTAATATTTCTTAGAGAAATGCTTGCAGAGAATAATCATCCATGATATATCCAAATGATATTGCAGAGAATAATCATCCAAGTTCGCTAGTGTGCATAATATATTATTCTAAAATTCCCTGAATGAATAAGTTTATTTCGATCATTGAATGTTTCCATGATAATTATCATTATAACCACAATTAGACATGCCAAGAACAAATTCAACGTTGGTTCACAAGATATAAAAGGTTTTTGGCACCATTTAATCATAATGATAATGAAGCTCTATTTAAAAGTTATTGAAAGACAGGAAAATATAGGGCATTCGTATGCCCAATTCCTTTGGTTTCTTCCAGATCTTCCACAAATTACAACGCAGAAATTGTTATCAATTCTTTTGAATACCCGATACTGCCATTCACTCCTGCTCAACCTCCGAGTTGATAATCCTTTGAACACACACGAACGATTGTGAAAGGGTTTAAGGTAAACGTTATTCGAAAAGTCGGATTCAAGTTTATATCAAACACGCAAGGCATCGTAATAAAGATCTGTGTTTTCGTTAAGCGCGACCTGGGTTGTTGCGCCAGCTCCATAAAATTGAAGCTTACACAAGGACGGAGATAAAAAGAGAGGAAGGAGGAGAGGGCAGGCGGGAGGGGGTTGGCGAAAACGAGCTGGCAGCTATTTTAATTAACGATCGAAGCACGTCAAGCCAGTAGATCGGCAAGCACCGCTAAGGAGCTGCCGGAGATTCGCTAAGCGCCTCTACGTAATTAACGGATTAACTTTAGTACGATACATCAACTAGCTTCGGTTCGTTCGGCTTGTTCGCTTTCATGTGATTCGTCTCTCACACCGGCTCATCATATTTTCTTTGAGGCTCTCTCGTTTGCATTCGCCCGTTCACTTTGTCTCTTTTGTTATCCCCTTCGCATTTCTGCATTTGTTCCCCCATCTGTTCTCATACAATCTGTCACACTCCCAATGATTCGAACAAACATTTGTGCCACATTCGCGTTCACTATACATTCCTGCACCCGTTGCGAGTTCAAAGCTTTTTCTTCTCATCGGATTTACGTCTGTCATTCTTACGGAAATAACAACGTATCAAACATGAATATACAGTTATAAATAGAAGCCTGAGAAAATTGTTAGTATTCAAACTCTTTTGAATTGAAAAAAGTATTACTCTTCTTAGATTCGACGGTTAGACGTATTTTGGATCCGGATAGTCGAAGTTCAAAAGAATCTGCAGGTATCTGCGGATCAGTTTTTGAGCTTTGACAATCTGCAGCTAAAATAATAATCTACTTTCCAACGATAACGATAATTGACCGATGCGCAACACTTGAAGCATTTCAAATGGAAGTAATTGAAACAGAGTATAGGTTACCAGCTCAATACCAATTTACTATCCCTCGTTATTCATCTCGGTACACCGATGAAGCCCAAATCGATACTCCTTGGAAGATCGCACATCTGCCCGGCATAATAAAGCGAACGATCAATCTCCCATCCGACCTTGGCCGCTCCCGGCTTTTGGTCCGCCCCTATTCACGGTTACTCGCTTGGCTATAGGATCTTGGCTATAGAATAGTGACGTTTCAACATTAGGCTGTGCGTCGCTCGTTCGCTGATTGTTCTAAAACGGCGGGGGCGAGAGCTTGTTGCGACCGCGGGCTACATAATGCAGTATCGAGACACGTCTGCTGGGACGGGCGGGCGCTGGGCGCTGGGCAAATTTACGTTTATGACGATTAGCGGATCTCACTCCTGGGAAACATCAAGCCAGTCGCTCTGCCCTTGACGCGAGCTCGAATGTAAACTTAATAAGTGCCCGAGTGTGCACCGGCTATTAGCCGCCCAAGCGTCCCGCGTCACTTTACGACCGGCGTGTTGTGCTCGTGTGATTGTACAACTCTGATTTCCTGCGAGGACGGTTTGCATTTCATTTGTATTCTGCTGACCGGGACAACGTTTGCACTGCGTACCTTT
This sequence comes from Aphelinus atriplicis, assembly GCA_020882685.1. Lineage (NCBI taxonomy): Eukaryota > Metazoa > Arthropoda > Insecta > Hymenoptera > Aphelinidae > Aphelinus > Aphelinus atriplicis. The sequence continues at coordinate 63,486,785 of CM037073.1, read as the reverse complement.
ACTACGTGCTAATTTTCCCTTCCATCCGAGACCCGCCCGCTATCGATTTTTTTATCCTTGGAATTGCAACTTTCAACGTCGCGCATGAACAGCTGAGGCAAGATGTGGTTTGTATCGCCCCCACTCGCTCGAGGCAGATATTATAAGTAATTCTGGGATCCTGCTTGTCAGCATAACTTCAAATTTCTTTCGTATTCATCTACTCGTCGCGACCGTGACCATATCAATTCAAATTAAACAAAGAATCAACGCCCTCCAACTCCGGACACCTTTGATCGGGTGTCAAGAAAACTATGCATTCAATGATCACTGAATTATATCCTGAAGATTGGAGGAAATTCATGCAGTGTATACAAGGAATACTCAAAAGTTTTGCGAGGAATGAAAGGTGAGAACTCGAGAGTCGAGACAGAACGAAGACGTTAGCGTCGGGCATGAGACGATAGACGAGCACCCAGTTAGAAACCATATATAGAAGAATCAAGTCAAGGGGTATAATATGGCATGGTGGGAGATGGTCGCCGCCGAGTCCATCCTCGTGGCTAGACTAGCCACTCTAATTGCGGCGTGGGGCATCGCGTTAGTGTTCTAAATTCGAGTGGCCGATCCCACAGCGCCAGTGCATTCCACTCACGGACTCGAGACCCTCTTATATATATTTGCACAAGCCGCATCTTCGTGGGAGGAGCGAGGCGAGAATCACCGGCGACGCTGCCCGCCCCTAACTGCACTTGGGCCAAAGGTCAAACTCCGATCGTCCACCCAATCGTGAATATCTCCATTTGAGAATATCCGTTGGACCTGCGGAACACTTTTGGCTGGAGGGTGGCGAGTACGTTTTGAATTCACGCGACTCTACGCTGTCCTCGTCCGGGGTCCACTTCCGTTCTCTCGAGCACGCTCGACGCATTTTAGAATCGGACAACGAGATACTTGGGCCTTAGTTATTGGCCCGACGAATGACCCTATCGAATGAAATTTCATTTCAGAACTTTCGTTCAGTGTTCCCAAATATAGTTATTTTTCTAAGCTCAATTTTCGGTGAACCGTCCTGTACTTACTGTAGGTTCGAGATCGGAAAATTTAATTGGATTGATCAATCAAATGATTCAACCAGCATCCATCGCGTCATTCCGTTCGATTATACTGCAATTGATAAATACATGTTCAATCCATTTAATGTCAAATGGAGAACTGGAATTGCAATTCATAAGAATGAATTATTTAGATTTGTGATTGAGCTTTCGCTGAGTATCACACATAATTGGAGCATTTATTGAATATGCTTTGACGACCATGTATAACAGGGAATAACGTGATAGGAAACCTATCAATCACACCGATAGAGAAAAAACTTGACGGCTATTTTGCGAACTCTGAATTGAAAAAATGTACGAAATTCGTTTCGTTTCGAATTTCGAAGCCACTCCTTTGGGGTAAATTTTTCCAAGGCACACACTCAAACCACGAATAAAAATGTTGAATTGGGGGGAAAAAAACTTGAAAATGCACAAAAAAAACCGTGAATCACGTCGCGCCCAGTCGTGCGATCGATCACGGGCTTGCAGCGAAAACGCACTTTTCGACGGCGCGTCGCAGTAGCGGGCCTGCAGCGACAGACGAAGGGCGACAGGCGATAAAGGCCATAGAGCTGGGGCGCACACAACGGCTGCCGCGGGGGAATGGAAACACGAGCTAGCTGCGACCGGCCCGCGTGCCGCCTCATTAATAAATCACGTCTCGTCGACGCGCTATCTCACGCCAAGGGGTTGCACACGCTTGAGCAAAAGATATACGGACATTGTCCCCCCCACGACCAACTACCGACAATTACCGACGTTCAGCGCGCGATTCAACGATCGCAAGTTCGAGTCTCAATTGCGATCTTCCACCCCAAACAGTTCCGCTAGCCATATTGTATTTTAATGCTCCAACAGTTCCAGATACATTACGCATCCAAGCAGTCTTAATTGGATCCAAGCGTTTGCTGTTACAATCGATAACCATGAGGATTTGTATCAAAGAAAACATCAATTAGAAATCAGCTTGTTCGCACATTACCACCATTGGCCACATATTCTTCTTTTAGACGCAACGTCTCATACATTTGACTCTGTGAAAATGACCGAATTCTTCAATATTATTAGATTTATACGGATATTATTACTTCTATTCAAAGTACTGAACAATCGGTTGCGAAACTGAATTTTCGATCGGTACGAATGACATTTTCAAGTATCGATTACTGTATGATATCACGTGATAGGAACTTTTTTATTCAGTGGTCTCTGAAAACCTTAAACTGTCACGCTTGTCACATAGAGTAAAACAATGAGTCAAACCTGCGATGCTCGCCGATCTAAACGAACGGGTGAAAATATTCATCATACGCAGCAATACATTCTCTTGACACTATCGGATGATCGCACCTCTAATAAAAGTTGAACGAGCCAATTGTACAATGGAGCCCTGTTGTATGAGCTTGCGGTACGTAGGGGCGAGGCAAATAATTAAGCAAAGAAAAGAGCGCAGAATAGGTATTGGTTGCGCGAAAACGGGACAAGAGGTGGGAATTGGCCGTTAAACGATCATAAGGCATCGGTCGTACGTATACCTTATCTGCGGCGCATTCGGGGCGCGAAGTCGGGGCTGCACATACAGTGAGAAAGGCGCGCGAGGGCGCATGCGAGTGTGGCCAGCCACGAGAGAGAAAGCGGAGCCTGATCAATACACACCAGCAGAGCCGCGACGCTTTCGCTCTCGCTCGCCCCTTCTCACCTACCCGCCCTCTCTTTTTCTCTCGTAAAACCAGCGGCCCTCTGCTACTCGCTCTCTTCGCTCACCCCACACACTGTGTACACGCGCGTGCCTGCTTTTTCTCTCTCTCTCTCTCTCTCTCTCTCTCTCTCTCTCTCTCTTAACGAGAGCAGTTACCTTAATTTCCGTCGTTGCGATAATTTTACGCGACGAGGGATGATTTCTTCATTAGAGTGCACGCCTGCTTTGTTGGCGTTTCGCCCGAGCCTTCCCAGCGTCTCGCTGTTTTCTAACCAATTAATTTATGTCTACGGTCATTTTCGCAATCCAGTATTGGTTTAGAAGCCGTAAACTTTTCATAACAGTGATTGACACTTGAGAATTTGATAGCTCGAATCGAATACCCTATATCCACGAAAACTCGAAACTATCAACACTAAAAGTTCACGAGTAAAACTTCAGGATTGGTGCACGTCCTACCGCGAGCGAGAGAAAGAGAAGCAAAAGACGCGAGCGCGAGGAATAAAAATTTTTAATCTGGATGTAATTGCCAAGGGAGTAAAAAGTAGCGCTGCCAGTAGGGCTAGGGACGCGCGTGCAGTAGTAGCTCTCGGTTCGTAACTGCCCTGGGCGGCGGGTTTGTTCCGCCGAAAAGTACAGAATAAACTTGGCCAATAAAACGAAAAAATATGGTCATGCGTTTCAAATGAACTCTCCAGATTTTACGATGCTCATAAAGCTCCCTGTGCGTCTCTCCCTGTGCGCCTCTCTCAGCCAAAGTCACGCATACATACGTACAGCAGTTCTTCCGCTGCACCATTCCTATCTCTTCCTATTCGCTCTACGAGATTCTCATCTAACTTGCGCGATAAAATGCGACTATCCACGAACAAGTCTCTTTCCCGTTGTAGCTCAAATCTCGTACCCGGAGACTCAACCTCTTCTCGCTTTGTCCGATATGTTCTGAGTGCTTGTCTCACCCTTTGTTATATTTTTTTTTTTTTTTCATGACAAAGGTGGAGATGGGAACATGGAAAACAACAGTACTGATTTTACTATTCTGGAATGTATTGCACCTTCTCGTATTGTCGCCGGCTCTGGGCTTTTTCGCATGCACGAGTTCTTCCCCAGCAAGCACCTTAGGTACGGCACTCGAATTTCAAAGTCGCCCGTAAGTACTGATATCCTATACAGTATTGAAAGTCGAGCGCTTTCTTTTCCCAACTATGATAATATTTTGATTACACACTTTGCAGCAACAATATTTCCGTAGACTGGATATATCCTGATATATAACGACTATTCCAAATTACTTCGCTTCTTTATTTTCCTCGGCAAAACTGTTCCTCCGTTGCTTCCGCAGTATCTTCTCATTTTGCACTGACAAGAAAAACTTATCGAGCAGTTCGATTTCCGGGCTCAACGTTTGCCTCGGTGAAAACGCTGCCGCTATAATTCGTCCTCGACCAAAGGAGAGGCGAACTCCAGACTACTGCACCAAACGCATAATTTGAGGGTTTCAGAACTTCGAGATAATGACTCTATGCACTGTAACACAGAGGGCGCATCTATAGAGAGAGAATAAGAGGTACTAAACGTGGAAGGAAAGTCTAAATGGAAGAATCGGAAATGAGAACACGAATGAGGCCTCCGGAAATTTCTTTTAAAATTTGTGATTTTACGCCTCTGAGATTCATTGGTTCGAAAAAATATTCGTTGAAGCTTTAGAGAGGGAGAGAAAACTGAATTTTCGTAAAATTCAGATGTACGCCAGCATCAATTTTGCACGGTCGTACAGAAATATTATTTCCTATCGAACGTTCCTGCCAGAATTACGATTCATTTTCTTCCAAACTGGGGGTACAATAATGAAGAGATGGCTTTTTTTCTCGAGCAAGGGTGAGATACCCGGATGCCGAAGCAAGAGGAGGGAAACGAGGAGTGAGCGAATTCCATTTCGAGGATTTATGGCGATCGACCTGCATTCACGTGACCCAGTAGTACGTGTACCCTGAAAGCTCTCGTAATTTCTCAACGTACTGCGTGACGCGGCACATGTCACGCAGTATTACTGCTACACTCGGCTTGAAAAATAGACTCGCCTCGTCTCCTTGCCGAAATGTCCCGGAAACTCTTACCTCTGGCTTAATCGATCTTCAAGGCATTCAGACTTTTCTATCTGCTTGAAGACTCGATCATTCAAATAAAACAAGAGTTTGCTCCGTTACTCATGAAATACGTGTTTGTGTTCTGGAATAGATTTCGCTTCGTAATATCTTTGAAATGACAAGAATTAATTTTCATTTATTGAATTCATTTATTGTCAAGAATTAATTGAATCATTTCGGTTCAATGAATTAATGGGAAAATTTATTATCAATGGAGAGTAAACATTCTTTGATGATGAGTTAGAATGCGATGGACGAAATAAATTGAGAGGATATCAAATTATGCATACACATGCCCGGAGTATAGTTGTGAGCTTTTTCTGACTGCAAAATATACACGTGTACGCGTTTGCAAATATACATGATAATGGACAGCACAATGAAGCTATTCGGTGTCATATGCACAGCTACATCTGTTTGTGCACTTGACAATAGATATGTCTCGTTGGATATGTATACAAGGATATTTGGCCATTCATATCATTTTATGGGTGTACGCGTTCTTTTTGACATTATCACAATGTCGACCAAGAGAGAAATGCAAATGAATATCAACCGTTCAGCAAACAATCCGAGGCTCAACTCTCGACATCAAAATTCTACTAATTCTTCATTTGCACCTTTTGCGAAACAACACAGATCGCTCTATCTTACAATTTATATTTACAAACTGATCTGTAAACAAATCAAAATGCTAATCACGATGCTCTGTAATGCGAGTGCTCGTGTTATGCAAGCCAGCGGCGCAGTTTGATAACGTCCACGTTCTATTCCAAACATCAACTTATGTGGTTGACATATTGATTTATGTACTCCGTAGGTAGCTATTCGAATATGTCCGGTCCAAACGCATCGTCTGTGGTTTCAGATATATGCAGGCTCATGTGTAAACAAGCCGACTCGTGCATAAATACGCATTCATTGCAAATGTGCATTGGCACGATTGCGACAGCACAAGCCAGTAACCCAACAATTTTGTAAATTGGTGAATATGAATTACGTGATTATTTTATAATTCAATCATCCTGACGGCCAATACTGGACGGACGAGAAAAATCGACATCAATTTCCAATTCAAATCCAACAGAATGCTCACCCATCTTCGAAATTCTTTGCAATGCGTTTGGGTCTATCCTCTAGAGAAAAGCTCGCTATCGTATTATTCTTATATTTCCAAGACTCCTTTGAGAGAAATACAATTCGAATAGTCGGATAAGAGTGCCTATTGAAACGCTGAGAGAACGGATACTCATACTCGGTACGATTTCAATAGACAGGTGCACATACAGCTTATCAAGACGCTCAGTACAAGACTCATAGTAGTATGCGTTTCCGCGATCGTCCGGAAGAGTCCAGTGCGAGGAAAAATCTCGGCTGAATGCTTGCGGGAAAACAAGGTCAGTCGTGTTTTAAAAAGCAGGCAGCCTCACAATCCGGGGCGCTCTCTCGTTCTCTCTCTTGTGCGCGCGCCATTAAAGCAGTTGCTTCCCGCGTGCGCGAACTCTCGGGACCAAGAAAACGAGCTTCCCCCTCAAAGGGAGAGTGAGAGGAGTACCGAGGGGCTCCGAGTGCAGCGGCAAAGCCGGGAGAGATTGCGCGCATCAGAGTTGGCAAACAGCGACGGTAGAGGCCGTGTGCGCGCGCGAGCGAGCGAGCGAGTGTCGAAATTGCGCGAGCCGACACGCACACCGCCCAAACGAGAGGCTGGCAAGAGATCGGGCCGCTAGGAGAGTATATACGCACCGAGTTTTCGTGCGCAGTGTCGAGAAACGAGACCACGCGCTGTACACTCTACTGCGGCTAGCTCGGGCTCAGATCGATCCGCAAGCTCCGAAATTCAGCTTGAGCTGCTTGCTGATATAGCCAGATTATTATTTTCAATATTCTGTTAGCCCGGGCCTATACTATACTCCTGAATCGCTTTTTCATGTGAATACTTTCCTTTCTGTGAGTGTGTTCGATACATTCGGAACGGAGCGGAGCTTCTAGAAAAAATCCCGAGAAAATAGAGATCCTGAAATTTTATGATTTTATAGGGTCTGTCGATGAGTTATCGGGAGTTGGATCGCGACTAGAATAATTAGAATTCTCCTTACATATCGATCCCTTTCATTGTGAAAATGTCTTACCGAGCCCGACCTTTTCTACTTAAGAAAACAAGATTATCCATGTGTGAGACTGTAATGGGAGAAATGGGAAAAAGATAAATAATTCAGAGATTGATTCAAAAACTAAGCTCAATTTAAACGTATATGCATAAACAATTCCGCACACCAAAAGATTTGGTTTACAAAATGAAATATATGTTCATTCAAATTCATAATTTTCAAAGCATATTCAGTGTATCACGACTATATCACATCATGAAACCTGTCAGATAAATCAATTGCAATCATTCCTCTCTATGCTACTTTTGATTGATAACAGGGTAACAAAGCATGTCGATCAATTTCATTAGAAGTCGGTTCAGAATAAAATTCGGGATACGAATGAAATGTCCAGAAACATCGCACGACACTCTGACTCGGTTCGCGAGCATAGCTACATATATACGTCCTGTCTTGTTCCCCGAGCAATCGCAATAGTAGCATTGAATAATTCGCAGCGCGTAAGTAGGAGAGCGCGCGGCACGTAGACGCGCGCATTAAAGAGTCACACGCAGGTGCCAAGACTGCAGCCGTAAAACATGCGAGACGTCGGGGAGAGGCGGCGCGCCGGTTGGAAAAGGGACGCGCGTCTTGCGCCGTGTGTAGAAAGAAAGCAGGCCGCGGCGCTTGGCTATTGGCGCTTTCCCCCATCGATCGCAGGGGCTTAAGCCATGCGGCTGCAGCTGCGGAGTACATGTTTGCGAGCTGTGCTTGGAGCGCGAGGCGCTGGCGCGTCCACCCACAGCCGTTCCGTCTCCCCCCCCCCCCATCTCCCGCCTCCGCCGCCCCCCGCACGCCCGCCCCGCGCTCGCTTTTATCGATCTGCTTTTCTCGCGACCGCTCAGTTTAACGATCTCGTTTACGGCCCTCGGCCAATCGCGAAATTTCAACAATCGCCAGCGCGCTGGCGGTTGCGTGCGTCCGTGCATATATATACCTAACCTCGATACTCCCCCGCGTCGCCGCGTGCGCGGCGAGCGAGAGCAGTGCAGGTCTCGCGCGCGGGGAGTCGCATGTGCCGCGCGCACTGGCTTCCGCGCACGCCACCTGCCTCGCAAGTCCAGCTTTTTTTTCCCTCGCTCTGCACACCCATACTGTTAACCGAATTGACCCGGCTGAAAGCTTCGCGATGGCACTATACACGGCGAAACCACACGCGCCGGGATGTGCGTGCCTGATGCAACTGCAAAAAGATCGACCCGACACACCTCTGGCCGATGCTCGTGTACGCCTTTGTGTTTTACAGGTTTCATAGGATCGCTCGTTGTTCATTCTTCATCTCCTCTGTGGATTTTTGAGTATCAATTTTTGTTAGCGTGGAGTACAGCGGGGAATCGAGGGAACCCGTGTAACCGACAAGCCCTGTCTAGAGTCAGCTCGAAGAATCTCCCTGGCTCAGAGGATCGCGAACACGTGGGGGTGCGAGGGGCGTGGGGGAGGGGGATCGAGCAAGGATCGAGCGCAGTGCTTAGCGAGCATTGGCAAAGCGGAGACTCACAGTCAGCTGGCGGGGGGCTTGGGGCGCGGGCCCAGGGGCTGGCCACGGGCCACCAGCTCGACCTCCACCACGACGCCGCCACCCGGGTTGTTGTTCATCGGAGGAGCTCGGTCCGGCTGGTGCAGCTGGCGCATCGGGGGACGGACGGACGGACGGACGGACGGACGACTGCGAGCTGGAGCGAGCGGGACTGCAGTCACATGTCGCGCGGGGCTGAGCTCGCGCGCGGCACTGCGCGTCGCGACTGGGGGCTCGCGCAAACACTGTGGCTCGGCCGCCCTCGGCTCTGCCCCGCGCGCTTGCGTCACTCGAGCCGAGCCGAGCCGAGCGAGGGTGGCACGTTGCCTAGCAGCCGCGGCTCGCGTGCCTCCGCTCGAGCTCCGTGTGCGCGCGCCCGTCCGCCCGCCCGCCAGCCCGCCCGCCGATCCGCGAATTACGCGACCGAGCCACCCAACCCATTCCCCCTAATTGCGACTCTGAATTGTAAATTCGCCGGCGGCCCCGTCTTCCTTCGCTCGGGCTCCGACTGGCCGCCCGCTACACGCTGCACCAGCTCGCTATTTGGGTCGGCTTCTCCCCCGTACTCACGCCGCGGACGCTGCCGCTCGTCGATACGTTTCGCGATGCAATTCTGACACGGTCCACCCCCCCCCCCACCTCCTTCTGGTCATCCGTGACCAGTCGGCCAAGTGGAACGAGCGCATTCCTTCGGGTCCGCAACGTCTCGCTGATACTCGAATGCGATGCCGTGCCTACAGGTCAAACATCGAGTATAATTTACTCAGGATCATGCCTTGCATTCGGCCTGCATAACGTCAGTCTCAAATACTCGATATGGCTCTGTTGCAATCTATTCATATATACTTATTCAAAGGAGTTTAAAGATAAACCTCGGTCGATTGTTGTTCTTTAACATATTCAAATTCAAGTAAATCGCCATGATATTTTCAAATCCCTACTGATGCGCGATAATCCACTATCACCATACCGATGAAGAATCGAAAAGTCGTGAGAGAAGTGTTTTCATGGTCATCCAGGATGGATGTGCGAAACGATTGAACTCCGAATAAAATGGGGGAGGAACGAGGGCAATGCGATCACGCTAGACTAGCACCGAAACGAGACGGAAGAATTAAGCCGAAACGAGGAGTGGGGGGGTGAGGCGTGAAAGGGCTAGGCTCGCTCTACAGCGCACCACACCAACGAGACTTTTGAGTCTGCTCGATACGCAGGGGAAGACAGGCAACTCTCGTAATGTAAGCTCGGCAGGCATTCGCCCGATGTTGCGCGGGCGGAACGCTCGCTCCGACCTGTACTTTCATGCCCGCACGCTCGCTCACTTTTCCCTCGTCGACTGCTTTCATAACAAGGGATCGATCCGGGACCTATTTTCCCGACTAGCCTTTGCACAATGTTTCGTTGTTGCATTTACGCCTCTCGAAGTATCGAGTGTCTGGGTTTCATTCGTAACTTTTATTTTTCACACGAGTTTCGAAATTCTCACCGGTGGCCGAACGTTGCAACCCTTTCCCTTTGCCGAGATACATAAAAAATTCTCGGCGTAGGATTGGCAAGGAAATTTGAAATATGTCTTGGTAAATATGGAATGAGTCGCTTCCTTTGCATTTTACGTAGATGCAACGTATGGGACGTATAAGTGAAACGAGAATATGAATGAACGAATGTAAAAAGCGTATGTGGCCTCGTGACGTTATCTTTGAAGCTCGTCAAATAATAAAAGCTCTCACGAGATCGATCTTGGAAGGTGATGAATGAAGTTGTTATGAGTGATCGATAACCCGACCTGTTGGGACAATATTCAATTAAGTGTAAACTGAAACCTACACCACGACGAAACAAAAAATCCTTGCACGTAAATCTTGCACTACCGTATACAGTCAAACCAAATTCTAGTAACCATATGAAAATCTGATACGAATCTTGTGGTGAATAACTGAACGGATCTATTATATTGCATGCCTTTGAAATTCTCACAATTCCTTTGTTCCTTTGTTCCGACTGCGTCATCGAAAAAAATTTAAGTCGTGTTGAAAGAAATAGTCAATACAAAAATGAAATAAGCTGAAATTTTGTCTTCTGTTAACAGCTGGGATTCAAGTGGCTCTTACACGATCCGGACGTCTTCTGTCTCATAAGCCTTGCACACAAAAGACGATATTTGCTGTATGGTATTTATAGGAAAAACGTGAAAAGCCACATACACCCTCGACGGAACAAAATTTTCGCCACGATTTTTTTTTCAGTCGGGTAATAACCACAGATACGACAAGAATGCAAAAAATATGATCGAGAAGTATATAACAGTAAGTCGGGAGAACATTTACTTACATTCTCTAAAATAGTAACATTTTCCAAATCTGCCTCGATAATTTTTAAGCACTGGTTCCCAGCTTGCGACCTATAGTATTCGACTGAGAACGCATACGAAACGTCTCACTCGATTACTTCAGTATGAAAACATTTCGTCGCAACATCGCGTCATTATTGTTCCGAAGGACAATCAGAGGGATCAAGGTATCCCTACGAATATACGACAGAAAATGAAGTTGGGTGAAACGAGGGTGGGGGGGCTCACGCAATATACGCCAGGGCAATGAATCAATATGGTGAGCGGGGGCATCGGAACGCAGGAGGACGTTGGCATGAACAGTCGCCGCGGCACGCCAGTGAAATCTAGCGCGAATAGCATAGGAGACGCAAGGGAAAACAGCTCGCGCAAGAGCAGCGGCGAAATGGCCCTTGCGGCCGGTGGCGCTGGAGATTACCGACGGAATCCAATACCGAATGCCGCAGCTCAATCAATATAGAGACGCCCCAAGTGGACGAGCCGGAAAAGAGGATGGCCACAGGCCTTATCGGCTGCATTCCCTCTCGCGCCAGATACATTCTTTGCTCTCGCCGCGACGGCCGTTGCTCTGTGCACGTGTATATGTATATATTTATACGTGTGCGCCCACCCCCTCGCCAGCCGGCCCAGAATAGCCGTCCCGCTTCTTTGTATTCCCCGCCGCACGCGAATCTCGAGTTCAGCCTCTTTTTCTCGAGAGCGAATTCACGCTCGAGTCTGCGGTTCGCTGAATTCATCCAAAGCGACGTTTTTCCGCTCGAAGATCATTTTTACTTTGTGATAATACGCACATTTCAGATTTCAATTCGCTAATAATTTTGGAAGATCAATCGAATACTCCCATCAGGTCGTCGAGCGTGTACGGTTCGAGTGAAAATTTCCATGGAAACGAGGGTTTCGGAGCGGTGATAACGAGAATTTCCAACACTGATTCGTGAAAGAATATTTCGACTTTATGCGCATTCACTTCTCGATCTGGTTTGTTCTAAACCTGCTAGTTTCATTCATGCAAAGAATAATTGATCCCGTTGAAACGGAAAATAGTTCCTCGCTCAATGAATTTCACTTCTCAGTCGAGAGGATACTCAAACTCTTTCTCTATATCCGCTTAAAAGCGCGGGTATGGAAAACTAGTTCAATCCAATTCAAAATTATGGAGACAATGCTATCTTTGATCCCGAGTATTTGGACTAGATTTTTGGCGAACGCTATATATGCTTGGATTCTCCCAACTGTGCCTCGCACTTGATACGACTCTCGAGTCGAGAGTGCTATTGAAATTGGCTCGAAAGCGCGATATTGCGCCGCTTGGTAGCCGTTACTCGACAACAATGACGTTACGACGCTTGGAATTGGTTTGCGCGTCACACGCGACCCGAATGTCGCCCTCCAGCCAAGCGTAAACCCTTGTCGAAGAACGTACCGCAAAAAGAAGTTTGTCAATCATGATTTGAAAATGAAATCCGTTCGATTTCTCGAGAGCCGCAAAACAATTGGCCCGAAACAATTTGGCATTGCGAGAGCATAACAGGATCCCCGTAATCCCCGGCTGATTCATCGAGTTGAAACGTCGATTTGTACGCACGAGCCGGAGCATACGCTTCCCGGTGGTGAGAAACGAGGAAAACACGCTGTCTAAGGGGGAGCAGTGCCGCCGAACAAATCGCTGGGCCAAAAAACAGCGAGACTCCGCAGCCAGCGCTGCTTTCGAGTTCTCTCCGCCCGAGATAAATCTCTCCGGCGTCCCTTTATTTTACTCAAGCCGAGAAGCGAGGGCCGATGAAAGGGATGAGAGAGGAAGAGCAGGCGCTGGCTGGAATCGAATTTATCGAGCTCCGCGACGTGTATAAGTCGGGAGCAAGGCCAAGAGGGTTCCACCGACGAATACCTGGGTGAAGAAACCGGGAATGAATCGCGCAGTCCATCTCGAGTTATTAGTGAGCACGTCGCCCGTGTGGCTATCGAGGCACCCAAATAATGAACTCTCCGAGTGACCAGAAAGAGAGGCGGGAGAACCGTGGAAGGGCACTTCGCCGTGTTAAGGGACGAAAAACGAGTCTTTTTCATTCCCGTGTCTCTCCCACACGTGTATATATTTTGTGAATTGATCAGTTCTCGTGACGGAAAAGCATTTGCAACATAATGATCCATACTGGTGTATCGAGTAGTTTTGTTAGAATGACAATCTCCAGCTTTTCGATGAAAATAATGGCCTGTTAGAGTTTTGAAACTTCGAAAATTTACATCTTTGAGAACTTTATTTCAACAATATGGGCAATTAATATTTATTGCGAATATATTTTGCAATAAAATTGGATTCTTTGCTGCATTTCCCTCCTTCGCTCATGAAAAAATTACATTTTCTCCCCAAAATGTCAAATGTTTCTATGGGAAGAATAAAAAGAGAGAACCAATGGAAAAGAAAGCAACGAATATACAGTGGAAGAAAATAGTCGGAGAGAAAAACGTGAAAGAGATGTTGAGGTAAAGCGAAGTAAAAGGACTGAAGCGAGAGTTGGCAAGGTTCAAAGCCTAGAGATTCGTGGTCTGATGGAAACGCGTCGATAAGAAGACGTGCATTACATTGCCTTCGAGAAAATCATTGACGAACCAGCATTTTTCTTGGTTTGTTTCTATGATAGAGAAATTCATAGTTTTTCCGCAAGACCCTGTTTCGGACAGTTGAATATCGAATCATGGAACTTTTGATAAGAAAACATCGAATTTGAACTCTCTTCGACAGTTTCCAATTCCTAAAATATTTCAAAGTTTTCACAAAGTTACAATCGAATTTCTGAAACAGTATTTTTATTCTGAATTCGAACTCCAAAGTCAAAGTGTGGGTCAGTCGAACCTTTCACCTTTCGAAATGTAATTTGTTACACCTATGGCATGATAGTTTGTAGTTACTAGATGAACATAATTGTCGAGTTTCACCTTTATCTAAACTCGAATAGCAAAAAATCCATAACACGCATTATTTTGAAGATTTTTGAGGTTTGGATTTAATTGTTAAGAATAGAATCCAAATAATCATTACGGAGAGTTTATATTGAATCAGGTTACAGCCCCAGCTTTTGAAAAATTTAAATTTTCAATACAAGCGATATATACAAACCAATTCTTTCATTTGTCAAAAGTATTTTGTGAAGAATTAGTTAAATGTGATAATATTGTGTCATCGAGTGTTGTACAAAGCTCGGCGTAGCCTACAAAGTTCTTTCAAACGATTCTTGCTCGAACTATTACAAACAGGAGCAATAAAGCTTTCAAGTCGTTGGTGCACTTTAACAATGACTTCGTCTCTGCTACATAATCCACACAGTTTCAGCGCCCACGCGTTCGCGAGTTCCTAGTCAAATCAGCGCGAAGCAGTTTCGCGTCGCCCCTGGCAGTCTGCAGGAAACAAAGTCCAACTCGCAACTACCTCCTGAAGGGCAATCAACCTCGAACTTTGTGATCTCACTCAAAACTTATATTTGGAAATCGAAAATATCTAATCTAATCGTAGGGCAAATAGGATTTCCCATGCAAATACAATCTTCAATTTAAAACTTTCAGGAACACGCATTTTGAGCGTAGCTCACAAGAAGTTTGTCATCTTTGAATTCTTCATCTTGAAAAAACGCTCCAAGATCCAAGTTTAAATTATTATTCTCGCGTTGGAGCGACGCATTGCGAATTCACTCGTCTTCCATTTGCACCCCCGCAGTGAGTTACTTGCTCGAGCACGGCACTGATCATGTGTGTATGTGTAGGTAAATTTTGCAGGGCCAGAATTATTTATGGTAGTTTCGACGTTTCGACACTTACGTTAAGGGACACCCTGACGCGCCTTCGGGCTTATCTCTAAGTAAAAACGTCAACGTTTTTCCTCGGCTCTAGCTCGTTTCACGTCAACAGCAGATCGCATCTACTTGTGCCCCATGAGAAATGGTTTTATAGACGGTCTGCTGAAAAAGTTAGTATGGGAAGAGGCTTTGTTATGCAGAAGTTTTTTAGTTCCGTTAAAGTCGGTACAAGAAATGTAGAAAAACTATTCTACTGATGTGCAATATGAAACATGATACCATAAACATCAATGAGTATCTGACTTTGAAACGGAGAATACAATGTTTGCAAGGAATTATTCTCTATATAGATACGATAATTTGAGTAAATCTTCATTATCATTTTCAAAATTCTCTTGGCATAGCAAACTTTGAAGTTTCTTCGAAATGCGAGCTTCTCATTTCGTTACATATTCGTTATGAAAACGAAAACATTCTTCAAGAAAGAATCACATTTATTTAAATATTATATTTTCCAACAGTCTACCAAGAATGCCATGATTTTTTCAACATTCTGAAATGTATGAGAATAAAGCTGAAGATTGTTATAAAAATGCGTATGTACATATATGTAAATATGAATATGAATATACATACATACTCCCCTTGCTCACGAGTTAATGCCTGACTAATCCCTGGTAACACTACTGACAAGGTGTATTTTACCCGATGCCGGGAGTTTTGACTTGCGCAGGGTTGGCTCACCGTAAAATATGGAATTACGCGCAGGCATCCAGCCCCACCCTCTAGCGGCAGCCCAGTTGCATGTGCGATGCCAGCGAGGCCTCGTAAAATCGAAACATAAGTGGCTCGGGTGCGCGCAAGATCGGGCTGAGGATCGCATAACAGCGACGATACATTTTCTCCCTCGCGCGCGCTCGCAAGAAGCCCGGGCCTCGTCTAGACGCTTAAACTGCCATTCCCGCGATTACGCGTTGCTTTAGCAGCAAGCTGAAAGCCTTTGTTGAATCGCAGCACGCACGCGTTCAGCCATGGGCTGTACCTTATCTTGTTACGCAGCCGAATTTTTTTCTCCCATCTCTTTTGTTACATTGGGATAATTGATTACTCCAAGCCCACACGGGAAAGCTTGTTCGTCATTCGGCTCTACACTCAGGGGACCTTCTTGAATAATAACGCAAGTTCTCGTAGTTTTGATTTAGTATGATTCCTTCGAGGGGATTCAACGTTTCTCTGTTATGGGGAAAGTCATAATTTTTTTAAAGGAATCGGAATACAGCCAGCACCAAAATTAAAAATGATGAGTTCTCTCAGCGAAAGTAGCGAATACTACGTATGTAGAATCTTTTGTGTATCCAACGCATCAAAGTATGATTCTCAACGGAACCTTCGGTGTAAACACATACGTGAATACGAAGAAGAAAGAAGAGAGATTAGAAGCGCAGAGGGACCTAAAAAAAGTTAGTCAATACAGGGTGCAAGCATAACGTAAGCAAGAGAGCAACCAAACGTGGAGTTTCAGACACTTTCGGGCTCTCTCGCTGTCCAAATTACGGCCGCGGAAAAGCTGGAGCAGCGCGCGCGATATTCTCGTCACGAGTCAGCCACACTAAATGCGCGGCAAACAGAAATAGAAAGACGAGCGCGCGCTTAATTATCGCCGAGTCCAATTACAAGATGATGAAGTTCCGGGCAGACTTTTTCAAACAGCCCCTGCACTTTGCCCTTCGTTAATTTCAATTTGGTTTATATACGCCCTGTCACGAGCCACGGCTGTTTGCGCCTCTTTCATCGTCGGCTCTCTCTCTCTCTCTCTCTCTCTCTCTCTCTCTCTCTTTCTCTCTTCTCTCTCTCTCTCTCTCTCTCTCTCTCTCTCTCTCTCTCTCTCTCTCTCTCTCTCTCTCTCTCTCTCTCTCTCTCTCTCTCTCTCTCTCTCTCTCTCTCTCTCTCTCTCTCTCTCTCTCTCTCTCTCTCTCTCTCTCTCTCTCTCTCTCTCTCTTACTCTTTAGTTTGGAGAATTTCATCAAGAAATTTTGACCTCGCATTTTTTCCAAGCTCGAGGGTAAAACAGTGTCAAGCCTGAGTTTTATGCTGATTTTGCAAACAAAACAATGGCGTTACGCCGTGAGTAGAGAAAAATACAGTCACTTCACTAATGTGTCGAAACAGCGAAAAACAGAGAGGATGTGGCTGTGCGATGTTTGTCTTGAAAACCCCAAAAAAAGAAAACCACTCGGAATTGGAATTCGTCGGGGTCTCTTAGAGAATGGAGTATCCCAATGGACATTCGACAGAGGTGATTTTCGTGGGAAATGCCCATACGTCAGTTGCGTTCGGCTGCGGACTTATATAAAATTCCAGAAGCTTTGATTAAGGGTGAACCGCTAGCTCATGAAATATTCCAGAAGGAATTCATATAGCCGGAGAGTGGGCGAATAAGTAATATCGATCGCGCAGGAGCGAGCGAAGCTTCTTCTCCTTCGGTTCTATACGTTCGGCCGACGAGGTCGTGTATGCGGTGGCGGAAGAGCGCCAAACGCTGAACGGCCCGACGGAGTACCCGCTGCCCGAGGAACAAGTCCAAACACGAGAGGCCCGCTCGTCCCTTTTCACGCCCATTGCATCTCGCCGAAGACATGATCGTTAGCATGTCCCGACGTCGTCTCTTCGACAATTCTCACAACTTTCGCATTCACGGCTATACCGAGAACTTTAGCTCGCACGCTTCATCAGCCGGAATTGTTGATTTTATTACAGTTGATCAAGAGGTGGCCGCACAGACGCCAACTATTAAACAATGTTTTCTATTCTGTAAATTCGTTACAGTGACCGAAATTTCACTGATGCTTTCCCGTGAATATCCATCGTGTAAGCACCAGTGAAACATCGTTCCTCACTGATCAGTGAAATCCCCGGGGACTGTGTTGCTATGGGAATGAGTGCAGCAAAGTGTAGACGTGTACGTGAAGAGCTTTCTACGGTTTTTGACGGTTGCGTACAGTATAGTACAGTAAATATTCACTGTAAGATATCTGTGAAATTTTGGGTACTACATCACAGTGAATTTTTACTGCGAGAAAATCAGAAAGTGAGATTGATTCTTCTTCCGTCTCTAAACATCGCATTATAGTCGAAGATGAATAATGGATGGTCTATGAATTTATCCTTTGCTGGTAAAATTACCATTAGAACATCACATAAAATTGCTCATGTAGACTGAATTGTACCCAAAATTTACATGAACCATATAACTATTTATTTCAGCTACATAATTTTGATAAATAAAATAAAATATTGTACTTAAATTCGTATCTGCATTGATTATAATAACGATACACTTAGTCCCTATTATATGCGCCAGAACGAGCTTGAATTCATATCGTACCTTCCTCTCCTGACCAGAATAACATTAGGCACATTACAAGAAGAGAAAATTGCATGAAAATGAGAGAACAGACATGACCTAAAGGCAGCTGGCTCTCTTCTTTGCCTTTCTGTCCTCCCCTACTCTCTATCTCTCTTTCAAATTAAATTTTGTAATGCCACTCTTCCTCGATTCATCTCCTACCTTCAGAATCTCTCTTCTTAATTTTGATCCTTCGCATACTTTTTTCCGCCATTGCCTTGAGAAAAACGCAAATTTGTGAGAAGCACAGATGAATGTTCATGGGATTTCTCCAGTGATGGAGAAGATAGCTTCTTCATATTTCCATCACTTTGCTGATGGGCGAATAAGGTATAATAGCTTTTTAAGTCTATTCATTGATGGGATCTCATTTGTCATTTGAAATTGAAGAGGTCTAGATGCTTAAGTAGAAACTTTAGAGACCTCAATTTCCTATTCTGCTTGTGAGCACACTAAATGTCACTACTCCTTTATTTTGAATGTTCGTGGGCTCATTGAAGTCAGTCCTACCTACCCGCGGGATGGAAAAATTGAATGAATGAGAACCGAATGAGTTTAAAAAGTGTAAAAGTAGTACTATTTTGCCCAAACGCAAAACAGGGTTCAACTCAATTCACAGAACGAATTTCCTTGTGTCTGTGAGATATAAAAATATGCACTGACAATTGAGTCATATCTCTAAATATAAAGTAATGTGCACCCACGGATCAGTGAGTAAATGTAATTCCAATTAATTCAATTCCATAATCCTTCTAATCCATTATATCCTCATATTATTGCTGAGAAGATCACAAATTAATGGAAATAAAACGAGTCCTTACACTAGATCGTGGCAAAAAGTAGCAATAAAACCTACGGTCAGCAGTGGGGAAAAAATCCAAGACTCACCCATGATTATGGTTTTCGCTGTTATCAGGAGGATCGAGGTTAGCTGGATCGTGAGTGAGTGGACCTTGAGTCACATCAACTCCCATGCTGCCAATGTCGAGGGCCGCATAGGTGCGACGGCCCTGAACCCGTGTGCCCGTCATCTCACCATTGCCCCGACCACCGCTGCCCATAAGCTCCTGGTACAGCTCATCGAACAGGGAACTGCCGCTCTCGTTGCTATTCAAAGCGTCGTCTAGCCGCGCTGTGTCGAGGTGGTAGTTTGGGTTTTCAAACGACAGCATCCCATTCTCTGCAAACAAAAGACGTTGTTAGTTCACCATTGATCAGGGCTTTCAAATCATTACGGAATGATATTTTTCTGATAGAATTTTCATGGTAAGTTCGAAGTTAAGTAGGAAGGATTCGTTGAATGCTGGAGATATCCCATCCCCTAATTACGTTTTCTATCAATTTTCTCAGCAACGTATGTGGCACGGCTAATTAATGACAAATGTGGAAATATTGAGAGAGAGAGGGAAAAATTATTCAATTGAAGTTTATATAAATATCTGGTCAACGAAGACAGACTTGATTACAATATTCTCAGAATTATCGTATTGTAAAACCCAATCATAACCCAATTTCAATATTATTTCCGTCCGTTCAGTTAGCATCGTGATTCATGTGGTTCAACCGTTGTATTACTTTTTGTAGATCCATCGAATACCGATAGCTCAAAACCCAATTCAATGGAAAATGTTAATCAACTATGCTTTTTATATTTTTTAACATGCGTACTTGAGCTCTTTGCTATTAGTTGTGAATATAAGCTGCATCCTGCGTACAATAGAATTAGGACAGCGAGTAGGTGCATTTATTCCTTCTTTGTTCCGGTATAAAATGTACAAGGAGCTTCTTGTATAACGAAGTTGTAAGCAGATTAGGACATCTGTTCATCCCATTCATGCAAACTACGTTTTACATGTACTCTATTTCAATACTATATGCAATGTTCCCAATATCCCAGGATGTAAACTCAGCATGGAGCCTGAAATTAGAACATTTATTAACCGAAAATTCAATAGAAATTTCATTTTAACTTAGAAGAGTGAAACGAAATATGTGCAGCGCTGCAAAATTGAACTCGAGAATGCGCCCAAAGTTTTTGGAACTAACGAAATAATAGTTTCTCGAGAAAGTTAATTAAGAAACTTTCTGTAATTTTCGAAATATAAACCAAAACTTATATTTACGTCCTCGAAAAGTAGCATACTCAACGTCTTAGAATGAATATGAAACATTGCTAACGATGATTTGATATTTAAACTCGTCGTGCTATGCTTCCGAATCAAACTGCCGACGGAAAGCGGAAAAAGAAGAATAAACGCAATGTCACTCTTCTGCTCGACATTTTACACCGCGACGTTTTAAGAAACTTTGCATTTTTCCGCGCCAGAAACCCGCGCGCTCGCGCGCCCACTACTCGAGACTCTGGCAATCTGCAGAACTGCAAAATAGAATGGGAGTTGGGGCTGAAAGAGAGAAAGAGAGAAGGAGAGAGGGAGAGAGAGAGAGAGAACGGAAGGTGAGGAAGAAAGAAAGAAGTAGCAAAGCTGGCGCGCTTTCCCGAGGGACCTCGCGAGGAGTTTGGAAGTTTGGACACGCTTTCGGTGTTAGAACAAGTACAAGTCCTCGGAAAGGATGGAATGGGAGAAAAAGACCGGCCCACAGGATAAGTGCGAGAACAAGTGAGATGAAGCGGAGGGGAGAAATGAAAAATAGAGTAATACACTGATAAAGGAATGGCTTCTTTAGTGTGCCATTTGTATACGCGTTCATGGATGCACTGAATTAACTACAATTGCACCCTCAACATTTTAATATTTGTCCTTGTCTACAATTTTTTTTCACCCAGCTGCTTGGAAAATTTCGTTCGATCCCAGATCATGGATTAAAATATTCAGTTGCTTGATAGCACACGTACAACATTGATTTATACCGGAATTGTATTTGCTAGCAGTGCAATTTCCGTGTGCACAATACTATGGCATGTCTCTAGCATGTATGTGCATACGTTAATACATGAGTGTAGAGGAAAAGCTAAATAGAGGAAAAGTATGTATACTGTCGCTGCCCTCGATGAGTCACCCGTATCGATTGTTTGCCAAGCCGAGGCTAAGAAGGAGGAAACTTTCCGACATTATACGCTACCTGCTTTCTTTCACGTTGACTCGTTCTACAGAATATGGAATTTCATGGCCTTTCCGGGCCGCGGCGCATGTGGAATCGCCGACAACTAGTGACTAAGTTTTTTCGGTAGAATTCAAGCAAATAATCATGAGTTATGTTTCACGTAAAAAAAACTTCCCCTTCGATATTACTTGGAAACCTTTCATGTTACCTTGTCTATTTATAAAACCAGAGTGATATTTTTCAATTGCTTTCTTGATAGAAACATGTGTCGATCAAGTTTTGTTGAAAAAATACTTCACCCGCAATTTTTTCAAGCTTAGAAGGTTATAATGAGATTTATATGAATATAAAATCTCTCATAGTTCAATCGAATTATCATTATATTTTCATAACGGAAGTTATTTCTGTCAATATACTGATGATTTTATTGAGCTATGTGAGACTTTTGTGCTGAAGAGGAGATCGTTTCGATTTCTCGGGAACTTCTGGTCAATCGTTCCAGTTTCATGCATGTACTGTAAATGTAGATCCCACAGATTCAAATACACTGTAGATGCATAAAATCCATAATGATCAACGAATATTTTTGAGAAATCGAAATGTTAGTCAACATAATTGTATTTGAGTGTTAGAAACCTCACCTTTAGGATTGGTGATCCATGGGTGAAACGGTTGCCTAGTGAATTACCCCAAGTGATGAGAATTCTATATTTAGAATTACACAGTGAGTTTCACGATAAAGTATTCTCTAGACATAAATTATTTACTTTTTCATGCGAAAAATTCTCGCTGAATTTAATTCCATAGTGATAAATATAGTTCTTATGAAAAATATCGATTTTAGATACATAATTCATGAAGACTATGTTACTAGATTATAATGTGATTAAAAATTCGTCTAGACTCGTATCTCACAAAAAAGCTCATGTCAAATTGTTTCTCATTATGGATTACGTAATAATTACTAATGAATCGTGAAATATATATTCAATTCATAACTCCTTTACAAATTTATTTATCATTGTGAGATCATAATACAATGAAAGAAGAATTGAATAATCTACTTATAACTATTTTATCACTAGTCTTTTATTCAAGTCTATGAGAGGTGAAAATGAGACAACAAGTGTGTTGTAATACATCTCTGTGACCATAATTGACTAATGACATATTGACATTCAAATCTGAGTTTGAAAAGTTGCAATTTGAAAGCCAGTTGACAGAGCCAAAGAGCCCACCCTCGTAATAATTTGATTCTTAGAGAATTTCGTGAATCACAATAGAGACTACCACAAACTGAGTAGCTATAAAATTTGAAAATGATAGCCCAATAGCTTCTAGGCAGTTATAATCGGAGCAAAAACTTCCCCTTCTTATGAATATTAACGATCGACGATAACAATCGAAGTTTCATGAAACCGGAGGATCGATTCTCCGTTTTAATCAGGGTTGGAGCTAAAGTAGGCGGCCTCGCTCGCGCTTATTTGGAAGCCGATGAACCCGCGAGCCGGTGAATTATACGCGAGCGGCCGAAAGATCGGGCAGACGAGGAGAGGGAGGTGCTTAGACGTCGCGGCGCCGCTCGTGCACGGCGCACGCCGGCTGCTATATATATATATATATGTATACATACTTTCAGACTCGCCACTGCCAAAGCTATACCACCACTACCCTTTTCAATCGCAATCCCACGAAAGTAAGTCAGCGCTTTTGTTCGAAACGATGGACTGCTTTCATGAACTTTCCCGACATTGTCCCATTAGGGCCTTAAGGTCCGTTGTGGAATTGATACCTTCTGTGCAGTGTGAGGATTAGTGGATATTGTATTCATCAGGGATTCAATTGGATTTGTTTCAGATCGATTTATTCATTCTATATATGAAATTCGGTGATTTCACAAAAACTCGACAAACGTATCTCGACTGATTCTACTCGGAATTCAGTAGGATCATTTTTGGGAAAATAAGAGCGTTTGAAAAACGGGTAAAAAAGATAAAAGAATTGGCAGTTACCGCCAGAGTTTAATTGAACAGATAAAAGCTTTCTCATTTAACAGATGAACCTTTTTAAATTCTAGAAGTAGAGATAAAAGTTTCACCGTTTTCATGCCCACCACAGTTTTTCCACGAATACTTCACAAAGAAGTCAAACTAATATGTTTACGAATTTCGGAAACTTCTGTTTCGAAATTATGATCGAATTTCTAAAGCTCACTGGGTGAGTTAATAATTATAGAGGCATTAGTGTGAAACCAAATTAGTTGAACGTTCAGTAATTGTTTCTAACTACTAGGTAACGTTCGACGAGTCCAATCTAAATGACAATGGAAACGCTATTATGTTGAATGAATTAATTCGTATTCAACTATATTCATCTACTTTATTCAACTGTAACTTTGTTTAATTCCTTATTCTACCATCAACCTATTCCAGACAGTCGTACGTAATCTCTATGCAGAATCTTCTCTTTCTACCGTACTTTTTTCCCTCACTTTTCACGTAGCCATCGGAATTATCTTCTTGCTCAGATAATCCACGAGTATTCACTGCATTTCCAAGACGAATTTAATGGGAGCGATAAAGACAAGGGAAAAACGAATTGGCACCAGTCTCTTGCATTACTCTCGCTAGAAATCTAAATAACCAATTCGGCTTTCGTGTTCATAGTGTTTTATTATGACAAAAATGGTTTATTTTATCGTTTTTATAGGTAATCATATGAAATATGCTTTTATTAGATCATAATATTATCCACATCAGTAGTGAGCTAATTATCAATTATTACTGAAGTCCCTGTATGTAATAGTACGGCTAATAGTACGATCTTACGATACGATCTTACGATACGATCGAAAAATAGGTAATAGTACGATCTTCTTTAATGACTCGAGTTCAATTTTCAGCAAAATCCATTGTTTACTTTCCTAGCAACCGTTGCTAAGGTGTTTTTGAAAAGTTCCCTATGAATCCTCGCAAATACTCGTTAGAGTTTGAATATTCACGAGGTTCGAAGAGATCCAACGAGATATTCCCCTAGATACAAGGCTGTAAAAGTGTAAAAAGTTGCTTGTTAGCCTTTCAAGTCAGATACAAGTGAAATGGCTTTTTGCACCTCATCCTTCAATATGTACTACACAAATCGTAGATGACGGACCCGGCCTAACGTGTTCTAATGTGAAAAGAAATGAGTGGCCTTCTTGCCTGTCTGGCCATATAACCCGCAACCCCCTTGAAATAATATATTTTAAATAGATGGACATTATAACGAATAGAAATTTCGATTGGCATCGAGTGCCTCTCGTGATTCTTTCGTCTACCAAAATAACGGAGTTCATGAAAAACGCGTACCAGTGACACATTCTCTAATTTTTTTCATATTGCACAAAGCTCGTACAGCCCAGCGAAAGTATGAAAGCTCAGGTACGGGGAAATCTTCTTAAGCTCAACACTGTGGCTTCTTTTCCCACTACTCCTAACGCTAATCCAGCGACACACGCGTTTGATCCGCGCAGAGAATAGAGAAATGTGAGAAGTGAACTGTCAGTAAAAATATTTATTGTGGGTCCATCATTCATTTTCTAGATAATGATAAGCTCAGGACGTTGCTGAATTTTATTTCCAAAGATCAAGCTCTTCCAGTTGCAAAGCGATATTATATTTGTTTATGTAAATTCTTGATCAAATTAGGATTTTAAAAAATACTCTTGCATGCTTCCATGCCGTGAACAAAATCCTGTAGAGTTTCAAAAATAATTTTTGAACGAACTGGACGATTCATACACTGAAATCAGATGATGTAAACCAATCATGGAAGAATTGTTCGTGTCGTAATCATCGTTTTATACTCGTTTAGAAAATATATCGCGCTAGAACAGAGCTTGCTCCTAGAGATGAATAAACCAGAAACATAATTTGTGACACAAAGTCCGCTACCTCCTCCTATGCTTGTGCTTTTCTTTTAGACGAGTTCCAGCCTGATCCGAATACGAAAAAACTCGCAGGGGTCACTCGTTCGTTCTCGTGGACGAGACACCCAACAAAATCTGGCCTTTGCTTCCTCATACGGACCCAGCTCTCATTTGTCTTGGTTTTCTTGGAGGCAGCCGCTCCTCCACGGTCGGACTCGGTCGGCCGGGCGCGCGCGCGCGTGGCTATCTTCCACCTGATCGATAGTTCAAGGATAGAGCGCGCGCGTGGGCTTTTTCGAACTACGAAACATCGACATGCGGTGGCGCGGTGCAACGGCATAGATTGCCGGCTGGCGCCGGTACGTGACTCCGCGAATAAAAAGCCGCAATCTCGCCGAGATCTGCTCTGTTCTCCCGGCCGGCGCGCATGAAAATTGCACTTATTAGGCGCCGCTCGAACAACGCCTCATTAACGCCAGCCGTTGAAAGGGCCGCGTGATTCGAGTCGCGGCGCCACCGCCGCGCCGCCGTCGCCGTCGCCGCCGCTTTATTCTTACCCTCTTACAAGGGCTCCGCTCGCTCGATCACTCTGACCATTTGTCACGCACAATTGGTGGGAATTTCCATTTCCCTTAGCTTTACTTAAAATTTCCTTGGATGAGAAATGAATCACCTTGGGAATTCTCGCAGCCCTCTTTCTGCCCGTGGTAATGGCGGCTTTTGTTATTCGAATCGGGTTCATTGTAACACGCGAACGGGTGATTCTGGTTGTAAAATGTACTTGGGCCAATTTGTAAGCATTAACGCGTATTAACGGTGATAATACATTTTTAGGTTATTGGGACGTGACATTTCAGTCGGCTTCGTTGTTATATCGTTATCATCCAACAAAATCAGCTGAACACTTCAAGGTAATCTGATTTTATTTCGAAAAATAATGCAATGACACTCGAAAATATCATGGAATATCGACACAAGTTCATCCGATTATTGTTTATCCCAAGGGATAATCCAATCCTGACTGAAAATCAATACTCGAGCCTTACGTATTCGAGTATATACACACACACACGAGCAGTTACATGATAGACAAGGTATGGTTTTTGAATTTTCACAAAATATTCGGTAAAATCACGATTGAAACTTGTGATTTCAAGTAAAAAAAAATCATCGGAGGAGAAAAAACAATTTGTTTTTGTTATCAATTATATGGGCCATCAAGTCTCAAGCCGACCGGTGATGAATCCGAAAATTCATCGCAAAATACGAAAGTGAACGGGGCAAATCTAAAGCGGGAAATGACTAATCAATTCCCGATAAGCGTCGCGTCCGCGAGTTGGACAATCCAACACGCACATATTTATAACCTACGGCACATACACATTGGCGCGCACTCGGCCCAAGCAGCAGCAGCAGCAGCAGCAGCAGCAGCAGAAGCAGCCGATGGCTTTTAACTTGGTTAGTGGCCCCCCGGCGTTAATCAGTTTGTCGATAAACCGAAATAAATTCGACAGCGCGCGCGACCCGGGTGGCAGTCAGCACCGCTAATTACGGGCATAAATTCGGCCACGTGCGCGAGCGCGCCCGGCATAAACTTTCATCGGAAGCTCTCCATTGGAAACGCTGAATCGCTGTAATTTGTCGCTGGCCTGTGCTGTCCCTCCCTCTCCTCGCCACACACGTCCAAGCCTGCGATCACTCGGTCGGCGAAAAAAAAATGCCCGCCCCCCTCCCCCCTTTTGGGCACCGCGAAAATATACGCCAACGGAATAATGCTGGTGTCGCGCGTTTTTCACCCTGCTCCCATTACGAATTTCGTCCACGACTTGGAGAATATATTCGCTCCGTGCTTTCGGCTATCCAAGTCCGTCGCGCGGGCGCGCCACTTCCATGTGACTGTGCGTGCGAGACGCTGGTTCACGAGCAAACTTTTCCGAACGCGACAATTGAAAAAAGTTCGTGCAATAAGTGAGACACGCAGCTCGTTTTCCAGGCACGTGTGACGGATAAAAACTATTCCATGCCAAATAATGGGTCGGCGTGAACATTTTCATCAAGCAAAGTTCACTGGCTCTACTAAATTTTCGCCTGAATTTTTCCCTTCTTCTTTCCCGTGAAAGTTTATACTTCGGCTCATACTGCTCGTTATACTTCCGTGATAAACTCAATCTCGAGAAAGAGTTATACCATTTGTCTGATTAAATGAAAACGCATTCGAAACTACTAACAAGGACAGTATCATACGCTTAAGTTACCATTCATAACGGAACTCTTTGGGATAATTTTTGATATCCAATCGAGTCTTTTGTGTGTAACCACTTTGCCTATACCGTCTTAATTTCCTAGAGTTGAGTCAAATGGATGAAAACAAATTTTTTTTTTCAAAATTCGTTTTAGTTTCGATCTTTGAGGGCCAATCCGTGATATGGAGCTCAAATGAAAACTCCATATATGGATATTTGTATTTTGCGACATTTCGCCGGCTTGGTTCGCCGGCCTCATTCTTTCTTTCTTCTTTCAATTCTAGACCGACACTTTCATGCGTATAATATTTCGCATTAACCTTTGGCTGAGCCCTGGCTGTGTACATTTTTGGATTATGAACGTGTAACCTCATGCCTGTAACAACGGCTAGCATACCCATCAAAGTTCATCTCGCAAAATGTCATTGTGATTTGTGACCCAAATATTTGCGATACTCTCCCAGGTCGCGGGGCGGAAAATTCCAAGAGGAGGGGAAGCATTAGCGGCAGTGTTAATGAGGCGGTTAGTAGTCGAGAGCGCGGTGCTTCCGATCCGTCAAGACGTCCGATCCGCGAGTTTTGCAGCATTCGACGTAGCCGCCTCGTTAGATTCGCATTTAGATTAGGGCGCGAGCGCGTAATGGGCCGGCCGGAGTCGGGAGACGGGAGAGGCGCTGCACGTTTGCTGCAGCCCCGATAAGTCCGCCCATAACTCAGCGGCTGGTGCTGCAGCTTTCGCCGCCACGCCCGCGCGCGCGCCAAGAAAACAAAGTCCCCAATCGCGCGGCCTAACTAACCGGTGGCATAAATCGCCCCTCCGACCCTCCGCCTCCACAGGCTGCTCCTGACTTGGGCATTGAGAGGAGACTCTGCCACGACTTGCCGCGCTTATGATTTCCCAAGGCTATTCAGCAACTATAGTATTGCACCGCTTGCAAACTTGAGAATTGATAGAGCTTTATTTTCACGTTACGCCACTTGCAAATCCTGCTTAATGAAATTCAATTCACTCGCGGGAATCTTGAGAGGAGCTTTGACACGCGGAATCCCACTTGACACTCGATATTGAGATTCCCAGTAATCGGACATTAACTCTCGCTATTCCGTGTTGTACAGTCAATCATGCGATTTAAATCCTAGAAAATTGATGCGATTGATCTAGATTTTATGGGGATCCGTTTTCTTGTTTCAGCGTGATGAAATTACTTCGATTCAACATAGCCGTATAAAAGAGGCTCATATCTACAACATCGAGGAGTGTTCGTTACTAAACGTTTGACATGGTTGTATCACGCTTGTCTTTCGCCCAGCAGAGCTGCACGTGCCCGTGTGGGTTAGCTATTGCGGCAATCGACTTGATTCCGCGAGCCGCAAACAGCCAGCGTAAAACCGCTCGAACCCGTATAATTTAGCGCACGTCACCGCCGCCGCCACCGCCTCGAGCCGAGCTGCCACGTATGGTACATAAAAACGTGACGGTCGCGGGAGGCATTTCGGAAATTTGTCTGGGGCCGTTGATTTTGCGGAGCGCACTTGGCAGCGCGAGTAGGTAATGGAGAGTTGGTACATGGCAGTAGAGGCGCACGTTAAGACGAGAGTGGAAGCGAGAGGGAAGAGATAGAGCCGGGCCGGCGGCGTCAGTGCCAGATGAAGTGCGCCTCGTAAAGTCCGCGGGGAAAAATACACGCGAGCGAGCTGCATTGTACGCGCGCCCTCGCGACGATTAAACGGATTAGGCCGGGGCTATGACCGCCGAGTAATTGCGAAAGTTGCCGCGGCACGCCAGCCCAACGAGGCGAGCTAAATTTTTGCCGGCCGGGGGAGTTACACGCCCGAGACACGACAGAGAGAAAGAGAGCAAAGCCGGGCGTGGGGACGTGCGCGCCCAACCTCCTGTATACGGGAATATTAGCTGCGGCTAGATCCAGCTAATAAACTGCGGACGGTACGATTTCGAGGCTGGGCGCAGCGTTTCACGTGAAATGAGAGCTGCTACATGCAATTGTTCCCTCAGCAGCTGTTTCCTTTCCCTCGCGCGCGTACCTCTCGTTGCATTGAATCCTACGACGAGTTTGATGCTCAACAATAGCACAGCTTTTCGTGTTGTACCTTAATTTCATTGAGGTACGTGTACCCAATATGTTTCGGCACTCTGCAAGAGCTATCCTTTGGTTTTAGCATATACACGCGCTTCTAGAGCAGTGCTGTGACAGAATTATTTTTGGTAGTATACAGAATAATGACCCAACCTCGTCAATCATTGATTTCCTCCTGAATTTCACGAGTCTAATGATAGAGAAAGACAATTTTTCAAAATGCTATTACTATATATCAGATGCGGTTTGGCTCATTTTGAAGATATTGAGTAGATCTTTTATTTTCACCAGTAAGGTTGAGAAATTAAGAGACATCGCGAAGTGACTGTTAGCGCTTAAATGGCTCGTATTGGGGGCGACTACCTTAGAATAATAAAAAACCGACAGCAATGAGGCATCTTCTGAGCCATTCAAACACGAAAACTTCACTTTATTTTCTCCCGGAAAAATCAAACATATCCAGAATGAAAATTCGTGGCTACGTGTGTGTGTGAAAAAGGATTTTTTATTGTGAAAAAGTTGAAAAAGAAAGACCAGGGAAGAAGTAGGTCAACATGGCAATATTGGTTCGTGGTTCTTTTTTTGAGATAGACGAGTATGTGTATACATGAACGAATAGTATCGAGCTCACCACTGTATAAAGACCAAAAAGCGTTTAAACGCTCACGAGCCGAACAAACGAAAAGGAATATTGCTACAGGAGCTCCACAAGGCGTCACAGCCTCGACCACTGCGGCATTCGAGCATAAAGGAACACAGCTAGACGCTGAGCTCGTATATACCTATCTCTCTTTCACTCGTTTCCTTTCTACTTATATCATTGCAGTGTATCGCGTTTCATTCTGTTTGCCCGGACACAGAATGAGACGTCGGTTACTCGTTCGCTGGGTACAGCCTGCGGTTACCCGAAGAATAGGGTCTTCTTGGATGACAAGCCAAATAAACTGATTCAACAGTGGGATGTATCAGTTTCGATGCGTATTTTGTCCACATTCCGTGTCGTCACGACTGTTACAAATACTTTTCTTCTTTCTCAGTAAATCGATATATTGCAACAATGGAACGATAATTGCACAAAACCTACATCTGGCCCAGTTTTATGCCATTGCATCATTAATGAGGCAACTGCAAACAATGTGCCACCCCTGAGGGTTTTTCACAAATTTGCCTGTATAATAGAAAAATTGGAATTTCATAATTTGGATAACGGGTTGTTGAAAGGCAGTTCAAGACCTTTCAAAAACCATTGCTGTAATCATAATTTACTCATTTTTATCCGTTACAAATGGGAATTAACCAAAATCACTCAAATCGGGCATTGTAAAATATGTGTAGTCTTAATATGCCTTTCTTATAATTCAGCTCTTTCAAGGTATCCCATCATGTCTCACTTTTGATACAGGTGAAGAAAAGTAGTTTGAGTAAGAAAATAGTTCTAGAAAAACTGACGTAACCAATCGAAGGATGAGATGTTTTTACTAGGTAGAGTATTCTCGTGTGAATGAATAAGAATGATTGCACTTGACTATTGTAATATAGTCAGCAAAGTGAGACATAAGAAAAGGAAGAAGTACTAAATGAGCTAAGAAGTCACCAGAAATTTTCTTTAAGTAATATCAACATAACCTCACCACCACTACTAGTGCCCGAAAAGCACCAAAAATACGGAATATGAGAAGAGTGCCACGTTGCCTTCAGTGCCACGTCACGGTCGGCTGTACTCATCTCAAGTTCATTATAAGCAACGTTTACTCTAATCCAAAGTATCTGTGAGGGTGTTTTCAACAGTACTCTACGCGGAAAGCACGATTTCATAAACAAGTTTACCACGATCAGACGAGCGTGAGAAATGTACGAATCTATGTAGCGGAACAATTTTGAAATACGAGTGAACGAAATGAGTGTTCATGTAAACTGTTTTTAGTGCATGATAACGAAAATATATTCCGCGAACAGTGCGTCTGATCAACGTGATGTGGCTCAAGTCACATTTGTTTAGCAGAAAGATAAAGCCGATAGATGAAGAAGAAGAAGAAGATGTTTTGACACGAGGACTAAAAAGGTTCCACTTCGAAGGACTACATGAATTTATGCGACATCGTATAACCTATAGCCTTCTTACGTGCTTTACGCAGTGCGTGATCTTCTCTCCCTATATTTGCGCACTGCGAGCTATATTTGAGAACGTCTCGCACTCATGAAAAGATGGAGAAATGCGCACACGCAATGTAAAAAAACTGTATCCTCGTTTAACAGATATTTGATTGGATACTTTTTCATTCACACTGCTCCGTCTTTTCTAAAATATTCGATGTTTTTGATCCGGCGAGGAAATTAATATCCAACAGCTAGGATAAGTGAGATTAAGCGAGCCATTAACCTCATCGATATTAGAATAATTCAGTTCGAGCGTGATCGAACCGACGTTAAAGTAAGACTCATCGAAGGAAGCATTCACAAAGAGATTTGCCCATTCTTGGCGTTAGTGGGAATTCGAGCTCTTTCTGAATTCCTATAGCAGAATGAACGAGACTCATTCCAAACAGAGCGAGAATAAACCCCTCCGGCACAAGGCCGGGCGTGAGATCGGATGGAAATCAAATTATCCCTTAATTTAATGGACAAAGCCCCGACGTTGTTCAAGCACACAACGACTACACACACACACACACAGCCGCGCGCAAAGCTTCTCCCTGGATTTACCACGTCTCACTCGCACACAGAGCCACGTATACTAATGTACTCCGGACGGAAAGGAAACGCTTGATGAATATAACACCATGTTCAAACGAGACTTCGAAAACTTGCTCAGTTCTCGTTTTGTCTTTTCTCGTACCCCCCCCCCTCCACCTCACTCTGTGGGTGCTCAGCCATTGCCTAACGAGACTATGCTCTACTGCGATTCATTCTCGGCTGCTCGTATCTATATTCTATGGCTTCTCTGGCGACTCGGATGCTGTTATTCCGCAGCTTCCCTTATTCTTTTTTCGTTAAATTGATATACATTCAGAGACCTCACAATATGCGAAATTCATCCGGACAATGCTTTTGCTTTGTGAATGATAGAACGTCGATTATGATTTTTTCGTTACATACAGTAAAAACAATTTTATGTTATACGTGATCATAAACGCTCATTTCACGCATCGATTTCCGTGCGTGAAATGGCATTTCACGCACTCAAAGTGATGCGTAAAATTCGCGTTTGATCACTTATAACATAAAATATCGTATGCAACTCGTGAAATCGCATTTCAGGCATTAGTTGCATAATATACTATTAGACCCATTATGATTTGTGAACATGTAACTGCTCGAAATTTATGCGACTGAAGTGAGCGATATTCTAATTCCCAATCGACATTACTGCACTCCATCTTCTCGCAGTTATTCAGGCACGTTGCGCACAAGAAGCGCATTTCACCCTCGTTCCAACCAGTCAGTTAATCTTGTAAGCAGCGATACTGCGAGTCCGCTTAATTCCCCCTCGCGTCTGCCTCTGAGCCTGTCTCTCTATTCGCGAGCGCGAGCGCCAGACGCGCGCCTAATCGTTCGCTGAACCGGCGCGTCTGACACGAGCCGGCCCGTCACTACTTATCCCGCTTCTCTGCTCGGCTCTTATCCGGTTCGGGGAGGAGATCATCAGACTCGAGGTAAATTAAAAAATTCCATCGGAGCATACGATTGATCGTCTAAGCGTGTGCAGTGGATGGAGGCGGCCGGGGTAGTCGCTCTCCCTCAGCGGGAAATTGCTTTTGCCGAGCTAGTAATCGAGTGTGCCAATACAGCTTTGCTTGTGCTTGCAACAGATTTTTCGTTAAATCGCTCGCGTTTCCTTTGTTGTATTGATTGTTTCTAGTATGGATATGTTATTGCTGGCAAAATGTCAAACAGCAGCGTATATACGAAGTATTGATTTAATCTGGAATTATTTGGGGATATAGATTCATTTTGAATAAAGCTCGTAAATTCGCATGATCTGGCGAAACTATCAAAAATCATTATCGCATATCTTCAGATTTACCATACAATGAAATTTGTGGGTCATATTTTGACTTCTTCTATTCCCTCACGATTTTCTTCCATTTTTAAACCATTTATCTCTCGATCAATCAATTCGAATTACGGTTTTCAATATTTTATCAAATATCTATTGAGCTGGATATGTCTCGTAAACCTCTTTTCTGCTTTGTTCGGCACGTATACCCGATATCCATACGATTGCGCATGTATTTTATTTTTTCGGTGTCGCTCAATTTAGTCGAGCATTATTCGGCTTCTGCAGGATCACATTGTGCTATTAAGCTCACATCGCAACAATCGTCGTACCATTGTTGATATGAGCTTCTGCTTTTTCACGCTGGGTTGCCTTTTAATTTAATAATACTGGAACGCTTCAGATTAATCATGAGTGAGCACATGAACTGTTTATTTATATTCTTTTTAATAGACAGTGCTATTCCTGTTGTTTCTCTTTATTCTGTGTTTGGCTCGACATTATTTTTATATTTTTATCTGCCCTATTTGAATCAATTTTCAGACTGAGCTTTTGAATACGTTCGTAACAAAATTATTATTGACATCCATTCCATGATGGAACTCCTCTGGCTACGGAATCTTTAATAGCATATGCTGTAAATTCGATTGAATAAAACTTGTCACTCTCGTCGGCTCCCGACAAAAAAAAACAGAAAGGTGGAAAAAATACGGTGAAAAGACAAAACATGACAAAATTATTTTGACGGCTGAAATACGTATACTGTTTATGTGTTCTATCAGCGCTACGCTATTACAATAAAAGTGACAATGCGTCCCACATTTCCTGAAAGTAATTAATTCTAATAAATCAAAAAGTTTGTCTAGCTGGATAATTCTCGAGTGGCATATTAAAGGAGCCCCGCGGATCAATAATTTGTATCCGCATCGATTGCGAGTAGCTGATAGCTAATAATACCTCGGCAGCTTGGTATAAAACAAGAAACGCCAAGGCGTGTATATATACAGCGGGGCGAGCCGGCGAACGAACGAGCGAACGAACGAACGAACGGAAGAACGGAGGACATGGGAACAAAAGAAAGGCGCAATAATACGCGCGAGGTGGAAAAAAATGGCGTGCTCGTGGCTCGTTTCGGCAGCTCTCGCCCCGCTAATTCGTATTGATGACGAGGGCTTTCGCGGCCCGTCCGGAGGCTGGCCGCACGCTATATAAGGCCATTTTCAAGAGTCGCGCGCTCTCGAGTGCCTTTTATTGGAGATGATAAGGCCGTTTATCATTGGCGCGCGGAGACCGGCTCGGGCTCGCGACCGCACCGGGGAAAAAGCGCATTATCGGCCCTCCTCCCAGCCGAGCCGTCCATTGTTCACTCTCCGCTCTCTTTTTCCTGCTCTGTCTTTATATCTGTCGGGAGTTCAGTGCCTCGGTCCTTCGTAAAGACGAAAAACGCCCCGCTGGACGTGACGCCGCCCTCGCTCGACAGATTGTATATAAGGTCGTTAGAGCCCGAGTGCCCGAGTATTATTCGTTTTTCTCGCTTTGCTTTTCAATGGTTTGCAACGTTATTAAATTGTCCGTGCGAGCTGTGCTTTCGTCAGTCGCTGAAATATCAAATGATTTACGCATTATTGCTCGCATAACACTCGGCGATGTTTAGAACTGTGATAGCGATTCCATTATGTGAATAACAAATCGTACCTTCTCTGTTTCTCATTTTTTTGTCGTACTTCTTTCATTTCGTATATCTCAGACGAACTACCAATCCCGAGGAAAGCACAAACTCTAGGATTACGAATATTTCGGAGGATTCCTTGACTCGCTTGGAAATCACTGGATTGGCCATATTAATTTACGTAATGGAAAGTTTAACTCGAGTAGAATTTACGTAACATGTCGTGACGGATCAAATTTTGTGGCTGAAGCTGTAATCGCATAAGAGGATGGGAAGCTTACGAGGGGGCAAACTGTAGAAACTACGAGACCCGGCGGGGTCAAAGAGAAGAGAGAGAGAGAGAAGAGAGAGAGAGAGAGAGAGAGAGAGAGAGAGAGAGAGAGAGAGAGAGGCAGAAAGAGAGAGAGAGATAGCACTCCGAAGTAGTACAGTGCAAGTGGTCCCAGGTTAACGCTCTCCAAGCTCAAGGGGGTCACTTGCGGTTCGCGTGCAGCAACTCCTACGCTTCGCGAACCCCAAAAAATTCATGCATGCATGCATATGGATATGCTCTAGAAATAGCACCTCAGACATGTGCAAGCTACGTTTGTAAATTGCGGCATCAAAGCGGAATCCTCAGTGTCATTCAGGAGGGAATTATTCTAACAGTTGAAAGAGCGAGAATCGTGTCGCAAGTTCACAGAGAGCACCTATTCTATATCTGATTAAATCGGAACAATACATATTCTAATTTTATAATGTTTGTCCGGGAAGAACAGATAGAGATTCCTGAAATCAATAAATTGTCACCGAGGGAGTTATTCATACTGTTTACCCAACCGTTTCAGGCCTGTTGTATCAAACATAATCGAATACGAATGATTCAAATAATAGTAATTCAATCGAATCTATAATCTCAAAGTATACGAATTTGAATTTTTTTCATCCAAATAATATTTCAAGTTTCAATAATATTGATGTACAATGAATCATACCTCAAATTTAGAACAAAAATAATATTGTTGAAGTAGCTTATGGAAATGAAGCATTCATGAACAATTTCATATGCAAATATCAAGGTACTAAAGCAATACTCAAACTAGACCAGAAAAAAACTCAAAACGCGACATGTACCTCTCACAGAATTGTGTAATTAGTCCATTCCGCAGATATGGAAAGAAATGAACTGTAAACAAGAATAGAAAAGTACTGGATAAATTGAAAGAAAATAAAACTAGTAGTGGGGATTTAGAAAAACGATAGATCTATACTTCTACTAGCCGAAGTGATGAATTCGACACACTGCTTCATGGATGAGAAATCGTTCTTCGAAATATAGGGTTATGGTTCTCGGACGAAATTTCTTAATCAAGGGATGGATATTTTCGGAAGCGAATCCACTTGCAGTGGAATAGTGGTATGATAGTTGCATGAGCTACAAAGACAACGAGAACTTTGGAAGAAGAGAGAGAGAGAGAGAGAGAGAGAGAGAGAGAGAGAGGGGAGGGAGAATGTGCTCCCAAAGAAAACTGAGGGATAATAGAATGCATTATTCAACCAAATAAGAAACAAGGGTATAAATACACCCGAGATAGCTGGCTCAGAGAGAATGCGCAGCCTCTAGCAGGAGGAGTAGTATACAGAGAGGCTCTCTTAGAAGAAAGAGAGCAAGAAAACGGAGGAAACAAAAGGAAGAATGAAAACATTGCCCGATGAAGGAAGGAGTTAATGAAATAAGAAGGGGGAGGCGAGGGCGAGACGTACAATGCAAGCCAGGCCAGGTGAGCGGTCAGGCTAGAGAAACTGCAGACTCGCAAAAAAGATAAAAACAGTTATACACAGCAGTATACTGTGCTGGGGAACTTCATATAAACGAGTAAATAGCGGAGCATTGTACCACTAGCCTCTACAGTCTAACCTTATATATTAGTAACTTCAAGCTAATCCTATATACTCTATACTGCGGATTCTCTTGGTGGTCTCTTGGGGAAACGCGAACGTACTGAAAGCGAGATAGATTGCTGGTGGAGCTAGTACTTCTTGATTAATGCTTCCACAACAAGTCACGATGCATTCGGTCCGAGGGACGGGAAAGCCGAGTTCAGTTATCGAATCTTGTACTGCTATACTCAATGGGAATAACTTCGCGATTGCGTGATACTGTCGAATGTCCGTCACGACATATTCTCGAGCTTCAATACAGTAAGAAACAGAAGTAAGCATATGGGACGTTCCACGTCAAGTGAGCATGGTCAAAATTTTGTTCGAGATTCTGCATTGACAAATTAATTGGTATCCATCCCCAGAATAATCAAAAATTTTTTCAGATTTTTAGGTGCATGTATGTGGAAGTTAGTCTGTGCACTCAAAACCTGAATTATTCAAAATTTAACTTTTTTCTCAATTTTGAGAGCCCAAATAATCTTGTATATGTGGGAAAATGAAAAAAAGTTGAGAACAAAAATTATGCTGAATACTACAAAGATTATAAAAAAAAGTTGTTTGACACCAGAATCCTCCATCCGGATAGGCTACTCTATTAATTAAACATGTTTCAACCAGTTTGGCTATGTTCGCCCACTTATTTTTGACCTTTCAAGTTATACGTACAAACCTTTGTTCGATAGCTTGAAAATGGTCTCATACATTTTTTGGAGAAATTCCAATATCTCCTGCAATTAATTGTTTAAATCTGCAATATCACAATCGCCTTCTTGTTAGTTTCAACATATCAGGTCCACGATGAAGCTCACAGTGAGGATATCATGCATCGGGTCATCAATCTCAGCCAAACTCTACAGATATGTTCCCTGACACTGGATCAAGCTACCGGTAGAGTTTGGAGTTCCAGCGCTGCCTTGTTATAGAACTTTTTATGACTTTAGACTGAGGCAGCTATATATAGATATACATATCTGCCTTGATTTGTCTAAAATCCACATAATATTCATAATTTCATCAAGAAAATAATGTATTTCACCTTGTTTGGTACTATGAATAAATATTAACTCATGTAATTGACTTATATTGTGTGAACTGCAAGGCTAAGGTTGGAAAAGCTATTGACCGGTTGTCTCAAATTACATTCCTGGTTAATGTTTATAATTTCATGTGTAAATAACTTGCATGTGATTTGAGACCACCCGTCAAGAGCTGTTCACACAATATAAGTGAAACCATAAGTTATAATACTCATTCATAGTACCAAACAAGGTGAAATACATCATTTTCTTGATGAAATTATGAATATTATGTAGATTTTAGACAAATCAAGGCAGATATGTATATCTATATATAGCTGCCTCAGTCTAAAGTCATAAAAAGTTCTATAACAAGGCAGCGCTGGAACTCCAAACTCTACCGGTAGCTTGATCCAGTGTCAGGGAACATATCTGTAGAGTTTGGCTGAAATTGATGACCCGAAGGCATGATATCCTCACTGTGAGCTTCATCGTGGACCTGATATGTTGAAACTAACAAGAAGGCGATTGTGATATTGCAGATTTAAACAATTAATTGCAGGAGATATTGGAATTTCTCCAAAAAATGTATGAGACCATTTTCAAGCTATCGAACAAAGGTTTGTACGTATAACTTGAAAGGTCAAAAATAAGTGGGCGAACATAGCCAAACTGGTTGAAACATGTTTAATTAATAGAGTAGCCTATCCGGATGGAGGATTCTGGTGTCAAACAATTTTTTTTTATAATCTTTGTAGTATTCAGCATAATTTTTGTTCTCAACTTTTTTTCATTTTCCCACATATACAAGATTATTTGGGCTCTCAAAATTGAGAAAAAAGTTAAATTTTGAATAATTCAGGTTTTGAGTGCACAGACTAACTTCCACATACATGCACCTAAAAATCTGAAAAAATTTTTGAGTATTCTGGGGATGGATACCAATCAATTTGTCAATGCAGAATCTCGAACAAAATTTTGACCATGCTCACTTGACGTGGAACGTCCCATATGCAATGAATACTAATATCATTAAAGTAGCTACTATTTCAAGTAATTGTCTCTGTGAGTTGTGTGTGATACTGACAACGAGAGTACGGGGCAGCTCCGAGTGACCAATCACGATGAAACTACGCGAGATCTGCAGCCGTTTAGCCTAGCCCGTCCAATTTCGTGATACTTATTTTATGCGCATCTGCTGGATATCTCAAAAAGTTACATCGTTATTGGAGACTCGGAGGCCTCATACTCTCCTTGTGAGTCACGCTCAATTACACCCGCTCGATGTCTCCATCTGGGCGATTACTCCCCCCCCCTGTCTAGTCCCTATCAGCTCATATACATCGGGCAACATCGGCTCCGCCCGAGCTAACCCTCGGCACTCTATTTCCGTTTGTATTGGCCTACAGACGCTCGCTTGGGCTGACCTTTCCCATACGCTTGGGTCTGCTCGTTAGATAGAACGGGCAATTCGTTTATATAGACGCGCGGAGGGTTGGCAGGGCAAGATAATTAGGACCGCGACTACTACGTGCGGGGCCGGAGATGCGCACAACTCGTTTCGACGGGTAGGCTGATCGGCGCAAATCTGACCCGGCGAGGGGCCGAGATTTGTGTCTCTGGCTAAAACTGCTGCGCTGTTTTTTTTCTCTACTCCACGGTCAGCATCCCTACCGATCGGTCCACGCTTTTTTTATCGATCCATCTGTGATTTTCGGAGCAGAGCAATCGGCTTGTGCTGGTACACATGATCAAGCTTGTGCCTTTTGGGTATCGCGCGTTTTACGCTCACAAATTGCGTATTCGCTCGGGTGGCGAGAGCGATAGGGTGTCGACGAATTTTGTTTTCGCTCGAAAGACCGTCTCTCAAAAAACAACATCATGGATGTGTGACTTTGTAATCGCTACTCTGTGAATCTGAAATAGTAAAAAACTACTATGTAATTGTACAATTTGCACAACTAATGAAAATAGTAGATATTTACTAAGAAAATAGTTAAATTTTTAATTTTCAATAAAACCATATTAAACTTTTACTAATTTACTAAGATATTGAAATTTTTCTAGTTTCTCAATAAATATTTACTATTTATATCATTAGTGTATTTTGTACTATTAAGTAATAGTTTTTTCACTATTTTTGTTTAAGTGAGTATAAAATGCCTTGTCGTCCGACGCGTTCGATACTATAATTTCGATTTCTCATATCGACGCCCTCTGGAGTACAGATTATCATCACTTGGACGTCCAAGCATTTTCAAACAGTGGGAGGTTAAGGGTCGCATGATCAAGCAAAGCTT
This sequence comes from Aphelinus atriplicis, assembly GCA_020882685.1. Taxonomy (NCBI): domain Eukaryota; kingdom Metazoa; phylum Arthropoda; class Insecta; order Hymenoptera; family Aphelinidae; genus Aphelinus; species Aphelinus atriplicis. Next base: position 63,446,436 of record CM037073.1, on the reverse strand, counting down.
AATTACGAGCTCGTATAAACGAAAATCGAATCGGTCGATAAAAATGTGAGCGCAAAGCGATTTCCTTCAATCTCGGCTCAGTACTTCAATTTTAATACAGCGGGTAGCCTTTTATCGCCATCCGCAAGGATCATAAAGCCCTGTGCAGCTGCGTGTGCCTTTCTTTAAAATCTCTCGGGTGCACACAATCGCACGTGTATAAGGTGGGCTAGGCGGGCGAGTTGTATCGATTCCTCCGTCGACTCTCTCTCCTCACGTAACTCGTTCGACGCGCAAAGCTGTAGAGCGCATAAACACATAAAAAGAGGGAAAATCTCTCGGGTGAAAACTTCGCCTCGTCCTCTCACGGCTAATTTCACTTTGCAGTTTTCCGCTCGCCTCGGCGTCGACAAAAGAGCCAACCGTTCGCTCGCTCGCTCGCTCGCTCGCTTGCCTATATACATTCTGCGCGTTTATCACTAGCTTTCGCACTTGCAGCCGGCCTCGCGCACAGAAAAATCTATGACTGCAAGTGCAGGACGAGCGAGACTCGTTTCACATCCGAGGATAGCGAAAAAACAGTCGGCAAGAGTGTACGAGTATCATTGTCACCGTCTCTTCCAATATTAGAAGAGCCCGACTTCGGTATTGGGGAAACTAGAATTTCCAGATCTTGTGTTTCATTGTTATAATGGTTTGTTGATGATTAATTGATTGCATCTCTATACATCGACCACTATCGAATCTGCACCTAGTTCTGATAAATTCTCGATTCCATTGCCAATAATCAAAGTGATTGCTAGCATAATTGATTATGCTGTTCGGCGTCTAGCTTAAATACAAACGAGTATAATTACACATTGAAATGATGCTTATTCACTTATCGTTAAGTTATTGAATCATTATTATTCCATATGAACAGAACGATCACTAATTGTCTAATTGTTATTCATTAATTCGTTTTGAATTCAATGTGAAATTTATCATGAAAAACACTGGAAATCATTACATTTCACACTCTACATAATTTCATTGTAGAAATATTTCTTCAATATAACTAAAACTTTATCGAATAGTAGCGTTTGACTCCATTTAATGTATCTTGTGGGTTCCGAATCTAGTCACACGAAGCTCTAAATATATATAGAAGTTTTTTAATTTTTTTTCTTGAATGTGATCATCCAAATTAGAATCGGTCAGAAATTATTTTTCTCTCATACATGTATATTATGTAGCCTGAGCCGTAATACGTGAAGATAGAGAGATGTCGTGTTGATGTTTATGTCGGATGAATTCAATGAATGGATTTTTCACATCTACTATAGTGAAGCTCCATTATATTTGTATAACTCGAGGCACGTTTTATCTTCTTTCAAGAGAAACTTTTGCAAACTATTTTCTTTCTGTGAAAACCCAAAAGAAGTTCTCTGAAAGCACTCTCCAGGGCCGGAAAAAATCAGTCGCAAGTCAATTCAAATTCGAAAGAGTATTCAGAGGAGAAAAAAACATAACAAAAGAACTGGAACAGTGTTTTCTGGTTTATACCTACTCTGCACACCTGCGCATCTGCGAAGTAAAATGGTACACAGCCACTTCAGATGTACACAATGTGAGTCGCGACCACATCTCATAATACAAAACGCGTCATACTTGCAGCTTTACGAGAGTACGTGCAAGGACATAGAAATGAGTCACCAGCTAAAAACTGTTGATTCACGCTATAGGTATATTGACCTGTCTCCATCCGCATTCCAACTTTGAATAGTCTTGTTTTGCGTTGTCTTTCTTAAGAGTTGCATTCGTATATTACTGAGTAGACTGAAAATAATCAAACGAAGAAAAAATATGACAAAAATCTGGAAATTTTCCTTTTTGAAAACTGATTGCAAGGAAAAGTAAAAAATAATTAGGGTAATAAATCAAGAGGAATGGACAATGTAAGAGAGATAAAAATATTGCTAACCTGAACGTATTTAATTAATCGGTAAACCGATTGAATGATTCAACCGTATTAGATACCTGATTGATGGAGAATGCTTTCGCGAATAGGGTCAAGCTTCTGTGATTTTCACATAAAGATAATATGTATGGATATTCGCCATGAATACGACTTCAAATTTGGTAGAGAAAAGTATATTTTAATATTTCTCAGACTAGAGTCATCAGAAATTCCAATATCAACTTTAAAACTAAAGACAGGACGGACTCGGGATAAACTAAAAAATCTTCCTTAGCGAATGTGTGAAAACAAAACTAAACACAACACATAAAAAAGTGATATTATAAAACTTACAAGTTTGAAAAGGAATATATATAATGGTTGTGTATCATGCATACATTATAAACTTCCTATAGACTCAATTCTTAGCATTTCAACGAATTTTTATCATTTTATTGATTCATCATATTGACTCTATGAATAACTATTGGAATAATGCTAATGAATAAGATAAAAATGCATAATTTTGCATACAGTGTTAGGCAAAATCATGATACAATGAATAATTACTTTTATAGTCGGTTTAATATCCAACAGTCACTTTTTGCTAGTAAGAATTTTGTTATTTAAATTAGCTGGCCATTATCTCAATAATTCGATAATATGGAATAATATATACTATCTTATTCTAAAACTATGATAGGTGAGAGTACAGTTTCTAACGTGAGAAATGCATACGACGAATGACAGAGATTTATTTTGAATAGTTTTCATAATATAAAATATATCAAATAAGTAAACAAAGCTCTTTCGAACTTTCAAATTATTTTTTCTCTATTAATAATATTCATAATATATAACTAGAAAATGACGGATGTTTATTAGCGTCTCAACTTTACAAATTTCCTTTACATAATGTAGTATACATCAAACTAGGACTTATTTCCAAAACTTTTCCAGAATTTTCATAATAGATATTTTTGTATATACGTGTGCAATAGAAAGTATAATGGTTGAAAGTGCAAATCACATTTATATTCATCTGTAGACATGTTTGATTGTCGGTTCTAAATCTAGCTGAGTAGCAAAAATTTTTAATCGTACCTGTACTTTCCGTCTTCGTATTGTGATTTTTTTCAGTACTTACTTTAACTGGGAACCGAAAGGTGAATATGCATATCTCGATTCTAATATGACGTATAATCCAAGTAATACATGTTTCCACCGAAAGTTTCTAACGTAGAAACTATATCTCCAGACGATATTTTTCTTGAGCATCCGGCTCTGGATTCTATTGTGGGTGCACAAGTGGAGAAAATTGTTTGGAGCACCGTTGATTTCTTTCCTTTGTTTGATTATATCTTTCAGAATTTCTTTGAAATAATTATCCATACTCTTGTTCATGTAACGTATCCTCGAACAATCCGGTGAGTTTTAAAAAGTAGAAAATCATAGCTTGTTTGATGCGACTAATCAAAATTAGTTCAAATATAATTTGCAATATTGGTGACAATTAATGGGTCTGAATTATCTTAAAATATCAGGCTTTGGGTTGTAAAAGTGGCATATTCGCCACTATATTTTACTGGTATATTTTGCAAAATGTTCTTTTAGCTGACTCAAAATAATTATTCATTCTCAAGCAGATAATGTCCCAGGCATGGAGAAAGGATTCACTCAGTCCTATGCCATTTTTGTGGAAGCTGTGGAAATTTATTTTTAGAACAATCTTCTTTAATTCTAAATCTCGTATCAATATAAGACTAGTTTTTGCATCACGTAGGAACAAATCGTACTGGCATTAGTAGGTTTCAAAAATCAGCGAATTTTCATACAACAATCAGTATTAAGACTATCGTGATGCAAATTTATAGCGCAGATAAAATTAAACTGACAATTAATCATTTGCTAATATCTAGTCTGTATATTGAGCTGAGGTGATATGATGTAATCATGACTCGTGTTTTCTTTTTATAACATCGACTTGTCATTGGCCATGAGGAAAATTTTGTTCACAATCGAGAAAAAGACTAATGAAGATGAATATCATAAGTTATATTCCTATTGTGTTTCGCATGAATGTCAGTAATATTTTGAAAGAAAATAATCAACGAGTATAATCAAAAGAGCAAGAGAAAGGCGGGTCTTCGAGTGCTCGTACGGTCGATTTCTTCGTCATTCTGACGAGTAATAGAAGAGTAATAGAAGAGTAATACAAAGGAAACAAGAGATTAACTAGAGGCTATTTTTTGGCCAAAGTAATGGAGATTTTTACAAGAGAAATCCAAAGACATAAAGGTTGTAGTGATAGTGCACTAGACTGAATGAAAAGTATATAAAGAGTAGTTCAAAGAATAATAACGTGAAATCTTCGTTCCTATTTTCCTATTTAAAATCTTCACTGAAGCATTTTTTTCTTTTCATTCGTTATCGTTTGTGGCAGGTCTCTCCCGGAATTTTCGCGCGAGAAATAATTTCATATTCGCGAGAAGTGACCCGAACAAACGAGTTTCCCAAATGAAAAAAAACTGCTCCATTACAGTAGAATCGAGTTGGACGAGTATATCTGTCGGACATCAGACGTAGGTATCTCGCAGAACATTCCGAGCTATTCCTTTCCGGCACCGGCCTTTATCTCCTTGCCAGCTCCTCCTTGCTCAATTTGCCTCTCGAGTCCCTCGCCCCATGAATTGAGCGCGCTGGGATATCATTTGCAGAATACTTTCTCGGGATAGCTGCTTGTTCGGGGAATGACTTCGTCTCGTTTTCAAATTTTCGCAGCTCGCAGAGGACAGGTACAGCCCAAGCGCACACGAGACAACATCGCCAATGGTACTCTTGGGATTCTCTTGTCATGGGAATAGAGCAATCAACTTGCGTAGACATGCGATCTTTCAACGATCGGCGAATCGATCGTAAATTTGGTGCCAAGATGATTCCACATTTATCGCGTGTGGTCTTTAAAGTTGATTAATTCTCCCACGTATTTTTTTAATTCACAGTTATGTTGGTTATTGATTTTTGACAAATGAATTACTTTGAAAACCAGTTATTAGATTATCAACAAGTGTATCAATGGGCTTTGTGTTTATATGGCCAAGATTGACAAGATTCATTCATGATTCGGAGATTAATTGCGAATGGAATATCAATTCTCGGTAGTTCCCAAAAAACACTAGTATATAGAGCTTACTGCAGGCATTATTCAAAGTGTGAACACATTTAATCCAGTACGTGCACATGTTTCATATTTCCAGGTAAATACTAGATCTGATATTGAAATGTAATATCGATGATCGGCTTGGTTGAGGTTTATCATGCAAAATTATACTGATACCAGTATCTGATAGCACTCTATCAATTAACAATGAATGGGTATCGCGTTTGAATTAGAAAGAAAATAAGTAGCATCAAGAGATATGGCTATATTGAGTAGAACCGGCATTGTGGAAGTGATATCAGCAGATATTGTTATTGTACAATTATTAGTTGGAAGTTGCTTCTCCGATATTATAATGTTTGTATTCAATCACATTAAAATTCCACTGTGGATCCTTCGTGGGATGAAATTCCCCTCGTTCGAGAAAAGTGTGACTCGTATTTTCTCGACTATTTTCTGCAAAGATCGTTTATTTTAGTAAGGATCAATAAACGCGGCCAAGTGTAGGTTCGGCATCTATTCATTATGCGAGTAAAGAACCCGCGGCGTCTCTAACGAACGATACTTCTTACTTATAAGCCTAAGGTCTGCTCGGATAACCAACAATTAAGTGCACTCTAGCCGTATTATTTACGGGCTCCATTAAGTACAGATGTTTCTCAGCGATCCGCATGAATTACAACAGGTATAGGTGTTGGCCCTCGTGCAATCCGACTTGGCAAAGTCGTAACAGCGGCATATACGCACTCGCGTGCGAGCGGCTTCGAGAGATCTAAAGTTCCAGCGCAGGCGCATCTCGGGTTGGAAAAGTAGGTGCGTATACGTCGAGCAACAAAGAACGATCGGCCCTGCAGCGGTCTCGGCTTGCCGTGCCCTGTCTCGGAGCGCATCAAGCGGTCTCGCGTTCGCGGGGCTGGATAACGCGGGCCAATTACGCAGCGCGTAACGAGACTCGACCCACGTACCCCCGATGATGCCGAATAACTCTGACCTGGCCGCGTGTGTATATACGCCACGTCGTGCGTATATATATAGTCCTGGTGAGTTTGCGCCCGGGGCGCAGCTGGGGTAAATAAGAGCCGACGTGAAATACGAGCCGGGGTATCGTTTAAAGTCCTCCGCGCCTCTGTCCCGCTCCCTTGCTCGCCCCCCACCCCTCCCTCTCTCTCTCGGCCCCGCCACCACAAGCTTAGGCAAAAGTTCGCTCCGCGAAATATTAGTGGTAATAACAGTATTTCTTGCGATATTAGCCGCGCGCTACTTCCCAAACGGCCACGCCGGAGAGAGACAGCCATCAGTTTCGCGGGGCGAAGCGACGGGTTATTTTCGAGTTTGGTAAAAATAAAACGAACTATAGTAAATGGGCCGAACGACAATCACGATTTGGACTGGTGAAACTCGGGATTTTTGGACATTGAACGAGATCGACAAAAATTGAACAAGATTTTCGCACCTATGTGGGTTTATGTATATTTACTATACTCCAAATGCATGATGGAATAAATCATGATTCACGAACATATCAGTTCAGATCCTACTAGGAAATATCAACTGAATCAGAAACCAAGAAGAAAAGAATTTGAGAACTGCATTTTCGTTTGGAGTTATCTATAGAATACCGTTGATTTTTTGAAGAATCGGCTAGTTAGTTCTCTAACGAGTCGATTCAATGATCGAAATTTGAAAAAAGTATTCTACATGGAAGAATTTTTCTGGCTTTTATGAGAGTAATCTTTTATTCTCGTATACATGTTTGTACATAAAATAATATAAACTTCACGTTAAATGAGTTTGACCGAAATTCTATAAAATTAATTCCATTTTTTCATTTTAACGGCTTAAACTTCGCCCATAAGCCCCCTTTGATATACATCAGAAACGATGTGGGATCATATTCGAAAGGTTTTTTTGTTTTCTCAGAATTCTCTATCGTATACTTAGTTATCAATGATGCCGTAGCAAACTTCACAACTAGGAGTCCAAACCGCATTCCCACGCACATTCTTGGTCCTTCGCCAAATGGTAAAAACACGTATTTGTTTCGGCTAACTTGATTTTCTGGTCTAAACCTTTCTGGATCAAAAGTAAGTGGATCAGGCCAATACTTTTCATCTTCGTGCAAGCCGCCAACTGGTATGAAAACTGGATTTCCCGGCTGTAGATGACATTTCAGACCATCTGATCCCTCGATCGTAATATCTTCCGTGCAAAGTTTCATTTGAACACCTAATGGTGTCAACAAACGCATTGATTCAAATATCACTTGTTCCAAATAGTTCATATTTTTCAACGAGTCATAAGTTACAATTCCATTGGTGGCTTCTATCGTTGAATTAACATGAGCTCGCAGTTTCTCTTGCACATCTGGATTCTGCGATAAATGATAGAATACTCCTTGTAAAGTTGTTCCTGAAGTTTCGTAAACATCACCATAAAAAATGATAACATCTGCAATGATAGTATCTAGATCATCATCAGAACTTGTATCTAAGCAAAATTGCAAGAAATCGTTTGGAGTACTGTTCTCCTGCCTTCTCTGTTTAATGATAGCTTTCAAAGTATCTCTGAAATACTTGTCCGTCCTTTTCTCCATGAAGCCCATTCTAAAAAACCTGGCTACACTCGGCATGTAAAAGACTAAAGCTTGCTTGATACCATTAAATATTGTCGGTTCGAATAACGTTTTAGCGACGTTTGTGAAAGAAAACTGGTCTGGATTATCTTCGAAACTTTGTCCTTGGATTGCGAATGCTGAATTTGCCACAATTTCACCAGTATACTTTGAGAAATGCTCTTTCAATTCACAGTCATAAGCAACACCATTTTCCTTGATTTTTCGATCGACATAATCGCACATCTTAGAGCACACTTCTCCAACGTACAATGATAGATGTCGCAGCTTCCTCCCCGAAAAATGGTTGACCGTGCGGGCTCTTGTTACCTTCCATAAGTCAGACTCTGTAGTGAAAAATGGATTCATGGCCAGGACAGGGTCATCTTTTTTATTGAGATTGAGCAGGTTATTTCGGAAGCTCTGGAAATTGACTTGTAAAACACTCTTCACCAGTTCTGGATCACGCACGAGTATAGCTGGTCTTTGCATAAAATAGAATCCAATCATACTAGCACTAGTGTGGTTGTAAAGTTTTTTTGTGAATTCAGTTATGGTCTCTCGGAATGTGATGACCGGAAAAAGATGCCCAAATCCTGGTACAGTGTGAGGTGCGCAAGGCACATTTTGCTTTTCCCAATGTTTGAAAGTCCTTGTCAAAAACCAATAAGTAAATATCACGAAGATGATTGGCGTAAGTAATAAATACGTTAGAGCCATTTCACGGCAGAATTACGACTGCTTTGGATTTTGTTCGTTGCCGAGACAGTGTATACTAATCAGTTCATTATGTAACGGCAGAGCCAGCCATCTTTATCAACCAATGGTATACATTCTTACAATTCAAGTGATTACTCATCGTTCGCAATGTATTCATAAATCCCTGCAAAACATGAAGAAAACTTGTTTATTTTTCTACTTCTCATATCTTCCGAGTCGTATCATTAAATATTCATTATCTTTCATGATTCAAATAATTTGTATTTCATTGTTCACTCATTCACACTACTTTTATGCGTTCTTATCTAGATTCGCCTTGGTGTTTATCTGTCAGCTGTGGAATGCTCGGAACTATGCAGTCATATAGTTTAATCTATTTTTCGAGAATTTCAAATTTTGTACACACTCTTTTCGCCAGTGAAATGTTGTGCAAAAATATTCTTCGAGAGGATAATCTCGAAAACTAATAATATTCTCAATTGGTTCAGAAAATACTCGATTTCAAACGTGAATTCTATGGCTGCTGCAATCTCGTGAAAAAAATTATTGAAAAATGACTTTTGAAACTATACGCTTCTATGACGTAAACCGGTTACATACATTCATTTTCAAACATTTGAAACTCATTGAATCTTTTGTGATCATAGTGTTCCGGAATACTCCTGTCTATATATTGCAGATAAACTGTTTGAGCGTTTGTTAAACTCCAAGGAATTTCCTCTTTCGACAGCTGCGCACATTTGATCAGGCATCAGAGCGAGATACACGAGCCGGAAAATTCGCTCGGCACTCGAAGGTAAGCACGTTACGCACGACAGAGCGCGTCAAGCAGAATTAAATTTGCCACTGGATGAGTGGCAGTAAAGGGTACGCACCATATAAACGTGCAGCTTTTGTTACCCTCGCCTTTGGTTTCTTTGATCAGGCCTACTGGGATACCATACATAATCTTTAAAACAATTTTCAGTCACAAATCAAACAATCATCTTCATATATTACATAAGAACGAAGGAGTTTGTTTGTTTCTATCATAAAATTAGTGAGCTATGAAGTAGTAAGCATAGGTACGTTAATTAATTATGCATCACAAATACTTATCTAACAATGAATTAAACGTTCATATTGAGGAAAAGTTTGTTAATTGAAAGTGTAATCAGCGAAGCTACAGACTTTTGGAAAAATTTTAATTTTGGATTAGTGAAATATGGAACATTTTCTGGATAATAACTATAAAATGAAAAATCAAAGAGTGAGTCGTCTGACGAAATCTTCGCGATAACTTTGAGTTAGTTTGGAATATTTATAGCATCGAAAAGTTTGTAGCTACTTAACGTGAAAATCTTCTGAAAGGCGGTAATGGAGCAAGCTAACAAGTACTTCACCCTCTGGAATATAAAGGAAGCTCTAGGCAGCTTATTTAACAACTTCATAAACATGTGGAGTAAGAGAAAAAGGGAATAGATCCAAAGATAGATCCTGATGGGGTGGGGGGGGGGGAGGAAGCCCGTTCGAAATCGCCGGAAAATTAAAGTAGCGATACGTTTGGATAGGTATGTCACGCGAGAGAGCCAGAGAAGGACAGTGAGTGATTTCCACCTACACTGCAGGACAACCGCAAGAGAATTGGTACAGAGGCCCAAGGTAAAACAGCTGGCGGTTGTCCATCTTGGCAGTCGCTCACTCCGGCCGACCATAAATTAAAGCGGCCGAGCGTTTCAGGAGCCAAGCCGGTGCGAAAAGCTCGCCGCACCATAGATATCCGGGATCGCGGGTGTAACTCGCTCAGCCACTACACTCGCTCCGACCGGGGAAATTTGCAGTTGCCCCCGCGCTACACACACGACTCGCCCGGCAGATGAACGAGCTACTTGGGATGCATCTCGGATGAGATCGAGCCCGCGGCTTTTCTTCTGGGATTAATACCTCTCGCTACACGGACTCGCCAGCGCAACGCCCTCCCCTCCCCGACACACCCACGAGCCGGAAAATTTGTCTTCGTAAAATTTTGTACGTGCCCAGCTCACCCGCGCAAAGCCCCATCTGCCCTTGTTTCCATACATTCCCCCTTGTCGCTGGGCTTCTCCACTTCTCCCGCGCTGTTCTCCTTCTCGTTTTCTCGCCTCCTCGCAATATACGTACTTCCTGGCTTGTTCGTGATTTGCCACGCGATCCCAACACCTGTCACCACGCATCGAGTTTCCTTCATCTTCCCAACGATTCAGCCGTCATGCAGCTGAATTAATTATCTTCAATGTGTACCGACACCTGCATGTTTATAATGAATCGTATCTGATCCTAATTCACTATCATTGATATTTTAACATGTGTTCAGGTAGAAATTTAGATGTTCAATTTAGATGTTTCCGAAAAAAATCATTTCCATATAATTTAATTCATAGTACATACGTACGTGTTTCTGTTGTTATTATCGAAGGTTTTGAAATATATGCAAATGAAGACGTATCCTGCATGAAATTCAGGAACATGATACGAATTTGTGAATATTTCCAGTGAGATCAGGAATGAATGTTGATTCATTGAAATTAAGTTAAATTGGAAATGCTCTGTTTTCAAAGTTGTCGATTTTCGATTATCGATTCTTGAGTCATTAATAAATTCTTGGATCTATTCAGAAGGAAACAAAATGAATTCATCTCATTATGACTGAATATTTCAACAAGCTGGGCTCTTACTCGTTTTTTTGTTGATTCTGTTATTCTAGATGGGATAACGGTGGAACAATTTGATCGTGAAGATACTCCTTGGTACTTCTCCATTCTTTGAAAAATCGATAGCGCCGATGATAAAATTTTAGCACCGTTGAGAACCGAAGAAAGTTCACGCGTGTTCGTGAAAACAAAAGAAAAAATGGAAAAATATGAGAAAAGAAATGAGAAGAGCGAAGGTTGTGTAGGACAGTCGTTCGTATTTGTGGTGCGGGACATTATCGGTTTCACATCAACGCTGCTTTAGCAGCCGAGCAACCTTCATATGCAGCGACCTGTGTCAAACGCGACTGAAATTTCTAGTTTTCGTGAGAGAGTAATAGGTTTCTCCAAGAATGTTTCTCTCTCATTCTGTATATTTTCCTTTGTCATATGGGAGTAGAACTCGATGAAATTGTAGAACGAGAAAATCTTGCGCTCAAATCTAATAATATTTTCTCGGGCCTTGAAGTTTGGAGATTATCATGGGATGATCTATTTTCGAATATTGGATTATACGAATATTAATTATTCATAATCCTGTTTCTATAGCTCGTGGATGAAACAGACAATTAGTGATATTCATCTTCTTGATTCCTACCTTTTTATTGAAATACTGTGCAGAAGATCCAATAACGCAATCCAACATCATACATGCTACAGAATATTATCATATTATTATATTTTTTCCTCTTGGTGAATGGCTGTTAAGAATGAGTGTAGTACTGTACGTCTGAGAATCAGTGCTCGTCGTGAAAAAATTCATTACTTGAGAGAAAATAAATTATTTATAATTTCCAACTAACTCCGGATGCACAATGGGAGTCGCGGTCACGAGACTATCCCCCATTGTGACGCCCAACACCAAAATAAGTTGGCTACTTTTCTCTGAATTTCGCTGGTCCTTTTTCTCGGGGAAATTCCAAGGCAAGCGAGCCTCTGGGTAGAACTTTTTCCCCGCTTTCCTCTTTTGTTTCGCCCACATGCTTCTCACCACAGCGGTACAGCAGCACAAAGAATCCTCCACGTGCGCCCTCGCCTTTGTTTCGAATTCGAATATCCCGCGCGCCCTTTCATTCCCCCGTTTCCGTGTGCGAGCGCGCGCAGAATTCAAATCCCACGCGAAGCTTTTCGCACTAGGCTTTTCTCTGAGTTGCTCTGCCCGCGGCAACGATGCGCGCATCGAAATGCTCCCATCGCTTTGTCCCTCTGTTGAGAGGAGGTTATCTTTTCTGCAATTAATAAGGGAACGAGTGGAAGAGAAAAACAGAAAGAGAGAGCGAAAGAGAGGGAGAGGGAGAGAGACTCCTTAAGCGCACGCTAGGGCTTATACAGGAGTGTCTTGCTTCTCTTTCTCATGCATAATACATGCGAAGAGCGCAGCAATATGTCGTCGACCCTCTGCTGCGCTCTGCATATGCCACCCTCGTACACTCGCTGATGCCCCCTTTCGTTTTATGAATTTTTCCTCCCTCAGAGGACACGGCTGACGCTACAGGGAAGCTCGAAAAATCGAGTTACACATTTGAGTGGGACACTATACTTATACGGAACTCAATTGATATCATATATGAGTGGAATCTTCAGCTGGAAAACTGTTCAAAAGTCTCTCTCATCCATCAATGCTTTTTTATCCACTCGATGAATAAATACAATGACAATTCTGATGAAGATTTTTAAAATAGCAGATGATTAATTTGTTTGTGAGTGTACATCAGTACTTTCGTTTAATTTTGAATTGTTGAATACCTTTCAAATAAGCATTGTATGGATGAATGCGAGTATTTTTAGAACACGTGCTTACGAAAAGCCATTTGAAATCAGATGAAAATTTTGAGAAAGTACGACTTGAATATATCTAAAGTGGGTTAGAAGTGCAACAAACGCGAACAAGATCCGGGGCAGAATGAAAATAAAGAGAATCGAGAGCATTGTATTCTGCAGTCTACGTACGCCTACCATTGGCTTCTTATAGAGCGGAGAAAAAATGTTACTGTGCATGGATGGTTTTAGCCGCGTGCCAGCTGGTGCCTCGAAATAAAGCCTCGTATATGCCTTTACCTGCAATTTCGAATCTTTGCAGGACTAAAACGCTACAATAAGATTCTCTCTTCCACTTTCTCCTCATTTTTGGCTCTTTGTATTCCATTCCTCTCGGGTCCCCTCATTGAGTTTTCACTGCTCTCTCCCTGATACTTTTCTTGTTGCATTAGTCTCGGTTTGCGATGAAAAAAATTCTTACTCCATTCTGTGGAGTTGAGTGCCAATAGGTAACGCCGTTATTTTCAGAAAAATATAGCATTATCTCGAGAGTCGAAAACTTTCACTGCTTCTCATCAAATTATTTGACAAATTAAAACTAATCAAAACTTTTAAAGCTGATCCCCGAAGTAATATACGCATAAAATGTTACGGTACAGAAGAGAAATTTCTCCCATGATTTTGATCGAAATAACATATTTTCTCTATATCTTTTAAATTTGATCCTATACCCGCTAGATAGATTGCTCCGATATGTAGATTTATGAAATTTCATAATTCTCAAGATGAAGATTTTTGATAACAAGCTATATTTTGTAATATGGGGAAACTAATTCTCAATGTCAATGAAGTTCACTATGAAGATGTACAATCTCCAGAACATTTCAGGCTTTCAAATGTTCTGAGTCAACTAATTTTTGACATTTAATGAGATAACTCAATTGGAGTTTATTGTCTTGTGAACTACATAGGCATGTCAATAAGGGAAAATGCAATTTACATATTGAATGTGACGATGTTCGATTTTAAAAAAAACTGGGCGAGCGGAAGAGACAATTTTATTGGAATTTTAAATTGACCGTAGTCGGGCGGAATTCCCTTGACTAGCAACTGTCTGACCTGCATGTTGCAAGAGTATCGCCTGAGAACCAATCCGCTCGTGGCGCAAAGAAAAAACGCTGGACCGACAAAATCATTGGGGTCTCTCGCATCAGCAGCTATTATTGCAGACCTCATGAAGCTGCCAGGAAGACGACGACGACGCAAACGCGGCTAATTCAGTCGAATGTAACGAATGTCCGCTGTCGCGGCTGCGACGCAGGAAGGAAGCGAGCGGCCACGATTACGGCTGCAATGGGTCATGGAGACTGTTGCCGTGGGGGAGAGGGTGGCCAGAATTTGGAGGGATTACGGGGCAAGGAAATGGGAACCGCAGAGCCTCTGCCGCGGCGACCCAGAATATACCTTGCGGCGATGCTCCTCTGGAATATTAATTCGCGCGCGGCTGGCTCGAGCTACTCGCGCCCTGGCGTTTCATCAAAAGCGTCGGGATCTTTGACGTTGGCCAAGTTCGCCAAGTGGATGCGTAAGGCGACTCGTCCTTGTCACTTTTCAGCATTCGCCGACGCTCTGAATCTTTCATCGCCGGTCCCAATGCCAGTTATGTTTCAAGCACTTGGCGTGTCTGTCCTTGGCTTCTGTCTCTTGCTTTTCAGAGCTGCTTTGCTGCGCACTATTCCCAAACTTTTGCTCGCTTCTTATCGTATCCTCTATGCGTTGCTGTGACTGATTAACTTTGCACGCGTTAGTGAAGCTTTAACGAAACCAGCTGTATCTGAATTTGTTCATGTTGGCTCAATAGTAGGACTTCACAAGCGACAGGTGAGTCAAGGATGTCTTAATTGAAATAATGCGAATTTCCATGGAGAAGAAAAAACTCGACGATGCTATCTCCTTCCATAACCACGCTAAAGGAATTTCTACACGCTTTTCATTCCCTTTCGAACTGAGCTTGCGGATATTATGTTTCCGTTCGAATACGCGATGAACATTTACAGCGCCACGGTTAGTTGGAAAAAATGTCGGATCCACAGGGTCGAACGCGTCTCGAGTGCGGCGAACTCGGCTCTCGGGAAATCGAAGCTGGCGTGTCCATTTGACGTATTCTCTGGCTCTTTTTGTTTCGTTGATACGCGCGGGTGTGTAGGCGACGGCGTGGAAACACGTATTTGCTCTTCGCCCGGCGTAAATAAATTGGCGCGGACGTGACGGGCGAACGTGCGAGCGATTTGCCTGGTGCATTGGTGCTTTTTGCTCAGGCCTCTCGGGTTCGCCCGCGCCGCGCTGCCCTCGCGGCTCAAGTGACAATCGAGTGCGGCTGTCCGATCGACTCGAGACTCGCTACACGATCGCGAAGACGAAAAACTGATGTTAACGTACAGCCACAGAGAGAAAGAGAGAGGGAGAGAATGAATAGCGAAGGGCACGGAGGAAATATTTAATCTATTCGTCTTTACTTATTTTCCGTTTGAAAGAAAAATGACGCGCAAATCACTATAACGGGTCTTGGCCAACGACTTTGGGCATCGCGTAATTTTTAATTCTAATCTAATTGTGATTATTCGGCGAAATTATCGACAAGTATAGAATGATGAAACGTTATCAATTCATGCAACGATTATAGAAAAGTTGCACGCGTGTCGAGGCCATTAGCGAGAAGTGTATCGCACATTGAATTGCGCAATAAAAACAAGTTGAATGGGCAAGAGGCGGATGATACGTATCAGCTCGCCCGGTACACATTGGTAAATTCACGGAAGCCGCAATAAAAACAATTTCCGACCGACGAAACGAAACGAGAGAGCGAGAGAGAGAGAGCGAGAGGGGCGGGACGGGGGGGGAGATAGAGCATCGATTGAGCGGTGGCCCCGGAAGGACCGGCGTAAAGTTTGACGCCGGCACGGGAAAATCCTCTCAGCGCGCGAGCCCGGTGAGATGTGTAGGTTCGACAACGAATGGCGAGAGATAGCTCGGATGGTCGAATCTGGACAAAACATCGAAAATCGAAAACTCGCCGTCTCTGTCGGCACATCTCTCTTTCTCTTTCCCTGCCGAGCAGAGCATCGGGCGACGGGACGCCCCGGAGCCCGGAGCACCGTTTGTAACGGCGCAACAATTAGCTAATGCACGTCGCCAGCGGAGGGGCAGCGGAGAGTATTTCACGTGGGCGCGCGCACACGCGCACGCTTTTGGCTCGATCCGCGGCCCTCCGCGCCAAGCCAATCGTGCGCCGGTAATTGCACCCCATAAAACCGCAAGCGCGCGCCACGCTCAAAAAGTGACGGGCCCGAGGTATACGCTCGCTCGAGCTGGTTGTGCGCCCCGACGCCAACTCGCTTTGGCGCCCGGCCACTTTTTCCTTATTTCCCATTTCCACCTACGATCCTTTCTCCGTTGCCTCCCGCGCGCTTTTTGTCAATGGCAACTGCTTATTGACTGTTTCCCCAGCCAGAGGCCGCGACGCCCAAGCCTCGAATAAATTCGCCTCCGCGATCCCTTGCAACAGCTATTTAGAATTGGCTTGTTTTAACCGAGTGAACACTAGCTCGTTTCTCGCGCAGCTCCCGACACTGCCAGATCATTGTGCTGTAGTCGAGCACTTGTCCCTGTTTTCCCTGCATCGAGCTGCTGCACCAGCAGTATTTCCACGCGCGCCTTTTGCCGTTCGCAGTAACCGGCTCGATTCTGTACGATAGTCCATGGGAAAGAGAAAAATTATCCAATTCGCTTTATCGTTTGGATTTACATTATTACAAAACTCAGGAGGAAACCATTTTGGTACTTGCGTCCCGTACAGTGCAGATCGATTAACAATCCAGCGTGAGAGTCTGATCAGCTCGCGCCATAATCAGATTTCGATACCCGCGTAAAAATAATTTCGATCATAAATGTATAAAAAAGAGATACGTACCAAAAATGGCACTTATTTGTATGTTTTGAGACGATTTTGGCTTGACAGTCAGATGATATCTTTTTGAGATCCCTTTCAGATCCATATTTCAAGTACCTTTTTTGTAGAGAAATAGTATATAGAGGAAAATGTATTTGAAAGGATTTTGGATATCACGTTATAGATGTTCTCCGAAGATGAATTTTGGATGAATTTGTGACGTAAACTGATGTTTTCTAAATATTTTTTAAATCTAAAATTAAATTTTCGTCACGAAATATTTTAAAAGGAATAATCTTTTAGTGATTTTAATTTCATTTTTAAGTTTTTCTCGACCATCCAGATCACTTTTTGATCTGTTTAGATCTTTTTTGAATCTTTTTAAGATCTTTTTTTGAATCTCTTTTTGGATCTTCATCTGATTTTTTTAGAACTTCCTTGGATTTGAATTTTGATTATTTTTAGCGGTTCGTCTATCGACGAGATACATTTTTGGGAACTCAACTATTTTTATATTACTAGAAAATGTGAAATGACATCTCAAGCACTAGTGCATATTTTCATGTCCCTCAAACGAGCACTTGTAACATCGCTTCTTATCGTATCCTCTATGCGTTGCTGTGACTGATTAACTTTGCACGCGTTAGTGAAGCTTTGACGAAACCAGCTGTATCTGAATTTGTTCATGTTGGCTCAATAGTCGGACTTCACAAGCGACAGGTGAGTCAAGGATGTCTTAATTGAAATAATGCGAATTTCCATGGAGAAGAAAAAACTCGACGATGCTATCTCCTTCCATAACCACGCTAAAGGAATTTCTACACGCTTTTCATTCCCTTTCGAACTGAGCTTGCGGATATTATGTTTCCGTTCGAATACGCGATGAACATTTACAGCGCCACGGTTAGTTGGAAAAAATGTCGGATCCGCAGGGTCGAACGCGTCTCGAGTGCGGCGAACTCGGCTCTCGGGAAATCGAAGCTGGCGTGTCCATTTGACGTATTCTCTGGCTCTTTTTGTTTCGTTGATACACACGCGGGTGTGTAGGCGACGGCGTGGAAACACGTATTTGCTCTTCGCCCGGCGTAAATAAATTGGCGCGGACGTGACGGGCGAACGTGCGAGCGATTTGCCTGGTGCATTGGTGCTTTTTGCTCAGGCCTCTCGGGTTCGCCCGCGCCGCGCTGCCCTCGCGGCTCAAGTGACAATCGAGTGCGCCTGTCCGATCGACTCGAGACTCGCTACACGATCGCGAAGACGAAAAACTGATGTTAACGTACAGCCACAGAGAGAAAGAGAGAGGGAGAGAATGAATAGCGAAGGGCACGGAGGAAATATTTAATCTATTCGTCTTTACTTATTTTCCGTTTGAAAGAAAAATGACGCGCAAATCACTATAACGGGTCTTGGCCAACGACTTTGGGCATCGCGTAATTTTTAATGCTAATCTAATTGTGATTATTCGGCGAAATTATCGACAAGTATAGAATGATGAAAAGTTATCAATTCATGCAACGATTATAGAAAAGTTTGCACGCGTGTCGAGGCCATTAGCGAGAAGTGTATCGCACATTGAATTGCGCAATAAAAACAAGTTGAATGGGCAAGAGGCGGATGATACGTATCAGCTCGCCCGGTACACATTGGTAAATTCGCGGAAGCCGCAATAAAAACAATTTCCGACCGACGAAACGAAACGAGAGAGCGAGAGAGAGAGAGAGCGAGAGGGGCGGGACGGGGGGGGGGGAGATAGAGCATCGATTGAGCGGTGGCCCCGGAAGGACCGGCGTAAAGCTTGACGCCGGCACGGGAAAATCCTCTCAGCGCGCGAGCCCGGTGAGATGTGTAGGTTCGACAACGAATGGCGAGAGATAGCTCGGATGGTCGAATCTGGACAAAACATCGAAAATCGAAAACTCGCCGTCTCTGTCGGCGCATCTCTCTTTCTCTTTCCCTGCCGAGCAGAGCATCGGGCGACGGGACGCCCCGGAGCCCGGAGCACCGTTTGTAACGGCGCAACAATTAGCTAATGCACGTCGCCAGCGGAGGGGCAGCGGAGAGTATTTCACGTGGGCGCGCGCACACGCGCACGCTTTTGGCTCGATCCGCGGCCCTCCGCGCCAAGCCAATCGTGCACCGGTAATTGCGCCCCATAAAACCGCAAGCGCGCGCCACGCTCAAAAAGTGACGGGCCCGAGGTATACGCTCGCTCGAGCTGGTTGTGCGCCCGACGCCAACTCGCTTTGGCGCCCGGCCACTTTTTCCTTATTTCCCATTTCCACCTACGATCCTTTCTCCGTTGCCTCCCGCGCGCTTTTTGTCAATGGCAACTGCTTATTGACTGTTTCCCCAGCCAGAGGCCGCGACGCCCAAGCCTCGAATAAATTCGCCTCCGCGATCCCTTGCAACAGCTATTTAGAATTGGCTTGTTTTAAACCGAGTGAACACTAGCTCGTTTCTCGCGCAGCTCCCGACACTGCCAGATCATTGTGCTGTAGTCGAGCACTTGTCCCTGTTTTCCCTGCATCGAGCTGCTGCACCAGCAGTATTTCCACGCGCGCCTTTTGCCGTTCGCAGTAACCGGCTCGATTCTGTACGATAGTCCATGGGAAAGAGAAAAATTATCCAATTCGCTTTATCGTTTGGATTTACATTATTACAAAACTCAGGAGGAAACCATTTTGGTACTTGCGTCCCGTACAGTGCAGATCGATTAACAATCCAGCGTGAGAGTCTGATCAGCTCGCGCCATAATCAGATTTCGATAGGCATGTAGTTGCATTCAAAGCAGCCGCCAGGCACGTACGGGATAGTTCACCGAATCGTGATCCCGATTTTGGGCATTTCTCGGGAACATAACGCACGTTGCCAGCAGTACGTGTGGCCGAGAGCGTGTTTCACCCCCTATAGAGCATTCGCGTGCTACGGATACAGATCGAGTGGCCGCGTGACAAGTAGCGATTTAACTTTTGCACACCTCCAAATTTTCGGATGCATTTGGTCAGGGACATGAGATTTATCGCGTTTAGTTACGCTCACTACGGCTAACTCCAAGCTGTAATGATGTACCCTATACATTTTATGCCAGATTATATCCATCGCTAATTCCCTGTAATCAATACCGCTCATTCGAAATGTTATAAAATACAAGGGAGACTACTCTTCGATGCGGGTAAATACACGTTTAGCGTATAATGTTCGCTGTATGTATACATAACACTATATCCCGCGTGAATATCCGTTCTTCGTTGCCGCGCAAACATTGGCTTTGTTATTCTTGTGGTTACGATACTTATGAAGAAGATCCCGAAGCAGTTCGCGGAGTGCACTAGTACCGCGGGAATGCGCAGCAAAGCTGTACGGATATAGATTTTGCACGTCCTCATTGATGAACTTTGGCTTCATTGGGTCAGCTGTTATAACGCGAATCCACCGAGTGCGAGTAATCGTGTACGGTGCGAGTCAAGAACCCCCTGGAATGACTCACTCAAAGCCTGTGAACGAGCGGAGGAACGATCGATTCGTGTACATGAGTATATATACATCGGGAGGGCGAACTTGAAACTTCCCCGTCCACTGCGACAAAAGCTCGTGTCGTGTCTGTTGGGGCCGCGTCACGAAGAGCAGGACACACACACACACACACAACGGCCGCGGCAACTATACGAGTCGGGAATCCTGCATGTGAATATGAGCCCTGACCCACTAATATCTGGACTGCAGGCCGGCTGACGAAGACGCGGCTCGCGTCACAGGCCACACGCGTTCCGTGGTAACGAAGAAGCGATATCGCCGCTGCCATGTTCAAGCTGGTCGAGGGCGCGCGCGGACACTTAGGGCCACATACGCGTGCATATGAATGGCTGGTGAGAGACTTACGGTTGAGCCCGTGGAGAACCATGGTGCGCGCCGTCGAGGCTGCTGGGCTGCGTGCGGCGTCCGAGGACGGCGCGAGGAGGGTGCAGGTCGGCTGGAGGGCGGCCCGGCGCGGGGCTTAACTCATGCTTGCGGCGCAACACTCGTTCGCTATCGCCGGGGTCCACGTGGCATGTCACTCGGGGGGCGCAGCTCGCGTTGTGCAGTCGGGAGTCGCGCACGCACTGCACGCGCACGTGCAGGGCTTGGACGGGGCGCGCGCGCGCGCGACCCAACGCCACCTCGGTGTGTGTGTCGGTGTATCGATCGCTGCTACGATCGGCTCGCGCGCGTACGAGTTATAGGACGACGTGGCGGAGTCGTTGGCGGGCGTCGCAGTGACTGGCGAGCGTTGCGACGCCCCCTCCTTCCCGAGGCTCGAGCGCGCGCTGCGTGTCTCTCGAGCCCCTACCCCCTTCCACCTTACCCACCCCTCCCTGCCACCCCGCGATTCCTACCCCCCAGCCAGTGTGTGGGGAGGGGGCGCTCGCTCGCGCGCGCGCGCACACACACACGACCGCGCGCACCCTTACCTCCGAGCTGTTATTGGCATTCTCTCCCCTCCCCGCCGCCCTTTCTCATCTCCGTCCTCTGCTATTTTTCTCGCCACCCTGTTACACACCCCCCGCGTCTGTGCCTCCTTTTTTTTCCTCCTCCTCCCTTACCAGCCTCTCGTTATTCGCCTTTCGCTCGCCCGTGCCCCCGCCCGCCCGCCTCCTCAATCCGTTCTACGCGCCTTCGCTTCTTTTTCTCAATATTCATCTTTTTCTAATTTTCCGCCCGTATAGCGCGCGCATGCTCGCTCGCTTTTCCTCTTTCTCCGCGCGGCTGCAGCAGCCCATATCAACCTGTCTCTCGCTCTTTCCCCAGTACGTCCCTCTCCGTGTTCGCATGATTTAGACTCTGCTTCCGCTTTTTATCTTCCAACGTTATTGTCGAAACATTTTTATTATTTTCGGACCTCCCACGCTTTTAAATATCATATACTTCGAGCTCCGGGATCTCCGTTTCAAATTAAGTCCATACGAACGTTTTTCATTCACTAATTAAACGTCCACGATGAACCATTTTATCATTCAAGCCCTCGTTCTTTTGATCTTTATACGTGTGTATGTTCCACGAGATATATTTTGCCGGTGGAAAATGAGTAATTTCAAGGGTTGAAAAGGCGAAGAGAGAGAAAAATTAATTACGATGGAAAAAGAAAAAAGCTCGATTCATATCAAAATTAATTTGTCGAAGGTACTCTTTACACGATCGAAACAAGAGTACTGTTGAAAAATGTATGAAATCCTTTGATTCACCTCGTACAGATTAAATCTTCTCATCAGTTTGAAGGTACGATCGTACGAGCTGAGTTATTTTATTTTTCCAATAATACAGAAACGTCCCATGCCCCGTGAACATAAGAATCTATTTTCTACGCAATCAACGCAACGGAGTATCGCTCGTTGGAAATAAAACGAACGTTGAATAAGCATAAATTCAGCCATAGCATTTTCTAATCCAGACCGTCAACCCGCAATCAATATAACGAATAATCCACGTGACCCGTCCTCTCGTTCCTATTTTCATCCATTCGCTTGGTGGCATCAGGTGGCATACGCGCGGATCGGCCCATTGTTTGCTCGGACTTGTCGCTCAACATTCGCCCTGCTCCAGCGGCAATAATTATATAGGCATCTTCGTTTCTCTAGAAGCTCGATCGAATCGCTCCCTTCAGCCGTCCACGCGACGGCGACGGCGGTGTCGGTGGCAGCGGCCGTCACGACTCACACACAAACAGCCAGCGAAGGGGTGGCTGGCTATCACGTGACTAGCGCGCCCCTGCTCGACCAATCGCCGGGCGCACGATACGTCATAGCAGTGGTTCTCATCGAGCCGTGTGCCACTGCTGCTTCGAGCGACGGGTTGGCGGAAAAAGCCCGAGACAAACAGCTCGTAAAATGCATCAGTCATCGAGCCGGAGGATATATACACATGTGTGAGCTGTCAGTTTTGGGGCTAGACGCAATGGCTCTGAGAGTCTCTTGTTCTCGAGCTGCTCGCCACCTTTTTCCCTCGCATTTTTTATGACTCAGGAGCAATGGACTTTTCGCCCAAGCGCCCCCCACTTTTCACTACGGGAATCCCGATGAGACGTTCTTACTTTCTCATTCGTATACATGTATACCCTGCAGTAAATTTCATCCATCAAGGGCTGCACGTACATCAGCGCTTAACTGTATGTACAAATGTTCATTATACAATTTTAGTATGAACTGAATGCGCAATAATTTCTTCACTGTAATTTGATTCTGAAGTACAGCAACGAAGATCTTTTAGTCGTTTGTACAAACAGCAGTGTTGAATTTTCCCGTATCGATATTCCAAACGATTGTTTGGATGTTTACTCGTTCGTGCTATGTTCAAAGATTCACTCACGCGAGCAAATGAATGTTTACTCGTTATACATGTATCGATTGCGTTACAGGGAAAAATAACTTGTCCGTGATATTTTTAGCGGATGTTTAATTTTCATCCATGAATTTAGTTTGTTCAATGCTTGAATAACGATTTTTCATCAGATTCTGTATTTTCCCGCTGTGTATATGCATATAACGTGATCGTCGATATTTACTTCCGTCGATGGCACGATGGTTGTCGAGGGAGCTTTGATGATTCAATTGAATTACTATAAATAGCCATTTCATCAACGCACAGGACAATTGAAAAGTTCACGAAAATGAATTTTCCTTGATTAGCGCTTGATTTAACTGGTTTCATCTGCTCCCATTCTCGACCGAGTCTTGAGCGAACAATCAATGTTGGCACAGAGAAATCCTGACATCAAACAATCTCTGGGAATAACCCCCTCGGTCTGCAGCTGCAGAGCAAACTTCCGTACGAGCGCGGCGTTTTTTTCCGATTTTGGAACACGACTATATGATCCTCGTTACTGATCATTCGTGGAACGCGGGAGGAGCGCGCAAATCTGGATGGCCGTACTCAAGTCGTAAAGAATGCCCGCGAGCATTTTGGCGGTCTCGCGTGGGTAACGTTTGCCAAAATTAAATTCCTCCGCGGGAGGATAGTCGCAGCGGGAGCGACGGCTTGTCGCGAGAAAACGTCCACTGCCTCTCGGGAAAGCAGTGCTCGTGTATGTGTGTGTGTGTGTGTGCGCGGAAAATCTATATAGCCCGAACGGGAGCGCGAGAGAAGGAGATGCGCGGCGTGCGCCGTATAAATCAGACGGGATTTTCCCGCGTCGGTGTATATACAAGCGAGGCTGGTCAGGTTAGGCGGACTCGGCCTCCCCTCCACCCTCGCGCCGGCAAATCAGGCCGAACTCGCCTCTTGAATATAAACAATGCAAATTTGGTGCAGGAGAGTCTCGCGGGGAGATGTATACGTGTATATACATGCGCTTGGTAGCTTCGTGTATCGAGCGGATCTGACGGGAAGCGCTTCGGCCTCTTTTGCCCTTTTCTTGCGCGTCGGGTATGTATACACGGCGCACCGGGCAAAATGGCCGTAGGAGCTGGCGCGAGCGGAGAATGTGCAAATTCGATTACTTCCGGCCGAGCGGAGAGCAGCCTCCGCTTTTGCCTTGGTCCCAATTGATTGATACATAAAACGCGCGCATTTTATCACGAGTCACGTCAAATATTTATGCAGCAAGCACTGAACTTATTGTAGCTGCGCACACTGCGGGCTGGCACTCGATAAAATCGAGTGTTTCTCTTTCCAGTACATTCTGACGGGCTCGCTTTTATCCGATTTCGTAGTGACAAATATCTCAACGAGAAAACTTGCTGAATTATCCATTACTCGTAATATGAAAACAGATCATATTTACGGGATTAGTTAATATTTATATACAAACTACACTTACAACTGATATTATCTATCTTGCTCACGTAATACACTTGCCAAATTAGTTCCCTCGTCCAAATAAAAGTTCACGATTGAAGAAATCTTTTCGTTTCTAGTAGAAATAATAAGTAAAGTACGGATACCGAACAGCGCCTGGCTAAGCTCTAACAGTCACTGAATACCACTACAAGCGAACTTTTCAACGCAGCTTATGAACAGTTAATTAAACTATCCCCAACCAGCCTGACGACTCCAGAGAAAGCTCCTTATGTTTTTTTGGAAATCCCAGTTTTCCACGATTATTTTCAGTATTGAGTCGTTATTCTTACTCATTCTTATATAAACTCTGGTGGGTCTATCGCATCAATATAGTTTGAATCCGACTGAATCGCATCTTTCTATCTGGAATAAAGTTCTACGATGATGGAATCAAGTAGAATTCCCGCTTATAATGAGTGAGCTCTACTTGGGAGAAGCATACATATTTTTCAGGACAGGCTTTATCGAAAAATCTAATATCACTTGTTGCTACCATACATCATTCAATTCTCGTTCAATGATATACGCTGTCGACTAATAGACTGAAGGTTGTTAATTAGAAATTGCTTGGACCACCACTGGAATATAGATAGAAAATGAATACCCGAAGTTAATCCCCTGGAGCTTCAATTCCAGTAATTAGTGAGTTCAACTGACCTTTCTCTAATCCAAAATCGAATCTACGTCAGACTTCCACAGAATGAGAACGAACGAGCGCATTTTTGATTGGTTGCCTTTAGCAGAGCAGTGATTAAGCAGCGCATACCACCTCTCTGTCTTTCTATCGCGCACCCGCGCGCGCACACAATTTGCATGCGCACGAGCGCGAATCCCATTCGCCACCGAGCGCGCGAACTACATGGTACCCAAGGGTGAAGCAAGAAAAAAAGTTGAAGCCGAGGGTGAAATGAGCAGGGGAGTGAAAAAAAAATCGGAAAAACACTTGATTGCGTTTTTCTGTTGAGGACTAAGCCGCAGCAGTGAAAGCAAAAAATTTATTCAATCGTCTACTAAATGAATGGAAAATCCTCCACCCGTGCCATTTGCATTTTCTATTGATATGTCTCATTCCTGTGGGAGAGAGCTCCCTGATTGCCAATTCTTGCAAAAACAAAGTGTGCATTCGTTGAATGAATATTGATTCCTGGGTTGATAAATCCCCCACACGCGTTTCTCCAAACACGGGGTAAGATTAAAGCTAATCCGTGAAAATTACGAAATAACCACATTATCAACGCCACGTAAGAAAGCTATATTTGTATATCTCCGAAAGTTCAGCTATGCAATGAAAAATTTGCTCTCGAGACCCCGTACAGTCCTAACCATTATTTTCAATTCCACGCATGGAACTTCTTCATTCAAGTTTTTTTAACTTCACGAAATGAATAATCGCACCCTCAAAATATCATCCGGAAGGAAACTAAGTTTTATACAGCGAAGTTTTATATCTTCATTGCGTATCGCATGCGCGCTTATGTATAATTCAACATTCAAAAACGTATATTAAAAAATTCGGAATGGACCCATTTTCCGCATTGCGAATAGCTGTATATTATGTAAAGTATATTGTGAGTCGAAGTTTTCATGCGCGCTCTTTTTGAATATAAATTTTTCCACGCCATATGAAATAGATCCTGAGGAAATTTTTTCAAAGAATACTTCTACTTCAAATGTTCCACTTCGTGTGAAAAATAGCAGCAATAATCTGATGGTGCGAAATCAGCTTAATCGCGTTGATCCAATATTCATAGAATTTATAGTTATGGCTAATCCAATCAGTATACGGAGTCGTCAATAATCCAAGGAAGAAATTAAAACGGAAGACGGCGATCAACTCCATTGCCGCAATTTTCATTAATTGTCGATAAGCCCAATACGACAAGCTTGTGCCGAGCCGCGTAAATCTCATGGCTCTGTCTCGATCATTTGTCCCGGCGTTATCGAGCATTCGCTCGGCCTCGCGATTTCAATATTAAATTGAAACAGAGGCGATTACACGCGCGCACGTCCGGCCGCAACAAATGAGCGAAGCAGCCGGAAGAGATGACGCACGGGGGCCTCAGTGGAGCGCGGAAAAGCTGCAGGGAGAATCGGGGGCCGAGGGGAGTCGGGCGCGACCCGTAAATCCGCTGGGCGTGTGCGCGGCCGCGCGATAATTATTGCCGGACGATTTTATTTGTCGGCGCCACCGGCCGCGAATATGTCGGACACGGCGCGGGCAGGGCCGCGCGAGAATCTCTCTGGCCCTCGGCAGATTTACGAGCTGGCGCAAGCATAGGCGCCGCGGCCGACATTAAACGCACCGAACGTTCATCTTCCCTATCGGCCTCTCTCGCGCCACTCCACCATTTGCACCGTGTGAATCGACGCGTAACGCGCACCGCCCATGCCAAGGAGATCGCGTAAATCAGCCCCAGAGCCCGGCTCCGCATGCCTACCTATTGCTCGATCGACGGATTCGTTGAACGCGACCTCCGCCCCCGAAACATCTTGGTGCAGCTTGTCTCCGCTGGCGTTCGGAAGCTCCTTGCCTCGTTCAATAGCAGATCGAAATCGATTCATTCTAATTATGTCCAACTGGGAGAAAATTCAGACTTGATATTATTTTCTAGGATTGAACTTACTTTCCAATACTCCCTCTTACTCGAACTACTCCACCACAAAATTCCAATGCCAATCTAATATTAATTATCCGTTCATGTGAGTCGTACAGTCAGAGGTATTACCAATATTTCCGATAGAAAATACTTGAGAGAGCTACAGAAACAGGATAAAGTCCGTTGTCGAAATATCTAGAAAAGTTTTCGTTGCATTGTTTTCGAATTTGTTTTCGATCGATAAATAGCTATTCGAATACGAAACGCACATTCAAATGAACAATTGAAATAGTTGTAGAAGAGAAGCACCAAGTCGGAAAATATCCGACTGAATCGAAGTTTTCAATCAATATCATCAGGTGCAAACATTAGTATCCAAAGAATGCATGATCGAGAGGTGTATATCGAGCACTCGGTGCAAGTTCGGAAACAATCCGAATTCAATGTACGACGGTTGAGACCACGACAGGAGCGTCCATTACGCTGGTTACATATTTATACAGGAAGAATTAAGCGCACGTTAATCGGTCGCGACCACTGAATTATTCAATTCTCATCAGCGCTCGTCGAACACTAGCTCTCGGGGATCTGTTTTCCGGATGACCTCCACTCGTGCGTCAAGCCTCGCGTGAAAATCCATTACCAATTTTCCGATTGCCAGCCCGAGGGGAGGGAGAGAAAGAGAAAGAGAAAGAGAGAAAAAGAGAGAGGCTGCGAAGAAAAAGGGTGGCCTAATCCCAGGGAGCGCTCCATTTTTCTCCGCAGCCGAGCCATAAAGAAGCGCGAGCGCGAGCGGGCGACGGAAGAGCTCCCGAGCCAAACTCGATCGAGCCCGCGCTGCGTATAAATTTCCACATCGTCCCCGAGCTATAGGGAAAAATCAATTTCTAAGCGTCGCACGCTTTCGCCAGCTCGCTCAAGGAATAACCGACTATTTACTCGGCCACGGTTAACGAGTCAAAGTCGGCCGACTTTTGCATCCCTAAAGTTATCCGCGCGACTCATTCCATCGGATATCTATGTATCTATTTTGCGTGGTTTTTTGCCACGATTTATACCTCCCCCCCTTCCACCGTCTCCTATTAGGTCTCATTACTGATGAATGCATTTTTTTTAGTATCTTTTGCTCGGTAGCCACTATCCTTCACTTGGGTCCACTTTTTAGCATGAACAGATTTTAAAAATGTAGATAAGAGTCCGAAATGTTATTAGCTTCATATATTTTAAATATTATTCTTTACAATTAATCGCTTGATTACTTACTTGAAATAACGTTTTTTTATCCATAGAAATTATTCATCATCGAAATTTTCCATCTGTGGAAGCACTTCACCAAATGAAAAACCGATATCAGAACGTTCATTTGATCACCAGAGAAATGTTTAATGACTGCAGTAAACTCGATTATTTTAGAATCAAATTCGGTGAACTTTAAATTAGACTAGGACAACAAATGAATAATTTTCGAGGAGATACCCCCCAGCTTCGTTGAAAAATTGAAAACATGCCGAGATCTCAGCTGTAACATCACAAACTCAACCACTCAGTGACCTCGATATTTCATTTAAAAACTTGATGAAAGAAAGTTCCAAGAGCAAAGCCAAAATTATTCACGAAATGTTCACTCACACTCTATCCGTCACTCGAGATTCAAAAGCTCCTCGAATCAAAAGTTGAGTGTTTCGCGAAAAAAAAATCTGTGCGTGCCAAGCTTCACATATGACCTTTTTTTCTTCTTCAAAGAATCGACGTACGTCCCACATGTTCCGAAGTGCAGCTCCGGTTGGAACGGAGTGCTTATAGCGAGGTACTGATGAGGCCTGGCCCGGAAACAGTAGAGTTTTTCTCCCCGGCCTTCCCCTATCTTCATTTTATCCATATTTTTCGATGAAGCTTACAAGTTATAAATATATTATGAATATTTCTGTTCGACTGGCCTCGGTCATGCATTCCAACGTTATTCCTAATAATTTCGATCAAGTCCGAAGTTGATATGTCCATTAGTTGGCAAGTTACTTTTTACAGTTCCTTCAATTTACAATAGTAGTTTTCAATATTTTTCAAGAATTCTTTCACGGTCTTATAACTGGATTTCCAAGGTATAACATGCTGTTTTTCACATTATAGCTCACAACGGTCGATAGAATATTTCTTAAATTCTTCCAAATCAACCTATTTTTTGCAGTTTCCCATCACTTTATTCCGAATAAAAAATTAATTTTCTAGTTCGGGCTCATTTAAAATCTATTTTGTAAATGTTCATCTTTCATCTCCATTTCGAATCATCAAAAAATATGGCCTCCTTTAGAAGTTATAAGTCGCAGTCGCCGATTTTACCGTTTTTGCCACTAGCGCGCCGGAGTGATGAAAAGCTCGAGACTCCAGAAATTTCCGTTCCATTCAACGCGCTGCGTATCACTCATGCATCCATTGGATGAAAGTATCGAGGATCGATCATTACAGCGAGAGCCTCCGACGTGGGTGGAAAAAGCTTCAAAATGTTGAGTATGATTACGATTGGGATTTCACAGCAGATGCGGGGACGGAATTTATCGCTCTTTCAGTGAGCGGATGTACCGCGCACTCGCTCGGTTCTCTCTCTTCTTTTTGCTCCCGTTTTCTTTCAGTGTGAAAAAAAAGAACGGCTCGCTCCGGAGCAGCCGGATTACGCGAGGATACGGCACTTTCGGAGCGCCTTGCGACCGGGAAGTGTGTCGCATTAATTAAAGCCGCGAGCATGCGCGCCCCCGCGCTTAATTCCAAGACCCCCTCTCTCTCCGCTCCCACCCCCGCCTCCCCAACGAACGGATCGCGCTTGTGTGCGGCTCTCTTTTTGCAAGGCCTTTCATGCAGCCGAGCTCAGTAAGCTCCTCTTTTTCCAACGCCATCTCTCCTCCACGAGGATTATATTTTCCTGCTGTCTCAGGGCGAATAAACTTTCGGTATGAATATACGCGCGCGCGAGAGAGAAAGAACTATTCGAAATGCCGAGCATCATATCCGTAACTCGCCGCCATTGTGCATTGGATTTCGTTGTCTGTTTTTCACGGTAGCTTTATGCCAGCGTGGCAATGGGGCTCTTTGTTCGAACCATTGAAGCGAGCTTTATTAAAACTCGTATGCGTTCGATAATGATGCTAAATGCTCTCAATATTGCCGATTGCTGAATTGTTTCGTGTATCCGATGTGGAACATATTTTTCAAATGAACAGCAAGATTCATATCTCTTTCTAGTATTCACAAGTGGACAATGGATTGCAATTTATGATAAGTAAATTTTTCCTCATAAAATAGAAAGTTTTCATCAAAAAAGTCAATCCCATCGTTCTGCGACAATAGCCATCGCAGGAGTTTGCTATTTGCAGCGGAGTTCTGGATCGTCCCCCAAAGTTAATTAAATTCCGGGTATCAAGCGGATAAGGTAGGATATCCGTCGACCTGATCTTTGTCTGCGAATTAGTGAAGTGAGAAATAAATCAGAAAAATCATACTGACAAACTTAGGAATGATTAATTACGCAAAG
This sequence comes from Aphelinus atriplicis, assembly GCA_020882685.1. Classification (NCBI taxonomy): domain Eukaryota; kingdom Metazoa; phylum Arthropoda; class Insecta; order Hymenoptera; family Aphelinidae; genus Aphelinus; species Aphelinus atriplicis. The sequence goes on along the minus strand of CM037073.1, from coordinate 63,415,683 downwards.
TTATTCGCGCAATTCGCAACGAACTTCAATCGCGCGTCGAACTTTTATTTAGTGCCGATCGCCGAGAGATAGTATTGAAGGGCCGCCATGCAATCGGGGTGGAGAATCGAACTTTGATGGAGTCTTTCGCACCTAATGAAGGAAATTCGCAGAGAATAGTCGTTGGACGAGGGACGCAATCGGATAAGGCGCCTCGGGCCAATATCCGTCCACGAATTGAAACGTTATTGCGTTACTGGGGGCACTGCTACCCGATTTCGAGCCCGACTACTACCACTTCGTATTTTACTTGGGCAACTACTTATTGACTCGTTGCATGAATGTCGTTTTCTCTTTGGAAACTTTGTGATCGTGCGGAAAGTGAATTTTGGAAATATCCATCATGTATAAATATCATACTCAGCATTTTGAATACATGTACATTGGTATGTGTGTAACTCATTTTATCCATTTCACTCACGTAAGATGCATGATTTTGGTTTTTGCTCTCTCGAACATAAAATTCAATGCGCTTCAAATTATTTTTTCCCCGTCATTCGTTCAATTTTAATTAATTAAAATATTTTTCTAAGCTATTTTATGTGTATATATCTATTGAGGTTATATTCAGCACACGATAATTCTTGAAGGATTCATCCGATCTTCCCCTGGAATTTTGCACACAGGTTAATCGTGGCAAGATGTGAACCGAGCCCAATTTACTGCAACATCCGTTGCTCATTTTCTAGCAACCGTTGCTATTAAAGCTCATTAGGTCTTGAATACTCATGGAGGTCGATGAGAATCAACGAGATACTTTTCATAGCAATCGTTGCTATGGGAGGGAGAGAATCAGTTCAACGTGCACTTTTCATGGCTAAAGACATAGAATCTTTGAATCTGCTTCTTCTTAGCAATCATTTTTTATCTCCCTAGCAATCGTTGCTACGCTGCTATGGAAAACAAAAATCAGTTTAAGCTCCATTTTGATCATTTTCGACGATAAAGGACACACGGTATATTTCATACCAACCATTGTTAATATCTCTAGGAATGGTTGATACGTCAGGGGAAAATCAGTTTCAGGTCCATTTTCGATACTTTCTAATAGCCAAAGATACAGAATCGTTAGATAAACTTAATAGCAACCATTGTTTATCTCCCTAGCATCTATTGCTAAAAAATTAAAAATGAGTTGAGGTTCATTCACAGTATGATTTAGGAAAAAGGACTCAGAATTTCTCCATAGCAACTGATGTTGATGTCCTTAGCTACTGTTGTTTATAACCCTAGCAACTTTCGTTATGTAGTGTAGAAAATCAGTTTTCGGTCTATTGGTTGATGGAAAAGGACACGATATCTTCGTTTCTCTATAACACTCGTTCTTCACACAAAGCCTCTTTGAGATAGCATACTGTTGATAAATTTAGCAGTTCTTCAATTTATCTGTTCTTGGGAATTTTTCATTACATATTATTATCAATTGTTATCTTTTGTTACGTATTCATTCGTTGAAGCTTACAATGAGATTTTCATTGTAAGGAATTTAGAGAGTAATGTCCATTTTTTGACTTTGACTGAAAATTAATTGGCCTATAGAGTGAAGCCACTTAACACTGTTTTGGTTGGTTTATACCTAACCTGCACGTGGCACTTGAGTATAGTATGTAAATAGAGGTAGAAAGTACGGGCGAGAGAGGAACATGAAGCATTAAACAGAGCTGCCATTTGAAGAATGAACACGTTAGGTTAGTCAGTTACCTCGACGAACTGAGAATAATGAGTTTTAAAGTTTTAATGATGAAAATTCATTTCTAAAAGCTGAATGTAATATTAACGTAAGTTTTGAATCAACATATTGGAATGAATTAATAAGTAAGTAGAACAGGGAATCGAGAATAAATGTGAAAACTATAATTAAAATATAATTTTAAAACGTATGAATATAGGATGCGTGCAGAATGTAGTTAGTAATTATAACGTTGGGTTTTAATTGAATATTCTCCAAAATATTACATGTTCCATTGCAACCGCTGTTTACATTCCTACCTATATTTAGTTCTTCAGTGGTCGTTGAATATAAGGAGAGGGTAGTAATGCCGAGTCCATTTCTAAGAAATCCCAATTTACAAGGCTTCTTTAAGAAGGCACACTCAATTCATTTGGCAGCGTTTCTTGGTTATCTTTCACTGAATATTACAATTATACTATACTTACTTCTATTGCAGTATATCATACAATGATTATATGAAGATAACTCTCACTTTGGATGTCATGCTATCGAGTTATAAGAGTTGAATAACTAATAGCATTCAGCTATTTGCAATTAGTTAATGATTAATAGAAAATTTAAGAGCAGTCAGCTAATGTAATGGCTGTGATCTTTTTCGCGTGAACTCGTTAATAACTCGACCCAATTCAGTATCTGGATCAAGTACATAATGCCAACTGGAATGACTATGATTTAACTGTGATAACAGTGAAAAAAGTGATTAATGTTCTCGGTTTCAAAAATCTGTAAAGCATTTTTATGATGTACGGGTGTTACGCGAGAAACATTTTGAACTTCATATCGAAAAAAAAAACAGAATGAACAGAGTTCAATCAAGATAAATCTGAATGTTTGCTAGAACAAAAAAGACTACATGACGCAAATGAAATTCTATTCTTAGCTGACGTTCGACAAAAGCTCTGTAGTTGAAAATATTGATCCTTGGCGAAATTATGAAAATACGTCGTGGAGCGTCCGAACCAAAATAGCTGCACTCGAATCTTGGCAAACGACGAGGGACAGAGCCACACAGTCGACGACTAGGACTCAACGGAATTCGCTCTTCGCAATTAAGTGCCTGTGAATTTGGACGAGCGCGGTTCCAAGGTCTCGAGATAAGAAAGTCGGGGCTCGGTGTTTGTCGGGTTTCGGGAGAATAAGCTCGCTTGCCAGCGGGGGAGGAGAAACGAACGTACAATATTGAATTCGGCGGGAGTGAAGCGGGAGAATGATCGAGTGGACGAAGCGAGCGGCGGGTCTTCGCGGGGCAAATCGTCAACGTCACCATCTGCTGTTGTTCCCAAATAACGATTGTTCTGCGCGCGCGCGTTTGCGCGGACCCCCGGGTGCGATTTTCTGGAGTCCGTCCAACTCTCGCTGCCCCTCCTGCAGTCGCCCGCCCTCCCCTTCCATTCTATTCGCTGCGCGATCTTCCTGTTTTTCAGCATTTTTGTCCAGTGTCGCTCCCACCCCGCAACTGCACCCGGCCCCACAGCTTCTCGGCTTGTTGGCGAAATAACTGAGTCCGTTAACAATCCCGCGGGCGCTGTTTATCAAGATTTAGAGAGGCTGCGGCGCCGCCCACCGAATCCAGACCGAGAATATCGTCCACTCGACCCTGCTAGTCAAGCTACACCGCTAACTTTTCCCGGAATTAAGTGGGCTCCTTTTGCGGATTCGCTTTATAACCTTTTTCTCGCTTTCTCCAACTCCTTTTTCTGTACGAGCATCACGTGAACGAGACTGATTGAACAACCACACCCTCAACACGTCTCATGGATAACACCTTGCTCTACGTGGGAAAACAATATTGCGTATTTGATCAAACATTAGAATTTCATATACATATCTGATGTTTCATTGCATTTTTGATTGCACAAAGACTTTTTATTCCTATTTTCTAAACCGTCAAGATAGGATTTCTACATTTTCATGATCATGTTAATAATATAGTACGTGGGAGCATTCGAATTGGACGAAAAACGCGTTCAAAAAGAGATATTTCAATTCATCACGTGAAATCGTTGGAGATGAATATTCATTGGCGACTTTTCATATAATGGTTTCAACAGCTGAATGGAATTCCAAAAGTGTTTGTCCACTGAATGAATACCGGGAAAATTCTATCCAAATATTTCACCCTCATAACGCATCCCAAATTGGAATTCAGTAGCATGGCTCAAGCACAAAGCAGCCAATTTGTTTTCCTCTTCAATTGTTATCACAAAACACATATTTCTGTTGGTGCTGTTTATTTTCACTCCGGACGCGAGCCGTAACAATAGCGCCAACTCGCAATCCCGTACATACGTAACGAGTGACAACGTAATAGAGTTCCAAGCCAAACAACAATAATATTGACTTTAAAACTACGCGAAAAGCTTGCTCTTAATAAATGAGTTTCCAAGCAAGCAAGTGATGACTTGAATTACTCGGTCATCTCATCTTTCCATTTGTAAGCTTTGATACACATACATATACTGACCATAAATAATGAAACTTGATTATAGTTGAAATTATTCAACCATTAATGTTTCAGAGAACATTGACGTATCCCATTTTTTGAAATTTGCATGATAGAAATTAATTTGTCTACAAATTTGGGAAATACAGATGCTACAAAGAATATAACTATCATGGAGGTTACCGACTCAAGTTCAATATCCATATGATCAAACCCAAATATTCAGTTCAATGTCTTTTTGCTCCTCGAGATTTTCAATTTCCGAATGAATAGTAAATTTCATTGCTGAAGCACATGTATACACAATGAAGTGCTTTTTAAAAAGATTTACCTGGGAGTATAATATTTGTGTTTTCCAGGTCAACCAGAGCGAATCGCCCAGAAAAAGTTGGTCAAATCGATTCGTACAGAAAAAATATTTGACGGAAGAACGAAAATAGGATACGGTACAAAGATCAGAATAGTGCAATATTTGCGAAAGCTCGATCTCTCGTGTTAAATGCTAACTCAAGCTCAGTGCCCAAGTAGAGTGCCACATTGTTTGTGTGTTCCTTTGCGCGTCTCGCCGATACATACATGCGAAATCCGTATAAGTCATCAAGGGGAGGTAAAAGCAGGGAGAAAGCAAGAGGATATAAAAAAACGATACAGGGCCGAGCACTGAAAGAGGCTCGTGAAAAGTCGACAATGCGAGCGCGGACAGGTACACACGGCTCTGCGCGCGCTGAAAGTTTTCCTCTCGACAGGGAAAGAGAGAGAGAGAGGGGGAGGGGAATGAGGCAGAACGGAAACGAGGCGTTGCCAACAATGGGCTCGTCGCATTATTTTTACTCGTTGCCGCGAGGCTGGGCCGGGCATACCAGCCTCATCCGGTTCTGTCTCTCTGCCGCTTTTCCCCCCGGCCCGATGCAACCCGATGGAATTTATGTATCTAGGACCACTCGCCAAGTTCGCCCCGTCGCGGAACAGCTGCCCAAGCTAAACGAGCTCTCTCTTTCTCTCTGCCTCCTCTCGTCTATACCCGACGCTGCGGCTTCGACGCTCAGCCTAGCCGCAGCTCGCGCGTTCTCGTTTTGCTTTGTCAACGCGTTTTTTCCCATTACTTTTTCCCTTCGCTCTTTGCACTACATGCCTCTGTTTGGTTTGGCTCCCCAAGTGCGTGTACTCGGCTGTTTGCCACTCAGACTTCGTTAACTTTGTAAATCGTTTGTGAATGTGGGATGATTTACTCAGCCGTGTGATACGGCGAACATCTGAGTTTCGATAACGACCGTTCGTTTGGAAACACCTGCCCCTGTGTTGACTAACCGAGTCAAATGTACTACATCATAACGATCCCGTTACAACTTTCTCGATATTTGAGACTGTAATTTGGAAGAAAAATTACAGTGCTACCGCGTGCGTCATTATTCGGTGTTACTTGGCAGATTTTTTCCCAAAGAAATGACTAACGAGTGTTGAAGTGTAGAGCATATTATTTTGAAAATTCTTAGAAAATACTTCCACGAAAAATCTTTTATTCTCCTCAACGAGAAAGAGAAGCGGACAAAAAATTATAATTCCATTCGCGAGCGAATAATTAGTTCTGCAAACTCCGGCGTGATGGAGAGCCGAGAGAACGGCTATGTTGACTTTCCTGTACGAGGATTGTGTTTACTTCCATTATCACATCAGCCGAGTGAATCGTTATTTTCAAATGTATCTCAATTTATACTTGATGAAACTAATTAGCAGAGCTCACCGATAGTGGATCGTGCGTCATAGATTGATATTTTTACGGATTTGGAAAATTTTGGAGAAAAGTCAGATTTTGTAAGCATTGCGGGAATAAATTTCGCTTACTTGGCAAAACGACTTCTCGATGACCCCGTTGAAATATTCCCAATCGCGTGGCTGAACGCACGCTTGAAAAATGATCAATCGAAAGGCGGTAAAGGTGAAGGCAATGAGACTCACCAAGCAGGCAATCGTCGTCGTCGGCAAGGTCGAGCTCGCACCGATCCATGTGCTCGGAGGCCGCGGCCGCCGCGAGCCGCAGCAGGTGCCGCTCCTCGAGGAAGCCCGCGGCGAGCAGCTCCGCGAGGATGGGCAGGTAGGGTGAGCCCGTCAGCGGCCTGGGCGAGAGCCCGGCTCTCAGGCAGCCCGGCAGCGACAGGCCGATCAGACCGCAAGGCACCGATACCGCACCTGCACTCGCGAGCCCCCCGTTCACCAGCTCGCCGCACAACATAGGGCCACCCCTACTGTGTCTCTCGAGCCACCCGACACTATCCTACCCGAGTCTGCCCGATTCCCACACTCAAGCTGCTCTCCAGCCCTCGCACTCTTTTCACCTGGAACAAAAATCGTTGTCAATGCATCGACGTGAAGCTTTCACAATAATTCATTTATTATTGGCGCCGAGGTGGGGATGTGAATCTCCTGGTTCGTACGGCCAGGGCCTGGCTACTCATGGGGTATGTTTCTGGCATGTCTGCCTAGTGCGCATGCATCTTGCGCCGGCGAGTTTGATCCCAGCCAGATGGCGCTCGTGGTTCTCCTTCACCACTCTCTTACTCCTTCGGGGGTCCCTACGTGGAACCATTTTTCATTATTATTGAGCGAGTTCCTGATGTAGTACTTTGTGTTATAAAATTTAGTAACGGCTACTAGGGTTCCTCTTCTAAGTCGGATTAGTAAATTTCCATATCCCGATTTTTTCAGTGCAAAACCTATCGTTTTCATATAATTTACTCATTTTGACCTTTTGAAAATGTGAATAAAGTCATAGAAACTGGGCAGTCGATGTCTTTCAATGGTCCTACCATATTTCGATCACTCTTATCAATTCAAATATTCCCATCGTCTGACACGTAGAAAATCGACGAACATTGATATTTTAATATATATCTAGTAATCACTAATGGATTAGGTGTACTTGAGGTATTTCTGAGGCTTCGCTTTTATTGCATGCATAGAAAAGCAGTTTTGAGTAAGATAGAAAAAAGTTCGAATAACACTAATGTGACCAATCGAAACAGATGTTCTTACGTAAAATGGAGTAATCACCTGTGAAGAAATAAGATTGATTACACATATTTATTGTAATTCAGTTTGCAGAGTGAAGTGAGAAAAATACAAAGAAAGCTAAGACTAAAACTTTAAACTGCTGTAAAAAAGTCTTTTTAAGTGCTACATAAATGAGCTAGGAAACCACCGACAATTTTCTTTCAATACTACCAATATAACCCCACCACTAGTGCGCAGAAAGCACCGGAAATACAAAATATGAGAAAAGTACCACATATACTTTCAGTGCTACGTTGGCTGCACTCACTTTATTTACGATAAATCTAAATATATTCGAATCACATAATATCTTGTTTATATAATCTGAATATTTTTTTTTATTGCCACAAGTTTATTTCGCTGTTTAAATTTAATATTATTTCTTTTAGTGTAGCTGATATCTGATATTCTAAGAAGCTATCTTTGATTCTGAAATCTCAGCGGGGGGCTTTTAAAGAAGGCTTGATCAAATTTAAACAGTTGCTGGTGGTATAGCTATACATTTAACGGTGTGTCAGTAATTATTTCTTTTAAATAATAAAAATGATCCATATTCTTTTAAAAGTAGAGACGTAACTTGTCAGTATCAAGCAGAAGATCATAGGTACACTGATGTCAAAATTCTCCGTGATTCTTCTCCAGTATACTTTAGTTTGAGTTAATCTTTAGATTTCATTGAACGTTACTGGATAAATATCCTGCCACACCAGGATATATAATTTTCAAAATAATCGGACTCCAACAATGAACTCTTTTTCCATTCTGTTCATAACATGTTTCATTACAACAACTTTTCAAGTGATAATATGTTCTGATAATTCAGTGATCATCATGAATAAACCGCCAACTTCTAGAACAAGTAGAGTTAATGGTGAGTCTTAATAGTTCATTATTCGGTCATGTACATTTTTTTTCAATTGTGTCATATCTTTTTCATGAGTCATTCGCCAAATGATGAGATGGAATTTTTATAATTATTCCAGATTGTATTAGATACGGACACTCATGTTGGGGAGGACATGGAAAGCGATCGATATCAAGATCAGAGCAGTTCGAAATAACCAAGAGCAAAATCCAGCTTCAAATAAAGTATGGTTTACCACCTTCTAGAAATCGTACGAAAATTAAGTCATCGCGAAGATCGCGAAGAATCAAAAATAGCTCGAGAAAATCTCGATCACTTCGACTCTCAACTTTAGTTGAATGAGAGAATAACGACTGAATTTGGAATGTAGCACACACAGCTGATCTCGAAATTAACTATGATTAACTATTTGATCATTACTTTCATTATTAGAATAAGTAGTCTCATCTTATAGTATTCACTATCGTTCTCAGGAAATGAGCAGAGAATGATACTTTCCAGTAGTAATAATTCCATTCAATTTCGTCCAAATCAATAATTCAATCAATCAATTCAATCAATAATTCCATTCAATTGTTTTTAAAATATAATAATTTTCATGCCATTCAAATGATAATTCAGCTCCATAATTATCTCGAAAAATTTACTCAAAAGTATTTTATTTTGTAAATAACTCTGTTAAAAATGTAAATTTCATTTCACATTTCATTACATTCTACAGGATTATAAATTAATCAGATAATTCTAAATTACAATGTAAATTATGAGATCAATATCAATAGACCATTAGGTGGGATCTAAGAATTGTTTTTTTTCGAATGAAATGAAAAACACCCCAATACCATAAAAATTAACGAAAATACAAGGAATATTACATAAATCTTGTAAAAATTATGAATTGATCTTATAATATAAGACATTGATATTTATCAGAGTTATATATTTCTCCTGTGGAGAAAAGATGTTGATTTTATGTAGTTCGTCAATCACTTCGACATTTTTAAGGCACTTATGTTTTTAAATATGATTGTAGATATTACTTTTGTATATTAGAGGAAAAAATTATCTAATGAAATATTCATTATAAGCTATCAATACGATCAGTTATGTATAAACATACAGGTATTAATCAAAATTTATCCTTGTTGAATGCCATCTATTGATTAAGCAAGATTTATTTTTAATGATTTGGAATCATGTTTAATCGGATAAAACGTGACCAAGAAACATGCGCAGATATTCTCGTCTTACATTTTATTCAAATATTTTATTCTTCATTCTTAAAAGATTAAAGTTATTTTTCTGTAACCAACAAGTTATTTTTTATCTGTGTAAATTTTAATTTTTTGTTTTTTCTTTAAAAATTCACACATTATAAAACAGTAATATAATAGGTTATAAAAGACCTTGATTTCAGAAATAATCTAGTTTTATGTACAAATCATTACTGACTCAACTATCATATTTTTGTAATTGAATATTGTATTGATGAATTTTCCATGATATTTCAGCTTATTGAATGTATAAGAATTTATCCAAACAATTGCAATACCTTTTACTCAATAGTAAAAAATTAAAACTTAAAAAAATTATTAAGATGTACAAATGATATTCAGCCTTTTTATTCCTTCGATCTCTAGAATTTTGTTACAGCTGATTCTGTATTCAATACAGATTATAAATTCAACATCAATTACCGATAGTAGGATTCTCGAATCACTTCAATTGAAGCAGAAGAGAAAGATGCATATTTTGATCTTGAAAAATTATAAATAATCTGATGAAACGAACTCAAAACGCCGGGAATCATTGTATATGGTTCCACAAATCCATAAATAGAAGGAATTGATATAAATAACAGTGCTAAAGTAATATTGATTTGTTGACAATTGTATGCTGATTTGCGTGAAATAGTGATCTAAAAAGCTACCAAATAGTTTGCTACATCACATATTATATATATATATATATATATATATATATATATATATATATATATATATATATATATATATATATATACACACGAGCTGCATCTTGACCTCCCTCGGAAGGGCCTGCTCGATTCTTCGGGTCAACGTCTGCCGGTACACGTATATCTGTACGTATACGCGTTATGATGGATTCCCGCGAGCGCACGCCGCAGGTCGTTTCATATTTTTCAGGCGGCGCGTTCTATTCAAATCTTACGGTTTTCCGCTTTCATCGTTCTCGCGCGCGCGGCGCTATCCGCTCTCGATCGGGAGTCCCTCGTCGTTCGTCTTCCGGGTAGTTACATTTCTCCGTGCGAGCCCGCCAAGCGCGAACAAAGTCGTCCATCGCGGCGCGCACTTGTCCACTCCGGCTTGTTTCTGGCCTGTTCTTTTATACGATTGCTATTCTGGTTAGATGAAAATTACTGTGGGTAAAGAATCTCTCTCTTTCTCTCTCATGCCGATCATCGATGTTTTCACGAAAGAATTAAAGAGAACTCGTTGTTTTGTTGTATCTTACAGATCTTTAGGTGCTATTGGGAATCAATTTGATATATGTATTCATCGAAACACGTAAGTCATCACGAGTGGCTATGATGATTAAATATGAAAATAATCGATAAATGAAAACGAAGTAAGAATTAAAAAAATGAAAAGTAGCTGAAGCACATAAACATATATGATTATAAACGGTGAGATACGTTTATTGCCAAATCGTCTTACATATCATATCTAATAACAGTCACCTAGCATGACATAATATTCGATGGTATAGTGGCAGCAACAATGTAAAGTGCGGTGGGAAGTAAAGCACAGGTTCATTTTCGGGAAGACTACCACCAGAGAGGCGCACTTTTTCTACCCAGCAATCAGCGCCGTGGCTGGTCACATTTATTCCAGCCACACTGTCACATCCAGATCCACGCTTCTTTACTGCCTCTTCTGTGACGTGATTGCAGAATTGCTTCTCCTCGACACTTTTTGTGCCAACGTGAGTATGACCCCACGTTCTCCATTGGTCTGCGTGAAACACTATAGTGAATGCCATGATGAAATTACTAGTTGTTTTGGTGGCATTTGTACTTTTCTCGCTAGTGGTAGTATACTACCACTAGCGAGACAAGAACAAATGCCACCAGAACAACCAGTGATTTCATCGTGGCGAACTTAGAGAAACATAGCGTCTGGGCTTCTTTGCTACCTGTTAAATAGTAGCGCTTCTTTGTTTCTTCATTATGACGCGCGGCCGTAAATGTCTTTTTCATCACGGGTGCACAAAAACTGACATATTGCGTAGCAGTTTCGTGGATGCAAAATGAGCGATTGTGTACTCCGTTGCCATAGTGTCATTTTGTCACGCTCTCGCGTCATTGCATGACGCTCTAGCGTTACAAAATGACACTATCGCAACGGAGTGCACAATCACCCATTTTGCATCCACGAAACTACCACGCGATACGTCATTTTTTATGCCCGTGATGAAAAATAGTATGAGCAACTCGCACGGTATAGTTGCCAATAGCATACTTGGGCGACATGTCGCACTCGCTGCGCTCGTGCACCAACGCGCCCGCGTGTGCAATTGGCAACTTTCCGCGCTCGTTACACAATGTACTATTGTCTGGCAGGCTATGATTCGTCAATCGATGTCGACCAAGATATACGCACGTACCTGTGCAACAACTGAAAGAGCACTTCTAATAAGAAAAAATAAGGAAAAAAAATAAGCACGTACACGAGATTATTTTTTTTTCCTCTCGATAAGACAAAATATACAACACATGCTCTAAAGAGAATTTTCAAACATCTTTTTCTAGGAAACCTCGTTCGAACATAACAAACGGAAAAAATAAAATTATTTCAGCCTCAGTCTTTGAAACATTTTATCTATAATATTTTATATTCAGAAAGGGATCGCAGGAAGACTATGGTCCGGCACGTAGAAACTTTAAATACTATTTACACCCTTCAAATGACCTCTGGGCAAAAAAGTGATAATGACATTTTTCCCTGGTATTTACTTCAAATTTTCAGAAATAAATATACTCAAGATCATAGGTAGTCATATGACCATCATGACAGTCACTTTAGTACTCTAAATTAAGGGGTAATATACCTTTGTGACTTTTTTTTTCTCCAATTTTTTTTTATTGCCTTAAACACTCCATAAACTATCTAAGAATGATATGAAAAGTCGATCAAGTGGGGGAAGAAGTTCTAAGTGCCTCAAAAAAACGATTCTCTGAACAAAGTCGTATAGTATTAGTATTGTACTCAAAACTTTGAACGCGTTTATCTCGGAACCGTCTTTTTTGACATTAGCGTACCGATAGCGCCGTCAATTTTCAACCGATTCTCTTCAAATTTTAACTGTAGCTTGGAAACATGATTTTTAAGTGAACGTCGTACGATTTTTTTGATATTTTGATTTTTACCGATTTTATTGCCGATTTTCGATCGATTTTTTTGCGAAAAAAAAAGAAAAAAAATTCAAATTGACGCCATTTGGCCCCAAATTTGAATTTCAAAAAAACCGCCCGACGTTCACTGAGTTTTTTATTTTACTTCAAAACCCCGTTCGATTTTTTCTTCTAGGGTCAAAATTGTGACCTGTAGCGGTACGCTAGTGGAGAAAAAGTAAAAAATTTTTTTCTTCTTTGACGAGCTGGTACGCCGCCATTGTGTATTTTTTAGAAAAAAGAAAGTGTGTTTTCTATAGTTGGAAAGTAGAACTTTCATATGCAACAAACCCCATATCTCTAGGATTTTTTCTGCGCTTATGGTCAGTGTTTGAAAATGACCTCGAAATCGGAGGTCACAAAGGTATATTACCCCTTAAGCAAAAGTTGTTTTCGATCACCCTGATCAGGATCTCATTCCCACCAAAAGTTAGCTTATTATGTTAACAAAATATCCAAAGTAGTCCCAGAGTGGGCAGATTCCTTGATTGCCCATAGTAAACCAATATATGCAAGAAAATTGGTAAATATCCAGATTTACCAGTTATTCATGAATATCCACTCATGAAATCCACTTATATTGCAAAACTGCATAGCTTAGGTTCGAACAGCTTTCCGCCGACTTGATTGGGAATTAATCTCGTATGCAGTTAGCAGACTTTGATTTGGGGCTACATTTCAATGTATCCACCGGTCCACCGTAAGATAAAAAACGGGCGTTTGGTCTGGTAAGATTGTCCACAGCTCACAGCTGTCATGACATTTTGTTGTGTTTGATTTTTTCTTCGTTTATTAAAACGGTTACAGTTGATGAAAAATTAGCAAAACTGTGTATTCTTTCTGGAAGAGGGAGTTACTGCGATGGTAGTGTGGAAAAGGTGAATTTTTTCTTAATTGAAATTGTGCAAAACATTAACTATTAATATTGTATAATTATATAATATTATATAATTGTGCATAACAATAACTATTGAGTTCCAAAAGTGCCATCTTTCGCCTGCAATTTTTTTTAACATTTACGCGTTTCTGAGTGAGATGCATGCTCGGGCTTACAATGTGTAGCTAAGGCCGATATCATTTTCATACTCAGTGTTTTGGTCGATCAATTGAGTTTCATTCTCTGGATTTCTTTTTATTCAGGTTCTATTTTCCATATATATATATATATATATCTTGCATATTGGCGGCTGACAGCAAAGTTAAAAAAGCTTAAAAACTAAATTAGATTACCAGACAAAAACTGCTGCCAAGTGCTTCAGCAGTATGCTTTCTCAAAGTACTGCAATTGAAACTCAACTTGCATTAATCACCACTCTTTGAAAAAGCCAAATGAACCTCTAACTCATTTCCTCCACTCCATAGTAACGGTTGCTACGGTAAATATCCGAGCTTCGGTGTTCTTACTTCTTAGTCGTCAACAGTTCCGAAAATGGACCTCTAACTGACTTTTCCCACTCCATAGTAACGGTTGCTAAGGACGTAAACAATGGTTGCTATGGTAAATGTCGGAGCTTCGATGTTCTTACTTCTTAGTCATCAACAGTTCCAAAGATGGACTTCAAACTGACTTTTCCCACTCCATAGTAACGGTTGCTAAGGACGTAAACAACAGCTGCTATGGTAAATGTCTGAGCTTCGATGTTCTTCCTTCTTAGTCATCAACAGTTCCAAAAATGGACTTCAAACTGACTTTTCCCGCTCCATAGTAACGGTTGCTAAGGACGTAAACAACAGCTGCTATGGTAAATGTCTGAGCTTCGATGTTCTTCCTTCTTAGTCATCAACAGTTCCAAAAATGGACTTCAAACTGACTTTTCCCGCTCCATAGTAACGGTTGCTAAGGACGTAAACAACAGCTGCTATGGTAAATGTCTGAGCTTCGATGTTCTTACTTCTTAGTCATCAACAGTTCCAAAAATGGACCTCCAACTGACTTTTTCCATTCCCTAGTTACGTCTGCTAGAGACATCAACGATGGTTTATACGGGAAAGGTCTCTTTGATTGTTATAGAATCCCAAATGATCATTTACATGAATTATATGGGAACTTATCGAAAACACGCTAGCAACGGTTGCCATGGAAATAAACAACGGATGTTGCTGAACACCGAACTCGGTTCACATCTGCCGGAGACCGATCTGTGTACAAAATTTCAGGACGATCGGACTATCCCTTCGAAAATTAACGTACGACAAAAAAAAAGTCAGTCTGAAGCTGAATTTTGTATCTCCATAGCAACGGTTGCTAGGAGAATAAATAATGGTTGTTCCAAAATGAATGTCTTATCGATTCTCATCGATCGTCGCAAGAATTGGAGACCCATCGTGCATTGATGATGATTTTTGGCGCTTTTATCAAAAACACGCTAGCAACGGTCGCTAGAGAAATAAACAACGGAATTGGCTGAAAATTGAACTCGACCGAGATTTTGCGGCCACTAACCTGTGTGCAAAATTTCAGGTCGATCGGACAATTCCTTCGAGAGTTATCGTACGACAAAAAAGTGCACGTACACGTACGTACGTACATACAGACATTTTTGGATTTCCATGTTTTTCGACCCGTATATTACGAAAATCGAGATCCCGAAGTCCGATTCGGTGGGTCGATTTTTACCCCGTTACAAAGCTTTCTCTTTGAGAAAGCAATATATGTCAGATACAAAAAAATCAAATTTCAGACCCGTACTTCAAGGATTCTCTTTGACATTCGAGCTGAAATGCTGGAGCTTGGAGGAGGTCCAGATCGAATTCCATCGCCACCAAAGTCGGTTGAGCCTAGTAACTGATCATACACAGATGAGTCCACAAAATTTTATCAAAAACCGGTGATCCGTTCACAGAACAATACTCATAAACTCATCATTAGAATATCAGATACTGAGAAAGTTCTACATTATGTCAGAATTAAAAGTGTACTTTGTCGATATGATGGAACAAATGACCACTGAACGATTATATCATATTCGAAAACCAATTCATACAAGAGAAAACCGAAAATGTTATTGATTCTAAAATCCTTCAGGAATTTGACGATTAGAACTTCCAAATGTTACGTTTCTACACAATGTACTATTGTCTGGCAGGCTATGATTCGTCAATCGATGTCGACCAAGATATACGCACGTACCTGTGCAACAACTGAAAGAGCACTTCTAATAAGAAAAAATAAGGAAAAAAAATAAGCACGTACACGAGATTATTTTTTTTTCCTCTCGATAAGACAAAATATACAACACATGCTCTAAAGAGAATTTTCAAACATCTTTTTCTAGGAAACCTCGTTCGAACATAACAAACGGAAAAAATAAAATTATTTCAGCCTCAGTCTTTGAAACATTTTATCTATAATATTTTATATTCAGAAAGGGATCGCAGGAAGACTATGGTCCGGCACGTAGAAACTTTAAATACTATTTACACCCTTCAAATGACCTCTGGGCAAAAAAGTGATAATGACATTTTTCCCTGGTATTTACTTCAAATTTTCAGAAATAAATATACTCAAGATCATAGGTAGTCATATGACCATCATGACAGTCACTTTAGTACTCTAAATTAAGGGGTAATATACCTTTGTGACTTTTTTTTTCTCCAATTTTTTTTTATTGCCTTAAACACTCCATAAACTATCTAAGAATGATATGAAAAGTCGATCAAGTGGGGGAAGAAGTTCTAAGTGCCTCAAAAAAACGATTCTCTGAACAAAGTCGTATAGTATTAGTATTGTACTCAAAACTTTGAACGCGTTTATCTCGGAACCGTCTTTTTTGACATTAGCGTACCGATAGCGCCGTCAATTTTCAACCGATTCTCTTCAAATTTTAACTGTAGCTTGGAAACATGATTTTTAAGTGAACGTCGTACGATTTTTTTGATATTTTGATTTTTACCGATTTTATTGCCGATTTTCGATCGATTTTTTTGCGAAAAAAAAAAGAAAAAAAATTCAAATTGACGCCATTTGGCCCCAAATTTGAATTTCAAAAAAACCGCCCGACGTTCACTGAGTTTTTTATTTTACTTCAAAACCCCGTTCGATTTTTTCTTCTAGGGTCAAAATTGTGACCTGTAGCGGTACGCTAGTGGAGAAAAAGTAAAAAATTTTTTTCTTCTTTGACGAGCTGGTACGCCGCCATTGTGTATTTTTTAGAAAAAAGAAAGTGTGTTTTCTATAGTTGGAAAGTAGAACTTTCATATGCAACAAACCCCATATCTCTAGGATTTTTTCTGCGCTTATGGTCAGTGTTTGAAAATGACCTCGAAATCGGAGGTCACAAAGGTATATTACCCCTTAAGCAAAAGTTGTTTTCGATCACCCTGATCAGGATCTCATTCCCACCAAAAGTTAGCTTATTATGTTAACAAAATATCCAAAGTAGTCCCAGAGTGGGCAGATTCCTTGATTGCCCATAGTAAACCAATATATGCAAGAAAATTGGTAAATATCCAGATTTACCAGTTATTCATGAATATCCACTCATGAAATCCACTTATATTGCAAAACTGCATAGCTTAGGTTCGAACAGCTTTCCGCCGACTTGATTGGGAATTAATCTCGTATGCAGTTAGCAGACTTTGATTTGGGGCTACATTTCAATGTATCCACCGGTCCACCGTAAGATAAAAAACGGGCGTTTGGTCTGGTAAGATTGTCCACAGCTCACAGCTGTCATGACATTTTGTTGTGTTTGATTTTTTCTTCGTTTATTAAAACGGTTACAGTTGATGAAAAATTAGCAAAACTGTGTATTCTTTCTGGAAGAGGGAGTTACTGCGATGGTAGTGTGGAAAAGGTGAATTTTTTCTTAATTGAAATTGTGCAAAACATTAACTATTAATATTGTATAATTATATAATATTATATAATTGTGCATAACAATAACTATTGAGTTCCAAAAGTGCCATCTTTCGCCTGCAATTTTTTTTAACATTTACGCGTTTCTGAGTGAGATGCATGCTCGGGCTTACAATGTGTAGCTAAGGCCGATATCATTTTCATACTCAGTGTTTTGGTCGATCAATTGAGTTTCATTCTCTGGATTTCTTTTTATTCAGGTTCTATTTTCATATATATATATATATATATATCTTGCATATTGGCGGCTGACAGCAAAGTTAAAAAAGCTTAAAAACTAAATTAGATTACCAGACAAAAACTGCTGCCAAGTGCTTCAGCAGTATGCTTTCTCAAAGTACTGCAATTGAAACTCAACTTGCATTAATCACCACTCTTTGAAAAAGCCAAATGAACCTCTAACTCATTTCCTCCACTCCATAGTAACGGTTGCTACGGTAAATATCCGAGCTTCGGTGTTCTTACTTCTTAGTCGTCAACAGTTCCGAAAATGGACCTCTAACTGACTTTTCCCACTCCATAGTAACGGTTGCTAAGGACGTAAACAATGGTTGCTATGGTAAATGTCGGAGCTTCGATGTTCTTACTTCTTAGTCATCAACAGTTCCAAAGATGGACTTCAAACTGACTTTTCCCACTCCATAGTAACGGTTGCTAAGGACGTAAACAACAGCTGCTATGGTAAATGTCTGAGCTTCGATGTTCTTCCTTCTTAGTCATCAACAGTTCCAAAAATGGACTTCAAACTGACTTTTCCCGCTCCATAGTAACGGTTGCTAAGGACGTAAACAACAGCTGCTATGGTAAATGTCTGAGCTTCGATGTTCTTCCTTCTTAGTCATCAACAGTTCCAAAAATGGACTTCAAACTGACTTTTCCCGCTCCATAGTAACGGTTGCTAAGGACGTAAACAACAGCTGCTATGGTAAATGTCTGAGCTTCGATGTTCTTACTTCTTAGTCATCAACAGTTCCAAAAATGGACCTCCAACTGACTTTTTCCATTCCCTAGTTACGTCTGCTAGAGACATCAACGATGGTTTATACGGGAAAGGTCTCTTTGATTGTTATAGAATCCCAAATGATCATTTACATGAATTATATGGGAACTTATCGAAAACACGCTAGCAACGGTTGCCATGGAAATAAACAACGGATGTTGCTGAACACCGAATCGGTTCACATCTGCCGGAGACCGATCTGTGTACAAAATTTCAGGACGATCGGACTATCCCTTCGAAAATTAACGTACGACAAAAAAAAAGTCAGTCTGAAGCTGAATTTTGTATCTCCATAGCAACGGTTGCTAGGAGAATAAATAATGGTTGTTCCAAAATGAATGTCTTATCGATTCTCATCGATCGTCGCAAGAATTGGAGACCCATCGTGCATTGATGATGATTTTTGGCGCTTTTATCAAAAACACGCTAGCAACGGTCGCTAGAGAAATAAACAACGGAATTGGCTGAAAATTGAACTCGACCGAGATTTTGCGGCCACTAACCTGTGTGCAAAATTTCAGGTCGATCGGACAATTCCTTCGAGAGTTATCGTACGACAAAAAAGTGCACGTACACGTACGTACGTACATACAGACATTTTTGGATTTCCATGTTTTTCGACCCGTATATTACGAAAATCGAGATCCCGAAGTCCGATTCGGTGGGTCGATTTTTACCCCGTTACAAAGCTTTCTCTTTGAGAAAGCAATATATGTCAGATACCAAAAAAATCAAATTTCAGACCCGTACTTCAAGGATTCTCTTTGACATTCGAGCTGAAATGCTGGAGCTTGGAGGAGGTCCAGATCGAATTCCATCGCCACCAAAGTCGGTTGAGCCTAGTAACTGATCATACACAGATGAGTCCACAAAATTTTATCAAAAACCGGTGATCCGTTCACAGAACAATACTCATAAACTCATCATTAGAATATCAGATACTGAGAAAGTTCTACATTATGTCAGAATTAAAAGTGTACTTTGTCGATATGATGGAACAAATGACCACTGAACGATTATATCATATTCGAAAACCAATTCATACAAGAGAAAACCGAAAATGTTATTGATTCTAAAATCCTTCAGGAATTTGACGATTAGAACTTCCAAATGTTACGTTTCTACTATATGGAGATAGGATTATTCATTGAACAGAACGACCAATTTTTGTTATCCATACAATGAAATTTCACTGTAACTACAGTATAGTACAGAAAAATCATGTGATTCAAAATAGGCATATTGTTTCTGGGTCACTCAGTCCAGATGTCCCTATGACGATCTTAGGATCTCATAATGTTCATCAAATTTGGAAAAACCGCTTTTGATCTTACCCACAACTCAATTAGCCATTAAAACTCTTCTAAAAGCATATTGTCAAATCAGTTGGTCCCATCAGTGTTTCAAAATCTTTCTCCCGCAAATCGTGTTGGTACATTTGAGCTGTAATGTCGTACTCGGCAGAATTTGTCCTTTATATGCTTAATCATCGATTTGTTACGAAGGTAGTCTGCGTCCCTCACTGCTCGGGACGAAAGAGCGCATCAAAACAAGAGAAAACGCGGAAACGTGGTTATACGTTTCCTTCCGTACGGTTTCGCGAGTCAGGACATCCACCGGCCGTACACATCCTCCCAGTAGCCTTGGTGATCCTGCAGCAGCTCTGGCTCGTTGCAGCGCTCCATTCCACTTAATTTAACGGCACCGCTACACGTTCGCCTCCTTCCCTGGAAAAGCGCAGCTTTTCGAGCTTTTTCCACGCCTTCCCATACTCCTCCGTTGTATCATTTTATTCCTGAATGGCCCTCACTTTTATCACTTTGCTCGTACATGGAATTACTTTGGAGAAGGGCACGGGGCTTTTAACGCTACGCTCCATTTCGATGTGCGTTTTATTGGTTGCCACAGCAATATTCATTAGTTGGCGCTGCTGCCTTCTGTGCTATTGCGGAAATTGCCGTGTGGCGAGCAGCCTGTGCATCTTACATGCGGGAAACAAGCCATTTCACGACGGCTCTTATAGAGTAGTGCATCATGTCTAACATAGCCATGAGGATTCAAGTTTTCTCTATAGAAATGAATGCGATTTGATTAATAAGGAGAATAGTTCGACTTTCAGCGAGATACACGAATAATTAAAACTATGCGAGTAATGGAATCATGGAACGAAACAAAATGAGAAAACAAAATGTTGGACCTTATTGTTGTACACCTGTTTGTCTTCCCAAAAACCATACCACAAAGTTTTAGCAAGATCCGAGATTCAGAAGTCTAATACTCTGCTTGAAACTATTAAATTGTGTCTGACATCTATTCCTCGTATTTTCTCTCATTGATCAAACTATTCAAACAGATGATATTTTATCACAGGAACATATTCTGCTTCCATGATTCACATTATAGCATGATCTACTGATCAAAGATTTCTCCACAAGAGTTTCAATCTGAGTTTGTCCAGAAGAGTAATCGTTGATGTAAATACTGATGGATATGAATACAATACGGATTAGTGGCAAAGTCCGCGTTGGAAACACGCAATCTCGCGCAGGACGAATTGAAAATTCCGAAATCCCTCCTTCTGTATGACTCGATCCCGTTCGGGACGCGACAGCCGCGCGGAGTAATGCCCGTCTCGCGCGCAGGAACGAGAGAGACGTGATTTAGTGGGAGCAGAGCAGGCCACGCGCTTTCTTAGCACTCGCTCCCTCTCCGGCTGATATCTCGACGCTCGTCTCGGAGCGGGTGGCTCGTAAAGCCAGCAAACTCGACGTAATTGTATATCCCGGGCTCCCTTCGACCAAATGAGATTTCACCTCCATGCCGCTGGCGAGTGCATATAGTCTCTTTGCGACCTTTCTTCTCTCCTACAAAAGACAGAGTGCCCCCAACTTTTATTGTCGGTTTTTTTTTCTCTCGCCACACGCGCGGCTCCTGTACACCATTGTAAAAATAATGTACTGAGATTCGTCTCAAATCAAAGTCCTGACTCTCTCCAGTCGCTCATCATATCTGGATTCAAATCAGGCGAGGATTTTATATTGAATATTGCTCCTATTTTACTAATGATCAAGTATTGTAAGTGTTAGAAGCAATAAATTACGAAAGACAAAAATACAGGACAAGAAATCTTCGAGTGTGACCGATTTATCACAGAAATATCGCGTGATTATATCCCGGGGTTCTATATAGACTCAGACAAAGATTGTCGATAATTAAAAGTTGTTTTTTCAGGTAGAATATCTGCGTTCCGCAAATCTTCATCTGTGCTGTGAGATATTATGTAGAATTGTACTATATATGGTGCTTGGAGTCCGACCAATGAAGAACAATTACAAGAGCGAGCTTGACTGAGACCATTGTGTACAGTCTGGACGCTTCGCCCGTCTCTAATCAGACGCGACCGATTGTTCGAGGGCCGGTATTCATATTCAATATTGTGATGGCGAGGCCATTGCACTATGTACAATGTATTATCACTGGCAGACCTCTGCTCGATCGATATCAGATTATTAAGGGAGTCATCGACATTGTTCTACCAACCACAAAAGACTGGCATGGGGTTTTGATTTGCTCATTTCCAACTGTGAAAATAAACAACAAAAATATAAAATATAATCATATACGAAAGTGTAATATTGTTCAACTACTTCTATACAGATCTTTTTGTCTACTTTTTTATGTTGTTCTTTCACGATCATAGGCGCATAGGATACACCGCTGCTAACTTAATTAACAGTATGCTTTCTCAAAGAGATTTTGTGTGAAAAATAATAATGGCAACGGGAAACATCTTTCATCATAGGCAGATGAACCCAAAACTAATTGACCGTTGTTCTGTGGCAATGGTTGCTATTGATATAATCAATGGTTACTAGGGACATCGACAACTGTTATTATAGAAAGACAAATTCTGTGTCCTTTGTCCTCAAAAGTACTGGAAATTTACTCCAACTCAATTTTTATTCCATCAGCTATGATGGCAGGGACGTAAACAACTGTTGCTATGGGAAAAGGAAGTTTCCATGTCTTTTGCCGCTGACAAATGGACCTCGAATCGATTTTCCCTTTCTCATAGAAACGGTTACTAGGGAGGTGAACAACATTCGCTATGGATATCAACAATGGTTGCTATGTAAAATATCTCGTTGATTTTCTTCGATCCTCGTGATTTATCAGGCTTCAACATTTACGAGAAATCATAAAGAACATTCAAAAAACATCTTTTTAACATTTGCACCACCACGATCAATGGATTTTGCTGGGAATTGAACTCATCTTTTTTTCAATTGGGCTACATCTTGCCATGACTAACATGTGTGCAAAATTTCAGGAAAATCGAACGATTGCTTCGATAAAATAAAATTACAAACATGGGATTCTATGTTTTTCGATCTGTAGATTACGAAAATTGAGGTCCGGAAATCCGATTCGAAAATTCGATTTTTACCCCACTACAATTTTTCTTTTTGAGAAAGCAAGAACAGTATAACGCTATAGCAAGAAGATTTATTCTTCTGCAAAACTGACTCGTCTTGAATCAATGAAAGACTCTTAATTCCAGAGAAAATCTTCTTGATACAGCGTTAAACTGATTTTTCTTCTTAAATCAAGATTTGATTTTTGTTAGTTACCTCAATCATCTATAGGATCCAATTTTGGTGAAATCGTAATGCCCTACTTCACACTAGATGAAATGTGTGCATCTGTGGGAGGCGAATTTACGTCAGCTGTTAATATCCAACTCTAAAGTCAATAATGAGGAACATTATTATTCTCACAAATCCTCTCTATGGTAATGGTAAAGTTTGCGTCGAAGTTCGTTCGTAAAGTTGAGGAACACTCGAAGCTTCTCGTTATAGGAAAATACCTAGGTCCCAGGGGCCACAAAAGATTGGAAGAATTCATTGGCTCAAATCAGCTACGAATAAAAAAAAATAAGCCCAACAATATCCGTGATGGTGGTGAAACCAAAGGTAGGGAAGTCGAGGGATGGAAAGCAGACAAAGGCGCGGCATGCGCGCGATGGGGTCTTGATACTCGCGGACGAGCGTCATGCACCGCAGCATGTAATAGCGAGAGAAGTTTGTAGAACTATCGGTTATATTACTAGGGAGGGATATGCGTCGCCAACGGCGCAGCTCATGCATGAATCGCGACTTGATCGTTGCGGGTCGGACGTCATCGCGCATCGAGCTACTGATGCAGGTGAGCGTCGCAGCAGATTGATTGATCGTCACCCAAGCTGGTACCACCGACGGCGTGGCGTCTCTCCCATTGCCCGTCTCTCCTGTGCATGCGATTCTCAGCTCTGTATTGAGCTGCGCTCGCTGCGGGGCTGTTTTTGTGGAGTGCTATTGCGAGGCCTCTTTCTGCTCTGCTGCTGGGTTCACCCAGCCGAGAGGGTACATGATGCACAAAGCGTCCAAGCTTTTTTCAGGTAAACAACCGTTTGCAATGCTCAGCTTTACGTATCAGCTCAAAATAAATTGTTTTTGCTTTCTTAGAGACTGACCAAAATCGCATTTTCGAATCAGACTTCTGGATGTTTATTTTCTTAATCTAGCTACAGATCGAAAAACTTTGATCCCCAAAAATGTTTGTATGCGCGTATGTACCATTTTTTTCTGTCTCGCGATAACTCTCAGAAGAATCGTCCGATATTCCTGAAATTTTGTGCGCGAGCTAGTCTGGGCTAAACGTGAACTGATTTCCATTCTCAGCGATAAGAGAAGTCTGCCCTTATAATTGTTCGTTGGGGCACGAAAAGGTCAATCATATGTTCATATACCTAGCAACCATTGTTAATATTCCTAGCAATTATTGTTGCCGAGTCTGGAAAATTAGTTTGAAGTCCATCTGTCGATGGCAAAAAACGAAAATGAAGATCCAAGTTTCGATTTCAAACCTCAACTTTCGCCCCTATTACAGTGCTTTCTTTTTGACGTAGAAAAATTCACTTTATGGATAAGATTTATGGAATATTATCATCTGAATTATTGTATAATCTAGAATTTTAAAAATTATCAAATCTAGAATGTAATAGAAATTTAGATTTTTTAGAATTAGAAGAAAAAGTTACAGTTTGTAGAACCCTGACGTAATATTATTATAATAAATTGAACTATAAAATACACATTTTATTATATTTCAACTTGAAAGTATTTTGTTTCCGTTTTTTAATGCCAGTCAGCTACTTGATTAACTTTGATCCAGTATAATCTAGAGTTTTCGTAGACGCAAGAAAATGCAATTACAGCAGACTCGCTGCAGGTGCGCTGTTTGCAGGTATGTACTTGTAGGGGTGTACTTGCTAGTGTTTGTACTTCAACATTTTCTTCTCATTTCGCTCATCTGACTACATAAGAGTACGAAAACTGTGCGCATGACTTGGGATATTTAAGTGAGGAATATAAAGCGATAAGTGGAAATTGCATCGCTGACTCATCAACATATCGAAATTCATCCGTTATAAACTAAATATTGTATGCCTATACAGAATCGCATGAACTTAGAAACCGCTGCAAACTGCATACAATATGCTTCCTCACACAGACTTTGTGCGAAATAAAGTATGGCCAATGAGAAATGTCTTTCGTTGACAGTTGACATGAGAAATATGAAGTACATACATATACATACAAACAATTTAGGATTCTGTGTCTTTACTGGTGATTACGAAAATGAAAGTCCCGAAGTTTAGTTGAAGAGGTCAATTTTTGCGTCGAAAAATAGTAGATCTCGCATAAACGAATATGTGTTATATATTTTCGTAATAAATTTTGATCATGACAGTTGATGTTGGGTTAATGAACTCAAAATCAACTGTCAGGTGTAATAGTATTCCAGAGCAGTCGTTGAAAATTGTCGATTTATGCAAAATAGTAGCAAAATCAAACAATAGTAGTCTTTGTAAGAAACGCTTGAAATTTTACTAGTTCTCGCGGGAATGTTGGATTCTGCTACTCTATTCGTTTCCTCAGAGAGTAATCATTCTAAGGCAGTAAATCGGACCTTCATTTTCGAAGTTCACAGCACAAATAATGATGAATCCTAGGCATGTCTGTATGTGCGTGCATATACGTATGTTCATACGGATATGTAATGTCATTTTTGGCATACGATGTCTCCCGAAGAGATAGTCCGATTTTCCTTTAATTTTTTATACAAGACAGTAGTAAGGAAATGAAGGTAAAAGCAGAAGAAAATCAACGTAAAGGACATTCTAGAACTCTCGATGGCAAAGCACACAGAGAGGTTATCACTTTACAAAGCAACCATTGCTAGGTGGAGGAAAAAACCAGTATAAAACCGTTAAATCTTTAAAAATTTTACAAAATATTCTACGAGTGAATTCCTAGTAATATATGTTAAATTTCCTAGCGAGCTATGAAAAGAGAGAAAGGAATCCAACATAAGGTCTGTCTTCCAACAATTCTTGAACCATGATGAAGCCTCGCTGAGAAACCATATAATGATAATACACTTGGCAGAAGATTTTCTCCTTACAGGTGTTATCATCAAAAGAAATGTGCGCAAGGGTTGTGCGACTCTTCGAGGGGAACTTTACATTATATCATCTTTGCGAGAGATGTCGATTTATTCGTTCGGCAAAAACAAAATTGGTTTAAATTCATTTGTCACGTTTTGAATTATATCACAGCAATTTGATCTACAAAAATGTTATTTGCAATTCAATTTCTCAAATAAATAACCTGATGGTTCCTAGAATCGGTCGATACTTTGATCTTATATTGTCGGGATACGAGATAATGAATCGTTAATTTTGATATACTAAGAAAAATCAGCATATTCTTAGGTAAGGGCTTGTTTTTTGTGGCAAACAAAGAATCTTCTTGCTTCAAATATACACCCTATGGAGAGTCATATGCTCGGACATATACGCGCGATGAGCGAAGTTGAATACATCCTATATGTTGAAATTAACTTCTTTCTGATGACTACAACTACTTGCAGTTGCTCAATTATTGATATTAAAATCAATACATCTGAATCTCATATTTGAGTTAAGCAAGCTTGGTGAGAGCAAGTGATATATACGCTTAGACGCCTTTGTATAAATGAACTCTTTCTGCCATAGGCCTTCTCGTTAGTCAGGCACTGACAGACACTTAAAACTCGTTTAAAACGTCCTAGTGGATTATAAGTCATATCTTCTTCTCACGGTTGAGGTGAGTTTTATGCACGCAACTCATTTCAAGATGTCCTTATTCAACCCTCCGAGAATTTCACATAAATGTCACGCTAATAATTGACGCTAGCTTATTTCTCGGGTATATATGTATGCTTGGCATGAAAAATGTTTCCTTAATAGTCGAAGAAGTTCAGAGTTCTATTTGATTCGTCAAAAGCTGCAACATCTATAGATTTATAATTTGAAGTGCACGGTGTGCAAGCTTTCAAAAACGGTATAAGTTTTGGTTATGTTTACGCCATTTTACTTACAAAACATAAAATCAAGGGAATTTTCGAAATGATATTGCAAAGTGATATTTCAAGATAATTTTATATTCGAATTTAATTCTATATCAATAATATCAATCTCAATCTTTGGTGTTCATTAAAAGAGCATAAAACAAGTATATGATCATACAGTTAATCATCCACGTAGAATATACATCGCAAAAATGATAAATTTAACTTCAAATATGAGCTGGATTCTGATGAATACTGTGAATCATCACAGCAACGTAACGATATTATATACTTATGCAAGACTAGCTTGTTGTTTCAGGATAATCTCGACTACACAATGTATTAAGTTATTATCGTTATCGTCCTGCATAATTATGAATGGTTAGAGCTTTTGTTGCAAATTAGCAAGTCGAAGGAAGAATATATTGTTAATCTTTGAATCGATTAGATTTTATCACCAAAATTGATTGAATAACTTCAGTAAATACATAATAATCTAACTCTTTCCATATAGAGAAACAGACGGGTCGGCTAATCACAGTCGAACACAGTAGGGAGAGAAATGAGAAGTACTATTTACATAGTCTCTAAATTTAAAAGTAGTGAACAACTATTTATCAGCGGAAATAGAATTACAGATGAAAAATACTATCTATTCTCTTGAAAACTGGTAAAATTTTACAAATTGTTATGAAATTTCTACTATCTCAAATTTAGACAGTATATTCAGGCGGAAATATACCACAAGTTACAATGATATTTATAAGAAGACTAGCATATGTTTGTAATAATGTAATGTTACCATTTCTATGATGAAAGACTTCGTTCATCGTTGACATGGGATATCAACAAGAGAGCGAGAGAGAGGAATGAGCTGAAAAGCAGCATGGCTAGCTAGCCTCAGAGCTGTGAATGGCCTGAAACAGTTAAGCTCTCGAAGCTGAAAAGCTCCCTCGAGAAGGAGAGTGAGCAAGCTCAAAGGTGGAAACAAAAATTTGTCGTGGCAGTGTCTGTGGGCAATTTGTAAATCCGTCCTTTGTGCATTCAAGGTTAGAGTGTCGCTCTCTCAGCTGCAGTCATGTGACGGCCTGCACTCGTATACGCAACCAGCCGCGGTGGTGGTGTCGAGACAAGATGCTCCAAATGAAGAGGAAGTCGCGAGTAGCGAAACAGACTCGAGCTAAAGTTGAAAAAAAGTCCAGAGTAGATGGAGGGCCGAAGAGAAAGAGGAGCGGAGAAGGCTTGCGCTCTAGAGTAGGTCAAGGAATTTGTACAACCCGAATGACTCTGTAGAGCTTGCGAAGACACCGAGCTACTCGTGCTTCCTTTTCCCGCCTAGATGCGTACTCGTGACGTGACTCACTTTTACCACGCTACTTACTCCAGTTTCGAACAGTCTATGGGATGGCTGCAGAGCTTCCAAATTGAAGCTATGAATATGGATCCAGAAAAGTAGGCATACTTCTATAATCACAATTCCTCACATGAGTAAGTACGTTCTGTATGTGGTTCTTATCAAAATTCAGGATTCAGCAATAGTGTGCAGGCATCAATTTTCATCTATAATGGGCTATACAGCTTGTATATATGTAAGCATTCATAATCACATTGACAATGAAGTTTACGAGGGGCTTCACAGTCTAGTACTCTCTCTCTCTCTCTCTCTCTCTCTCTCTCTCTCTCTCTCTCTCTCTCTCCAAATTCCGACGGTACTCCCATCGTTTTTTAGTGCGACATGATACTAAATTTGATGGCATTCGGCGTTTTCATTTTGTCAGCATAAACTTATTGGGTTTTGATCTAGTTTGTCCTAATATGGGGGTATAGCTCTCGATTAATATTAGCAAAAATAAAGAGTACTATTCATCCGTAAACCTGTAGTACTCCATAAGATTTTCGTGGTACTGCCTCTAAGAGTACTGCGATGAGGAGCCCCTAAGTAAAACATAATCTATCATTTTCAAAATCTTTTTCTCATTTGAAAAAATAAACGCAAAATAGCTCCTGTTTTCTCGAGCACTTTTACATTTTCCAAAAATTTTTTCAGATGGCAATTCTATTTCCCGTTATATTACTTGCCTATCATTCTCGTACGAAAATTGTGAAAAATTTATAGCCATGGGCATAAAGGCTATTCGATAAGTACCCTCGACTATACCCTGCCAAGATAAATTTCATGAAAAGTATTGGAGTGAGCCAACGTAAGTACACATCGCGACACCGAATTCCATCCAAATCGTAGCGAAGGAGAATAATGAGGGATAATAATATGGGATTCGCGAAGAGAAGGCGAATTTGCTCGGTCTATAGTTTACAGTGAGGAACGGCTTTCAAGCAGACGCGAATCGATCGGCGCTGGCGGGCAACCAACGAAAATATCCATGTACCGCCAGCCCTTGCGGTTGCCTGCAAAGCGGGCGCGTGCATACAAGCGTATATATAGCTGTGGGCGTGCGTGTATTGCTGGCGCGACGAGAGCCTCTTTTCGAAACAATAAACGCAGTCGGCAAACCGAACCAGGCTTCGCGTGCTCATCTACTGATATTGCGCGTGACGCGATCCTCACCCACCGCCCCGTGTTCGCTGCTGCCCCACCAAATCCTTTTTTTGCCTCTCGATATCACTCCCGAAATTACCGTTGTCCTCTCGGGACCCGTAAACTGATGAATATCACCGAACTCAAGTTGAAACTTATTTCTTGCGATCTCGCCGATCGATGGGACGAATAAAAGATAGCTATGGAAATCACTCGTCTCGAAGAAATATATTGAATGAAGCTAACCCTCTTGTATTCTAGTTAATCCATAGGCTGTTGTGGCTTCATTTCTATTCGTTTCTGCCAAAGTAGAATGTCAGCGGATTTCCATTCTAGGTCTAATGAAGCACACTTATTGCTACACTTGACATGTATCCATTCACATTTTTCTCGCTTGTCAGCGATCTAAGTTTTGTATCATCATCAGAAGTCAGATTGAATTTGTTTGAAAAATCTAACTCTGCGAAAAAGTAATCAGTAAATTATTCAAACGAGAGTTTTCCAACCTAAATTCGCGTGGAGGCTTTTTATTCCAATTTTAAATTGAAAACTCGGATCCAAAACACTCCGTTGATATTAAATTTCAACTCTTCTGCGCATATTCAAAGTTAAATACGTTTTGCTTGTTTCCAAGAGCGCACTCACCAGCACAACTGTGCAATCAGCAGCTTTCGTGCAATTACTGGCAATTTAACGAGGAACTTTCTTTCTCCGTTATACTCGGGCTATATAGTACACGTAGAAAACGTCTCATCCGGGCAACTAATCCGTCAGTTTAAGTTGGCTCACGGTGATAATTACTAGCCGTTAAATTGCACCGAGCGCGTATTTTTCATCTACCCTTCGCAATCGTGCATCGCAGACATTTACTTCACACCAAGGTGTAAAGATCTCGGGATACACAAACCATGAAACTTATATTTTACATTTCACGAATTTGCACATTATTTTATAGCTGATGGAATTCTATGATTTTTAGTATATACATAAGCTAATTTTTAAATTAAGCAATTCTAAATTATTCAAATATATGCTTTCTCGGCGGAGAGTATCAACTTTCATCAAAAGTGCCTAGCGACAAGCCTAGTGACAAGAGACACGATAGAGTTATGAAGGCACAAAATTCATCCCTTAAACTACAAAATATTTGATCAGCGAAACATAAATTCCCGAAATATACGTCATTTATACTTACTTGAAAAATAAGTGAATGATCACAATAGGGCGTGCGATTAAAGTACCGAATGAACTTAATATTTTTTTTTCATTCAACGTAATTTTCTTTGTATTGACAATGGGAAATGAGGAAAGAAGAAAAAGCAGGACATTGCAAGACCTCCATCTTTCTAATTTAGTTGCCATCAGAGCGCCCTGTGTGAAAACGTTATTAATACCCACGACTAATGAAGTTAAAGGGACCTTCTATTGATGATAAAGCAAGAGCAAGAGGTAAAGGCTGATAAGTCTTTAGGGAAAATTCGATTTTCCTCATCTTTTATGTACGACATTCACGAAGAAAAAATTTTCTCTCACGGTAAAAAGTTCGAACGGATAAAAAATTATTTTCCCAGCTAACCGTGTACCTTAGAGAGAGTTAAAAGAAGAAAAATAGCCAAGCAAATGATAGTTTATGCATATTTGATTGAATCATAAGGATAATAGAGACTAACAGACGAGTATTTAGTATTTAATTTACTCGTAAAAAATAAGGACATTACGAATAAAAAATCGTAATCCAATTGATCTAGGGTGGATGAAGATGTATATCAATGAAAATGAAAAGTAGAAAAAAGAACCTGTATGCTGCATGAGTATGAGTGACAGTTTTCGCTTGGCAACGATCTCAACGGTTCGAAGTCCCAACGGCAAACTTGTACTACACCCTCCAAGTGTCTATCTCCATGTTCCACTTAGCATTACTTTGAAATTCACTCTTGGGAAACTAAGAAGTGCGCCAGGTGCATTCATCTTTTTTACTAATAATTCGTCTCGTATAATTTTACAGATTGCTTTTCAAGTATAAAGCAGGAGCTCAGAAACTTTTTTCTTCGTCTTCCAATGGTTTATTTGTGGCTGGATTTTTATAACTCAACTTTGAAGCACAGAATTCATGATTTAATTTCATTCTAAACATTAAAACCTCACAGATTTTCAATTGAAAGTATTACTATTATACCCTTGAAGATTCATGTCTTATATATGAGAATGGCGTTTATTATCTCCATTGTAGTACTAAGGTAACTGTACCCAATTTGGCACTGTACCCAATTTGGCACAATCGTCAGATTTCGTATTTCCGGTGCTCTCTGAGCATCAGTCGCTCTTGGGTTATGTTGGGGGAATTAAAAGAAAATTTTCGGTATCTTCCCCGCCCATTTAGCCCTTAAAACCACTCTCCTACAACACTTTGAAGTTTCACTTACTGATTTTTTCACCATTTTCTTATTTCACTTTTCACACTCAACCTCAAAAATCAGGTGTCAATAATTTTTATCTCTCAAAGTGTCATTACTCTTTTTTGTGTAAAAACATCTCAGCTTTCGATTGGTCTCATCAGTTTTCCTAAAATTATTTTTTATCCTACTCAAATTGCTGTTTTTCGCATCAAAAAAAAGTGTACCCAATGTGCCCCTCTACGCGTTTTTAAATGGGAAGACTGAGTGAAATCATTGAATATTTGTATAGACATATAACGATGATTTAGACGCGTATTTTTGAGTTGTATGTTAAAAATTTTGTATAAATATCACTGGGAACATAATTGAGAGTTTATTTCAATGCCAATTGGATCGTCCCTGTAGGCCTATATAGATTGTAGCTAATGATTAAAAAATTGTGCCAAATTGGGTACACGTTTTGTGCATTTAGCCTTTTTGCGTTTTTTTTTAAATTTCGATTTTCGATAGGTTAAAGTAGTCGAATGATGATTATGAAGATGGTTTCTAATAGGTATTGAGCTAAGCTTTGAGATGCCATTCACAGAATTTTAAAATTCGAAGTCTATCATAGTCAAATTCGCGAAAAACCCTTAGGGGGGGGCACATTGGGTACAGTTACCTTATAATGAAATTTGTCTATTTCTTATCGACCTTGATTGCCGGAAAAATTGAATATTAGGGATTGAATATTATGTAGCGATACAAAAATCAAATATGTGGGTATGGTAGTTACAAAAAGGAATAAACTTTACATAGAGGAGTGAATTAACGCAGACGCAAATAAAATGGTTTTCCAGGAGTCTGGCATTGGATGAAATTATAATTGCTCCAATGGCTGGCAGAATCTCTTTTGAATATTATATTCTTTGCGTGCCTTTGTCACAATTTTAATACTATTACTTAGTTTTATTTCGGTGCAGATGCGGCAATTATATAGTTATCAAAACATGTACGTTGGTAGACATTTTAGACGTAATTAGACCACGTATTATGAAATTTTAAAAAATCACATCGGTTTCAGTATCGGGACATCATTTTTTGGTAATCATGATAATTTTGTGTAATATCATTATCGTAGTAATAGTGTAATAATCTGCATAAATTGCTACAAAGCTCAGCCAGAGAAGAGCTATACTGCGCAGCACATTAATATGCATATCCCAGCCGAGTTCTAAAGCCTCCTGCATGGCAGAAACCTAGGTTATCATGACTTTCAAACTAATAAGCATGCAATCCAGTGTGCATGCGCGTGAAACCCGTGCGAGATAGACGAAAATAAAGAAGCAGTTTAAAATACATTCTGTTCTTCAAATTTTCAAACTCGATCAATTAGTGAAAATTCATAATGATCACTAATTAGTTAATGGAAATGTTCTGCGCGCATGTTGGGAAATTTTTAAATCATAGCGAGTAATTACGCTTCACTGGATCTTCGAGGTGGAACAGAATAATGATGAGGAAATAGATGAAAAAAAATGTTTATACTCCAGCAAAGTTTTGACTTTTTAAACTGATCATCAGTGAAACAGAGAAAACTTTCTTCAACGTATAATCAATAAATTCTTTAGAAAAATATTACAATACTGAAGTATAGTTACCTGAATAAGTTGTGGCAACTCTATAAAAGTTTCAACATCATTCGTCCTGGGCAAAAACACAAAAATCGTGTTATTTTATCCGTGAGTTAGAGATAAATAAACAAGACATTTGGACTTTTTATTTTGTTGTTAATCCTGCACCCGCATCCAGGATTTTTGTAGAGAAGAGAACAGTACAAGAAATAGTTCTATTTGTTAAAAAATTCAAAAGCTTGAACAGTAAAAACTATCTCACTTTTAACATTGAATGCTCACCAAGACTCAGGGAACTGACAGAAGAAAAAAGTAATGACAGGTAATAAGTTTGATCAAAGAAGCGCATTGTGTCTCATATTACTTCCTTGAAAATAAAAAAGCATGGTTTGCATTCACCAAACTTCCGAAAAAAATCATGTCATTAATCAATATACGTATAATTCAGAGCATTACGACCTCGCTACTTCGCTGTTTAAAATTGTCCTCGTTATTCCTAGCACTCACTGTTCATGCGGAAATGAATACCAAGATGTTACTCCCTTACTATGGAAATGTACAATGTTCGACACACAGCGAAAAGGATTCATTGAAAAACTAAGAAATCTACGTCTTCATATTCCCCCTACGCGGAATCTTGTTGGCTTCGCCATCACAAAACATTCGTCAAATTATGTACGCTAAACAACACACTACCGAATCTGAGAACCATGTACTTTTTGGTAGCAATATAATCTGAGTGAATATTGAGATCGTGACTCAACTTGCTCGCTTCGTGATATAAGAATACAAGCCGCGAGACTTTGACAAATGGTGAAACGCAACGCGAGACTCGCACTATAGCGAGTGCAGCGACGGCAATATGCGAGCAATTTGATTCGGAAACACGAGCGAGTCCGACGAGACCATCGAGCATCCGCAGCTCGAGTGATCCAATCGAAGATTGCGCTGGCTCTTGCGTTTTGTCGGTCACGCTGGCGATTGCGCGGCTGGTCAGGCTACGCACGCGTGCAGCGCGCGTCTCTCGCGGCCGGATGAGAGGTGCGGACGGGGGGTGGGAAGAGATAGGCAAAAGACGGAGCGCGCGTTGGCGCGGAGGGAAGAAAGGAGCGTGGCTGTATCTTTACGAGCTCCCTGGGACATAAAGTGGCGCTATCCCCGGGCGCGGAGCACGGCACCGGGGCCGAACGAGCCTCTGCTCGCCGCACCGGGCCACGGGGACAATGTCGCGTCTTAGCAAAGCGTTCCCATTCTCCCAACGAGTTGGATTGTATATAGGGTGCCCCGTGTATACACGCCCGGCGCCCGGAGTCTAGGCGGCGAGCCCGAGATAGCGCGGCTGTCGTCGTCCCCCGGGCGGGCTGGCCGCTTCGACTCGACAGACCACAATGGACCAGACGACCAAGACGGCACCGTCGGTGTAATGCTCGTATCGCGCATGAGTGTGTACGTTTGTGCATCGGCTCGGCTCACCCGGCAGCGAGCAACGTCCCGTAGGTGCCCCCGGGCTCCTCAGTCGATAAGACTTCCCGCGGCCCGAGTTTCCGTCTCTGTCCGAGCTTTAATCACTTTTCATCGCTCCCGTACTTTCCGATTAGTTCTCGCTCTACAAATTAACGGACGTGGAGCCGCCGGTACATCAATGGATTCAACTTTTCATTTTTCATCACTCGAAATTATTAAATACTCTATTTTAATTTTTCATCTCCGCTGCGTTCTATATATTTTTTTCATGCTTTCACGCTGCTCGTGAGCTTTGAAAAACTTTGCGAACCTCGGAAATTATGCAACCACTGAATGTTTCAAAGCCTCGGATATACGCTAAGTTAGAGGAGACAAAGATCAATGCTGCAGAACGCGTCGGAAGAGGATTCTCTTCGATGGGCGAGACTACACGAGTCAACGGCAAAGACACTGCTACACAAATTTTTAATCTTCGTAATGCCCGAAATGAATTAAAATATAACGTAGGATACCACGTTCCAGTTCCTATATACTTTTGGATACTTTTGAATAATTGTATGAATATCGAAAAACTTTGAACTCATTCCTTCATGTTCTATTACGATACTTGATTTCAATGAAATGGGAACGGCGACACATTCTAAATACTCGAGTTGTTGTATATTCGAGAATTTCAATTTGAGCTATTTAATTAATGTGACGTAACAATTGTTACGTCACATTATTTATTTTATTATTTATTTTATTTTAAAATATAGTTTCAATTTCATGCGCATTTTGTACTTCTAACATAGGCTAATTAGAGCGTACGTCTTCTCATAGAAAGTGACCCGAATATTTACGCTTCTTAATGCAAACATACTGACAAAGGATAGGAGTTTGTTGTTTCACTAAAAACTCGTATAGTATCTTCATCGAGTAACAAATGCGGCAAATAAAGATAAACGTATTCATACGTTGTTGCCGTATAGTGACTGTGCACATTTGGTCGTTTCGGGGTACATGAAAAAACGCCCAACTCGTATATATTTACGCAAGCTCTCGACAAGCACAATAAAAAGAACAAAAATCCCACCGCTCCTGATGCACGTTTTTGCAGGCGAAAAGCCGACAATGCTTCGCCATATTTCGCACCGAATGAGGGAGAAAGAGAGAGAGAGAGGGAGAAAGTAGATCCGCGTGAAAATGCGCTCGATCTTCGTCTCGGGGCTGGCTCGAAGGTGACAGGGTCTCGTGATGCATATCAAATTTTTCAGCTCTTTTTCCATTCTCCGTGGCTCCAGTAGTTGCGCGCTCGGCTGCATAGAAGCTCGCTCCAAGTGTGCCACGCACTGATAACGAATGACACAGTCCGTTATCGCTGTGCCCATGCAAAGCTCCACGATTTTTCTTTTCTGTTCATCTTTTTTCCGCGCTCCGTACATGTACTTCTTCCCTGCGTTGATGGATGCACGCGCTACGCTATGCATTATTTTGCAAGAAAGTTCGAACATCTGTATATGCATGGAACCTACAGCTCCCATAGCGAAACCAAATTGCGTCTTATCCCCGCACTGCTCCATTCGAATTAT
The DNA here is from genome assembly GCA_020882685.1 of Aphelinus atriplicis. Taxonomy (NCBI): domain Eukaryota; kingdom Metazoa; phylum Arthropoda; class Insecta; order Hymenoptera; family Aphelinidae; genus Aphelinus; species Aphelinus atriplicis. Next base: position 63,379,253 of record CM037073.1, on the reverse strand, counting down.
ATCGATTGAGCTATTTCAAAAGATACCTTTCGAGGACGGAAGTGTAATAAACATCGATTAAGCGAACCGGGCATAATTCAAAAGAAGAACAGGGGAGAAACAGTGTTATGTAGTCATGAGCATCCAACTCACGTACACTCATTATTTTCTAATGAACAGAAAGAGTAGCGGTGAAACAGCGCGAAAAGATTTAGCGTGTGCACTTAAATATCTCACGCCAGCTCGGATTTATTACGCAATACGGGGGTGAGGCGCCGCATCAGGTAGGACGTAGCTCGCTAAAGCTTGCCGAGCAACCCATCTCCGGCGTATTAAAAAGCTCGTCGTCATCCCGTTCCCAGTCTGCAATTCTCATCCGATCGCGCCGGAATTCTTTCGCGGCCCGCACATTTTTATCCGGGGCGCGCATATATTCATCAGCGATAGACGTACCGCGGCGGTGCGCTGGCGCCGGGGCCGCGGGATATTTCCGAGCTTCCGAAGCGCCTCACGCGTGCCCCCGCGTTTGCCGATATTCGACTGTCAGAGTTGTAAGTGATTGCCACCGCGTTACCCGTACCAGCTTCATTTCACGTTCCACCGATTCTGATTCGCGCGAATTCTCGCCTGCGTGCAAGAGCCAACTGGATCGTCGAGCTATTTCTTCGGGGCCAACGTGTCATTAATGTTCCCGCTCAACTTCCATATTTCACTACTGATGCAATAATACTCTAGTGATTGAAAAACTTTGACAATTAGAAACTTCGGGATACAAAAGGAAACATGATCGTTTGAAAATGCCGATATTCGAGCGATCATAGGGTTTTCTCAGCGAGTAATAGAAATTGAAGAAATATATTGGTGCAGTTAAGTAATGTGGAGAAGAACATCCCAAGAGATTATTTTTCTTGTGATCCAGTCATGCATGTAATGCTATTGAAAAAATTCGATCACCTCATATTCAAAGTTGTCCTATAAATCGATACAAACATAGGAGATTTTTCATTGAATTATTTAATTCAAAGTAGATTTCTCTCCTATTTTTAAGTAATCTTATATATTTATGTGCTAAAATAATCAATTGGCAAATATAATCTCCTCAATCGCTGATAGACGCAATTATAAGAATAGATTTCTCTTTGTTATTGTATAACATATAAGATAGCGGATAATATCATTCTTATGAAATGAGTACTAAGCATATTTTCAAATTGGCAAATATTCAGTACTCAGTCTTTGCCTTTTATGACGAGTTAAATATCATATTTTATTAATTTACGGACTTCAACTCACGTTAACGCAATAAGAACGTACGGTTATTGTGACTATGGTATGTATGCGTGCCGATAATGGTCCTCTATTTCAGTGCATTTTATACGGATACGTACAGTTATGTGGAGGAAAAATCAATACTGTCACGTGAGGCTCGAACGTTTTCCATAATAATTAGAGAGTTAGCGCGAAAAAAATTGGCCGTGTTATACAGTTATCTCCACAATCAGTTGATGGCATCGTTCAAGAAGATAACGCGCATATCAAATTTTGCGCGAGCAGTGGGAGCTGCAAAAAATACCCAACTAGTAATTCAATTCGGAGTAGACGGGGGAAAATGGAAAAATCAGAGCGGACACGAGTTATAAACAGCGCATCATAATAGCGTTTGGATAAATCACTCTGTTGAGGATGAAAAATCTCGGGTAATATCCATAGCAGCGCGCCCTCGGCTGCTCGACTCCCATAAGAATTCATTTGGCTGACCATCCGCGCATGAATAACCGAGAGGGGGAGGGGGAGCGAACGAGGAGACAGTGGGCATTTGATAGGACGGGAGCAATCCCGAACGGAAAGAGGATCGGCTCGCGGCTAAGTCGGACTGATGGGCGGGCAAATCTCGGATCGTGACAGACGTGAATCGCGGGGGGTGTCGGGTGTCGGGGGGAGGGGTTAAGGTCAAGCCGGTGCGTCTCGGGGCCCCGCGATACTCCTCGTGTGCTCGTGTCGCGCGTGCGGCCGCCGCGCCGCCACCGAACCGACGCAGTATTGACGCGTCGAGCTGCTCCGCTGGCTTTTAAATATTGCAACCAAGTCACGTCCCGGCTCGTGTCCCTTGGCTGCTTCCTTGGCGCTCGCGTCGCGCGCCTCCGTCTGCGCGCCGCGCCGCTGTCTAAGGTGTACGCGCGACAGGCATGGATCCCAATCTGCAGCAGCAAGCTCGACTAACCCCCGCGACGTGTCTCGGGCCCCGTCGCCGCCGCCGCTGCCACCGCGATATTACCCAGCGCCAACTGATGGGAATTCAAATTTTCTTTCCTTGTTGCTATACGTGCCAGCTGCTCGAGCCGATGCTCGAGTCCCCATCAGCTCGGCGGCAGATTTTCCATCCTCGAGGTCTTTTTTCTCCACTTCCTGCGGCCTCTCCTCGGTGAATCAGCCGCAGAGTAATGGCTTTTCCGACCGACACTCTCATTACCCACACCAAATGACTTACTCGTAGCGCAACCCACTTTTATTCTTATTTCTGACACTTCAAATGGATAATGAATTCTGGTCTGACCAATTGCCAGCATTGATATTGCGCCTAGGAGCGTTTACAACGTTGTTCGATCGATATAGCAAATGCACATGATAATTATTTTCCCACTATTGTATACCCATTCAATGGCCATGGTGAAGTTTGATAAGATCGCGGAAAGATGGTTTCAGGATCCTCGTATTCCGGAGGTGACTCGGTAAAATATCAAGAGACCAAAACTGAATTCGGCGTAAGTCATGGATGATTTAATCAAGCGGAAATCGAGCTCAATTCAATTGTAAACGCGGTCGATGCGCGATTCGGTGTCAAATGACGTCATACGCCCTGTAATTTGAAAGATCGTGCGGAATATGCAGCGAGCCGCGCGTGATAAAACGCTTGGCCTTCGCCTTACATTCGAATCCAAAGTCGGGGCGATGACAAAAGGGGAATAATCACAGGTGATTGAAAAATAACAGCCACCCCGTTGGCGCGATGAGTCATCCTCAGACCTTGGCTCCATCGAGTTCAAGGTCGGAGCGTGTTTCTCTCGTATCGGTATTCCCAGTTGGGTGTGTGCGCGGCTGCGTGTGCACGCGTGGAAATGGAGCGAGCGCTAACGCGTACTTTTCGGGCTGGAGGTCTGCCCCGCGAGCCCGACCGAATCAGGGGCAGTCCGTGCTCGCGGCTGAAGCACGTTATGGTGGTCGCGCGGGGCTGAAATCGAACGGGCCGCTGCGATCGCGCGTTTTCGCGAGGAGGAGCCAGAAGAGCGGGCGCGGGACGCCCCCACCCACCCCCCGGGGCGGCTGCACGCGCGTGCAACCGTCACGTGCGCAGACCACGGCGCGGATCGCGCGCAGCCCCCCGACAAAAAAGAATCGCGGGGCTGTAGGCGGGTCGCGTGGGGCTATGGGACTCACCGTAGGCTGGCCGCCGGGCAGCGTCTCTCGAGCAGCTGGCCGCCGTCTGACACTGGTCGGCCGCCCGGACTGTTACTACTGACGGGCCGCGCGTGTGTGTTTCCCCCGTGGCGCCCTTGACAACAGCAGCAGCAGCAGGAGCGCGCTCGCGCGACTGGCGCTTCCTCCTCGCGCTGCTCCGCTGCAGCCCCCCGCGACTCCGGTCAGCCGCGCGTCCTGCGGCAACGAGCACGTACCACCAGCTGCGGCTAGCGAGCGAGCGAGCGAGCGCGAGATGATCAGCGGGCGGCTGCTCGGGCGACGTGAAGGTTATAGCAAAGCATCGCGCTCTCGACACTCGGGGAGGGGGCGCTGCGGCTGCCAGCCCGCCCCCACTGGCGGGAGGGAGGCCAGGGCTGGATGACTGGCGAGGGGAGAGCAACCCAAGAGCCCCGACGACCCGCCAGGGCCGGCCTGCGCACCCTCCCGGCTTCTCTCCTCGCGCGGCCAGCTTTTTCCCCGACTGACGCCGCGCTCCCTCTCTTTTTGTCTCTCGTTTGGACGCAAATTATTTCAGAACGAGATGGAGGGTGGCGACGGACAGGGATTACTCACTCCGCTGCTCTGTCTCTCTTTCGCGCGCGCTTTTACCGCACTGTATGTGACTCATCGCTCGGCCGACCGGCTGCCGGAATGTCACCTTTAACATGAAAATATTACGCATAGCGGCTATGAGTTTGCAAATTAGATGTTTCCCGACCAAGGCTTGCTTTCAATACCCAAATTTGTAGTGGGCGTCGCCACTTTCTTCTAATCGGGAACGTTAAATACAGTGTCTTTTTAGTCGTTTGTGGAAAAAAAAATCATACTTAAATCATATTGATAAGTACAGTCCTTTTAGAGATTATATATTTCAATTAGTAATATCGCGACAGATTTTATGTATAATATGAAGTTTCATCTGATAATGACAGATCTAATCATACAATCGAAAAATTAGTATTTTCAAGACATAAGGAATAGTATAGGACATAGAGTACGCATTTTGGTGTTGTTTTGTGGGGGCGCAGAAATTTTTTTTTAGGGCAGTTACTATTGTAACGACAGTGCGGTATATGATTCAGCCTAGCTTTCAGCGTTGTTGACTCACTAAAAGAATTCTATAAAAATGAGGATTTGCAAAAATTTGCAAAGTTACGATTAATAGTTAAAGAAAATTAGGTATGGAATTGTTCATGTTTCTGAATTCATGTTTCCCTTACTTACAATTTCTCCCTGGCGATATTTAGTTCTGCACAAAAAATGATCAATGTTAACAATTTCATCTCATACGTGAAATCTAGCGCAAGGATCAACGAAAAACCAGTTCTCGCATTTGTGGTTACGTTGCTGAAAATTTGGCTAATTTTAATATTTTGAATAAGTTTCAAAAATTTCGGATAGCGATATCACTCAAATAAATTTGGTTTATTATCGCAATCTATGTCGTACAAGGACAATGCGCCATCAATGTTTTATTATATGCCACGAGGATAGGCCACGTCCTTCGAATCAATTTTACGTTCATTAATTGAATATTCCAATCATAATTCAGATGTTACCTTGCTAAAATTTCCAGAGAAAATCTGATATCGATTGCTTTTCATTAAACAGAGTCCCTCGAGATAAGCCGTCCCTTGAATCCGGTTCTATTCAAACTTGATACGCCGTCGATGACCGTTTTACTTTCGTTTTTGGCCACAGTCGAAACACGTCTCTTCAACTTTTCGTGCCGGATGAACTCATCATCACAAACTGTACGATCTAATCGTCAATTCGATAAGAATGAATCAATCAATATGAGAAACACATGAAAATAATCGGAGCAGCATATGAAAAAAACTTCGTTCATCGGGAACGCCCTCGGTAATCCAATATCCAATAGCCACAGGGGCGAAAGAATCGCATCATACTCCAATTTTCGAGCGTGCACGGTATAAAAAAAGCTCGCTCTGGCGTTATCATTCGAACGCTTATAATTGACGCGAGTTATTCACGCGCAATTAAGCCGCCGAGCCGATGCGCGGCGCCTCACGCGTGCACACACCTCTGCAGCCAGATTTTCGCCAATTAAATTCAACGCCAGCTCGAGCATGGACCGAGGGACGCTCGCGGCTGTTTTGAATGCCGAGGCCGAGGTGCGCGATATGTGAGGAATCCCGGCGAGGTAATCTCGGAGAGCCCACGAATCGGGACTATAATCGATCCGACCCCGTCGCTCGCTCAGACTTTAAAGAGCGAACAATTAGCGAGCACGCGCGCAATCCGGTTGTAATAGATGCACAATAAAGTGGCGTGGCTTGAGCAGCGGCCGACGTACAAGGGCGCGCGCGACGAATGGATTGCCATAGCTAGACTGACGAATGCTCTGGCAAAGGCGGAAAGAACGCTCTAGCATCCAGTTATTGACTCCACAAGTGAGAGATAGAGCCGCCCCAGCGAATATTGCGGCTTGCATACTCGCGCTCGACTACTGCACGTATATATATACCGTCGCGATCGATCGCCGCACACGTACCCACAGACCGGTGCAACAAATCGATCAATGCGAATTACTTCTAACCATTTGAACTCGCCGCTTTGTGCTGATTTTACCTCGGAGCGAAACGCTCTCGATGCCAACCTTGGCTATCGAAAATTCTTTGGGCCTATAGCCAAATATTTTCGTGCTTTTTGGATGAGTCCCTCTTCTATTCGATATTACTTCTTCTGGAAAATTACATACAAAACTAAGGAAACGTAACTTTTTAACAGATCTTCTCGAACGTTTTAATTTAAAATATCAATTTTCGCCTCACTTCGCTGGAGAGGAACAGCGGGAGAGAGAGATTGATTGATTGATAACTAGTTTATTACCCCAGAGCCAATTTGGCAGAATGGCAATGAGAGAGAAAAAGTGGACGAGAGAGAGAGAGAGACAAATTTTAATCTTATAAGCGTAATATATATTCTTTTTGAATTTTCCAACTGTAACTTCTGAAAATAGTCTTTCATAGTCAATATTTAATCAATTACAATTTGGCGATGACAAAATCGGATAAAATAATTTTTCGAAAGGCATGTTAAAGGATAGTTCAAGACGTATCAGAAACCATCGATATAACCATCACTAATTCATTTTCACCCATTGAAAATGTTAATTAACCAATTGCTTGTAATTTAACCCTCTCAACGGGTCGTAGTATCGCTCACTTCCATCAATTCATATATTTTCACCACCTCACCTGTGGAAAATCGACTTTTGCATTGATATTTTTATCCTCTGTCTGTGAATAATTATTAACGGACTGCTAATGTTTGAAGTTTTTCCGAGGATTTATATATGATTAGCCGTATATAGGAGGCACATTGGCTTTACTTTTATTTCACGCGAGAAACAGCATTTTAAGTAGGATAGTTTGAGAAAAACTGACCAATCAAAATATGAGATATTCATACATAAGATAGAGTATTCACACGTCACAAAATGAGAATGATCATACATATTTATTGTAATTCAATTTGCAGTGTGGAATAACAAAAGAAAGAAAAAATCAGGGAGTGTAAAACTTCAAACTCTTGTGGAACCATGTTTTTGAGTGTTAAATGAGTAATGGAGCCACCAAAAATTTTCTTCAATACCACCAACAAAGCCGAGCACTTTTAGTGCCCAAAAAGCACCCGACATACGAAATATCAGAGGATTTCCACATTGCATTTGGTGGCTCATTAGCTGCAGCAGTTACCTTCGATTGTTTATTGAATTTATCTTTTCTTTAATAAAATAGAAACCACTGTTCAAAGCTTGAACTTGATAAATTTCACCAGAGTCCATGGATATCTAACATGCTAGAAAAATCAGAAAACCTCATCTAAGGGAACCAAGGAAAGTGAATAAAGAGCGTAGAGTAAATGGAAATCTACGAATCTATAAATGTAATTCTTGTGAATCAATTATACAGAATCTGTCAATGAGAGATTATCACTTCCAATAACGTTACCAGGATTGTATATTTTGAACGATTCGGTGATACCTTTTCGTCTAATTAGGATGGCAGCACTCTTCAGCACACGTTGCACATATATATACAAAGTAAAATGCTACTATCATGACTATTTAAATTGAAAGAATACGAATTGAAGTTGGAATTACATTCAACAATCGTATCAGTATCAATAGTTGCGCAAATGCATGGGCATTTATGATAATTCAGAAGATCCGGTTGAATTGAGAATCAGTGAGAATTAAGTGAACATGGATGAGCAGCCGAATTCATCCTTCCTCTATCAGGGCAGTGAGTGCACCAGCTATAATAATGCGGGTTTAGGCCTGTCTATCTTGCTCATAGACGTTCGAATACACTCAGACGCTTCCCTGACACGGAAAGGACGGCCCAAGGAGCTGGTGTACAGATAGAGAGAGAGAGAGAGAGAGAGAGAGAGAGATGAGAGGGGTGGGAGAGGGGAGGATAGCGAGGGTGAGCCAAGCGCGAACTCGAGCACATTAGGCAAGGGTGATTGTAATTTTACACATGACGTAACGCGTTCCCTTACACTATGCCTATATAGCGGGCCTATCCGCCTATGCCGTCGCTCTATACCTCGACGTTCACCCGTACACCCTACGTATTTATCGCTGCATGAGCCCGGCACGAGAGCGACAGAGAGGCAGGGAGAAAAGGAGAAGCCCTACTTCAGCTTTGCCCTAATGCCTTTCTTGTGTCTTTTGTATGGTAAGGGCATGGCGCGTCTGCAGCACGACTCTTTTGTTTCAGCGAATCGATAAACAGTTGAGGTGAACATTATTTTAGTCGAATATATTGATTCATTCAGTTCAACAATTATCCGTATGATTTATCATTGCACGCATCAAAGCAAACATCGGCTTTCGATGACTTAAATGCTGATACAAAGCTAAATGATATCAACAAATCAATATGTCAGATTGAAGAGGAGCAATGCTTTTTTAATTTCAGTTCTGAAATTAACGGATTTTTACGTAGGAAATGCAGGATATGAAGAATAAATTCGGTACGGCTTGTTTCGTTGTTCAGACCTTACTTTGCCTTAGTATACGATATCAAATATAGACAAAGAGTGATGTTGGACTTGAACCTTCTAATCCTCACATTATTCTTCGAATAATTTTTGTTCAGATCACTATCGGATCACCGATTTAATGGCACGGCAACATTTGACCATTTTAACGTGTACTTTTCAAAGAAAATTGATTCTCAAAGAATCCTCAAGGAAAACTTGCACTCTACATTTGAAATAGTTATAAATCACTATCAAGTAGAGAATATTCACTTCATTGAATAGTGAACTTTTTTCAAAATACTGTACATTCGTATTCAGTGTAGTGAATGATATGCATTCGAGTAACTTTTGTAATAATCATGAATCATACTATGCCATCTTTTTTAGACCGCCTACTAGACTACCCTCCTATATATATACACCTTATTGGCGATTGCAAAATTTCTAGCGCGAAGCTGAGCCATTACTGGTCGCTTAATGAATTGAAAATATGAATCGCATCCTCCACTCTCGTTTCCGCCTCAAGGCTCAACTAGCCCAAACATATAGCTAAGCCAAACCAAGCACCGCGCCAACAATGCGAGTTCGATATTAGTGCGACGCGCCTGAGACACTCGCTCCGTCCATTGAAAAGCGTGCAAACGGCCGCCGTTTCTTGTTCGCTTTTATAACAACTAGAGTTTTTCCTCAGCCCATCCGAGTCTTGCGGGTCTCGTGAAGAAAACGATAGCGTACGCATCGCCATACTGACAGCTACACTCAAACTGCAGTACACTTCAGTCTCCAGTGAACGAAATTTCAAAGTATATAGACAGCTGTGTTTCAATTCTCTTGTACCGTACTTATACGATGTACGAAATCTGTTCTCTCCGATTAGTTTTCGAGCGAACGTGACGATCGAATCGGCACAAATACAATGATACATAGTTCGATACACGAAAAAGAGATTTTGCTTGGAAAAAATGTATCTGATCTTTGTGAGTCTTTTTCTTGTAAATAATGCACTTATGAGGAAAATTGTGAGGAATGAAAAATTCTTAGAATTAGTCAAAAAATGCACCAGAATTTTTTTAGTAATTCTGAGTAAAGTACGATTTAAAAAAAAAGTGTAAATCATGCTGTTTTCTAAAACTAGGCAAATGATGATTATATCGATGGTTTTTGAAAGGTCTCGAACTATCTTTTAACATACCATTCGAAAAATTATTCATTTCAATTTTATCGTAGTCAAATTTGCGAAAAACCCTGAAAAGGTGCTGGGACATTGGCTGCACTTACGGCCTCATCAGTAGAAATGAATGTGCTTGTCAAAATAGTTTATATTTCACTTACTTTTTGGTAAACATTCATTGTTATACATCGAATATGCATTATTCACTTATAAATAATAGTTTTTCAGATTCCGAGAGAAAGGAAAAACATAATGCCAGCCAAGGAGGGGGTGCTCATCAACTTCGTTTTTATAACCCAAATATGATTATTCTGTACCCATAATATTGCTGGTGAAAAGAAGTTACAACGTGAATATGACTTATATTTCCGAAATCATTAAATGTCGAAAATTGAATTCTCTAAAGTATGATAATCCTCCATAAGATATATAATACTGTAACTTAATCTCATTCATTTGTCATTCATTCCTCTCACCGTAGAGACACATTCAATTACCATAACAACCCCCAATTGAATAATAAAACGGAAGAAAAAGAATACATGCAGCTTTTCTTATGATATTTTCATTAATAATATCCCATGGAATAATAACTTGCAGGTCAATTACTTAATTGCGAAACTGGCTTTTACATCTCACGCGGAAACCCAGTTACTCATCTTCCTTCAGTTTTTCTTAGGAGGAAACTAAGTGACAATATTTAATATCTTTTATGCATACGACGGTAGTGTCCCTAATGGGGGTTTATAAAAACAGTGGTTAATGATAAATAATAGCTTTCGCTTGCATTTATTATTAATCCAAATTATTTTTAATGGTAAAATGTGATGAGAATGGAATAGAGTTGATATAATAATATGCAAAGCTGTAATACTGTAATATAACATAATGCGATTTAATAGTGGGTTCATGATTCATTCGATCTTTTTAAAACTCAATCATGACGTTTAAAGTTCCTTTTCAATGGTCCTTACACCTTAATGTGTTTGTCTCAAGAAAAAAAGTATAATTTTTTTGGTGCTTTTCAATATTTAAATATAATTTCTTACTTCTTGCTTTTGTTTACAAGATGTGAGTATTGATAACTGTTTATCTTGACTTTAAGTAGTTTTTTTTTAAATTGGAAGGTCAGTTGACAACGGAAGATAACTCGTAGATAACGAAAATGTCTGAAAATTATCAATAAGTAATAAACCAGTATGAAAACTACATAGTATCAATTGATAACAAAAGTAACTTTTCGATGCCGGAAGATGGCTGAAAACAACGAAAAGCAAGAAGGAGATAAGGTGGGAGACATTGGCAAAGGGGAAGAGGAACAGGTGGGATGAGAAAAAGAAGGAAGGTCTGGCGACTTATCAAAAATTAAAATTTCATCTGACCTGACGGCGTCCTGCTATCGAGAACGGGAGATCGCGTTGCAGTTTCAAGTTCTTACCCGAATGTTGCCCAGGCAAACGAGAAGCCGTCTAGGGGCGGCTGGTGGAAGTGCGAGGGGGACACGAGATCGAGAGAAGAGCTTGTAATCGCAAGTGAAACTAACTTTTGTTCTCTTCCTCCAGCTCAACTCTCGTATAACGAGCAGCCTGCAACTTTCCTGTGGACTTTAGTTTCTTATTCGGATTGCAGAATTGCCTTCCTATCTCCACTTGATTTCGCTCTGTTGAGTGCTAAACACTCCACAGTAATATGGAACAGACTCACAGGAATTTTGCTATTTGATTATGCAAAAGAGCTTGCTAGGGGCCAATTTAATTTCACAAAACGAAAGGGGCCGATTTGATTCTAATCGCAGCATTTCACAGATTTGATAGATTGAAAACTTGCTTGCGGGTGAGCTGATATTCCTCAAATATTGAAGATTCAATATACTAGCCGTATTGAGGTGCACTTTGTATAATTTATTCCGCCCTGGACGCAAATCTCAGGAAGTGTCAAATACTTTTTTTTGACATTAGTCCGAGTTGAATCAAAAATATATCAATTTGCGATTAGTGCAAATAATTCATATGTATACCAAAATCATAAATTGCAAAATATTTATGATCGAAACAAAAAAATAAAATAATTTGCAAGTTTTACTGGCTACTTTTACCACGTCATCGCCAAATTGAATAATATTCAGGACTCGAAAATCTCCGGGCTCAATCGCGAAGAAAAAATCCACAGAATATTCTGATAGTTTGCATAAACCTTATAATGAATACATTGTCGACATTAGAATCTACGACTGCCATTATCTAATCGTGCATAATTAGGTTTCTTCAGTTCATTATGCTATATTCCTCGATTTTGTGGCTATACAATTGCTATTCTGTATAGTAAATCAGTAAATTAGCAACTGCGGATAAGTTAACCAGACAGTGATTCTTGTTCGCGTTCTCTTGAGAAGAGTATAGCACGACTAATTAGATTAGTAGCTCCACATACATGTGGGCCTCTCTAAAACGGGAAATGCGATATCGACCCTTATTTACCCTTTCTACTGCAGCCGCAGGGCTCTACAAATACGAGAGTTTCTTCGACAATTTACAGAGGAGGGAAGCAGGACGATAGAAAGATCAAGCTCAAAGTCGATCAAAGTGTCAATAACTAGGCGAGCGAATTCGAGAAAACTGCAGTAATTCTTCCTTGATCGCACGTGGAGTCAAAATAAATGAAGAAACTTGGGACGAGAGAACTCAGTATGACATATATGTCACCCGATATCGTATCTCTCACAACCGGACTGAAGTCTTTTCCCCTATTCTCCGTTTCACGAGCAAACAGGTCCAAGTAGTGCGATCCTCCGTCAGTATTACCAGTTGTACGATTCTTATTATTTCTTTTTTTTTTCCAGTCGAAGAAGGCATTTTTCAGTATAGGGCTGGTGATGAATTAGCTAATTTATCTGTATACCGTCTTATATAAGTGATATTCTACCAATCAACATTATGAAACAGTTGAAAAAATTTCGCAAGTAATTTGCACTTGAACCTGTTTTAGTAGAACCATTAATTTCTTGATGCAAGTATTATAATCACGTAGACTATGAGAAGACGGTAGTAAAAGGGAACGAATAGAGATGAGGACTATATAGGATACTGCAGGAAATACAATATATATTTTGATACATTCGACGAGAATTGTTATTGACTCTCCCCCTCCCCTCCACTCCCTCCCTCCCTCTTTCGCTCTTTCTGGTCCGAACCTTGGATGTAGAAATTGAGCTTGAAGACCGGATATGAATTATTCTATGAGAATATTACATGCAGAGAGGCGAGAGATCTATCCCTATGGGAAATCAGGAGTCGTCCTGTGGACGCTGAACTTCGATTTCCGTTCTGATTTTGTGAAGATGTGATTATCAATATATATATTGATGTAAACTAGTATAGTTCAGATTATTCCATTGAAACTTGTCGAAGGTTAGACTTGAACTTAGGTATTGCTCGAAAAAAAAATCATCAATTGAAATGGCTAATGGTATGATTTATGCAGAGTGATGAGCGTCCATCAAATTGAATGAGCTTCTACTTTTCACCATAAAACTAGAAATATTTCAAAAAGTCTTGGTTGTAAAACTCTCTTCACGAGGCCAATTAGTTATTTTCATTTAAGTGACATGTAATTTCGTGATAAATCAGAATTTAGCAGTTGTAAATACAATGACAAAAGCCTTTGTTTGTAATGAAATATAGTCAAATGAGGAAAACTGATCCAGATTAACGGCGAACTCAATTAGAAAAAAATAAGCCTTGCTCACGAAATCGAAAGTAGTGAAATGGGATATCAAAGAGAAAAGAACAAGCTCTGAAACATTCCATTGACTTATAGTGCATCGATACGTTATTTTTCGTATTATTATCACGATAAACAATAATCCTTTTTGAGAAAGCATATCATGTTAGTTCAGTTAGCTGTGTTCATTCTCACTCTTATGAGGCTATTCATATTACAGTATATTGACAAGGATTCATTGTAACACCAAATGGATCTTTGTATATCATCTTTAGCTCTGGTTTTTCTTCAGATTACATATTGTAATTATTTATTAATGTGTAATTTTTAATGATGTATAAATATATATCAGTCAACACAAAAATATGCTTACGAGTGGCTTAAAATTAGACAGCTATTGCTATAGCTATTCGTGCAGGAATTCATTCCAAAATTTTGTCAACTTTCTCAATTAAGCTCTACAAAGAATTCCGTGTGTTCGAGAATATACTTATTTATGTGGGTTTGAGTTCCCTTTTCTCTTATTTGATCAAATGTCTAAAAGAACTGTATCCATATCATAATTACTTAGAATAGTTCTTCGAGGTTGAGTAAATGAGCCATGAATATGAATGAACGTCATATCCTAACCATCACGTGTTTAATCAAGATACTTTATGTAAATATCATTCTTTCAGAATTCATGTCACATGATAATTAATATTTTCTAGCTTTTGTATTCTAATGATTAGATAATTCGGTTTTTCCGTATACAAAATATCACAAAAATAAATCTGATATAAAGAATATGCGTGAATTAAAAATTCATCGAATGGAATGTTATTATTTCTATTAGTAACGACCTAATTTTTTTAAAAGAAACCATAAAACAACTTTATGACTTATTCTGATAGACATCGCATTGAAAAATATTCGCTTATAGAAAGGTTTCAAACACAAAATTTATGTTAGAAAAATAATTTTTTTTATTATGTCACACATATTTTCAACTTATACAGGATTATTCATATATATATATATATTTTTATATTTATATATATACTTTCTCTTTCTTTCTGTTTCGACTTCCATCAATGTTTTCTCAGGAAATTCGCAAAAATATAATATAGGAATAAATTTCTTTCATACACAATTTTGTTAGTATAAACTAAAAAGCACATAACTAAAATAAATCTCTAAACAAAATTTAAAAAGCTTGCAGTATTGTCGAGTATTAATTTTGTTACAAGCGCGCAAGGCAAGGCAGGATTGTCGTTATAAAATCAACTATTATGTTATAATACGCATGTTAATAAAAATCTAAACTCTCTATCCATATCTAATTAAAAGTTTCGGAGGGAATTAAACGAGATTAATCATAGTACGTCCGAGCATGCTGCATACTTCGTTGAGAAATAAAATATAAAAAATACCATAATAGAATACTATTTCCGAAAAATTAAAAGTTATACAGCTCAGTATCACGCTGAAAGTTATCCTTCTTCTTATTCGACAGAAATTATTGTCACAGGTGGGATTGATCTTCAGTGCTGTCGATCAGCCCAACATTGGGAACAGTAGTACTGATTTTTTTGGGAACCATAAAATTTGCAGTCTCGAGTATGACAAGGTTCTCCTGAATCCTGCAGAGGAAATAAGAAATGAGTATCATTTCAGAAACAAATCAAATTTACAACGAAACGAAATTTCAATTTACCATTTCATTATTACGCCAAACTTCAGTTTTAGATTCTTCAGGTAGCAATACTTTATCATTATAGAACGTTGATCTAAAAGTGACAAGAGAGAGTGACAAATTAAATAATCAACCCGAGCTTCTCAAATTTCTGATTGATCTTAAATAAATCTTACCTTGACAAATATAAAGTTTGATCTCTGTTAGGGTTTGTTGTTGGTGGTAACTTACTGACAGACGCGTAACAGTTGCTGTCACTTGCAGTATAGAATTTTGATTTACCAGCTCCATAATTCATTTCACTACCAGGATTGTTACATTGGTGGTCTTGTAGGTACCTATAACGCAAGACAAGAATTTTGTATTCTACCGTAAAATAATAAATTAATTCGTTCAAGGATTGATCGAGCTACCTTGCATGAGCACTTTCTAAATAATTTTGAAGCATCTCATCAGCAAATTGATGTCTTCTGCTTCGTATTCTTACACAAAGTAAGGTATCTCCATATCCTCCAGTGGTAGAAACTGGAAGACTTTTTGGTCTTTTTGTCTTCGGCCAAATTTTTTTACTGACTGATTTTCCAATTGAACCAAACTGTTTAGCAACACCCATCAGCTGCCTTGTTGTTTTGCTCTTTGCTGCGTCGGATTCTGATAACCTATCAATTTCATCTGGTGTAAAAACCTGATTTTCACAGTCCAAGTATTCTTTTATGAGAATTTCCATCTGAAAAAATAAAAATTGCGATATAATTCACTTAATTTTTCAACCATTATCACCTGATATTGAGATTAAATTTCTCATAAAACTTTAATTTTGTTAGTAGTATTCATAAAAATTCATAAAAAGTACTGCATCGTAATTGAAACCATTGCAAGTCGAACATTTTCGTGTTTCATATGAAAAAATTTCAATTTAATTTTTATAATAAATGGGTCCAGATTCACGTCAACTTAAATGTACATGGATATATTAGAACACCAAACTATATGAAGTCACCAGTAATCAACGAAGTATCATTTTTAATTCTAATCCTTTATACACATTAATTTAACTAATCATCATAAAAAATCATTTGCTAACAAAATTGTTCATTCTCTTGATTGACCAAAAAAATATTCTAAGAGAAAGGTAATATCAATTTAATAATAAAAAACAAGTAGGCAACTGAGCTTTATGAGAAATTTTTAAGACTCACCATTTCTGGATCACACTCTAATAAATCTTGAGAAGCAGTCCAATCCCAATCTGGACCTGGATCAACAGCGAATAAAATAGGATATAATTGGCCAGTATCTGGATCTACAAGAGGTATACTGTAACCTTCGAGACTGCCTTCACTTGGATCAGAACTACTATCTACAGTAACAAGTGGAGAAAAGTGCGCAGAATGATATGCCAGTAACAGTGGTGTCCGATGACATTGTGAACTATCAACTTCAAGAGGAAGATAAATCCCTCCAAAAGGAATTGGAGCTAATGCAACTCCTTCAGAATCTCTGAGCATTGTCTCTGCTACAACAATGATTGGTCGGCGCAAAACATGTGCCAAAGCCAGAATGTGAATCTGAAAATTTTAGAAAGAGGTTAAATTGTAATTTTTAGAATATTTGTGATTCATTTTTCAATGATTGTTGAACGAGATGCGAGCAAGATCTATAATGAATGATTCATGTGTATGTTGATCACCAATAAACTGTAAAACATCAAAATTACTGGATAAAATCTTTTGATTAATTTTGGAATAAGACTCTAAATTTTTATGAATTTCATATTGTTATATTCTTTTTGTCCGTTATAATATGTTAAGAAATACCTCTTCTAAACTCTGGTACGAAGTACTCATTTGGTTCCTAGGATGAGCTGAAGCCATATCAACAATACCTTGCCATTCGGAAGTCCATTCAGATTCTGAATATGCCAATCCAGCAATTGCATTGAGACTAGTTTGTCTCCATTTCCATCTCCTGCAAATATGTAATGAGAGTCATTTACTTGAAATAATCAGCCTTTACTTTATTCATCATTGAATGAAAGAAAATAAATTTATGCATAGAAATACCTGTGTAGAGCATCACGATATTCCCCATTTGAGAGGGTATTATACAATTGGTCTCTCAAATAGAGCTCTCTGTCATGAAAACCCCACATTCCAAGCGATGCTGCATGGAGAAGACAGTTGCCATCTCCTGTCGTAGCGAGTGGCCATAATACTCGATTCTTTCCTCCACACCACCAATTCAGTCTTCCAGCTGATTCTAATGATGTTAAACAACCACCCTCGATGAGGTCTTTTTCCAAAAACTGACGAAAGTCATCTAGAAGGTGCAATGTGAGTGACTTATTACAAAAAATACAATTTTTGAATAATAGTTTGACTACATGAGTTAACAATTTTAATAAAACTTATAATTTTATAGAAGATTAAAGTAATTAGCAATTCGGAGTTAATAAAATAGTTTTTTGTATACATGTTAACAGTTTTGAATGAAAAATCATAATAGTATTCATCAAATTCGATGAAATAATTGTAGATAAAAATAAACATAGAATTTCAAATATAAGATCATTAAACTTTATTGTATGTGTAGAAATTATAAATATGATTCATTTAAGAAGTATTTCGTGAATCATATCTGTTGATATCTTATACTTCAATAACAATGAGTAATTCTTACATCAATAATATCAAGTTCTCAAGCTAATATGAGAAATAACTAGAAACTAACCGTACAACTAATGACGAAATAATAAGTTGTTTCAATGAAAAATTAAGATATTCAAATTTTTCTTGTACTAGTACTATTCCTGTGTAACCTTACCTGGATATATAGATAAATCAGGTAAAGAGAACGTGAATTCGGGCATATGAAGAGATCCCAATTGCAGTTGTAAGCGTGCATGATCAACAATATCCGCATTCTCTGTAGCTCTAGATATGCCTCTAGAAAGTTTTTTGTTCACTCCACCTCCTGTGGGTTCAAATGAGCTACTACTGGAGCTACCCTCTTGTTTCGGTCCATCGTACATTGCTAAGGCACCACTCATAGCAGTGTCATGCAGAGACATTTAAATGTGTATTACAAAATGTCCCTGTTTCTTTAAGGTCATTTGACTT
Source organism: Aphelinus atriplicis (assembly GCA_020882685.1). Classification (NCBI taxonomy): domain Eukaryota; kingdom Metazoa; phylum Arthropoda; class Insecta; order Hymenoptera; family Aphelinidae; genus Aphelinus; species Aphelinus atriplicis. Next base: position 63,361,117 of record CM037073.1, on the reverse strand, counting down.
TATGTAGCTCGAATACTGAACATGCTTATCTAGTATGCACAGAGACTCACATTGTGACGCTGATACATCTACTCTTGAATTAATTTGTCTGGAAATGAAAAGATGAAGCACAAGTCAATGCCAGTTGATTCTCCATTGAAATATACATATACATATACATATATATATACACTCGTTGTCAATCGCATTGTTTTGTACACGTAGGAGATATGAATTGGAGCGTCAGCAATATTTTGAAATGAACCGATCATGAATTTTTTCTATTCACCAGATTTCTCTAAAATTCCCGTAGCCAGGAATAAAACGAAACAGATGGGGGGAGAAACGGTTGGAAGGTGAAGGGGTGCTGCAAGTGCAAGTGACAAGAGCAAGCCCCTTGAATCTTGTGGCACGGATCGTGGGTGTCGGTGATGATTCCAAATAAAACTCTGTCAACAGTCAACAATCTGCGCGTGCTGCCAAACTGAATAATGGACTTACGTAACGCGCTACGGCTCGAGTGCACGCGCGCACAGCGGAACTTAACGAAAAGTAAACAAAAAAGAGGAACTGCTGGTCGTGTGTACGTGTGGGCGCGCAACGGTGGAAACGCGGGGGTATGGATCAATGGACGGTGCGTCGTGCGCTCGCGCGTATTATCGACTAGTATGCATGACAACAAAAGCGCGCTGGAGAGGAGGCGCGGAAGCGAAAGCTATAAGTATATACTTATTACTTAGCGCTCACGCGCGCGCGGCTGCCATCAGAGCCTTGGTCGATTGTTCGCGCGAGCGACTGATAGAATTGTGTGGGTGGGTGCAGCGCGCGAGTTCGGGCATTGTTTACGGAGGCCCGCGCGCTCCTGAAAAAGTCATGGCGCGCGCGGACCAAGGCTGGCACATCAGGGCATGTACGCAGGTGTATATGTTGCGTGCTCGTGCATCATCGTGCATGTGCGCATGAACGGCAGGCGTACACATATATGCGTGTGTGTGCGTACGTGTGTGTGTATATATGTATACTTGAACGCTGTGTGCAGCGCCAAACATGGACCAAACCTTGGCCCGTAGCAGTACAGGTATACACGGCTCGAGGCTAAACAATGCGCGACGTAGTAGCAGAAGCTGCCCAGCGCCCCGTATCGTCTGCTAGCTGCTGCTGGCGCTGCTCTTGTAGTCGACGGCGGCGGCCTCTCCGACTCATGCTTCCTCTCGGAGTAATTCGCGTGCCACTCGCGCGCGCGCGACACCTCGGGCAACTCGTCGTGTGTACTTATGTCTGGCCGCTGGCGCGTCTGCCGTCGAGTCAGCTGTGCTCAGTCGTGCGTGTGGGTTGGTGTGGGTGGCAACTGGCAGTTGGCACTCGCGCGCCTCCACACTGCACTATCTATTATACCTATAGCTTCGTTCTCCCACCTCTTCTCTCCCGCTCCTCCCTCTCTTTTTCCCCTCGCCCTCGCGACGTCGGCGTCGGCGGCCTCGTCGCAAGCGCGCGCGCGGCCGTCCGCCGCACTCGAGCCGCTCAAGCGCAATTTATTTTGCTGCCTCGAACCTTCTCGCGGAGTGCGCAAAATCCAACTTTACTTCTAGATCTTATTATGTACTCGTCGCGGAGTCGCGAGACTCGCGATCACACTGCCACAGGATGGTCGCGTGATGCGTATACAGAATAAATAGATGCAGCTCAGCACTCATCTCTGGCAGTTATAGCTGCTGCATGTACTCTGCACTTTGCAGTAGGCGCGCGCGTGCGATGTCACGAGAGGCGCGCATATTCAAATGCTCAGAGGAGATTTGACTACGTCATAGATTCTTCTATGCTCTGGAACCCCCATTGTTTTCGATATATCCATATCCTCATGTACATAGTGATGGCTTGCAGAGTGGAGTGTCTTTTAACTCGTAATTTTATTGGTTTAGACCTAATCACTTGACGAGTCGAGTAAGACGTATATATAGAGATAGTGAATGTACGCAAGCGAAAATATAAGAATGACGATTCATTCAATCAAATTTTCTAATCATTGATGTTGGTTATGAACTTATGAAATTGATATCCATGATCCATCGGGAGAAAAAAAACATACGAGCGATGAGTTTTGAGTTTTAGGCATGTTTTCTAGTGGCGATAGTCTCAGGAAGAAAAAAAAAGTTTCAGTTTTAACGACCAAATCTTTTTGCCAGACGCTGAATAAAATCCGGACGTATGTTTTAAAATTGCGCATAATGAGACGGAGAAGTATGAAATAAAGATGAATATTGGATAAATTGAGAGAGTAGGTTTTGAAAATGCGAATATTGGAATGAATTGATAAGTGCGAGAAAAGATTATCGTGTGAATAATTGGAACATAATTTTGAAACGCATGCGAATGTATAAGATCGCACAAAGCTCGTCTGAATATAGCTAGTTTTGAATAAATATTTGAGAGTTTTTGAGGGCCAATACTTTGGAGATTCGAAAAATTAATTACCAAATAATAATTATTATCTTCATTTTTCTGCAACGTTTCGCCAGCATTATCTCTGGCCTTGTCAGGCTATTTTTTATTAAAACAAATAAATTAAATAGTACACTTATAACAAATTAATAACATCAAAATCAATATAATATTACAATCGTTGTGATATTTTTAATTAATTTGTTATGAGTGTATTATTTGATTTATTTATTTTAACAAAAAAAAATAACTAATCAGGTAGCTGACGAAACGTTGCAGAAAAATATTGTTGTAATTATTTTAATCTCCAAAGTATTGGCCATCTAAAATAGTCGCAACCAGACTTATTATAGATTTTTTCTTCTCTCGAAAATCCAAAAATATTCTAATATACCACAGACATGCAGAACAGCACGCACAATCACTTTCTTATCTTTTAATACTTCGTACCAATAGGAAATAAATCATTTATTCGCCTTAATATACCGAATGATTGTCGATGAATAGATAATTAAATAAGATATGACGCATGTTTGATTATTCAACTAAATTTAATGATTTCCAGCGCATTGAATTCATCTATTGGATGACTAGTATTACTTCCTCATAGAGGATGTTTTGTAATGATGACTTTTCGAATCGAAATTCGGGACCGTCATATGGTGATCTACGGGACGAAAAATGTTGAATTCCCAAAATATTTCTGCAGTGCATATGGTAGTACGTATTTGATCATTTTTTTTCGAACGATAACAAAAGATATCGTTCGCAAGTCCGTTTGAATAGTCTGATCTTCCTGAAATGCATGCACACAATTCAGTCGTGGTAAGGTGTGAACCGAGTTCAATTTTCAACGAAATCCATTGTTTATTCCTGTATGAACCGGTGCTACCGAAAAGGGAAAATCAGTTCTAAGCTTCATAATCAGCATTTTCAATGGCCAAGGACACTGAATCGTTATATTTACTCCATGGCAACCATTGTTCTTCTCTATAACTACCATCGCTAAACTAGAAAAAAGATCGATTCAATTTTTATTCCGAAAACGTTGACAAAATTAGTCGAACACTTGATGGTGCAAATTTTAATCAATTCTTGTGGTAGAGCCGATACTTTTTCCACTCCATTCCATTGCTGCTCCTTAAATTCGCTCTAATTATTTTCATCTTAAAATAAAAGTTACGTTAATTGCTGGATCCATCGTGAGGGAGGCACGTGTGTATGGCTCATCAAACACTCTTAACCCCAAATCATTCGAAAACAAATACATACATTAGGTAGTTACTTGAGACAGATGCGTACATTCATTCATGTGTACGAACATACAGTCATATATATATATATATATATATATATATATATATATATATATATATATATATATATATATATATATATATATATATATATATATATAAGAGTGATTTGAGTATATGTGTCATTCTAACCGAACTCTATGATACGAGACAGTAAAATAGTTTCTTCTCCTTTTTAAATGAATGATTATTCAAGACAGTCTATAATGAACCTCAAGCATGTATTTCTGGTGTTTTTCGAGCTCTGTATCCTTTCCAGAAATGTTAATGGTGAGACAAAAGAAATAAAATATAAATATATAGTATAACATACCACTTTATATACGCTATGGATATCCAATTTCTGTGCTTGTCGTTTACCGTATTTTTTGAACGAAATAATTTGCCTCTATTTTCACATATATACGATGGATACTTACAATATTTTTGAATGAGAGAGGACAGCTATTTCTAAATACTTTGAAAAAACGCTCGAAATAAGCTAATTTCGATTCCACTTACGTATAAATGCGGTGATTTAACGCACATGTTAAAAGAATACATTCAATGAACTTTTCTTATGCAATATGACAACATAATTTCAAGTATATCTATACCGCAGATTGGGATAATTGGGACACTATGTCTGGAAAAAGATGAAATTGCTCTAACTTGGATTCTATATATCGTATAAAAATCATCCGGGTACCATTCTACAGCTCTACATTAGAGATATATGAATTATGAAATTAATAGATAACATTTTGGTGGATATTTTTGCAATATTCAAAAAGTATAAAATTTCACGAAATTCGTATTATCCAAAACTGTACTCTGCCAAACCTTAAATCCATATTCGATATCTTCCAAAAATCATTTAACGACTCTATTATCATGTTTCCGAAACGTGTTGTCAGTGAAGGGTTTTCAAATTGCGTAGTGAATTTTTCCGGAGTATGAAATTGAAATTATCATCTAAAAATAGCAATAGGGGAGAAACTGGACAATTTTTATCAATTAAACCGGCTTTATTTCAACAACCCATCTATTTATTCTCATATTAAACATAAGAATAATGTCAAAATTGTTTCAATTTTCTATCGTGACACTTGATTAATATTAATACATATCTAATTCATTAAAAATATGTAGTTTCCATAATATAAGCACAAATTTTCATAAAAAAACGTTGAAGCTCTATTTAGCATGCTTCTTTCCTCAGATTCCAAAATATAATTTTTTGGTTATATACATTTTTATTGTACCAATATCAGCATAGAGTAATAAAATTAAGACTGAGTATAATAGAAATTTAATTATTTCATTGAATATTGTTAACAACAACAAAATATTGCACAGTAATAAAGATTTTGACTAGAAAATATTCTAAAAGAATCGATCAATGAATAGGATACTTATTACTGGCATTCGCGTGTTGTATGTATATATTACATCCAAACGCGCTACGCACGATTTACATGGCCATATTTTAATTAAAGTTTTCACGTTTTTTGACGATAATTTTTTTCACGTACTTATCATTTCATTTCTTTATGCAAATTCTAAAATCTCAATGACAACCGACATGATCACATCTCATGATTCCTTATAAAATAAAAATTCATTTGAAAAAACTTTCGAGCACTGTGACAGATTGTTCTATTCAAATAATCTTTAATTATCGACCCATCAGCTCTATGGATGTTTTCAGATTTTCAACTCTAAACCAATCATTGAACCACATATCAGATAAAACTCACAAATCACACATCCTAATCTATCTGAGTCGCTCAAAATAATGTATCATCAATCAAATTCACATACTCATACTCAAAAACGAAACTGATCGCATTGTCAAAATTTATCCATCATATCATGGCCTTTACTGACTCTATCTCTATATATCTATACACTTCGCACTGTAGATCAAGCGGTTAGAGGTCTAGACCAATCAAATCACGAGTTAATATCTTCACTCCCCATGCCATCACTTTTCATACAAACATGCATATCGTTAATATAAGTTCACGCAAATCTGAAAAAATAATTAGAATGCAAGACTGCTCTTTAGATTGATCCCATTTTACTCTTATGTTTTTATTTTCTCTTACTACAGTTCTAGCGTTAGAAAATGAGGGTATTGTTGGAGCTGACGTTTCTGAACTGGGAAGATTTCCTTATCAAGTATCCATTCAACAATATAACAAACATGCATGTGGTGGTGCTATCTTAGATTCATTACACGTTGTAACTGCAGCTCACTGTGTAGTTTTAGCTAAGACTCATTCCTTGCTTAGAGGAACTGTACGAGTAGTGGGTGGTGTTAATGATTTGAACTCGCATTCATCTACCAGAGAAAGTTCTGAAGTCATTGCTATTTACGTACCAAATGACTATCATGATTATTACAGGTTCGACTGGTCTGGAGACATTGCAATTTTGAAGGTAAACTTTGAATATCCTTATATTGATTTTAACAAAATCTAATTCGAATAATGTATCTTTTCTTCAGCTGAAACAGGCCCTAAATGTTGGAGCTAATCCTTTTATAGATTACTTGAGCCTACCTCGCGAATCAGATGATTTCCATGGAAAAATGGCAGTTGTTACTGGATTCGGTGCCAATGATGTTAAGTTTATTAGAGACCTTGATACTAATAAAGTTTTGAGACAAACGCATAGCGATGGGAAAGTACGCTATGCCAATGCTTTAGTTTTTCACAACAAGAGATGCTCTTATCTAATGAAGTATCAGGTACCGAGTAGTCGTTTGTGTGCCAGAATAACTCAATATGAAAATGCCGTTGTCAGAGGAGTTTGCTCGGTAAGTGAATTTGTTTTCTCCATACTCTTCTGTAGGCTAGATGATTGAACGCGTTTTGATAGGATAAATTCATTTTCATGAGTTAGTACCCATATTTATCAATACACTTTGTAATATATTTTGAAAAAGCAATATTTACTCCATCTCGTGGATATTGATTTCTAATTTTGCGCGAATGATAATACACCTGGCATATATTCCATACACATTCATCAATTAAATATTTCGTTGTCCAGCACTATATCTCAGGATCTAAGAAGGCATTAATATCAAAAGTCTAGTATGCAACTTGTTTCATTTTTCAGGCGGACAGTGGTAGTCCACTTGTGATCAATAATGTGCTAATAGGGGTTGTGAGTACTGGCTCTCCTGGTTGTGATGAGGCAGATATCCCAACTATGTATACCAAAGTTACATATTACTTAGACTTCATCAAGAAAGCACTCCGGGATAATCCTGATCCAAAGACGATGATCATGTACAACCTACAGAGTCCATAGGTCATACCAGACAAGACTGTCGAATAGAATGGATGGTCCATGATAATACCATTAAGCCAATGATTTTTACTGATTTTACACCTTCAATTTTACCCGCACTTTTCTCGTGTATGGTTGAGTGTAAGGTGGCTTCAGTGATCAGTGCTGTATCAATGCAAAGCCTAACTGAATTACATTTTTGTTTTAGACTACATCCGAATGCTTGAAAAAAAATGGTACCCACGTAACCGAATGAAGAGTTTCTCTTCTGATAGCTTCGTAATTATTTATATACTTCCTTACAGAGGATATTTTCATAGACTTCTATTTATATACCTATATACATGATTTATCATCCGGTAGGCAATATCTAGATTGGGCATACAATATTGCGCTGTGTGTGTGTGTGTGTGTGTGTGTGTGTGTGTGTGTGTGTGTGTGTATGAATCTTTATAGGCTTTTCTAGTAGTGCTATCATTTATAATAACTAATTATTTATAATTGTGATTAAAATATACTTAGAAAAACCAGAGGACATCAGCACCTTTTTTTTTCCACAATTCATAGTTTATGTTAGAAGATTTTCAAGTTTTTGTTACATTCTCATGTAGCTTATAGAATACGAAGCTACATAGCTAATTTTTGTCGTAAGTCATGTATCCCGTTGGAAAGAAATACTCAATTTTTTCCAGATTTTTCCCATTGATTGAAAAAAGCCCTGGATAGAGAAATTTTGTCAAGGGTTCCGTTTGAAATTTTGTCAGCTGTTGATTTTTTGTCGTACAGAATTTTTCAAGTTTGAGATTTCGATACCGTTTTATCAAAACTGATTAGTGCTGATAGTCACTGATTACGAAACTAATGGTCGATCCAATAGAATGGAAATTTGGATATGAAAAAAACACTGCACTAAAATCGATATAATTGAGCAAGTTTTTCACAGTATTGTGGGTAAGGTAGTCCTCCTATACTTGTAGTACCGATTCTTGGTAATACCAGCATTTCACCCCACTGATATGAGTAATAACATTCTGATGAATACTTTTTACCATATAAAGGATCGATGAGAACTGCGTTATCTAATGTAATGTGAATTGTTAGCAATTAGTTGGAATAATTCAGTTTATTTTTCTCCCTGAAAGAGGGAGCTACGTAACCGTATCAGAAAAAAACAATATAAAAATATTGTTTATATATTCATATCCCTAAGTGCGTTGAGTAAAGTACTTGATGTATGTTATCGGTTTGCTGCCCCCGATCGAATGAATTGATGAAATGATTGAATGAAATGATCGATCATGATTGAGTCATGTAAAAAAAGTAACTCAGAATATTTTCGGAAATTCATGTACGAAACAAAAAATCTCTGCCAACCTAGTTTGGTAAGATTTTTCAAATAGAGTTCGAACTTCTTCAAAATTGGTCTTGTTCATAACAATGTAACGGACTTCAGTTAAAATCCTCTCACTTGCTCGCAAAAGCTATCACACGAAATCTCAATGAAACAAAAATTTGTCTTTGAATCAGAAGATTCCCTCGGTTGCCTCATTTTTCATAGCCAAAAATGAAATTTCCGGTTCATTAATCGTCATATTAAAGTTATGAAATTTCGCGGTTGAGAATTTTCAATGTGAGAAATTATTGGGTTATATAAATTTTAATATTTTAGGTTATAAAATTTCAAAATACAATTTAGAATCCATGAGACTCAATGACTTCAAAATTAAAAAGAAAATTCAAACCGTGGAGAATTTATGAAAACCCTGGAGAAGGTCAGTCCTGAATGAAGATAATCGTAAAGGAGGTCCAAACTCATTTCGAAATCAGTCGACAAACTAGCAGTTATCGATTTTTTCAATAAATTACACGTGAAATTGATGCACTTCATGACTGGTTTAAAGATTGGATCAACGATCGATCAGACCGAAGATAATCTTGACCATGTTCCTGAGCAAGTGGTGTGTGTGTGTGTGTGTGTGTGTGTGTGTGTGTGTGTGTGTGTGTGTGTGTGTGTGTGTGTGTGTGTGTGTGTGTGTGTGTGTGTGTGTGTGTGTGTGTGTGTGTGTGTGTGTGTGTGTGTGTGTGTGTGTGTGAAACTAACATCAATAAAAGTGGATTTCCAGATGTATGTGGTTTTTGATCTGTCACATCGAACGTTTGCGCGTCACATAAAATGTATGCATGTGTACTCTAATTATTTGCACGTACATTAAAGGTACGTCACGTTTGAAGTAAAGGACGAGTGAGTGGTTTATGTTAGCGCAGCCAACTTTATTTTCAGCTCAATCTCGTAGTTAGTTAAAATCATGTTAGCGCACTCTCACCCCGGTAACAGTTTATCATTAGAATCAGAGATGTGATTTCAAGGATCTGGAATCAATTGGGGTAGGTATACCCAATATACGCCCCCCTTTGTATTTCATATGTACGCACGTTTAGAGCAGTGCCACGTCACAGAATCTTGGCAGCAATACAAAATAATGCGGAAAGAAAACATTTTGACCGGTCTCGAACGCTTACACCAACTTCTTATAGCTCATCTTATCCATTTATTCACTAATTCTGATTCTTGATCTAATTTCGCTCAAGTGAGTGCGACTTTTTTAATATTCTTAGACTACGCCAAAAAATTGATTACTATTATACTACTCGATTTCAATGCATTCCATCTACATAATTTTTGTTCATCATACGTCCTTTATATCAGCCGTTTCCAATAAGTCTTCATTAATTTTATTGAGTATGCTCAATTTGCGTCAACCCCAAAATCACTGATTATTCATTTTCCTCTCGATTTTACGCATCTAGTGACTGAAAAAGAACATGTTTAGAAAATACTGTCATTCAACGTAGAGAAGGCTAAGCCAGATGTGGCTTGGCTCATTATCAAAGTATTTAATAGACCTTGCCAGTTTATATCATCTTATCAAATTCATATCAGAAAACTATAAAAATCAAGGGAAAAAAAGTACATCTTGGGTGAGCCATATTGGGTACACTCATATTTTTGAATGTCATGTATACGACGTAGCCTACTCTGAAGCTATTGAGTGAACCTTCAATCTATCGCCGCTCATTTGAAAATTCAAGTTGACACGGTGTAGTGATCTTTCTCGCTTGGTGGCTCATGTTGGGCACATGTACTTTAAATAATTAGGTTCGCGGAGCTCCTCAATTATCGAATCAAATCCATTATCGTGGTTGAGGTTTTCAGCCAAGAGGTATCAAAGAAAGTCAACTATTTCATTGGGATTATTTTATATACATAATCCATTCCCGTATCCAATCGAGAATTTCATATTGGGATAAAAACCTTTGTTTCAAAATCAAATACGGTGCAATTATTTCGGTGTATTTCTTGCCATTGTATAATTGAATTGACTAATAGAATTAGTTTTATACCTTGTTAGCACTGCACGTTGCATTCATAAATGCAAGTTATTGACTACCATGATTCATATAGAACTACAATTCTTCTCTGAGGAAGAATTTATTTGCTCTCACAATATTACGACTTGGTTTATCCATGCAATATCAGAACTTATGTTAATCTCACACCATCATGATGATGGTCTTGAATCAGCATTTGAGTTATTGCCACAGTTTAACGATCACCTTCAATCTGGGTTATTTGTGTTGATCCCACGATACCACAATGATGACCTCCTTCAAATGACCTTGGGAGGAGGAGGTTAAGTGGCTAAGAACTACTATCGCTCCTCTACTCAGGTGATTTTGAATAAACCTATTTTCAGATCCATCACAAAGCAAATATATACTGCAGAGAAAACCGTGTATTTATCAACATCTTTGAACTTTTTTTGTAAAGAAGTTAGTACGATAAAATCATAAAAACGGCAATGGGTATTAAATGAAAGAAGAGACATGAAACAAGCAGTGATGAACCGAAATTTCCAAATTTCTCTAAACGCAGCAGTTGCAATTAGGTGAAAAACGACCCCACATGAAATTCGTTAACGACTCGCCGACTGTGCGAATGATCAGGAGTGGGATAGAGGAGATGGAGCAGAGGTGGAGAAATGAATGGAAAGAAGAAGGACTGCTGAGAGTTTGGCGGATGTGCAAGCGTAGAACCGATTCGCAGAGAGGAAAAAGCGACAGGAGAGGAAGTATAAAAGCACGAGCCCGTTGACCTCTATTTTCCATCGAATTTTACATAGCAGAGGTCAACTGGTCGCAGCTTGGCAGCGGCCATCCCCCGGAATCAAAGCGACAAAAGCAATGATATATTTGGGCCGCTCGGCCGCAAAGCCGATTCCGGCCAAATCATACCCGCCATCTATTTGTGTGCGCCAGAGAGACCGGTCTCTCTTCAACATGTATATACGTAAACACGCAGCGGCTGTGCTGCGCATATACGCGAGAGCACACTTCCTACATAGATATTTGCGCGTTTTGCCTACACCGACGTGCCCCACTTCCGGCTCATGCGTATATTCGTCCTTATCGTTTCACTCGGCACAGAACTTTGATCATAGCTACTCCCGTTCACCATGCGAACCCTTGACGTGGAAAAAAAATTCTGCTACGCGTATTGATACGTTTGCGCCAGAGCTTTCATCGAAAAGACAAACGACAAGTTCATGATCGGAACACAAATTGTGATTGGAATTTCCAATAGATATTTCGTTTGTTTTCCTGGCGTGCTTAGGTAGTGCCAGCTTCTAGTCGAGACACGAGGTAACTTTACTCTCCATTGGCTTTTCAATTTCCTTTGGGTCTGCCATAATTATGCAGGATAGAATATATTCGATGTTGGTTCGAAATATCTTATCTAAAGATAATAAAAAAGAGCGCGTTGCGAGGCATCGGGCAGAAGTGGCACTCCATCAATCATTCCTGGAAATTATTTTGCGTGGAAGCTAGTCATTTTTATAAGCTAGCAATAACAACGAAGTTTTATTTTAATGTAATCGACGAAGTTCGTTTTTTCTCGTAGAATTTCGCACAACAATGATCTGTCAAATGTTTTAATTTTCTTTATCATATGCCGTGAGTTATCATTGATTACACTGAGAAAACTTTATTCTGATAATCGCTAATTCAAGTATTCACTTTCAGACTATCCCCTTAGAGCAACTACATTTTCACTTACTCCAAATGGTTGTAAGATTGCCCCCAGTTTCACTGTTATCTTGCTTCAAAGTTACAATATTTAATTTTCTTTTATAAAGCGAGGGGAAAATTTCCTTTGCCTATTTCCTTATGATTCAAAACAAAAAATCATATTGACTCCACACAGAGGTGTTTGGATTTTGGTAACTCATATAGGATTATCAGGCTTTGATAATGATTTCTACGCATGAATACGATATCTTTTGATTTAATTATAGTTTATATATCTAAGGGAATTACTTTTGTATAATATGCGTCGCGTATGGTGTTTCATAAACTAGCGATGCACGGGATTTACTATCAGTCAGTATGGCAGTTGGAGAAATATTCATCAATAGCAAACGCCGTTTTACGTTCATTCAGCAACCGCTACTTTGATGACAAATTTATAATTCTATAATAACTGAATAAGTGATTGAAATATAGTATTATGTTTAAAAGAAGAAAACAGATTTAAAAACTGGTACTTTTGTCACCTTATTTATTATGTTATTGCTCAGAAATGAAATTGTTTTCACTCAAATCTGCAGATTGGGAATATTGGTTTGAACCAATGTAATGGATTTAATTGACTTTCAGTGGACGTTTTCTCGGTGCAGATACTTGCATGTAAAATAACAACGAACCACAGAATATGCCAGGGAAGTTGGAGAATTTTGTGAAATTCTGAAACAAAACTTCTTTTCATCGTGAAAGATACGCGCTCAGTTTCATCGAGACGGATGATACTGTAATTGATCGTTTTAAGTAACGTTGGATAATTTGGATTATAGTTGGTAAATAAACTTTGTTGGATAAAAAATCTATACTAATATTGATCACAAAAAGTCTTATAAAATGAATTTCAACCCAAAGGCATTATTTTCAATTTTTTTGATCGATCGTCTCAAATTTTCAAAAATTGAATGTCAGATTCATTATCAATGACCCCAAAAAGTATGACACACAAACCTTCACGACTAAAGGTTTTATTAGGTTCGACTTTTCAGCTCAACATCTCGAGTTTCCATACTTGAATTTCCAGACTCTAGATCAGTATATAAGTGACGCAACCTAAATAAGATCAGTCCTGAAAAAGATCAAAACTTCAACGAAATCCTTCAAAAGAGCTTCTCGGCAAACATTTTGGAAATATTGGCAATTTCCATATCTCCATTCCGCAATACCCCTTCATAAGCTTTTAAAGTCCTAAATATGCTCAGTCATGGAACAAATTCATTTTCGGAAAAAATCAAATAGCCAGCATCAAACTGAGCGACTGTGGAGACACTCACACATGATACCAAACATAACTTAATACAACTGTAAGGGCAACTTATGTCCTTAGAACTCAATAATATAAAAAACAAAAAATATTAGTTGTTGAAAATGGCATGAAAGTATTTGATCTAAGAATGCGTGTAAATATGCGCCTGGACGCGTGTGACACGGTATACATGAATCGTCGGGTGAATTCAAAACACACACACACACACACACACACACACACACACACACACACACACACACACACACACACACACACACACACACACACACACACACACACACAAACACACACACAATCTTTATTGTTACGGAAGTATCACATTAATGTATAAAACACCGAATAATACGACCACACGGCGATCGACGCTATTGTTACACGATAAGTGGAAACAGATCGACCTGGCCAGACAAACAAGAAAAGCGGCAATATGGGTTAAAAAAATGAGGTAAATTATGATGGAAAATAATGATTCAAGGGAATTTTGAGTGAATCTAATCACAGACGAGAATCTTATGTGGATATATAAACTAAAGAAACATCACGTAATAACGCTAATTGTTTATTGTTGATTATTTATATGTAATATTTATCGAAGAAACGTCACAATAGACACTCGTACATGATCTCCAGTAAGAATAAAATTATTACTTTGCGAGTAAACAATGTTAACAGCTTGTTAATTAATAACATTAACATTAAAACATATTGTGACGTCAATTTATTATAAAAGTCGAAAGCTATTTGGGTATATATCACGAGAACAAATGCAACGATTGTCTAAAGTAGAGTTTTGGATAAACATAGATAAAGATGCCAAGATGTTATAAACAAATAGCTTGATTGTTATAAATTATTGCACTGAACAAAAGAACTCGACATTAGTCAATTGTCGCTATCCTCAAAGTGAGATATATTGTAAAGACGCGTGCGTATCGGCGATAGTTTATGCAAAGTTATTGTTAACAAATTACCAAAATTATAGGGCCGCATAAAAAATGAATCATGGAAGCAAATGAAAATATCTCGATAATAAGCGAATAAGAACCTAGCGTTTATATTCACACTGTGACGTTTAAATACATTTTTCGAATGATACGACGAAGAAACGTTTTAACGCGAAACCATGTAACGGACGCTAGACTATATACAGGGCCGCCCGTCCTCAAACGGAATTCATTCTTCCGCAAGCATTGGTATAGCGCGTATCGGAACACGATCGTCGCAGCGCAATAGCATCATGTCTTTCGATCGAACGCGGATTAAATACTTGCGCGATAGATTTAGAATCAATGTACATAGTTTAAGCTAGAGATATAAACCATGGGTTTTGCTGAAAATTGAACTCGGTTCACATCTTGCCACAACTAACTAGTGTATAGACAATTTTGCGATTCAACGTACGTTTTAGAGAATTAGGGATTTCAGATTACGAAGATAAAGGTCTCGAAGTCTGGTTAGAAAGTGCGATTTTTGCCCCGTCACAAGACTCTCTCTTTATAAAAGAAAATTGAGCCGGAAATTTTTTAAAAAAGTTATCAAGCTGGAAACATAGTCACACATATAGAAACTAACATGCATTTGTTTAGCATATTAATAAGTAAGGGTTTTCAAAATAAATATTCAAAAAAGTAAATTCCCGCGCGATTGCAAAGCTTTTCTCAAGGAAATTATGCTCTAAGTCTTCAGAGAATTGATCATTGACATAAAATTAGTGACGTTACTGAATTTTTTTTATAATTGACGAGGAATTTAGTTCGAAAAACTTTTTGATAATCTTTTTTTCTCTCTCTTCAATATTTACTATCGTTGAGCGTCTGTCCTTCTCTCAGGCAGACGCATTAGCAAGTCCTATTCGTTTCACGTGTCAGGTTGAATTTAAATTTCCGCGGGCTGTGGAGCATCGTCAGGGAACCCCTCTCCTGGGCATGCGGAATTCTCTCTGTCTCTCCAACTTCACGGCGAAAAAATGCTTCGCCGCTCTAGCCCGTATCAAAAGATGCCATGCCTTCTTGACCCGCGAAACCCGCCTAATACTGGTTCGATCTCTGGTCTTCCCGTATTTTGATTATTGCGCATCGCTATTTGTTGGGCTTTCGTCTGAGCTTACGTGTGAGCTCAGTCGCTGTCTTAACGCCGCGCTTAGGTACGGTACGGGTACAAATTTTTGTACCACCACAGTGGTAGAACTTCCTGCTATCAGAAATCACTGCGCATTGCCGGAGCGAACTTATGGAACCGGCTACCCGATAGCGTCCGCGCTTTTTATAAGACTGTTAGTTTTAAGGCCAAATTGCGAGACTATTTACTTTCCTGCGATGTAATTAACTCTACCTCGACATTTGCTCTCGAACGCGCTCGATCTACTGTAAGCTGAGCATAATATCGCGCTACGTTTTTAGTATTAGTTTTAGTTTTAATTTAATTATTATGATTGTTTTTATGTACAAGGATACCGCAATTTTCCATTATTATTTATTTATTTAACATTCTACAAATTTATGTATTTCTCAGCTGTGGCTGAAAGGACCTTGAGTCCTACGTCAATAAAATTCTTCATCAATCAATCAATCTGTCTCTTGCTGAACACTGTATCCGGTGATGATGTGAACGGGTATCCGGTCAACTAACTTGCCCGCCGATTACTTTTTTCCTTTACTTTCTATCTGTTGATTTTTCGCATGGATAGCGTGTCAAAAGGCTTATCACATTGCCGGGCGAATTCACTCCAAGTAAATCACACGCGGTTGTACACACCCAAAATCCTTAAGTGAACCTGGCGAGTACCGAATAAATGTAATGTTCGAACAAATAAACAGTCTCACGAGCTCTTGATTTCCCATTCAATTTTATGGGAATTGTGTAATTGAAAAAGTGGCGTGTTTGAGTGTCGGAGTGCATTATGAACAAACACTCGGCAGACAAGGTCGAGCGAGCGTACACGGATATTAATTCACGTCAGGAGCATCGGCGCAACGCTTCTGAAAGGAAGTTGCCGTGTATATAGGTGGCGTAAGAGAAAAACGACTCCGGTGGCTCTTCAGCTGGTCGGCCGTTGATAAATTCGATTGGCATGATTGGCCGTGCGCGCGCGAATCGACGAGAACGGGGGGAACGCGCATCACGTGCCTCTTCAACGCGCGCACGAGACATCCGTCAGTGTTGCGCGCGCGAGAGCTGCAAGCAGCGAGCAAACGTGATTTGCGCGAGGAACGAAAGCCGCCACGCTCGGCCCCACCCCACAACGAAATTAGAGCGAGCCTCGAGCTTTTATTAGAGGGACTCGAAATAAAAATGAGCTACGTGCGCCGAAATGCGAGTGGTGGGCTCCCAGACGCAGCAGCTCCTACTCCGTTCGATCCTGCTCTTTCTCTCATCGCAGCCGGAAACCGTTGCCCACCCGAGCGTCGAACTGACCAGCCGTGACCACTCGATTCAGCGGGACCAACCTCGGATGGATTGTCAAGCGGACCGAGCTTTCTGCATGGACTAGCTTATTTATTTACCCAATGGGCGGCCCTATACCGAATACGTGACTTCAACGTAGCGAGGCTTCTCAGGCTTCTCTGTTGGTCCGCGATTAATTATTCAGAGTATCAATGATTTTGCAGATGCTTTTATTTGACTTTCTTATGGTGCCTATCTCTCTGTCTGTTGATAAAAAAACTGGCATGCTCAAATTTCGCGCATATACTTACTCATTGCAAAGAATCATTCCATGCGATTAGTATAAATAATCCGGGATTTTTTTTATCCAAAACAATTCGACACGGCCAATCCACAAGGTTGTATCTCGGGGAGCAGAATAATAAAGTCATATCTCGGAGGATCGCAAAATGAGGTCGTATTTGGAGGAACGCAAAATAAGATCGTATCTCAGTGGCTGAAAATTAGCAATATAAATTGGATTTTCATTAGAAAAGCTCTCATGTTCACGTGACTCCCGGTTTGAGATCGATATGAGTACGCAGCCTCAGGAGCACTCGATTGTGCAGCCACGAGCAGCCCGAGATGTACGACATTATCAATAGGGTATAACTATCGATACGCAGAAATTGTAACGGCCATCAATTAAATTTTCCCTGACCGTATAAGAGTTATCGAGTAATACCCCACGGCAAACAAAAGTTTGGAAACTTTCATTCATAATATGAACAGAATATTTTCGTGTTATTTCTATAGCACTCATGACAAAAGAGTGACAGACTCATGATGAATTCTTTTGTACTGTTTAAATTATCAAAAAAAATTTCTAAGGTAAATTAGGTTTGATATTATTCACTTATTCATTATTCATAAAATACAGTGAATTCTTGTAAGGATTACTAAGATTACAACGTCTCACATTGAATAAAATCGGGGCCACTCAGACCTCAGTTGACATTTTTCTGAGAAAGGAATCGTAATCCCAACATTTTGCGTCGACGGCTTGCGGCTAACACCGATAAATGTTATAGTAACTGGTACCGATCATTTGTTACCAAATCCCACTCAATTTTCTCCTAAAAGCCTATCTACAGATATGGTTCAATTCGAAATCGATTCAACAAAAGTGAGTGGAAAGAACCGAGAAATGAATAAAAAGATCTGCGAAGAAAAGAAAGGATTTGGGCAGGAGGGCAATGAGAGTGAAAGAGTTGGAGCCGCAAAATCCAAATCTCAAGGGTTGAATACAGTAATGGCGACGATTCACCTTGGCTCCCTCAAATCTTAATGGAGAAACTCGCGTGCTCAAGGGAGAGAGAATGGAAGAGAGAGAGAGAGAGGAGGGGGCAATGCCAAACCAAGAACAAAAAAAAGCAGCAATTCGTCGGAAAACAAAAATGAGAGAGAGAAAAAGTCGGAGAGAAGGAGGTGTGTAAAGGCACGAAGAGAAGAGGAGAAGAAGTATAGGGGACGAGGAAACGAGAAGAGGCAATGCGCGCAGCAGAGTTGGGCAACGGAGCTTGCTCCTCCTGGTAATGGCACCGGAAACTACACTTACCTCGACTTCCGACGCTTTGAGTTTTTCTAGCGGACGGCTCTGTTTCCCTCACTCTCTATCTTCGCCCGTGTGGCTTTATTCTTTCACTCAGCCGCCATCGGCTCGGCGCGCGGCGCGGCGAACCGCGTGGCCAACGGCTATTCGCTGGCCCAGCCATATCCGATGTTCATGAATCCTGGCTCATTCGCGAGACACGATGGGGTGGCGCCCGGGGCAGAAAAGCTTGGGCGCCCCGGCGAAACGACATGGAAAGACGTCTAGGTGTAACGTTTCACGTACCGGCGAAGCACACACTTAACGGGGCTGCAGTAGCCCGGGCCGATGGAGCGTTTTAGTGCCGGCTACCTCCTTCATCGGAGTTTTTAATCGACCCGAGCGCCAACCCCCTTCCCCCCGACCCCTCGTCGCGCTTGGTTTCTGCACTGCTCCCTCTTGCAGCTGGCGAAAAGTTGTCGACGGGAGCCGGGCTCCCCTTTACGCCCGGCGCAACCCACACTGATCAGACCAGCCGGAGCGAGAGAGAGATGGAGGAAAAGAAGCGGAAGCGCTTCGGGCTTCTCCCGAGAATGGGAGTTGATTTTTCGAACGACGGCTGTTTCCGTTAACGCGCCGTAGCTTTACTTTGATACCTCACGATTGCGCTTCGGTTTTTCGCTCTGGAAATCGCGCTCCTTTTCTCTCGGCGTCAAGCGGAGAATTAGGAGCTCAACGAACGAGCGTGAGATTATTTCGAATCTTTGCTGTGGTTTTCTACGGTATACCAGATACTAACGCGAAATCATGAGTCTCGTTGATCAGAGGCAACTGAATTTTTATAATGTTCAATAATTTTACCTTCATCACTGACTCAATTCTACAATGCAGTCTTCATTTTCAAAATGATTACCAGATCATTGGGAAACTTGAAAAGTTGTCGAGATCATATGTTTTTGATTTCTTGAAGGGAAATCTTTGTGACGGGTCAAAAATGGAACTTTCGAATCGGACTTCGGGACCTCAATTTTCGTAATCTACGGGTCGAAAAACATGGAATCCCATAAGTGTCTGTGTGTACGCACGTATGTCACGTTAGTTTTTGGAGTGCGATAACTTTCGAAGAAATCTGACGATTTTTCTGAAATTTCGCACACCGGTCAGCCGTGAAAAGTTGTAACCCGAGTTAGTTGTTCAATAAAATCCGTTGTTTATTTCTCTAGTAACCGTTGCCAACGCGTTTTGGGAAGTTCTCTTCAACTCTCCGTAAATGCTCGTTGAGGTCCGAATACACACGAGGATCAAAGAAACATTTCTCGAAGCAAATTTCGTTTACGTCCCTAGCAATCATTGCTAAGGGAATAAAATATCGAGTTAAAGTATATTTATAGTACTTTTGAGGCTACAAGACAAGGTATCACTGTATTTTCCATTGCAATTGTTGTTGATGTCCCGAACAACCGTTGCTTGATAGTTTGAAAAATCAGTTCCATGAGGTTCATTTGTCAGTGGCAAAATACACAGAATTCTCATTTCTACATATCAATCATTTTTTACGCAAACCTCTTTGAGAAAGCATACTGTCAATGCAGTTAGCAACTGTTTTTGAATTGATGACTATTTCGGGAGTAAATCAGGCCACAACGTTTAAATTCAAAAAATTCGAAGAATAAAATTGAGTGCTCAGTAAATTTTATCATATATAGGCATGATAAATCTGACAAAATTCGAAATTGTTAAAATGACCATTCACAACAAATTTGCAGATGAAAAATTAAAAAAAAAAATTTGCAGAGACTTGCAGAGTTGGTGTGAACTGACCCATATATATACAAAGGTGTGTGTGAGGGGGAGAGAGAAGCAAGAGCGAGACAGAGCAGTGTTGATTGTGGTACAGCCACGCGCGTAACGCTTTATGTGTCGATATAGTGCAGATTGAGTCTCTGGTCGAGTTCACGCAGCCGGGTTTATGATTACAATTGCCCTGGACCATCGGCCGCTGCGTCTCTTGCTCTTGAATAATGTCCGCCGCGCCCCGAACACAAGGAGAAAGGGACTGGATTTCAATTTAATTTACCCCGAGACTGCCGGCCGGCGACTGTTCGGTTCTGTTTGCAGAAAAGTAATTACCGAATAGCATTGGCAGATAGGTACGCCCAGCCGCACACCTCGCTAATATGTTAGCCTCAAACATTCCGCCACGTCTCTCAATATCGAGCCGGCTCGCGCAACCCGTCTTTTGCTCATCAATCTTGGGTGTATTTTTCTTCCCAGATATCGCATTGATAATATCTGATATTGTGGATATATGCTCTTCCGATCGCATGCGATGATAGTCGCCCGATGGATCAAATGCAAATGTATATGGGTGATTCTTTGTCAAGTGAGTGAGAAAAAAAAATCCAAAACTCTGAAAATTTTTTTGGAGACTCTTTGGGGTCCCATGATTTACTAGACTAGGGTCACTAGAATTTTCTCAGATTTTTTGGGCCCTATAACCTATGCTGCCCAAAGTTATTTTACTCATGAAATTGGCTAATATGAACCTATCCATACAAAAACGTGATCACTGGATGCACAATTCTATAACGAACTCAAATATATAGTTTTCCTGAATTCCTGAATTGATTATCCTGGATGATATTAGCTAATTTTATGAGTAAATAACTTGAAGTTGGAATTTGAGCCAACCGATCGATAGCTGTTTGAACCTTAGCAGTTTTACAATATAAGTGGATTTCATGAATAAATATTCTTGAATAGAACACAGAATTCACAGGATGTGAACCATAACATTTTCTTGTTAATATTAGAAAAATAATGGGAAATTCATTTACCGTCTACTGTGGGTGTAACTGGTAAATCTTGATATTTACCAAAGTTCTTGCATGTATTGGTTCACTATGGACAATCAAGGAACCTGCCTACTCTGGGACTACTCTGGGTACTTTGTTAACATAATAAGCTAACTTTCGATGGGTATGAGATCCTGATCCGGGTGATCGAAAACAAATTTTGCTTAATTGATTGATGGTCATATGACCACCTATGATCTTGGACATACCTTTTTTTGGTAACTTCAAGTAATCACCAAAATAGCAACTTTGGGTGTCTGGCAGCATAGATTATAGGGCCCAAAAGATCTGAGAATATTCTGGTGACATCATGGGACCCCAAAGATTCTCCAAAAAAATGTTCAGGATTTTTTTATTCACTCACTTGACAGAGAATCTCCCATATATGCAAAGAGAGACTGGAGCGGCCAAATGGAACGTTGGAAAGCCGTCCGTCATCCATCAGGCAAACAAGTTTGTATCTATCAAACGTGTACGCGCGGCTCAATCATTGCATCGGCATACGCTTTGGGCCGCGCTGTTGTTCGATTATTGTCGGCAGCATTAACCATCATTAAGGTTGCGCGCGAGAACTGGGCGAGAGCTGGAGAACGGGAAAAAATGTGAAAAAATGTAAAAAAATCCAGGCGTGCGCGCGCGGAAACGACAGTCCGTAATCCAAAAAATAACCTGTCACGCTCGTCGGATGATAATCCGGTGGAGCGCGAGCGCGGCCTGTGCGCGCCCCTTCTCCCGCAGCTCGTGAGTCGTGACCCGTGTTGTTGCCGCGCCGAGTCCGAAAACATATATCCTCCCGGTGTATATATACGCTTATATGTATACATGGTTGGACGTACGTGCGCACTGCCCTGTGTATATGAGATAGGCAATCGAGCCGTCAACGCGAAAATTGAAAATAAAGTGTACGTCCGGCTTGTGGTTGCATGTTACATTCTGCCTTTTCACCCTCCCTCTCTCTCTCTCTTTCTCCCTCTCTCCCTCCCACCCTTCCTCTCTTTCTCTCTCTCTCTCTCTCTTTCCCCTCACTCACACATAGTCGCTTTTCATCCTTTCTCTTCTTTTTTCTCTTTTCTACTGGTTGCGTTTCTTTTTGTGTATCACATGATATTATAATGTTTAGAGTATGTGGTGATTGAAACATAATTATCCTTTATCAATTAGTATGGAGAATTTGTGGCTCTGTCGAAGATCGTAGCTGAAATAAAATTCGATAAATTTTGATGTGATCAGTGAGTTACGCCATAGGACCTAGTAGTATCGAGCCAAAGTTTAAAACTATGTTCAAATCATAATTATATCAAATTTCTCCCGTGAACATATTGAAAAGGCTACACACTCATTACTTCTAGACAAACTTCTTCGAATTTTCAAAATATCACATCATCGTTATTTTCTTATAACCTTCTATAAAAAGTGATGGCCTGTAGGGGGAAGCCATTAACTCGTGATTTGATTGGTCTAGACCTATAACCACTTGATCTACAGTGCGAGGTGTATAGATATATATAGTGAGCTGTATATAAAAATAGAGTCAGTATAGACCATAATATAATGTTATGGATTAGAGTTCGTACACGGAGCTGTCAAAATAAATTTTGTCAATGCGATCAATTTCTTTATTGAAAATCAAAGCTATAATTGTGAGTATGTGAATTTGTTTAATTATACATGAATATTTTTGGCTACTTTTTTATTTTGAACGACACCGATATATTAGGATGTCTGATTTGTGATTGTTCTTTGTTATGTGGTCTGATGATTTGTTTAGGGATGGAAACCTGAAAACATCTTGAGAGCTGAAGGATCGGTAATTCAAAATCATTTAAATAGACCAATTTGTCACAGTGCTCGATAGTTTTTTCTAATACATGTATAGTTTTTATATGAAATTAATAGAATATGGGATTTTGTTTCTCACTGAGGCTTAAGAATTTTGCATGATCAAGAAACGTGACAACAATAGTTAAGATATGATTTAGAAAAGCATATACGTATATGTAAATGCAGGATTAGTAAGGGCCGTTGGTTGGTCAGATGAGCCGAGAGCATTTGTTAGGAGGATTTGGGTGTGCATGCGGAGCGAGCGCACGCGGGTACATATAGGCGTCCGGTTGCGGCCTCATATCCGTAGCTGGCCGTCGTCCATCGATTGGCCGCTGATTCGGTCGGGCTCTCGCCACGTCCGCCTATCCTCGTTCGAGTGGGCCCAGGCTCTGGCTCGAGTGTGCGGCTTTAGCCGGCTCGTCCGAGGCTCGCTGGCTTCATGCCCGGCTCCTCCTCCGCGTCTCGCTCCGCGCGCCGGGCTCTCGCTCGCTCGCTCGCCCACTCTCGCGCGGAGGCAACTCGCTCGCCGCCGGGATATAATACGATTCGAAATTAAACTTCCAAGGCACGCCCGGCATCCGAGTAATGCGCGAGCGCCTGCCTAAAACAGTAAAGATATTACGTATTATTACAACGTGCCACTGCGCGAGCGAGAGCGAAGGGCAGAGTACGCCGAGCGTGCCTGTGCAGTTTAGTGCAGAGTAGCGCGGGCCACGCGCCCGGCGCAAGAAGAACCGGATCGGAGATTCCATCCCTTAGTGCACAGGGGCTCTCGCCGCGCCTTCTTCCCTCTCCTTCCCACCTACTTTCTCCATCTATTTTGTGTTTATCGAGCGCCCCTTTCGACACGCGCAGCTTGGGACCGCGAGATTTGTTTGTCACCCGAGGGAATTGGAATATGACGCGCGCTATCCCGCCCCCGCAGCTGATCGAATAGCTCCACTTCTTACCGAGCTTCCTCTTATTCGCTACATATCTTTCTTGCCATTCGCCAGGGCTGCTCTCGCCGCAAGATTTATACCCGCCGCTGGCCGCAAATATTCCATGATCTGCTTAGGGGTTTTTTGTCACAGTTCGATTTATTCCCGTTGCACAACCACTCTACACCTGTATACGTGAAATTAGATTGGTTGCATCGATTCTAACCATAAACGGGATATATTCCATTAAAATGTGTATATTCTGCTCATTCTTTAAATATAATTATGGAAAATTTATTTTTTCTCTTTAATCTCAAACGTCATACGTGATCGGCCATATTCAGACATGTCGACACATGTATATGCTGTAACTATATCGCAAGCAACCTCGAAGCCGTTAACTAAAAAATATTTCATTTGATTCAATGCGAATTCAGGTAATATCTTCATGTTGCTATATATGCATTGAGAAAAACTCGTTTGTATCACCAGATCCACAGTCTGAATCCATTTGATTCCAGACATAAAGTTCAGTTCATTATTTTCTCAACTCTCGACTCTTTAATTATTTTGTTCAAGTACAATACTTTGATACTTATTCATTCTTCAAATTCATCTTTGGTCTAAATTAGCGAAAATTTTCAAAACTATATAATAATTACATTAACATTTATGGATTGAAATTAATTACAGCGTATCATATAATGATCCCGATTGAAAATGAAAAGATTATCCTTCGAGAGAGAAATACTTTCAAAATACAATAACAGTTATTGAATGTTGAGTTAATGGAATCTTACTGACTAGACTCTCCTATACTTTTTAAATACGACCTTCGACCACATGCTCAAACTTTTAACGAGAAAAGGGTGCCGGGGAAATAAACTTATAATGTTCCTATAATTTTCGTCCCTGTATATCAAACTTTAAGAGACAGTTTCGTATATTGATATTTTTGTTTTTTGATAATTATTTAAATTTCAGGCAACATTGAGATCATAAGAATTGATCAAACATGGTTATAATTTGAAACCTATATCTAAATTATAGCCATTATTACCTCTGGAAATGATCATTGCTTCGCTTTAAATAATATCAGTAATAATAAGGAATGATTTCAAGAAGACTTTCCCTTGACCTAACTGGGTACCAATTTTATCCGAGAATCTAGAATACAGTAATCTATAAGCATCTCAATGCCTATTTGGAATATGTAGAAATCTTTGAAGTTGGAGACTCAATCAGTCACCACTTGCTTATTGTTCAAATTTGCTTTAGTCAGAAACGTTCCAATTAGGGCAGTATACTTATCGTTTTTCTCAACGTTTGAACACTCTTCTGAAGTCTTCAACTTTTTTGTTTGTATAAGATTAAATATATTAATTACATTCAGGAGAAAATCCATGGGCAATAAGTTTAAATCTACTTATATGAGATTATGCAACAATAACTTTTGTATTGTTACTTAAATCATTGGAGAGAGCTTCTCATTGCTAATAAAGTGTTTTACGCATTATATATAAGAGTAAGAACAGCGTGGAACAATTTTAATAAACTGCATTCTTAGTGGCGAAAAACAAGCAAGGAAGTTACGTCAAGTATAATCTAGCCTGGCAAACGCAAAAATTCAATCACCCTCGGGGACTTTCATTCTGCATTCCCCAAACGACCCGCAGAGTTTCCAGTGCACGCAGACTCGCGCGCAAGAATCCTCGCCTTTTTCACTCCGCAGCCTCCCCCAGCACTGCGCTCGAAGTGAGGGATGATTCGTAAGTTACTTGCTCCAACATTCATTGCGAGGCGGGCTCAGCCGCGCAAGGTTAATCTGTTTTCTTTGCAACTTATTTCGACAATGGCGTCGTTCATAGCCTCCCGCTTGCCGCGCGTCATCGATCAACTGTCGACTCTTCGCGCGTCCAGGAAGAAGGTAGAAACGAGCAGGCGCCGATGGAGCTTATACCTCCTCTGGAAATTGGAAATTTCATTAAATGAAAATTTCAAATTGAATTGCGTCAACATCATTCGCAGAAAGAGTTC
The DNA here is from genome assembly GCA_020882685.1 of Aphelinus atriplicis. Lineage (NCBI taxonomy): Eukaryota > Metazoa > Arthropoda > Insecta > Hymenoptera > Aphelinidae > Aphelinus > Aphelinus atriplicis. The sequence continues at coordinate 63,335,105 of CM037073.1, read as the reverse complement.
AGAGCTCAAGGAGTTCATCAAATACGAAGATGTCATCAAGTACAGTGATTGATCACAACAATCATACCCCTAAACAAATTATCTACTACCCGTGGAGATGTCACGATAAATCAAGTTTCTCAGAGATGACATTATCGCTGCATTCATTATTGATGATTTTCTAGAATGTATTTCAGACGAGGAATATATAAAAATAGTATAAGTCCATCGATTACGAATCGAATCTGTGATAGAAAAAATATATTTATTCAAACGATGATTTTCACAATAAACTGTCGTTTGAGCTGATCAAATATATTCGATATTCACAATAAACTTGAATTCTTTTTGCCCTGTCAGTGCAAAGAAAGGCAAAAAGAATACGAGAAAGTAAACCAGCCGCGATGCGTTAGTGTTGTGATAGCTAATTCCAAGTATGGGTTTTAAACATCATGTCTTTGTTAGAATTCATTCCAGATTGGTTTTGATAGAATGGTGGATTCTGTCAAGTATTTTCACATGGGAAAAGTGACAAGGATCAAAAACATCAATATTTTCCAGAAGGAAAGATGGAAGCCAGAGGGATATTTTTTCAGTATCTGTACGCATGTACTGTTTGTGGCATGTCAGAATTCATTCACGTATAGCCAATTTTAACATCGGTACAAGTAGTGAAAAGATTGACATACTGTGACTGTTTCACCTGAAACTTTCTAATAATATTTCATTTGATTAAAATACTTTGTAATTATTTACTGTCGTTCATTAAAATTCATGTACCACAATTGAATAGAAAGAAAGTATAATGGCCTTCGAAGTGTTGAAATTGCATTCATTTCCAGTTGGTCCAGTAAGTTCCGTCACACTCTCCACACTTGTGGAAATTCTCCTTGGATAATTTTCCATCCCAGTCGAGAGAATGCAGTGGAGACGGCACAGCAGAGAATGTAAAATCGGAAGTATAAGGGCAGAAAGTAAAATTAATAACGTGTAAAACAAAAGAGAGAGGAAGAGGCAGACTGGGCTTGGAAGGAGGAGGGCGAGCGGGGTGGGGAGGCGAGGGAGAGAAGGTAGAAAAACAAGAGTGAAAGGCCTGTCTGACTATCCGGCGAGCGTACCACTAGCTGGCGTGTTGCTGCATGGCGAGGGCTGCTCGCATCACGCGCAAATTGCTCGCGCCTCGCACCGGCCGGTTTTTTTCCCGGCTCCACTCCGGAGATCGCTTAGCACGCAATATAGCCGGCGAGCCGCAACGCAAGCATAACCATGATATATCAGGGCAATTTGTAGTAATTCCTTTAAAGCAGAATAATGCGCCGGCGCCGCGGGTGGGCCCCCGGCGCTTGCTCCCTTCCTTCCTTCCTTCCTTCCTTCCTTCCTGCGTCTCACAGGGTGGCCGAGCGCCGAGCGTAGCTGTGCCTCTGCCTAAACCTTGCTCAGCTCTCGTCCGACTCGGCCCCCCGAGGATCGCTCGTTATCGATTGCCCGCCATTCAAACTAACCAATGATTTGCAACCAGGTACACGAGCGTTTATACGCAGTGCGCGATCTCGGGTACCACGCGCGGCAAACCGGCAACTCCTGCAGCTATTTCATTGCTACCGACCAAGGTGACTTAGTTGGGCCATCTTGCCGGTGTCACGTGGATATGTTTCATGTTTTGCTGTTCCATTTTCCATGCGTTTGAGTTCATGTCAGCGGCTGAGCCATGACTTTCCTAAACACTGATTGACAAAAGCTGAAGAGCGGTCTAAACAACGATCTCATGTTTTTGTAGTACTTCGTAGAAAAATCGTGAAAACATGTAAAATCTCTGGACACAAAATAGATGATTCAGATTCGTGCTGGAAATGCAGAAAAAGTAAGTGATAGAAAAACATAAAAATTTATTTAGAAATTTAGAAAAAAAAGGGAGCATAATACACGCTTTTGGCCTGTTTTGATGTCATTGACATACCAAATAAGAATTTTGGTAACTGTTAAAGCTCAAAAAATATGATCAATGTGAGCTACCTGTAATAATTCGGAATGGCACGTAGTTCTTTTAAATACTTAAAATATAGAAGATGGGAAATTCCAGTTTTGTGAGAACGACCCATATATGTCAATGTCAAATGTTTACAGTCAATGTTACTCCTGTAGACATTTTTTTTGGAAATAATTTTACAAAGTACCATAGAAAATTGGTAATTGTAGACATTTGACCAATAGCTTGGTTTTATATATTATCCATCCAATGGAAATTTCCTGAAGTATCTGAATAGTGTAAATGAGAATGAGTTAAACATGTGTGATTTATGCACCTTGCTGCTAGGCAAATTAAAAATCGCAAATCCAACTTACAAGGAGAGAACAGTACGTTCGGGTATCCAATCACGATGTAACTTTGTGAGATGGTTCATGGGTAGCTCAATAGCTCATATTTGCAGCCATGCAGTCCAACGTTCCGTTTTTCTGGAGATATTCGTGAACTATTAGATACTACAAACAAATATACACTTTGATAAAAGCGTCGCCTGGAATAGAGACAAAAATAAAATATCAAAATCCTCGAACGAACGATATGTCACTTATCTGTTTATACTCTTTCATAATCTTTGTATTATTTCTGCTAAAAATCAAACCATATTATCATATATAGACCTAACCATAAACACAGGATTAATATTTTATTTTCAAAGAAATCGTATTTTTACCAAACTAAATTTAAACTATTTTACTCAAGAACTTTTCTAGTAGTGAGCCTAAAATTTTTGGATATCACTCAAATATCTTTATAAACATATGAATGAGTGATTTGAAATCTCAATTCATGTCCCTATGCCAATGGAATTACAATGTATAATTAATGAGTATAACTCAACGTTCAATCGTAATCCTAATGAATTGAATAGTGTAGACCCCCTTCTCTTACAGAGTTCGTATAGCATTCTATCATGTATGCAAAATTATTCGATTACACAAATTTTTCCAACAGACGATGATCAACCTTAAAAATTACAAAGTCAAAAGAGATGAGAGATGTTTCTCAGATAATAGCAAACATAACTTGTATGAGTGCAGTAGCGTAAAACAGGTCTAGAAAGTAGCTCACTCGCTTACAGTAGGAAATCCAACAAGTGATTTTATTGCCGGTATGGTCCTCGCTCGGCCGTCGTAAGCTCTTCTATGCCGGGTCCTTGTCTTGCCAACACCAAGCTCACAATCCCGAGAGGCTTGCCTTGCGTGCACGATCCGCCCGAGCGATATTGGCGAATCCCCTCGGAATGCTGAAGAGAGTGACTTGGCGAATATTCACAGCGGCGAAGCAAAAAGGGAAAGAGGAAAACAGACAACAGCGGCCGATACACGATTTATAGGTTAGGTCGCTGTACACTGAACTTACAGATATTTGCGTCCGCTTGTAGTCGTTCGACCCTCCGCTGAAATTGCTACAGACTCTGAGGTTCAATTTTTTTCATTTTCCGATTCTCACAAAAGTGAATATATTATGAAGAAGCTACTTTAATAATGAAAATGAGTGAATCGGAGTTTTGAAATGAAATGTTGGTATATGATAACTATATTATTATGGAATTCGATATGTTGTAGAATGATATACTAAAGTAGATCATTTTATATCAAGAGGACGTTAAGTGCTCGTAATAAAGACATAATTTTTTTTGTCATGGTAAAGGCATAACACTTTAACATTTGTTTACTTAATCCGCGTCTCTGATACCGACGACGAGAAAGACTACGATCTCCAAAGCCCACAAAATATGAACCTCGTTTCATCACTTCTCTAACTAGAAGATTTAACATCAGAGTTTTCATTCAAAATTCGATTCGATGAATCGTTCTAATCAATACACTGTTCCCCGCTGTAACTATAGTATTTTTCATCACTTGTGTGGAGAAGTTGATTATTAAACCTTAGTTTTCTACATTTGTGAGGGAAAATACAGTTCGATACTATAGCAAAAGATTCTACGCTAGTGTGATTACCAGCCTCGCTCCGCTCGGGCGGCAAACCTTCCCCGTGCCTAGAACTCGTCTTCTGCTCTAGTGTCGAAATGTACTAATTTCGTATCACGAGCGTAAAGTGCAACTTCAAGCCCGCGGGTAATCGGATGAGGTCGAGGCCTGGCATGGCCATCCCGAGGGTCACGTACACCTATGAGACTAAGTTTCACCCTACGCCCGTGGAGCGAACATAATACTCGGTATCATTTGTAAAATCCATCATTCATTTTTATTATCCTACGTTTTTATTCACACGTTGCTTCCCTTGACAGTCTTTTCGGGTTGGGATGGACTAAATGTTGCGATCAAACTTTCACTAATTTCTTTATCCACCTGTAAAAAACATCTTCCAATCGAGCTGAGGTTAAGGAGGCTGCCGTTTTCAGTACATCCAAAACCTCTGCTGATTGGTCGAGAGATACAGCCATATTGGCCACAAGAACTACGCGCACGCGGTACGCGTGCTAAACAGCTTCTAGTAAACAAAAAATGTGAAATTTCATACATGTACTCAATGTCCAGAAACATTTTATGTTATGCAAAAATATTCTTTAAGAAAAAACTTTTTTTTATCAACAATTGGTGACTTGAAATGTATACGATTTCAAAGATATGGACGGAAGTTGGCTATGAGATATATATCTGCGTTTACTATTGCCATCAAACATACCCTATCAATTTATCTTATGACTATTCTGATTCTTTTATTAGGAAATTCCCCTTTAATACACGGAATTCTTCGTGTATTAAAAGTGAATTTTCACTTCAATTCCATAAGTTTTGAAAACAATAATTTTCTGTAAATTTTATGTAGAAATTGTTGGTATCAAAACTCATGAAATTGAAGTCGAAATTCACTTTTAATAAGCAGAAAATTCACTGCAATTCAGTCAATAATTCATCCATCTTCATACAGTGATTTTTAACTTTAATCCAGCGGTTTTGCACTGTAAGCTTTTAAGAGGATATTAATTTACCATAAGAATGAAACTATAATACTTGAAAATAGATAGATAGATAGATAGATAGAAGTGTTCGAAAAAAGTTATGATAGTATGGTGAATCACGCAATTGAGCGATTTTGGTATGAAAAACGTTTGCATCTCGAAGGAACCTTAACGTTTCTCCGTGAAATTACGTGTATTGAATTCATGATTTGCAAAGAAGTCTATTTTTATGTATACTCTGTATAAAGGGAAGAGCGGCAGGTAGTTAGAATTTTTAGAATAAAACTCATTCACAATAGCTACTTAATCCAATTTTTGGAAGTATATATTAGTTTTTTTCATCAATACTCAGAGGTTACGCCCCTCCCTCTTTACTTGTTGAAGATAAGAAACCAATCTACGTAAGATAATTGTTACAAACATATTATAACAAATACTAAAAAGGGGGACAGAAAAGGAGGGCTAAAGAGGGGGCAACAACATTCACGGCGACGGCGGCGATGGTTTGGCTTTTAATATAGAGAGGTTAATCATAGTTTATCTTGGCAATTTTGATCAACTAGTATTAGAGATGGTAACCAAATTCTCTGAATAGCACGCTGCATTTTGTGAAGCTAAGGCAGCTTGTACATTCATAATTGATTCTAATAAAAGCAAAATAATTGAAATATCTACAATATTTCAACTTCAATAGAATATCTTTTCAAGACTATTATACTCCTCTTCAAAATAATTCTGATGGCATTCATATACTACAAATCGATAATTCATTATTTGTTTGTAACAATTGATAACATTTTTTCTTTAAAAAAAAACCGCTGCCAAGTGCCTCAGCAGTATGCTTTCTCAAAGTATTGCAATTGAACCTCAATTTGCATTAATCACCACTCTTTGAGAAAGCAAAATGAACCTCTAACTTATTTCCTCCACTCCATAGTAACGGTTGCTATGGTAAATATCCGAGCTTCGGTGTTCTTACTTCTTAGTCGTCAACAGTTCCGAAAATGGACCTCTAACTGACTTTTCCCACTCCATAGTAATGGTTGCTAAGGACGTAAACAATGGTTGCTATGGTAAATGTCGGAGCTTCGATGTTCTTACTTCTTAGTCACCAACAGTTCCAAAAATGGACTTCAAACTGACTTTTCCCACTCCATAGTAACGGTTGCTAAGGACGTAAACAACGGTTGCTATGGTAAATGTCGGAGCTTCGACGTTATTACTTCTTAGTCATCAACAGTTCCGAAAATGGACCTCCAACTGACTTTTCACACTCCATAGTAACGGTTGCTAAGGACGTAAACATCGGTTGCTATGGTAAATGTCGGAGCTTCGATGTTCTTACTTCTTAGTCATCAACAGTTCCAAAAATGAACCTCCAACTGACTTTTTCCCATTCCCTAGTTACGGTTGCAAGCGATATAAACACCGGTTGCTAGAGACATCAACAATGGTTTATACGGGAAAGGTCTCTTTGATTGTTATAGAATCCCATAAATATACAAACCCAAATGATCATTTATCATGAATTATATGGGAACTTATCAAAAACACGCTAGCAACGGTTGCCATGGAATCAAACAACGGATGTTGCTGAACACCGAACTCGGTTCACATCTGCCGGAGACCGACCTGTGTGCAAAATTTCAGGACGATCGGACCATTCCTTCGAAAATTAACGTACGACAAAAAAAGTCAGTCTGAAGCTGAATTTTGTATCTCCATAGCAACGGTTGCTAGGAGAATAAACAATGGTTGTTCCAAAATGAATGTCTTATCGATTCTCATCGATCGTCGTCGAAAGAATTGGAGACCCATCGTGCATTGATGATGATTTTCGGAGCTTTTATCAAAAACACGTTAGCAAGGGTTGCTAGAGAAATAAACAACGGAATTGGCTGAAAATTGAACTCGACCGAGATTTTGCGGCGACTAACCTGTGTGCAAAATTTCAGGACGATCGGACAATTCCTTCGAGAGTTATCGTACGACAAAAAAGTGCACGTACGTACATACGTACGTACGTACGTACATACATACAGACATTTTCGGATTTCCATGTTTTTCGACACGTAGATTACGAAAATCGAGGTCCCGAAGTCCGATTCGGTGGGTCGATTTTTACCCCGTTACAAAGCTTTCTCTTTGAGAAAGCAAAAGTATCAGATAATATTAAAATATTGATCCCAAAATTCTAGAGATATACAATTATTCTTCAAATTTAGAAAGAAATCAATTTAGGCATACTAAGTGAGGCTCCCCTCTAAGAAAATAATAAGGTCATGTAACAATCTCTAAGGTTCATACATACCAATTTATACAAATCAAAGATACTTTCAATTTTTTTCAAGTGAGTGTCCAAACCCCTTTTTGAAAAATGAGTGATAAAAATGTCATTATTACTTGTGAAAGTAGTAATGAAATTATGACTATTACTAGTAAAACTAGTGATAGTGAAATTTTGGAAGTATTCGAAGGGACTTGAAATAGCGTCATAAGATCATTGTTTGAGATGATTTACTCCTCGGAAAATCTTCTATTCAAATTCGCAGTTGAAAATACTTCTAAAATTGCAAAATGCAAAGTTAGAATATTTGGACCTGTGGTGAACACTTTATCAACTCTAAATGAATCTAAAAACCGCGGCCAAGTAAATTAGTAGTATGAGCTTTCTCGGAGGGGCTTTCTGGATTTAATATTCTTGTGAATAACCTTACATTGAACTCTTCTTTTATTTTTCAACGAATACTAAAAAATTAACATAGGTTACTATCATACAGTCGTGAACAGCGCTTGCTATGGAATATGGAATAATTTGAAGATTTGAAGTTACATTTATCAAAAGTGGAACTCATACTGATTTTTCCCTATCGTTTGCAAGGGATGATAGGGGTGGAAACAACAGCTGATATGGAAAATTGAACTCGGTTCACATTCTGCCTCCTCTGACGTGTTTCCAAAAAATTTCAGGAAGATTTGACAATTTCTTCGGGAGATACCGTGTCTGAAAAATAGCGGCATATACGTACGACGTATGAAAGTATTTTCATTCCTTTTCAATACTTTCTCTCTTCAATTAACATTGAGAAAACTTAAGTGAACTACAAAAGTATCGTATACTAAAAATTTATATCTCATAATGATGGCACAGCAATATATGACACTACACAATTTCTTAGAATATTAACAATAAAAACTGAATATATCTCTTTTGAAGTGTTAACACTGGCTTGTCTCTTTGAATATTCGTGTAATCTCCGACTTTTTTGCAAGTAACGGTAATTCATCACTCATATGGGTATTTTCTCTCCGGGTTTAATATCAAAATATAGATACTGTATATGCTTTAAGGGATTTTCAATGTTATAATAGTCTTGCTCGTTTATAATTATAAACAATTAATCACGTGGGTTTTCAAATATTATGTGAAAATAATAAACAACATAAGAACTTCATAAGTATATTTATCCTACTTGTGTCAAATAGAGTTTTGTTGATCCTGATCGTCTGCATGTACTTTAGTTGAAAATGAATTTTTCGGAAACTCTATTTCAATCGTCACTTTGTTAGATTTCCAAGTGCAAAACATGTTATTCGTGTTTTACATAGATAATAACGTCGCTTTTTACTAATTTACGAAGTTTAGTAAGTTTAGTTTACGAATTTAGTAAGTGATTTCCTAATTCGCTCGAAACATAAGTATCGTGGATTGTCTTACTATAACAACAAATGAATGAACCATTCACGCCATTAAGAAGCTGGAGTTTAACGCATTGTTAGTCAAATCAATCTAGTGATGGAGACTTCAGATTCAGTGGCACATCTGAGATGTTACATTTAAAATAGATGTCGAATGGCATTGGCAACACATTCTACATTTTGGAACAATAACTAAATCTGTATATAGTTACACGATTCTGGTCGAGTAAATTTTCGGATCAGAATGTCTTAGAAAGATTCGTTTGCAGTTATTTCTTATACATTTATCAAATATGCGCAACTAAAATCCATTCCAATCATATAACATCAAGATTTTTCGTTCTGTTCATGAATCAAAGTGCGTTCCCTATCATAAAATTTTTCCCAAAACTTGAATTTTGTTTGAATAATCGATCTCTTTGCATCTGTTTAAAATCTATTCTAGGTAGAATAAATAACAATGATAATGTTTTCTCGTAATTTCAAATGCAATTCCATTGATTTGAATAAAATACAGACTAAATATTTAACCGAAATCAGTCGTTTATTGAGGCCAAGCTAGGCGATACGTGTTTTAATAGTTTTGAAAAATATAATGGTTTGTAAAAACTTTAGAAGGGAACCCTTGCATTTCACGCAACATGGAAAATAACTTCCACCCTAATAAATAAGCATGTACATATTTTCAACCAGCTTATAACTTCGTAGTTGCAGATAAAAAAAATCAATGACAATACAACGGTATAAGTATGCAGAATAAAAATATGACAATGGGCGAGAAAAAATGTAAAGTGTCTCGGAGGAGGTATGGCGCAGAAAAGAGACGATGGCGAGGGAGAGGGAGGACGGAAAAAGAAACAAAGAAGCAGGAAAGCCGTGGAATTCGCGGCAGCGAAGAATGAACAAGTTAACTTTCAATGTGGAGCAATTTAAGTTTTGTAACGAGCGTGGTATGCGCGCGCGTAGCAAAGACAGCTCGAAGGGGTTCCGAGGGTAGCGTGGAAGAAGATGAGAATTGACCGCGGTTTGCCTTACAGCTTGGTGGTAGTGGTGCCGTCGCTATCCGCACTCCCGTACTGCTACAAGTTCGCTCATGAATTAATTTCTCGACGGGATCGCTTATACTACATTAACTTTTAATTTGCTCAACGTCTTGGCCTCGGGTATTTGTATTAACTTGTCTTCTCTACTTGGCATGCCAATTTCGCTTCACGACACGTCGGCTCTCGAATTATTTGCCAATTCCGTACTGACGATCACTACTTCACTGAGAATTTTTTATACGTTCCAGTGTATCTTTATATTTATGCAACCGGCTGACTATTCAATCCTCCTAATCGTGGTCTGGATATGATTGACTCGAAGAGTAATAAACTATTAATAGCTTGGGATCGCTACATCAAATATGTATGCATTTTATGTAATCGAGTGTACAAGATTGCTTTCAGAATTACTTATCGATATGAATTTATTAACTTTTAGACATGCACGACAAGTTATGATCGATGAAAATACTTTTATAGCTTCGTGTAACATCTTGATATACAGACAAGCCGGTGCTGATTTCTAAGCCTCAGGACATTGTAGACTACGAATATGGTGAAAGTATCGTATATGCATCTCATATTACACCAGCTGTGAACTGACGCTTACAAGGAAAGCATCATGACTAGCATTAAGATATGGAATGATTTAATTCACAGCCATTTGTAAACTTTATTGAAAAATCGCATCCTTTCCTTGCAAAAAAATAATGATTTGAGAGAACTTTCCTGAGTAAATACATTTTCATAATCTAATAATAAAAATATTCTTCGAGCCACCAATCGCGTTAGAAATTAATGACATGACTATGGAGTAGCGTAGCTGAATATATCATACACACGAGAAATTCGTGAGTATGAATATGCCATGTACGCATAATATCGATGAAGTTTGACAGTATATAATATCAGCGACAACTTATACTTAACAACTATATATATAGAATTACCTATATCGAAAACCATCTCGAATAGTTCCATCAGGACCCGAAGGCCTGATGCTCGCCTTATCACTGATTGTCTCTGAAACAGAAGAAATGTGTATAATTTTATTTGAATTCATAAATGATAGATATGAAATACATAAAAGTAGTTCTCGAAGATTCTCGTTAAATCATCTAATATAGATGACGCACTTGAATATGTGTTATTCGTATGAAATATTACGTTGGGGAATTCAGTTTAAAAATCTTTAAGGCGTGCATTGTATTAATAGAATGATCGGAATCGAACAGCTGGAGTAAGAAATCGCCGAGACAAAGGCCAAAACAACGTCACTCTCGTCTGGAAAAGTCGAGAACCGGATCGCACTATTTTTCCGTTTACGTGGATCTGTCTACAGGTAGATCCGCGTGTATACTGGAGCCAAGACGTCAGGCTCACTGGCTTGGCGAAACTTTCTCTCTCTCTCTCTCTCTCTCTCTCTCTCTCTCTCTCTCTCTCTCTCTCCCTCCGTCTCTCACGGCCCGTACCTGTAATAGATCGCTGCAGGACTGGTGCTTGTCCCTGACGGCGAGCTTATTGCTCCGCCTCTGTCCGCTGCGCGTTTCCGGCTTGCATCGGGACCGACCAAATGCGGCGAAGGGACGCCGGGCACAGAAAGCAAACGTCCTTCTATTCAGTGTGCCTCGTGGTATTGGTGAGCCCGAGACTGCTCCGTTTACACAATTGAAAAGAAACAGACAAACGCAAACCGGCCCCGCTCGATCGTGCAGAAAAAACAACTCACGACCACTTGCTTGACCGTGAAAATTAACATTTTATTCGTAGGAATTGCTTTTTGGATGACCGAGCCATTCTCTTTGCTTGAACGACAGCCGTTTCGCGAAGAAACGCTGGAAGTTATTTTGGTAGATTTCAACTGGAGCAAACAATTTCTAAGATTATGATTTGAATATTTCTCTTGCTCTTATCCATTCAGCTCAAGTTGAGTTTATTGTCTCGGTATATTGAAATTTTAACCCTAAGCATTATTCAACTCAGATTGCGAGTTTCTGAAAATACTACTTTTGTACAAATGAAATGAGCAAAACAACATTCACCATAGCGATTGGATTTATTACTATCATCCTTGTATTCTAATTACTTAGCTAGATCGTTTTGATATGGTTACAATTAATTAATTTGTTGGCCAGCTGCCAGGACAGTTAGAATGAACTGGACTCTAAAATATATTGCCATGCTCGTACTTAATTGTATTCTCTTGCGCATAGGTGAATTGGATAATTCATGTTTATACTTTGGAGAATGAATCAACAGATAAAATCCACACAGTTATACAAAAAAATGAAAAAGTTGTGAAGTTTAGTAATTTTAATTCGATTTTTTGAAAAGCTAATATTTTCTGATAGATGAGTGTACTTTATAGGTTAATTTATATACACTCATAAATAAAAAGTCTTTAATTTTTGTTTTAGGGGCAATTGAATTTTCGATATTTACTACAGTAAAGGATTTGACAAAAATTACCCTAAATTTATCAACGCCATATTGGACGACTTAGAAATAATATAACCCTGAACTTTGACTGGGAAGAGGTGATTTTCAACTCATGTGAGGTTAATCACTTGATTGTTTCTTTCAGACGACAACCACACGAATCGAGAATCATCTTCCTCGCGCGTGATGAGGGATGAGGATGCCAACGCAATGATAATGTCGAATTTTTATTTGATCGTAAACTCAAACGAATGGTCTTTCAAATAATGAGATGGATATACCCAATAATTTTACAAATCTAATGACTGAGAAAGACGAGTTCTGAAAGTGATATTTCTCGGCGTCGAAATGTTCAATTTTATGCAGCTTGGCTCATTTTCAAGGTCTTGTACAGGCCTTCCATATGCTATAAGAAAAAACTCTCTTGGAGCGCAATGTAGTGTCGGTTCGAATTATATGAGCCTTATATCCAGTCGGGTTTGTTTATCAGAAAAATATGATTTTTTCAAAGCGCTACTTATCAGTGTGGGAAATTCCTTTTGAAATATTCTACGCAGACGTTTTATTTGTTCCACGTTGGGAAATTCGCATGTAACGCGATATAACTTTACAGTACACGTCTAGGTGGGCCTCATTGGGTACACTTACCTTACTAGAACGTTTTTAAATATATGTACAGACTATTATATGCACATTGTATAAATCAAAATTGGCATTTTTCAATGGCTGATGTTTACTTTTTCCCTTCAAGTTTTCCATTGTCAGGGGCATTTTTATCCTTCACGTTGAAATTGTTGCTCACTCACTGCTCGATCCAGACTGATGCAGTCTGTCGATCTTGCTGGTTTCGGTGCTCTGCGTCCCACCTTGCTGTATTGCTCGGGGAATTCCCAATTGCATTGGACAGAAAAGATGGAGAAGAATAGCGGTAGAGTGAGGGAAGAAAAGGGGACAGAGAGGGAGAGAGAGGCAGATGCAGGCCGAACGTCAGGAGCAAAGAGCAATTATCTCTCCGGCAGCCCGCGAAATTAAGGGCCGCATCTGCACATTGCCATGACCACGTGCAATAATATTCGCGTACGGCTGAACCGGGGGAGGCATGGGCGCAACTCCAGTCACCCTCTCCGATCCCACTCGCGACTAACTCGAACATGTCAGTTACAGGGGCACACGGACATTTACGAAAAGCTGTCCACCCCCACGCTTATTGGCCGCGTTTGCTTCCTCCTTCCCGTCCTTCCTTCATACAATGTTCATGATGCATCACTGCTTTTTACCAGCGTACCCAACATCTTCCCTGTTGTAATATAATTTTCATCGTTCCCTCTACTTGTTCGAGACTTTCATTCAAGCTATGGTTTTATTTTTCAACCAGGAATTGTTATTTATTCGTTAGATTTGTAAACTGTAATCATCTACCTCGTAACAATCATTACTATTAAACATTGTTTCAATATATCTAGCTGTACGTACATATTATATCTTGCTAAGAACTGCTACTGTATACAAAACAAAGCTTTCTCTTTGAGAAAGAAAAATGATTTTATATACGAACCGCGGCCGACAGTCATTAAGTTTTGATGATAATCCGACACAATCTTCACGGACAAAAAAAAAGAATAATCTCTTTTTGTTTTGATTACCGACGACAATCCAGCGCGTGGCTACGAAAGAGAGATGCTCGAATGAACATGATATATAGAAAATCGCATTAGCCGTAACAAAGCAGAGTAGGGATGCAGAGGCGCGCGGCTGCAATCTCGCCGGGCAAAATAAAGCACGCGAGAACGAGAAAAAGAATAAGCGAAACGAAGGAGAAATATTCTGCATAAGAAATCCCTCGAAGAACAAAACAATAACGTTGCGGGGGAGCTCGTGAATCAAGGCATCGTTGGCCTCCGTCTGACAACTAGTTGCGCGATGCGCGGCTCGTTCGTTACGAAAATCCAAGCCCAGACTGCGGAAGCGGAGCGGCGGTGGCGGCGGGAGCTGTTCCGGGAAAAGAAAAACAGAGGGTTGCGAGGGAAAACAGCATGAAACAAGAGAGTGAGAGGGAGCGGCAGGGAGGGGGAGGGGGCAGAGGGAGAGAGAGAGAGAGACAGAAAAGAGGGGGAGAGAGAGAGAGAAACAGAAAGCGCACGTGAGGTGCTCGGCAGCGGGACGTCCACCGGCGCGACGCTTAAAACAAGCTCACGACGGCGCGCGGGCGGTGGTGGCGGCGCGAAGCCTCCCGCGCCACTCTCCGTTTCTCGCGTTTAACAATTCGCGGCGCGTCCACGCTAACAACGTTACGACAACAAGCCCGAGTTGTAGAAACTTATAACGAGAAAATAATGAACCCGGTTCACCGAGTCTGCTTGGAATGCGACTCGGAGTGCTCCGCTCGCCTCTCGCTCACTCTTACTCTCACTTCGCTCCTGCGCTCTTATCATTTGCCATCCCTGCCACCCCCACCCCCATCTCTCCTACCCTCTCTCTCTCTTTCTCTTCATCGACATTCTCTTTCTCTCTTACTCTCTCGCTCTCCCTTCACTTCATTTATTTTTGTTTCAATACAGGATGCTCCAGACATTCGCCTGATGTGCTCTCTCTCTCTCTCTCTCTCTCTTTCACTCTCCCCCTTCCCCACCTCCTCTCTCTCTCCCTCTCTCTCGTTAAAACGATCCCACTGTTGCGTTGTGTGCTTTTTTAAATTTCTCTTGGGTTTCACGTTCCGATGTCTTTCCTTTTTACCTACGCCCAACTCTCTCCAATTTTCTCTATTCTATTTAGCAGTTTTTGCACCAACACATTCTATCCCTACTCACTTCTGTTTACTCCATTATTGCCATGTATGTTGGCACGCGTGGATGCACATTGTTCCATGAGATTTTCACCGGAAAAGAGTATTATTGAAAACTCCAAGCATAGTTATACACTATCAGCTATTCAAACTACCGGCAATTAGCCGTCAAATTCTAATCCAAAATATAATAAACTTTTTTCACTCTTCAATAAAATATTCGTTGATAAGATATACATTGACCAGGCTTCATAACATATATGACTTCGCTGATTGATTGATTTATACTTTACATTATTCGATATGTTACTTCAAAATATATATGATCTCATCAAAAACCTGTTTTTCCTCTTTAATCCTACAAGATATTATTTGTGAGGCTCAGGCCAAAGTATACGAATCTTTCGGAATTCTTAGAAAATATATAAATCATTTGATACCTATATCATTTTAGTAGTAAAACAATTTCACTGATGTTCGTTATGCTATTGAACTGTCAGAATTTATGTTAGAGAATTTATTTATGAGTCATTCATTTGTGGATTAGGCGTAAATTTGTTACCTTATTGTTGACTTGTGTAATGTAACGTTGCAATTCAATGGCTTTAATACATTTATCAGTTAATGTCTCTGTCATTTCATTCGCATTTCGCCACTCGTACAGTCCAGTGCTCTTGTAGAGGACTAAGTAACGGTGTCACTAGTGCCAGTTGTGCGAGGTTGCACCTCTTGACAGATCACTCCACATACTAGATAGGACTTGAACAAAGGAAAGAGCAAAATTAGAATCAACATTGACAGTATATAATACATATAAACGTGTCAGACGAATAGACAGATGGATACGCATACTGTTAATATATATATGTGGGATTTTTGTTCAGCTCAGAAAATTCACGAATATCGTAGAACGAAATAGATTATACTATCCATTCCACATTATCTTCGTTGTGTAATTTATAATGCTCTCCGAGCGATAGTCGTATACGCTTATTGAAAATTTCTAGTATCTCTCACTATGCGTTTTAAATTACTTGGACAGTATTAAACTCAACAAAGTAATGATAATCATCGATCGTTGGTCAACATATATTCAATGCAACTGAAAAAACTTATGAGAGAAAATACAGAAGAAGCACTTATCGTAAAAAATTGTGGGAAATTCGAAATTTGCAATAATATTGAAGTTAATGTCAATGTAGGAAGTTGATTACAAATGAGAGTTGAGATTGATTTAAAAGCATCAAGATTCATTCGGTTTACAATAATATATCGAGAAAATTGCACACAATACAATATAGCTTCGAATATGAATTTTTCCAGCGTCCAAAATTTGCTGGCAACATTAAAACTTTGTCCACCAAATAAGCAAGGTGTTATCATACTTTGAAAGCAGGACGATATTATAAATTCCCGTTAGATGCCCTGCCGATACTTTCCGGCCCGTCATCGCACACGCGAATTGTGTTAAGTATTGTGCGAATTATATCGACGTAATTTCAACGTTTGCCATGGCGGGCCGACTGGCTCGTGAATAACACTGCGGCCGCGGCGGTGCGAGTGCGCTGCGGTATCTTTTTGCCCCAGCTCGCCGGGCTCGCGCGGCATGCTCGCACTCTCCGAAAGGGTATATCCACCAAGTCTCCCGAGCGCATAATTTTTCGTCCTTGTGTAAATTGGCCGCGTGCGCGGCTCTCCCTCGTTCTCTCCATTTCTATATCCTCTTCGCCATCGCCCGCCTGTCCACAGGGACAAAACTTCTCCAAAAGGTGTAACTCCACTTCTTTCTCATTTTCACTTGGCCCGTGAATTACACCGTAATTACTTCCAGCCATTTGCGTATACTAGTTTATGGGATGCACGTATGTGCTCTGCCTACGTAAACAACTAATCCCGCTACGCTCCCCGGATTTTGCATCCAGTCTTTTTCGATTTCTCCAGTGCGTAAGACTCCCGACGAAGATTTGCAACGTCTGTATACGTTACGTAATTTTTTATAACCGTTGTAGACTATTCCGCACTGATAATTATGTCGCATTGATGCTTGTCAAGCGGGAAATTATTTCACTCCAACGTCATATGTGAGCTGCACTGATCGACTTATTGACTTCAACTATCATTATTGATCATGAGAAATTCGTGATTGACAGATAAATTACCATATTTCGTAACGCTTCTTGTTCAAATGATATAACTAATATGTTCCCACAGTCAGAATCTCACGTCTGAATAATTTATTATATCTTTGATTTTACCTGAATGTTATTGAATTTTATAAAGATCGTTATTACGGTATCTATACTAACTGTAATACTATAATCGTTTCACCGCTTCATCTTAGAAAACACTTGCAAAAATATAACTTGAGTCAAATGTTCGTGTATATGACTTTCATTTTATCATTCTTACCGCTGTGTAGGGTATATAATATTACAATGATTTCAATAAGTAACATAAGACAGGTGATAAATTCTTTTTGTGATTCGATACTTTTCAAAAGTAAGATCTGGATCGAAATGTATTTTAAATAATCGAATTGAAAATATTTTACAATTTTCATTCTCTGTAGTTCACTACAGATCATAAACAAACCTTTCTGTATGCAATCTCAACAAATCAGAATCTTCTGTTCCTCTTTTATTTAAAGTTTCACAATGGACCAACATACAAAGAGTTATGCATATTGCATGCTATAATAGGGTGCCATGCCAATAGATTCGTATATATCCATAAGAATATAATAAACGGGTTCATAAGCGGAATTTGGATAAACATTCTCGATAATATAAAAAGGAAACATACTAAGAAGAAAATCGCATAAACAGTAATATAAAATTACGAATTCACAGAGCTGTGAGACCACATATTTCCACGTATATAGTTATATGGAATATAATTGCATTCTATGCACAATCTCTTTAGATGAGTTCATGATTATTCTCTACTCAATTCTTGCTTGTTTTTTGAACCAATATGACTTTGATCATTCGTTTCTATTATTATTTGAAGCTATTCACTTAGCGGCAACAGTTCAGAAATTGTGAACAACTTTTTATCCAGCGAAAAAATTAAAAATTCCAAACTCCCCAACAGCTGTTGGTAGTATAATCAAATATTTTTAAATTTCAAAAAAAATCACTCGCTATTGATGAAATGTTCGAAACTCCATTCACTGCATATCATCTTATCTGGCTCAATGCACGCCGGACAACCTCCACGCTTCCTCAGCGACGTGGTTTCTCTAGTGGTTTCTCCTTCTAGTGGCCACATGAACAGGTGGAGAGATCAGATGTAACAGCGGCTCGTTGCTCGCTGCTCGAAGTCGTGCTAACCACCTATGACCTCGATTCACAGTCCGGTCAACTGATACGGTCGAATATTTTTTTTTTACTATTTTATTTCTCAATTGAAATAATTTTCCTATTTCTAAATTGTACTCATGTATTGAACTTTATTTATTAACTAAACAACATGACTTTATCATAATTATCATGATGTTTAAATTGATACATTGGAATAATTTATGTTGCTAATAATGTATATTCTTCAGATGCTTCAGAAAATGCCTTTTTACTGTCCCATGAGAAGAAATCCATGGTACTTTGAGAAACAAAACGGTCTGTAGTCTATTAAATAGATATATTAGGATGGGTGCACATGACACTCATCACAAATCAAAAGGTAGAAGGATAGGAATCCGGATGATCCAGATTCGTGTAGCACTTTTCTTCTCAACTTTGATGAAGAACGGAAAAAACCGCCTCGTGTGAAAGAAAACGATAGAAGCGGTCTTCCTTTTAGCTACCAAGTACCCGAATCTTTATGAGCTCCTCCTCTTTTCTTGAACGGATATCATGAACGAGAAACTCGACCGAAGTGGAGGAAAAGACTAGAGACAAATTTTGTTTTATATTGAATATTCTTGAATTCATAAACGTTATATGGAATCCTTTGGATAATAAATTGATATCAAATTCGAATTGAATATTATCATCATTCTAAATCCACCACCGAATGAGAATAAGTAAAACTCATTGAAACTTTTTACAGACCAATAACTTATTTTCTTCTAATCATGAACTGGATAGTGGACTGATCGAAATAAAACAAAGAAAATTAGTATAAATCGAAAATGTGAATATAATTACGCAATCTCTCGGTCTCCTATCACTGTACGCAGAAAGTGAGCGAGAGAGAAAGAAGAAGAAAGAAGCTAATACTTTCGTTTGAGCTACCAGGCTCTGCCAATTTTTGGTTTTTCCCCAAGGCACACTTTAGAGCAGTTCTCGCATCCCGCGCGTCGGCTGTCGATTGCGCGGATTCGGAACGTGGTCCGATCATCCCTGAACGTGTGTGAACATATATATATATATATATATATATACGTGTGAGCCAATATCGGGGCTGCCACGTGAAAGATGTAGCGCACACGCTGTATGCGGTAGTCTGCAAGTTCTTCGTCTACTTTTTCTCTGTTCGTACTCTCTCTCACACACTCACACACACACGCACTCACACACACACTCGCATACACCCACTGACACGTATACTCGAGCGTCTATCTGTTTAATATGTAGTCCCTGTGCAAAGACCCCACAATAAGTTAAAGATTTTAAAATATTCAGATAAGAGGATAACTTTCATTCCGTAAAAATGCGAGTAGAGTGGAATCGAATATTATTTCTCCGATATCCTGGCAAATGTGAATATTGAATATTGAAACACTTTTCGGTGCATATGTAGGTTTTGTCCTACATTTAATGCAA
The DNA here is from genome assembly GCA_020882685.1 of Aphelinus atriplicis. Lineage (NCBI taxonomy): Eukaryota > Metazoa > Arthropoda > Insecta > Hymenoptera > Aphelinidae > Aphelinus > Aphelinus atriplicis. The sequence goes on along the minus strand of CM037073.1, from coordinate 63,315,445 downwards.
ACATTTAATCACTCATCATTTTCTTGCTAATTACTTTCCGTTAAGTAATTTTTCTTCACGTTAAGTAAGTTTTTCATTATGAGATTTTTCAATCAGATTTGAAAATGAAATGATTTAAAAAATGAAACATCCAACAGAAAAACAAATAGGCCAGATAACAAGTTATTAATTCAGCGAGATCTTAATAATTAAAAGTCGAATAAGTAGATCATCATCCCTGATTTCGCTCGACACGAAATTTTGCATATTGGCCGGAGTCAGCGGTGTGCCTTGCGCGAATTTGCAGACTATCACCTTTCTCGCCTGCGCAAACCTGTGGTTTTCCCCTTGTCGAGATTCTAGTCAGTAAGAGAGAGGGGGAGAGAGAGAGAGAGAGAGAGAGAGAGAGAGAGAGAGAGAGAGAGAGAAAAGAGCGACTTGAGCCTCGGCCTGTATAATTATTTCGAATGCGCGACTTGTTTCAATCCCCCTTCACATGAAAGCCCACACCACGACGGGCTGGCACCTCGCATTTCAATGTAATCCTCATAGGCTGCTGCTTGCTCTGCTACTCTTGGCTCCTCTACCTGACTATCTTTTCATTTCGCATCGCGGCTTCTACATTTCTGTCCCTCGTATTTCGCACGGCCGAAACTTCGCGGTAGTTATCAAAAGTTTTAATCCGTGACTTGTTTGCCCCGGATCTACTCCTGTCAGTCGCCGGTGCGAATGTCTGCCGCCCTATTGTACTCCTCGTACACCCTCGCATGCCGTTGTCCTTCCATAACATGATAAGTACGTTGGATTACGATGTGAGCTCTTTGCCGCACCATTAACACACTATTTATGACAGCGTAATCGCGAGAATAATTTATTTCCGACGATGAATGGGAAATTGCCGCGCATCTTGATTAATGCGAATCTCTACAGCCTCATCGCGGCTACCCGCAGTGTGTTGAATCAAAATTGGAGAGGCACGATCAATATTCACAACCAGTCATTATCGTATTATTTCAATTCAAAATGTTACCCCGCAAAGGAGCTGTCTTTTTTCTGTTAATGTAGCTCACAGTATTACGCACCGCTGCCATTCGGCAGCCCAAGATAAGCCTGCGCGTTCGCCTTCGTTTTTATCCTGGGATCACATTTAGTCGTACGTGCGTCGTCGCGATTGAGCGTACACTTTTGCTTTCAGCGTCGCGAGCCCGACATTCTCTCGTACCTGCAGCGAGGATCCGTGAGGCAGCATAAAGTATCTAATGGCAAGGTATATATGGTGGCACGCGGTTTCATCTTTGAATTTTCCATGCGCGCGAGCTGGCGCCGACGTGTGCTGGAAGAGCTGAGCGCGACTGGCCTTCTTGAGATAGAGGAGGACGAGCGGCGGCCACGGCGGTAGCGCGAGCTTCTTCGAGACCCCGGAATGACGAGGTGACGCCGCGTCTCGCATATATGCAAACGCGTGTCGAGCGGAAAGGGAAATCTGCTCTCTCTCTCTCGCTCGCTCGCTCGCTCGCTCTTGCTCGGCTGCTTATCCGGATTCGATCTGATTCCGTAATCCATTCTGGCGGATACCAAGCTTCGACGTCGGGCGACAGACTCTCTTCAAGAAGCGCCGCCGTAGAAAGGGGACGGAGCATCAGTCTTCTCGGTGGGCACGCGCCTCTCGCCCTCTTTCTCTTCTCCGTTCGGCTGCTGGCGTGTCGGCGCCAGGAATGCCGGGCTCGATTTCACCCTTCCAATACAAATACTCCCGCTTCCGAGGCTATTTCCCTTGTGCCTCTGTCTCTCTCTCTCTCTCTCTCTCTCCCACTCTCTTTCCCTCCCTCTCTTCAGCCTGCCTCTTCGTCCGCCTAGTCTTTTATCCAGCTCTTCAGCACAGCAACATTTTTCCCCCGATCGCTCCTGCTTCTCCAGACAGATTATAGGAATTAATTCGCAGCGGATAATCGCTCTAGCCATTCTGTATCACATCAATTACATCTCCTGCCGTCTTTTCGTCGAATGATAATTATGATTAATATTGTTCAGAACACCCTCCATTGTTTAGAAATAGACAAAAGGTTGATAATTATGAATTTTTTTTGCCCTACGGAAACTTTAACTCTTTCCGAATTGAAAATATGATTGACGTATAGTGGTTATTTCAATTGAAAAAATAAGACTGCGAAGCATTTCAAAATAATATACCAATTCTTGTTCTCGTACAATGAACAACAGAAGATCAACAGGTAACTGAGATAAATGAAACTTATGAGAATTACTCCAATGAAATTTCAAGTTACGAGTTGAAATGGCGTGGTACCCTAAAAAGGATAATGAGAAAAACAATGTAATCATCAAGAAACTTGATGCTTTGGGATTTGCAGATCAATGAGATGAGTTTGGTGTGGAGAAAAAATATCCTGAAAGTAGAAAAGAGAGGAGGATGAAGCAGCTAAGCCATCAAAGTCGAACGAAAGAAATTTAATTAGCGTAACTGAACGACGAGTTTTTAACTTCCGACCGACGGTTAACTTCCTTGCGATCAATGTCGACAAGGGGATTCTGATAAAACTTCTTAAAACGATGGAATATGGCAGAGATGAGGATGAGGTTTACTGCAGATTCCGGAATTCTTCTGTAATTTTGGCCCAAATTAACTAACTGCGATTGTTCACTCATAAAAAAAGTTATGAAGCAGTTTATCTCATTTCAACCGTATCTAATCCCAAATTATTATTCCATTTGAGCTATCAAACTGAAATCTAAATATTACTGGAAATAATAAAAATCCTAAAATTATTAAAGATCAAATATCATTTTCAGATAACTTGAAAGACGTGTATTCATTTCAAAAAAATCTCCTCTTCGTATCTTTGGGGACAATCTCTACGCGATACTATATACATACGTTTTCGTAAACGTTTGACTAGAGTTTCTATTTTCACTACTCATATACTTATAGAACAACGAAAATACCGGCTTTGACGAATCGCTCTATCTATCATTTTTAGACATAACAATTTCAATTCCAAACCAACTTTACATGATCTACAGCAGAACTGATATCGTTGTTTTTCTAGAGATTTTTCAGAAATCTTGAAAAAAGGTATGATGTTTCTATATATTTATATAATGTGAAAGTAGATGGGTAGCTGAATAATTATTTTCGTATAAAAGGCATAAAATTGAACTCGAAGCATACAGCCCGTGGGTGAGCGAGTGGGGCCGAGGGTCACACCCTACGCCGGTGGTGCGAACGTAAATTTGTCATTCTAAGCTTGTTCTTGTTTTCTTCGGCGTGAAGAATTTCACACCCAAATAAGGCAGTAGTGTTCTTACTAATATCTATGTACTCAGTGGGGTCTGGAACATTAAAGAGTTGGAACTTCCTTCTTTTGCATGCATTTGTGAGTTTAGGAGAAGTCGTTTCTCAAAATCTCACAAACAGTAAAAGCACGAAGAGATTGTCGTTGTCCTTGGAAAAATCTTTTCTTTAACAGCTACTGAACACTTTAGCACTGGGAAACTGTTATTCTAATTGCACCTTTAAGTGCATGATTGTAAAAATCATATTATTAAAGAGTGAAAGGAAGTTCACCCATTTCAATTAAAATTCAATGAGTACTCAAAATTGATCTTCTTATCGATGCATATATTCAACAATGAGTTTTAAAAAAGGTTGCAGTATGATAGAGATTGAAGTAGCAAGGTCAATATAATTTGTAAAACCCTTTCAAATTCTTTTCTTGGATCGTACTAACACATATTCAGATTATTGAATAAGTTGAGAAACTTTAAAACATACAGTATGAGAAAATACTCTGATGTTAGCGAATTTACAAACTCCAAATGAGCCTACTTTAGACAGTTTACTTTTTACTGGTGTATACTGAGGATTCCAAAATTCTACTATCAAATGAACAATCATTCCAAATGACATGATTAGTCTGTCATTCCTAGTTTGATCAAATTCAACAAGACTAGTCATAATCAAGCGTATGAATTTATCAAGTCAATACAAGACTTACGTATATATATATATATATATATATATATATATATATATATATATATATATATATATATACATTTAGCTTAAATTTCAAGAAAAAAGATTAGTATTTTATGTATGGAACTGTATTCTTTGATTAAATAAAAAAAAAGAAAGAAAAATAATATATATTGTACTTTTAATGAAATCAATTTTTCCGTCACTATAGTAAATATTAATAGTAAATAGTAATTTGGATAATTTCATGAAAATATCAAAATAATTTGAGGCTCGAAACATCATACAATATACGAGAGTTTATCACAGGAAGATGAGATTTGTCAGGTATTCAGCCGGGATAATATAAGATAAGGGACTTGAATAAAACAGCTTAGGTAAATTCGAATTTCATTTATTTTCTATGAAAAAAATTATTTTCTAGATCATTTAACTTCTGAAGACAAAGATGAGCTACCTATTTGACGTTTGAAATGTTCAACCGTAGATAGATCGTCCGTATCCACCACCAAAACCGATGGTTCTAGCGCCTAAGCCATAACCGCTGTAGCCTCTGCCAAAGCTCCGGCCTCCCGCAAGTCCTGCGCCGTAGCCGATGCCGCCGTAACTTTGGACTCCAGTGAATCCAGAACCGTAGCCAATTCCACCGAAGCTTCGAGCGCCAGTGAGTCCACCGCCATAGACAAAGCTTCGAGCACCCGACTGCAGATAACCGGGTTCTGGTTCTGGATATGCGTAGGCCAATGCCACAAGGGCGACTACACAGACGAACAGTTTGACAAACATACTTGGTGATTGGGGGTAGCTGATTTGAGAATCGACTGATGCTCTCGACAAGGTAACGGAGGCTTTTATACTGATCTGGGAGTGCAAAATGAAACATATAAAGAATTTTGAATTCGATATTCACGTTTTATCTCGAATCCTAAAAGATCACAAAGAAACAGCTACCACAAATACTTTTCACGAGAACTCATTGTGATTGAAGGTCAGCGTGGGGGATCGTACGTTACTTAGAGTATGCCCGGTAAGTGGGTATGAAGGGATGTGTAGAGTTATACATGGGTCTGTTAGCCTTTCTCTTGATCTCGAAAACCTTGAAACAGTAATCACCAAACAGAAAATCGTCCAAAAAAATCAATTCATAAATAAGCATACGATCCATAAGACTTTCGAAAACAAACTCCCGGAAAAAATTATTTTTTTCTACTCTCATCAATTATCAAACAAAAAAAATTTGCACGTATCATTTTATCTTGATCAAATCAAATCAGAATATGTAGTCATATGTGTCAACCAGTATTCATTGAAGAGTATTTACTTACATTTTCTCGGATGAACTAAAATACTTCTGATCCAATATTCTCGGACAGCTAATATCGCCAACCTATGATGTCTCGTGACGACTTTTGCTTTTTTGCTCAAGCGGCCCTCGGCTTAGATTGATAGTATTGAAAAACGTCATTTGGTCGGAGCACAGGTCGATTTTCTGTACTCTGAGCAACTGATTTATTTGAGAAGTTTTAGAGAAGTTTGAAGTCGAAACGTAAATGTTGATCTTGTATTCCTTACTTTTAACTCAAGTGTAGCTAATGTGGCCGTATAATTTATGCCTATGGTTCATGATGATCGATAAATGAGTAATTGTTCTCATTTCAAGTTTAATTATCATCAAATTGAGAACAATTTCATAATTTGAAGTATAAATTATTAGAAAACTATGGATTATAATGAGAATAGGGCCGCTCCACGAGAGAATAAATTGGGCAAGAGACTAGAACCCTATCCATATGTATTTTAGGCCGCTGAATCTGAATCTGATCTCAGAGAGATTCCAATCCCGTCAGTTTTCCTCCTAACAGCTGAGGGGAAAACTGAGGGATTTGATTCATTTTTTTGTATAGCTGTGCGCAGTAAACTAGAATTTAAAACTATTGAAATTTCGAGAATTTTTCAAAATTCGTGAGTCGAGTTTGGATAATATCAATACTATGATTATTTTAATGATTTTGAGCATGAAACTCAATATTTAATCTTTCTATGAAAAATAGAATGAATGATTTTCTGTATAGTTACGAAATTAAGTCTAACCTTTATTTCAGTTGAGAAATATAATAATATTTCAAATTTAAGAAAATGATCCAATTCTAATTCCTGGGTATTGTTTTCATCTAATGAATGAAATTGTGCATACCTATTTGAAAATATGTATTACATCATATATGATTTAAGTGGCTTGCTGACTGCGTGTCAAGGAGCGTATACGTTGAATAATTTTCTAATTCGATAATTGGCCTCCACTTACCCTACCAAGTGTAAAAATATTATTTCAAGGAAAACGCGTCTTTTGTGATATGTGAACGATGAGCGGCATACTTCATTAATATATGGTGTTTATCTGTCAGACATGCATAATAATATAGAATGAAGACAAACACATAAATTGGCGTCTCTCCACTTCTCTTTTTCTATCATCGTAGTAATATTATAAGAATAAACAAAGAATTTCTTGAAAATATTGAGACACATGTTACGAAGCTATCTAATAAGAGACAATTCCTTACTTTTTAGTCATGTTTATTAAATTTTAATTAACTTCAACTATTAAACTCATACTGATAACCTATTTAAACTGAATATAAAAATTCGTATCCGGCAAACAAATGCTCCAAGCGACTTTTCCGCATTTTCAAAAGAATATAAACTTCGTGCATCAACGTCAATAAGTTCCAAAATGTCTCAATTTTGATATTCAAAACTCATTGACATTTTCGAAAATGTCACATTTCTTGAACTATTCAACGCATTTCTCCAAGATATTTATTTGTATCTTTATTATTCGACAATAAATAGAATACAATGTGTAAACACCTAACATTGAACTGTAATTCCGATAATATTCAATTCACGTGGTATCGTAAAATTATCTAAACAACATGTTAATGATCAATAGTCAGATAGCATTGCAAAATTCGTCTTTTTCCATTGACGTGTATATAATAACTGTTTGTGATATGATGGAAAGAGATTTTGCTTAAGATACGTTCTGATGGTATGATTCCAAGAAAACCAGGAGAAAACTTGGATAATCGGTGACATCATGAGATCTTGTCGAAGAATTAGCATAATATCACTCAGAGCTCATAAAGTATCATGCATATCGCGGTTACCGTTATGACGCGTAAAGGAGCAAAAAGTGAAAGGTACACGAGCATCAAAGCGCTTACCTAATGCAGTGCGCTGCAGTGAAAAAAATCTCAAGTCGCTCAACGACCTTCATATACAAATTCAATCTGCATGAGTGAGAGTATTACGAAATTGGATCTTTTTAGGTATACTGCAGATTTTTCCGCTAGTAAGCGCAGTATCGCGGCTACAACTATAAAATAAGTCGCGCGCCTACGATGCAGCATCAGTCTATCCCAGAGCAGTCCAAGTGTCAGCTTCTAAGCAAAGCCTCATATACATCATGCTGAGCAAACTCGTGGTTTTCGCGGCCCTCGTGGCGCTGAGCGCTGCCAAGCCCGGCCAGATCGCCACCGCTTCCGTCATCCCCGGCCCGATCGCGACTCACCAGATCGCCGCCTCTTCGTACACGCCGACCGTGGCTTACGGCTCGGGGCTCGGGTACGGTGGGTCAGCCCTCGGCTACGGCGGAGCCATCGGCCACGGAGCCATCGGCGCACCCCTCATCGGCTACAACAGCGCCGTCAACCATGGGCTGGGCTACGGTGGCCTTAACGGCTACAACGGACTCGCCACCAGCTACAGCAATCTCGGCTATGGTGGCCTGCGCACCGGCTACGGCAACCTCGGCTACGGCAACCTCGGCTACGGCAATCTCGGCTACGGCCTCAACAACCTCGGCCTCAACAACCTCGCCTACGGAGGCCTCAACCGGGGAATCGGAGCCATCCGATACGGCGGAATCGGCTATAATGGAATCGCTGGAGGATACGGCCACGGCGCAATTTATTAAGAAAATAAACAAGCGATTCGTTCTTAGTTGTCGTAAAAAAGAAAAGCTAGTCATCGACGGATATTGGCTCGAAACATTGTAATGGTTAGTGGGACATTGATGTAAAGTAACATTTATACCCAATTGTGAGATGAAGTCACGATCGCATTTAAGAAAAAAAGCAATGAAAAGTGTAGATCGTTTCTCGTCGAATAAAACATTCAATCATTTCCAACTCTGTCTATTCATTTCTCCTTCACGGGAGTCATATTTTATTCCAGAATCCTGACAATCTAAATAGTTCGTATTATAGCTCACAATATATACTTAAATAAACCCGTAGATTCGCATTTTGATTAGAGGCAATTGAATTACCGTAAGAAATTTATATTTATTTATGAAACTTGGATGCTCATTTTGCTCTAGTGTTATGTAACTTACAGTGTTTTGGAAATTTAGTATATCATTAAAAAACAATGTGCAAGACAATCTCTTCTAAGTGAGAATAAATGCTTAAATGGAAAAAAAAACAACTTATCATTTGAGAAAAAATAATTAATGAGAATAACGTACTTATATAATGTTATTTGTAATTATTTTCTCTGCAATTTTTTGATTTTCACTTGATAGATTATATGGTTAAATCTGCAATATCTCAAGTTCGCATATAAAAGTCATTGTTGTAGAATTATACTATTTCACTGGAATATATCTTCTAATTCGGGCGTCTATAGATCAATTCATCATGAAACTATTGTTACATTATTCAAATATATCCGTACATTAAGAATGTACAATTAAACGTGAAAAGGAGTATTTGAACGCAAATGAGGTGTGTCGATTCCACAGCACCTTAAAATTGATTCCAGCAAGATCATTCGTTTTTAGCAGTTCACTATAATTAGATGAGATCAGATGAGAAAGAGTTAAAAATGTTCACAATTTTTTATATTCACGATTGAGCATCAGTCACAAGTGAATATATGATTGGTTATTAGGGAACTGGGGCGATTTAATAAGCATCAGTGTGTACTGAAAAATTATCACTTTTATTTTGTATCGAAAATATTCCCAATGCATCATGACATCTTGAAACATAAGAAGACTATTTCACGTGTAGATATATGAACAGATCGACCCGAATATGATTGGTCATTCGAGTAGAGTCTAGCACAGGTGGATTGCGAGTGTCGGATGAAAGAGATACATGAGAATCGTTGCCGCTAGTATATGAGATTTACAGGTAACGCGGATTGGTAAGTGCGGAGTGCACGAGGGCGATCGCGCAGTCCGTATCACAATAATTTCGCTACTTGGTTGGCTTATTAGTAGAATCCACGGGCGTAGCCGAGACCATTGTAGCCGAGACCAGAGTATCCAATGGTACGGGCAGCGAGTCCGGAGTAGCCGAGACTTGCGCCGTAGCCAAGGCCGGCACTGTAGCCGAGACCGGAGTTGTATCCGTAGCCGGCTCCGTATGCGATGGGAGCAGCGGCGTACGAGGTAGCGATCGGGGCGGCGTACGGAGCGGCGTACGAGGTGGCGATCGGAGCAGCGTACGAGGCGGCGATCGGGGCGGCAGCGTAGCTGGTGGCGAAGCTGGTGGCGATCGGGGCGGCGGCGTAGCTGGTGGTGGCGTAGCCGGTGGCGAGCGGGGCGGCGGCGATCGGCGCGGCGATTGCCGCGGCTCCACCGAGGAAGCCTGGCTTGGCCGCAGCCAGAGCCACGGAGGCTGCGAGGATCACGAGTTTGCAGAACATGCTGATTCAATTGGCTTCGAGCTGCTCGTACTGTTTGAGGATCGACTGATGCCGTTACCGAGCCGCTCCGTATTTTTATACGCAAGTGAGAGGACTTTTCGGATGCAACGAAAGCCCCCGACCGATCATGCAACAATGAAGTTTGTAAGGTCGAATCGCTCTTACCGCATTACACATACGCATGTGCGTGCTCGTACGTTCTTGCCATTTTTCGGGCAACCTTGGCAGGCCTGGTCGACCAGGAGCCAGTTATTTTTGTACGACATCTCGAATTATAATTAGACCGCGCCGAAATATTACCACATTTCCCGATTAATACATTGAATGACTCGTGATTATTCATCAGACATTTGTAAGTCGTGGAAAAGGATTGATCTTGAATCCTTCGATTGAAATAACTTTTGAAAAGGGTAGCTCTCTTGGAAACATTACAAAATGTACTATTTTCGAACACAACATTTTTTTTCTCAATAAGAAAAGCTTGTGATTTATTAAAAGTCAAATTTTCGGATTGGACCTTCAGACTTTCATTTTTGCAATCTACCTGTCAAAATCTGTCAAATTCTAGAACGATCTATATTCTGGCACGCAATAACTTCCAGAGGAATGGTTTAATCTTTCTGAAATTTTGCACGCAAGTCGGTATTGGTAAAACGTGAACCGAGTTCAATTCTCTGTAATAACCATCCTTCACTCCTCTAACAACCGTGGCCAACGATTTCTGGGAAAATTTCTCATAAATCCTTGAATACTTGTGAGAATCGATAAGAATCAATAAGATATTTTTCATATCAGCCGTTGTTGATATCCCTAGCAATCGTTGCTACGAGGAGAGGAAAATCAGTTTGAGGTCCATTTTCAGAACTTTTGATGGCAAAAGATTCCGTAGAAACCATTATTAAAGTAGTGCAAAATCTATTCCGAATTGAATTTTAAAAACTTCTGTACAGCATGTTTATAATTTTTTTGTATAGCAAGTGTTTTATTTGACATTCCTAGTCACCGTTGATTTAAATGGCTTATTGGGACTCGAATTATTGTTCATGGAGGTCGATGAAATTAACTATTAATCTTCCATAGCAACCGATCTTTACATCCTTAGTGACCGTTGCTAAATTTACGAAAAAAAATATGATTAGGTCCATCTTCAGATCTTTTTGTGGTAATGGACCAATAATTGAGTACAGAAACAGGTACGTTACGTTAAATTTTATAAAATCTAAAACTTCATTCGGTAAGATTCAATGTGTAATACCATTTTCACAAAATGGGAGATAATTCTAGGAACTCTTTGATAATTTCTTCCAAGTCTTCGTGAAATCTTAATTCACAAAATCTCTTCGATAAAGCATACTGCTCATCTCTGCAGTTGGTAAAGATTTTTTTCTCTTGAATTGTATTAATGTACCGGTATCCATCAAAATAATGTCTTGGATTTTATTGCTCTAAGAAAAAACCGCTGCCAAGTGCCTCAGCAGTATGCTTTCTCAAAATATTGCAATCGAACCTCAACTTACATTAATCACCACTCTTTGAGAAAGCAAAATGAACCTCTAACTCATTTCTCCCACTCCATAGTAACGGTTGCTATGGTAAATATCCGAGCTTCGGTGTTCTTACTTCTTAGTCGTCAACAGTTCCGAAAATGGACCTCTAACTGACTTTTCCCACTACATAGTAACAGTTGCTAAGGATGTAAACAATGGTTGCTATGGTAAATGTCGGAACTTCGATGTTATTACTTCTTAGTCACCAACAGTTCCAAAAATGGACTTCAAACTGACTTTTCCCACTCCATAGTAACGATTGCTAAGAACGTAAACAACGGTTGCTATGGTAAATGTCGGAGCTTCGACGTTATTACTTCTTAGTCATCGACAGTTCCGGAAATGGACCTCCAACTGACTTTTCACACTCCATAGTAACGGTTGCTAAGGACGTAAACAACGGTTGCTATGGTAAATGTCGGAGCTTCGACGTTATTACTTCTTAGTCATCAACAGTTCCGAAAATGGATCTCCAACTGACTTTTCACACTCCATAGTAACGGTTGCTAAGGCCGTAAACAACGGTTGCTATGGTAAATGTCGCAGCTTCGATGTTCTTACTTCTTAGTCATCAACAGTTCCGAAAATGGACCTCCAACTGACTTTTCACACTCCATAGTAACGGTTGCTAAGGACGTAAACAACGGTTGCTATGGTAAATGTCTGAGCTTCGATGTTCTTACTTCTTAGTCATCAACAGTTCCGAAAATGAAACTCCAACTGACTTTTTGCTTTCTCAAAGAGAAAGCTTTGTAACGGGGTAAAAATCGACCCACCGAATCGGACTTCGGGACCTCGATTTTCGTAATCTACGGGTCGAAAAACATGGAAATCCGAAAATGTCTGTATGTATGTACGTACGTATGTACGTACGTACGTGCACTTTTTTTTGTCGTACGATAACTCTCGAAGGAATTGTCCGATCGTCCTGAAATTTTGCACACAGGTTAGTCGCCGCAAAATCTCGGTCGAGTTCAATTTTCAGCCAATTCCGTTGTTTATTTCTTTAGCAACCGTTGCTAACGTGTTTTTGATAAAAGCTTCAAAAATCATCATCAATGCACGATGGGTCTCCAATTTTTTCGACGATCGATGAGAATCGATAAGACATTCATTTTGGAACAACCATTGTTTATTCTCTTAGCAACCGTTGCTATGGAGATACAAAATTCAGCTTCAGACTGACTTTTTTTTGTCGTACGATGTCTTTGGAAGGAATAGTCCGATCGTCCTGAAATTTTGCACTCAGGTCGGTCTCCGAAAGATGTAAACGTGTTTAGCAGCATCCGTTATTTATTTCCATGGCAATTGTTGCTATCGTGTTTTTGATAAGTTCCCATATAATTCATGATAAATGATCATTTGGGTTCGTATATTTATGGGATTCTATAAGAATCAAAGAGAGATTTCCCGTAGAAACCATTGTTGATGTCTTTAGCAACCGTTGTTTATATCCCTTGCAACCGTAACTAGGGAATGGAAAAAAAGTCAGTTGGAGTTTCATTTTCGGAACTGTTGATGACTAAGAAGTAAGAACATCGAAGCTCAGACATTTACCATAGCAACCGTTGTTTACGTCCTTAGCAACCGTTACTATGGAGTGTGAAAAGTCAGTTGGAGTTTCATTTTCGGAACTGTTGATGACTAAGAAGTAAGAACATCGAAGCTCAGACATTTACCATAGCAACCGTTGTTTACGTCCTTAGCAACCGTTACTATGGAGTGGGAAAAGTCTGTTGGAGGTCCATTTTCGGAACTGTTGATGACTAAGAAGTAAGAACATCGAAGCTCAGACATTTACCATAGCAACCATTGTTTACGTCCTTAGCAACCGTTACTATGGAGTGGGAAAAGTCAGTTGGAGGTCCATTTTCGGAACTGTTGATGACTAAGAAGTAATAACGTCGAAGCTCCGATATTTACCATAGCAACCGTTGTTTACGTCCTTAGCAATCGTTACTATGGAGTGGGAAAAGTCAGTTAGAGGTCCATTTTCGGAACTGTTGACTAATAAGAAGTAAGAACACCGAAGCTCGGATACTTACCATAGTAACCGTTGTTTACGTCCTTAGCAACCGTTACTATGGAGTAGAGGAAATAAGTTAGAGGTTCATTTTGCTTTCTCAAAGAGTGGTGATTAATGCAAATTGAGGTTCAATTGCAATACTTTGAGAAAGCATACTGCTGAGGCACTTGGCAGCGGTTTTTTCCATTCCCTAGTTACGGTTGCAAGGGATATAAACAACGGTTGCTAAAGACATCAACAATGGTTTCTACGGGAAATCTCTCTTTGATTCTTATAGAATCCCATAAATATACGAACCCAAATGATCATTTATCATGAATTATATGGGAATTTATCAAAAACACGATAGCAACAATTGCCATGGAAATAAACAACGGATGCTGCTAAACACGTTTACATCTTTCGGAGACCGACCTGAGTGCAAAATTTCAGGACGATCGGACTATTCCTTCCAAAGACATCGTACGACAAAAAAAAAAGTCAGTCTGAAGCTGAATTTTGTATCTCCATAGCAACGGTTGCTAAGAGAATAAACAATGGTTGTTCCAAAATGAATGTCTTATCGATTCTCATCGATCGTCGAAAAAATTGGAGACCCATCGTGCATTGATGATGATTTTTGAAGCTTTTATCAAAAACACGTTAGCAACGGTTGCTAAAGAAATAAACAACGGAATTGGCTGAAAATTGAACTCGACCGAGATTTTGCGGCGACTAACCTGTGTGCAAAATTTCAGGACGATCGGACAATTCCTTCGAGAGTTATCGTAGGACAAAAAAGTGCACGTACGTACGTACGTACGTACGTACATACATACAGACATTTTCGGATTTCCATGTTTTTCGACCCGTAGATTACGAAAATCGAGGTCCCGAAGTCCGATTCGGTGGGTCGATTTTTACCCCGTTACAAAGCTTTCTCTTTGAGAAAGCAATATATCAAATTTATCGAAACTGATAATAGATAAATAATCAAGTTTTTTTCAACTCATGGAATTCTCTACAGTTTAAAATAAACTTTATTGAATTTCCAAATAGTCAAGAATGATTTGGTATTTGATCCTAAGTACTCAAATCCTTATATAAAAAAGTGATCGGGGTCAAAGTGAAGCCAGTTAACTCGTGTTTTGATTGGTGTAGACCTAACCACGTGACGAGTCGAGTAAAATATAGATATAGATGTAGGTAGTGAATGCAGGGAAGGGAAAAACAAACGAAGAATAAATTCTAAGGTTTAGGGACGTATACTGTAGTTTTAAAAAGAAAATAAAAGTTTTGAGGTTGAAACAACCAAATCTTCTTGTCAGATGTTGAATAAAATCTAAATACAGGTTTTATAATTGCGTATAATGAAATAAAGCGTAAATCGCGCGCAGCGCGTCTGAATGTAGCTAGTGTTTCCAAAATCCAAATGTAGGTTTTAAAATTGCGGATAATGAAAATAAAATAAAAGTTGAATGAAATATGAATGAAGGGTTAAAAAGTCGAATATAGTGAATGAATTGATTAGTAAATGGAAAAGATTATCGTAGGTGAATGATTGGAACATAATTTTAATACGCCCAAATGTAGATCGCGCGCAGCGTGTCTGAAAGTAGCTAGTATACTTATATGAAGAATGAGTTGCGTCAAACAGTAACAAAAGAAAGGTCCGTATCATCATTTATTATTTACCCTTTACCCTTCAATTAGAAATATTTATGTTTAAGTGTTTCATTTTTCATCAATAATATGATGTGCGAGATAATTGTCTCGTATAGAGTATTAGGAGAGGTGTCAAAAAGGTTTGGGTCAGCAATCACGATAAGACTGCATGATATTTTTTGGATTACCAAATACGTCATAACATCTACAGCCACTCAGTCTAACCTTTCAATTCGGTGTTTTGTCAGTCATTTTTGGTTTGATGGATCTAAACTGTCTCGATATCTATCGAGATCTAAATTTAAGGATAATTGTACCATCAGACTGCTGAAAGGAATTGAATTATTTGAATAATCAATAGTACAACTATTTTGAAATCTGTTTATTTTGTTATTTTGAATAACGGAAAGCTTGCTGATACGATTAACAATATCAATAACAATAAATAATATTATACGTAATACTTAAATAATAATATTCTCTAAAGAACAACTTTATTCTTTTAGATATCACATGTTTGGTTTACTAAACCTCACAAAATGTCAACGTGACGGATGACTTAAAGGTTACACCCACTCTCTTAGATAGTTATTTCAATAATTAAAATCAATGATAATGAGTATTCGGTTAAATCAATTTCCATATCAACTCGATCGAATTGCTGACGTTGATTGCATCAAGTCAATAATTCGCGTCTTTTCTATGTCGAAAGATCTTTTCCCGCATCGAGCCTCGAAAGAATCATGAGCAATTATACCATGTCTCACTTTGCGAATGAAAATCAATAAAATCTTCGAAGTAGTCTATTTGATAAAAATTATTTATGAAATACACATAGTTATAGTCATTAATAATAATTACAACTCTATTAGTTTGATAATTGATACATTCATTGATTAATAATGAATGGTTAAATTGATACCTCAGTTGATTAGAACTTTCACTTATTGAAGATCCATGAGTTCAACTACACATATTATAAATCTAGCCTTGATCATTATAAGATTTGAATGAACTCAAATAACTATCGCGTTTTTTTCTAGCTTGATGGAGAATTACTATGAAATCTCAATCGTGAAGACATCATTGGAAGATCAAATTCAATCGAATCATCGACGTGTATCGCTACACCGTTAATACAGATATTCAATAGTTTCTCAACAATGCACGCAGCAACTAAGTGGTTGGTGGCAAGGGAAAGGATAGCTAGCAGATAAATTTCAAAGGACAAATACATTGCAAAGAGTATACTGCAAGTGTTAAACCAGTTCTCGCAGAAGGCCCTTTTTGGAAAGAGAAGGGATACGCTCAATATCACATCCCGTTGAGTTAATCCAAATAAGACAACTGGACTTTTTGAGACACTCATCCAGCGATCCGCACGAAAAGAGAAAGGCGTGTGTTTGCAAACATTGCAGTACGTTCGATAAACTCTTTACGAGCGGTGAAGCAATGGCACGCCGCACATTGACCTTGTAGCCGAAATGACGGAAATACTTAGCAGCCTACCGGCCGACCTTGGCAAACAATGAATGTTCCGTTTCGGAATGAATCGCGAGCTTGCAGGGATCTAACAGTATAAAAGGCTCGGGTGGCGAGCGTTCTGCATCAGTCGATTCTCGAATCAACTTCCAACAGCCTCATCATGATCTGCAAACTGTTTGTGCTCGTCGCCGTTCTGGCTTTCGCCGCAGTAGAGGCCAAGCCCGGCTTCCTCGCAGCCGCCCCGATCGCCGCTGCCCCAATCGCCGCCCCGATCGCCGCCCCGATCGCCACTGCCTCGATTGCCACCTCGTACGCCGCTCCTCTGGCGACTGCATATGCCGCCCCAGCCCTGCGCTACGCCGCCGCTCCTCTGGCCACCGCGTATGCCGCCCCAGCCCTGCGCTACGCCGCCCCAGCTCTCAGCTACAGCTCTAGTTTGGGCTACGCTGCTGCTCCAGCTCTCGGCTACAGCGCTAGTTTGGGCTACGCTGCTGCTCCAGCTTACGGCTATGGCTATGGCTATGGACTTGGCCGCTCCTACCTCTACTAGATCAATAGCACAGACAGTATTAGTGCTCATCCACACTTGGCGCAGATGTACATCGAGGCCAGGAAACTTCACTAGCGATCCTGGAATTCAGAAACCACCCGACTTCTCCCTGTCGTCGTTATTTTCAAGTCATTTTTCATAGAAAACACCATTGGGTCTTTTAGTCTTTTCATCATGATCTTTGTTATGAAAACTATTCATAATTATATTCTGACGAGTAGAATTATGAATTTTCATTAAATAAAGTTTAATTTTTACATTATCATTGTTGTTCCATGTCATTTCAACATTCCTTTCCTCCTCTCTCAAAATTAGTTTACACATTAAATAACTCTTTATCATCATTATATCTTCATAATAATCAGAAAAGTTGTATACAATAGAAGAAGCTATTTTTAAAATCGCTTACGTTTTTCAATGAAATATTCGAAGAAAAATTTCTAGAACCGAAGAAAAAGATCACTGACAATATATTGCCTGAAGAATCCTTCTAGAGTTATCTAGTAATTACCAAATATTCTTGTATAACACTTGCATGCGATTTGAGTTGACTCTGAAAATCAAGACTGGGTTATAATTATGAATCATCGACGCAAAGAAGAATGATGATGAAGATGAAATTTATGAAAAGAAACACTCTATGGCGATGAATTATAATTTGTCGATTTTGAAGGGTCAAAAGATACCCAAAAGATGCCGTACAGAATCTTGATGATTTTCTTTATCATTCCTAGCAACCGTTGCTAAAGGAATGAAAAGATCAGTATGACAGTTCACATTCAAAATTTCAATACTGGTATTTTCATACAACTGATCTAAAAGTTAAGGTGGTTCGAACGAGTTTTAATTACTTATGGAAAAAGATTGAAATTATAGTACAAAGCACCTAGAATACTCACGAGTAGATTAACATGTTAAAATACTTAGGTCATCGATTTTATTTTCGAGTAAAAAATTCCTCAAAACTATCCAGTTTAACATGATGTTTTATGGGACTGGCACCTTCTTAATAGAATTCCTCAGCAATCACTTATGGAAACTTGACCAATAAAATGTGGAATATTTGTTTTTCATAGTTAATTGATATGCCATAAAAAAAAGTATAGGTAATCGATGAAACGGAGACAGAAAAAAATATTAGAGTATGTCATCTCCCAGATCCCGGTTATACGGTAGGCGCCCCAAAAAAGGGTGCCAATTGAAAGTCTCATAAAATTCCTTAGATTGTCTTTTATGGTTGTTATTCCGCTGGGTGGTTTAAAATATAATTCAGATATGATAGTCACTCATCTCACTGGCTAAATTCATATTAAATACAAAGCACCCTAAAGGGCCCCGACTTGATATGACACCAACGCGTGGCAAAGATGGATATTTAAAAGAATGCTAAACACGCCTCCAGATCTGAGCTTGCCCACGACTAATTCCAAATCATAGTTGTTTGTACTTTTATAATATTCTCGTTTTCAGAGTTGGACCTAATTTTCAATTAGTCTTCAGCTTTACTTTTTAAATTGGAAAATCAATCGCTCTGTAAAACTATCACGATTTGAAAGAGCAATGTGGGTGAGCCTTGCAAGAGAGTTTCAATAACTAACCTCTCATTTAAGGAATTCATTGAACTCCGAGTTTATTCTCTCTGGCTCAAAATCAGAAGTAAATATTAACATTTCGCTTGCATACTATCACAGTCACCATCTGTTTATTTTCCTGATATTTTAGTCTGAAAGTTTGACTTCATAAATTAGTATCCAATATTATCTTACAATTGTCAAAAATCATGATGTCGCAGCATAGGATTCAGATTTCTGACCTGCATGTCTTTCTATCAGCAATCGTATAGTGGACATTTTGTGGTTTAATCATCGACCCCTCAGATCTTTATAGTTTACATAGATATAATAAATTAATTTATTACAATAGAAAAATTACACGGAGTACGATGGATTCATAGACGGATAAGAAGCTTATGCTAACAAGATAAAAACTTGAATGCCATCAAATTTAATACCATGGAGTTCTAAAAGACGGTGGGAGTACCGTCGAAATTTGGAAGACGTACCAGAGTGAGAAGCCTTTCGGGCTGTTCACTTTTGTCTATTACTACTGTGGACTCGCATAAAATATGTACAGAGCGAGGGATAGAAAAATAAATTCAGGATCGACTGTTTTTCATATTTTACCTCACTGTATCATCTTTTATAACTTTTCATAATTATATATAACAAATATAAAAGTAACTTCTGGGCTCACTCGAGTGATGATACCAATGTTTGAACCCTCTTAAAAATCACTATATAAATCTAAAATTAGCTTTATCGACCCACCAATGTTTCTTGTCAACGGTCTCGAAATGTTTTTTTTTGCTGAGAATTCAGATGTTTTCTAGAAAAAAATGTCCAGTGTACTTATTTTTTGCTACGAAATAAGTTGAGAGTACCTCGAAAAATTTGATGATAGGCAGAGAATAAATACGATCGAGTTGAATGTGGAAAAAAATTGACCCCGAACATTTCTTCTTCGGTTCTATAGAGAATCGCCAAAGTAGAGACTAGTAATACCTTATTTCATTCTTGAAAAAATGATGGAAAATCTTGGAATTATAATCTCATGAAAGTTTTGATTAGATCTCATGGAGTGAGAAATGCGCATTAGTATGGTACGTGTGAATAGAGATTCATCGGGCAGTTTTATTAAAAAATGGAAAGAGAGGTTTAAAATGTTGATTTGTAATAGATCGCGTGAAACTTACCCTGAACCCGCTAGTAGAATGTCGTATTTTCCAAAGTGAATGTCTAAGACGGCATCAGCTTTAATTTGAAACTGATGTAATTGATGAGCTCATCATGAGAGTATGCGAGAGTCTTAAATTAGGATTCATCATACTCATGAAAATAATGAGGATATATCCTTATCTCTTATAAGAGAGGGGTACGGTAGCTTCTCGTAGTGCCCTTGCCGACAGGTCAAAGTCAATCTCCTATTTGTCAACATATAAGTAACTATCGAATTGAGTATTTAACATTTAGAATAAAATTTGGTGCAACTCATGATCATTCCACCTGTGGGCAAATTCGCAATCGTTGAGATAGTAGAGATAATAGTAGAGTGACAATCAAAATTGCAGTTAGGTCAGCTTGTAACCCTTTCATGTGTAGACATTCTAGTACCAAACCTATTCTATGGTATGTGCTTTGCTCTTTCCTTTCTCATTCACCACCTTGTTTTGGGAGGATTAAAATAGGGGGACTAAATTGGAGTAATCGACATGCAGGATCTGAATGAGAAATTCAATGGGGGATTCAATTAGAGGGGTCACAATGAGGGGACAAAATGAGAGTCAAAATGAGGGGGGGGGTGTTAAATTACGGGGCCAAACTGGTAGAATCAAAATTGGGAAATAAAATTGAGGGGGGGGTGGAAAAGGGGTGATTAAAAATGTAGACAACAGCAGCGGTGGTCTAGCTTTTAATATAGAGGATACTCAATTTTTAAGGTATTCGACACTCCAACGATTATTCAAAAAAATTCATCGAACTAAAGTGAGAATGCACTTTTATTGCATGAAAAACGTAAACGGCAGTTTTACTCAATCACTCATCCACTTTCATACAGTGGTTTCCCACTGTGAGATTTTAAAAGGTTTTAAGAGTATTAAAATTGATACTCGATTTGACAACTTAATCAAAACTCGCATTATATATTTCTATGCTTCTCAAGCGGATCTTCGAGCAGGCGTATAAGAATCGAAAAGTATTGCGACCCTGGTAGTAGTCGTCGTTTTCTTTTCCCTGAGTTAATATAACAGAGATTGCGGCTTTTTACCTGTTACAGTAGTTAACCTTGGTTGGTTCCGCGTTCGATTGCTTCTCCACAATATAAAAGCCCGACTGGAAAACGGAACGACACAGTCGATTCTTGAATCAACTTCCCACAGCCTCATCATGATCTGCAAACTGTTCGTGTTCGTCGCCGTTCTGGCCTTCGCCGCAGCAGAGGCCAAGCCCGGCTTCCTCGCAGCCGCTCCGATCGCCGCTGCCCCAATCGCCACTGCCCCGATCGCCACCTCGTTTGCTGCCCCAATCGCCACTGCCCCGATCGCCCCCGCTTTTGCTGCCCCAATCGCCTATCGCACAGGATTCGCACCAGCCCTCGGCTACGGTGGATTTGCGCGCACCTATGGTGGACTTGGATATGGATATGGATACGGATTTGGCCGGACTCTCCTATTCTAAACGCGTCCGGACTTCTAAGTTATTTAGTATAGTTGGTACAAATGTATATACTGTATATGCATTGACAGAAATTCCGTACAGAATCGACTTTGAGAATTTTCCTTTAACCCAGACCTTGATGTGATCTCCTACCTTTGAATTCGTATCATCTATGTACTCTGCTACAGTGTCATCGTTGGCTTTCACTTTTGATTATCATAGAATATAAACACTGGTATTATTAAGAATGACGGAGAATTATTCAAATAAATTGAGTACGCTTTTCAGAAAACCTTAGACTTTTTTTATCATTTTTCCTATCATCTTTACTATCCTATATTTTGTCAGTAACATACTTCATGAGAACTGAAAGTTTGTTTATCGTAATCTGAAGAACTTTAGTAGCTTAAAAGTCTTTTTGTTATAGTAAGCGTCAAGTAAACTTTTTGTTCTTGTTTTGTGGGCGTAACATTTATTTTCACGCCCTAGGTCAGTTGCTATGGTTACAGCAACGCCGCATTATATATCGATCCTTGTTCTCATGATTAATTAATTAGATTACTTGTAGTTATCGAGATTCGATAACTTGGAGACACGACTTCAGAGAGCTTCGAAAGAAAAAACAATTGTATCCAATCGTCAGTTGTCCAGCTGTCAAATATCTCATATTGATATTATGTGTTGACAAGGGCACACGTAAAAGAAAGCAAAATATAATTTCAAGAAGTTAAAATGGAAAAGTGTCGTTTATCTTATTCTTCATCTACTTCGTCGTCATCATCCACGGAGGAAGATACATATAAGAATCGGCGCGTACGTCGGCGAGACCGAAGTCGATCCCTGCAGCGAAGATCTCGAGGTTATGTGCGCTACGACAGATCTCGTTCTCGATCTTATTCCTCGTCGTACAAAGCTCGTGATTATTCTGCTCGACATCGAGGACGGGACCGTGAACAGAGTAGTAAGCGGAGTCGAAAACAATCCCCATCTCCAAAAAGTCGTCGGCGTATTCGATTCATTTCTTCATCATCAAGCAGTTCCAGTGAGTTGAATGAAAAACACAGGGAAAGGTCATCTTCCTCTTCTCATTACACCCCCCCTCCCAAAATTGGGTCTAAAGCATTAATAAGAGATCGAACAAATGCTAAGAAAAATTTGCCAGATACAACATCTGATAATACTGTTAAAACAGTATCGGGCAGTGGAACTCACACGAGAGGTGAGTCGTATACTGCACCTGTATAAGCCTGACGATCTTGTACTAGAGACAACGCATGCTCAGAGCGAATTTCCATTTATGGTTTTCAGACAATCAGTCTACTTCGACAGAACCTGCGATTCCAGTTTCTGATCCCAAGGTGACTAATATTTCGGCTCCTATTCCAACGAAAACAAATAGCCCTACACTTGACGACGACGTGCTTCAAATTCTTGGCGAAGACTCATAAAAACCGAAAGAACCGTCAACTACTATCGCTCCTGAAATCTTGGTGAGATGGTCCAATTGGATTTTCAATGGTTTGGACGATAAGCTCAAAAAGGATGTCATGGAAAAATACCAATGCGACACTGCTCTGGATGCTCAAAAATTAAATCCAGAGCTCATTCACTTTTTATCAGATTCTGCAATTAAACGTGATAAATACTTTTGCGCCACTCAAAATTTGGCCGGATTGGCTTTGACGGCGCTTGGGGCTGCTATATCTACACTTATGACTAAGCAGAACGTGGATCGATCTGTGTTATTGCCATCCCTCTATGATGCTGGGATAATATTATGCAATTTACATAATTCACAAGTTATTGGGAGGAAAGCTTGTATATTACCTAGTATAATTAACAAGAATTTCAAGAAAGTTCTGGAAAATTCCAAGACTGACGGTTTTATTTTTGGTAAAAATCTGGGAGAGAAAATCAACGAGGGAAAAATTTTCGTCAAAATTGGAAATGAACTTAAATCAATGGCTACGTCATCGACCGATAAGCGGACGACGCACAACTCCAAAAAATTTAAACTACGGACGCCCGCCTGCGAGGAAGGCCTCAATAGCAGCGAGGCAGGCGGGCTTCAACTACAAAGCATATCCGAGGAAAGCATCAGTGAAACAACCCCTCCAGAGTTACAACCAGAACCAGCGATCAGATCGTCGGAAACGGATGTAAATGTGAGAAAAACTGCTGGTTGATTTCTACGAAAGATGGAAAGAAATGACGAATGATATATTCATTTTAAAATGTATAAAAGGTTATGAAATTAAGTTTGATTTCCCAGTCAAACAAACATTCATACCAAAAGAACCATCGCGTTCAGTAAATGAGGAGTTAGCAATTTCTAATGCTTTGTTAGAATTAATCAAAATCGGAGCAGTAAGTGAATGTGAAAGCAATGAGGGCCAGTTTATATCTAATTATTTTTTACGGAAAAAATCAGACGGAACTGATCGGTTTATACTCAATTTGAAAAAATTGAATACGTTAATAGAACCAGATCATTTCAAAATGAAAGAGATAAAAAATGCATGTAAAATACTAACCCCAAATGATTATTTATGCACCTTAGATCTCAAAAATGCTTTTCTACTAGTGCCAGTTTCGAAGAAAAGTAGAAAATATTTTAGATCCATTTTCAAAGGGATTCTTTATGAATTTACGTCACTGCCATTTAGTTATTGTTTGAGCCCTTTCATCTTCACAAAAATAATGAAACCAGTCATCGCAAGATTACGATCTATCGGTTTAAGATCTATTATATATTTAGATGATATTCTTGTTTTTGGTTATGATTATGAAGAATGTTTATATAATTTACAAAAAACAGAGGAACTACTCGTATATTTAGGTTTTCTAATAAATTATCCTAAAAGTAGTAGAATTCCGAATAGGCGATGTAAATATTTGGGTTTCATAATAGATTCAGAAAAATTTTCTTTAGAACAAACAATGGAAAAAAGAGAAAAAATCTTACAAAACATTGACAATTTTAAAGTCATCAAACCCTACAATATTCGTGATTTTTCCAAGTTACTCGGTAAGCTGGTAGCTTGTTCTATAGGCATTGAATATGGTATACTTCATACTAAAAATTGAGAAAGGGATAAATCGCTAGCATTATTAAAAAATCACGGAAACTATGAAGGATCAATGACTATATCTACCGAGTCTTACCAGGACTTATTGTGGTGGAAATCGGTTCTGAGAACATCTTTTCGAATCATTCGGAAATTCAATTTTAAATTTGAAGTTTTCACGGACGCATCCTTGTCTGGTTGGGGTGCTTCTTGTACTACTGAACGTGCTCATGGGTTTTGGAGTAAAGAAGAGAGATCCAATTCTATAAATTATTTAGAATTACTTGCAGTATTTTTAGCACTGAAGTCCTTCATCAGTTTAATTCGGAATAGCGAAGTATTATTGAGAATAGATAACACAACTGCCATTTCATATATAAATCGAATGGGCGGTACGCGACATAAGAAATATAATTTATTAACAACAGAAATTTGGGAATGGGCTGCCGATAATAATATTTGGTTGTATGCATCTCACGTTCCCGGCAAAGAGAACATAGAGGCTGATTATTTATCTAGAATTCAAAACATTGATACTGAATGGGAACTAGCAGATTATGCATTTAATACAATAGTAAATAAATTTAGTAAACCATCAATTGATTTATTTGCTTCACGGATTAATACAAAATGTGAGATTTATTGTAGCTGGTTTAAAGATCCAGATGTCACATTTATAGGTGCATTTACGATTCCATGGGGAAAATATCTTTTTTATGCATTTCCGCCTTTCGCAATAGTATCTCGAGTTTTACAAAAAATTATTAATGATGAAGCGACTGGAATAGTTGTCGTACCTAATTGGAATACGCAAATTTGGTTTCCTCTATTCAATGATCTTTTAATCAGAGAACCAATAGTATTCAAAGCTTCAATTAATTTATTGCAATCACCTTGCAGGTCGCGCATACATCCACTGGCGAAAAAACTCACACTAATGGCAGGGATATTATCAGGGCAGCGTATCGCAGAAAAGAAATTTCTGAAAGCCGTATAGATGTTATGATTGCGGGGTTTTCAGCTAATACATTAAAACAATACAACTCATCATTATTAGCATGGTCTAAGTTTTGTGATTTTCACGGGTATTGTATTTTTTCAGCAGAAGCTAGTCAAGTAATACAATTCCTGACTAAAAAATTAGATGAAGAATCGTCATATGGAACTTTAAATTCAGCAAGATCAGCTATATCACTGATATTAGATACTGACATATCTGATAGTAAACTTATGGGAAAATTCTTTAGAGGAGTTTTTAAAATTCGCCCTTCGAGGCCTAAATATTCAAAAACTTGGGATACAAGTATAGTACTAACATTTATATCTCAATGGTTTCCTCATGAGACTCTTTCATTAACTGATTTAACTGAAAAATTGGTGATGCTATTAGCACTAGTTACAGCACACCGAGTTCAGACACTAGCTTCAATCAACATTGATAATATTATTATAAATGATAGTAGGATCGAAATGGTAATCACAGAAATAATCAAAACCTCTGCCTCTGGTAGAAATCAACCATTATTGATTATTCCTTACTTTGCTGAAAAACCTCAACTATGTGCTGCATCTACATGAAAATATTTTCAAGTCATAGTACACGCCATGCTTCCACATCAAAAGCTTACTCTAAGGGCGTTGATTTGAGGACTATTGAAAATACTGCTGGATGGACTGAAAAATCTGCAGTCTTTGCAAAATTTTATAACAAACCCATTGTAAGTTGTGTGGATGATTTTGCTCGTTCATTGATTAAGGATTTATAAACAGTTGTAATTGAGTTATTAATTATATGTATTAAATAAAGATTAATTTACAGTTAAATAATCGCTTTAAGACTCTGAAACTCTACAAGTAATTTAATTAATTAATCATGAGAACAAGGATCGATATATAATAAACGATCAAACGAACTTACCTATAAGTGAAGTTCGATCGAAATTATATGAGATCCTTGTTCGAATGATTAATTAATTAGATTACTTGTAGTTATCGAGATTCGATGACTTGGAGACACGACTTCAGAGAGCTTCGAAAGAAAAAACAATTTTATCCAATCGTCAGTTGTCCAGCTGTCAAATATCTCATACTTTTAGAGTGTTGAGAATCGCTTTATAGCTTGGGAGAGGAAATTATATTTTTTCAGGGTGGGAGTTAATCATTCGAACAAGGATCTCATATAATTTCGATCGAACTTCACTTACAAGTAAGTTCGTTTGATCGTTAAGTACATGGTTCAATCTAGATTTTTATCATTATGGCCTTGCTTTTCGTTGTTATCATAGGTGTTGTCTTAACCGTAAAAATCGTTACTCCCAGAATTAAGATCAAAAGCATACTCTACGCTCACGTAGTGATGTGAGTCACCAATCTTGACCAACATTTTTTCGGTGTTTGTTTGCATCAAAAATAGAGTGTACCAGCAGTCCCAGGGTCCGATGTTTCCAAATTTCCAAAATATTAATTAACCCATTAGCGCCCAAACGGCCGCTCGACGTCCGCTTTTTTGAGCGACAGATTTCATCTGGTTATAATGGTTCAAAAAATTAGAGAAGAACATTTTCTTATGTAAAATTTTGTCAGCTTTTCAATCCCGTTAGTTTTATCTTGATTAAATAAACGCCCTTATTGTTATAAACAATTGATTGCAAAAAAACACAAAATTTCGAGTCAACATTTTTTTTGTGTCAACCGTGGAACATGGAAACTGGTTGCAACGAACCCCGGGGAGTAAATTTCGAGCGTCCATGGACCTTAAACTAAAAGTTTGCATAGTTGTAATTGTTCAAATTATTTTTGGAAGACCCAAAATGGCGGCCGATAGAAAAAATTGTAGCACTCAACTTGGCAATTGTTATTCTCGAAAACTATAGATCAAATCAAAAAATTCTTAAGAACAAAAAGGTCTTCAAATCACTTAAAAAATACTCTTGAATTTTTTCGGATTTTTTCGATGAAATTTTTCAAAATTTTAATTTTTTAAATTTTCAAAAAAACGCAAATTGCTTCAAAACTTCTGAAAAAAATTGAGAATGTTCTTTGACTAATTTCAAAACTTTTTTTCCCTAAGAACTTTTTGATTTGATCTACAGTTTTTAAGAAAAAAAATAATGAAATTATTTATTATAAATTTTTTCTTACTACCTCGGCTGAAAATTCGACATTTGTCCCCATGTACAGTCGTCGAAACTCAATGATTCCTCCCTATCTGCGCGCCATCTAATCGGCCGGGACGAATAAAATCGAATCTCAGCTTTCCTCCCCGCTGTTAAATCGAAAGGGTGAAATAAAGCCATAACCTGTATCATATGTTTACCTCTGAAAGCAGAAGCAGTTCTACCCGGTACAATTTACGGAGGTACACACACGTGAGATTGACAGGTTATGGCTTTATTTCACCCTTACGTGATAAAATTTCAAACTTTAATGACCGATTCAGCGAGGAAAAAAAATTATCACGTATCTGTTGTCACCTCAGAAATTTGATTTTATCACTCGTTTGGAGTATTTTGTCCTGAGAAATCGTAAATAAAATAAAAATCTGTTTTCGCCCATAAGGCCTGTGTTTATTTTCCCCAATATATCGGGGTGTCACGTGAACTTTCACAATTCCAATAGTTCGAGTTTCTAACTTTTGTCTATTTATTATTACGCCCGTCTTACCTATCTAATTTTACAATGTCAAAATATTTACTTGACATGAATAATCTAGTTTTTTTCTCAGGACTTTTGATCATCTGCTAACCAACAACTCTCGTTTCGCTCGGGTCGTAAATGTTAGCAGATGATAAAAGTCCTTCGTTCCTTTTCAGATCAGCTGCTTGTCTGCTCTTGCAGTAGCAGCGCTGCCACGCACGCGGAACATGGCCGCGACTGTGAAGCAGACGAATTCTCCCTGCTTGCAAGTTTTCGCGTCCCGGTGGTTCATGGACCACGAATTTTCGGCCGGCTATTAAGAAAAATAGTATACACCACACGGGACGATAGTCGATCATCATTCCCGGCAGATAGCCCCCCTCGGCTTCGCCCCCTCGGCTCGGGGGGCAATCTCTCCGCCGGGAAGAATGATCGACATTCGTACCTTGTAGTGTAATATACTATTCTATGCGTTCCTTAGCCGACAAATTGAAAAATTTATAAAAAATTCTTCTAGTAGTAGGAAATGGCTTTTTTCTATATGGTATTCGTATAATACTAGGATTACTGTCTATTTGAAGTCATGTAATCGATCTCAATATGGGATTATAAACTGAATAACTTAGTTAAGGGGAGGTTCTCATCTAGCAACTCGAAAATGACCCATTTTTCTTTTTTTCTTTCATAGAAGGAATTGAATAATGGTATGGAACTTTTTCACACGTATTTATATATTATTTGAGTATACAAAAAAAATTGTTTTTTTTGTTATACAAAAAATAGTTATACAAAAAGAGTTACACAAAAAATAATCATTATATGATGAATTAAACACACGTTTATGGGCACGCCTCTAAAAAAAGTTTCCGCATGGTGGGAATCCTGGGGCCTCCAATTTTTATCTGAGATCGAAAAACGAAAAAGTTTCAGAAAATATATAATATTTGTGGGATATCATGCCGATAATACTGAGAAAAGGTTGAAAATTAACAAAATGGCGGACTTGTGAAATTTACGTACCGATTTCGCACTTTTTTTTTGCTCTTAAAATCGATATGTAGACAAAAATTAATAATAAAATTAATGGTTTTATAGGTATAGGATCCCAGAAATTCAATTGCCTTTTTTTAAAAATATAGGAAATTTTTCTAAAAAAAGATTCAAGTCGATACCTTGATTAGTTTTTGAGCTACGATTCCCACCAGTTAAAAAAAAGTCATTTCGAGATAAACGCGTTTAAAGATTCGGTTAACCATAACAATACGTTAGTCATAGGTTCCATTATCATGCTATAACTTTTTCAAATATAATATTTCGGTCACACGCTTTTCGGGGTATATTCTACACATTATAAGGTAGCAAAATCAAAAAAAAGAATCGAATTTTTGAAATTGCTTGATGAGAACCTCCCCTTAAGAAGTTAAATATTTAAGAAATAAACGTTGCGTTTTTATAGACATGTTACGATGATCTCATCAGTATTTTTGAGTTGAATATCAAAAGTTTCGAATAAATATCAATGGAAACGTGATTGAGAGTTTATTTCAATGCTAATTTGATCGGTCCTGTAGGCATAAGTGATTATAAAATCGTGCCAAATTGGCTGCACGTGTAGGCCTTTTTTGCGTTTTTTTTTTCAAATTGACGTTTTTAATAGGTTATAATGGCCGGATGACAACTATAGAGATGGTTTCTGATAGGTATTGAGCTAGCTTTCGAAATGCAGTTCCCAAAATTTGAAATTCCCAAGTTTATCATAGTCAAATTCTCGAAAAACTCTTAGGGGGTGGCGCAGTGGCTGCAGTTACCTTACTCAGTTTTAATTTGTAGCGAAAATTGCAAATTTTGAACTGTACATGTTGCATCAGAGATGGTTGTGCCGTGGCCAGATCACAACCAAGTATATTTGAGGGTATAGTAAGACTGCTGTACGATGAAATGAATGTTGTCTAGGTTTGTACAACTTCCAAGCCGGGTTACTTGAAATCAGCGGGAGGTTTGACGATTTACAAGTAGAAGTTATGTTGAAGACCGTAATCTCCAAAACCGTTGGAGCGGACGAGTTCTGTACCATAGTCAGAAGCTGGGACGCCGGTGTATCCAAAGCCGCTGGTATAGGCCAGGGCTGGGGCGGCGTATGTGGTTGCCAGAGGTGCAGCGTACGAGGTGGCGATCGGAGCGGCTGGGAGGAAGCCAAACTTGGCCTCTACTGCGGCGAAAACCAGAACAGCAACGAACACAAACAGTTTGCATATCATGATAAGGTTGGAGCGTTGATACTAAAATTGAATGACTGAACCGCAATTGGCCGCTCGCACTTTTTATGTAAAAATACAGTGGTCAAGGAATGCGGGAAACTTCGAGGTTACTTTGTACGGAGACTGGAAAAGAGAGGCTCTTGATATCCTGTTTTCAAAATCACAAAGTATTGATTTTTTAATCACATCGAGACGTGGATTGTACTTTACTATATTATGACACCTCTTGTAATTTCTAAACAGACGTTCCATTGTCCAGTTACGATCATTAATCATATCAAATTGACATATACGTTACCGTATCGACCAAAACTTTCATATTTAATTTTTCTTTGATTTGTTTTTTGAAAAACACGTACTGGAGTCACTTTTCTTTCATTTGTATATAATTAAGGTCTCTTCGGGCAATACGGCCAGACAAGTAAAATGGCCACTGATTTTTCTTATCGTAAATCGTAATGGACCAGATCTGTGATCCACAATTGAAAAGTTGAGAGTCTTGTGACTAATCATATCCAACTAAAAATCAATGGAAACACCTCCCCTGGTAGAAAATAAACGATATCTCATAGTTAAGACCAGACCCGTAAACTATAGACCAGGTAGTATCGTTAGTTAAAATCTTGAACAGAATGCATATTTACTTATAGCTTGGATACCGTTATGGTCGTTACCACGCGCGGTGGGGAGATGCGTGTCACGTGACGTGTTCATATTCTAGTCTGGTACGCTTGTTTGTATGTGTAACTCATCGACAGACATAACCTCTAATGGTGCTAATGGTAAATTCTCACTCAACAAACTTCTTTTAGATAATGATATGATGAAGTGTAATAGTGACATGAGTGATAATAGTGACATGAGTGATAATTATGAAATCGGCAGTGATGAAGAAAAGTGGATCAAGTCAGTAGAAAGTGAAACAATAGAAATAAAAGAATTGCAGAGGTGGTCGATTGAAAACAATATTGCTCAAAAGCACATGGATGGCCTTTTAAAAATTTTAAGACCAAGACTCTTACCATCTCTACCCAAATGTACAAAAAGTTTTATAAAAGTTGATGCCAGCTTACCTAGAATAGAATCCATGGAAGTTTGTAATGGTTCATTGGGTCAATTTATTTACTTTGGATTGAAGGAAAGTCTAGAAGAAATCATTGTACCAGAATTCCATGCATCTGATACAATACAATTGATATTGAACATTGATGGTTTTACACCGTTCAAGTCAAGTACACAGACTATGTGGCCAATACTCTGTAAAGTATTCAAACCATATATTTATAAACCGTTTACAGTTGCTATTTACAGTGGTGATGGCAAGCCAAAACATGCAAAAGATTATATTCGTAAATTCATAAAGGAGTTTAACTCTCTTAGTGCAACAGGTGTTATCATAAAGAATAAGTCTTTCAAAATTCAATTGAAATTTCTTGTTTGTGATTTGCCGGCCAGATCATTTTTGAAGTGTACAGTAGGACATACAGCATTCAATGCATGTGAACGCTGTACTGTCCTAGGTCAGAAAAAGGACAAAGTGACAGTATTCCTGAACGTAGATGCAGAAAAAAGGACCGATGAAAATTTTAGAAATTTCACACACCCTAACCACCACAATGGACCATCACCATTTTGTGTTTTGGAACCTCATCTGGATATGATCATGGATTGGATTTTGGATCCCATGCACATGCTGTATCTCAATTGTTTCAAAAGAATTTTGGAATATTTACTGAACTCAAAATCAAATCACAAATCAAGATTAAGTGCTGCTCAAAGCATTGAACTCAAGCGTCGAACATTAATAATAAAAACAGATATTCCAGAAGAATTTCCAAGGAAAATGAGAAACAGTGAACAGTATGGGAACTACAAAGCTGTAGAATATAAGTTTTTTGCACTCTATGCTGCTCCAGTAGTATTGAAAAAATTGATTCCTAAAGAAGTTTATGGCTGTGTGAATTTATTCACTGTGGCATGCAGAATGTTATCTGATGAGAAAAGTCACTTGTCAAACATAGATACAGCAAGAAAATACTTGGTTGATTTTGTAAAGAAAGCCTCATCAATATTTGGTGAGTCGTTTGTGTCACTGAATGTCCATAATCTTATTCATATGTCAGATGATGTTGAAACACATCAGTGCTCTTTGAATGAACTCAGTGCGTTCTGGGCTGAGTCCTATCTAGGTGAAATGTGTAAATGTTTACGATCACCCAAGCATTTACTTGCACAGTATCGTAAGAGAGTCATAGAAAAAAAGACATTTGCAAAACACATTCCTGGATTACCTTCACAAATAGAAATTCTCATCCGGAAGCAAAATGAAATCAAGAAAATCAGATACTGGGATATGATTCTTGCTACTACTCATCCAAATAATACCATTTTATTGCAAGATGGGAAAATTGCACAGATCAGTAAATTTATTGAAGTTGAGGATCAGCTATGGGTAAAGTTTCAAAAATATCAGAAGAAAGAATCAATTTTTAAGTACCCGTGTGACTCCATCATTTTCTGCATGTTTGAAGTCAGTCGTTTATCCAACAATGAAGAAACCACATCACTTCAATGCATACAAAAGAAATGTGTTAGATTTCTTCTGAATTTTTGTCAAGAGGAAGATAGAAAAGCATATGTTATTCCATTACTGCATCGATAAGAGGCTTTTTCGAGATCCTTTATACGTATGCTCCAAGGTATGTAAATAATAGAATGATATTTGGATTTGAGTGATTTAATATAAAAATAGGAATGAATAGTATATCATTTATTGGTATGTAACTATTCAAATAAGAATAACTCAAGTTAATCAAATATTTCACACTTAACCTAATTTGAAATACTTCTTTGGTCTTGTTTACATTATATATATGTATATATATATATTTAGTATCTTCAGTATAAAGGACTTTTCCAAATTGAAATCACAAGGAGAGTATCTAGCGTTGAATATCGCCCTGATAATATTTCCATTAAACAAAAGAGGTTTGAACTTTTCTTAAACCTGTATTGAATAGCAGGTACATTGATTTTTAGTTATGTTCATGTTCATATTTCAAATTTTGCTTAAAAGTGTTGATTAGGTTAGGTTTTTCATTGTTGAAATCAGGGGTTTGAAATTTTCTTAAGCTTGTAGTGCATACCAGGCACATTGATTATTTAGATCAAACTGATTGTTAACAATATGATGTTTGTGTTTCAAATTTTGCTGAAAAATTTTAAATTAGGTTAGGTTTTTCATTGTGAGAAAAATTTTGATTGTTCAATTGTATGAAGCAATTTATGAATTAGTTTATGGTGAATGAATCGAGCAGCACTAGCTAATCAAATATTACATTCATTTTTTAGAATGAGCAGCGAATCTGAAGATGAAGAATTACAATCTTATTCAATTGTGAGATTTATACATAAAGGTAGAAGAAAGAAGATTGAGCAAATAGACGTCGTTCCAACTAATTGGGTACGCTGGGATAAAAAGAAGGGCAAGTTAATAGTAAAGTATCTGGCACCTGACGCTAATAGTGAAGACTACAATACATTACACAATCTGGTGGAAATATCTATGCGCCCTCCGGATAGCTGGCCTGACTACACTATTGAGATAGTTGGGAGAGCAAGTGAGTTTCAAGTTAAATTAAATACACACATTCATGGAATGAAAATGTCTTTAGAACCTGATGTCATTAACTTCAAAATTATTGTGTAATATTCTTTAGAATCCTATCAAGAGAGCTTACTAAAGTTAGAAAGATTGCAAAAAGAAGACAATGTGCTAACTCAATCTGATGATGATATATCTGCAAAACAAAAAAAAATAGAGATTGCAATTAAACAAAGGCAATTACAAGATGCAGCATTGGCAATGAAAGGAGATATTTTATCAGATTTTGCTGTTGGTGATGGTAATAATAATAATGATAATAATTTCATTAACTATAAATAATAATGAATTATTCCAGTATAAGTAGTTTGTATACTAATTCTATCAATTTGTAGGTGCACGTAAAACCAAGAGTGACAAGCTTGCCACAAATAATATTGATCACTCAGGTAAAGAAACTAATCCAAATATGATTGTAAACAAAGTGGAATCCAGTTTTGAAGTAGATATTCCAGTATTGGATCCAACTTCTCATCTGATGACTAATCCACCCAATGTAGATCTCTTAAATATACATTTACCATTCGACTTAACTGCCAAATGCATTAATAGTGTGTTTTCCCAAAGAGGCTTTGTGTGAAAATAGATCTGGCCAATGAGAGATGTTTTTCGCCATCGACAGATGAATCGCAAACTAATTGTACGTAGCTTCGTATCAACGGTCGACAGGGATATAAACAACAACAGTTGATATGGGGAATACAAAGACTCTGAGTCATTTATACTGAAATGTACTGAAAATGAACTTCAACTCAATATTCATTCCCTTAGCAACTGTTGCTAAGGAAGACCCCAAACTGATTTTCCGAACTACCTAACAACGGCTGTTATGAAATATATCTCGTTGATTCTTATCGATCCTCATAGGTATTGGAGCCTTAATTTATGAGGATCAATGAGAAACTTATCTAAAACACGTCAGCAACGACAGCTTAGTAAGTAAACTGAGGATGTCGCTGAAATTTGAACTCAGTTCACAGCTTCCCACCAATGACTCATGTGCAAAATTAAGGTAGAATAAACGATTTCTTCGAGAGATATCGTCAGACTAAAAATTGTCGTATCTGCACGTACGCACAATTAGTGATTTTGGGATTCGATTTTATTTGATCCGTTTAAAATACTAAAGAACATTAAATGTATACATCACTCTATTTTCCGTTTTTTCCGTTTAGAATCGTGATTTATTTGACTCTACCGATCACTACGGCGTAAAATAATACTCATTGAAGTTAACATTAAACTCGCAGTGCGCTAATACGTAGAATACAAGTGAGAAATAAAGAAAAATACTGTCCAAAGAGAAATAAAAGATTCGGGAGAAGATGTGTAGGCGGGAGATAGATAAACGGTAGGGGATAAAAAGGCGAGCCGTTGATATGAATGGCTCAAGTTAGGGAGTTGTTTCAATTTGATATTCCAAGTGGGCTAAATCACTCTCCCTCGCTTACCTGATCGTGCAGAACTTGAAGGAACACTCGTATCCAGCCGATTCGCATTTTATCCGCATGGAGACGTCGCCGGGAAAAGGAAGCAGAGCGAATCCTCGCGGGACTCTCACCATCGTGTACGAGTGAATCGGACCAGCCTCTTTTACGATTCTAACTTTTTGAGGGATACCCGCGTACTTGGAAAATTGAGCTGGCCGTTAAGAATGTAAACGTGAAGTGAACGAGGAAAATTTGCCCGATAAATATAGAAGAGTCTTGTGCGATTTGTCTCTCACAAGCGGCAGAGAAAATTGGTTCCTCACTTTCCTCGTAGGAGCTTTCGCCAAGTTCGAACACTCGTACGTAATATTGAAAATTAGCGAGTCGACACTTCATACTCATATTTTCAAAGATTGAATCATCCATATTGTTTGTCAAGATTATCGATCATTCAATAAGATTAAATATATTAGTAAGAATTGATTCTTCGATTGAAAGTACATGAATAATCTTTGAGCTTGTCGACATCATCAACATTGAAAAATATTTTGTATAACTATTATGTATTATGTATATTATAATAATACTCGGAACATATCGACGTGTCTTACGAAGAAAGACACATCTCAAACTGTCCGCAAAGAAAGACACATCTCAATTTGTCCGCGAAGAAAGACACAACTCGCAATCTAGCCACGAAGAAAGACACAACTCGCAATCTAGCCCCGAAGAAAGACACAACTCACAATCTAGCCGCGAAGAAAGACACAACTCGCAATCTAGCCACGAAGAAAGACACAACTCGCGTCTGTCTGCGGAAAAGACAGTTGGTGCACATCCCACAATTTTCCGAGGTAAAAAAATATATGGAATGAAAGCTTAGAATGAGTAGGTTATAATTGACAAAAAAAACAAGCCTTTCCTACAGTTTAAACTCTTTTTTCGTTAATATTCGCGGGAGAATAATTCCGACATTTGTCTTTCTTCGCGGCCAGATTGCGAGTTGTGTCTTTCTTCGTGGCTAGATTGCAAGTTGTGTCTTTCTTCGCGGACAGATTCGGATATGTGTCTTTCTTCGCGGACAGATTCGGATAGTTGTCTTTCTTCGCGGACAGATTCAGTTATGTGTCTTTCTTTGTAAGACACATCGATATAACGTACATCACGCATTTTAGTTAACATGATTTCAAAAGTTACTCTCTAAGCATGTTTCAGTCTTGCAACTTAGAAGGAGAAATATGAACTCCATTATGTTGAAAATATATTACAAACAGAGCAATCATAAACGCACGAAAGATGACTCTCAATTTGTGTGATTGTTACCCACACAAACTTCGGGCGAGAAACCTTACACACATGAGAGAATCGGCTCTTTCGCACTTATATCGAAAAATTCTGTTACAATTTACCAGCAAT
Organism: Aphelinus atriplicis; assembly: GCA_020882685.1. NCBI lineage: Eukaryota > Metazoa > Arthropoda > Insecta > Hymenoptera > Aphelinidae > Aphelinus > Aphelinus atriplicis. Next base: position 63,278,816 of record CM037073.1, on the reverse strand, counting down.
AAATAAATTAATATAGATTGATTAGATTAACTAGATCATTGATTATTAATGAATAATTCATACATCCTTGTTTTTCTCTATTTATTTATAATACTTCGACTTTTCTGCCATACTGTTGTGTACATTCCTAAAGAAACTGAAATAAAAGATTCAGTCAATTCTTTGTTTGCTACTTTATCACTGTACTGATCCTAAACTTCTAAATTTAAAAGATTAATTATTGTTTGAATGATTATTTCTGAGTAGTTTTTATTTTCGAGTTTACTTATAATTACATATTTCTATAGTTTTTTTTGTCGTAAAACGAATTGTTTTTCATGAAAAAGTTATTTTTTTTTCTTAAATGCTGGGAAATAAAAATTTTTCTTCTATAATGCTGTGAGTCGGGCAGTTTTTAGTGATAAAGCTGTGAATTGGGATTTTTTTTCTGTAATAATGATGTGAAGTGTTTTTTTCTCATGAAAAAATGCAAACTTTAAATCGGCTTTCTTATTGTTGAATGCAACGAGCGCGGCTTTTTCCGTAGAAGGCATTGATGTATTCTTTTGAAAAATTTTCTGAAGTTTTTTTCACGTGCTACTGAGAGGGTGTATGTTTTCTTTTTTATTTAAAGTTCGTGAGTACATATTAATGTGACGCGACATAAGTTGATTTTTGTAGTTCTTTTCGTGGCTCAAAATTTTAACATTATTCCAATCCATATTCCTCTGGATCGACTCTCGATATAGTTTTTCTAATGATTTTTGAATAATCAATGCGATTGGGTAAAAATGAAGGGCATCAAGTAGTGGCACCTGTATTATAATATATTATGTATTATAATCGATTTATGAGATTCAATGATTCAAAGATTTCAAAGATCAATGCGCTCTAAGTAAAATAGTCAGAAGACTGCGATTTTATAAAAATTCGTTATTTCATTGAAATAGTCTATTTAATACAACTAGCTACTTACAGAAGCGCTACGCGCGATCCGCATTCATGCGTTTCAAAATGATGTTCCAATTATTCACACGGTGAAATGTAATATAATATAGTTTGGTCTAAAACAGTTAAATCTCGAGTTCAATGGCTTCAATCTACGAGGCGAATCCTTTTTCACACTGAATACACATTTGAGCAATTTTGTTAATTTTTATAATTTATGTCACCTTTTTGACATGACTCATTCATACAATACAATAATAGCAAGAACAAAGAATGAGGATTCGTTAACTCAGAAAATGTAACGAACTAGTTTACCGAGGCAGCAAATACCAAAGAAAGTCAATCAAGGTTCATTCTCTCGTCCATTCTCTCGTTCGGGTGTGTGGGGGGGGGGGGGGGTTGTGGGTGGGTGGGCTGTTGTGTGTACTGCAGAATAATGAAATAGTGTAATAGAACATACTCCATTATTCTTGTTTAAAATGATTTGGCATAACTTCGTTTCAATCCGTATTGAACTTGTTTTTTTCGAAACATTCATGAGTAAATACTAATTAATTCTACTCCAATTCTTGCCATCTCTTGACACGATTACATGACACTCAAAGAGCTGACTTTTGTTCATTCGAATATACACATTGTTGCATATTGCCTTCAATCTATGTTATTCTCTTTTTTTAGCTCTAATCCTACTGTTCCCAAGTCACAATATTGCTCTCTTTTCATTTCTTTTGCAAAATTATGACAATGAACTGAGTGGAACACCTTCATAGAGAGAAGCAGAGAACATTAAGCCGCAGACAATTTAATTTGTTTCTAAAATGACTGTGGGATTTATGTGTTTTAATTAAGTTTAATGATACGTCCTTGTGAAATTTATTTTATAGGATGAAGCTAATATTAGTGAACTGATGAACTCACGTCTTTCTAGAGTAAGTACGATCCATAACTCCGAAATATATCATTGCAATATATCATCGATAAAGAATCGTTCATAGATCCAAGGGTCATTAACAGAGCTTCATTCGAAGAATCAACATATCATTGAACCTTACACTTTGTAGAAACTGAAAGCAGGTGTTTTGATGAGATTAAATAGAAGTTATGTGATAAATTTAGATTGATCCGCATCGAACGATCTTGAAGTATTTTTATACGATTTTCAATTATTCAATATCGTAAGTGAGGAATACTTCGTAATTTGATGATTGGCTATTTCAAGGCATATATAAAAACGTGTGTTCAACAATAAATGTATTGTGATCTAAGACAATCGATAGAAATATTTCACATTCCTCGAAAAATAATTACGAACATATTCTCATAATTGCCAATATGACGTTTTGAGAACCATATTTATCTCCAAAATTCAGGTTTAGTTATCTTAGAAAGTCACATCTCATTTGGATTCCTAATCGGGTTGACTTTGATGCTCATGAACGATCTATTAAAGTAGTTTGACCGGAGTATTTATATGATTCGAATCCAAAAGAAACAAATGAAGAAAATATTGAGCAGAAAGTTATTCTTATTTTAGATTGAATTCTGCGGATCGTAGGACGGGAACACGTCTGCTCACATCTAGATATCTTCCAAAGACAATGTATTTGAAGAAGAGCTGATGAAAAGATATAAAAGTGACGATGAGTGCGAGAAGTTAATATTGAAAAATATTGAGAAAAGTGAAATGATAAAGAAGAGATAAGAGGGAGAAAGGGGGAGGCGAGCGAGGCACCGGGGTACATGATAAGGTGCGTGAGGTCGCAAGAGGAGCGGTGAGTAGAGTAGGGCACTTGGGGGCTGAAGAAGTTGGGCGGCGAGAAGCCCTCTGGGGCATAGAGAAAGGCGTGAGATAAGGGGGCCGCGTGCGCGCGCGCGGAGGGGCGCATCTGGAGTCGAGTCACGGCGCCGCGGGCTTTTTGCATAAGCGTTGCCGGCCCGCTCGCTCTCATAATGAAATTATCGCCCCGTTAATACGGCTCGGCGTTCGTTGGCTGTTTGTACGGAGGGCCGACCAACCGGCCGGTCCACCCCGGCCACCCACCTCCATATAAGCGCTAATTTAATGATTTCCGTTATTGGCCCCGGTCCTCGGCCGTAAAGCTATCGGCGCACATCTGTTGCCCGCACCGATTTTAATATCGCTTCCGTTGCACTCGCCACCGCCGAGACCGGCCCGCTCGTGCACGCGCCACCTCCACCTCTGCGGATCGCCGGCTACTCTCGGTTATGGCCCCCGGAAAGACTCTTCGTATATCCGACCATTGCTTTGTACTGACCCGCTTGTACATTTTCTCCTCTTTTTATACGCTTTTCCCTCCCATCAGACAAAGTGCTCATTTTACTTTGCAATCCCTCAATCGGGTGCTTTATCTCTCTATATTTTTATACAGTATATTTTGCAATCACGAAGAACCACCAGAAAAAATATATGGAAAAGCCTATTTGGCCGTTTATTTGAACATTTTAATAGCCCTTTGTGACATTCAAATTACTTCGCTGAATTGCCTTAACTGTTTTGCTGAAATAAAATCCTCAAGCTGGTGGTGATGAATCATTTAGATTCTCTGTACAAAATAGATTGGGAAAATACTGCAAACTATTTGTTGTTCAAATTATTCAAGAGGACAAATGCATTAACTACAGTTAATAGGAGACATTTGGATCTTCAATGGTACTGAAACTTTTGTAGGTATAATTCTTTGATGTACCTAAACACATGAAATTTATATTAGCTCGTCCTAACAATTTTAATTTCCCAGAGATATTAATCAATCATTGCTGATTTAATGCATGTACGTATATCCATGCATAGATATAGATTCTTTGCATGATCTCTTTGGAACATCAAAATGTTAGGGCGAATGACTGCAGATATTATCCATTTGAGTAACCATAAACCATCACAAACATTTTCAGCAAAATCCGAGACCCAAATGCCAGATGGTTTCCCGATTGGTAAATCTACTTTTCTAGAGGTGGAAAATTGAAATGAACTCAATTCAAATTAAATATAAAATTATTTAAAACTCTGCAAAAATAGAAATGGAATATTCCAGTCTTACCTTCGACTCACTATAATCATTATAAAACTCTCATACTGCGGTTTCCAATAAACTATATCTACAGTCATACAGTGGAACATATTGATCTTCCCAAGATATTATTGAATCATCAATTTTATAAATATCAATGGTGTAACTGCTGACATTTACTGTAAACTCAAAAATTCATAAATATGTAGATACTTGCACGATGAACATGCATAATATGTGCGAGAAATCGAAACTGCTGATCCGAGCAAGTGATACCCTCTTAGTAAGTACTAGTCGACAAGTCGATACCCTGAGGTTACTATATATACGCATACTTCTCGTGCCTTTATTTCCATAACTGTAGAGATTCTAAACGTTTTACGACAGTTGAGATTTGATCCTAGTAGATGAATGTATGATCAATGATGGTTATCTAATCGAATTTTGAAAAGAGGACCATCTCAAATTTGATTCGTTAAGTAAAGTTCACGGGTCGTTTTACTTTTATCCTGATGCAACAGTTCGCATCTTAGATTTATTTTATTCTTGTCAGGATTTCTAAAAAGTTGAGAGAAATATTGTTATAGAATATTGGTCGAATATCGGTCTCTGAGCAGATAAGAACATAGGCAAATGATCTGACTGGTGGTGTGCGGAATTGGCGTGGAGCGGTGGTGAAAAGTATGCTGGCAATGTGTGAGTTGGTCGGCGGGGACTCGCGGGCAGCTTGCTCGGGCTCTCGAGTCGTTAATGGAAATTTGCTCGGCGAGCCAAAACATACGACTCGTCTCTACAGTTGGCAAGCGGGGCGAGGCTTGTTTTGGTCAGAGGAGGCGGCGGCGGCGGCTCTCAGGGTCCTGCTCGCGTAGCACGAGCACTGCACCGGGCCGACGACGTCTCGAATAGCTATCTCGCCCACGTACGCCCGCCACCGCAGCTCGACGTCTTTCGGGCCGCGACCACCGCCACCGCCGCCCCGCCGCCACTCACATGGATATACACTCGTCGCATATCAACACCACTCAACCTCATGTATATATGCATTTCGATTACCGGCTGAATATTTGAGCCGAGGAGCAGGAGGGAATCGTGGCCGCGAGGCTACGGCCGCCCCCTCGAACTCAGCCGCTATTTTCCATTCCCCATCCGAGGAATTTTCCGCGCTATATGTACTAAATTTCACGCGATTTCTCTCTCGGGTCGTGCGCGCGCGGGCGCGACTCAGCCCAGCCGAAGTAGCTTCTTCCCCGCGCGCTAGCCTGCACCTTTTCGATTTTCTCTCATTGTTTACGCGCGATTGTTTCTTTTTATCTACCCTGCCTCGGTTTCCCGGCTCCACTTCCCTTACACGCGGGATTTTTACATGGAACTTGATAAGAAGTTCGTTTCTAGACCATCAACATTTATAGGGTGAGCTTTTGTGATGTATACACTTTGTAAGATGCCTCAAGGAATTGGAAAAACAGAACCGATGATCAAGATGACATTTTGATAATGACCGATTGCCCATTCGATTCCCATTCCTTGTTTCCAAGCCGTATTCACATGTATGTGTATTGAGTATTTATGATTACTAGTTTACGATTATTGTCTCGCAGCTATTTTTCTGAATAAATACTCCATACCAATTTGGACCGAAAAAAATATCAATAAGACACTGAAACAATCACTATGGGTACATAATAATCTTAAAGTAAATAGATTACTCGATAATATATTCTCTAGGGGATGCTTTACTGTTTAGCGAGTACAATAGCCTGGCAATGAGTAATGAACGCTGGTAATTCAATTTATCATCGTTCAGCATAATTTACTCATTATTGATTATTATAATTGAAAGTCTAACACTCAGCCAGAATTAGTAACAAAATAAAAATTATCTTAGCTAGTGTGAAGGAATCTCCAGTTTTAGTTATGTAATGGAAACAGTACGATAGAGCTGAAACAGAAAAAAAAAAACAGTAAATCCAATGCGCTGGATCAATAATTCCAAAATACGCATTGATTGTGCCAAACACAGCCAAATATTGGTCGTGTTTGTATTTTCTCTCATCGCACCGATGTCTAGTAACTTCATGCACATGATATTCGATAGATTTCAAATCGTTGGTTCAGTTCAAAAGTTTACGCAGAACCCATGCACACACTCACGCGCACACCCACCGAGCGTATGCTGGAGCCCGATAGACAGACATAACGCGACCAAGCACGGCTCAGTGGGTGCAAATTCACTCATGAATCGCGCGAACCCGAGAGAGCGAGAGAGCGCGAGAGAGAGGGGGGGAGGTGAGGCGCGTCGAGCACGGGAACGATTTATCTCCGGCATAGTCGTTATTTCAGGCCGTTCCTGCCCTATTCCTCTAGCGTTGTTCTTTGTGCGGCGGCCCGGCCGGTAGAGGGGGAGGAGGGGGGCGGGCGCGAAATTGCATTAACATAAACACGCTGCGCGCATCAAAAACGCGACCGGGAGCCGAGCGGGCCGCCGCGCGCTATCGGCCCTCGCCGCGATGCCGATCCTTTATTCCCGCGCGAGCCACCACGCGATCCCTCCCGCGCGTTATCAGCGTCACACCCATCGAGCCGCCAGCCCAAACGACCCGTCCTCGCTTTTGTGAAGAGCTACTTCCGAACGGGCATATCCCGAAATTTATTAGCCGCTCGCTGCCTCTTGCGGCGACGTTTTTTTTCCTTCTTTATCTATAGATACCCCGATAACAGCCGCGGTGAATTATTCCAAAAGGTATAACACAGTGGCATTGTAACGGGTATCCCCCGTTACGATTCCAACAATAATGTAGAAATTTCAATCGATATCATTGCTTCGATGTTATTCGATGGAACTCCAACGCGTACACTTCAAAGTTTTGTTTCCCCGAATGTAATTTGAATTTCCCGCGAAGACACGACGATTCACAAACGCATGAGAGAATCATGCAAGAACGTGGCTGTGGTATGTGAGTTGATATTTTGATTGCTCGAGAGAAGCCAGCAAGCAGATTGTAGAAACATAAGAGCAGCCGTTTAGGGAATTCGAAGAGTATCCTCGAGCCGATGATAATGTCATGAAAAATTCAGAGCGTTATGTTGGAGTGCGAGCTTGGCTTGGGAAAGCGGCCTCGGGCGCGGCGACGCGTCGCGGCTAAGAAGCCGAGGCGAAGAAGAAGCGGCTGAGATAAAAAGCTAGATAGAGCGAGAAGGAGCTTGCTGATGTGGAGGAGGGCGTATAAGAAGAAAGTGGCGAAGGGTCCTCAAGCGGCGCCGCGGCGGCGTGGTTGGCTTGCGGCAAGGAGAGAGCCGGGAACATCGAGGTCGAGTGTTTTTATTCCATTACCGGCAGAACACCGGGGCCACCTCTTAACCACTTACTTAACCTAAGCTCGAGTCGAGCGCGCGCGTCAGCGCGTTACCCCCTCCGTGTGTACTCCAGCCCGTTCGACATCCCAAATATTATCCGTCCTGAACGACCATACTTCGTAGTCTCGCTTCCTCTTCCTCTATATCCAGCTCTGTCTTACATCCCGGGACTCGCGCGATGAACGCGTCTCGCTCCCTCTTGTGTCTCTTTCCATTTGCGCGCGCCGCGATCTTTACCCGCAAGTATCACCGCAACAAAGCTCACCGCTAAACGCGAACTGACGTCCAAGTCATCCCCGATTATTCGACGCAACCCGCTCATCCGTTTACTCGGGGAATCCATGAAATCGTAGTTACGAACCTAAACTTCTGACAAAAATAGTATTATGATTTTGTGTTTAAAAAGGTTCAAAGGCTGTATGATTCCCTCTTAAATATTATGTATCATATGACGAATTTCTTTATCAATGGGAGAGTGAGCATAACGTTTGGGTGACCAGTTGCGGGATTAAGCTTTCTGGAATAATATTTTAGTACCCAAGAAGGTCATATTAATGTTTATATATTTTTTCTGGCTGTATATTTGTGAATTGTTATTGATTTCATACGTATACGGTACATCTATACGCACGTGATTTCGTATTAAAGTCGAAAATAATTGACAAGGTATCTGCAGGAAATCGAAACGCTAGACAGCCGTATACCTGCCGATGTGACGGCTAGATGGGAATATTCCAAATACCCACTAATTTGTGCGTGTCAAAGTCTCGCGGCGCTCCGTCAAGCTCGCCGGTGATACATGTCGGAAATCGCCTGTATAAATAGGGCCGCTCTCCTTAGACTCGTATTCTGCCCACGCACTGAACTGATCAACATCAATCAGCCAAAATGTGGATTAATTGAGGGCGAATAAAGTCATCGAACTCCAGGGGAATACACTTGATAAATCCACTCACAATATCAGAAAAAAGTATTTCATTCATTTGGATAATTTATTCATTTCAGAACTGGATTCGGCAGTCTAAGGAGTCGAGTAGATAGCTGGTGTTGAAACCTTGAGCCATCCAACGTGTGCAGCTTGTGCCTATGGTGCGTTCCTTAGAATGAGCCGGCCAAGCGCTGTTGCCGTACGCGTTGTCTTCGTACGGCAGGGAGAGCAGCCTGCACCTTTGGAACTCGGGATCCGCTGCTGCCACCGCAGGTCATCACAAGTGGTCATAGAAAACATTCAATTCAATTGAATTGGTTCAATTTTATAATCACACATAGGAACGGTGTTCGTATTCATCATCACAAAGCCGCACAGTCGGGGCGTGACGGTGGATCCAGGCGGCTCGAGCTCACCGGCGAGTTGGCAGCGGGCTACTGCTGTAGCTTCCTCGTAGACAACGGCACCAGCTTGGAATAAACAAATTGTTTAAGTGAATGGAATACTTTTTTTCAGATATCGAAAGCGCATCCATCGAGTGTATTTCAAGTTTAGGCATTGTAATATTTTAGGTTGATATATTTTAGTACTTAGATTAAAAGACTCCAATGACTTCAACAAATGTTATGCTTTGTTAAATATTAAAAAAAGTTTATGGCTCCATATTCATGTATGGAAATAACCATATGATATATAATTGAGGCATTGATTCTGTCCGTAGCCTTCTCTATCTTAGACTGGCATAAAGTCTGGCCTAAGGTCCTGGTATTGAACTCTTATGAAAAAAAGAAAAACTGTCAAAGCCTACTACAACAGACTTTTGCGAGACTTTTTCTAGACTACTACCAGACTTCTTACTTTATTTTTACACGGCTGACCATGCTTTCAGACATAACCGACGCTCACTGTCTTGAAAGAATACGTAAACAACGATATTATTGTTGAGAACCCCCTCCATTCTTCAGAAACTAGTGAAAAGATCGATTTATGCCAACTCAGTATATATTCATCAGATTGGCCTTCAATGATCGACCTTTTCACTGATTTTGTAAACATCGTTACATTGACGAATATTTCAGTGAACTGGCGATAATTGACATGAGCGATACATAATGCATCGATGTATATTTTTTATCCATTTTCTATTCGTAAGCAATATGGTGTGACAGCAATTTTGATAAAAGTTTTTTGACTATCAAGCCTACTAAAATTCTTACTGTAAACTTTTGTTATTAATTGAAATTGCTTTATTTACATACTGCTCATGAATAAAAAGTTGATCAAGCCTAATTTCTTTTGATTAATATGTTAACCAATAGCAATACTCAATTTTCTCACAGATTGAAAATCGAATTTTTGTGAAAGTCAACAATACCTTTACTATTTGATTAATTTGTTTTTAGTTATAGAAATAGGATTTCAATTTTCGCCCTTAAATAATAATATGAAAGTAATGAGTAACGATTTTTGAATCTAATCTGACTAAAAGTTGATGTTCGTAGAACCGAGGGTGATTGAGCATTCTGAATTCATTCCCAAAAGAGCAAGCCGACGTTGGACCACGCGCGCATTCCTCAATGATGGTAAAAATGGGGAATGAAGTGACGGTGGTGTTGGCGCGTGTGAACCGAGTACGTCCTGTCGTGAGTAGCAAGCTCGACGAGAGCTTGCGGGTCGACGTCGCGGCGGTGGCTGCGCTACGAGCGAGACTGGTCCCGCCGAGTCGGCGGTACCCGGTGCCGTACATCTCGGGAGGGCAGCAGGGCGGCGGTGCGCGCGCGTATCTGCCGAAGGCGGAGCGACTTGGCTGCTCGCCGCCGCCCCCGCCAGCCCGGGGGAGTGGGGCGCAAGCGGCCGAGCGCTTTTGCCCGCTAGTTTCCGACTAGACGTCGCTCGCGACGCCACGCGACGAGCCGCTACTCGGCACTGCCACCGAGACTTCCGTCGGCACGCGCGCGCCATCCACGTGACTCGCGATATTGCCGGTTGGCCGTTAGCCACCGTCGCCACCGGCTCCAGTCCGACCCGACGAAGAATCTCGCATCCGCCCAATCGCTCACTGCCGCAATCACGATCGGACCAACCGAGTAGGCTCGCCAAATAAACAAGCGTCAATTTTTCTCGTCGCAACAGTGCTGTGCTCTCTGGCTCGCCGTTCGTGATCTCGCGTTGGAAAAAATTTTCCTCCTTACCAATCGAAGTCATCATCAAGGTGGTGGCTCCGAATTGAATCATTTCCAATGTAAGATGCATGAATAATTGTGGTGTACTCGAAGGTTCGACGCAGGATCTGATTGGATGATAAAAGTAATGAAAAATCTCTGCCAACGATAAAAGTTCGGCCAGACGCGCGTTTGTCGGGAAATTTGTGATTTTTTTTTAACATCAAGAGGAAAACCACAGCTGCCCGGCACCAAACCGTCAGCGAGGATTACTTGAAAGCCTCCATGAGGTTAGTTGCTATATTTATCAGATAAAACGTATAATAATTTCGATCTCTCGTTCAAAACGATTGATTTGAATTTGATTGGAAGTGAACATGATGCGTGAAAAATGAGCTTCAAAAACATTCGATCACCGGGTTAAAAGATGAATGGGGTGATTTTCCACTTACGCATTGTACACCGAGAGAAGAGCCGTTAAAGCCTTCACGGGCTTAAAATAATCAAACGGATCGAATCGGTGCGCACGAATAAGCCCTTGAATTCTCGCTATCTTTTAATTGAAATTTACGGAAAAACCTGTACAGCCGGCTATTGCTGCGTGTGAATATCTGCTCTGCCAGACTGCCCCTCTCTCTCCCCCACCCCTCCTCTCTCTCTCTCTCTCTCTCTCTCTCTCTCTCTTTCTCCTACTTTTTCTCTTTTTCTCTTGTTCTCATTTGCTCTCTCCTTCATCCCCTTGTCGGAACGCGCGGGAGAATCAAACTTTCCGTGCGCTCGCAACGGACCGCAACTGCGAAAAAGGGGGCGTAGAAAGGCAAGTGAGCCAGAGCGAGTAAGAGCGCGGGAAGGGCGGAAAAAAACAAGGAAGGAAATATCGAGCGCTGACCGCGTAATTGTAATCATGACATAGGTTTGCCAGCAACGAAAGTTTCGCCGACGCGCGTTTCCGCGGTGAAACTTCCCGTAACGAGATAACATCGTCGAAAGCTTCGAGGTGAGCAAACGACTAAGGAGAGCGAAACAGGGAAAAAAGAACGAGAAAGTATTAGCACAGAAGTGAATGGAAAAAAGTACGTGTGAAATGTAGAATAATGCAGAATGCAGGATAAATGATATAAATAGTAAGATAATTCCTATACGATTTTCTGGGAACCTTTAAATTACTCATTGGATTCACTTGTATTCGTAGAATTCCATCGATGAACGGTTGCTGCATACAAAACGGCTTGGAAGAGTGAATAATATAAGTATCTTAAAATTCGAGTTGATACGGAAATATCATGAACAATTAATTAATTGGCACGAAGCTTTCTCCAAATTTTATATATCTTTTATATACTTGACTCTATGATAGATGCTTCATGTCAAATAAAAGCAATGTTCATGTTAAATGAGCAACGGCTCGAAAAAATACAAATTTATATCTAACAATCGCTCACAATACATGAGAATTCTCAAACTATATATGAACGTATATATCATTGAACTTTTCTGTGTCCACTCGCAAGTACATGCAATTGTTTCATATTAGATAAGCGAATTCACGAGATTTTTTCGATTTCAAATAATTTCTAATGAAAATCTTCGTAATAATAAAATCACGCTTCCCTATCATAATTATCAACCGAAATATCCTGGTAGAAACGTTTCGTGTTGTCCCCCTCCCGTTGTCTCAATTTACGTTAAATTGTCAATGTCGAGAATTAATTCGGGAGATAATTATGATAGAAAGCTGGGATAATAATTTTTCTTTTGCAGATTGAATCGATTATTAATGTTATTTAGGACATATTGCTCTTTTTTTATTGATTATCTTATCCCCTCGTAAACATCTATTTAGATCGAGTCATTAAATCATATGCACTTCTCGGAAGTAATCGATGGAATTCGATGATTCCGAAATAATTATACTGCATAAAGTGTAATTATCATTCATTTCGTTTGAAACGCCTTCATTGTCGAAAAATTAGCTGACTATTTCGACCATAGAGAGCCAATCCGTGTGGAGAAGGAATTAAATAAAAATTGAGTGACTATTCGCTCTACAATCCTTCTACAATCAAAACTATCAGCTAATTTTTCAGTAATCCATTTAGTTCCACCAAAAAACATGTTTGATATTTTTATAACGTATTTTTTTATTAACAGGAATATATTAGTATAAAGGTATATACATAGTAAATTAATTTCCGTATACACTGAGAAATATCTATGTTTTAGAGGTTAAACATCCCATCTTAAAAGGGAGGTAGCGATTAGTATCGAATTGAAGGTCCGCCATTGATAGTTGGCCAATCAAATTGATTCTTAGATCTTTTCCGAGCTTTGGATTGGTCGTCTCGAAAGCAGCAGTGGTTTCTGCTATATTCAGAGCGGTCAGCTTGTTTTGTACATCGCTTTTTTTTATTACTCCCTTTTAAGATGGGATCCGATACGTCACCGTGCGCGCGGTACGCGCGCTAAACAGCTTTTAGTATAAATAAAACTTGACTGAATGACCCAAAATCGGACTTGGTTCACATATTGCCACCGTTGACTCGGAAGACATCGTCAGAAAAAATGGCTTTAAATACGCATGTTCAAGACGTTTCTCAGATTCGACAAAATTTGACTCATGAAATAAGCAAAAAGTCTGGTAGTCGACTTCATGAGTTCAATTTTTACCTCATTACAATATTTTCTCTTTAGAGCAAACGGGACAACAAAACAGAATTCGAGTATTGGAAAATTGTGAAAATATATTATAAAATAATTTCTAGTGAATGTAAGATATTGGTGAACTACAGGTGAAAAGGAGTTATTTCTCTACACCTCCAAAAACGCTGAAAATGACCGATTTCTTGCGCGAATTGTCAAAATGTTACTAATATCCCATTTCTGATCGAAAAAGCTTGCAATGAGTCAAATTGAGCCAAATCTCGTTGGTCTATTCACGAGGCATGACTAACCACATCCGTACCCTCATGCATTCGTGGGCAGATATGGGCATAAAAGGTTACTATACTTAAGTTTGAAAAAATCAAAACGTATTTCTACGTTGCGACTTTCAATATTTATCGCGATTAAAGAACTGGGATTGCTATAGTGAAAATGAGGATAAATTAATTAGTATAATTTATAACTATCGAAATTTACTCGATTACAATTTAGTTGTATACTTGAAAAGAATAATAAAAAAGGTGGTATGGACTTTCATATTTGAAAAATATACCAGATTTTACTATATTTATGGTTGTTCGAAATTGATTGAGAGTGACATTTTATACTCTAATTTATCTCTGATTTATGATTTTCTATTTCAAAATTGTATTTTATGGATTCAAAAATATTGAGTAATATATTCTGATATTTATTTATAATATTAAAATTAATGCTCATAACTCACGAGGATCATCGAACTGAAAGAAGTTAGAACAAATATAGTCACATGTAATTTCTCCAAAACACATATCTTTTGAAAGTCCTATTTGTAACATGTCCTTTGAATTATTCAAGCTAAAACTGTAGATATTTTTTAAATGAAAATGCACATTGTCCAATGTTTTTGATAAAATAAACAATTACAAGCATTTTAATCACTAGTCTTAGAAAATTTCTGGTAATGAAAATGACGAAATGCATTCGAGCAAGGTAAAAAAGGGAAAGGAGAGAGAAATTAGATCACTTATGTACGGACGTTTTATCAGTACGACTTGGGTGGGGTCAGAAAAGCGGGCGTGCGATGTATCGAAGGGTACAGCGAATGAGGTTTGAAAAAAGTCCGAAGGAGGAGTGTAAATGAAAAAGTGAGAAAGAGAGTGGAGAAAGTAGGGGAAGCGGGAGAAAGAGAAGGAGCGCAGTTCGGAATGTGACTATTTGGCACGGTGGGTCGTGCTCGAAAGCCCGAGATACGAACGAACGGCAGCCGCCCAGGAGAATCGTTTTAAACTACCGCCCACTTCGCATTCCTGATTTCAGTTAGGTGCCATGTTTATTTCATTTTGCATCGCCTGCGCACGAGCGGAACCAAGCCGCCGAGAGCCACGAATGCTTTCTACCCTTTTCTGCCCCGTCCCCTCGGCTCTTTCTCTTTCTCTTTCGCGCTTGTGTTTCCATTTTGCCGGCGCGCACTCGCCGGTTTGCTGCTGGCGCTTTTTGGCCGCTTCGCCACGTCTGTTTGTTTCCCTCTTCCTCCCGCTCTGGCTCTGGCTATCTTCCTGCCCCGCTCGGCGGACCGGCTGCGCGCAATACCAGTTCTCTCCCTCTCTCTCGCCATCGCAAAAAAGCCCCTTAGAAAATGCGATTATTCGCCGGCGCGCAAGACACGAGCGGGGGCGATAGTGGCGTTGGACCAATAAGCAACTGCACTTCCTTCCGCGAGCTCCATTTGTCACTTGGATTTCTTACGCCCCCCTTTCTATCTCCTTGCTTTTTCCCCCGACCACTCCACTTTTTACTCTCGTCCGATTCACTGCCGTGACGATAAATTCTTGTTAACGCGAATTTTTTCCCACCCTCTTTCTCGGCTCGTGTTATTATTGCTTCTCTCGCTCTTCTCGCACCTGATACACGAGGGACGTGGCACAAAGCAATTGGAATTGATTAAAATATAGCATCGTTCTGGGTATGTGAAACTTGCTCGTCGCGTCATTGTAGGTGAATCAAACACAAAACATCAAAATCTATTTCGAGAATCAAAGACTCGTTTGTTCTACTTCGTGGGATGCGCATTGACAAACCTTCACTTCAGATTTGTTTCGTTCCCATATTCCACGAGCTCGAGTGCCATGATTATAAATTCTTGTACGATTATGCCGAGCATCGATTCGTCCACGATGAAGAGAACTACGTCGAAACGATGAAAAATTTTCGCGGGGGATTCGTGCGAAGGTAAATTCACTCGAGTGACGTGAGGAAATCGAGTGAGCGAATCAGGAGCTGCAGTACGCGTATACTGCGATGGTTATTTCGGGTGGGCCAAGCAAACGCAATCAGTACAAGAACGTAATCAACGAAATGAATTGGGGCATCGAAGGGTTGAGGCTGGAGAACGTTTAGATGCGCGGGAGAGATGAGCCAACGAAATGAAAGCGATCACGCGCAAATCAGTTAGCCGTGGAACTCATTTTCACGGCATGGATCGAGGGCGCGGGCTGAATCGCTGATAAGAAAAGCACAGTAGTGCAAACAGGAGGGCGCGCGGGCGCCAGGGGGTGAGAGAGGAGAGAGAGAGAGAGAGAGTAACGGCTCGGTGGCTGTTATCAGCCGGCCATCCGTCCGCGAGCGGCATCGCATCAAGCCCGCGAATATGTATTGGGCACGAAGCGCACCCAGACAAATCGGCCGAAAGCGCAAAACAATTGGCGGCCATACGAGGGGGCGCACTGCTCTCGCGCAGATGTGCATCTGCGGGGTGCGGGTAATGGCCCCGATTTGCGCGAGGTTTTGCACGCCCGGGCAGCCGGCCCTCGCGGAGCCACGGGGAGGGCCGGCCTGCAAACTCAGCGATGTATCGTTTAGCACGCGATGTTCCCGTAATTTTGCACCTCAAGTCTGCCGCCACGCGATCCCGTCTCGGCTCGCGCGCCAACGCTATCTGCCTCGCGCGCGTGCTTGTGTTCCGGTCGAACGGTCGAAAGCTCGCCGGGGTATTCTCGCCCCCGTGACTCTAAGCCCCCGATGCTTAAGCACTCCCAACTCTGGCCAGCTCAACCACTGCTCTTTACTTTTTCTTCTTCTTCTACTTCTTCTCTTCCTCCTTCTCCTCCTCCTCCTCCTCCTCCTCCTCTCTCTCTCTCTCTCTCTCTTCTCGTCCTCCTCCTTATTCTTCTTCGCCTCGCATTTTATCTTCTGAGGAGGTAAGTACCTTTCAACACCCGACCCCCCTCAAGAGCTGCGTTTTTAACCTCGCTCTTGCAACACCTCGTTGTTTCCTTCAGATTTATTCCTTGCTCGAAAAGCTACATATTTTTCACCAAGTCCGAACTGTTTCTGAGGTAGATTTACGAGAAGCTTTTTTTCATCCGACTAAGTCCGGTTCATCGAGAAATCGATAAGAATTTTTATCACCCTTCACCATCTTCAAGATTGTATTTTCAATAATTGCAAATTGAATTTGTATTATTGGAGAAGGCATCGGGAATCAAATATTTCATAGGACACATCGCGTTGTCTGTACAAATTCACGGTCATTTCATCACTTTTTCAGGTCATTAGTATTTCTCAAACCGCACCCAAATTGATCAATTTCAAGGTCGACAGAAAAATCGCATTTCGATTGTGAAAATTTAACTAAATTATTCAGGACAGATCGATCCGTGAATTTTCACTCGGTTTCGGGCGTATCACATCAAGTTTTAAAATTCTTCCATTATTTCCCCAATAAAGTCGAGCGGCTTCCGAAGAGCGAGAGGGAGTTTAAAAAAAAAACCGCAAATCACGACAAATTATTAGCCGCGCGGGAACAAAACAAACGTATAAATAACCAACGACCGGGGAGGGTGGAAAAAAAATCACGACAAAAGGAAAATCGGCGGGCCGGCCAATCTCGAACAATGCGTGCGTGATCGGATGAGCCGGGTGTGCAATCGAGTCGCGCGCTCGAGCGTTGGCATATTATCGAGCGAGCCGAGCGCGCGCCGGGGCTAAATATCGGGGCAAAAACGCCGTTGCGAAAGACCGCGGCGGAAAAAGGCAAAGCGACGCGTGACGAAGAAGCGAGACGGGGGGTTGGGGGCGAGAAAAAAATTACGCAAATTAGTGTCGATTGGAGGGTGTGTGTGTGTGCGAGCGGGAGGGGAGCGAGGGGTCGGAGGGAGGAAGAGCGAGCACTGAGGGATGACATGGGCGGACTGCAAAATCGCGGAGGGGAGGCAGGCGGCCGCTTACTGCGGGACGACTGCGTGTGATTGATGAGGCAGTGATAGCGACGGGTCTGCACTCGACACCTCGCCAATGGCAGGCTAAACAATGCATATTCATCGGTGGCCGCCGCGCAGCCGGGCGGTGTGCGCGTGTGTCCATGTGCTGTGGCGCTGAAGCCGAGTCCTGGTGGGAGACGGGCCGCGTATAAGTAATGCCTGTTTAATACATAAATATACATTAGCGCGCGGAGGAGACGCGATACTCGCCGGCTCGCTTCAACACACACGCGCTACAGCTGCAACTCTGTTCTGTACTACCCTGCAGTGGGTGTATGCGTGTCCGCTCGTCCGCGTGTGCGTGCGAGCGTGCGAGGGGTACGTAGAGGGGAGGGGGGGGGGTGGTTTCACATGGTATTCACCGTCGCTTGATTACACCCCGCTTTATACGTGCGCTCCGGACAATTGTATATATTTCAGAGCGGGTGCCCGCGCGCGCCCCTCTTTATTCGATTACGCGCTGCAAAAGTGGCCGTGAATCATTTCCCACACATTTTTACCAACTGCCTGTCACTCTAATAAACCATTAAGCCCTCTCTCTATCTCTCTATCTCCCTCTCTCGATACTTCATTCGATCATTCTGATTACTTGATCGAATTCATTTTATACCCAACACGCGATTACTCACTTGTTATTCTCTTTACATTTCAGTATTTTCGTTAATTCTCCGTAAATACTAATATTTTTCGAATCAAACCAAAATCATACGCTTGTAATGATACAATTTTCATCAAAGTGTCGGTTCTACAAATTTCATTAAACACTGCTCGCAATGCCAAAAATTTGGAAATAAACCAGCATTCATCATGATTAACAATTTTATTCATAACGTGATTACGGTGTTTTTCGGTTAGCTTTCCTGAACAGTTTTCTAGCGATCCTATCTAAATTCAATTACAGAGAACAGCAACATTTCTCTCTTCATACAAAACTTATTCGTAATTTCATTTGTTAATTTATTTTGCTCTATCTCGCGCTCCGCTCTAGATGCCAGTAAATCAGATTATCAATAAATATTGAATTGAAATCTTCATTCTAACAATGAGAGGCTATAAGAGGCCTTGTGGGCGACCAAATGAACTGGGCTTGAAATGTATACCTCCTCGAACTAGAAAAAGAGATATCTGTTTCTGGATTTTCTTGAATAAGCTCTTCTAGCCCGATTTTGCTGATGCATTAATTATAACGATTTTCAAACTTTTAACTTTCGATAGATCGTAGATTGATTTCCAAAAATAATACTGGAGGAAAAAATTACCCATTTTAAATCCAATCTAACATAAAAAAATTGCATCAGTCATCCACAGATCAATGAGGTTTCGGAAAAACTTGAGAACTGTGATAAATAGACGTTTTTTGCGCTTATAAAAAAAAAGATTGAAACACTATCTACATACCCTTTCTCTTTCTTTGCGATATATTTGTCGTTTTTCCAAATGAATTACTTTTACGATAAGAAAAGCGCAACTAACGTCAATTTTTTATTATTTTTCAAGTTTCTCTGAATCGGACTGATCTGTGAATCTCAGGAACACATTTTTATATCATATATATTCAATACGAGTTATTTTCTTTATATTCTTTTCCCGGAAATGATTTGTTATCAATCTATGAATTATCGAGAATTGAAATTTGATAGTTTTAGCTTCTTTGTATAAGTTAGGTGTAACCAATATGAGTCGCCTAAGCTTGAACAGTCACTACATTGAGTTGAATGTAAATTTCCCAATGCTGCTGATAAGAAAACAAAAATTTACACAATACTTTCAAAACGAGCCATGCTACATCTGGTTTAGACTTTTCTAATTAAATTTAGATAAACTCAGAGAAATATAAATGATATTGTTAGTTGGGCTTTATTAGGTTACCTCGACTAGAAACAAAGACCTAACTGTCAATAAAAAAATCAAGTTTATCAATTGTAATTTTGATCATAATCGATAAAAAGGATGTATTATGGAAACAAAGTTGGATGATGTAGATAAAATGCAACCGAATCGAATAGTTTTTACGTGTCACTCGATTTTTCGACCAAGTCAGAGTGTGAAAATGCTCACTCACCTGAGTGAAATTAGATAATGAGTCAGAATTCTTGAAAAAATTCAGATAATGGCTTCTAACAACTCGAGTAAACTTTCGCGACCGGTCAGAATGGTTTCTTTCGTCGTCTTTATTCTGTTCTACATACAATATTCCGTGTCGTAGTTCTAGAAGCGAGTATACATGAAACCCAAAGTGTAACTCGTATTGGGTACATGCTGATATTGAGTACAACTACCTTATAAATGTTTGTCAAACTTATAATCATTGGACGTTTTATTTGGAAAAGTGAGAAACTATTATCTATTATACTATTGATTACACACAATAAAACTTTCACTATTTCAAAAAATTATCTTAGACAAAGGTCGGCCACTCTTTTCCATTTATATGTTCCGAATATTATGGGATCTTATGGAATATTATCATGAATATCCCATTCATATTTGTTTGACGTAACTGCTACGTATGTTCGTAAATTGGTTCACTTCACAAAATAGTAGTTTGTGTTAATAGTAAACGCAAATGATTTAGTATTTCAGAGCTCTGTTGCCTTTCACATTAATATCACAACATTTACTCACTTCAACATTCAATAATACGAACGGTAATCCGACGCACGTATACAATAAGGACTTTGACGATGCCGTTGATAACTCACTGCATAACTTTCTCCAATAAAATGACCACGTTACATTCCCATTATTTACTCATTAGTCTCTATTCTCAAAAGGGTACAAAGTTATCGTTATGCGGATAAAGAGTTCTCAATAGTTTTTGTATGTATTGTATGACAACCAACTGCTCGTTTATTTGAACAAAATTTCATGGGAATTAGAAGAGCTCCAGACGACCTTCCAGGAATATCCACATATTCGTGTGCTCTTTTCCAGGTTAAAAATTATTTTTAATGGAAACAAGTTCCTCGCATTCTATGAAATTAAAATTCATCTTTCGTTGAGATGAAATCATTATCGAAATTTATTAATGCTATATCATTTGCTCCCATTATGTATCAACCGATTCTCATTTCATGATATTGGGTTTGTTGACTATGAATCATTGATAAAGATTATGACTGCACTGATTGTTACTGATTACTGCACTGGTATCCTCATGAATAAAGGAAACCGAAAACTAATAATTTAGCCGGAGAAGAACGTGAATATACATATGTCCGAAATGTAGTTCACACACACACACACACACACACACACACCATGTAAGTTTTCACACATACGTACGGATAAATATTGATTTAATCGAGTGCGTCGGAGTTTGACGCTCGCGTATATAATACGCTGCAATCGTGATATTAATGATCGACATAGGAACTGATTATCCAAACTGTGCCGCAAAGGTGGCGAGGAATTAACAGTAGCTGTGTAATCAGCACAAGCCGAGTGGATGACCGATCAACCGCTTTGGCAGGACAGTAAAAAATAGGCTCATCCCCCGGCACTCGGTATATGTGGGAATGTAGTGAATCGAATAGCTGCGGGTCCCAGGAGCATAGTCGATCGCAAACGCCAGCGACAATCCCCGTCTAATCCGTATATCCGCAGCAGAATAAGCGGGACGTAAACTCGGTTACACAGTTGGCCCGCGGCGAACGCGCGCGCAGTCTCGCGGTTGATCCCGCTGGAAGCGAGCGTCTGCCACGCGACCGGTGTCCACCAGGGAAACAGCTCGCGAGGGCACAGAAGGGGCGCTCATGTGCACGGCTACGTATACACGTACAGGACGGCACAAGACGCGGCTTGGCCGGATAAAGAGAGACGCCAGCCGGTTTGAAGAAGCAAGTTGGGGGCGAGAGGCGCGCGCGCGATTATTTGCCGTCGAACTGTCGCTCTGGGCCGAGGCAGCTGAGCTTTCGCGAGATTGTGCGCGGCGACGGAGGCGGCGGAGGCGCTATAGACGTGTGCGCGCGCGAGCGTTGGGCGAGGGCCAGCCGCCCACGACGCCGCGCACGCTCCTCGTCCCCGTTATTTCCCCGGGGAGCAAGTTTAACGTCCACGAGGAGGACATGGCCAGGAAGCCGATCGGCCCCGCGCGCACATACACGCGCCGCCTAGGGTCTTCGCGCGGGAGCCCAACTATCGGCAAACACGCCGCGAAAAGACACTCGGCTGCCCCCCACCCCCCGCCCCCCTCGAGGGGCGCCGCCCCCGCCCCGAAAGGATTGCCTCTTATTTCCCGATCCGCAGCTTTCAATTATTGACTGTCTCCGATAGGATATGCGGCTCCCCGTGTTGTTCCAACGTCTTTCGCTTGTCGTTTCGCGGTGAGTGATCCGACGGGTTGATTTGCTTTCGCCCACCCTCTGTTCGATGCCACTGGGCTTTGGATATTTTGACGTTGGCTAGATCTCTCGGGAGGCACACTCACACTGCCGCTAGTCTCGATGCATGTATTCAACCAAACTTTTCAATAATTCACAACTGAAATTAATCCGTTTGATTATTTACCGAAAGTCCAAGGTAAATAGCTTAATGGATTGATAAATAATCATCGCGCGTAACCACTTTGTCATGAGAAACGTAATTGACAAATAATCAGATAAACATTAGATAATCCATTTTTATTAGTATGACGTCTGAAGAGACTTATAACGAATAATAACATATTATGAATGTACATATACCATTTTTTATCATCTCTAGAGAGTGGGAGCTTATCACCCTTACCTCTGCCCGCTTTGCCGGCCAACTTTCACTTTTTGAATAAATATACTCGTACATGTACAATTAAGTTTCCGCGGAAGTTTTTACTCCTAAGACGAGAATGAGGTCTGAGATTCAAAATGACATGATAAATAAAAGATGTTGAGAAACCTTTGGGTTCTCGAGTGATACATATGAATCATATAAGGTAACTGTAGCCAATGTGCCAACCTTTTAGGGTTTTTCGCTGATTTCGTGATAAAATTGAAATTTCGAAATTCTGTGAAATTCTTGGAAGCTAGCTCGACAACACCTATGAGATATCATCACTATAATTATCGTATGACATTTCATCCCATTACATGTGTCAATAAACTAAAGTTCCAGTGCCACATTGGGTCCAGTCAGCTTATTTTAAGTAAATCGTACGCACATGCGTTCAACGTGACTTGTCGTGATCCTCCGAAAAAGGATAGGATTGCACCGCTGCTGTATTGTCCATTTTTGAGTTCGCATGGACAACAAACTTTAATAAAAATAATCAATTCATAGGATTGACCTTGATTTCCGTCTATCGTTCTATAGCGCGGATCAATCGCGTTGAATACAATTAAAAATACGTCATCGACGATCGGGCGTATGCTGCACGCCCGATATAACCACGCGCTAGATTTAATTGTATTCGAATGGGAATTAACGTGGTCCCGAGTGCCCTCTGTTTAATCGACTGCTATTATAATTGAAAGCAAAAGCGTGGTATGCAAGCACGGACTGAACGGCTTGTTTGCGGCATCGAAATAGAGACTTTGTCATCCGCATGTTTATAGCCCCAATGTTACGTGCCCGCTAGCCTACTTTTCAATTATGATCACTGTATGCTGTTTAGACTCACGCTAATTAAAAATTTTTTCCTCATCCTATGCAAGTACAATTTCGATCATTCGGTTTCAAGATTATTGATATCCGGTTGGAAAGTGAGTTATTGTATCTTCTAGAATCATATTTTCAAACTCGTCACAGTGTCTTTACGGAAATCTATTAGAAGTAAAACAGGCACATGCACAACTGATGAGAATAGGAGTTATTGATTGAAGAATAGTAAAATTTGAATGAATAAATAGAAAAGTTTCACTAAATCACTAAATAACAATAAAATTTCATATCTTTTCTAGTAAATATCGAATATTCTTATCAGCTGTGCAATTTGTACAGTTAAATAGTAGCTTCTCAATATTTCAGATTTAGAGCGTGGAGAATTGAAAAAGAAGCGGTTGAATGATGAGACGGTTATCAGTAATGTAATACAAAGAGATCGTATAGATACTGAAAAGTGGCGAAGAGTTGAGGGGATATTTCGAGAGGTGTTAACGGGGCTCTCGAGTCATAAGGTCGAATTATTACGCGAGCCATAATCTCGGTAGCTCGCTGGGGGCGTCGCGCATCCTGTATGCAATAGTCCAACTCATCAACAGTGGCGCGGTGTGCGCGGTCGCAAAAGCAAACTCGCAGCGGCAGGGGCGAATCAATATCTAATTCCGAAAAGAAAACAACGTGAGCCCCATCTCCGCGGGCAAACAGCGGGCGCTACGTGCGGCGGGGGCCATTAGCCTGATGCTGCTCGCGATTCCCGCGCGCGTCTTTGTGGGGCCGCGAGCGCATATTGACCGAGCGAGTATAGCCGTGTTTGCAAGCTCGCCGCGGAAAAACATCCGCGCGCGCACCAGCTACTGAGCTTCTATATACGTATATATATTTTTATGTATAAGGTAACTGTACCCAATTTGGCACTGTACTCAATTTGGCACAATCGTCAGATTTCGTATTTCCGGTACTCTCTGAGCATCAGTCGCTCTTGGGTTATGTTGGGGGAATTAAAAGAAAATTTTCGGTATTTTCCCCGCCCATTTAGCCCTTAAAACCACTCTCCTACAACACTTTGAACTTTCACTTACTGATTTTTTCACCATTTTCTTATTTCACTTTTCACACTCAACCTCAAAAATCAGGTGTCAATAATTTTTATCTCTCAAAGTGTCATTACTCTTTTTTGTGTATTACATCTCAGCTTTCGATTGGTCTCATCAGTTTTCCTAAAATTATTTTTTATCCTACTCAAATTGCTGTTTTTCGCATCAAAAAAAAGTGAACCCAATGTGCCCCTCTACGCGTTTTTAAATGGGAAGACTGAGTGAAATCATTGAATATTTGTATAGACATATTACGATGATTTAGACGCGTATTTTTGAGTTGCATGTTAAAAATTTTGTATAAATATCACTGGGAACATGATTGAGAGTTTATTTCAATGCCAATTGGATCGTCCCTGTAGGCCTATATAGGCTGTAGCTAATGATTAAAAAATTGTGCCAAATTGAGTACACGTTTTGTGCATTTAGCCTTTTTGCGTTTTTTTTTAAATTGCGATTTTCGATAGGTTAAAGTAGTCGAATGATGATTATGAAGATGGTTTCTAATAGGTATTGAGCTAAGCTTTGAGATGCCGTCCACAGAATTTTAAAATTCGAAGTCTATCATAGTCAAATTCGCGAAAAACCCTTAGGGGGGGCACATTGGGTACAGTTACCTTATATACACACACACGCACACATGTATATGTATACATGTATATGCCGCGGCTCGAGCGAGCGCCCACCGCGGGAAGTCGCAGCCGCTTGGCCGGGCGACAGTGACTGATGGCCGCGCCGCCGCATCGCCGGTCCAAGCCGAACCATAAACTGCCCCGGGCGCGCAAATGCAAAATAAAAGCTCGAGTGCATGAATAAATGAATGAGCGCGGCGGCGGCTATCCCCGCCGCGTTTTTACCCCCCTTTGTTTCGAGCTTTCCGCCCTCGCTCTGATCCGTTTCAATATATCGCTTTTCCACTCGTCCGCCCGACACTTCTGCCTCGTATTGCCAAAATCGAATTTCAATTATTGCCCCGGCCCGTGGCAATTCCATAAGATCATTCGCGGGTATTGGAACTCGACAAACAATATCGATACGCGTTTATACCACGCGCACGTCTCGCGCTTCCTACACCTGCACCCCGTGATCGAATCAAGTTTAGTTTTCGGGATTAAACAGGTATACAGCGGATCGATTTTTTTCCCTCTGCCCTTGACACGACAATTCTCAATCATCCTCGCGCGACATTATATCAAAAGGCTGATCAGTCGCGAGCCGATTATCGATCTCTCGTATGATCGATGTAGCTGAACGTACAAGCATGGCCGGAGCGAGAGAGAGAGAGAAAGAGTGATGCGTCATGTAGGCGCGAGGAAAAGCGAGACGACCGGCCGGGTAAAAAGCTCGGAATAATGAACGAACGAATACAGGAGCGGTGGGAATGCGGAAGAGTCGCGGCTGGACCGCAAGCGTGTCGATGGGAGCCGGACTCGAATTCATCTGCACACTGACGAGTACAACGGGGCGCAACATACGGTGTCACATGCTACATCCCCGAGCGGCCGCTCCCCCGGCTGGGCGGACCGCACGTTTACGGAGCGGCTCCAGCCCGAAACGAAGCTCCGACTGGAATGACGCGCGGCTTCGAATGGGCCACTGCGGTCGCGAATCCATCGGTCAAACTAACGCCGCCGCCGCCACCGTGCCGCGCTCATCTGCGCGCTGCACTGCTGCAGTATGCAAGGCCGAAGCACAGGCTCAGCGCGCGCCTGTCGATGCCCCGACTCTCGCGGAAAGACCCCCGACCCTTTCTTCGCCGGCTGCCCGCTGGCCCTCCCTCTCTCGGGTGTTGGTCGCTGCTCTGCGGTCGGATCGATTCGCATGTATGACGAGTGGTTCTCTCGGTGGAGCATCACTGTAATTACCAGCTGCTCCTCTCGTATGTACACGAGCCGTTTTTCGAGCCCCTCGAAAGCCCGGTACAGCGAGCTCGCGTGGCCGCATGAAAAGTCGTCGTGACCGACTGCTGACGAAGCGCTTAATTGAATGGTCAAAGCGTTGTGGACACGTGCGGAGAGACGCAGGACAGATATATGTGCACTCGAGAGCATGAGTTGGCCAAGACGTCGAGGATGCGCCGCGAGACAAAGGGAGGAACGCGAGGGAGTGAGAGGGTGGTTAAGGAAACTGAGAGGGGCGAACAAGTCGGAGCACGAGAAAGAGCACTCCACCAAGAGAGAGGGAGGCAGAGCGAGAGAGTGCCAGCGATGCCAGTGTCCCCTGCGCCCACTCCAGTTTCAGTTATTGCTGAAAATGAGCAAGCGAAGCTTACTCGACTCTAGTCTCTGTAGGGATGCTCTCCTCGTTCCACGAACTAGCTCGAAAACGCGGAACGCGCTACATTTAATTATCCGCTCTTCTCGAGGACCCTCCAATCGACTCTCTCCCTCTCTCCCGCTTTCCCTCTCTCTCTCTTTCTCGCCTTCTCCCTCAGCCTCGAAACGAACTTCTCCTTCCTCTTCTCCACCTTATTCTCCCAGTGCTTTCACACTACATTTTCAAGAACATCAACCGAAAAAAAACTTACTTTCTGCGGAGAACGAGCATAAACACAATTTCGTACTTGTCCCAAGGGTTCCGCACTCCGTTAATAAATACAATTATTACTTTTGTGTATACTGCACTCATGTGTATATCTAAAACTTGCCAATTATCTTAACGAACCAAATGAAAAGTAAACTCCCGACTGTTTATACGGAAGAACGAATACCATTTTTTCATATGTGAACTTAATAAACCCGCCACTTTGCTCGAAACTTTTCATCTTTAGATTTTCACATTACACGCAATGTTTTCCCCTCGTGTTTATCGATAGATTTTATGCTTATCAACCAAGTAGTATCTCGAAATCGAACAATCGACCTTAAATGAAATCACAAGATTTCAAAATTCTAACGAAACACTAAATACGAAATTACAAGTCGAGATAACAGCTGGGTAGGCTGAATGTTAATCCATCAAGTTCGTGGTCTGCGCACAATTTTAATTGTTCCCTCGGCAGGATGAATTTACCCAACGGTTGCCCGCGCCCGGCCAGATGACTACTGCCTATATTAAAGCTCGGGTCGGGAGGAAGGAGGGAAAAAAGGAACTGATGCGAATTACGGGCAGTAGTATTGTCACCGTCGTCGGCGATGAGCGTCCGCGGACTACTTTTACCCGCTTGTTTAATTACAGCCGAGGATTATCGGCCTTCTGACGAGGCCACGCGACTCAACGCGTAATCGGAAACATCAGACCCGGTATACTTAAATCCCACGTTCAAAAAGCGTTAGAAATTTAATGAGCTTCCGGGTAAAGTGTTAACCATGAGAAATCGTTCGATGGCGAGGAAATTAAAAACTAAGTTTGAGAAATGAGTTGAGCTTGCTTCTATGAAATAATTACTCATATGAATTGAGGCTGATATGATTATCCGACTTTCCAACAATTTCACAGTATGATTTTCATTGTTTGAAACGGGGATATTCGAGTTGCCTAAATTGTAGTTGCTCTTTGCATTCGTCGGATAAATTACATCATTTGGCGTTGCAGTGTAGAGTAAATCTTTAGACACCATACTGTGGATTCTGTTATTCACGATTATTCGCGTTAAACAGGGGAATTTAATTAAAAAGTTATATTTCTATTATAGCTGATTCTCTGCCATTGAAATTTAGTAAAAATTTGAAACGAAAATGTATATTGCTACATACACAGTTATATTATTTAGTACTCCGTGGCTTTCCATGGTATTCTTCGGTATTCTTTGAGGGAGTAAACTACCGTGACTCGAATGTTTGTGGGCTTTCGTATATATACTAAATATACTGTACACGCCTAAAATCGAGAATCGCTCACAGAATATTTCCGGGAAATCAAGGTATTGGCCTAAATGACTAAAGGTATTGGTTACCCAAAAACTATCTTACAAAGTTTTATCGTGATTGGTCTTCCGGAGACTATGGTGTCCCTTTGTAAGTCTACGTCTCTGAAAACGAGAAGCGAGTCACGGTAGCATATTCCCTCGTGGAATACCGAAGAATACTGAATATTTTATGTGTATATATAGCTATATGAATTTTTGTTTTAAATTTTAACAAAATTTCAACGGGAAAGAATAAGCTACTTTTTCACACTCCTGAAACATATTCGGAATGTCGATTTTCTGCATGGAAATGAGCCGATTATATAATCATGTATGTTATAAAACCATATTCAAAACATTTCAAAATATACTTTATGTTATTCGGCGCGTGAAGTGGCATTTCACGCACTAGATCATTTTTTAAATGTCCTTTGAATGAGCACTGTAACTTAAAATATCATATCCGACTGGTGCGTTCTATTCTGATCACTTGTGTGAACGTGTAACATTCCTTGCCAGTTTCACTTGTGGATACGACCACACGCGTCTTCAAAATTTTACTCACTACTTGCATAATATACTATACAACAATGCTTCAAATTGTGTGTTATAAAACAACCATGGAATAACCAGAGAATACCAGGAATACAGAAATACTGTGGAATACTTGAAGAACCTTAGAGGATACCAAAAAATACTTTTGAAAACCGAACTCTATAGATATATCGAGGGTCACCCCTCGTCTGAAGCAATACATTTTCTGTTAGATGATGTAGGTTTGTCTGATTATTTGTGTAAGACAAAATCTGTTCCTATTCAAAACGTCTACCAAAAAACATTTGACTTATCACGAAAATTTATAGGTGAGCTTTTACTATTTTTTTCATTTTGAAGAGTGTGTTTGAAGAGTCTCCATGATTCTTCGTATAAGGGGCGTCGTTCTAAGCATATGAAAAAGAATGTTAAAAAGTCCATTTCCGACATAAGAGATATCTTCGAGAATATTTTTTTTAAAGAGAACTACTCATATACCATAATTACTTTGTCATTGTCGAAAGTAGAATTAAGCAGTGGCCCACAGCCAAATGAAAATGTTCCTGTTTATCTCAAGCTTCTGAGCGATTGCATATGGCAATATACACATTTGTCGAAATGGAAGCAAACCTTCATTTCTCTCTCTCTCTCTCTCTCTCTCTCTCTCTCTCTCTCTCTCTCTCTTTGTCTCGTTTCTTTTTCTGTCTGAATATCACTTTCTACTTTTGCGAATTTCGTAGCTTCTGTCCTGACTTTAATTGACATCTAGCTGTATACACATATAAATATGCGAGCATAATGTGCACACACACACACACACACACACACACGAACGTGTTTTACAGTCAGGTCAGCCTGATTTTTTTCGGACCTGAAAGGTCGGCTGCACACACTGGCATGGTTCTCGACTCTTCATTTTTTTACACTTTTGTTCCTATGCTTTACCTATAGGTAGAGAATAGCGCTATTGCAACACGAAAGCCGCAATGGTCGGGCGCTGCCCTTTATTTACTTTTCCCAACGCTGAAAGGAATGAGCAGTATAGATCCCTTCGCGTGTGCGCCAAGAGAAAAAAAAAGCTCTATTCTCAAATTCCTTTTAGCTTAATGTGATATTTTAGAAAATTTGCCGATACACAATGAGTCTAATTCATTCACATTATCTGTAATTTTCGATTTCTTTGAAATTATTTACGTTACCTATCCATTGACTATTTTATAAGAGAAATATTTTCCATCGAATCCCATGATATGTTGAAAATGTAATTCCAGGGACCCTCAATCAATTCTAGTCCGCGTTATTACTCTAATATATCCAATTAGAAGCGACAGTGAAATTCTTGATTGAATCGGAGAAATCTAAAATATCGATTATACCTAGCCAATTGTTGAATTCCTAACGACGTAGCGATATTTTCAAAAAAGGACAATTGACATTCCGCGAATTCCCTCTGATATTACGTGAAAATCAAAAGCAGATAGACCCTCGGGTAGAGCAGCTACGAAACTCGAGTTTTTGCTCTGCATAGAGAAGGTGGAATGTTCATAGGTATAACGGCATTTACCACCGTCCTCGTAGTCGTACTCGTCGTGACTCGGGCTCCGTATTACTCGAGCTATGTAAATGAATTTCGTTTAATTATCTGCTAGTCCCTAGTATCTCTCTACACCCCTCTCGTTTTCTCTCCTCCTCTTGCCACGCTCACTCAGTTCTATACCTTGAAGAATTTTGCGGTGAATTAAAATAGTAAACCAACCAATATCAGAAATGAATATCAGCTCTATTCTATCTTCTAGTTTATTAACGTGATCATCCACACGAGTTGTTTAATGCAGGCTGTTGCAGTAATATATGCCAACTCGAAATTTATGATTCATAAGTTCACAATCGATGAACCGTTGACAATTTCACTCGAGAATTCAATACGGGTAAATGAAAATTGTTAGTAATATATTGATAACTATCATAGCATTCAACGTGCTATCAGAATCGTTTCTACAGCGCCAATTTCACAAAAAGCCGCTGATACATTTGATCCATTGAAAATAAATTATCCGATACACGAGAAGAATAAAAGAAAACTCATTAGAAGAGGAAATCATTGATTGATTGAATGAATAAAGAAAATTAAGTGCTAAAGGTATGAGATAATGAGAATATAACAAGGATTGCCATTGGTTTTGGTATGGTTATTTAGAAGACCAACGGTGAACTTAGTATGACGACAGCTCACCGCACTCTATCGGAAGCTAATGGCTGCACAAGTTGATTCCATAACTTTCCATTGCCGCGCACTCGACTTGCCAAATTAAATACTAATTCAACGCTCTTGGAGCGAGTTAGCTGGTTTGGAAGGGAGAGGAGCAGGAAGAAAGGAAGTGTGATAATGTGACAATTTCCAGGAAGAAATATTTGAAAAGGTTCGATACTGCCACTTGTCACAAAAGAAATTAAAATTGAAATTTCATTCAGAGTGCCAACCCGGTGATTTTAATTTCAAACTTAATTGTAACTCAACTATTGAGTGCTAAGATAATTTAAAAATATAAAATATTCATTCAAAATTCTTCCTTTGTTGAAACGCAATTTGTTCTTCACATAAAATATTGAAAGAGTTTCAAAATTGTTAAAAAGCAGCTTATTGAGAACAACAACTTTTGTCAATGAGAAACTACACGGCGAGAATAAGATTAATTCGAGACAAATTCAAGTACGACTGAACTACTTTAATTAAGATTCCTTATTTTGTCTTCAGATTAAGTATTTGTTGTACTGTATTCTTCTACTACGAATCCGCAAACAATTTCAAGACTGGGTCATTTATTGAACCGATATATTACTGTTAAGCGAGGAGTATAGCATTTTGGAATACAATCTTGAAGAATAGAATCTTTCTGAAAAAATAAATTCCTGAGACTTTTTCTCCATATTCTTCGTAATGTTGTCTAGTTTTAATCCAAATTCTCATCAGAAAAATAACAGTTTACACTGACATTTATACATGTTCAGCTACTTGAGGGATTAGATTTGGAGCTATTTTTGAAATTGCAAACCAAGTACGAAAACTTGGAAACTTGAATACTGAAACTGAAGCAATTCGAGTTTTTTTTTTAAACTTTTTCCAAGTATAATAGATGTTGAGTAAGAATGTTGAGAGTTTTGAGAAACCGTTTTTGCTGTGTATTTCTTGAAAGTGTTCTACCTTCTTTACCAAGTTCTCAGAAAATATAATTTATCAAAGAAATCTGTTTACGTATTGGTGTTGTTTTCGTTCCGAGAAATATGATTGGATTTAATTTGAAATCAATTTTTGTATTAGGCTCTGCATTTTATCTCTTTTGCGTTGATAGCCAGCAATGCTAGAGGAATCGGATGTAAATTTTACAATTATTCTTCTCATCGATTGTACAAATAGAGATTGCAATACGAAGAGTATAAAGATGATGTAAAAATTTCAATGCAGCCTTTACAGAATTCTCACATGAATTCATGTAAATGAATCACTTTTATCCATGCATAGCTTCCCTGAAATCCAATGTTGATTGACAATCACAAAAATAAATAAATTCAAGGCATGGATTTCTTGCCATTAAAAACCAATGTAAAACAAACAAAGTACTTAACGCATCTTTTGCTAGCTTGAATGAAGAACAAACGCATCGCACAAAGAATGCTAATAAAAAGGCTGTTTTATGATTCGAAGCAACGAGCCGGGAAGAGCGCTAACGCAAATAGCGTTAATTAAAGAAGCTTAAACAATGTCGAGCGAGAATGAATTTCCAGGCTCTCGCAAAGCATGCGAGAGACAAAAGGCAAGCAAGCTACACCAGAAACCCCGCAAAAAATTATGAAATGTGCCAACCGACTTTAATATCTGTGATATTATTCCCATTCCAATTGACTCTGATAAATTCAAGTTTGTAAGTTCTTGGAATTTATTCATAGCTTCCGTATAATCTCGAATTCGAGTTCATTATTGCAACAATTACATTTATTTACGATGATGAAACAATGAATCATTTCGCGCGGTTAACTTGCCGAATATAAAATGCCATATCTCCCTTCTATAATTTGGTTTCCATCGAAAATTCTCAATCATACACGTGGTCAATTTCTGTTTTTACTTTGCTAATCATCTTGAAAGAAATAAGCTTTGAAAGAAAACCTCTTCGAAAATTTCAACTGAATCGATTTAGTTCATCTAAAAATACACATATTTTATCGATGGGAGAATTGATTATTTCCAATCTGCAGTTCTCTGTCTACTCCTCTTTCGTGGCCAATTAATTGTAGGATAATTCAATCGGAGAAATAAACTTTGAAAGTTAACTGATTAACTCCTCTACTACAATGATACCGATTGTAAGAGGAGCTACCTGTTTAATTATCAGAGATATAATTATTGCGCTGATCGTTCTCGACTAAAGAATTCATTGAAGAATTCATCTTTGTTACAAAGTCGCCAAAATGATTGGTCTGGAAGACGCATAAATCGGGGAAAAATTGAAGCGGGTCCGGTGCATCACCCGTACATCGCACTAGAAGGGAATTAAAAATTCTCTCGAAATCTTAATCACTTGTAGAGGCCTCAAGAGACGGGGACGAGCTCGAGTGGTTTTTAGTCTCCTGCGATAACCGACATGGTGCATGGCGGCGGCTCCACATGCAATTTGGCAAGAATTCGAGAGGGCAGAAAGGAAACGAGCGGAAGGGAGAGAGAGAGAGAGAGAGAGAGTGAGAGTGTGTGTGTGTGCTTGAGAGTGAAGCATGCGCTGCGCGTCGCTCGCTCTGACACATAGCCTACGCACGTTATAAAATGCTCGTTATAGTTGGCTGCGCCCGCGCAACGGCTCGTCGCGGCTCGCGCCCCGAGGAATTTAATTTAGAACTTGATTTATATTTTAGCAGGCCATAAAATGGGGAAATAATTTGTCCCCCCCGACACGCGTATGAGGCGAGCCTCACACGTGCGCGGCCCGCCAGCAGCCCCCCCGCGCGCCGATAAAGTTGGAGTGAGAGCGAGACAAGAAGCGGGCGAACGCGCGCGCACTCGCGTGTGCGCATACGTGCGACACTATAGTATCAGTCTGGCCAAACTCGGCCGTTTCTACTGGATGATCCAACGGGTCTTTTTTTTTATCCGTCTCTCTCTGTCTCTGTCTCTGTCTCTCTATCTCCCTTCAATGCAGGAGATAAAGTTACGAGCTCGGGAGTTGGCACGTCTGAGCGCGATGTCCTTTTTTCATTCATAATGGCAAGTCGAGCGTGCGCTGCTTTTTATCCGGCAGTGCACCTCGAAAGATCCGGGTTAATTTGACTTTAATTTGCGTTATTGTTTCCAAAGCGTTCCCCGCGATTACGTACCGAATTTACGACTGGGAGTTCTTTGCAGACGGGGAGCGTTGCCGATGGGCAGCGCGTGTTTATTTTATGAAGCACGCGCGCCCGCGAACCAACCAGCCAAGCTGTGGTGCGCGTTAATTTTGCGGATATGAGTTCCTAAATTCCATAATGCGGATCGATTGAATTTTACTTTTTAATTGTTCGCCACGGCAAAGTTCGGCTCGGCTATATAAATACTGCTGCTATACCGGCTAGTTGGGCTAGCGAAATGAGAATAACGTATTATGGATGAAAGTTTGTTGGGGCCGCGAATAAATTCAACAGCACGAAATTGTCACAGCAAGGAGGAAGCTATTCTTGGCTCATCGATTCTTGTTCGGCCGCGAACCGAACACAATATTTATCGTACCGTAAAAACTTTGATGTGCTGCGGAGCGTAGATAACATCTCTCAAAGTGACAGAGCAGCCCAATGCTACTTATTCAAATATTGTGAGTTTGATGAAAATTATACTTCATGCAACTGTATTACCGAGTATTTCATAACTGGCTCTCGTTGGAGCGAGAATATAGTCACGATTCGTTGAAAAAGGTGGCGACTTTCATCATCTGTTGCAAAGGCCCAACTTTAGCTCGTTGCATCGTTAAATAATTTTCTATTATGTCTTCCATGAAAATGCAAGGCGGCCAAAGTAGTTCTATCCCATAGGAGGATCTTTTTCTGATGAAATGATGTGGTGGTCGAAATAGCGCCAAACCGAAAGCTACTTTAATCAACAAGTTTAGAAACAAATTCTGCGATACTATTCATCTCAAACCGAGCTTAAAACATGCACGTCGGGCAGCCCGAACCGTAAGCTTCCAAGCTTTTTACTCGAATAACGTTGAAGATTAGTGATGACGAGTAGGGTATTTTTTCTCACAAAATGTCACAAAATAATCCTACTCTACGGTACATACGATAACACACAGTCGAAAGTGCGAGCGACGTGATCCAAAATTATGAGCAACATCGACGTGGAAGCTGTGTACGTAATATATGGTCTTTTGACGAAGTGGATGTCTAGTACAACCAGGCGATTCGAGGGTGAAGCTCATCAAAGCGCCGTGGTCGCGTCATTATCGGCACCATCGGAAGGCATTAAACGGCTCTCGCAGCTCGGTTCTCCGATTGACTCAGCAACTAGCGCAGCCAGGACGGGAGGAAAATTGCCAAGTAGGGTACACGGGAGGAAGCTGCGCTGGAGCGAGCGTCTTACAAGTTCATCTAGCCGAGCCCGCCACATAGGTTTCCGAATCTTGGCTAAAGCTAATAGCTTCGCCAAGGCTTGCTCGCGTAATTTAGCTGTGTGCCAGGCTCATCAAGCGATCCGGGGGAATATTCGGCGCCGCGCGTCTGTCGCCGAGTTGCGGCTATACCTAGCCCGCGCACCCACCCACTGCGAGCTGGCTCCGGAACGAGTCCATTATTTCTCATATCCGAGCGCCGACGAGCGCTTAAACGGCGAGCCGGGAGGAATCCGGACGGGCAAGGGCAACTCGAGCCCGATGAATCGCGGCGGAGAAGAGCCGAGCCAATATGTTATATAGAAGCTGCAGTGTAACCAAGCTCGGCTGTCGCGCAGCTTTCGCAGCTCGCGGCGGGCGAGTTTAACGCGTGCATGCACGGACTGAGCGAGCGGGGAATTCGGATATTTCGGGCTGAATGAAGCCGGAGCTGCAGCTCATTCCGCCACGGGCGAATTCCCTTCCCACTTCTCGCCCGCCCCGTGATATACATACCTATTATAGTGAGACGCGAACGCTCGGCTGGATGCGCCAGCGGGGATTCGCTTGGGATTCCTAAGACGAAATTGTGATGTTGCACTGCTAGGTGGCGACGACACCAGCCTCCGACAGCCCTTATACGATCCAGCTGCCGCGTGTGAACGTTGTTTTCCTGCCCATCTCCTCTCCCTCTATCTCCCTCTGAATTTCTTTTGGTCCCACAGCCCGACCAAACGCTCCTGTAATTTACATGGCGCTTAAATCCTTCCGACCGACGCTATACATAACTTATTCATTCTCGCTTGTGACAAATTGTGCATCTGGCGGCTTGCTGAGAGCGCCACCGGCATCAATTAATGAAAAGCTGTGACAAAGGAAACTCCTAATTGCCGCGTCAGCTTGACTTGGGATTCACTAACTCCTACATAAATGATACTTCCGTATTACTAACGGTATCTCGGAGTGACACGAACAGAACAAATACGATCTGCAGTATTAGAGGTGTGTTTGCTATTCCTGAATATGCCCCCCTTCAGTCAGTCCACGTCAAAATCAACCATAAGATCCCAGAAGAAATAATATTATCGACTGAAAGAAGTTTCATTCGGTTACCTCGGTCGTATCGGTATGGGAATAAAAATGGTGCTGAGCTGCAGGTCAAATTGATAAAATTTATCATATAAAAGTCGTACATGAACTTTCATTACAGATCGAGGTTGCTGCGCTGTTGACAACAAGGCATCGATATAGAGGAAAAATTTCCGGATGTTCAAACTTTTTATGTTTACATCGCTGTGTACCTGTCTGTGTGAATT
The DNA here is from genome assembly GCA_020882685.1 of Aphelinus atriplicis. Classification (NCBI taxonomy): domain Eukaryota; kingdom Metazoa; phylum Arthropoda; class Insecta; order Hymenoptera; family Aphelinidae; genus Aphelinus; species Aphelinus atriplicis. The sequence continues at coordinate 63,242,535 of CM037073.1, read as the reverse complement.
AATTATTTCATGTTACAGAGAATTCGTTGTAGGCATATCATTTTTGGATATTACTTCTTATATTTCAGTGTGTTCCATTTCAACGATTACAAATTTAAATTTAGGTGTACATGTGTCCTCCGGTTCTCTGCCAACTCAGGAAAAATACATGAATTGGAATGTTGCGGAAATAAATTTTGGAATAAAAAGTCTTATTCCATTTCCGAATATAATCTTAATCCGTATCCATACACTTATGTAAGTTATGGGTATCCGTGAATCATCCTATTTTGGATCAAACAGTTATAACTGGTGTGTACTTTTCGGCTCAAGTGCCGACCCCTTATGTTCGTAGTACTATATAAAAGTAGATCTATGGTTACAGAAGCTGTTGATGTTTTAATCCAACCTTCTGCTATAGAACAGATTGAAACCAAATTCAATTTTACTATCTTTATTTTGTTTTGGAAAATTCATTACTCCAAATCGGTGTATATTTTTTTTCCTCATACAACTAGTAAAAAATGCAACAAGTGTAGAAAAAACTCATTTTCCGAATAGCCGGGTGCGTATTTTCCGAACTATTTCTTTTTACTGTACACCTCACAATGTCGGATCGAGTGAATAGTTATGAAAGTGGACCATATTAGATTTATAGCTTGGCTAATATATAGCTCGCTTTGATTTATTCTTTATTTGGTTCATTCAATTGAGTCCCCGTTCGCCGAATCACAATTTTTTCCATAACTTAATTCGCATTAAGCCCTCGATAGAAACGCGAGACAAAGAGTGAGGGGGTAAGATCTGCACTCACACCTTATATAATACACGGGTTCGGAGTGGATGAATTAACAATATGATCGTACTTGAAATAGTCATTCCTGTTTGTTTAGATAACCAGATGATGAGAGAGCTCAATAGGATTCAGTTAATGTAGTTTTCCACTACTCGATTATCCGGGTATTCATAACGAGGTGGAATCGATTTGCGAGTTATTATAGTATTTTATATATAGTATAGTAGAGTAAGGAAAGCTGATGTTGACAACGAGGTGCAAGAACTCGATGACGCGTTGTCTAATTTTGCGGGAATGGTTATTTACGGCTGCAGTCGAGTTGCGGGATGGGTCGGGGTGGGCGGCAGTTAGGGGGCGAGAGTGAAACACGGAGGATCCCGAGGAGGGGCGGCTCGTGCAGTGGTTTTAAAATGATTTCATGCGCTAACTGCAGGTGGCCGCGCGACCGTCGCTTTGCTGCAACTCTTGCGTCCGCTCGCGCGCGCCGCTGAGCGAGGAGGAACGCGAGCCGGAATATAAGAGGGAGGGAGGGAGCGAGGTGACGCGCGCGCGCGCTGCTGTGCGGCAACTTGTTGCACGCGTCGGCGACACCGACATATATATACATAGGTACGGCTGAGCACAGCACGCCACTCAGTTCCTATTCTCTCGCTATCCCCCTCCCACACACACACACACACACACACTCTCTCTCTCGGCGAATTCGTGAATCGAAATCCAAACAGCGCGCGACCCCCGTCGAACCATTATTTTCCCGGCTCCGACGTCGCGCGATTTCGCGCCCGCGCACCCATTATATTTATCGAGTCGGGGGCGGCGGGGGGACGGAGATTTTTCGGCGCGGACGAGCTCAATGGCTCGTGAGCAATTGCCCAGCCCTGCGACTGCTATGATGTATGAGGGCCGAATTAAGTATATACGAATTGACTGGCGATGCCGCGGAGAAAGTTATGGCGATTGAATAGCCGACCGTGGAGCTCGTGCGCGACAGATTTATCACCCCGACGTATATATATGCTGCTGCGCCTCGTCGCTTTGCCACTAGACACCGTTACTCCGCCCAGCCACGCGCCACACACAAGCTCGCGCGCTCCTCAACTATTCATTTTTTAATCACCAAGATAATGGGCCGGGCATTAAAACTTTTGATTACGATGGCGAAACTTTTGGCCCTTAAAATTTCAAGGGGTTGCCCCGGAACTTGAGTATTTTGCGCAATCAACTGAATTATACTAGGCTTTAGTTAGGCGTGTTAGATGCCACGCTGGAAGATCCATTCGACATGATTTACTCCTTAGTTCATTATTCGACGGCAACGTTCCAAACACAATTACTCGGCTCATTGGAATATCCAGTGCGAGTCAAAGCCGCGAATCAAAGGAAATAGTTCGGTCGTCATTACAATAATATTTAATCAGAAATTAATTCACTCTGTATCTATATACCAAGAGATTCGTTAACGATACTACGCGGGTATACAGCAAAATCCCTTGACAAGATCGATATTGTCTAATTTTTCGCCGGATAAATTTATGTGCGTCGCGCAGTGAAATTGTGGCGCGGAACAGTAATTAGAGGCTTAATTACGAAAACAAAAGCGGCAACGCGAAACGCATAAAACGCTGCGCAGCGATGTCGCATTAGGAGGCAGGGAGCAAGCAGACAATAACGGCGCAGAGCCGCAACCCTCCAATCAGCCAAGTACACACACGTGAGAAGGCAGGCCGACAAGCGAGCGCGCGTTGTATATATATATACATCTAGGTGGATCTCTGTCGAGGCTCGCTCGTGATTTAGTGCGCGCTGAATATACACACACAACGGCCGCGAGCCTTTACGACTTTAACCACGCGCTTAATATCCTGTTCGTCTTCTCTCGGACACACGACAAACACACGGCCGGCGATTACGCGCGAGCGAGACTCGATCGGCCGCATCGTATGAAGCCGACCGAGCTCTGTTTGCGCGCTTGGCGCTCGCGCCCCTATACAGCCAATCTCGCGCCCCGCGTCAATCACACGACCTCGGCTCCTCTGCTTTTTCCCGGGCTGTTTCACCAGCTGAACGACTGTCACTACCAAGCTTGCCAGTGAGCATATGTCATTTTTCATCTTATTCCCGGCAGAACTGGCTTTTCGAACTGTCACACCGCAACTTTATATAGATATGAAAACTGTTCATCCCAGTCAGCTATCGATGAATTTATCCGAAATAAAGCCTATATATCTGATGGAATGGAAATGTTCCGGGAGATCAAATTTCGACACTACCGCGCAAGTTTTGATTCTCCCTTATGGTCTCAACTAACACTGATGCACGTCACTGTAGAACAAAGAATAAGGAAAACCGCTGCCAAGTGCCTCAGCAGTATGCTTTCTCAAAGTATTGCAATTGAACCTCAATTTGCATTAATCACCACTCTTTGAGAAAGCAAAATGAACCTTTAACTTATTTCCTCCACTCCATAGTAACGGTTGCTATGGTAAATATCCGAGCTTCGGTGTTCTTACTTCTTAGTCGTCAACAGTTCCGAAAATAGACCTCTAACTGACTTTTCCCACTCCATAGTAACGGTTGCTAAGGACGTAAACAACGGTTGCTATGGTAAATGTCGGAGCTTCGACGTTATTACTTCTTAGTCATCAACAGTTCCGAAAATGGACCTCCAACTGACTTTTCCCACTCCATAGTAACGGTTGCTAAGGACGTAAACAACGGTTGCTATGGTAAATGTCGGAGCTTCGATGTTCTTACTTCTTAGTCACCAACAGTTTCAAAAATGGACTTCAAACTGACTTTTCCCACTCCATAGTAACGGTTGCTAAGGACGTAAACAACGGTTGCTATGGTAAATGTCGGAGCTTCGACGTTATTACTTCTTAGTCATCAACAGTTCCGAAAATGGACCTCCAACTGATTTTTCACACTCCATAGTAACGGTTGCTAAGGACGTAAACAACGGTTGCTATGGTAAATGTCGGAGCTTCGATGTTCTTACTTCTTAGTCATCAACAGTTCCAAAAATGAACCTCCAACTGACTTTTCCCATTCCCTAGTTACGGTTGCAAGCGATATAAACACCGGTTGCTAGAGACATCAACAATGGTTTATACGGGAAAGGTCTCTTTGATTGTTATAGAATCCCATAAATATACAAACCCAAATGATCATTTATCATGAATTATATGGGAACTTATCGAAAACACGCTAGCAACGGTTGCCATGGAATCAAACAACGGATGTTGCTGAACACCGAACTCGGTTCACATCTGCCGGAGACCGACCTGTGTGCAAAATTTCAGGACGATCGGACCATTCCTTCGAAAATTAACGTACGACAAAAAAAAGTCAGTCTGAAGCTGAATTTTGTATCTCCATAGCAACGGTTGCTAGGAGAATAAACAATGGTTGTTCCAAAATGAATGTCTTATCGATTCTCATCGATCGTCGAAAGAATTCGAGACCCATCGTGCATTGATGATGATTTTTGGAGCTTTTATCAAAAACACGTTAGCAACGGTTGCTAGAGAAATAAACAACGGAATTGGCTGAAAATTGAACTCGACCGAGATTTTGCGGCGACTAACCTGTGTGCAAAATTTCAGGACGATCGGACAATTCCTTCGAGAGTTATCGTACGACAAAAAAAAGTGCACGTACGTACATACGTACGTACGTACGTACATACGTACGTACGTACGTACGTACGTACGTACATACATACAGACATTTTCGGATTTCCATGTTTTTCGACCCGTAGATTACGAAAATCGAGGTCCCGAAGTCCGATTCGGTGGGTCGATTTTTACCCCGTTACAAAGCTTTCTCTTTGAGAAAGCAATATATTGGAACGGCTGCCAAGTTATATATGTGTTTCTTAGAGGTTTGAATGGAACTCCGCATTCTTGTCGTGAATTTTTTTCTATAACAATAGTGATGCGTTGCAATTATTCGCTGGAGTGACTTTTATCGGGCAAGTGTCAGATGAAGAAAACGTGATCGATTCTCCTTGTAAAATCCGACTATGAATCCGAATGAATAGCTGAGCATGGTAGGGTGATGGAGCGTGGACGTATAATGGGCCAATACCGGGGAAAGGAGTCAGAAATATGAGGCTCGATCGGGGGCTTATCGTTTCTTCGATACCTCTTGTTCGCTCACTTGTGGCAAATCGCACGTGCAGATTCTAATTTCAAGGGGCTATGATACATGCTATCCGCTGCTAACTACTCGCACTCAATACTACAAGTGGACACGAATCTCTCGAATATCCATTTCAATTCGTTTTGCTTCGCCAAGCTTCCCAGTCGGTTTACACGGAAAATTGAGTAATTGAAAATTAAATAATAGAAAACCGTTATTAGCTCATGACGGCCTACTGAATGAGTAGTATATACAATATCTAAAATAGCCACTGTGTTTGATAACACGTTTTATTATAATAACATGTTTTCAATATCACAATCATTCAGATGATAAAATATTCGACAAGTAAATAAATTGTTCACAAAATCACTTCTTCGGATTGACAATGTAGCTTCGTTTCAATCAATTTTCTTCAACCACCGAACGATAGAATATATTCTCCACGAGTAGAGTATATTCGACTATTTCTCATGCTGATATTAAAATTAATTGGTCTTTTTTCATAATTCTGCAGGATACGATCTTTAAAAAGTCGAGTCAATCAAATGAAAACTTAGTAAGGAACTCATTCTCGTTATCACGATGAATTATTTCGTGACATGACGATTGAAACTTACGGGGATGAAAACACGAAAGAGCCACCCGATTCGTGGAACTACAGAATTAATCTCATAGAGTTTGCGCGAATTGAGCCCAGGGATAACGTAGCGTTTGGTGCAACAGCCCAGTCACTCCCTCATTGGCTTTTCACAAACCTTATCCAGGCATTAGCCGATGAGTCTTTTTGACCCTTCGTGGAACAGCGTAGCCCCGACAGAGCTTTTCTTTTCCACGTCGCTTCGTTTTCCAATCCCGGCCATCGTTACTCAATTCGCGTTCGCATTTCTCGGAAGACAGGATGAGCGACTGCCGAAAGAGGGGGTGAGATGGCTCACGCGTCAAAATCGCACGCGATACTCGATAAACTCAACAAAGTGCGGCCCGTTTGCATCCTGGGCGCACTTTCGAGCGCGTCAGAAGCAAAAGCAGCAGCAGCAGCAGCATCGCAAAGTCCGTGCTCGTAAACGGGCGCATTAAAGCAGGCCGGAGGAGAGGGAGCGCGAGACACACAGAGACCGTCGTTGTATTCATCGGCGCGCATATGGGTTTCACGTATGGGCAACGGTGTTGAGTGCAATTATTGCCCCGGCGCCGGGCCGCTTTGATGTTGATGCATTAACCCAGTGGCGTGCGCGTCGAGAGCCGCGCGCACACTCCATCTCGCTCTCGCGGTCGTCCTATCCACGCGGCACTTTTGTTCACGCTGGACCTGCACCGTATATATACGCGTAAATGCGCTCGCGTGGGAGGAGGGACCGACGACGCCGCCGCCGCCGCTCGTCGGAGCCCGCGTCGACGTTCAGCCAGCGACGCGTATTACGGGTGGAGAAAAAAAATCAGCCTCTCGCCATGCGGGGTTATTAAAACTTTCTGCCCAGCCGCGGCTTATATACATATATTCTCGGGTGACACCGTTCACGCTGTTGCGCTTGTTACTACACCCGCTCGCCGCGAGGATTCCAGTTGAGGATTTACGCGCGTAACCCAGTCCAGGTGTCGCGTCGCGCTGTCAGCATGTTATATCACCGCTAGGGGTAATCATGAGATAACGCCGACCACGCTAGTTCTGCCTCACAAGTGGGAGCTCGTGTGAGCTGCTGCTCAATCGATATTCGCTTCTGCGTTGATACAGACTTTTCCGCGTCGATTTTAATGGGTCCTACATCTTTCATACAGTAATAATCATAGAGAATATTAATATATGAATACTATAATAACTTTCAGAATGATTAAGCTTGCCAGAGATGTTTAAAATGGTTTTAAAATCGAAATTATATGACTACTTTGGAGCACTAAGATGGTAATTTAATATTTAAAAAATGTTTCAAAAATTCATGACTTGATAGATTAATTATTCAATTTTGCTCTCACCGAGAGAAAGCATCGTGGTAGAGTGAAGATTCAACTCTTAAATTGGATTACCGGACTATTTATTTCTCGTAATCTATGGGTCGAATAATGTCAAATTGACGTGAGACACAATCATATACATTCTTCCGAAATCGTCCAATCTTCCTGACATTATGCATACAATCCAATATTAGTAAGATTTGAACTTTCCATAGCAATCATTGCTAAAAGGGTTGCAAATTGTCGAAACTCGATAAAACTTTCTAGTCAAGATGTAATCTCCGTGAGAGATTTTTCATGGCAACTATTATTCACTTCCCCAGCAACCGGTGCCAAAAGGAAGATAATATCAATATAAGATACATTTTCATGATTTTCAACAGCGATAAACTACTACTAATTCACTTTGCAACGGTATTTTTGTATATCGGTCTTGAGGACAGATATATAAATACAAATGTAATCAATTGTATATGTTATGAATATTTGATCTATTGAAATAAGCCTGAGCTCCATGGTCCATACAAATCCAATCAAATCAGAGTGAAAATAAATAATCATTCGTACTCGGCTCAACAACTGTATTAATTTCACAAGTCATTTAACGGTTAAGGTATCATCACGTCAGTCGGAGTATTGATTACTCGCGGACAGTCCGTAAACCTAGTTTATAGGTGAATAATGGATCACATCGATAAAAGCTGCATATTAACAGGTAGTCGACTATGTGTTTAATTTTGAATCGTGTATCTATACGATAATCTTGCTCTGCCATCATTATGCTTCGTTGATAGATTAATTAATTCGAAATAGAGCCTAATACCTGGTATGGCATAACTATACTATTTGACTATTCCCCCGTAACGGAAAACGACGTTGCAGAGCTAGAATTGTTTCGTAAAAGATCCACCCTAATACGCACAAATATAATATATGACAGAGGCAAGGAGAGCGTCCTTTATACGCGATTTTAACGCATGAGCAGCAAGTAAATATGGAGTGCCGAGAGGCTGAGGCACAAGTACGTGAAAAATTCGTTGACTACATCAGTCGGAAGAACAGTTGTGTACGGGTGCTCGGTATAATTGTATCAAATTTTTCGGCTTACTGCACAGTTGGGTGCGCTTCGAACCAATAGGTCGATTTGAGTGCGCGAAGAGAGGCCGGGGCAAACGACTGCAGACTGATGCATATATACGGAGCTTGGCTACTCGCTCAAAAGTGAAACGAGCAGCCGGGCGACTCGGAGAAAAGAATAAAGAGAGGAGGATGCGCGACTAGCGCTGAGGCACGAGGCGGAGTAGAAGCGGGATAGAAAATTCATTGTGCTTTCCGTTCACGAGGGGGCCCGAGGAACAAGTGGTACTTCCGAGCGCCGATGCATCAAAGACGCTACTGATATTGGAAACACGACCCAACTCCCCTAGCCTCGCATCCCCCTGACCCTCTCTCTCGAACGCACACGCGCACGCACACGCGCACGCACACGCTGAATCCTCCCGTGAGCCCTCCTGTTTAACCGACTCGTTTTTCCTTGGCTCACCCTCCGGCCCGCGTCCCCGAGACGTTTCACGACTTTTCAGACTGTTTCATCGCACGTCGCGCTTCCTTCTAATACTTTTGCGGAGCGAGTCCTCCCCTCCCGTGCCCCTCGACTCCCTGTTCTCTGTTCCGTCTGTCTCCTTGTGCGCCAACCATGCCAGACGACGAGACACTTGCACGAACGCGCGTAACGCTACGATATATTCCAGAGTCGATTGCTGGCTTGCGTGTGCATCTCTTTACTCGCTGCAACTTTGCTCCCGTAACCTTGCGCGCTTATTTGATTTTACGTTATCAAATACGCTGCCGCGCGATTCTTCAGATGCAGCTCGACAATATACATACGTCTTTTCAAAATTGTGAATCTACAAAGAAACTTTTTCGATATCTATTTACAGGACAGCTTCTACTGAATTCCGATGAGTTTCGTGCATTATTTATGTAACAAATGTGTGAATAAGGACTTAATTTGAAACCATCGTTATTGACTGACTTTTTTCACGCACACATCAATTTTCTAATGAATGACATTTTTTCTATTTTCAGGTGAGTTGCTGCCACATTCTGTTCAATAGTTTTCGTAAGTTCAATATGTTGCAATCCATTTATCCAAATATTCGAACCTCTTCTGGGAAAGAAACACGCTTCGCCTGCCTAGCTGAGACTGTAAAGTACAACTATTATATTATTATAAGCATAGATAACTCACCATTTTCAGCGAATTGAACGATGACTTGTGATGCTCAGCGAAAATCTCTATGAAGTAGCGATCTAAAATAATGGTGGCTCATTTTAAAACTATCCTAAATGCCGTGAAAAAATATTTTATTCTTTTACTTTTTGAATTGAACGAGGTATATTTTTGGAACTTTTATCCGATTTTATTTGTAACAGAGAGAGCTGTTAGCAATGTATTTTCCTGCGTTTGAAACGATTGCATTTGCCAGTGAAATGTAAATTACAGCTTCAAAATTCAAATCGGTCGACGGAGGGAAAACAATAGGAAAATATTTATGAGGGCAGTTTGAAAAAGGCGTGATGAAAATTGGGGAAATTGAAATTTAAATATTATTTATTCAAATAATTTATTCGAAAAGAAAATTAAGTTGGTTTCAATCTTGATGATAGTCTGTGTCCACGAGAATGCGTAATATCCGGCGCGAAATATTTCCTTTGTCAAAACCAATTATTCAAATAAATCAAGCCTGCCAAATCTGTAATATTCGCGCATTGGATTCTATGCATACTGAACCAGCTGCAGTGCATTGCAGGTTCTAGCCAATCTCTGTGATATTCCCCCCTTATGTGCCATAGATTGACTCCCTATCGATGTACATATGATCGGATCGATTTTCGAGAGGAGAAAATCAAACATTAAACATCACATTCAATGATTATAATAATGTTGAGATTAGTTCTTATTTCATTTTACATTTTTTCTGCCATTATCTAGATAATTAAATTTCATGATAATTAGAGTTTACTTTGATCTGTTCGAAACTTATGAATGCTGCTTAATTCTATCAAATTGAGATTCTGATGAATATGTACTTATCGATCTTAAAAGGCAATGATTGAATCAATGACCAAATAATTTTCGAATTCCATCTCCTTCATTAGTACAGATTGGAATGAATCATACGCCCGAAATTAAATCAATCAATTATGTTTCAATTAAATATAAATTCTACCATTTCTTGAAAGATGTTCATTATAACAAACATACAGTAACTTTTATCTACTCAAAACGTATTTTACAAAAGTCTTTGTTTTCTTTTTTCGAAATGACAATATGCTTCGTAATATAACGTGAAACTGAACACTTGCATTACTCGACTAACCGAAGTAGATTCTTCTGGACATGCTTCTACAGCAATACCAAAATGAAAACAGCAGTGTTTTTAGTTATCGTAACTGAATTTTTCTTTTCAATTGGCTCATATATCTCAATTCGTGTAGGGATATTTTTAGGTCCGAATTAGAATGAGAGGGTCTAAATTCTGGGTCACCCATTTCATTACATGACAATTGGTAAGATGGTTTTTGGATGGCCAAATATATCAGTGTTCAGTCGTTCATTCTCAATTTTCAATTTCCGAAGATAGACGTAAATAATTATTTGAAAAATAGAAAACGTTCTAAATCATAAACGGTAGAGTATTCTTATTTTCTCTGTATAAAGTTATTACTAATTTCATGAATTTTGTGTATATGTGTAGCCATACATTTCTATATACGTACAGAAATACTGTATATGCGCGAAATCAATAGTCATTTTCATAGATATCTCAGGAACCCTTAGACTGCAAGGCTATAGATGTTATGATTCGCACTCAAAAACTATCCCACAGAGTTCCATCGTGAATGGCGACCCAAAGTTCAGACCCTCTGCTAGTTAGTCCAAGTGACCTGGCCAAGTTAGCGAACTTTGCAATCAGTGGATGGGTTGCGTAAATATGTGTGGCGGATAATGTACACATGAATTCGGGAATAAGTGTGACAAAAGGTCGTTAAGTTTTCTGTTTAGGTTCAGGGAAGTTATTCATGTACCAACCAGAGTTTTGTATGGGAATGACAGAAAGGCGCAGTTGCAAGGCCATGGTATAAGATTCGACGTAATGTGTAGCCTCGACAGCGAGATCGGAAAAGACGAAATTATCCGATAGTGGGGAATAATTAAAAAATCTTCCGTGCCGACCAGATGGAAAAGCACGAGAAAAGCACGATTGTTTTGAGTTGCTGATTGCGAGGGCTGTTCAATCATGGCAAAACCATCGCACACGTACGGCCACGGCTGATTCAGTGGAACGTGTAATAGCTCGGCGAGACTCGGCTGAGAGGAAGGACGCGGGTCGCCGAGGGGAAGACAAGTCGCGCGGGCGGGCGTATCGAATAATGCGCAAGCCGATGCCGTAAGAGGGGCTCGAGCGAGGGGGGCTACGGCTAATGGCACCGGGAGAAACGGTTCGAATTCTTTCGCACGATTGATATGCAATTCGGCTGGTGCCGGAGCAGCCACTCGTCGTCGTCGCGCTCGCGCGTGTGTGTACATTGTCGGATTCCCGGCTCGAGGCAAGGGGCGAGCCGGGGATATAAAAGGTGTCGATCGGGCAATGGCGTAGCGCTCGGGGCATTCTCCGGTGCTGTCCACCGGCTGCAGCAGCTCTGTTCGCGGGAGAGAGGATAGTGGTTTGAAGGCGGACCACGTAGCCCGCGGAGAGAAAGAGAGAGAGGGAGAGACAGACGGGCAGAAAGAGGGAGGGACGCGCAAAGAGCCCGAGAGGAAGCAGCGGTCAGCAGAATCAGAATGCTTAGGAGCCCCATATAACGGCCACTCAGCTCGCGCCAGTTCGCGCGCACGGCCTCCGCAACTATCGGGCCGCACGCTGTCCCGTCTGCAGACACCTCCCCGTGTTATAGTTGGCCAAACTGGCTGTCGAAATTTTCCACCGATCCGGCCAGGGCCTCTCCCTCCCGGCTACACACTCGAGTTTATAGGTCTGTGTGTGGGTGTGTATGTATGTACCGCTACTCACACTTGTCGCTCGGCCCCTGCATCGCACGCTCTCTATCGCCTCTCCCTCCCTCTCTCTCTCCTCCGAGCTCTTCTTCTACATCTTCCTTCATTTTTGCCTGAGACAGCGATACGACGTTTCGAAATTCCGAATCCGAGCGAATTGGACGAGCCATTCGTGTATTCGAGACGCGTTTATCTAACTCCGTTTATGTGTGCTAAACGTGTCACTGCAGGATCCCCAGCTCCACTGAAACCCTTATTCCCCGGGTAATTCAACTAAGGTACCTGTACCCAATATGCGCCACCTAAGCGAGAAAGGTCACTACACCGCGTCAAATGAATATTTTCTAACATAATTGGTGTCAAATTAAAGGTCTACTCAATACCTACAAAATGAGCTAAGTCTTTTTTTAATTTGAACAGTTCTACGCTAAGATACCGCGGTTTAAAAAAAAAAAAAAATTTTTAGTGTACCCAATATGGCGCCACCCTGAAAATACTTCTTTTCATCCAATTTGAAGCATGAAGCATGTCTGAAATGGATAAAATACAAACAAAAAATTATATTTCTGATATAATTCTATTGGAAAATACATTTTGTCTTTGATTAAACCATAGTAAATAGATTATATAAACTTCTAACAACCTAAATCAAATCAAGTTTTCAGTTAAAATTCATGAAAAACCGTTGTTTTTGAATCAACAAAATTAACTTATGCAACATCTAATTCCAATATTAATCTCTCAAATTGATGAACATTCTTATTTGTGTAATTTTAAATATAATTGAGATGTTCTCACTGAAATGGAAGAGTTCAATTTAAAAAATGTCCGAGCCTACTTGGGGCTAGCTATTGTCATGATGGTAGAAAAATTCTGTCTGATGTTTTTTGCTAGACAGTACTTGTAAACGCATAACCTCAAAATTTTTCTCGTTATAGGATAGCCAATATCTGCTAAGCGTTAAATTCGACTACATAATTCTTCGTTTTGTACTAACGCATATGGTCGACTCATTTTCCTTTTTTTCGGATGTTTTGTTTGACATATCGTTGAAACGTTCGACGAGGTGTCTTATATATAGTCGAAGCCATCCTCTGCGATATCTCACCTTTCTTGACCTGCTCCAGAGCTTGAACTAAATTTTCTTTCCACCATGTTTGGCGGATATTTACCACCAATGGGTTGATTGTAGCTTCTAGAGCAAGAAAATAGGGGTGGCGCATATTGGGTACATTTGATAAAAATAACGAAGAGCTATTGAAACGATTGATAAAAAGGTCATACAAAGAAAAAAAACCGCTGCCAAGTGCCTCAGCAGTATGCTTTCTCAAAGTATTGCAATTGAACCTCAACTTGCATTAATCACCGCTCTTTGAGAAAGCAAAATGAACCTCTAACTCTTTTCCTCCACTCTATAGTAACGGTTGCTATGGTAAATATCCGAGCTTCGGTGTTCTTACTTCTTAGTCGTCAACAGTTCCGAAAATAGACCTCTAACTGACTTTTCCCACTCCATAGTAACGGTTGCTAAGGACGTAAACAATGGTTGCTATGGTAAATGTCGGAGCTTCGATGTTCTTACTTCTTAGTCACCAATAGTTCCAAAAATGGACTTCAAACTGACTTTTCCCACTCCATAGTAACGGTTGCTAAGGACGTAAACAACGGCTGCTATGGTAAATGTCGGAGCTTCGACGTTATTACTTCTTAGTCATCAATAGTTCCGAAAATGGACCTCCAACTGACTTTTCACACTCCATAGTAACGGTTGCTAAGGACGTAAACAACGGTTGCTATGGTAAATGTCGGAGCTTCGATGTTCTTACTTCTTAGTCATCAACAGTTCCAAAAATGAACCTCCAACTGACTTTTCCCATTCCCTAGTTACGGTTGCAACCGATATAAACACCGGTTGCTAGAGACATCAACAATGGTTTATACGGGAAAGGTCTCTTTAATTGTTATAGAATCCCATAAATATACAAACCCAAATGATCATTTATCATGAATTATATGGGAACTTATCGAAAACACGCTAGCAACGGTTGCCATGGAATCAAACAACGGATGTTGCTGAAGACCGAACTCGGTTCACATCTGCCGGTGACCGACCTGTGTGCAAAATTTCAGGACGATCGGACCATTCCTTCGAAAATTAACGTACGACAAAAAAAAAATCAGTCTGAAGCTGAATTTTGTATCTCCATAGCAACGGTTGCTAGGAGAATAAACAATGGTTGTTCCAAAATGAATGTCTTATCGATTCTCATCGATCGTCGAAAGAATTCGAGACCCATCGTGCATTGATGATGATTTTTGGAGCTTTTATCAAAAACACGTTAGCAACGGTTGCTAGAGAAATAAACAACGGAATTGGCTGAAAATTGAACTCGACCGAGATTTTGCGGCGACTAACCTGTGTGCAAAATTTCAGGACGATCGGACAATTCCTTCGAGAGTTATCGTACGACAAAAAAAAGTGCACGTACGTACATACATACAGACATTTTCGGATTTCCATGTTTTTCGACCCGTAGATTACGAAAATCGAGGTCCCGAAGTCCGATTCGGTGGGTCGATTTTTACCCCGTTACAAAGCTTTCTCTTTGAGAAAGCAAAAATTGGATGATGTAGATGGGATGTCAAGGAATCGAATGATATGTCGCTCGATTTTTTTGGCCCAGTTTAAGGGTATTAAAAAAATTCGCACTTACCTGAGCGAAATTAGATCGAGAATGAAAATTGTTGAAAAAATGGAGAAAACGAGCTCTAACAAGTTGGTGTGAGGGTTTCCGATCGGTGAAAATGTTTTCTTTCTTCATTATTCAGTATTGCCGACAAGATCCTGTGCCGCGGCGATGCTCTAGACGCGCGTATATATGAAATACGAAGGGTGGCGCATATTGGGTCCTGGCGCATATTGGGTACACCTACCTTACTATTACTTGGTATGAACGATATTTTAGCTGGGCAAATAAGTAGAGTAATGAACTGTACTTGAACTCCATTTCTGCTCCTTACAGCTCAAGTCTTTCAATCTATTCTAAAGTAAATGCATGCATTAGATGTTGGAATTGTATATTGGGCGATTATACAGTCGAACATTATCAAAATCGAACTTCGTATCCAGTTTCGTGGCTATTTTTTCTTTGTTCATGATAAATGACTCAGAAACTTTGTTTCTCCTTACCAACCATTATTTACGTTCTTAGCAACCGTTGCCAAAGGCATGAAAATTGATTTAAAGTACATTTCCAGTATTTTTGAGGACAAAGAACACAGAATCATTTTTTTCTCATACGCAGCAACTGTTGATATCCTCAGCAATCATTATTTATATCACTACAATCATTGATACACAGAGCAACGGTCAATTACTTCAAAGTCCAGCTGTCAATGGCGTCTCTCATTGACCATTTTTTTCCACATAAAGTCTCTATGAAAAAGCATACTGTCAATGCAGTTGGCAGAGAGTTTAATTTAGGCCCTTTGAAAATTATTTAAATTTGTTGAAAAGTGTCTTCAATACCAAGGCTTATGATAAACGATGTGAACTTAACGTGATGTTAAAATTTGCTGCAGTGATGTTAGCGTGTACATGATCGCCTTTCCACACGGCAATGATCGTCTTAGTGAAGCGCTCTTTTATAACTCGTATGAGATAGTAGAAAGAAGGTGGACTGTATGGGTACCGCGCGAGGCGAAGGGACTGCACACGCGAGCCAACGACGCTTACTTTAGGGCGGCATGAAATAAATCGAAGACGAAATGGGAAGTGAATTAGCCCGATGGGATGTCGTATTAAGCGCGTGAGCTAAGTTTTATTGGTTCGGGGGCGCCTCTCCCCCTCGTAAAGAAGGCCGCAGCCAGACGAGCGCTAAATGGAAACTTGCGACGGACAAGTTGGTTGGCCAGCTCTGCTTCTCCGCTCCGCGCGACCTTATATATACAGCTGTCGCTTCCACTCTCTGTGTCGACCCTCGCCGCGTGTTCCTCCTTATGCCTCGTTTTTCTAATCTCTTTTTCACTTCCTATACTCCTTGTGCACGTGTAACCCCCGACAAATCAATACGATTCCCTGCTCTAATTCTGCTATGCAGTTTCCAGGTAATACTTGAAGAGAACTCGTGTCTAAATATATATGTTGAAATCAGAACGATCCTCAGGTGTACTACTCGCAAATAGATCGTTCTTCTCTTGTGAATTATCGAACGAGCTCCAATAATGTATTATTAGTAGTAACCGATTTATCTATTTTCTTATTAAAGCTCGCGGACTAGAAGTCGGAACTGCTTCGAAGCTCCACACTCCACAGTAACCACCACTTGGTACATAATGCTCATTCTATTGATCCACAGGAGCATAATTATGGATAACACGGAAGGAATTATTCTATGTACCTACGTAGGAAAATTGAAGTTGGAGTACATATACTCTCGAAAATACTTACTCAAGGTTGGAGCCATATTCAGTCTTTTCGTGGCCTTTCCCGCGATCATTCCCTTTCTAAATCGAAAATTTTGACTTACGCTGGAGGATAGTATCATTTTCTTTAGTCCCCACACTTGAAGGGTATTTATTATTCTATTATCCGCAATTAATGTTTCATGAAAAATCCTCTTTGACCTTCTCTTTATTTTGAATTTATAATAATGACGCAGACATTGTATTCACCCATCTGGGATCAACACGAAGCAAACAAACAATAATGTTGACGGATCCATTTTCATTTGGTTGATCCTCTTCGCGAAGTATTGGATGGTCGGCGTAGTAGCAAAAGTTTTGCGCTGCAGCACAGCAGAGCGGGCTGCGACGAATCTCTTATTCGCTGCTCAAAAGTGACGCACGAAGGACATCAGGTGCGAAGCGGGTCGACGACGTCTCGCTCTGGACGCGTGGGCTGCACGTGCGCGAGCACGAATGATCGTGGTCAAAATAAAGGAGCAAATAGCCCCTCCGCAAAGTGAAAATGAAAAAAATCCAGAGGCGACGAGAGTTGGGCTGCTGCTGCAGCCGGCCGGCTGTGCTCCTTGTCACGCAAGCGAGCCCCTTCCGAGGACACTTTGCACAGCTTCGCTTTGCATATTTTCCCAAAGCGCCAAGCCCTCTCTCTCGCTTTCTCATTTGCACTAGCTTTTCTCTATTGTTCTAAGGTTATCTGAATCAAGTCGATCGTTCTTCCGCCAAATTTCGATGATTTGGCGCTAATTCTAAGCCGACAACGGTTCGCTTTTATTTCTCTCTTGGGAACTTATTATTTTTGAAGAAGAAAAATCTTGTTTACGAGTTCAAATCATGTATCACTCTTTGCGACTGTAATTTTGTAAAAGTGTGTCAATCGACTGTGGATAAAGATAAAAGAATCATATGACTTCCAGTTTGAAGTATGAATTATTCACCGTGTTAAGAATCCGAAATTAATAGGAAACATTTTATTGGTCTCTCTTTTTACAACCTTATTATTTATCGGATCGAGACGAACTAACTACTCAAATCGGAAAAAAAGTTGAACAAACGTACCAACCAACTTCCCGTTGTTGATTCGTCGTCAAGATCGTGTCCTCGACATCCCATTCAAAAACTCCGCCACGGCGCTATTGTTTTAAACAATCCCGCGGAATCGGAATTCCCCTGTTCGATTGCCTCGCAATCACATGGAATTCACGACATTCCCGTGGCCTGTGGATTTTTAATGGTTACAGCCTTGACTTAGAGCCGACAACCGGTATAATTATTATTTTAATCCTTACACACCGAGAATCATTGAGCTCACGTTACAAGTCGAGATTCTCGATGAATTCCCATCTCAGCACAAGATTCTATTCTCGTGAAAATTGACTCAAATAGAATCAAGATTAAGAATATCCGATGTGATAAGTTTATAAGCTTATCTGTTGAATCTATTTATAAGTAATCTGTAAAGATCCATGTATAGTCAATTGACATTACTCGGAATGATCGGTTCTTAACTTTTCAGTAAAATGAAAGAAAAGTAGAGTAAGACGTGGGATTGTGAGATCGGATGCGCAGATCTCGAGACGCGCAGCCCGGCGCTCATGAATCGAGTGCGAAACTCGATTAGCCGAAAATCGCGCGCGAGAGAGAGAGACAGAGAGGGAAGGAGAGAGAGAGAGAGGGGCAGAAGGAGAGGCGAGGAGGAGTGGAGCCGCTCAATCTTCATGCAAAGTGCACAATTCGTATGCATAAATTTTTGGGGTTGGCGCGTTGGGTATGTGTGTCGCGTAGCCATCGACTCCGCGCGCGGCATAGTCGGCTTCCTCTCACGCGCCGATCCCCAGAGTGCCTAAGTCGCGTGCGCCCGTATTATGCAGTGTACGCACGTAAGACGCTTCCGAGGCGCGGCGAGACTCGCTCCCGCGATATCGCGCAACAGACTCGAACTGCAGTTCGGAGCCCGCGCGAGTTTTCGTCGCGGGAAACAGTTACGCGCCAGCACCGGCTGACGGCCTTATTGCTCCCCTGACGAGTTGCTGCCAATTTTTATCCCTTCCAGAGCCACCGGAGCCGCTGCTCCGGCCCCTTATTCGCAACCTCGCGCCTCCACGCCAAAGCCCGCGCGCTCGCTTGCATTATGTATGCGCGCATGCCTTATTCGCCAAGCGATCCTCCAGCCACCAGGATTTCGCCTCACTTTGTTCCACGCGATTACGGCGAGTCTTGCGCGCCCGCGCTACCTTTCTCTATGACTATTCTCTCTGTCTCTTCCTCTTCTTTCCTTTCTCTGATGAAAACAATTCATTTCTCTCCTTCATATTCACGTTTCTCGTGGTTAATTATCAACTTGAATGGCCTTAAACACCGATGACTATTTTTTAAAATCTCTTCTCTCGAAATCAACTCGGTTGGGAAAACTGCTCTGCGTTCTAATATTTAACTGATTATAGAAGAGATTGTCAACTTAATAGTTATACCGCTAGATCAACTAAATAAAGATACACGCTGTTCCATGCTCCATTTAAAATACAAAAGATAATTATATACTCGCATAAAAATTATTCTAAAGCAATACATACGTAGCACGCATGGAAGTGACATTTTGACTCTATTTTGTGCTACTTTTTCACGATTTAGCATCTAAACTAATTTTGACAATTGGACGTACGATAACTTCATTAGAATACTCTGTTTGGGGTATTTTCATAATTTAATGAGCCCGGAAGCAGAATATAGAAGTTACAGATGAATATCCTATTTGTGTCTTGCATGAAATATGTATTATCAAAATCACTGTAAAAATGAAAAATCATACTTTATTCCTGAGTAATATTTACTTAAAACCAATATCAATAACAATTTTTCATGGTAAATAACAATGAATTTCCATAGTTGAATTTAATTTACGTAGTTGGGTCGAAATAGAACTATATTTATAGTGAGTTTATACTTCATTTCACTATAAACTTTTCTGAGTGCAGTTTATTTCAACATCTTTTGTACTTGTATTTGGTGATTGAAAAACTATTCCAAATTATTGAAAAAAGTGAGATTGGGAGAGACAAAATTCACACACTCCAGGATGGATTCCAAACTGCATCCTCCTGAAATTTGATCAGCCGCCTTACCAATTACGCCACCAGGAAAACAACTATAGTTATAACTGTCTTCACATTTCGGAGCATAAACTCAATTTTCTAGCAATATTAACCGATCCAGTAAGATCGAGATGTCGATCGTCTTAATTACAGATTCGTTCGAATCCAGCCCGGGGATCGTGATTCTTCTCTCTTCCAATCTTATTTTTTCAACAATTTGGAATGGATTATCAAGCCCGATAAATCAATATTGATCAATATTACAATCATGATTGTTGAAAAAGGTTGGCATGAAATATATCTGGGTCCTTTTCCGTCGATAGTTATCAAAATAAAGCTTAAACTGATGGTTGTATTCCACAGTAACGGTTACTAGGGACGTTAACAACGGTTGTTTGGAGCAAATATTAAGATTCGGTATCTAAGATGCCATGGAGACTGGTCAAAATGGACCTCTAACTGATTTTCCCCTTCCCGTAGCAACGGTTTCTAGAAATGTAAACAACAGTTGCTACGGGAGATATCTCGTTGATTCTCGTCTGTATTAGGACTCAAA
This sequence comes from Aphelinus atriplicis, assembly GCA_020882685.1. Classification (NCBI taxonomy): domain Eukaryota; kingdom Metazoa; phylum Arthropoda; class Insecta; order Hymenoptera; family Aphelinidae; genus Aphelinus; species Aphelinus atriplicis. The sequence continues at coordinate 63,222,493 of CM037073.1, read as the reverse complement.
CGCGCATTTACGAAGAATTATAAGGAACTTTGATTAATACCTTGGGAATGGTTGCTACGGAAATAAACAACAGATTTTGGTGAAAATTGGAACTTCAAATCTTTCCACCCATTGACTCGTGTGTAAAATTCAAAGTAGATCGAACGATTCCTTCGAGAGTTATTGAGTTCCAAAAATAGTGTCCTATGCATACGTACGTACACAGCAAAAACGATTCTTTGATTCGAGTAAGTAATCTTACTTTGGGATGCAACCAATTTTAGTATGACTGAGGTCTTTAAATGAAGATTCGTAATTTTGTATTCAGATTAAGTAATTCTTATACTGAATATCCGTACGACGGAAGTACTTGAATTAATAATTGTCATTTATATATTTAGATTATGTTTTACTTATATTCGAAACTGAAAAATATATGGGCGATAACCCTTGTACAAAATGCACGAAAATGTAATTTTAATTAAAAATTTTCTGTTTTGGGCGAATTATATCATTTCCTGTTTCAATACTCATTAATTACCGACATAGTTCAGACGAAATAAAAATGATGTATGCATTTTATATATCCATAACTTCATTAAAACTAAAACTATTGGGATGTAATATAATCATGGAAGTAATACATGTATCCGGTGAAACACGTATTTATTCAAGTATGTACACGGTGATAGGTGAAAACGTCCAATCTGGTCAAACCGTGAGCTGCACATATGGAGTGATGCGCACATATATGGTTCAATTAATGGAGCGTTACGAGAGTAGAGTGTAGAATAAGAGAAGATCCAATATTCAAATGCTCGAATGCTCGAATTAAATTATCTGATTCAATACCCATTATTATTTAATAAATGTTTATTTTCATCACGGGTGCACGAAAAATGATGAATTGCGTAGCAGTTTCGGGGATGCAAAATGAGCGATTGTGCACTCCGTTGTGATAGTGTCATTTTGTAACGCTCTCGCGTCATTTCATGACGCTCTAGCGTTACAAAATGACACTATCACAACGGAGTGCACAATCACCCATTTTGCATCCACGAAACTACCACGCGATACATCATTTTTCATGCCCGTGATGAAAAATAGTATGAGCAACTCGCACGGTATAGTTGCCAATAGCATACTTGGGCGACATGTCGCACTCGCTGCGCTCGTGCGCCAACGCGCCCACGTGTGCAATTGGCAACTTTCCGCGCTCGTTACACAATGTACTATTATCGGGCTTAGCGGACCATTCCAAATTATTAGAAGGTGAGATTATAAGAGAAAAATTCACGCTCCCCGGGCTTGATTCGAACCAGCATCCCCCTGATATCCGGTCAGCCGCGCTACCTATTTCGACACTGGGAAGATGACTGATTCTCACATTTCTGGAGCATGAATTCGTTTCTTTATAGCAATATCACCCGATCCGCAACGATCAAGGGTTCGATCGTTTTAATTACAGATCGTTACTTCACCCACACCCCCCAGTCCACCATTGGGCAACTATATAGTTTCACCCGAAGTATAAGTAGTTTTGTAATTGATAATTTATTATTTAGACAAGTTTTAACAATAAATATTTATCTATCGAGCCTAGTGGACTAATTATCAAAATTATTGAAAAGTGAGATTGCGAGATCCATTATTTGTTCTTATATTATATACATAATCGTTGATATCTGACGATCGATACCTAAATTCAAATGTTCGAATTTTCTTTCTCCTTTTTTTTACCGATTAGTATTATTCGATATACTTTATAAATTTCAATGCCAAGAATCTGGAAGTTTCGATTGATACGAAGCCTCTTTGAGAAAGCTTACTGTGAATTAACTTAGCAGCAGTTTTTTTCATCTAAGCAACAGTGAATAGACTCGCGATAGACTCCATCTCCTATCATCTTGGCAGGAATAGAGTATAGAGACGAGTTACGGGACATTTTCATTTGAATATGCCGTCTTATACTAACAAAGCTGAAGAGAACAGAAGTGACCTGCCTCAGGAACCTGACCCGAAGCCGGTCACCCTACCGAGCACCGTCCGTTCTGAGACAATGAAATTCGGTCCGTAAACTCCAGAACGTGATTTGCGAAAATGTGTACACATAGCAATTCTCTCGCCGAGGTCTCATACAAAGTAGTCGAATAGTGCAAAAGCTTTGGCCAAGACTGCACGCGGGGAACTATGTATATGTATGCAAGGCCGCTCGATTAAGCGGAGCCCGAAATGGGTGAGAGGAGTAGGTGAGCTATGGGGATTCTGGATCACTGGATCACTGATCCAGAACCCCCAGAGGGTTCTGGATCACTGATCCAGAATCCCCAGAGGGTTCTAGACCACTGATCCAGAATCCCCAGAGGGTTCTAGACCACTGATCCAGAATCCCCAGAGGTTTCTAGACCACTCTTGTAGACCACTGGCCCAGAGGATGTGCCCCCACCACACTACTACTTTATTGTGCAATTGCACGATGTTATTTTTTCGCAATGTGATGATCGACATCGCGAATATTTGCAAGCTGATCTCGATATTTGCGGGCTGACCGACATATTCTCGATCTGATGGGATCGCTGGCATGCGATCACATTGAGCTATTGATTTCTACACCGACGTCCTCCCAATCCATATCCTCCCACTCTGAATTCTCTATCAGGATTTTTTTCATTATCCTGACATTTTGAAGGGCACACTTGATTTTTCTGTTTGTTCTGTGGTTCAAACAAATAGTTGCAACTTTGGGTGTTACTTGTGAGAAATCAACAGATGTTATTTCATAAACAGGTAAGTTGAAACGTTCCAGCCACTCTTTTCTCTTCGAGCCTTTCACATAAATTTTTTTAGCATCGTGCAGATATTCCTTGAGTATATTTCCTAGTTCAGTGTATGGTATTTTGCCATCATCCCACGATAACCCATGCCTCTCAAACTCGAGTGAGAGATTTTTCTTTCTGTACTTGCTCGACAGCTTTTTCCAGGGATATGGTTGTTGGAACATGAACACGTATGGTTCAGAATCTTCACACAATGAGACTATGGCGAGTTCTTTGACAACGAAATCGTTGACAGGCTGCATGAAGCACTGCATATCTACTGCGTACTCCATCTCAGGAAATTATGAGCTCTCGGTGGATCGAGCTCTGAATTTATACCCTTACCCCCCCACTAAACAACTTTCCTCACATCCCCACTCATTGGATTATACTCGACTATTCGGTCGTGTATGATGAGGCAATAAGCGGAAGTATTTTCTGGAAAGTTCTCTTTGGCTTCGAACTCCAAGCGAACGTCGACAGGTGCGTTCTTGAGAGATTCGTTTTGCTTCGAACAATCTAGAACAATCAATGGAATTCTCGAAATAAATTGTCCTTTATCCAGAAGAGGTTCTGATGGCGCGCACGTGAATCCTCCGCCGCCGCGGAGAGTGAGTAGCTCGCAGTGGGAAGCTGCGAGTTGTAGATTTATTTGTTCCTAAGATCCGCTCGCCGATGACGGTGTTCCAAGGGTGCGCTCCTGGTAGTTTTGCTTGGAGAAGCCGACCCTGGACCCAAACAATGTCCAGGTGGTCAGGGTCGCCGATGACGGTGTTCCGAGGGTGCGCTCCTGGAAGTTTTGCTTGGAGAAGCCGACCCTGGACCCGAACAATGTCCAGGTGGTCAGGGTCGCCGATGACGGTGTTCCGAGGGTGCGCTCCTGGAAGTTTTGCTTGGAGAAGCCGGCCCGAACAATGTCTAGGTATTTACGAGCTGATGAACACATTCATGATTTGAATTAAGCTCTAACATGCGATCGCGTTGAGCTATCGTATTCTAGCTCTTATTAATTTTCAATTTTACATAACCTTTTTTATCCTTTGGATAATTATGTTTCTCTGAGTACTGGTTCTTCTGTGAGGATACATTTTTATCCTTCACATCAAAACGAGAATACCCAGATGAACTCCTGTATGCTTCAGACATATATCTATAATCATTTCAATTAAGGGTAGAATGGTGGAGTAGATTGAGTTGTGATTACTCTACACGGTCTTGTTCTTTTTCTAATCCAGGGCTCTTGTTGCAATTTAACGATTTTTCTCATTCATTTGCAAGTTTTAAATGGAATCGGTTTCCATTTTTCTCTTGTTTCGGGTAAAAGAGGCAAACTTCTCCCGACAATCGAAATAGATGACGACATGTCGATGAATGAATCCCTTATGATTATACACATGACTTAATACAACAATGAAGTGTTGATGGGGGAGGGGAGGGGGGCAGTGCGGACGGAATGTCCTGAAAAACGGGGGCGGCTCATCTTACATACAATAATCTAGAGTAGTCATTGATTCTCTCATTATATGTGCAATTTGCTATCACATTGGTCTAGTCTATCTGTATACTATCGTATTAAAATTTTGTAACCTTTTTTTAGGTATATACCAAGTATTCATTGATGATATTTCAGTTAGATGCTGCTTGCAACTGTGGTGTATATGTTCACTCAATTCTTCCAATATTTCTCAATTTAGTATATATCCAGCTTTACGAAGTTGATCAATAATAACTTCTTCTTCCTTCAGATATCCTATTCCTCTAGTTTTAAGGAAACGAAGTCGATCAACCAAATCGTTTGGATCACTCCAGTCTAAATAATCTGGAGTTGGACATCTTAACGGTGGTGAATCCAAATCAGGTTTAAAATACGTTAATTTCTTCCTCTTACAAATATTTCGATTTTCAGAGTTTCCCACTGATGGTCGATAAAATCGTTTCCTATTGGAGTTTCTATTTATAACAAACCTCTTCGGAGATATTCTTTTGGGGCTTTTGAAATCATCATCATCATCATCAGTAGACTCATCATTGCTGATAATACCGGATATAACTGATTGATTGGTAGACAGATCAGAGCTATGCTTATCCAGACAATCATCAACCAATAAATAATCATTTTTTCTCTCCTTAGTATCATGACTACTATCATCAAAACATTCTCCAAATTGAGAATGTTCAGATTCATTATTGAAATATGAAGAACTAGTAATAGTCTTTTGATGCATATTATTTTTCAAACATTCTTGAGATTCGGAGTTTTGCATCTCTTTCAGTTTCAACATTTTATTGACTATTTCGTTTCTCACGGGCTCCATAAAAAGACGGCCTCTTTCTTTTATATCATTCCTTGACAAATCAGTTCTACAATCAATAGATTTGATGGTTTGATCGTGATTAGTTACATCTTGCCGAGGATTTATCTGATGATCATCTCGATGACTATCACGCTCAGAAGTTAATTGAGGTTTTCTGATATTTTCCATCAATGGACTGTGATTATGTTTTTTGACTGTTATGATGTTCTTGTCACAAGTCACCATTCTACCTGGACATTTCTTACGGAAATTAATAAATCTCCAAGAAATATTACCAGTAGTTTGAGCTCGTCTATGTATGACATAAGAGTATCCATTAAAGTTCAACTTATCTTGGCCTCTTTTACTTTTGACAAACTCCATTCTCGGATACAAGGTCTAAAGTATTCTCTCTTGTTGTTAACTCTTTCGGAGTTGACGACTGAATGACTTCTGATTGCATTGGAAACCATTTTATACTAGATTCTGAGTGTATCATAAACTGGTATGAAACTGGTATGAAACTGGTATGAAACTGGTATGAAACTGGTATGAAACTGGTATGAAACTGGTATGAATGTGGTATGAAACTGGTATGAATGTGGTATGAAACTGGTATGAATGTGGTATGAATGTGGTATGAAACAGGATGGATGTGGTATGAAACTGGTATGAAACTGGTATGAATGTGGTATGAATGTGGTATGAAACAGGATGGATGTGGTATGAAACTGGTATGAAACTGGTATGAATGTGGTATGAAACTGGTATGAATGTGGTATGAAACTGGTATGAATGTGGTATGAATGTGGTATGAAACAGGATGGATGTGGTATGAAACTGGTATGAATGTGGTATGAATGTGGTATGAAACAGGATGGATGTGGTATGAAATGGAAACTGGTATGAATGTGGTATGAATGTGGTATGAAACTGGTATGAATGTGGTATGAAACTGGTATGAATGTGGTATGAATGTGGTATGAAATGGAATGGATGTGGTATGAAACTGGTATGAAACTGGTATGAATGTGGTATGAAACTGGTATGAATGTGGTATGAAACTGGTATGAAACTGGTATGAATGTGGTATGAAACTGGTATGAAACTGGTATGAATGTGGTATGAAACTGGTATGAAACTGGTATGAATGTGGTATGAAACTGGTATGAATGTGGTATGAATGTGGTATGAAACAGGATGGATGTGGTATGAAACTGGTATGAAACTGGTATGAATGTGGTATGAAACTGGTATGAATGTGGTATGAAACTGGTATGAAACTGGTATGAATGTGGTATGAAACAGGATATGGTATGTGGTATGAAACTGGTATGAATGTGGTATGAAACTGGTATGAAACTGGTATGAAATGTGGTATGAAACTGGTATGAATGTGGTATGAAACTGGTATGAATGTGGTATGAAACTGGTATGAAACTGGTATGAATGTGGTATGAAACTGGTATGAAACTGGTATGAAACTGGTATGAAACTGGTATGAATGTGGTATGAAACTGGTATGAATGTGGTATGAATGTGGTATGAAACAGGATGGATGTGGTATGAAACTGGTATGAATGTGGTATGAAATGGTATGAAACTGGTATGAATGTGGTATGAAACTGGTTATGAATGTATGAATGTGGTATGAAACTGGTATGAATGTGGTATGAAACTGGTATGAAATGGTATGATGGTATGAAACTGGTATGAAACTGGTATGAAACTGGTATGAAACTGGTATGAATGTGGTATGAAACTGGTATGAATGTGAATGGTATGAAACTGGTATGAATGTGGTATGAATGTGGTATGAAACTGGTAGAATGGATGATGTAGATGTGGTATGAAACTGGTATGAAACTGGTATGAATGTGGTATGAAACTGGTATGAAACTGGTATGAAACTGGTATGAAACTGGTATGAATGTGGTATGAAACTGGTATGAATGTGGTATGAAACTGGTATGAATGTGGTATGAATGTGGTATGAAACAGGATGGATGTGGTATGAAACTGGTATGAATGTGGTATGAAACTGGTATGAATGTGGTATGAAATGTGGTATGAATGTGGTATGAATGTGGTATGAAACTGGTATGAATGTGGTATGAATGTGGTATGAAACTGGTATGAATGTGGTATGAAATGTGGTATGAAACTGGTATGAATGTGGTATGAATGTGGTATGAAACTGGATGGATGTGGTATGAAACTGGTATGAAACTGGTATGAATGTGGTATGAAACTGGTATGAATGTGGTATGAAACTGGTATGAAATGTGGTATGAATGTGGTAAATGAAACAGGATGGATGTGGTATGAAACAGATGATGTGGTATGAAACTGGTATGAAACTGGTATGAAACTGTAGGTATGAATGTGGTATGAAACTGGTATGAATGTGGTATGAAACTGGTATGAATGTGGTATGAATGTGGTATGAAACAGGTATGGAATGTGGTATGAAACTGGTATGAAACTGGTATGAAACTGGTATGAAACTGGTATGAATGTGGTATGAAACTGGTATGAATGTGGTATGAAACTGGTATGAATGTGGTATGAACTGTGGTATGAAAATGAATGGATGTGGTATGAAACTGGTATGAAACTGGTATGAATGTGGTATGAAACTGGTATGAATGTGGTATGAATGTGGTATGAAACTGGTATGAAACTGGTATGAAACTGGTATGAAACTGGTATGAATGTGGTATGAAACTGGTATGAATGTGGTATGAAACTGGTATGAATGTGGTATGAATGTGGTATGAAACAGGATGAATGTGGTATGAAAGTGGTATGAAACTGGTATGAATGTGGTATGAAAGTGGTATGAAAGTGGTATGAAACTGGTATGAATGTGGTATGAAACTGGTATGAAAGTGGTATGAAACTGGTATGAAACTGGTATGAATGTGGTATGAAACTGGTATGAAAGTGGTATGAAACTGGTATGAAACTGGTATGAATGTGGTATGGAACAGGATGGATGTGGTATGAGAGTGGTATGAATGTGGTATGAAACAGGATGAATGTGGTATGAAACTGGTATGAATGTGGTATGAATGTGGTATGAAACAGGATGGATGTGGTATGAAACTGGTATGAAACTGGTATGAATGTGGTATGAAACTGGTATGAATGTGGTATGAAACTGGTATGAATGTGGTATGAATGTGGTATGAAACAGGATGGATGTGGTATGAAACTGGTATGAAACTGGTATGAAACTGGTATGAAACTGGTATGAATGTGGTATGAAACTGGTATGAATGTGGTATGAAACTGGTATGAATGTGGTATGAATGTGGTATGAAACAGGATGGATGTGGTATGAAACTGGTATGAAACTGGTATGAATGTGGTATGAAACTGGTATGAATGTGGTATGAAACTGGTATGAATGTGGTATGAATGTGGTATGAAACAGGATGGATGTGGTATGAAACTGGTATGAAACTGGTATGAATGTGGTATGAAACTGGTATGAATGTGGTATGAATGTGGTATGAAACAGGATGGATGTGGTATGAAACTGGTATGAAACTGGTATGAATAAGTGGATTAAAAAGACTCATGCAAAGTGATATTTAGCCCTTTTCTTCTTCCGAAGCAACGGTTGCTAGGGAAGTAAACCATGGTTGCTATGGGTAGAACGGAGATTTTCTATCCTGTGCAGTTGAAAATACTGGAAACGAAACTACGTGAATTTTTCTTCCCCCTACCAACGGTTGCTAAGGAGGTAAACAACGGTTGCTATGGAGCAAATACAACAATTCAGTGTCCTTGGCCGTAGAGTGTGACTTAAAACTTATTTCCCTCAAGTTTACGTTAAGTGGTTAGGATTCGATGATTCGCACAACAGTTGGATAAATAAAACAGAGATTTAAAAAGAGAGAGAAAGGGTAAAGGGCCCCCACCTACGCCCTCTACCAGTGAGGAACAACCATTGATGATCGTGATCGTTTTCCTCTCCTTTGTCTTTCTCTCTTTGTTTTTATTTACAATTCATCATGTACAAATTCAAATTTACCATAACCATGGTATACAATAAATAGAGTACAATTCTTAGCATTGAGTAACATCTCCTCAAACATCTTCTCGTTTTCAGCGAGTAACTTGGATACTCGATCTGTCATGAACACTTGAAACTCATTGTTGATAGTCAGCACGACTTTCTTCCCAAATCTTGTTCTTACTATCCTGAGCGTAGTTATCAAATACTTTTTCTCCTTCTCCAGCTCAGATAATTTTCTTGTGGAAAGAAAAGTATTGTTGGCAACTTTATTCAAGGCGCCTAAGTCCATCTCTGAAACTAAAAATTGAAATTTGAAGAATATTCAAAATTAAAATTGTAATAAATTTTTAACTTACCTTTTTTCTAAGTCAATATTCTAGTTTTCTTACTCGGAGGCTCTCCGTCTTCTTGCTCGATGATCGAACGACTGTGCTCAGCTCTCGTCTCGGGCTCCTTAAGTAGCTCTCTGGCTACCCCCTTTCCGTCGAGCTCGATTTGTTCTAGAACATCCGAATCTAGAATGCTCCAGTGGCCCCAAGGAAGGGTGTCAGTTTCTCCACCAATCAGGAAGCGCTTATTGTCGTGAGAGCTCAGAGCAATCTTATTGGTCCTCTCAGTCTGAACGACGTGATTTCTGGAACGAATATTGTTCTGGAAGCATCTCGCAGTCTTCTCGTCGAAGAGACATTCACGATAGTCATCGAAGTCGATGTTGTTCTTGACAACGCTACTCTTGACACCCTTCGCTTTTTTCACAGGCTCCGAATCTTCGATGCGAATGCAGTACATCTTGCTGCGAAGACCAATGAACTCTTTCATGATCTGACCACAACATTCATCCTTCATGAGGCCAACTACTTTTTTATTCAGCCTCTTTATTCCAAACTGATTGGACTCGGGGTAGTCGGAAGTGTCAAATTTTTCACTATCTTCTCTCATGACTTGATAAATATCCTTACCTCGTATATCATATATGAGGCTGTCTGTATCGGTGTAAAGAAGTTTACATCCATCACCAATCCGTTTCTTCATGTACGAATAGTGAAAATCATACATGAGCGTCTTCGAGATATCGAGCACACAGAGTCCAACGTAAATTGGTTTCATTATCGAAATCTCGGTTCGAGCGAGCTGAATTGCGACGAGATTCTCATCGAAAATCGAACAGCTGTGGAAGTTTGGTCGTGCGATCAAAGCTTCTGCACCATATCGCCCTGGCCACTTGCTTATCAGCTTGACATCGACTCGCTTACGCTCATTTTCCATGGTTTTTCCATAGACTGCATTAACTAATAATTTGAAGAAGTTTTTCTCAAATTCGTTTTTTCGCTTCAGTTCTCTTTTTCGTATTATAATCGACGTACGTCTTCAGCCATGGGCTCTGTTTTGAATCTGAGCGCTCGATGGATTTTCTTCAAAACAAGTCCATTATCTAGAGCTTGGATGAGTGCTCTGTAATGTATCACATATCGCTCTTTATTATGCAGAGTAGTCATCAACTTCTTGAGATTTGAATTAGGTGGAGCTAAATGCTCGGGACAGAGAGGTAGATCTTTGTGTGCATCATGAATGCTCTCAGGATACTCTAAATCAACTTCTAAGATGTATCCAACATCACTGGTCTCTGGAACTCTAAAGAAATCTGGCCTGTCAACGTTGTCGACCCACTGGAAACCTCCGTAAGGCAAGTACTGGGTCATCGCCCATCCATACAGATTGTTGACATCAAAATATATGAGATAATTTTCTTCAGAGTTCGAATCGTAGTCTTCCTTCATATAACGATTATTGGCTTTGGCATATCTATTTGAGCATTGACTGATACCTCCTCTGATACCTTTCTCAACGAAGAGCAGCATATCTATATCTGTCAAGAGCTCCAGCTCAACACCTGTATGATACAGCATTGCATCCCAAGTCAGGCCTGGAGTTGTATAATATTGTGCAGGATCTAAACCATACGCTTCGATGCATGTCGAGCGGAAGTTTTCAAATATATCAGCTAGTAAAAGTACGTCGACCTTGAGATATATGTCTGAATATTCGCCGAGCGTCTGTATATTCAGCATTTGCCATACTTGCATTGCGTGAGCGTATTCACTATCACTTATTTCACTATCGTAGAGTTTACTCGAAAAATCTTCCTTCGATGGTAATGCTCGCTCCAATAGTTTCTCAAAAGAATCGACGTAGTCGTATGGGAAAACTCCTTTTCTCGTTAGTAGAGCGATTTGCTCATCGTTGTAACCAGCATCTTGGAAAACTTTTCTTGTAATCTTGTGCTCTTTCAGATAATCAGCTAATTTCGAGAGAGCATGAGGCATAAACCTGAATGAATCCACAAATCTGAGACTCAGGCAGCTTCCATCCACATACTTTGTGAACGAGATGTATCGTTCTTTATTTTCAGCGAGAAGAGTAACGCGCCCTTTGAAGTTTTCTGCTGAAGCGATTTCTTTAATAATAAAGTGTGAGTCATATCCACTAAAGTTATGGAAAAAGACTGGTACAAATCGCGAATTTTGATAGTTTATATTGCAGCTGTCATGAGCAGCACCTCTGAACCTGAAATTCAAAAATGATTGAATTAAATTGTGAATAAAGAAGTAGAATGAGAAAATGTTTAATACTTACTCTCCAGTCAGATGATCATGATCTCTGACTTTTGTCTGTCCATCTTTGAATGGCTTTCTACATATATGACAGCTAGTGGCTTTCTCAAAATAATGCTCTTCTTCATCATCGAGGTTCATTGGTACAGGATTCTTATACTTCTCATCTAATTCCTGCGTAATACTTTGAAGTTTCTGAACGAACCATTCAGCTGGAGTTAATACTGCTGCTACATCACCTTGCTTCTCAACATCCTGTCTGTAGCTCTCATATCTCGATTTGGAATCATCGTAACTGCATTTGACGTAGAACCCAATGCTGTATGCTTGATGTCGTTGAAATGCATGCTGATGATCTTTCACAGGTTTCAACAAACACTCAAAATCAGCGTAAATCACATATGGCACTTTCTCTCTGTTCTTAAAGTTCTTGAATTTCAAAATGTTGTTTTCTTTTGATGGAAGTTGAATCTTGCATTTGTTTAAATTCATGCAATCTGGCTTATGTCTCTCAAGAAGATCCTCTGTTGTGAAGTAATGCAAGCATCTATCACAAATGTAGCATCTTGTTTTATGGTTTGTTAACTGAGATCGTACCAATCGCGATAGATCCTTTATCCATACGTAGTGAAACTTTGGACTAGAGGTGTTTTCTTCTTCTTCTTTCTCTTCATTCTCATCAATATAATGATCTTGGATGAGAAGAAGATTCACATGCTTTCCTTGAGAAGCAGATGTGAGATGACATGGTGATACTTTGTATGTGTTTCCATATTTCTTCAACATATACACGTTGATTGAAATTGAATTTTGCTTCTCAAACTTTTTGATTTGTTTGAGTGAGACCGGAAACTCTATGCCAGCAAAATTTAGTTCCTTTTCAAATGGTTTGTATGAACTCACACGTTTTGGAGTCGATTCTGTAGGATGAAGAGCAGATAATACTGCCCACTTGAAGCATTGAATATCTGAATTCTGAACATTCACACAAGCCTTCTTGTTCTGAATATACTTGGGTAATGGGATGTATGAGCTCCCCTTCATTGGACTATATTTATTGATATTGACAACTAAACTTAAAATCCTCAATAGAGTCCAACCTGATCCTCTTCCTTCAAACTCTTCTAACTGATGTAGAATAGGCTCCTTCACATTCTCGAGGAACCATTCATCCAAATTCGTAGATTTGAAAATGATTTCATTTTCGGTGTTGAAATATTTGACTTCAACTTCCTCGACGTCTCTATTTTGCAAGGTAAACTCTCCTGCGAGCTCCACATTCACTTTTAATGAGTCCAATTTCTCAAGTGCTGCATCAACTTTGCTTTTAAAGAAAGCCTTACACTCGTCAACAAATGCGGAGACATTCAAGTGAGTGAGATTCGTGATGACGCCAGAGTTTATGCGTTTTTCGAAAGCCGATTTCATATCATCCCAGCGAACTCTCTCTTCTTGCTCTGTAGATACTGCCAGTTGTAATCTGCCTCCCGTTTTCTTCAATAAATTATTCATCCGATTCCTTGAGCTGATCAAATGCGTCATACATGTTTGAATTCTCTGCTTGTAGGCTCTTGTAAGCGTTCTAGAATTCATCACCTCTTCCAACTTCTCAATCATCTTAGATGAGATGTTGATCCAACGATGCAAATCTTCAGCTTCAGCATTGGTTGCGTGCAATTGAAGAGCCCGTAGCATCATCTTCACATTCAATTCAAAATACGCTAGAGCTTCCATCTTGCGGCTCTCTGTATTTGATAACTGCATGCTGTATCTGAAATAACTGCTCGTTGAATATTCTAAGTTCCTGAAATGAAAAATATTCTAAGTCCCTGAAATGAAAAAAAAAATTCTAAGTCTTCTTGATGAACTCACAGTGAATAATCTAAGTCCTGGAAAAGGAAAACTGTTTTCTGTCTTCTCGATGATGTGTTCTCTATGAACTCAGGAAGATCAACTGAATACTAAGCTTGGACTACTTCAGCTAATATATGCTGCACCTAGAAAGATTCTAGAGTATTCTTTTAGATGATCTCGAAAAAGTCCTGGAATGAAAAGATATTCTAAGTCCCTGAAATGAAAAAAATATTCTGTCTTCTCGATGAACTCACGGTGAATATTCTAAGTCCTGAAAAAAAGATATTCTAAGTGCTGAAAGAGAAAAATCTACTAAGTCTTCTTGATGTGTTCTCAATGAGCTGTTGATAATTAACTGATGATGAAGCGTAGACTGCGCTGACTTATATGCTGTACCTAGATTCTAGAGTATTCTATCCAACCCCCTCTCTTTCCATTTAAAGCATTCTTGAAGCTCTATACTTAGCCGAAAGCAATCGATTGTTCTAGAGCATCAAAATAAGTATATAAGAAGGTACGGTCATCACCGGTGATCATTCATCGTAGTAGAGAGCCAGCAGCAAGACATCTTATAGAATACTAAAACATACTTCCACTTATTACCCGATCGTAGATTACCGAATAGTCGAGTATAATCCAGTCAGGATAAAAAGCGTGCAGTCAGTATTTCCATTCTTCTGCTTCAGTACAGTTATGGAAGAAGATCCATTTGAAATAGTATATGATTTCCGCAAAGAATTATACTTCTTCCAGAATAATATTGAAAATTTCCAGTCAGTATATCAGATTAATCAATGCTTGGAACATATTTCACAGAGAGTAGCAGAGCTTCGAACTATCTGGGATTCCTCGGATAGCGATTATTTGATTATTATGATAATAGAAACAATACAGTTAGCACATACAACCACTAATGTATTAGTTTGTAGAAACATGTCAATTATGAAATCGAAGCTTTAGAAGTTCTTTCCAGAAACTTCTCACAGTGTGAAAAAAATTTACAAAGTGAAAAAAATTCCAAGTCCCTTGAAAGAGAAAAAATTCTAAGTCCTGAAAAAATCTAAGTCCTGAAAAGTGAAAAAATTCTAAGTCCTGAAAAGTGAAAAAAATTCTGAGTTCTGGAAAAAATCTAAGTCCTGAAAAGTGAAAAAATTCTAAGTCCTGAAAAGTGAAAAAAATTCTAAGTGCTGAAATGTGAAAAAATTCTAAGTCCTGAAAAAATTCTAAGTGCTGAAAAGTGAAAAAAATCTAAGTCCTGAAAAGTGAAAAAAAAAATTCTAAGTCCTGAAAAAAATCTGTCCTGAAAAGTGAAAAAAAATTCTAAGTCCTGAAAAGTGAAAAAAATTCTAAGTCCTGTAAAAATTCTAAGTCCTGAAAAGTGAAAAAAAATCTAAGTCCTGAAAAGTAAAAAAAATCTAAGTCCTGGAAAAATTCTATGTCCTGAAAAGTGAAAAAAAATCCAAGTCCTGAAAAGTGAAAAAAATTCTAAGTCCTGAAAAAATTCTAAGTGCTGAAAAAATTCTAAGTCCTGAAAAGTGAAAAAAAAATTCTAAGTCCTGAAAAGTGAAAAAAAATCTAAGTCCTGAAAAGTGAAAAAAATTCTAAGTCCTGAAATGTGAAAAAATTCTAAGTCCTGAAAAGTGAAAAAAATTCTAAGTCTTATCGATGATGTGTTCACAATGAACTCAGGAAGATTAACTGAATACTAAGCTTGGTCTACTCCCGCTTATATGCTATACCTACATTCTAGATCATTCTCTTCAACCCCTCTCTTTCCATCTAAAGTATTAGAGAAGCTCCATACTTACCCGAAAGCCATCGATTGTTCTAGAGCATCGAAATGGGTATATAAGGGCGTGCGATCACTACCGAGCATCATTCATCGTCACAGCATCAGCAGCAAGACATAGTATATATTTCAGATATTTTACAGGATTCAATAGCTTATCATCTCATAGGATATATTTCAGTATTTTAGAAGTCAACAGCAGATATTGTAAATAGATTTGAAAATCACACCAAGTTTTTTTTTCTCTCTTCAGGATCAGTCATATTTTCTTTTTTTTCAGCTAGATAAACTAAAATGGAGTTCATCGTAGACTTTCAGGGCTTCAACCAGTTCGATGATGATTTTATCATCAAAGAACTTGCAATTGTTGGTGTGAGAGATGTTCTTACACCAACTACCATTTGCCTCTTTCAAGCTCCATACTCTTGGAGCTTGCTGACAAAGGAAGAGTGTCAAATAAATGAATATTTGATAAATCATTACCATGGCATTCCTTGGGAGTCAGGATCCATTCCCTACCACCAACATGACAGGATTCTACAAGCTGCACTCAGAGATGCTAGAAGGATTTTTGTAAAAGGAGCGGAGAAAAAAAGATGGCTACAGGAAATTCTACCTAACAAGTGAGTATGCCTAATAATTGATTATTTAGTAATGAATTCAAATACGTTATTTTTCACTTTTTTACAGATTAATCGTCGACCTGCATGACCATGGATGTCCAGCTTTGAAAAAACTTGTAAGCGTAAATCAAGTTAATTGCAACCATCATAATCATCGAAATGCAGTTTGCGCTATTAGGAACGCATATGCGTTGAAAAATTGGTTATTATCACATGACATACTTTTCACGCCTACTCACAATGATGATGATTATGATGAGGCAGATGATTCACGCGAAATAGTTATCTGTTCTCCAAATCCTGATGATGATGGATCATTTGATAATAATTATACAAATTGTAATGAAAAATCTCATTCTACTTTTAATCAACATACGAATGTTTTAATGATACTCAACAACGTCATTGTAAATGTATTTTAATTTGTCTGGTTTACTCATTAGCATGTATTTGTATTTAATTGAATAAAGTAAAAAAAAAAAAAAAAAGAAAAAGAAAAGAGAGTAAATGGAGGAAAAAATAAATCATTCGTAAGCTTTGAACTTTGTTCAAAGCTTATGAGAGATTTGACTGGTTGTTTTCCACAGAAGAGGGCGAAGGTGGGGGCTCTCTTCACTCTCTTTTCTTATTTAAATTTTCATCAAAAATTGCTTAACATTTTAAAAATATAATTCATCTAAATATTTTTATCTAGAATGTTTTAAAATCTAAAAAGTTTCAATCAGTTTAAACCATCTTAAAAATTATTAATGATATGAATTACTTTATGTTCAAGCTTACTAAGAAAAAAAATATCCATGATTCATTTGATAAAACTCTTAATCAAGAAAGGAGTTCGAAAACAAAATTTCAAATATTTTATAAAAACGCTTTTATTTATATAACTTTAAGGCTATTATTAAACTCTACAAAATTTCTAAGTATAAGTAAAACTTATAATTAACTTTATTTGATAAGAATATTATTCTGTATGTCTATACAATGCAAGAAACTTTATTAAATAAGAATTATGAGACACATTAACTACATTCTACCTAATATACCAATATACTCTATTTGGTAATTCATAAACAGGTTGACGACGCGTACCTGTAATTACTTTTCTAGGCCTTGTAGGTATTCTCTTCCAAGGATCATACGATGAATCTACTTTTGGTTTTTCTTTTATTATCATATTTGAGTTCGATGGAGATCTTATAATAGGAAATTTCGCCAATTCTAACAATTCTTCACCGAGAATATCTTCAACTGTTGGGAGAGCAGGTGGACGTTCAAGCAGCAGAACTGGTAATCCCTTTTCATGATTTTTTAATGTTTTTTTTTCTCCAGATGATAATTCCTTCTCATTATTGATTTCCAATCCATTCAAATCATCTTTTTTTTTGTCTGATACAGTTTCCATGTATACTCCCATTGGTAAAAAGATATTCTCCAATGGGATTGATATCTTGATTGATGGAATATCTTTGTCTGAATTTGACTCTTCTTTGAAAGTCAAATGTTGCAGCCAGAGAATGTTGCATCCAAGTGATGGTGAAAAAAGCAGCACAGATATCGGTAGTTTTAGCGCGATGACAGCTCGAGTGCGTACCGGCACGTGCTCACATCAAAACACGCGCGAACTTGTCATTCTCTCCGCAGTGCGCGGGAAGCGGCGCTCTCTGCATTGCCTGTGCGGCGGGTCACTGGCGCGTACTAACCTCGCTACACGCGATGAGTCTCGCGCGCTTTTTCGTGTGCATATATAAGTCCCCCATCATACCTCTCCCATTCATTCACTTTCTGTCTACACAGTAATTAACATGGGACAAAATCAAAGTTCGTCTGGGTACACTCGTTTCGATGTGAAGGATAAAAATATATCCTCACAGAAGAAACAGTACTCAGAGAAAAATAATTATCCAAAGGATAAAAGAGGCTTTGTAAAATTAAAAAATAATGAGAGCTAGAAATCGATAGCGCTACATGATCGCATGTCAGCGATCAAATCATATCGAGAATATGTCGATCAGTCCGCAAATATCGAGATCAGCTCGCAAATATTCGCAATGTCGATCATCACATCGCGAAAAATAACATCGTGCAATTGCACGATAAAGTAGTAGTGTTCTGGGGCAGTGCCCCAGAATCCTCTGGGGGTTCTGGGGCAGAGTACTAGCGACTTCCAGTGCCCTAGAATCCTCTGGGGGTTCTGGGGCATGCCCCAGAATCCTCTGGGGGTTCTAGGGCAGTGCCCCAGAATCCCCTGGGGGTTCTGGGGCATGCCCCAGAATCCCCATAGCTCACCTACTGAGAGGTAAATTTTGACGGATCCCAGTATAGCGGGGCACAAAGCCTGCAGGGGGTTATCGACAAAGCGACGCGGGAACGGCGCGGACGCTCATGTATCAAAACAAACGAGAAGCGGTGGTCGCGGGCGAAACAAGCGCGGCACGCAGGGATCCTGGCCGCGGCCGCCGCACGGGTCGTGTCTTTGAAGAGGCGCGCACCGCAACTCGGGCCCGCGTGCGCGCATCCAGCTGCAGACGGCCAGAGCGCCACAGACTCGGCTAAGATAATTCACAGAGTGGCGGAGGGGCGCCGAATCGCGCACTGAATGCCGAGTGGAGGAGCAGAGAGAAACTCGCGCCGGGGCCGGAATATCAAAACGCGCGACCCGCGACCCGCGCCCCGCGCCGCCCGCGGCTCTCTTCTCTTTCCGCACGCACCGCACCTGATGCGCTAACACATTCAATTCGCGCAGGTGTCCGCGCTGCCTCCTCGATATTCCCTCGGCCCGGCCATCCACACCGCACTCGTAAACTCGCGTTTTATTATTGATACTGGCCCGACCTATGTATAGCCACCCGCTTTCCAACAGAACCCCATACCTGGTCTCCTCCTATCTGGGAGAGCTTGCTCTATCGATGCGCACGCCAGAGCCTCTTTACCGCGTTGTTGTATCCGGCGCAAAAATAACTGTTGAAATCGAGCCTGTCTTCCAAAGTCTGTCCGCCTTCTTCGCTCATTGTGTGAATTATATCATACAAGATATTCATAGAATTAAATTTTCTGTCCAGGATTTGATCTTGACTCTGGACAAGTTTGCACAAACTTCAATCATTAATTCCTTCTTAACGATTAAAATGTTGAACTTGGAGTGTATGGAGTTCCTCGAGTTTGTTTGATACTAAAGATTCAACTGCATACAAGATTTCTCAGAAAGAAGCAAAAGTTTCATGGTCTTGTACAGCTCAACTTACTCTTGGGAATGCCCAGGGAGGGAAGTTCAAAAACTTTACAAGAAGCTCAATTTATTAGTTGTATACTTTAATGATAACACGTACAAACTGATTATAGCAGATGAATAGTTTCAAAATTTCATTAGGATAATGTATATAATTAATTTCATAAATAACTTCGCTTGATACAGGCATATACCGCGAAAACTCTACATAATACGATGTCGTTCTGAAATTCATCGGCTCATCCCCATATAACTCTAAATCAATCTAACGGAGAACTGTGCGAAATCTCAAATTGATCCGTTGAGCAGTCATGAAAGAGTCATGGAGAGAGAGGACACAGCGTTGTCATTGGAGATCGGAGAAGCTCGTGAAAGTTTACGAGCTTGAGTTGGAGGGGCAGGCGAGCGGAGCTTGAGTTTCGGTAAATTTACAAATAAGCCGTCAAGTAAGTTAGGAAAGTGACCTTTGAGGCGTAAAACTTAAGAGACACGGGGTCCGTTAATTCGTCATTAAGCGTATGAGACTTTACTGCTCGCGCGCTATACGGCTCTCTGGCGTAATTTTCTTCAGCCTCCAGGAGCAAGCAAGAGAGTGAGAGAGGGGGGAGGAGAGAGAGAAAGAGAGAGAGAGAGAGAGAGAGAGAGAGAAGCACCGGCAGTAAAGCGCTTTATTAGCCATAGTCTCGAAATTGGCCCTTCACAGCTCTGCTCCAGCAGCGCTGTTCAAGCGTTCGGTCTTGTTCCTCCTCGGCGTACAAGCTCTCCTCCGATGCACCGTGGGTGCGAGCCACTAGCGGAGATAAAAACAGAGCCGTTTCTCTTCCAGCTTTTGTAACGCAAGCCTCATTAAATTCAAATTTAAGATGGCGAAATTATTTCATGAGTATTCGGTCGCACCGCTGACAAATAATTCACCTTATATACCTACGTCCGACTGTACTGTATACATTTGGCACTAAACTGTAATATCATTTAGTTAGAGTGATCGTCTAATATATAGTCACTTTGTTGATTGTTAGCGCAGAACTGATAATCTTCTTGCTGACATATAGTCCTATGTGTTTCAACTCGAGATCATATTTTACAATTTTATTTTCAATTTCATTTTCAATTTAGCCATATTATTTGTTCTCTTCTGTACGATGGTATTTTTGCATTTTCCAATAGATTTAATATTCGCTGTTTGATTTTAGGTGTTAAATTCTGTGTTAATACAATTATAGTTTCTCGGGTGAATATATTGTGAATCAGGGATTGCCACATGATACACACAAACACTGACACATCATGAATGTGATTTGCAATAACGTATCAGTCACGAACAGTCCGCAGTTATTCCGACACTCCGCGAAGATTCATAGGTTTCTAGTTACTCATGGATAATCTATCAGGTCTAACTATTTTATAATGCTGTCAAGAATGAATTAAGTAAATGAACAGTTACTTCCATTAATTTACACTTCTTGGATAGGGTAAATCTTTCAATTGCACTTAGCCATATCAAATGCCAATTTTTAACAAAATTGAAAAGTAAAACATTTTCATTATTTTTTAAAAAAGGTATTACTTACGTATATACCACCAATACCCAGAAAATTTTAACAAAAACTTTTATGTAAAACTTCAGTATTCCTAAAACGTTAAAAAAAATTTTCATTGTGTTATTAAGTCTATATATATAAATTTAGCTTAATAAACTAAATTGAAATAAGTAATATTATAAATAATCACATTGTAAATCTTAATTTTGTTGAGACAATTCGGATCGTTCCAAATCCGTTTTATCTAACGTTCTACTAAATCCACATTATTGATGATAGCATTGATACTTTGAACGTTTAAAAAACGATATTTAAAGATTAGAGATATTTTGTAGAATAATTTGATTTTTTGGATCAACAAGTTTGTTCGCTCACTCTCACAGCGATTCAACATGTTACTAGATGATAAATACTGATTGAGCATGAGATAACGCTATGTTAAAACAGTAGACACATATCCGACTTCCATAAAACTAATATAGCTCCTTTGAGGATAAGCCCTCGATGTAAAAAAAATATAGCTTGAACTTTGGAATAGTGCATTGAAATACATTTCTGAAGCAGTATTGTATTCAATCATCAAACTTCAATTAGAATTACATCTAACTTTTTTAAATACATTGGGAGTTCCACTGAAGAACTTATTCAGTCGGGGCACCACGATTAGTTGCGACATACAAACAAGAATCATCCAATTAGTGTCATTTACAAACAATCAACTGTAGTAGTTGGCATAATCTGAAGCGTAATGTAACTTTGAACGCTGGATTTTTTTCTCGATGCTGGAGCTTTGACGCGAGCGATTAACTCAAATGGGTGGCTCAAATTGAAACAGGCAGACAAAGGAAACCGGGAATGTACCGCATAAACGGATCTACACCGGAGTGCGCATTCGAGACAGTGGAAAAAGAAAAAACGAGTGAACGATAAAAGGTTAACAAGAGAGCCCTCGACAATTTTTTTCCGTGGACAAGGAAGCAAAATAGAAGGGTATTACAAGGGCCAAGAAGCAAGGATAAAACGGGTAGCGGCGTTTACGTATACTTATACACGCGGGGCGCGGGAGAGCATATCCACTCTTCAGAGCGAGCGTAGTGACGCGTAAACGAGCGAGTTAATGCGAGGACCGGTCCATTAAAGTCGAGCGTCCTTGGGCTTTCTCCGCGGCGCTCGAGCGGTTGGTGTAACATCGCTAATTAGTCCATGTCTCTCTCTTTCTCTCTCTCTCTCTCTCTCTCTCTCTCTCTCTCTCTCTCTCTCTCTCTCTCTCTGTCTCTCTCTCTCGGTCCTCTCTATATATCTCTATTCGATAACTCTGCATATACATTAATAAAATTTCACGGGACATCGTATGACCAGGCTCCATTACAGCATGGCGTTCTACGAGCCCTCCGAGATTCGGATACTCGAGCTACAATGAGACTCCCCCCTCTCGCGAGGATTATCGCGATGACCTACTCAGTGCAGGACAGCTGGTAATTCCAGTTGCCAACGGACACGACGAGTCCGGGTATTCACGGATTAACCCGATGTCCGCGTGAAAGTATCGCACTCCGCGCACACGAGGTCTGCCGATTTTCGTTTTTTCACTTTTGCCTCTGTCGATCAGTTGCCAGCGCGATATGTTGATATGTGTATATTTACGCCGAATTTTATGCCTACACCGAACGAGTTACCGAGCGCAGCCAACTTTGGCTTTGCCAAGCCTTTATTCGAGCTATTTCGCAATCACTTCTCCATTTTTTCGATTAAACAACCTTGTTATAAACTCTGTCTCGCCAATCTTCGCCTTATTCGAAAGACAATTTCAACATTTTCAAATTAAAAATTAACCGAATTTTCAAATGAATCAAATTTGTTCAATCTTCAGTTGGGCGAAATTTTGTAGTAAGATTTTTATAGCGATTGAATAGAATATATTAGTTTATTGAGTCTATTATGGACCAGAGCAAGAGAGGCGTGTACTATTTTTCATAAGCTTTGTGAAAAGTATGAACTTTTGCGAACGCCCGAACGTAAATTTCGCTCTTTGCTCCTGCTTGAACGAATATTATTTATTTAAATAACAAAATAGTTACATTTTACGGCATTGGCTTATTTTATTTGATTCTGCGGATTTCCGTGAGTATTCAAATTTTATATTCAAATTTGATATTTTTCTCGTTTTACGCTTCTACGAAGGGACGTTATGGGTATTTCCGTGTCATAAGAAGCATTATCTTGTTCCTAGTAATCCGCATAAAAGCGTCTTTTTAAAAATCCTCTTGCTTTCTGAAATAGAACGCATTGTAATGGAGCATTGTAATCGAATTCTCGATTTGAACTTCTGGATCTTCATTTTCACAATCCACGGGAAGAATCTGAGAAATGTCTGTGTGCGTATTTGATGCTATCCCCATACCCGAAGGAGTGGTTCGATCTCCCTGCAATTGATTTTTGTCCAAAAGTTAGTTTTGGCAAGCTGTAAACTGAAGTTATTTACATTTCTAGTATCCTCCGTTCACTCCATTAGTAACTAAAGAAGGAGAAGAATTTAATGCGAATCTATTTTCGAGATTTATTAATTCATCAAGCCTCTTTACTCAAAGGAAGAATACTGCTAGTTGACCTGGCAGAGGATATTTTTGTGCGGAAGTCGCATTAATCGTCTGATACCTCGTGTCTAGATAGACACATTTGTTCATATATTTTGTTTCACGTGAAAATCTTTGGATAACGCATCTATAAAAACGATTCCATGGAAGAGACTAAACGAAACAATTTAATCATATGATACAAAAATACCCTTTATGAGTATGTGAGTTATTCAATTTGAAATAAAAAGTTCCTAACTGAAAGATGCAATAGGGAATTATTTATTACATATATCATTACCGTGTCATCACAATTATTTTTTTCTTTTCATAAAAGCGTGTTTTTGAAACACGTTCCTCTAGAATTTTTCCATTATTCATCCGAACTGTAAGGATACAGTACATACTCTTTCAGATTATGGAAACATAAAAATCCTTCTGAATAAAACATCAACCGACGTTTTTTCATCACGATTTCATTTCGCGTCCAGTAATTGACACTTGTTACACAATGTACTATTGCACTATGAATATGTACAAAGTTCATTATAAATCATTAATTATTCCACTATTTGAAACATATTTTATAAAATCTTCATAACATTTTTATTTGCAACTTAAACTAATGGTACGTACGTATCAACTTTAATTGTCTCTATATTTTTTTTCTGGGTGAGAATAGATTGGTTTTAATTCTCTTCTAAAGTCAATAATTTTATAGTCAAATTTGCGGGTAAATTTTAGTTATAAAATTACTAACTTAAAATAAATCTTAATATTGTACATATGACCAGATTGTTTACCGTTACTACAAATTAAGATACTCAAGTAACTAAATCTCGACTACGATAGAGGAGGATCCGAAAAAGAAAAGCATTTACTCGACTTTACTCGGCCGGGAATTAATTTCAAAACCGTCCGTTTTCACGACGGATGCTCATCCCAACTGAGCTGCCGATGCCTTTGCACATTTTGATTCGAATCGACCTCATGTGTTGACGCGAGCCATCTGTACATCGGACCACAAATAACACTGTGCATAAAATGAAAATATGGAAATGTAGAAAATATTCAGCACGCTATTCAGTCAAATGGCTTGAGGATCAAAACTCCAAATTTCTCTAATTTTTCTTCAATTCTTTCCAATCTCATTCATTCTGTCAATAATTTAAGCGAAAGGCTGAATCAGTTGGAATTAAAATATTTTAATTTAATTCGATAGATTCTATTTCACGATCATAAGTGTCTTTCAAATGCATTTTCTGAAAAATAATATGAATAAAGTTCAAAACAAGACGTACTTATCGTATCCACGTGCACTGTTGATTTTTATAGAAATTCAGGTCTTTTCTCGTTTTTGCCATGCCCATGAAAATAATGACGAAAAAAATTCAGAGGCTGGTATCTCAACGGTCGTGGCTGGAGTCGTCATCTCTTCAATCGCTCTCTTATCGATTTCTATCGAGCAAGCAGCGCTTAGAATTGCGGCACCAATAAGAGCGATGATGAAATAGTGTTTGGCGGGTCACACAGACGAAAAGTTCTCGGCATAGCCAGCTGGGCGCTAAAGCAAACTTACCACTCGAGCCGAACATTTTCCGTGGAGCGTTTCGACGAGGTACTCGACTTGACGATCATTGTCACGAGCTTACTCTCTCGCTAACAAGAGTCGCTTTCTCTCCCTCCCCCGGTCAACTCCCTTGATCCGATTCCTCTTTATTGTCGACCAATATTTCTTTCCTTCGCATTCGTCATTTTTTTCCGTTCCGCGAGTTGTTTTTTTATTCGATCGTTATATTGTCAAGTTTCGCCTTTCTTTCTCCGCGTCATTTGCGTTTATGATGTGCGCGCGCCCGATCCCCTGGATTTCTGGCTCAGTATCTCTTCCATAGGGTAATACTTTCCACAGCTTCATTAATAAGTATCACCAGAGCTCGGATATTGACTTGTACGTTGAAGAAACATCGCAACTTAGTGAATGTTGTGACCAAATAAATTATATATCCGTTTCATCATCATTTCCAAGATATTCATCATGAGCTCTTCGGCAAATTATTGTATATTTCTTGTTTCTTTCTGTAACCTTTGATTTGTTAAAAAAGAAATGCAGCCCAATTACACTGTAGGTTAGTATATGCTTTCATAAAGAGATTCAATGAATTATTGTGGATTAGAAAAACTCATTAGTAATCAATGTGATTCTGAAATTCAACTGAACCCGATTTTTTCTATAACTCAATGAGGGTGAAACTATTTTAATATATATTGAGCGTTTCACGTCAGCTCTCCAGAGAAGGGGCCTTTCTGAGATACTGTAATATTATAAAATTAGTAATAAAACGAATATGCTAATAACCTGATGGCAATATAATATGATAATAATAATGATAATAATAATATCTTATGCACAACCCTTCAATTATTATATACACTTGATGCTAACGGAAATGACGCGAATGAAAAGCTTCAGTTAAGGTTGTCAAATAAGCGAATTCGGGTGGACTTAGTCTTGTCGTGCACTGTCGATCCAGCACATTAATGAGTGGAGCAGCGGAGCGCAGCGAGCCGCAAGTTCGAGATCGAAGAGTCGGAAGTACCGGAAGCGCGTCGGGCTTGGCAGATATTTTAATGGAAGTTCAAACTTAAGATATTTCGCGTAGGGGTCGGAGTGGGAGAGAAAGAGAGAGAGAGAGAGAGAGAGAGAGGGGGAGAGGGGAGATGGAAGGGAGAGCAGGATTGATGGGAAATGAAAAAGAGAGAGGGAGAAGAAAATAAGAGAGAGCTGGCGGGGAGGGAGGTGGGCGCGCAGCAGCTCAGAGGACGACGACGACGACGACGACGACTACGACGACGACGCCGAGCCGCTCAAGTGTTCATAATGAGATGTTAATGGAGTGCCCGTAAAAAACGCAGGCGTCACGTCACGGTATCGACAGCTCTCCTCTCGCTCGCTCCGCTCTTCTTTCCTCTTCTTCTTTCGCCTGCCCTTCTCGCGTACTCGCGCGTCCCCACTAACCTTATCCGGCTCTCACTTGAAAGTCAACCCCCATTCCGAAGAGTCGAGAATGTCGAGTTGGAGGAGTGAGATAATAGGCGAGAGCCCACCAGATAGTGAGAGATAGATTCGGGCTTGCTTTTGTAATCTATTTCGTCTTCTGCAGGCCTCCATGGACTTGTCCCCGGCGACCGCGCGCTCACGAAAAAATAAACCACATCGGGGTCCAGAGAGTCCAGTAATTGACGAAAAAATTGAGCTGCCTCATCGTTATATTCCGCACTTTGCTCGGGATGTAGGTCGGAACTGACTCCTGTACCACACACTCGTCATGATTACATCCTGTATAGTCGCGAGCGCGCGCGTATAACCGGTTTGAAACACTCAAAAAATTGTATAATTGATTGAGCCTCGCTATCCTTTTCGACCGCCTATATTCACATATACTTCTGCGTACTGCTCTAGGCTAAATATATGAGCCATTTCGTATAATGAGATTCGTGTATAAATTGCTCGAGAGAGATAAAGAGAGAGAGAGAGAAAGAGAGAGAGAGAGGGAGAGGAAGAGATAGAGATAGAGGCAGACAGAGAGAAAGGGAGAGCAAGAGAGGGAAAAACAGTTTCGTGATGTACCACCATTTATAATGAGTTTTCATTGACTCTTGACTGAGCTCCAACGGTTTCACCCTCTAATGGCTCGCAAATTCTCGTTGCGCCACTGGTATTTCGTACGGTGAAAAGAGAGATGATTATGAAAATTATCACGGTGTTCTCCGATAGATTAAGGCGTGAGCTAGGCATACTAAAACTTCTACAACTCTACAATTCATGCTCAGACCCTCCTACGAAAGCTCATGAAATGAATTGCTTCCTGCAGAATTCTATCGCTATCATAGTGTAGTTTTACTAATTGGAATTACTGGAGAGAGATTGATGGTCACAAAAAGAGAACTAAATAGATGGTTGTGAATTTCACTTAAATCTGAATAACTTTCCCTTGAGAATTCGAGAAAATTTGAAACAACTAAACTTTTGTTAATTGATCATGGAATTGCAGGAAAAGATTTTCTATTTTCTTTGATTTGTTAGATGCAGCAATTTTAACGTTTTTTAATCTTTCAGTTTTGAGACTTTTCAAATTATTATCATACCAAAAAATAGAAGAATATTTGAGGTTTAATCATGTTCGTAGATATACACACTGTGGAGAAGAGACCTTGTATAAGATAATGTATCACGATTTACTTAAACAACAGGAAGAAACTCTCGTTGAGACGAAGCATGAAAGTTATTCAAAAGTGCGCGAGTAGTACCGCCAGGGTTTAGCGAGGCGAGTGCGTACTTCGCAAGCACGAGTAAGGAGTAGAAAAATTACTCATTCATTTTTGTCTGATTCGGGTTCAGATCTATATCCAGCACAAGCATCTTGAATTTCGAAAGGTGCCGCATGATTATTCGAAGGAACGTCAGATCTGAATAAGTCCGACGAGAACAAATCAGCTGACGCAATAATGAAACGAGACGAAAACGGAAAAACAAAGGAAAACGGGGAAATCAAGCGAGGAAGAAATGAGGCGAGCTAGGAAAACAATCGGGCCGCTCTCTGTAGCAGCCACGGCGGTGAGCGAACCTCAAAATGCATATACTCGCGTGGCAATTACGGCGAATCCCCGCGAAGCCGCGTGCGCGCGTGACTCCCAAAAGGGCATTAACGTGTCGTCGTCTTCGTCGTCGTCGTCGTCGTCGTCGTCTGAAATGCTCGGTTCGTTATACGAGCGAGCAAAGCCGCTTTGCTCGGGCTCGTCCCTCGTACAACTAAGTGAACCAAGCCACGCATACACAGGACTCGTGTACTCTGTATGCGTGCGCTGCCGTCCACCGAGAGTGGTCCGGTCGGAAAACGAAGGGTCACCTGCTCGCTCGAGCCTCACTCGATAAAAACAGCCTGATGGGCTTAACTGTAATTTGCATCCACGTGTGTTTGTTGTGTGTATACATGCACTCACAGCAACACGCGAACACACATAAGGGATGTCTACTCGCGTCTCCTGGCCTTGATTCTCTAGGCCGGCCTCTGCCGGGCCGCTGATTGTACAAACGTTAGCGAATAGCAAAATGAAATAGATATTCTCGAGTCAGCAGCACGACCACCCTCGCGTCGCCGCTCGGCTACACGGCTCACTTCTTCACGCTTTATCTCGTTTTCTTTCGCATGACGGCACCTCAACGAGTCCTCGATTCTTGCCAGAGTGTGCGTCTTGTTCCGACGAGCTCTTATCTGCGTGTAACGTCCCGAGCGCGGCCCACTGTTTTATGGTTCACGTGAAGTGTCAGAGCTGCTACACCGAGAGCTCACCGCACAACCCGTTCGGTTGTTCCGATGCTGAAGCACCTCTGTTTACTACTTGGCATTATATACTTCAAGCTGCCACACTTGATCTAGTAAATTATAAGGTATAATTTTGAGACAAAATGCAATTCGATGGGGTTTTGAACTTCTCACGTATCTTACCATGAGTCTTCTAATCGCCATTTTTCATTCGCAAGCACGTTTGAAGAGCAGAAAAATTACTCATTCGGTTTTCTCTCATCTGGGCTCAGATCAATCCTGCATGAGCATCTTGAATTTCAAAAAACACATGTATATTCGAAGAAACGTCAGATATATCTGAATAGATCCGACAGAACAATCTGAATAGTTACGATCTGAAGTTTCTCGAACTAATATAAATGGAAATCTGGTTACCAATATTGGTAACAAGAATTTAATTAAAATAATTTCTTAATCTAATTTGATTAAGTGCAATATAATATTATGCGAATAGTGTGTATAATTGTTGAGGCGCGTGTGGACGTTTCCACGAGTGGCCGGCGAACCCGTTTATGAGAGCTCATAAAACGGCCTTTTAAGAACCCCACTTTTGCGTGGAATGGCGATTTACGCACCAAGTAAAAAAAAAAAATATGTCAGAACAATAACAGTTCTGCCACTGTGAGTATGCTTATTTATGAGAAATATTCGAGAAATCACGATAACTTTATGCAATCAAATCTCAACAATGAAATTATTTAACTACCAATGTTAACCGAAACCATCTAGAGTTTACGGCACATCACAAAATGTCGAAGAAATGTCACTCTTGTGCACCCCAACGATATAAAGTCAATGAGGAATATAGCAGATCTATACAAGCCTATGGAAATCAGTAAATAAGTGAACAATTTGGTTATTACCCAAAAGATACATAAATGTTGAGCCTAAATTGTCAAAACTTACAAAAAAAAGAATAATGTATTGGAATTATCCATACCACATAAAGCGGCCAGGCAGGCAAAATGACCACACATTTTTTTCATTTAGCGGCTAGTGATTCTTGTATATAATATTTATCTACATGCGATAAAGCTCAAAAGACCATTCCAATTATTTTTGATTTGAAAGAGAAACGGGAAATTTGTTTTTATTTTTAGAGCAAACTTAATTTTGTTTAAGATAAATAACAATTCTTTTGCCTATACTTATATCCGCTACTGAATCTATGGAAAAAACCGCTGCCAAGTGCCTTAGCAGTATGCTTTCTCAAAGAGGCTTCAACATCACCCACAAACGCGTTCCAAACCTGTATTTTCACCTTTCCACTAGCGTAGATACTATCATCTATTTTTCAAAAATTACAAAAAAATTATTTAATCAGTTCAATTCGTATCTTTGTGACTGAGTAACGTGTCGTTCTTTTTCAATTGACCAAACTTTGTCGCGAGTGTTAATGTCTGCCCGGGCTCTCTTATTATTTGATCAAATGCAACAAAGCAAACGGTTCTAGGTTCTACACGATGCGAGACATTTTGACTTGCATAATTTTTCGATCAATACATCTTGTGACTATCATACGGTTTAATAGCGGTCAAAATCGATCCGGTCCGTATTTAGCACACTTGAAGACTCATTTTGATCATTTTCGACGGCTGAGGTTGGAAATGATCAATTCAAAATCTATTTTGATCATTTTTGACGGCAAAAGACACCAAATTTTCCCAATTTTCTCTATAGCACGTTGAAAATACTGGAAACGGAACTTACATGATTTTTTTTCCCCCTTAGCAACGGTTGCTAAGGAGCTAATTGGGAAGATTTTGCATCCTTTGCCGTTGTTCACCGCCCTAGCATAACCGTTGCTAATGGGGAAAAAAAATTGATGTAAGTTTCGTTTCCAGTATTTTCAACGTACTATAGAGAAAATTGGGAAAATTTGGTGTCTTTTGCCGTCGAAAATGATCAAAATGAGTCTTCAAGTGTGCTAAATACGGACTTAAGGGTAGTGCGGATCGATTTTGACCGCCATTTAACCGTATGACAGTCACAAGATGAACTGATCGAAAAATTATGCAGGTCCAAATGTCTCGCATCGTGTAGAACCTAGAACCGTTTGCTTTGTTGCATTTGATCAAATAATAAGAGAGCCCGGGCAGACATCAACACTCGCAACATAGTTTGGTCAATTGAAAGAGAACGACACTTTACACAGTCACAAAGATACAAATTGAATTGATTAAATAATTTTTTTGTAATTTTTTAAAAATAGATGATAGTATCTACGCTAGTGGAAAGGTGAAAATACAGGTTTGAGACGCTTTAAAGTTAGATAGGCTTTTTGATTCAACACAATAGTCAGCAATGTTAATAGTGTGATGATTAGAGGTGGAAGGAGCGGGTGTTTTTACTGCACAATAGTTTATTCCCCACTAAGTCGTGCTTGTCATCCATACATTATGGTATTTCACAATGATAATAATAACAAAAACAATAATATTTGACTTCGTACAGTTTATATTGAGTTTTTAATTTCATCGGGTGGTTGCATTTCTTCTCTTCTGTATTGTGAAATTTTTCAGAGCATGAAGTATTGATTCCATTTACAATTTTCATAACCCACACTCACAAAAATGAATTCTTGGTTCGAGAAGAAAAATCAGTTTGACGCTATAGCAAGAAGATTTTCTCTAGAATTAAGACTCTATTTTGCTTTCTCAAAGAGAAAGCTTTGTAACGGGGTAAAAATCGACCCACCGAATCGGACTTCGGGACCTCGATTTTCGTAATCTACGGGTCGAAAAACATGGAAATCCGAAAATGTCTGTATGTATGTACGTACGTACGTACGTACGTACGTACGTATGTACGTACGTGCACTTTTTTTTGTCGTACGATAACTCTCGAAGGAATTGTCCGATCGTCCTGAAATTTTGCACACAGGTTAGTCGCCGCAAAATCTCGGTCGAGTTCAATTTTCAGCCAATTCCGTTGTTTATTTCTCTAGCAACCGTTGCTAACGTGTTTTTGATAAAAGCTCCGAAAATCATCATCAATGCACGATGGGTCTCCAATTCTTTCGACGACGATCGATGAGAATCGATAAGACATTCATTTTGGAACAACCATTGTTTATTCTCCTAGCAACCGTTGCTATGGAGATACAAAATTCAGCTTCAGACTGACTTTTTTTGTCGTACGTTAATTTTCGAAGGAATGGTCCGATCGTCCTGAAATTTTGCACACAGGTCGGTCTCCGGCAGATGTGAACCGAGTTCGGTGTTCAGCAACATCCGTTGTTTGATTCCATGGCAACCGTTGCTAGCGTGTTTTCGATAAGTTCCCATATAATTCATGATAAATGATCATTTGGGTTTGTATATTTATGGGATTCTATAACAATCAAAGACACCTTTCCCGTATAAACCATTGTTGATGTCTCTAGCAACCGGTGTTTATATCGGTTGCAACCGTAACTAGGGAATGGGAAAAGTCAGTTGGAGGTTCATTTTTGGAACTGTTGATGACTAAGAAGTAAGAACATCGAAGCTCCGACATTTACCATAGCAACCATTGTTTACGTCCTTAGCAACCGTTACTATGGAGTGTGAAAAATCAGTTGGAGGTCCATTTTTCGGAACTGTTGATGACTAAGAAGTAATAACGTCGAAGCTCCGACATTTACCATAGCAACCGTTATTTACGTCCTTAGCAACCGTTACTATGGAGTGGGAAAAGTCAGTTTGAAGTCCATTTTTGAAACTGTTGGTGACTAAGAAGTAAGAACATCGAAGCTCCGACATTTACCATAGCAACCGTTGTTTACGTCCTTAGCAACCGTTACTATGGAGTGGGAAAAGTCAGTTGGAGGTCCATTTTCGGAACTGTTGATGACTAAGAAGTAATAACGTCGAAGCTCCGACATTTACCATAGCAACCGTTGTTTACGTCCTTAGCAACCGTTACTATGGAGTGGGAAAAGTCAGTTAGAGGTCCATTTTCGGAACTGTTGACGACTAAGAAGTAAGAACACCGAAGCTCGGATATTTACCATAGCAACCGTTACTATGGAGTGGAGGAAATAAGTTAAAGGTTCATTTTGCTTTCTCAAAGAGTGGTGATTAATGCAAATTGAGGTTCAATTGCAATACTTTGAGAAAGCATACTGCTGAGGCACTTGGCAGCGGTTTTTTATTCTAAATGAGTCTGTTTAGCACGAGAATGAATCTTCTTGCTATGGCCTCAAACTGATTTTTCTTCTTAAACCAAGATTCTATTTTTGTGCGTGTATACATGTATGCAAACATTCTTAAGTTCACTCAATTCCATTTTACTTTGACATTTTAGATTTTAATTATCAACAGTCTTCAACAAAAATAATTGAGAATCGATCAGCTTCTCGTCATGTTGTTATCTAAATTTGTATTTATTTCACAAATGGAAGTGCAATGTAAGAACTGTATGGAAAATTCAGTAATATGTTTATTTCAACAGTGTTTATTTCTCATTTTCATGCACCACAGCATTGCATTTATGATTATAGTGTAAAATCAGAAAGAAATAAACGGGCTTAGCGTATTTACCGTTGAACCACAAAGAATAAAGCTGATATTGAAAGAATATAACAGTATAAGCTTTTTATGAATGGAGAAAATCTCTACTGACATTGACATTAGTTTGAATATACGGTATAGTTGATATAGCTCAAATATGGAAAACATATACTTTGTTTTACTACTGTTTTAGCCGAGAAAAAATGACTTATTATTTGGATTCTATCAAGCAAATAATATTATACATCTTTTATAAGTTACTATGAGTATAAACGTTGTTGTACGTGGGTCACTGATATTTTGTGGTAGATGATTCTTGTCTCATTTTAGTTTGTAGTCTTCTATCACCAAACCTAAACTCTACCGACCGAGCTTTACCTTGCAAACAAGATAAGCTTGCAAACAAGGAGCTAAACTTGAGGCTTCATCGCTAATCCATTGATTTGCTATCAAAAAAATGTTGAAAACGCACATCTCAGTTACTCGGACGAAATAAAGCACATCTCGCGATCTCGGATAATGAATTGAATTGGCGATTTTGTAATTTTTGTAATTTTTTGGTTAAAATTAAGAAAAGCAAATTAGGCCACAAAAGATTAAAAAAACGAAAAATCGTCAGATCTTGAATTTATGAGTAGCAAAGTTATGCGAATATTCTCACCCACCGGATGACTTTTACTTCATCTTGTTAATCTTTTCAGCACTGTGATCATATCTGTGTTCCAGATTATAAGATATACCTGCGGTGTATGGCGGTAACTGTTCCCCTTGATAATGTGGATTTATATGAATTTAATAGGTTTTTTGTTGTTGCGTGTGACCAGGTGCTGATCACACGTAAGCACTTAGTGATACGATTCATGTAATGATTGAAAATCAATATAAGAAAAAATTAATATTCTCCTAGGGAGAATCGTGTAAGTATATTTGAGACGCGAAAGTAACAAAACCATACGCGAAATTATTGAGAGAAAGCAAGGTGACACATACGACTTTTCTCAACTTGCAAAATTGTTGTTCAACTGGGAGAATGGGTTATGTATACATATTTTGCGAGGGAATTTTCCTGTCACCCCGAGTCAGCTCGGGTCTATTCTCTATCGCATTTAGTCCGATTACCTGTTACCTTGGATTCATCCTTCATCTCGTACTCCGGTTCGCTCGGCAGCTGCTTGCTGTCTCAATCTCAAATAGTCATGTACAAAAACATATCATACTGATCATACACATAATTCTATTTCAATCGCACTAATCCACGCCATTCGATTATTGCTGCTCGTGCACGAGCAGTTCTTGCGCCTCTTGGGTTATCAATATTCCGCGCGTGTTCTATTTCTCGCGTCTTAATTGTCATCCATTGCTCGCGATCGAATTGTTGCGCTTTGTCTATTCATTAATTTTTCTCACGGTTGAACCTTGCGCCAGGGGAGTGAATCATTTCGTATACGCGGCGGCTTCGGTTCGCATAGCACACAGCGTGCTTAGTGAGCGCAGCGACTGCGGCTCGCAAAACAAAGACAATAGTATATTATGCACCTGAGCGAGGTTAGGCGACTTCGGCACGCAAAACGTTTGCGACCCGAGCGTAGCGAGGGTCGTAGGTTTGCACGTGCCGAAATAGCCTAGATGAGCGAGGTGCATATGCTATTTTTCGTCTCCAGTGGGAGAAAAGTGCCATTCTTTGCGAACGCCAGCGAGCAAAATTGACACTTTCCTCCCGCTGGGACGAAAACATGCGTCGCGCGTGGCTCATGGCATAAAAACTCCGGTGTATTTGGTGTGCGTATTCCTTATATAAAAAAGTGATGGGGGTCAAAGTGAAGCCAGTTAACTCGTGATTTGATTGGTCTAGACCTAACCATGTGTAAAATATAGATATAGATAGTGAATGCAGGCAAGCAAGAAACATAAGAACGATAAGTTTTGAGGTTGTAACGACCAAATCCTTCTTGCCAGATGCTTCCAAAATCTAAATGTAGGTTTTAATTACAATTAATATACGGTCGCTGCTTCCTCGCTGACCTCGCTCGCGGTCGCTCCTATAGACATGGGGCTGCTTGTCGCCCGCCATCTCACTTGCGCCGTTGATCCTCTCGGCACACCGCTGCCTCCATCGCGCGGCTTTCCCGATTCCGATTCCGAATCTCTTCGCTGTCGTCTTCTCGCGCGTCACCGATCAGGGCGAGATTACTCGCCTCTCACGCGATCTTTTCGGCCGCGCCGCGGGTCACTCGACCCTCTCTCCTAGCTTCTGCTCGCGCACTCGTCTCCTGACGCTCGTGCCCCAAATAAAACTAATTGTGACGGTCATAGGCCAAACCCGTCACAATTTCACCTAAATATAACCTCCAAAGAGGGTTTTATTTGTGTGAAATATGATCACGATGAAAAGCAAACTTTTTTTTTCCTTCCAGTGGTTATCCTCATAAGGAGATGTAGCCCATACGTAGAGATAAAACAAATACTTTTAATCTTGATATAAACTGATACAACCAAAAGAGGAAAATATCTAATAAATCTTCAGAGAATACAATATATCTTGAATCCAAAAATTCTTGAGACATCCAGAAGAGCACCAGTGTGAACGTAGACTAATTAATACACAGAATACTGACTGATATAGCGCCACCTCTTAACCAACTCAAACAAAACAGAGGATTCTGGAGATATTCAACAATCATTAAAGTGTAAATTACTTCTAAATGTTAACAAAATTAGTTAAACACACACACATAATGTATCATGAAAACATGAATAATCCCTTTGAGTAGAAAAAACAAAAAAAACTAGATATGAATCTTGTTAATAGAAATGAAAGAAATTATCTTAAAAATCACATCAGGGTCCTGAGTAGTATTCACAATATCAAAGATATTAGAACCAAAATTGAACCCTTTATCCAACAAAAAACTAATCAATTGAGCCCTAGATCTCGTATGCAAAGCACAGCTCCAAATCAAGTGTTCGAAAGTTTGGATATCAGAACAATCACAGAGATTGGAGTCGACAATATGCTTTCTAAAAAGGAGATCTCTCGTCAAACAATGACCGCTCTTAATTCTATTTAATATAATGATCCTTCTTCTGTCACACCTGGAATCCGCAAACCAAGGCTTGAGTGAAAAAATTCAAATTTTTGTCCATGTAAAGTCTACCTTTTAAGCCTTTGTCAAAATCATACATTTGAACATACCTCTGCATATAATTAAGCACTTCCTCCTTAAGAACAGAATAATAATCCGAGAACACCAATGAAGGTTGGACGAAGAGGTCAAAATTCCTATGATTGTAGGCAATGTCATCCACCAACTCGTTGCCGAGGATCTCGCAATGAGAAGGAACCCATACTATATCAAAGATTTTGTTTGATTTGGACAAATCAAACAAAATCCTGATCAGTTCCCACAATCAGAAAATTGTTGAAGTTTCTCAAACCAAGTGATTTGAGATTATTTAAAACACTCTGAGAATCCGTAACAATAATGACCCTAATCGGAATCCTGAAAATACCTTAAGGCACAAAGAAGGGCAAAGGCTTCAGCAGAAAAGATCGAAGCAAAACTGTTGATCTTGAATCTACCAAATTTGTCAGAGGCAATATCAAGGAAGGCTGAAAAACAGCCCTTGGAACTTTTAGAACCATCTGTAAAAAGGAGATTATCCACATGACCAAACTTAGATTCAATTCTTCTCATAAAGGATCTATTGGGATTTTTGACATTATCTAGTCCTGAACCAAACAATGGCCAAATATTCCCATGCGACACGAAAAGAGACTCAAAAGAAACCGAAAAGCAAAGAGAAAAATCACTCCTGACTAAAGAGTCTCTTATAGGACAGAGCTCTCTGAAACAAAAAAAATAGGGCTTGTTTATCCAAAAAAACAGGACAAGAATTCATTGACTGAACTCGAAGAAGAATATGGTCTAAAACGGAAACTAACCACGACTCAGAAAGAGACAACTGCTTCAAAAGAAATCTTTTAGTAATGTATAACCGTCTGATCCGTCTGATTTTGTACCGTGTTGAGCCTACAGAGTATCTCGCACTCGCATCATCAAACAAAAAGCAACCCCAATCGATACATGGCCTAACAAATTGTTTATACGCAAGAAGGAGAGTCTCTGGGTGAGCTCCCTTGTTAAAACCAGCCAAGCACCTAAACAAGCCAATGAGCTTGTAAGCTTTGGACATAACATAATTCAAATGATGCGACCAGGAAAGATCCTTGTCCCAATACACTCCCAAATATTTCACAACTTCACAATTCCTTAATATACAATTGTCTAATTGAATCATGTAGTCACCCTGAGCAACCAAACCTTTAGAAGGAGGAAACAAAATAAACTTCGATTTGGAAAACGAAAGAGATAAACACAATCCTTCAAGCCAGGCCTTCAAATCAGCCAAGACCTTGGTTAAACAATCTATAATAATATTGATACTGAGATCCATCCAAAAAATAAGAATATCATCGGCAAATGAAAGAAAAAAACAACGCTTATTAATTATCAACAGAATAAAGCTAATATATATATTAAACAAAATTGGGCTAAGAATACTGCCTTGAGGTAGGCCCTTATTTGAAACTCTAGCCCCAAGGTCACAGCCACCGTGCATTGGTATAACATTTCTATTATTAATTAAGTTAATAACAAACCTAATCAAGTGTTTGGAAAGGGACAATTTCTTCATAATCTTAACCAACTCCTCAAGGGAAACATTATCATAAGCACCTTAACCCATTAGCGCCTGAACGGACACTTTTCGATGCCAAAGTTCAGAGACTCACTGTAAGATGCATTTGATCGGAAAAAAATCTGGAACCACAGTTTCCTATGGTTTAAAAGGTGTTCTTTCGAATGGTGGTGGTTAGAAAATCCAAAAATGAGTTTTTGTACAAAAAAATAGCAATTTAAAAAAAAATTCCGAAATTTTGTGGTAAAATATTTTTTGTGAGGAATTTTTTTCTGCCTTTGCATTTTTTCACATACTAAAAACTAATGAATATCGCGTCCATGGGTCCTTAGCTAAATGTTAGTATCCTTACATAATCAAAAAAAATTTTTCATAAAGCCAAAATGGCGACCGGAAGAAAAAATCGTAGTTTCAAACTTCAACAATTTTTTTCTCGAAAACTAAGGACTTAATCGAAAAATTTTTTGATACAAAAATGTCTTAGAATTAGTCAAAGAATACTCTCGAGGTCAAACTTCAGCAACCTTTTCCTCGATAACTATGAGCTTGACAAAAATTTTTCTTAAGACAAAAAAGTCTTAGTATTAATCGAAGAAAACTTCTAAATTTTTTCAGATTTTTCAAACGATTTTTTGAAAATTTCAGTTTTTACATTTGATGAAAAATCAAAAATTTTCTTTTACGGTTCTCAAAAAATTCGAGAGTATTCTTTGACTAATTCTAAGACATTTTTGTTTCGAAAATTTTTTCGATCAAGTCCATAGTTTTTCGAGAAAAAAATTGTTGAAGTTTGAAACTACGATTTTTTCTTCCGCTCGCCATTTTGGCTTTATGAAAAATTTTTTTTGATTATGTAAGGATACTAACATTTTAGCTAAGGACCCATGGACGCGATATTCATTAGTTTTTAGTATGTGAAAAAATGCAAAGGCAGAAAAAAATTCCTCACAAAAAATATTTTACCACAAAATTTCGGAATTTTTTTTTTAAATTGCTATTTTTTTGTACAAAATCTCATTTTTGGATTTTCTAACCACCACCATTCGAAAGAACACCTTTTAAACCATAGGAAACTGTGGTTCCAGATTTTTTTCCGATCAAATGCATCTTACAGTGAGTCTCTGAACTTTGGCATCGAAAAGTGTCCGTTCAGGCGCTAATGGGTTAAAGATCCAAAGCCAAGGCTCCCAGAAATTTTTTATCTAATCTCGCAGAGTTAATACTGGATCTAAGAATAGCCAGACAATCGTAGCAAGATTTGCCCCGTCTGAAACCAAAAACTCATTAGGCAAAAGACCACCAACCTCAACAACCCAATGAAGCCTATCATTGATTATTCTCTCCAAAACTTTGAGCAGAGTGTTGGCCAAAGAGATAGGTCTCCAACCTTTACCCAGACCTTTGGGGATGAAAATAACAAGGAAATTCTTCCAAGCACCAGGAAAACTACGTGAAAATAAATAAAGTTAAAGAGAGATTGAAGAAAAACATAAGAAGAATTATGCAACCTTTTTAATATAGCATAAGAAATCATATCAATACCAGGAGCCGATTTAGCTTTTGCTCTATAAATAGCGGAAGAAATTTCCTCAATAGAAATCGGATTATCCAAAATTGACTCTAAAGGATTATAATGGAGTAAAGAATCATCAAAATTCGTATAGTAAACAAATGAGCTCAAAATCTTATCAATAGCGGCTTTAAGATCCAAATCTTCTTCAATAAATAAATTAAAATAAATCAAATAAATTAAAACTGTTCTTCTTTTCGAGGAAATACCGTGTTTAGTGGTTTCAACTTGAGCAACATATGAGCAAATTTCCTGTCGTTGATTAATTTTGTGCAACGGTCATTCCACCATAACGCACCGCGCGGTTCTTTATTGCCGCTATTCCAAATTTTTCCACCACTCGCCATAATACCCCTATAAACACAGTCAATAAACTCATTATATTTGATCTCGAAATTCGATTCATCGATTGAAACATTGAAATCAAAGTTAGTAGCAAGATATTCGTCAAAACATAACCAATTAACATCTTTGATAATTAGTCTCTCTATACCTCTGCTAAAGTGAAAATCTCTATTGGTTAAACTTATCCTCATGGGAAAGTGATCACTACAGAAGGATTCATCAACAGACCACACTAAATCACAGATCAAGGAAGGAGATGAAAAAGCAATATCCGGAAAATTAAAGTAAGTCTCTCCATTATGAGTGTAAACATGAGTAACTGACCCAGGCGTGTTCAATATGTCCAGTTCGAAATTTGACAAAACATCCACAAGTTTATCTCCTCTGACATTAGATGAATTTGAAAACCATAATGCATTATGAGCATTGAAGTCACCACAAAGGATAACATTATTAAGAGGTTCAATGGCCTGGAACAAAGCTTTCAAGGATGTTTCGTTAATAAGAGCTTTGGGGCCATATAAACAGAGATTAAGTGAAAAAATTCATTTTCCTTGAATACTTTCAAGGCAATGTATTCTATGTTATCATCTATGTTGAGTAATCTAAACTCATTATATTGGAGACTTTCCTTCACATAAACCAGCATACCCCCTCCAAACCTGCTTCTATCTTTTCTGATATGGTTAAAATTGAATGGATGTCGAAAAGAAACATCATCAGATAAAAAGGTTTCACTAAAGCATAGGATATCATATTTATCAAACAAAAGACGAATATCATTGTTTGTGGCTTCTAATGACTCTAATATTCCAACATAGGATTTCCATGGAAGAAGAAAAAAAAACAAAAGAGGAAGGAAAAACAAAAATTCAATAATAAGAAAACAAAGAACTCAAGGGATTAATAAGAATATAAACAACTAGCATGAATCATTCATCTGAATGAGATTCATATTCCATATCTTCAATAACAATTGGGTTATGATTCTTAGAGTTATGAGATTTAACCAAAAATTCAAAAGTCATCTTTGTCCACCAAGCTTCTAATTACTCTGAGAGCCGCAATAGGGTCCACAGCCTTATCAGCGAAGACAGGCTCAATAGGAGTAGGATCAACGGGTGCACTAGAACCCGGAATGATCATAGTACTATTACCAGTGGGTAAAAACAGCTTGTTCAACAAAGGATATATTATGATCCTGATTCAAAAAGCCAAAATCTTATGTAGGATTCGAGCAACTTCTTTTTTTTTCCTTGGAGCCAATGATATATCTATTCTTAACTATATCTACCGCATCATCATAATTCTTCCCAGAGATACACTTGACTACATTTACTTCCTGAAGAAATTTAAAAATTAAGCAATTCTTATCCGAAGAAGAATGAGGGCCCTTACAATTAACACAAGAAGATGAATTAGTGCAAACCTCAAGTGAACTGTGATTTTGGCCACAATTAGGACAACGGTATTCACTCTTACAATTTTTAGAGATATGACCAAACCTCTGGCAATGAAAGCATCTTCTAACCAGTGGAACGAATTTGGAAATTCTTCTATAGCAAAAATCAATGTAAACACTCTTGGGCAAACAATTAGAGAAAAA
The DNA here is from genome assembly GCA_020882685.1 of Aphelinus atriplicis. Lineage (NCBI taxonomy): Eukaryota > Metazoa > Arthropoda > Insecta > Hymenoptera > Aphelinidae > Aphelinus > Aphelinus atriplicis. Next base: position 63,181,081 of record CM037073.1, on the reverse strand, counting down.
TAACTTAACTGAAGTAGTATTAATCATAACCGGTTCACCCTTCTCATGTAGAACACGTCTCTGAATTCTAGAAATATCCACTAGTTTATCCAGAATTGGCTTCTCCAAGATACCTTCTCTAATTTCCACTTTACTATAGTCAACGGGAATGTCTCTAATAACCCCACAGTGTAAAAACACGCTATCTGGAATAAAACTAATCCAGTCGGGATCAACACCAACGCATTGACTTTCAACAAAACAATTGGCTTGCTCAAACTTGTGAAAAATTAATACATAATAATCCTGACTTGGATTACCAATACTTGCCAATGATATACCAGCCAATCTCAAACTTCTACAATAAGCATAGGATAGGCATTGCCGATGCAAAAATTTTCTCTAGAATCCATCAAATGTACAATAAATGGAGCCTCATGTTCATCAGAATATCTATTCTTAGCCAACTTGATCAAGTCCAATTTTCTTCTTTTATTCTCCCTTGACTCAGGGGGAGAATCACTATTACCACGTTTGGACTGCATAAATCTGAATTAGTAAACTGAACTAAGAAACCAGTTTCAGTGAAACGAATTGATCCAATTACAAAATCCCAATCAAGAGAGGCCAGGCAGTAAGAGCAAAGCAAGGCAAAGAAAACAGAAATTTGAACGAGTCAGTATACAAGGCAAAAAAAACAAAAGCCTATAAACGGAGAGAAATAAATACCAATAATTATCAAAACTGTAGGGAAAATTCAAAATTATGTGTGTATGTGAATGACTAAACCAAAAAGCAGCGAGAAAATTGTAAAAATATGAAAAATTTAGTATTAAACACAGCCAAAAAATCCAAAAAAAGAATGCGTAACTCCAGAAAACTCAAATTCTCACTCATAAGCTGATACCAATCCAATAAGCAGCAAAGCATCAACAAAATCTCCATGAAGCACGTGCAATAACTGAGTAATGAGGTTATCCATGAAATCCAGTTATAACAAATCCATCCAGATCCAAATCTTCAAAATTATTATCTACGATTGTGCCAAAGCATCATATTCAGCCGATGAAGGCAATATTTGTTGATCCAAAATAGATTTACAAGGCAATAAACTGATATCTATACGCAGCTACAAAATTACAGACATTCTCCAATGGCCAATATGGCCGAACTCCCGAAAAGCAAACTTGTATAAGTGATTTATAAGAAAAATTGAAGACGGTAGAGTCAAACGTGAAATTTAGTTTTCTTCATCCCCTGGCCGAAAGTACGTGTTCCGCGGACTGATTTCGCACAGGGAAGAGCGATTTTTGCGGCCGCTGGGCTGACGAGCGCCTCTGATTGGCTGCAAGACTTTTGTGGCTCGATGCAAAATTTTCGTTGCTATAGCTGCGAGAGTAAATATTTGCTATCTCGCGATACCGGTAACCTCGAAATATCGAAACGTCGTGCGGTGGTTCCGCGCGTTGATAAGGCGCTTGACTCTCGTCTAGAGGGTTAGGAGTTCGAATCCTGGCGTTCGAAGGCACCTCCGATTTTTTCGAAGTGCATTGGAATTTCTGAAAATCAAGGAAATGTTGCGATGCACGCGAATAAGGGTCACATGCCGCATTTGAGATGGATGCATTGCAACTAAATGGACATAGATAATAAAATTTCACTCCGCCGCGCGGTGAGCCGCTAATAACGAAAAAGGCAGAAGGAAAATTATGGCATTAAAAAACTTAGAAAATATAGGAATTTTCGATAGGTGCCACCGCAAGCGAAGAGGAAGTCTTCGACGAGTAAATTTTCGCACAGAAGCAAAAGAGATCGTGCAAATCTAAACGTTACCGAAAAAGTCTTCAAATCCGTCTCTTTAGCTTTTACATGTGTTGTTGATGCCCGCCTCGGTCTTACAAAAGTCGGGCGGGCATCAACAACACATGCAGCAATACAGTACATTCACATACGACGAACAGCCAGGTGACATGAGTATACTATATACTCGTCTCGCGCTGTGCAGATTGACCGGCAGGGTGGGTTGCTGACACTGTCCACAAAAAATTATTAGCCAGCTTAGCTATTTCAATTATTATCAATTGCTGGACGTACTTTCGGCCGGGGATGAAGAAAAATAGTATACGGCACTTGGCCAGAGAGTTGGATTCGCTGGCGTGCGATATGACGGCCTCGGCTTCGCCTCGGCCGTCCTAACCCCGCACTCCAGGAAATCTAACTTTCTGGCCATGTATCGTAATCTACTATTACCCAGAGCATAGTCTCATGCTACTTTTCTATCAACGAAAAACGTAGAAATTTGAGGAAGATGATCAGTAAAAACAATCATCTCAGATGAGTCTGTTTCTTGGCGTGAAAACCTTCTATCAGAATGAAAAGTACTCTTTGCATCTTGTTCCCGTTCGAAGAATGTAAAAACTTTGTAAAGAAACATATTTCTGTCTGAAAAAATGAATGTTTTTTTACGCTATAGAGTGCGCTGAATGTAAATGGTTTTTATTTTATTTGGTGCGTGGAACGACATTTCACACACTAGTGCATTCTTTAAATATTTTTCAAACGAGAACTCATAACATAAATCATGGCATCCGATTGATGCGTTAAAATTTAAACACTCGTGTGAACGTTTGATACTCGTCTCCAACCACTCGTGGACGGAGCCACTAGCTGAATAATATACTATTTTTTTCGTGTGAGAATAAGGAATGTATTATTTTTTCCACTCGGTAATACGAAGTATATTTTTCTCTATCTGAAAAACTATGAGGTGTGCTCCTCTTCGTGGTATATTTGAGATGTGCTTTCCTTCGTAAGATCCGCGCATAATGGCGAGCACACCGTAAAGCACATGACGGGCCGAGCTTCATCTCCGATGCATATATAAATTGAATCGATACAGTTCACGAATCTCCGACCAAACAGGTAGTCCCTTAAGTGTCCAGTTCCATCAAATGAATTTTCAAAAGATCATCAGTCCTATACACTCGAGCAAGAATATGCTGCGGAGCATAGAATGGAGGTCAAATGCCTGGCAAATGATGAAATTAAAGCAAGCGCATGTATCTACGAAGTGGTCCGCTCGTGGCAAGTTGAACTTTTGATCTCGAGCGAAATGTGCGACGTGCATGGTACACAAGAGTAAAACTGACCGCTTCTCTCCGTACACGTATCTCTCGTTGGCTGATCTGAAACGAAGTTTTTGATTGACGAAATTCAGTCGTGTTTTAATTAGAAATAATTGTGTGCTGGGTTAAATTTTTTGAATTTTGAAGACAAAACATTTCTCGGGCCATCGCATTTCTCTCGACTAATAATAATATTTTGCGGTTCTTGCGTCTCCGGCCGTTCCATGTCGAGTCGTGGGCGCGAAAGAATCAGGTTGCATCGATTGAGAAGTGGCGAGCTTTGACACGAGTAAGTAGCTCTCGCCGACCGTACCCATTCAGCCAAAGCAGCGCGAGAGCTGAACAAAGTGATTCGGCGGGGGTCGAAACATTGGTCGAAAAAAGTCGGTGGGTCGCGCGAGTACGTATTACGCAACGTTTGAGCCGCAAGCCTCTGGAACAAGTTGCGAAACTCGTTAGCCCGTGATTCCGGCCCGAAAAGATTTAGCTCTTCCACGACACGGATGAACTTGCCCGCTGGGTTTTTTCGCGAGCGAGCTGCCAGGCAATAGTGGCCGCGCGTGGCTTCGCACGAGACAGGCCTCGCGCTCTCGGTAATAAATTTCCGAGTGGAGAAAGCCCAATGTAAGGGAGTTAAGTGCTGCTTGCACCTTCTGACTTTCTCTCCGCACCGTCAGATGGGCCGCTTCTCACGTTTTACATCGGCTCGCACTTATCTCTGCTCCTGTTCCGTGATTCGAACTTTTCGTGGGTAAGCGCAAGCGCCTTAAATTATCCCGTTTGAATGAGCTCGCATGGATTGAGCCGCTCGGGCACGCATTGAGTCTCCACATATTTACGAGAGCTTCTTTCATCCCTATACCCTTCTTGCAAGCTCGCTAAAACCTTAACACTTATCGTCCAAACAAATTTATCCGCACTCGTTGTGAATAGGATAGCAACAATCCTATACACTGCTCGGAGATTGAGATATAGAGAAAACAGTTATTTAAATTTAATTAAACTATTCATTTCCATTTGGATTTTGTATACAATTTCTATAGGAGAACAATCTGTTGTAGTGCTGGGCATCTTGAAGCACACCATACCAATGGATTGAAGCTCACAGAGAACGCAATTCTACGTCCCATAAAGTACCCCATATAAGGATAGACGATCGCCGCAAGCTTCGATACCCCGGGTACATAAAAACCTTAGACCTCAAACTTTGTAACGACATAAAATTCGATTCTGTCGATATACTTAAAATTCCTAAAAACGCAATGAATAAACGAGTCTTACACCTCAAACTCTAAATCCACAAAACTTTGAGTTTGTGCGAATTCGAAATCAGGTTCAAATGTAAAATATAAAGCAAGAAACTCTAATTGTATATAACCATTGAAGTCGGGTGAATATTATCATTACGATGGTTTTAATCCTGTAACAAGTTTCTAATTTTTTCAATATAGAAACTTTATCTCAAGTTTTAACTAATGGAAGGTCCGAGGAATAAGGGAATTTTATTCTTATTTTTTTTTATAATTTCTCCATGTAATCAAAAAGTTATAACTCTTTTTGATCTTTCTTTAATTTCGTGTTGTGCAAGCAGGCTCGCAAACCAATCAAAATGCAAGTGGACAAATCTCAAACTCGTATAAGTTTTACAAGTTTTAAGAAGATTTTCAGAATTAGATATGAAACTCATGGAGGATATAATCAAAGCGAACATAGAATTGTATATAAATAAGAATATTAGTAAAATTATTAAAATTCACTCGGGAACCGAAGTTTTTATTCAGCTTCACCTTGGTATCTGTTTGTGAGCTGCGGAAAGGTCGGGACTTTGTTCAAACTTTTTTTACAGGAATTAAACTCAATCACATGTTTGATTGTCCATGACAATATAATGATGTATGCACACAGTCGTCAATGGTATATTATTTACCCGAGTAAAGTTATAGGCTTGAAATCAGTTATCATAGCATAGAAATGTGACTCGAGACGTTGTGCATTTTTTTATTCTTCCATAAAAAATTATACAGAAGAGCCCCTGATACGTTTTCATGCATATCAGACTAAAATATCATTCATCAGAGTAAGATCTCTCTGAACATTCCTTCGTGAAAGTCGTGCGAGTTACTTACTTCATTATATATGTATGACAGATACGAAGTCCATGTTTGTATAGTTCAAGGAATAATTATGCTATGAAAATCACTTTCGTCTTCCTTTTTCGAATATTCATTTTCCGAATCCAATCAGAGGTTTTTATTTTTCAAACCTGGCTGTATGAATTATTTGAGCGTTTCCACAACTTGACAAATGCTTGAATATTCGTTGAATCAATTTTATTGGTGGGATCACGGTGACAAGGGTGGTAACTATCTAACAGTGTACCATATAGAAAAATCGCAAAAATTACACTATGAGCGAATAGAAAAGAGGATTCAAAGTGAGTGACAGAGCGCAGCTACGACATTTCCGCTTGGGGCCCGTATCTTCCGTGCATGTTTCGCCTTATTGCTCGAGACGTAATGGGACAGCCGCGGTGGTAGCGTAAATCGAATAGTTTGTAACGCGAGATTACAGGAACATTGTCCATGTTGGCAGCGCGGAAGCCTAATTAATTTCCGAGATATTTAAATGCTACCCCCCCCCCCTGAACCGCGGGAGGTGGGAGGTGCGTTGCTAACCCTCCAAGTCGCTGGCTCTCGTGACGCGACTGTTGCGCTCGCATGCCGAGCATAAACTTTGCATTTCGACAACACTCTCGAGGAGCTCGCTACCACGCCGGACTCGATTACGATCCTCGCCAGGAAGCAGCGTGTAATTGCCGACTCCCTCACGCTCGCGCGCCCGCGCGCACACCAACCCTCGCGAGGCCGCGCAGCCTAGAACCAGCCGACTGGGGTGCAAGTGGGACAAAAACCGCACCGCGACTAAGTCAAAGAGGAGCCACGCAAACCCGACCCAATCGTCTAGTCTACTTCGGAACCAATTGGCAAATGAATTTCGCTCACGGTCGAGGAGCGGTCAAAAGTTCATTATTCGTCAAAATTTATCCATAAGAGTAAATTTATGTATCATAATTAACTTAAAGTTTCGATTGACTAAAAAAGAATATGAATATTGTATAAATGTTCGATCTTTGAGGGCCAATCCAGAGCGAAGTGGAAAAGGAAAAATCACAAAATCCACCACATATTTAGTTGATGCGACGTTTCGCATCACGATGAGGCCAGTGAACCATACTGGCGATTTTGTGATCTTTCCTTTTCCACTTCACTCTGGATTGGCCCTGAAAGATCGACCATTTATACAATATTTGAATTATGGAGGGTTCATATTTCATATTATAATTCATTATAATTGCAATATTATTGCTGAGTATATTTTCGTATGTTACAAGTAGCCTCGAGTATTCGTGACCACATTCGCGCTAGGCAATTTTCATTCAAACAAAAAAAGGAGGGCATCATGAAGAATCTCGAGACATTTTAAGAATATTAAAAATCAGGAGACTATACATTTCATATAAAATGGAAAAAATATGATTCAAGGAAAAGAATTTTATATAAGTATATTATTTACGTTACATGAATTGCAGCATCAAGTTCCACGAGATGGCTGCAACGTATGTTTATTCCTAGGTGTTGTTAATTTATTTGTGATCCTACGCTGTATAAGGTTTCGATACCTGGCTAAATGGTTGAAGGAGTTATGTACGCGCGTTATACGTAAAGTAGCTTTATGAAACGGGGAAAGATCGCATGGATAAAAATTTATAATTAATGTTGCCTCTGACGATTAATACAAAATAAAGTTTAACTAATATTCAATATCTCTTGATACAAAGCCTTCTGACTCGACTATGATCTGCGGTTAAATTTATTTTTTTTTAATTTATTATGGTAATGTAGGTATAATTCAAACCTCGACTGCCAATTTTTTTGGAATTATTCTGCAATTGGGTTTTGGACCAATGTATACACAAGGGAAATCTTGTGCAACTGTACTACATCGACAAACTTGGTGATCGTGGTGAGAATCACAATCTTACCTAGTGGCTGTCGCCGAGCTCGCGTCCTCTCCCATTTTAGTACGAGTTTAGTTGTGAGGCGACTTTGATTCATCATATTATGTGTCCGTAAAATGTTGCACTCGTCTCGAACGAGAAGTTGAATCCGCCAACTCACGGTGAGGTATGTATATAAATAAACGTGAGCATCGGCACATTGAAATAAAAGGGATGAGAATCCGGCTGTAAGGGTATGCAAGGATAATTGACGCGGGACGAAAGGGTGGAAGAGTGCAGGGTGTTAGATTATAAGTAATTGTTAAGAAAGAGAGAGATGTAGCAATACGTATCATCAGCTGTTCGTGACGATGCGACCGAATTTGTATGGGGCCGAAAAGGATCCGACCCAGGTAGTGTCATAAAGGTTCTCGACTCGCTACTAACGCTAGGATAGTTAGTTCTACCGAGGTACTCGCACCGAGTGGACTGTTCGATTGTTCTTCTCGAGACCTCTGGTATTTTGCCTTGTATCGTAATAATATTGTAGATGCAGTTATTTTATCAATAAACTTATAGTAAAAATAGAGTATATTCTCCTTTTTTCTCACTATACAGTTTGTGTAATTCCTCTTCAACCCACGAAAATAACATTTTTGGCGACCGTGACAGGACATTTAGTGCTGGAGTTGAATTGTGAATTTAAATTAGTGAGAAATCTGTAATAGTGAAAATATGGATATCTTAAAGAGAAAGAGGAGATATCAACGTACTGCGTTTACGAATGCATTGAATGTGTATGATCAGGCAACAAAGAGTTCTCAGTCTAGTGATGCTGATATTGCGAGTGCATTTGAAATTTTGAGTAAAAGAAGTGAAGAATTGGATATAGTGATGCGTTCTATTCTTGACAATCTGTGTGCATCCAGTACCGCGACGGATGCAGAAATAGATAAAGAACAAGAAGAAGCAGATGTTTACGAACGTAAATTCGCACTTGCTAAAAAAATGGAAAGTGATCGTGTTACTGCTATGAATGCTGTAAACGCTGCTGTGTCTGGAGTTGATGCTCGATCGAATATTTCACCGTTAACAGTGACCCAAAGTGATATGCCGAATTCGTATGAATTACCGCAGATCGATTTACGAAAATATGATGGATCTGTGAAAGGCTGGCTTCATTTTTGGAGTTTATTCAAGAAAATTCACGAGGATCCGACAATGAGCAAGGAGCACAAATTTCATTATTTGATGCAGTCTATGACTACTGGCTCCAGTGCAGCTAAATTAGTGTACAGTTTTCCACCAACGGCAGAACATTATGATAAAGCAATAGAGAGCTTGAAAAATCGCTTCGGTCGTGATGATGTTCAAATTGAAGTGTATGTGCGCGAATTAATATCGTTGATCAGTGACCGTAAAAATCAGATGTCTTTACCTGAACTTTATGATCAACTCGAATCGTACATGCGAATTTTGGAAAGTTTTGGCATAATTACAAATGAGTGCTCGATTTTTGTACTGCCGCTAGTAGAATCGTCTCTTCCTGTTGATTTGTTACGAGTGTGGCAACGTAGTGATTTAGAGCCGATTGTTGAATCAACCACGGAAGAAAATAAAGCAGCACAATGGCATGCACGTCTCAAACGACTTATAAGATTTATTGAGAATGAAGTGCGTAATGAAATGAGAATTTCTATGGTGAAAGGAGGATTTGAAATAAAATCTAATTCTGAAGAGGCTCAAAAACAGAAAAAGAATAATTATAATAAGAATATACCAAGTGCAACTGGACTAATTTCTGCTGAAGTTAAAACATATCCATGTATATTTTGTGATTCAAAAGAGCATAAAAGTGAAAACTGTGGAAAGGCTAAGGCAATGACTCTGAAAGATAGGCAAGATCATGTGAAAAGCAAGAGAGCATGTTTCAATTGTTTACGAATTGGTCATGGCTGCAAAATGTGTCGAGTCAAAGTTAAGTGCGACAAATGCAGCCGGCGGCATGTCACAATAATGTGCTTTGCCGAAGTGAAACCCAACATTGAAAATGCAATAGCCAGTCCCAGTGAAATTGTGAATGTAAATACGGGCCTTGCCAGTGTTAATAGTCATCCGAAAGTATTTCTACAAACAATGAAAGTGAAGTTGCAAAGTGAAAAGGGCGAAATGATTGTGCGCGCTTTGATTGATTCAGGCTCACAATACTCATATATTACGCAGTCAGCAGCGTCGGCAATGAGGTATGAATCACAAGGCAAGCTGAAAATGAATCATCTCCTTTTCGGTGGTTCGGAGACCAATGCAGTCGAGCATAAAAAATATAGAATCCGGGTGCAGGCTTTAAATAGTGAGTATGCTTGCCACTTTATGGTGCTCGATCAAAAGGTTATATGCAGCTAAGTCCCTACAGTTACTGAAGGAGTTTGGTGTGATGAACTGAAAAAATCTAAACATCGACCTAACGGATGTGTGCAGTGAAAATACAAGTGTAGATATTCTCATCGGCTCCGATATTGCCGGAAAATTGAAAACGGGCCGAATGCATCAACTAAATTGTGGATTAACTGCCGAAGAAACACTTTTAGGCTGGACGCTCATGGGGAAAGTTCCAGATATAAATCAAGAGGAGAGCGGCGCTGTTTACAGCAATTTCCATGTACGTGAGGAACTGCAATGTCTCGGACTTATGGGACTTGGATATTTTGGGCATCAAGGACCCGATCGCCCATAAAACACAGCTGGAACGTGATGAAATAGCCGTAGCTGAATTTTTGAAAACGGTAAAGATAAACAAGGAGGGCCGCTATGAGGTAGAATTGCCCTTCCTTGAGAACCACCCACCTCTAGGAGACAATAAAACAATAGCGTCGCTTCGTCTCCGGTCCACAATAGAGAAACTGAAAAAGGACGGATTAGTGGAACATTACGATGCCATATTCAAAGACTGGATCAGCGAGGGAATTATAGAAATTGTTCCGAGCGACGAAGAGCAAACATGGGGTCATTACGTGCCGCACCGCCCCGTGATAAAAGAAGGAAGTACAACCCCGGTTCGGCCAGTATTCGACGCATCTGCTAAAGTGAAGCCGTATCCATCTTTAAACGAGTGTCTGCAGAAGGGACAAAATATGATCGAGCTCATCTCAACAATTTTATTGCGGTTCCGAGAAGGTAAAATAGGCGTAGTTTCAGATATTAGGAAAGCGTTTTTTACAAATAAGTATTGAGCCGAAACACCGCGATTTTCTTAGATTTCTCTGGTACGATGAGCATGGAAATATTATCACAATGCGACATTGTCGGGTTACTTTTGGTGTTACTAGTAGTCCATTTATATTAGGAGCAGTAATCAATTATCATTTACAAGACATTTTGAAATGCCTATATAGTAACGACAATCCGCATTCAAGTAATTTTTCCATTAAAAATATCAAAAAGTTAATGTCAAGTTATTATGTAGACAATTGCGTAACGAGTGTCAATACCGAAGATGAATTATACGAGTTTATGAATGAATCAAAGAATGTAATGCATATAGCTGGTTTTGATTTGCGAGGGTGGGAGCATAGCAAGGACGATTCTCACGAAAGCCAAGCTGCAGTGCTGGGTATTAATTGGCAAAAGAATCTGGATACGTTATCACTCAAAATTCCAAATTTTTATGATCTACAAAATTTTGATAAAGTGACAAAAAGAATTATTCTCTCGAGTGTGAATCGCGTGTTTGATCCACTAGGTTTTGTTAGCCCGGTTACTCTAGTGCCGCGATTACTGCTACAAGAAACGTGGTCAAAAAAACTTAGGATGGGATGATGAAGTCGATGACAATATTATAAATAGATACTCAGAATGGGTCAGTGCCGTGAAAATTTTGTCGGACATTAAGATACCACGTTACTTATTGGGAAAAATTGATGAAAATGATGAAATTAGTTTACATACGTTTTGCGATGCCAGTAAGCACGCGTATGCCGCAGTCACATTTATACGAGTTGAACGTTGCGGCAATGTTGAAGTGAATTTTGTACAAGCAAAATCAAGAGTTGCACCGGCAAATAAAGATAGCGATGCGCGTCGTAGTATCCCTAGATTAGAGTTATTAGCCGCTACAATCGGGACTAGATTAACATCATCGATTTTAAAAGCACTGGATTTGGAGGACATAAAAGTGCATTATTGGTCCGACTCATCGACAGTGTTAGCTTGGATACATCGTCAGAATAATTGGGGAATCTTTGTTTATAATCGAGTGAAAGAAATAAGAGAGTTTTCCAGTCCAGAACAATGGAAACACGTTCCAGGGCATTTAAATCCTGCTGACCTTCCGTCAAGAGGTTGTACTGCAGGTCAATTATTGTCCTCCAAATGGTGGGAGGGTCCTGAGTGGCTAAGAAAATTTACCCGATTATTGGCCTAGTGTTGCTGACAATTTTGATGAGACAGAGATCAATAAAGAAATACGAAAGACTGCGATTAAACCGACGTCACAGAGCGGGATAACGTTACTTGCAGGTGGTCAAGGAGAGAAATTATTTTTCGAAAATTATTCCAATTATATTAAACTTTTACGAGTAACGGCGTGGATGAAACGATTTTGTGAAAATAGTAGGAAAACGGATAGTGTGCGTAGAAAAAGTGAATTAACAGTTGATGAAATAAAAGATGCGGAGATGTTGCTTATTAAAATCATTCAAGCTGAGAATTTATCGAATGAGAATATTGAACATTTTAAACCGTTTAAAGATGAAAATGGAGTAATCCGTTTGAAATCAAAAATTCTCTTAAGGGACGACACGTATAACTTTAGATGTCCTATTATTTTACCTACACTGAGAGAAAAACCAGGAGATGATCCCGTGACGTCCGTACTAGAATATAGCTTGCGTGTGTTGCGATGGCAACCTACCTTAATATGTAAGCCACTATCCCAGCGCCACCATGTGAATACACGGTTCACTATTCCATAGCCTTAGTTCCTTCGCATCACGGGATTCCACCGGTCGTTGTTTGGAAACAAGACGTGTTATCGCGATACAAAAGTACGTGTCAGCAGCTATGTGCCACAATTATTACAAATACTGCACAGTACAGCAACGTCATCAGAGGTCTAGGATCATTCATTTGAGATAGTGCAGTAAGTTATATTGTTCCAATTGAAATATTATTCTTAGTATATTATCTGTTCTAACCTAACCTGATCATTATTCACCTGCTTGAAGCATGTTTATCTGGAATTAATTTAAATTCTCCAATACTTTCATTGTCGCTATTCTAATATATTACTGTATTAGATTTTCTACATGATTGTTTCTTTAGAATTACTTATGAATTATTGTATGACTTATATTTTATTATTCTGAAATCAGTGGTCCAGTTAAAGATTCATGGGAGTATTACTTATTCTACTTTGAATATTTATTTGATTATTTCATTCAGTATTTCAGTTGGAGAGTGACATTTGAAGATGTTATAATGGGTAATAATTCAGAGTCAGTTGTTAGTCATTAATGTTTATAATATGTTATTATGTAAATAAATAATAAATAATTAGTATATAAAATGTTTGATATATTATTTATTGATGAAATCATCTCGATGCTGATCAGATCATTTCTATTTCTTTCATCATGTCTTATTAACAATGCAGCTAATAGCAGCTCTACGTACATTATATGTGCGCAGAGTTATCATCAAACTCAGAGGGCTTATTCCTCAGCCGCCACGGGATTTTCCCGGTCGCTGCCATGGAATATCCCTTCGAGAGATTCGAAGCTACTTTCACAAGGTGGCGCTGGCCTACTGCCGTGCATCGCATCGTTACTTCCCCACATTGAAGCATGCATTTATTTCGGGTTGGACTGTCACGGTATAACCTCCTCATTTTTCTCTCAGTGTAGTAAACATCATATAGTAACATTGATTATAAAAGAGGCTCACGAAAAACTCAATCATGCGGGAGTTCAAATTACATTGACTGTTTTAAGGGAAAATTTTTGGATTTGAGGCGGTAGAAAATCGATTAGATCTGTAATTCATAAGTGTATAGATTGCCGTAAACATGATTCAAAACCGTTAGAATCGGTTCCAGCTCCCTTGCCTCTAAACCGTGTTAGAGACGCAGCCGTATTTGAAGTCATAGGAGTAGACTGCGCCGGACCCGTATACTTGAAATCCGGAAAGAAGGCTTGGATTTGTATTTTTACGTGCGCGATCTTTAGAGCAGTACATTTGGAGCTACTGAGATCCATGAGCGAGGCATCGTTTCTAATGGCTCTCAGACGCTTTATTGGGCGCCGAGGGAACCTAGTATAATATACAGTGATAACGGTAGTAACTATATAGGTTTAAATAACTCATTTAAGAAACTAGATTTTTGATAAGATAAGTAGAGTATCGGCTACTAAGAAAATACAGTGGATCTTCAATCCACCCACTGCAGCTTGGTGGGGTGGGTTTTGGGAGCGATTAATAGGAATTTTAAAAAGGCTATTGAGGCGTACATTGAAAAGATCATGTCTTGAATATGAAGAAATGACGACAGTCTTAATCGATTGTGAGGCAGTTATTAATTCACGGCCGATAACTTTTCTATCGGATGGTAAAGACGAATTTGAGCCTCTGACTCCGTCCAATTTTTTGGTAGAAATAAAAGAAATTGGAGTATTAGATTTAGATCAGATAGAAAAAATCCGACTTGTGTAAGCGTTTTGCGTATCGAGCTAAAATTAAACAAGACTTAAGGAAAAGATTCAGAAGCGAATATTTAGGAGCCCTGGCGCATTATAAGCGAAAGCGTAGGAATGATCATAGTGTAAAGGTGGGTGATATTGTATTAGTCGGATCGGACAATGTAAAACGAATGGATTGGCCACTAGCGCAAGTAAAAGATGTAATACCAGGAAAAGATGGCCATGTCCGCGTTGTAAGATTAATCACCGCGACGGGTGAGCTTCTAAGACCGATCCAAAGGATTTATCCGTTGGAATTAGATTGTGAGGCCGCTGATTGTAGCGACAATGAGATAATCAAAGGAAAATTCAAATCAACATTTGCACAAAACAAGAGTAAGGACGAGAGTGAAACTTTGTTGGGTGATAAAGATAACGAGCAGTATTCAATAGATTTTGATGAGAATGAGAAGCAGCTTGAGAATGTTATTACAAAAAGGGGACGAGTTGTTAAAAAACCTGACAGATTAATGTATTTTTAAACCTAGTTCATGAAAAAGATTGATGATTACTATTGTTTATATATTACTATATATTTTGATCAGTATTTTCTTAATGTATTCCTTCTGAACTCTTTTATATTTTGCAAAAGTATGTACGAATATATAATATGTATGATTATGCAATAGTATGTACGATTATGTAATAGTGTATATGCATTTACACTAATGTTTATTATAATTCTTCCTTTTTTTTATCAATCACACTTGGATTTGAGATGCAAAACTTCGCGGCATCTCAAGGGTGGGAGGATGTTAGATTATAAGTAATTGTTAAGAAAGAGAGAGATGTAGCAATACGTATCATCAGCTGTTCGTGACGATGCGACCGAATTTGTATGGGGCCGAAAAGGATCCGACCCAGGTAGTGTCATAAAGGTTCTCGACTCGCTACTAACGCTAGGATAGTTAGTTCTACCGAGGTACTCGCACCGAGTGGACTGTTCGATTGTTCTTCTCGAGACCTCTGGTATTTTGCCTTGTATCGTAATAATATTGTAGATGCAGTTATTTTATCAATAAACTTATAGTAAAGATAGAGTATATTCTCCTTTTTTTCTCACTATACAGTTTGTGTAATTCCTCTTCAACCCACGAAAATAACACAGGGTGCTGCTGGGAGAAACAGCGGCACGGCCCAATGAGGCGGTGAAATTGGGTCAGGGAGTAGATGCGCGGGCCGGTGGAAGCGAGCGAGATAAGCCCCGCGGGATGACAGTGGCACTTTTTGGCTGAGGCTCGCTCGACATAATGCAATATCAGACAGCGCGAATCTATCGGGTGGTTTTTCTGTGTGGCAGGCATGTCGGCGCGGGACGGCAGAGGCGGAAATAGAGGCGCGCGCCCCGGGAGATGGGGCTGAGCAGATAGCCCCGGCCGCAGAGTGGAGCCGCTGCGGAGACGACGACGACGACGACGACGAGGCGGAGGTGGCAGCCCCCGCTGCCGGATGCCGCCGACCACGCCGAGGAGCCGGCGGGCCACAATGCTGCTCGCCCAACGCGGCCTCGCCATTCTCTTCATCGTCAACGTGCCTATCGGTAAATATATACATATACAAACCTGTATATAGCTACTGCTCGCATTCCCCCCTCGTCCAACTCACTCATCTTCGACACACGCGCCGCACTTCACCTCTACGGCGCAGCTCTCGTCCGTTCGATCAACAGCCATACTCGACCTTTTCAATACTCGCTGTGCTCACTAATCGGCAGGTTCGATTCGACCAAGGTTTGCTCTGCAACGCTAAATTGCCATGTGACGCGAAACAATTTGTACGACAGTCCTTTGGATCCGATTCCTGTCTATTTGTACTCCCAGATCACGTTTACTTTGTAAATTCATATTTCCGAGTCACACAGCCTCGAATACGAGTAATAAAAAATATGTACTGAAAAATGTGTAAAAAAATTCTTTGACAGTCTAGAAATGAAAAATCCCGTCTATGCCTACATACACACGGCCCATATTATATAGCTAGACATAGAGTAATTTCAATCGAAAAACTTGAAAATTTATACATCAAAATGGCAAAAAAAATTTTCGTGAATTTTCAAAACTAAGTGATAGCATGTACGCTAGTTGGAAGCCGAAAATTCGGGTATGAGTCGGTCAGCCGTTGGAGCCTGTTTTGGTGCTTCTTCGCACCAGATACACTAACTTTTTACTGTTTGACTTGAAGAACATAGTTAATTTGAACTTTTTGTAGCCGTTTGGATAGGCAAATGGTTCCTTTGTAATTATCAAAATATCGAGGGCGTGAAGAATACAAGTTCTGTGAGAATGACCCGTACACAACTGAGACAAATCCCTAATTTTGTAATAATGGAAAACTTATTAACTTTATTCTTCACCTTTTTTTAATCGAATCTCTATCAAAAATATCCACCACGAAGGCACTTTCCTGTTTATCAAATGCATCGTAATGTATTCTTGCGGTTACGAATCAAAATAATTTTGAAAGTAAAAGATTGGCAGTAAATTCTTATGCAGTATTAATCATGAAACTCTCCGCTAACATTGAGAGTCAACAGAGATGAATTGCACGCATGTGAATCCACCCGGAAACTCGTAGGCACACGTATACACGAAGACGTACGGCGCGGCAGAAGGTTAAAGTCTATCCAAACCTCGGCGTACATTCTTTCCACGTTTCTCGCGAAATTTTTTCCCCTCCCCTGGGGAGTGACTCTGCAACAGAGATACGATTGTTCTAAGAGCTTCTCGGTCTGTCTTATCTGGGAACAACGAACTTTCCGGCCAAATTGGCGGCTTCACTTGGGCTGTCCTGCTTTAACGTGATTAATCACCCGCGTCTCTAACAGATAGAGAAGAGGATATGTAACAAAGTCGCTATTATTTTGTGAGCCTTTCTTGAGCTTTTCATTAACTATATACACATACACGTAATATAGAGGAATTTCGTTTCAGGAAGAACTTGATGAAAATGAGTTTCAGTCGACAAAAGTTTCATCAGCCTGATTCGACTTCGAAAATAGATTCATAATGCATTGACGTATACAGAATAGTAGCAAGCCCCACGACCGCTTACACGTTAATGAGTATTGATAATCCTGTGTTCCGTAGTATTCATGCTTGTTCAGAGAACAGTTTTTAGAGTTATTTTAGCAAGTTCATCGATAAAATTGTGTTATTATAGTTGTTCATGAATTTGGCTGGGTGAAATCGAAAAACTAAAGCGTGAAATCACTTATCAAGCGGGAAGAAATTTCAGTGACGGCAAAGCTCATGGAGAAAAGTCAATGAAAAGCAGGAGCTGGCGCGGATATGCGGGGCGAGCAAAATAACTGAGAGCAAGTCGTGGGGTGTGTGAGAACCCGGGCGGGTATAATAAGCGTGAAATCCTGCATTAACCATATACGACGCGATATCCTCGGTGAATAAAGCAAAAGGCATTCCGCCTTTTCACAGCCGGATAAGGCGCGTAAAGGCAAGCGTAAGTCCTAGCTGGCGGGATGAAACGAATCAGCCGACAGAAAGAAATGAGGGGAGTGGGGGGAGGGGCGAAAAAAAGAGGAAGCGAGCCGCAGGCAGGCGGGAGAGCGAGATGAGCCGAGGCTCGCCTTTGAGGCCTTTCCCCGAGAATTTCCGATCCGCGAGCTCCTGCTCTCGCTCCTTACTTCCACGGGCGAGCTCCCCGTGCAGCTCCTCTCTTTCTCGCGGCTCACGTGTATATACATATAAATCTAGCGCATCCGCTATACATGTAGTCGTGTCTGGAGGGCGACTCGGGGCTACAGCTCTCCGAATGCAGCCGGCAGCTGTTTGCGTAGGCGGCCGCTTGGCATTGATCCTCTTTGGCTCGCGCGGTTTCACAGGGATTTGCCCATCGTTCCCGCCCGAGATTGTTTATAAGACTTCCGTGACTGTCGCCGTTTTCGCGTCGCCCGTCGCTACCCCGAGAGCCACGGCTCGTATATATCACACGAGCTCGCGAGCTTTTACCATCAAGCCGCAGCGGCTCTGCGACCGCACTGCAAGCTCGCGCTCGCGCCTGCCTTCCTTCCTTCCTTCCTTCCTTCCGCCCGCCAAGCTCATTGCCTCGCGCGCCCTCGAGCACTAGTCGACCCTTTGCGGCTGTCTGCGGCCTGTCTCGTTGCGCCCGACCACCACTCGCTTCGATTCCACACGAGATTAGCATACATCAGCCACTGTTATTAACGAATTTCCAGCGAGCTTTACATTTTCACTTCCAACATTCATCATCGTAATGGCCATGGTAACTTCTTTTTCGATTTTACATGGCTATCCAAAGCGAGATTATACACTTTTACGCGATTTCAACTGGATGTACGAGTGCCTGCACGGCCTGTAAGGTTAATTCGTGGAAATTATATAATTTCGAAATAATCAACTATTCGGCTCAAATTCGAAATATGAACCGGCCGGACCCAACAGAAATATCTGACGTTCCTCCAATTTTAGCCATGTTTTAATTAATTCAATTGTAATAAAGCCGCTATTCATGAGTATTACAATTTACATCGGCGCTCCGCCGCGGCTGACCCGGCTCCATGGGATACAAGCTATACGGCAATCGATCCACCAATCGAAACTTTCAAAAATACACGATCAAAAAAGTAACATTTAATTGTTTCCTCGTCGGGTGGGCTGGCGGCAGAGGCGAGCTTTCTCTTGACCTGAATAAACGTACACCAGAAGCAAATAGAGTTTTGTTAGCGACAGGGAAACAGAACAAACAAAAAGCCTGGGAACAACTCATTATTCGGCTTAATGAAATTACCGATGGCCCCGCTTCCCCATCGTGAACTGACGAAGGGAAAACAACGAGGAAAAAGGATAAATAATGCAAGAGCCGCCGGGCGAGCTATACATACAAAGGCCAGGGCGCCAAGACGACCGCAGAGCGCGTTACACTTTGGGCGGGAAGTTTTCGCGACCGGTCAAACCGGCTGGTCTAACGAACGTGCCTCGCTATTGCCGGCCACCTCCCCCGGGACGAATGAAACTGGGAGACGCTGTTCCGCCGATCGAAAGCGGAGCCTCGAGCGACGATTGCCGCACTCCCTCTGTTTTTCCATCTGTTTCCCCGTGCTAGCTCGGCCGCACGCTCTATCTCTCTCTCCCCCTCGCTCCTGCTCTTTTTGCCGGCGGGAGAGCTTTCGCGTGGTGGCACGGCCGTGCAGCCCCTCCATCCCCGTCGAGTCAATCGAGTTCTGGACCGTGCTTATCCGATTATCGCCAGGTGTGTACACATACGCTCGTGGCCTTTCCATCGGCCCTTCAACACGGAGCGCCGGCAAAATCAAGGACGCCAACCTCGCTCTTCGGTAATTCTTTGATAGACACGCGAAAGCCACTAGTCCACCAGCTATTACGAGCGATTTTGCGGATCGAACGCGGCGAAGGTCCGCAGATTAACCCACCTCGAACGGAGCAAAAGCTTGCGAAACCGCAGACCTACGTCGTCAACTAATGGATCGATTATTCAGCCGGCACGTGTGCCAGTAGAATCAGAAGAGTGTGGTCAGACGCACGACACGAAAAGAACCCACGAAATTTTGCTAGACCTTTGATAGATCACGGAAGATGGAAATAACGTCTCCAATATGGAGGAGAAAAATCTATCGAGCTAAAACACTCGATCGTACAGTCTGAGATGGAGTGCTCACGAGCTTGGGAGATTCGAGCTACGGAAGAAACAATGCGGTAATGCATTTTGTGAATAAGCGAGGGAGTTGTTCTTGTTGGTCGGCAGCAATACACTTTGCGGATTGCCATTGAAACAGCAGAACCTTTCCCGAGACAGCGGGGACAAAGTTATAAGGATGCCGGGAGGTGGGCGGAGGAGCCGCACACGAAGAGAGCACACCACGAGTGGGGGCGAGAAGGCGATGGGAGCAAGCTGCCAAGCGCCTCGCCGATTCCCCGCACGTTGTCGCCTATAAGCAAGCTCCGAGGGAGCGAAAGACGAGGTGTCATTGCATGGTCGTTAATTTGACGGGAAACGCTACGCGATGCAACCGTATCGACCCCCCTGCGCGCTACGAGACACATGGGAGGCGGGCCCGGGGGCAGGGGAGGCAACTGATATTGTCGGAGTAGGGAGCGCTATAAAAGTTCTTGCCAGCTCGCGCGAGCCAAACTTAATTTTTCGAGGGCGCGCCCGTAATGTTCTTCCCTAAAAGTCCGATCGAAAGTTTTTAATTTGTTACCCATATGATATTGACTATAACTGCAATTAGTGAATGTATACGCAATATATAGTATATTTGTACACACTGTGTGCACGAGCTTCTGGTCTACTTGTAGAACGGAATCAAGTAAAGATAAACAACGATCGATTTAACAGCTGGGTCATTTCTTCATTTTCTTACTAAATGAGTCGTTGAATCGATCATTATATTTGCCCGTAATTGAGAGAATGCTTTCATCAAGGCCAATGAAAAATTGATCTTAATGGAAAACTTTGGGGCGCACCCATATTTATTTTCAATAAGAGTATCATTACAGGTCTCAAAACGACACTGTATCGATTTTACTCCAATGACGAATAAAAACAAATTAACGAAAAACAGGAGCCTTGGTACAAAAACAAGCGCCAGGCGATTGACACGTGTGTGACGTGAAAATGAAAATGATACACGAAAACATGGAATGAAAAGTATACCCGCGCGCGCATTGTCCATTCGGATCGGAAATCGGGTCGAAGCAGCCGCTTGGGATACTGCGGAGGCAGCTGGGGCGAAGCTGGAACGCTACGGCACGGTGGCCGCGAGCTCGAGTCCCGATAAATTTTCGCTCTGTTTTCGAGCAATCCCTCGGGGCTCGACTCAATTAGAGCCAATTAGGTGAGCGCTGCACGCTGTTGATATAACACCCGTTACGGCCAAGTGAGAAAGGACGAGAAGGCAGCCGCGACGCGAAGGCCCCGCGCGCGAAACGAGCAGCCGAGAACAAGAGGGAGAGAAAGAGAGAGGGAAGAGAGAGAGAGAGAGAGATGCCGCACGCGAATCGAATTGCCACGTCGATGTATAGAACTCGCTGAGAACTCGTTAAGAAAAACGCGACCGGAATACCGAGGAGCTGGGGGAAGGCACCACCAGTTCTCTGAAAACGTAAACTCATTAAAAATGAAACAAACGCCCCAAGGAAAAGGAGAAATTCATTCTGCCCTTTTGGCGCCTTTCCTGTTGACTCGAGAACTTTGCCTCTTACGGATTGCAGCGAGAGCGAGAGTGAATACTCGTTTACTTTGGAGAAAAAAAAATACGATCGTTCTGCTAATTCTGATTTCAGTATTATAATTTTCTCCTCTGGCTCTATATATATTATTGATATTATAAAAAAATGTTTGTAGTTCAAATTTATGTTTGACGACTCATGAATCCAAGTTTATCACACATAGAATGGATTTTATGATATTTTTCCAAACGCGTCGATTGATAACGCATATTTTTCAGTTATGGAATCTGGTGAATGGACGATAACGTAGAGTCGGGGATTTTCCCAATTAACGAAAATTTTCGAAGCCACTTGCACGGCAGGCCAATCATACTGACGATAAGTCAATCCCAACTTGGTATATTATGATCTCGCGTAAAGTTGGTCGACTAGTGGTGCAACTTTCGAATGATTCCACTTAAAATATCTTGCCCGGAATTGGAGTTCTTCGCGCATGCTGCTCCCCTTCTCTATCGTCTATCCCCTGGGAAGCTACTCACAAGATCCCCAGAGTGTAAAGAGGGTTCGGCATTTAATGAATGAACCACGGGCAACTTCAAAAGAGTAATCGGGAAAGTAGAGAGCAAAGAATGGAGCCCAGCAGCGAAGGGAACCGAGAGAAGAATCGTGAGAGGAACGGAAGGGACGAGATCTGACGCGACGAAGAACAGCACGAATTCCATGTCGACTCACATAAGCGACAGGCGAAAAACGCCCCGGAGAGCCGGGCTAGAGTGGGAGATAGACGGACGGAGACTCCCCGGCTCTGTTTTCCCGTTCCCGTCGCATTTCTGCTGTCGCGTCTGATTCCGCGACTGACCACATTCACTTCTCCCTGTGCTTCCTCCTCACCCTTGCCATGCACGTGCGGTCGTCTCGCTTTTATATTCCCTTCGTCAACGATGCCACCTTTTACGGGCACCCTGCAGCTCTACAGATAACTCAACAATGATCCTTTGTACCAAGAATTAATTACTAAATGCTGATCTAATCAAATGTTCAAAAATGTTCAATTTCAAAGGATTATCTCGATAGTCTACTGACTAAAAAAATATAAGATTTTTGGTTGAATAATCGCGATGGGACTTTTTGAGATAGTTTTTGAGTACCCCGACAGCTGATCATTTATACATACATATGTCTATATGAATGAATTTCAGAGTATATATACAGATGTACAGTACGCGCATAAAATTGATAATAATTGACGAATAGCTCAGAGAGAACTGAAGACTTTGGGATGAAAGGCTGTCAATATATAATATTTTGGGGTAATCAAGCATCTTAGCAAATTTGATTGTGATTTGTCATCGAAAAGCCTCTCCTTGCGAGCTGAGTGAATGAATCGAAGGTACAAGGAACTTTAAACTCTTGAATTTATCAGCAAAGATGACCTCTCGTGCATACTAAAACCTGCGTGTATTGGTGTGCATGTATTTGGATACGTATTTCAACGAATCCACAATCTAGAATTCGAATCACAGTTGAGACATTTTAATCATACACGATTGATCCCACTTTGAAAAACGAGTCAACTCAGCGAGAAACGGGCAAAAAATATCCCAGAATGGAGTATAAATGCCCAAGGCGAGACAGAATCTGGTAAAAACAATTTTCTCGTTAGCAAAGTTTCTTGGGTTTTGTTTCACCAGAACTCGGCATTCTGTTCATTTCCCTCGCCACGCTTACGGCATTAAAATCATCCCGCTCCCCTTCAGCTCCTCTACCTATATCTACACTACTTCTTTTATTCCTCTTCTCGTTTCTATTCCTATCAGCAAACTGAATATTTGTATTACTCCGTGGTTTTTTTCCCTTCAAACATCACTCTAAAACCCTCAATGCAAATTTCCTCCTGTTCTATTTTGTTACACGGTAATTTATGCACGTTTTGAATTTCATAATTACACTTTATGGAAATGAGATAACATGCGCGTGTAACGGGATTTCCAGCTGGAAAAGTTGCTCTAATGATTCTTCACATACGCATATAACAATTCACGGACCGCCAGTGACAGTGCGACAATTAAAATGTAAAGAGCCGACGGTCGCTCGCTGTTCTTCCCTGTCGAAGCATGAGCCAAAGTCGCGGGGGCAATGGTTCACACTCGTCGCCTCGCTATCGCGACGTTGGCCTCGCGCGGACACGTCGCGGGCGCGTCGTTACGAGCTCGCTCGCGCGGAGCGAAAAAAGAATTGTCGAGGCAAAACATAAGACGCGGTCGGAGCGTCGACGATACGGGCGTGTAATATGCGAGCTGGAATACGGAGAAGAGAGCCGCGCCTAAACCGCGCCATTTGTCCGAGGCGCGCGGGCGTCGACTCGCGCTGCGGCCCGTTGATAACGACTCGGGCGCCGTTCATATTTTACGCGGCGCTCATCAATAATTCATGCGGTGAATAATGCAGCCCTGTGTTTCGCGTTACTTTGCACGTGCACGCACACTTAGCCACGTTCGCTGGCAGCGCGAGCCTATGCGCGCGTGTGTGCACACGTTAACAGAGTGGAACCGCGCGCCGGCTGACGAAATTTCTCGAACCTCCCCCTGGATATACATGCCCGCCCAGACGCGCCTCACCCATCATCTGACGGGATCTGGTTTTGTTTGATTTCGCGCGCGACCCACATTTTCTCCATCCATTGTTGACTGACACCCCGGCGCTTGACGAGAGATAAAGATAAGGTGTTTCCTTTGCCATCCGCGCGGTAGTCGCGTCGCGAGTCTCAACAAAGCAACGATTTATCATGCCTGCTTCATTTAAAATTTCACTCTCGACTTTGTGCTAGGGAGACTGTATTAGTGCGATCTTCCGTTTCCTTGCGCTATAGTATTGATGCATTCCTGCAGAACAGAGTGCATTGTTTTGTTTCAGAATAAAATTCTTAATTCCCTGAGTCATAATCGACATGGAAACTCCATTCACAGTGATAATTGGACGTCGTGTCATACTGCAATGCACAAATTAAGATACTTGATTAATCCCTGGCATCAAATCAATTTTAGTAGGATAACTGTAGCCAATGCGCCACCTCCTAAGGGTTTTTGGACCAATCATCTTGTTTCAGTACTATGAGATGACCCTAGCACCTATATGCGCCGCTAGAGCGATTGAAACACTCGAAAATCGTGCCGAAAAGTTGGCTTCACTTATTTTTGTTGCGAAAAGAAGCATTTTGAGTAGGATAGAAAATAGTTTTGGGAAAACTTATGTAACCAATCGAAAGATGGGATGTTTTTACATAGAAAAGAGCAATGACACTTTGAGAGATAAAAATTATTTACACCTGATTGTTTAGGTTGAGTGAGAATAGTGAAATAAGAAAAGGGTAAAAAAATTAGTGAAACTTCAAAATGTTGTAAAAGAGTGGTTTTAAGAGCTAAATGGGCGGGGAAAATACTGAAAATTTTATTTTAATTTCCCCAACATAACCCGAGAGCAACTGATGCTCAGAAATACGAAATTTGACAAACGTGCCAAATTGACTGCAATTATCTTGGTTAACAAAATCAAAATGGAATTATTCTCCGATGCGATTCTCATGCTTATTTCATTATAAATATTCATAATGAATTGAATCTCTCTGGCAAATATGTTTTCTGTTTGATCAACTTTCCAAGCCCGTTAGAGGACATGGATAGTGTTCACATTTACGAAAAATTATTTGCTTACTTTCCACCTGATTTATATAAACAACATTCACATTGTTCACATTCACATGCCAATAATTCGTAAGATATATTGGACGCTAGTCTTCATATAATATTATACGAAATAATAAAAGCTTGTTATATTTTAAGCTTCCATTCAGAAGTAAGTAACCGGTGCAATTTTATCTCGGACTTCCTCATAGTAATGTGTCATTCATTCGATAGATGCAATAACTTCATTCGAACATTCGGGCGTACAACCGATGAATTCTCTCTCCGGTCATCCCTTCTCAAACAGGCATACATTACGACCCTTGACACACAACTTCTACTCATACCAAACTTATCTCGAGGCTATGGTCATTCATAATGAAACTGCGCGTATAGGCAAAAAGAATCGAAGAGACATTCTCATCTGGAAAGGACAAAAAATAGGCCGAATGTTTGGTTTTAGTAAGCACGATAAATATGCCGATCCAATAAGGGCAAGTTACACCAGAGCTGTGGAACACGAGGAACAAGACAAAGGAAAGAAATGAAAGTAGGCAGAGGCCCGTGCCCATAAAGTATAGGAGAGAGTGGCGCATGATCGTGGGAGCAGGATTGGGAGTAGCGATAGAGAAAAAGAGCCCACGTAGAAGTGGGCGAGTAGTGCGAGTCGAGCTGAGGGCTGACGGCGCCGGAGGTGTCGAATAACGCGTGGCGTCCACCTTGTCGGATCCCCTGGGGGCCCCGGGGGGTGCGACCAGCCAGCAGTTCTCCCACGAGTGCCACTCTTCGTGCGGCCCCCCGGGCGGTCGGCAAACTCGAGGCGTCTTTTGAATTCTTGTATCGCAAGCCTGCCAGCGCGTGATTCGACAAAGTGACAAAGGAAACCGATCTTACGGGCGCCGAGCTTCTCAGCTGCTCGAAATAGACTGGCATTGCTTCTGCTCTGCTCTTTGGTTGGGTGTCAGAAGCAACATTGGAAAAACCTGGTCTCATACCTTCAGGTCTGAAATCCCCGTCTTTGTCCAACGCGTGTATAATCTCAACTATTTCATAATTTATTCATTGTTCTATTGATTTCTCGAAGAGAATGCATTGTAATGAGGTTAAAATCGAAATTTCGCATTGACTCATCGAATCACCATTTTCGTAATCTGTGGGTCGAATGTCGAGTCCTAGAATTTTTTGGTCACACGATATCTCCCGAAGGAATGGTCTTCCTAGAATCTTGCACATAAATCAGTTTTGGCAAAATGTGAACCAGGCTCAATTTGTCATAGCAACCGTTGCTAACGTTGAGCAAAAATAGTCGGATCTTGATGAAACTTGGTTCATATTGGCAAAATGTGAATAGAGTTTAATTTTTTCCGCATACCAACCATTGCTTACCGTCTTAGTATTAGTCCCCTTATTGTTACGGAGAGGTGTGTTCTATTTCCGGAACTCAGAAAACACGCGATCATCATATAATATTCTCTATAATAATTCTCTATAATAATTCTCTATAATGATTCTCTACAATAATCGTTGTTTACACCCCTAGAAACAGTTGCTAAGGGGATAGAAAAATCAGCAGTATGTTGACTTTCGACAATTCTAACGTCAAATGATTGAAAATCTTCAGAATATTCCATAATCCACATTGCAGTATATAAATCTAATAACGTGTGTTAATTTCTCTAGCGACCACTGAAGAATTCAATATAAGGTCCATTTGCTAGAACTCTCTATTCACGAAACCTCTTTGAGAAAGCATACTGGTAATTTGCTCGGCAGCGGTTTTCTCCCTTGATTTCATTCTTGACGCATTTAGTCGACCGCGGGTGGTTATATTTTCTCTATTTGGAATTGAATCACAAACTTTCACGTTGATGAAAACATATTTTACGTGTAATTTCATTGTGGAGCTATTCTTGTTCCTAATCCAAATAACAAAATTCGGAAATTGAGGTTGCTTATCTTTTCATGAAATCAAATTATGAAGAGACTTCCTTAAAAAGACATTGCGATGAGGCAGTTCAAGTATACAGGGAATGATAATACCGGTCAAGGTATAGCAAGCGCGATATTGCAGAAGCATACACGAAAACCCGACACAAAACTGACGTGATGGGACGTTACTCGACTGTGATTGCGTGTAGAAAAACACGTTTACTGAATGGAGACTATCCAAAGCCGGGGTCACAGCTGCTTGTATTTCGAAGAGCAAGAGAGAAATAGCTAGATCATCTTTGGTATTTATACAATATATGCGTGCAGTTCGCCCATACACGAGTTCGCATATTCCCCCCCCCCCCCTCTCTCTCTTTCAGCCTAGTTCGCAAGCCATTCGTTCGTACGTTCGTTCGTTTGGCGAGCTTAATCGGGAAACATGCGCGCCGTATGTATTGAAAAACTGAAGAGCCGTCGCTGGAAATGACACTAGGATATTACCAGTCGCTTTCCTCTTCCCTCTCGCCACCCCGCTCAACCCCCTACCTCTTGCGCGCTGTCGCCCCCTCTCGCGGGATCGGTTGGCATTTCCCTCCACTTTGACGTCAGTGTAACGGTGTCCAACATTTCACGACGTGTTACGGAGCATCGGGAGCGAGTCGGGTAGGGAAAGAGAGTACTTTTCTCCGCGAGATTCGCACCGCTGAGCGATTTGCTTGAATGCCCGAGGGCAATTCAGTTAGCCCGACACGTAACATCCGCGGCGGTGATGATAAGCTCTGGGCTTGACTTATCCGGGGGATACGTGCACAAGCCCCCTGTTTATCGCGGATCAGTTGCACATTGAAATGCCTCGAGTCGATTAATGTTCAGGCATAACGAGGTCATCTATACATGACTGACGCTCGCTGCTTCGAGTTTTACGTTTCCGCTTATTTTTAATGTAGACCGGCTGATCGATCCGATTGATGCTTATAGCTTATAAAACCACGCGCTCCGCTGAATATTTATACTGATTTACTTTTCACAAATCCTATCATTGAAATTAAAACCGGGTCAATATATAATCCCCTCGTATTGAAGAGTAAAATTAAGCCAAAATTGTCGTTATTTGATTGGTTACTGGAGATTAAATAGCAAAAACTTGAATATTGGTTCAGGATTACAAAAATCAAATTATAAATCAAGTATTTACACGGGATAAATGAACAAATATCGATGAACATCATTCGTTTGTTCTGAATAGAAGGAGGGACTACTTTTTTCCAAAGATAAATAATTACATAATGAGATCTGGAATGGTACTCGGTAATGACGTCTAAAATTATTATTTTATATGGACTGTCTTCGCGGAAAAACACATTAATGGAGATTTAACTGTAAATCAATAGATGATGACAGTTGACGAAAGTCGATCAAATATAATCTATTTCTGATGATAGATGATGACAGACTGACAGATATTCAATTTATGATATTAGATGACGAAAAATGTCTGAATACATCTAAGAAAATGCATAGACTCAATTCTCATGAGTATAATCTCAAGAGTTAATCTAGAATGCATTTTTAGCATTAATATAATTCAGTCAACAAAAACTAAAAGAATGGACAAAATTTAATTATCTAAAGTGCATCCGATGGGGTAAGCATTATCTCCAAAATTCATTCATTCTCGAAACTGTATTTCCTTTGGAATAAACGTTTATATACTGATATGTTGATCGGCAATAATAAACGTAGATATGTAAGATGCACATATGTTACTCTTTTGTAGCCAATTTTGATTCACACCTTAGAAATTGTAAATATTTCAAGGCACTAATTTTTTTTTTTAAAAAAAAGGCTTTCTCGACTAACTGACTGACTGACAGACAGATAGATAGATAGACACGAAAAACAAGTTGAACGGAGAATTTAAGGTCAATGTTTGTATTTTGACTCCAAACTACTCTTAGAAAATTATTTGAAGGATAAAATCGACTGATGCAGCGATCGAGGGTCATTTATTACTAAAAACAGCACGCACCATTACGAGATATCAAAGATGGGCAATATTGCGTAATCGGGCATATTATTGCCTTGAGTATCAGGAATTCTTTCTACTCCTATTATTGTTCTCAAAATGAATTTCCAACATCCAAATAATAATAAGATATTTTTTTCTCAAAGAGAAGCCAACTCCGAAAAGAATGCACGATGAAAATAATATCTTGAAAACGAACAGAGTCTCACGTTCAATTGTAGAAGTAGAATAAGGTCGATATAATTTTAGCCGAATCAATGAAATATTCGATAGTTGGCATTACTTATGTATAACCTTGTTGCACTGAGAGTATCTATTCGGAAAACGGCTCAAATCTGCAATGCAAACGTGACGGGCTAGTATGACTCATAGATATTTAGTTGGTTCTGTTTGTTTCTCTGGCAAAACGGGATGGAAAAAGTGACGAAGCGCAAGGGATCGGGAAAGCATTGAATCCTAAATGGAAGAGTTGCCGCGAAAGTCCATTTAGCGTTACGATCGTGCGAGGTAGCAAGAAGCGATCTGTAGAGGAAGAGGATAAGAGCGGGTTGGGGGCAGAGAGAGAGTACTGCGCGAGATAAAGGAGGAAGTTGAGTTATTCAACGAGAGGAGAAAGCTGCGGTGGTGCGTGCTCGGCCCTGCAACGTCCGGGCTCTTTTCTCTCTCGAGCCGGCGAGTTTCTTATCCCGCGGATGAGGAAGAAATCTTTAAAGCGGGCTTTGATTCATAGGTGCGCGCGCGCGGCCCGAGAGGCAGCGCGAGCGCGGCTAGCTGCACACCGCGTCGAACGTGACCTGGCATTAAGTCGGCCCATAAAATATTGCGCTCATGTAAATACCCTCGTAAAATCCAGCGAGCGGCAATGTTGCGCCCGTCGCTCTGTTACCCGCGCGTCGCCCGTCCGCATTGGTATAGCAAGCGCTGCAGGGGGAGGGAAATCGTCGCGACGCGCCGAGCGGCCAAAGTGGGCGTAAATTGAAATTCGATGCGGCGCCGGAGCCCGAGAGCCTGCGATGTGCGGCGGGCGGACGGACGGGGGGAGGAAAAAGATCGAGCCTCGCACCGAACCGACGCGCCCCAGCCCCCGTCCTATATACCAATGTGAAACGGGATACGCGTCCAGGATTTGCAGGAATGCGACTCGCGAGCTGAGGGGATCAGCCGCTGAGCGCTTGCCTTATTGTCACCGGGGCTTGCTCCGCGCTCTTGCCGATTCTGTCCCGCGCCGTATCATCACAGCCGAGATTTTTTCTCCCCCCCCCCTTCGACCGAACCGTGTGACCCTCGGTGAGGTGCGTGAAAATAAATGAAACCTATACGGTTTCGGGGTCAATTGTCCGTGGTCCGTGGCGCTCATTCGGAAATTTTAGTTCATTTGAAGGGGATGTACCTAAGCTAAGCTGATTCCAGCCGGAGCTATGCATTGTCACGGTGTGGATTTTGGATTTGTTCAGTTGAGTCTTTACGTCGCGTTTGCAAGTGTCGCGGGGGTTGTATCGCTATATTCTCTGCGACTATATGCGTATGACAAAGGATAACTCGCGGACTCCCGAGCCGATTGTATCGAATCTCGGCTTATTTCAATTGTTCTTCTCCGTAGTCGGAACGTTTTTCATATTCATTTTCTCTTCGGAAGGGGAGATATTGCGTCCAAAACCAGAATAAAATTGAGCTTGTAATCTCTCGTCAAGTTGAACTTGGCGTCTAACCCTGTCATATTTTCAATTGTCACGATCGATTGTTGGATATTTAGTCTTTTCAAGATTTGCAAAAATATCGATACCTCTAGAAGCTCGATTATAGTTAACAATGGTTTTGCATATTATCCTATTTCATCAATTACGTGCCTATTCACCATCGCGTTATCTGAATTGATTGTGGTTGTAATTGCATTTCCTTGCCTCCTAACATCTGGTCTAAAATATACATGAATATATATTCACGTATACGTACGAATATACAAATACAATATACGTTCGCAAATGCATACACATATATACGTGTATATTCATCTTCCTGACCCTTTGTCTCGCCTTTGACTGTGGCTAAGCCTGCGATTATGTAACAAACATCCAAGTAGAAATTAGACAAAGCACAGCGCTTAAAGCCTTGCACTTCGCCATAATCTCAATAACTCTCGTCTGGCCGGCTCTCGAATTTCATTATGGTCTTACTATTCGCGGTTGCATGGCATTTTGTACTTATTGCATAATTGTGTTTTGTAATGGATTAGACAAATCATTCAAATGCGAAGGTGTTCTATCCATCGACGCAACTATTAGCAAATGGAGGGGAAAATTAACTCCTTTTTGAGGAATGAGAACTGAGACCGCGCAGACTGACACGTAGCTCCAGCAAAATGATGCCAAATTTTCATCATACGTTCGGAAACTTCTTTCGATGTGAATTTTCGATTCATTAAACCATGAAAATAAAATATTTATAACTGTGATTATTAGCCTCGTACGGCGAAAAAGAATGACATAATTAATCATTCCATTTCCACTCGAAGAATATATGCCACCAGCACCAGAAATACATACATGAAACAGGCTGGTTAAATTATTGATTCTCTGATCATAAGAGTAAAACGACTTTACATTATACTTTCCCATCAACGCTTTTGTTGCGCCGGGAAATAGCATAACAACACTACAACGGAATAGCTACCTGATGTTAACGATCGCAATTTCTCGTCAACGATGTTTTAGCATTTCGCGTACATGGCCATTTCGTTC
This sequence comes from Aphelinus atriplicis, assembly GCA_020882685.1. Taxonomy (NCBI): domain Eukaryota; kingdom Metazoa; phylum Arthropoda; class Insecta; order Hymenoptera; family Aphelinidae; genus Aphelinus; species Aphelinus atriplicis. The sequence continues at coordinate 63,149,710 of CM037073.1, read as the reverse complement.
GACGGTAGTGTTTCGGGTAACATTTCAATGAAAATCGAACAAACATTTCACCTGCCCCTGATCTATTGGAACGATAGCACCAAATGAGAAACATTTTGTATGCACATATACACGGGCTTTTTCACGTCAACTCATTGGGGGATCAAAATTAATTTTTCAATTCTGTTCCGGTAAATGTGTTAATGTTGGTCTCTAAAGGACATTTGAAGTTTTCCAGATTTTTTCAAGTCCACTTTTATTGAATTTTTCGTTAATTTTCGGTACATCGATGAATTTTGAAGCTCATTATCTTGATAATCACCAGACCAAAAAATCAGTAGAAAGAAGTTGTTGCTTTTCTTTGATTCATCCAATTCGTTGAGCTGTTTCACAATGGACAGAACCTTAGAGACAGAGTTACAGCTGTTATAAATCGAGAATCTGTATTGAATCTTCAAATTACGCATATTTTTCGAAAAGCAAGAAGCTGCATGGAGTCTTCAAACTGAATTTTAAGGCTAAAATGGTTATTATTATCACTCTAAGACTCGGTTCATGTGTCTTTGATCATAGTTTTGTTTTTATGTGAAAAACATGATCAAATATGGCGTACTTGACAATTATGACTCCATCCAACGATTGAGAAAATTGAAATAACTTTAGTTTTCACAGTTTTTGCTCTTCTTCATTATAATGTATTCTGTCACATGAAAAAAAAGTATATAACTTCAGTTCAAGTAAAAATACAGTGAAAGAATAAAACTTACTATAGGAAAGGATATGGAATCTGTATCACCATATCGCGATGGAACTTTGTGAGATGGTTTTTGCGTATAGGTATAATCAAGACTGTATATGACTACAGCATTCATGTATCTTTCAAAATATAATGATTACTGCTGTTCGGAAGTTCAAACCGTCTTCTAATTATCACAAAATCAAAATCGTTCTTGAAATTTGACGGAAATTGTTGCGGGTACCTCATCGAAGTGACGTGCCGAGTTAGTCGCATGACTAGGTCCGGTTAGGGATGCACTTGGCTCTTGTGGAGGGGTTTATGCTCTCTATACTCTTTTTCCCCCCAAAAAATGAGCAGTTTTTGAGATGACGATGGCAAGTTGCCACATAAGAGCATGTGCTAATGGTGTTTTGTGGATTGATGTTTCAGTGACGTGCCTGGAGCCAGACTTCCAGTATCCAATGGAGAACGTAACCGTGCCGAAGGGTCGGGACGCGACGTTTACATGCGTGGTGAACAACCTCGGTGGATACCGGGTGAGTCCTTCCTCCTCTGCGAGCGGTGATCACGGTGGTGCCAAGCCTCGGGTAACTATCCACATAACATGATCTAAAGTGACCGCCTGCTGTAATGGATCTTGTCGACGCAACCACTAATGATCAGATCTGCCGCACTCTCTATCTCTCTGTTTCTGTCACCTCACCAAACGCACTCTAACATGGCGAGCATCTCATAAGAGCCTGCACCAATTATGACGATGACAGCACCTCGCACTATCCCTCTCTTCTCTATCTTCTGCGTACATCTCGCTGTATATCTCACCAGTCTGTCACTGTATACAAATTTCAATGCCTATATCGTAAACTCCTATCATGCACTGTGTATCATATTTCACGCCCACTGCCTTGACCAAGCAACTATTGATACTGCCATAGGATACTTACTGCTAATAAACATATTATTCGAATTGCCCTCGGCCCTCCCTCCCTCCCGCTATGTAAGATCGCAAGTTGAAAGGCTCTCAAACTGACGAGAACGCCGCTGCAATTCCTTCAGATCCGCTTGGTGCATTAATTTCTTGCCCGTAATCTTGATTTAATTGCCCCGTTTATGAATGGACGACTTTGTATACGAACCAATCCTACCAGCCCATAATAAATTCATTTCTGACAACGTATTACCGGAGAAAACATCGTCATTTCAAATTCAACGAGCTCAAAATACGTGACTTGCCATTTCAAATCCAGCTAATTTAAATTCTAAAAAGTTTGCAAGTTCGAAATGATGAAAATTTCATCATCTTCCTATGAGATTTTCCATATTTCTGGCATTTTCCGATGAATAGCAAAGTAAAAATAATTCTGTGTTCTAATTACGATCAAATTTAATTTAGCTTTCACAACTTATCGGTATATACAGGGCGAAGTTCGAGTCAAGCACTCTAAACTTTGCAACGTAAAAATAAATCCGACCATTGTTCCGAAGCAAAACTTTTGTAAAACTAGTAATGTGGATTGGCTTCATTTTCACCCTATACATATCTCAGAATATAGAACTAAATAATGATCATTGAAATATTTTGGTACAGTCGTAAAATTTCAATAAAAGGTATGAGAGAACAGTTAACACATGATTCACAACACGAACACTTTTATTCCTGTTATTAACAGTCAACAGGAATAAAAGTGGATTCGTTCGGTATTTAATACACATATCTTATTCAGGATTCAGTATAAATCTGATATTTTGAGTTGCACAACCCCCCCAAAAAGTTATTGGCAATGCGAGAAGGCTTTGAATTTTCCACGAAAGCTATTTGCTTTTGAACCATAGAAATCTGATGATTCTCTGACCTGATTGGCTTAATCAGAAAATCAAAAATGCTTCATACCCTTCATCAGCTGAGCTACGAGTGATAATTGGCAGCAGCACCGAGTTGAATGAAACATGCACTGTGGAGTTCTGTAGCGTGTCCTGGTAATCGTATATAATTCTGCATGTCAGCGTAATAATTTGCAAAACGAAAACCAAATGAAAAACATGCAAAAACTACAGGCGTACTTTGGTTAATGACGTTGATGCTGTAACCGCCTATTGGCTGGCATCGTACGCGCAAATGCAATACAAACGGCTTGAAAATCCTCCTACCTGCTTATGTTTAAATAAAATTAAAGCGAAGCTATTAAATCATCCAAAGCGCTCTAATTTGCGAAAATAAGTCGCATTGAATATAAAGTTCGATCGTGAAGGAATATATTTTTTTTATTCGCGTCTTTTTCGTACGCTGTGTGGTGTGACACAGTAAAATCTGATATACTTACTCTGGTAAGTAATGATCATGTGGATACGAAATGGTATAAAGTTTTTAAATAACCAAATAATGAACTGAGTGAATTACTTATTGTAGTGGATTACTTTTGAACAAAGCTATTGCGAGCGAATTCATTAGAAGGGACAAGAACGAATTCATTCATCCAACCGTACCATATAATGTAATAAATTACCAAGCAATTCGTTCTTTTTCCTTGTAAATTGATTCCTCGCATTTTCATTTCAATCATTTCTGCCAAGGCGAACTTTAGTCAAACAAGCTTCTTTTCGAAAATCATGACAGAATGAGGCACAAATCACAGTATAGAAAGTGAAGCACGTATGCCTAGCGACTTGCGAAAATACGTAAGACCGCGATTCAATCGTTCACGAGTGCACAAAAATCGCTTCGTTCGAACGCACTAATATTAAGTTTAGCGTAACAAATGCAGTGGAGAATGAGGACCGATCTATCAATGGGACTTGACCCGATCAGTTCAACTTCTCAACAAACTTGCTAAGCATGAATCCGCGATGCATGCCGTTAGTTTCGAGTAATCTACGCGCACTGCATGAGCATGATCTTACGCCTAAAAATAATGAGCACCTCGACGAGGAAATTATTTGAGAGAAATCGTATGCAACCATGGCGTTTATCTTTGAATCGCAACAAGATTTTTCATGATTCCCGATCAATATAATATTTGACAAGTACTTGCAAAAGTCAAACCGAACAACACTCGTTGTTGATTCGTTGCTAGAGTATAAGTGACGCCGATTAGCGTGCCGCGGGAATTTCGAATTCAACGGGGCCGTAAGAAACAATAGCACCGGGGCAGAACGATGCGGATGAGCGGCAAGTGACGTGAGCTAAGCAGCGAATCGACAACGGGTCGGGACAACGAATTGAAAGGTTAGATCGGAAAATGTTACCGGTACGTTTGATAAGCAGACTCATTGTGGAGGGATGTTATCTAACATCATTGCCTTCTCCAGGACAAGCACATTTCCAAATTTCGCAACTGAAGCACACTTTCAATTTACCCGGGAAAACTTTGTAAATTATCAGTGTTTTCCGTATGTTTTACGTATGACTAACTGTGTCACTGCGCTCAGGTCGAAATCTCGCAAACGTTTAGCACGCCGAAATCGCCTAACCTCGCTCTGGTGTAATCTATTATTATGCTGTTGCCAGTGGCACAAGCTCGACTGAGCTCAAACTCAAACACTGAAATTGCGCCGCAAGATTTGAAATGTGCTATTTCTCGTAGCAAACCGTACTGCACACTCATGGAATTTACAGCTAAATGGATGGATTTAAATTATTTAAAAAAAAATGAAAACTGGAGAAATTCTAAGGTGGTTCAAGATTAGCTTTGTGCTATACCACGGCGAACAGTCCACGCATCATCCCATGCGTTGTAGAATGAAGCAAAATAATCTCGATGTAATTGCGAGAGAACTTTGTTCAAATGAAAAATCCTCATGTGCACGAGAAAATATGTAGCGAGCCTTGGTACGTCGAGGCACGACACGCGTCAGTCGTGCTGAGCTGTTACGATTTGTCTCAAAGCTTGCAAGCTGCTTTTGCTCGATGACGCCGCGCCAAGAGCAGCGAGCGAAAAGGGTCGGGGAGGCGCGGTTACGCCAGCGATCGCACTCGCTCCTCGTTTTTTCTCTCGCTCTGGGCCTATACATCGCGGGCCGCGACAAAAGCGATCGCGATAGTTGCGAATTCGCGAGCTTTTAATTAAGGAGGACTCGTAACTCGCGCAGCGCGACGGCGGCGCTCGAAAATTTCGATATTAAAAGGGGCGCGCGCACAGTATATAGCGTGGCGTGGCGGCGAGGGCGGCGAGCGGCAACGCACCGCTGCGACGAGGCGAAACTTTTAATTAGCGAGTTTATCCATTTATCTGCGACTGGCGGAGCAGCGCGCGCGGGCGCGAGCGAGCGAGCGAGCGAGCGCCGGCTTTAAAAGGAACAGCCACGCGTTACCTTAACGCGCGGCGCCAGGCCGCTCGTTTTTTATGCACACGGACGTACCACGTGTACACGTGCATTTGCGTCGGTTACACGCGGCTGCAAAAGGAAGGAGGCAAGCCCAGCTAGACGGCGTGCTCTCTCCTTTCTGTAACGGCCAGAGGGAAACAGCGCGCCCTCGCCCGCCCCCGCGGATACAATAAAATTGAAAAAAATTCAAGAGCTCGAGCTGGGCTTTAAAAAAATAGCGCTCGAGAGAGAGAGAGAGAGAGAGAGAACGGGAATGCAGATCAGAGAAGGACCCCCCACCCACCACCACCTCCGAGTGATACAATGATGCCGGAGCAACAGAGTGCGACCGAGACAACTGCGTGCCCACCGACTCAACGCTCAAAATGCTTTGCATATGAAAGAACTGAGCTATGTTTGGCGGAGCACGAGCGCGCCCGTGTGAGCGCGTGTGTGGGGGTGCACCCATATGCATAATGTGACGAGGTTTCCCCCAGCGCCAGACCGGAAACCGAGTCCGTTTCTTTTCTGAAGCTTTTTTTCTTCCCCGACGGTTTTTTTCCTCGGCCCCTCGTGTTCACGTGTTTTCTTCGCGCCGCGGCGCGCGGCCACCGTAATGCGCTCGTTTCTGAACTGTCTTCTCGAAAGTGGTGAAACTTGCTTTCGTTATTTTTCAAAGAGCCAGCAGATTTTCGTGGTTCGGTCGCGTTTCCTCAACGGCGATCCAGTCATTACAATGACAGATCGTTGTTGCTCGATCGAGATTCAACGTGAACGAAATAGAGTGAAAAAAATATGTCTATCATATTTCCAGGCATTTTTCAGGATAGATAACAGTGATATCTGTAAACGTGGAGAATTATCTCACACTCGTCAATAATTATCCCTTCGTGTACTTTTAGCTTCTTGAAATTCAATATACTATTTTCACTTGGGATCAAAATCACATCGTTCAAAAGTTTGAGAATGCATTACATCATTCGCAACCTTACTCTCGCTCAATATAGTAAAAATCTCAGATAATTGGGAAAATTCGGTGGGGTTTACAAGTTTTCACCAAAATCAAATTGAATTCCCGGTACCCCGGGAAAAATGAATGTCACGTGTTCGATTATAATACAGATGAATAATCGATGCGATATTTTTCGATGAGATTAAAAGGAGACATTAATTACAGGACGTGAGTGAGATAGATGAAAAGCGCAGGCGAGGGAATCAGTGAGACCAGACTACCTGCAGTATCCGTTTTATTTCCGAATGACTTAGTGGATTAACATGGCAATTATTAAACCCATTACGAGTCGAATAATCTCACTAATTGGCATGAATATCAATTTTTATATACAACTTGGCATTCCCTTTCATTAAGAACAGCTTATTAGATGTTACGAGTTATATTCGGAATGAATATCAATAAAGTCTGTGTCTACGATTCCTCATTCATTAGAATAACTATCATAAAAATTATCTACGTAAACTTTCTTTCACCTTTTTTTTTAACGAGATGGCAAATCTTCCCCTTTTACAAAGTATACACTCTCTACCACTCAACCAGTCATTGTTTGAAAGATAAAAAAGAATGAATCTCTCTCTTTATCCCCTCTCTGCGTTATCCCTTTACGATTGCCGAGAGGCCTGGAGTATCAGACAGCAAAGACCTCATGTCTCTTCAAATATGGAAATTCACGAGAGTAGGGGTTACAGCGAAAAAATATTTTTAAAAATACGTTCGGTTGGGTATATCAATACACATTGGCTCTCCCTCCATTTTGACGGTTTCCACTGAAAGTCATCTTTTCAAGCGCGAACTTCCAAAGTATATTGAATCATTTTTTTTTCTGTTGTAAATTTTAAATTTTTTGGGGTGTATAGTTATCTTTTTAAAACCCATGTACATTTTGGAAATGCTCTGTTCATGTAATTGTTAATAAGTAATTTCCCTGTATATAAATAGTTGATCTAGCTACACAATTTACCGAGTAGGGAACTCAAGTGTCTATAATTAAATCTGATAAAGAATAACTGTTTTCAGGATTATATCAGTCGATATAGACAAGGCATTAAGGTTTTCTTACCCGTCAATGAATTTAGTCTCTCGATTAGTGGACACGAAATATGAAATCGCGGATCCGATTCAATCAAGCTAACTAATTTCAGTAAATAGTGTGAAGATATTTTTTCGAACTGAAAATAGAGTTGAGTAATAGTGTATGTTTGAGGTAATTCTACATACCCGTAAAAGATCCGTTGGGAACATAGGTCGTTTGAAAGTGAGGGAAACATAGGACGAGCGCTCACTGTATACCAGCCGCGGCAACCGCAAGTTGTAAAGGAGAGTGATGAATTGCATTATCGTAAATTCAGAAGAGCAGCTCGCGCAACGCAGCACTTTACATCTCGTTGTTGTTGATCCGGCGTCGGCGGCATTCTGCCGCATCGACGCGCGGCCCTGCGCACTTTTCGAATTGCAAACGATGCACAAGAGCCGCCAAATAAACGCCGCAGCCGCAAAGATAACAGGATTGATGCTAAATATTTCCAACGGGGCTCCTTCTCTTTTTTCTGCCCTCTGCTCTCTCTCTCTCTCCCTCCCCCCACCCCATGTTTTCAACGTATCTCGAGCTTGTGAATCGACGAAACGTAACGTTTCGATAGCGCTGATTTGTGTACGCGGAATGCGATCGCGAGATTGGAATAGTTTTGTTCTCCAACGCGTTTCCTGCAGCTTTGATTTTGTTTATTCTTCATTTTTCTCTAATACGTCTGCAATTTAGTTTTTACTTGTATAAACTTTTATTTCCGGCGAAAATTTATCGTTGCGATAGACTCTGGAGAATTCAGCTACGTCTGTTTTTTCGATTGTACGATTTTGCGTAAATCGTCCGGGTGCAATTTACCACAGCCGCCATGGTCACTGGTGATGAAAATATGGGAATCTACTGAGCCGTAATCAAGTTGGATACCTTTGTTCGTTCGTTAAAAATTAATTGGAACAAATGTAGCCATAAATAAAATATCTCCATGGTATTTATTCAAGAGTACAAGATTTGTTACTTATATCAAATGAGAATAATATGCCAAGTTGTGCCATCCGTTCAACTCGCTCATTATTTGAGAATTCTTAATTCTTTTCAATGTCATCTCTCATTACGCTCTAAATGACAGTGTTAACGAGGAGAACAGACGTTTTGCGCAAATTATCAATGCGCAGGCTCGTTATATATACTCTCCTTCGAGTCACATCGCAAGATCGTTATTCTATTTTGATTTCGAGCGAGAATGAATTATTCATAACGTGGGGAGAGGCAAAAAAGACTCAACAGCCACGATATAATGTCATTAGGTTGATGCACTTTAAAATCTGAATAATTGTGATGTTGGGGCGGGTGATCAGGTGGCCTGGATAAAAGCGGACACAAAAGCTATTCTCGCTATCCACGAGCACGTCATCACGAACAACGCGAGGCTCTCCGTCACGCACAACGACGCCAATACGTGGACGCTCAACGTGAAGGACGCCAAACCCGAGGATCGAGGGACCTACATGTGTCAAGTCAACACTGATCCCATGAAGAGCCAAGTAAGCCCACCGAGCGATAGCTCGGCTTTCGACCTCTACGCTTTTTTCCGGACCCAGTTTCTCTTTGTTTTTTCCATCCGTGTCACCACTCGTCGCTCTCCGCGCTCCCGTGTATTTTTGCCGAAATTCATTCCAAATAGATGTTGAACGATCGGAATTTAAATTTGTCTCCCTCGTACTGAACAATCAAAATGTCATTCGTAATAATCTCGATCATTTGCCGAACGATCCATAACCTATTATATTTTTGAGAAATATATTACTCGTAGATTTAATCGATGCGAATAGACAAATGATAATTGCTCTCTGAATCATTAATATAATACATTCATTGGGAATAATGTTCTCTGCAAATACTAAAGTGAATTGTTTTCTTTATTATTCCCGAATACACAACGCTGAACGTGCGGTTTTTGGCATCAGAGTGCATACTTGGAAGTTGTCATCCCACCCGATATTATTTACGAAGATACTTCGGGAGACATAATGGTACCAGAGGGTGGCTCTGCAAAACTTGTCTGCAAAGCTCGTGGTTATCCGAGGCCCGAAATTAACTGGCGACGGGAGGATGGTAACGACGTCATTGTAAGGACATCCACCGGCAGTAAAACCAAAGGTAACCAAAGTACTACATACATTAACTATAATTGCTAATACACAGGCAGTTTTGAGTAAAAAAGAATAGCTTCTTTTCGTGTTATTGATTTCTTTGTATCCAACACATAAATTCAAACTTTTTTCTAAAAACGAGCATCGGATTAATTTCCCAAAATTCTTAAGTGATTTAGTATCAAGAATACATGGAATATATATTTTTCATTCTCATCAAGTTTTTGATTATCCGCTTGAAAACTCTAAAACTTGGGAAAAATATAATCACTTTAACATTCCATTCGTTGGTGAAGAAAATATTTAAGAGACAATGAAGTTTAACATCTTACAAACAATAAAAAAGTAATTGATCCCTTTTTCGATAGTCAAACAAGATCGGTTCAATCACCCGGAGATGAAACATTTCCGATGGAAATATAATGAAGAAGAAAGCGCAATGTACACCTAGAGATCCGCCTTTTCTCTATAATACTTTTTAAAAATTCCATGCCAATATAGACGAGTATAACAACATTTCTCAGGGAGATAGAAGCGATTGAGAAGAATAAAGCGTTTTAGCCACAGAGCAATGAGTTCGGTTTCAACATCAATGCACTTGAATCTCTAATTGCACTAGAACCACGTAGAGTATAAAAACAGAATGGAGAAAAAGAGCAGGTAGCGAGTGCAAAAGTCGAAGTGCAAAAGGCAGTAGTGCGGCAGTGGCCGGGTCGGAGGCTCGGCCCCAGCCAAAGGTGCTTGGAAACGACGCAAATAAAAGCAGCCGTCAATAAATGACGACACTGATAAACGCGCCTGGCTCTCTCTCTCTCTCTCTCTTTCTCTCTCCCTCTCTATTTTGTAAACTCGTTTAGGTACCGAGCCATTGTTTCCCGCGAGCGGGCGCGCACACCGGCTCCCAAAGATATATGCCAATTGCTCTGCATTTACATCGCATTTTTCTGCTTTTTCTGCCCATCCACGCCACCCCTCTCGCTGCGCGCACCAGCCACACCCCGTCTCCTCTTTATCTATTCATTTTCAATTACATCTGCATAGAATTCATCTGTTTGAGGTTCTTTTGCGCTGCTCCCCGCGTGTACGGACAATTTAATACCACGCGAGAAAAACAAGTCGTTGAGGGAAATTCGCTTCGCTTACCCAAGTCTTTCAGGAATTCTCTTTTCAACGACTAACTCGAAACCTTTTTCCCGAGCTTCGAATTAATTTTACTGGGTGAGCATGAAAATGAAAAAATCAATTTTTAAAGTCGGTCAATATTGCCTCAAGATGTTTTCATTTATATAAGATCCTAAATTTCGTGAAATCCCAATATAAGTGAGATCATAGCGACAGAAATAAATAACTGTTCCCATAAGATATGTATTTTTACCAGAATTAAATGTTGCAACCTCGATGATGATCAGACAGTATTTCGTCTGTATGTGGTATTAATAAACCAGATTATCGGCAGATAGGAATTCAAATAGTGAAACGTACGACGATGTATATATACACAAGCTTTTACCAAGAATACAAATAAATTTTTAATTAGTAACTAACTCGATAGTCTCGAATCTCAACATTTATTGAGTTCCTAATTGAATCTGCATGTCTCACAACTGTACTACTTTTCACATTTCCACGCTACACCGACGCCACGGATTTGAATTAAAGTGATTTCGCGGCTATAACTGGGAGGATGATACGCTAAAGAAAACCCATGTCGTGTACGACAGCATTGCATTGTATGAGAAGTACCGAGCTTGAATATCGATTTAGAATACTGCACCGGGGGAGATTTCAGATCCTCTCAAGTGAAATACGATTCACGAATCAAGAGCGAGACGATTCGAGCGCACGACTTAGCGACGACCGTCTATTCGCGGGCTCGTTTCAATTTAGCATGTGCCGTTTCTCACTGCAGCTCGATCTGCCCCGCCGGAATGACGAAAATTTTCTGTTTCAGTGCAGACAGCCCAGGGCGAAGTGCTGACGTTCCCCAACGTCGGCAGGAGCGAGATGGGAGCTTATTTGTGTATAGCCAGCAACGGCGTTCCCCCGTCGGTGAGCAAGCGAATGATGCTGCAGGTTCATTGTGAGTAATTCATACCCTTCGACGGCCGTGAGGCCCATCGATTTTTCACCCCTTCTACCCAAGCACCCACTATCTCGTATTTCGTCCCTGCGTTTCGCGCGTGTCCCAGTCAGCCGGTGGGTGTTTGACCATTCTCGCCCTTTACCACTGATCCCACCGCCATTTGCAATTTGTTTCCGACCTCGCGCTGAACCACAACCTTCTTCCGCAAACTGTCATAAGTCGAGTTTCTATTTACTCACCGGACCGAAGCAATTTTTTCCCTAAAACGGCAACTATACCAACAGATTCTACTGTTCCTCGAAGCGGGCTGTTTCGGTGCGTCAAGGCGAATATTAAAATGAATCCCCGCAAGAGTACGAAAACGTAATATCCAAGTCGATGAATAATTTATCCGTATCATGGAATTACTTTCGGTGGAGAAATTTACACTCGTGATATGATGTGCGCGCTGCTTACTCCGCGGGAACGATTCTTTGTTCTATTCGATTGGATCAAGTCGCGTGTGTTGGGAGAAAATCGCGGGTCGACGAGACAAAACGTTAAATAACAACAAAGTATGTCGCATCCGATCGGTTAATTTCCCGCTTCGCGAATCGCGCCGAAGGATTGGCGTGAGTTTTATATATTCATTCGTATATGATATTTGCTCAAAAATCCGTCCGGTCCAACGGTTCGGCAGTGAGCGCGCGGGGAAAAAGCGGACGGGCGAGCGTGACAATTTCGAATGCGCAACGTAAAAGGAAGATAAACACTCGCCCGCGGCGTCATACGGAAAGAAAATCAAACACGGCTATATTGCGATCGGGGTTCGGGCGTTCGGTGTATTGCCTCCTCCTGTGTACCGGCAAAGGACGCTCGCGCGAGCGAATTAACGGGCGCAGGAGCGGCCGGGGGTAGCACCGCGGCAAGAGGGAATAACGCAGCGGGCGAATGGAACAATAACCATTACGGAATGGGGTTGAGAGAACGAAGAGGGAGGAAAAAAAGGTTGATCGTTGAGGAGCCGGGACGGAGGTGAGAAGAGGCCGGGGGGGGGTGGGGTGGTCGGGCGAGAGGAGTAAACGGCGCGAGAGCCGAGACAATGGAGAGATGGAGCGGCGAGGCGAGATAGGAGAGATAATAAAATTACGGCGCGGGGGAGGCTGGGGTGCGATACTGCAGTGGCCCAAGAGGTAGCGCTATTCCGGCTTTAGCGCCCGAGAGCAGAGGCTCGGCCCGAATGAATTAAGCTGCGGTTACGAGCAACTGGCTCGCGCAGCAGCAGCAGCAGCAGCAGCAGCAGCAGCCTCCTCTGCCTGTCCATCTGTGCGGCTCCCCGACTCGCGGCTCTCGCTCGCTCCCCGGCAAAAGCCCCCCGCTATATACCGCGCGAGCTGGTTCCTCTCCGGAAATTGGATGTTCGCTAACACGCCGCTCCCCGGGCCGATCCTCTCTTTCTCTTCCTCCGTTCCGCTCCGGTGTGCATCGCCTTCAAGACGGACCGTCTCGAATAATTCAGCGAATCGACACCTCGCCTCCTTGCACCGACCTTCCCCCACCTCTAATTGCCTGATTCTCGGATCTACTCGCGAGGATCCCAGACATGCGGTCGCGACCCGCTCTGTCACTTGTCTTTTCAACAGCGCAGAGAAGCTCGAGTTTCGTTGAGCCTCTCTCCGCATCGCACCGTCCCGCACTTCTCCTCGATCCGACCCAAGTGATATTTCACAGTTTCAATTGTATCGAGCTCATTCCTACGTATACTCACACACACACGCACATCCTCTTTGTTCAGATCATAAAGAATCATCGAAGAATAACAGAAATTTCTTAAAATAATGAATTTTCACAACATATATAATCCAATGCAATTCCTGTGAGAAAAATCAAAACTAATAAAGAATGCATCACCAATTTTAACCCAATGGTACAATCATAGTAACGATGTCTCACAGCGTCTGTATCCAAAAGCGTGGATATGGTAATAACTCTCCATTCCTCGCGATTTATCTGTTTTGCTTTCTCAAAGAGAAAGCTTTGTAACGGGGTAAAAATCGACCCATCGAATCGGACTTCGGGACCTCGATTTTCGTAATCTACGGGTCGAAAAACATGGAAATCCGAAAATGTCTGTATGTATGTACGTACGTGCACTTTTTTGTCGTCCGATCGTCCTGAAATTTTGCACACAGGTTAGTCGCTGCAAAATCTCGGTCGAGTTCAATTTTCAGCCAAATCCGTTATTTATTTCTCTAGTAACCGTTGCTAACGTGTTTTTGATAAAAGCTCCAAAAATCATCATCAATGCACGATGGGTTTCCAATTCTTTCGACGATCGATGAGAATCGATAAGACATTCATTTTGGAACAACCATTGTTCATTCCCTTAGCAACCGTTGCTATGGAGATACAAAATTCAGCTTCAGACTGACTTTTTTTTGTCGTACGATAACTTTCGAAGGAATAGTCCGATCGTCCTGAAATTTTGCACACAGGTCGGTCTCCGGCAGATGTGAACCGAGTTCGGTGTCCAGCAACATCCGTTGTTCATTTCCATGGCAACCGTTGCTAGCGTGTTTTTGATAAGTTCCCATATAATTCATGATAAATGATCATTTGGGTTTGTATATTTATGGGATTCTATAAGAATCAAAGAGACATTTCCCGTAGAAACCATTGTTGATGTCTCTAGCAACCGTTGTTTATATCCCTTGCAACCGTAACTAGGGAATGGGAAAAGTCAGTTGGAGGTCCATTTTTGGAACTGTTGATGACTAAGAAGTAAGAACATCGAAGTTCCGACATTTACCATAGCAACCATTGTTTACGTCCTTAGCAACCGTTACTATGGAGTGGGAAAAGTCTGTTGGAGGTCCATTTTCGGAACTGTTGATAACTAAGAAGTAAGAACATCGAAGCTCCGACATTTACCTTAGCAACCGTTGTTTACGTCCTTATTAATCGTTACTATGGAGTGGGAAAAGTCAGTGAGAGGTCCATTTTCGGAACTGTTGACGACTAAGAAGTAAGAACACCGAAGCTCGGATATTTACCATAGCAACCGTTACTATGGAGTAGAGGAAATGAGTTAGAGGTTCATTTTGCTTTCTCAAAGAGTGGTGATTGATGCAAGTTGAGGTTCAATTGCAATATTTTGAGAAAGCATACTGCTGAGGCACTTGGCAGCGGTTTTTTGAATCAATCAAATGGTGATTGAAATTTATTATTTAAATTTCTCATTCTAATGATAATGTGCTAGATATATATTTTTTTCTACTCGAACGTGACTGGTAACGCGAGCTACATTAGCATGAAATTCCCTGCATGATCCCTTGCATGAGAATGCACAGTTTTGACAATGCGTGAGGCTAGCTCCACAGGATTATATACGTTTACAGCCGTTATAGATCAATCTTGTTTTGTTCTCTTTCAAAATCCATACGGCTAAAATCAAGCATTCCCTTCTCGCTCAATTGATTTCGTTTTATGTGACGGTAAGAATACACTATCAAATGAGCAAAGTAAACTCAACACATTGTTTTGTTAAATATTCGAACCGCGAACTTGATAAATCGGTCAAATACAGCCGGGCCAAGGCAGCCCGAGTCTACGGGGAATTTAATTAAAAGAGATCGAGTCTCTCTCTCTCTCTACTTCTATCTCTTTGCCTCTCCCGTACGCGAGCGTAATACCCAAATGTGCCATACGGTCCAAATTGACTGCGGGATGAAAAAAAACGTGCCGGGTGCCGATATAACCGCGCGGTGTCTGCGAGCTCGCAGACTGCACTGGGCTTTTTCTCGCCGGTTCCCCTTCTAATTCGATCGGGCCACGCGCGAGGCGAAACGAAGAGCTGCCACGTCTGGAGGCGGAGGACCCGGAGACCGTCAGCCCAGCGGCAGCGGAATATACCGCAAGTGCACGGAAGGACGGCGAGAGGCGCGAGGCCGTGAGGACGGGAGAGAGAGAGAGAGACGCAGCGCTGCTGGGACGATAAGATAACGCGTCGCCCGATCCTCCTCCTCTGCATTACCACCTACTCCCGCGCAGATGGGGCGCGGTTGTCGCCGACGGGTGGGACGATAGGGTGGATAGGGGGGGGGGGGTAAGGGAGGGGGCGAGACGCCTAGCAGACCCCTCGAAGCCCTGAACTTTTCGCCCGGTTTTACGCTCTCACGTCTAAGCGATCGTCACCCGGCGGTTCGCGATAAAAAACGGATTAACAAAAGTTAAGTGAACAGAGCGAGCGAGGCGAGGGGCCACTACACGGCCGGCCCTAAAATCCAGCGTGAAAAGCATTTTCAACCGGGCGTCCGGCTCAGCCTGCGGCCGTTACCGACCCGGGCTGCGCGTCGCGTCGCGTCGCGTCGCGATGCTCTCTGACGTTAATTGCGAGCCGCTGTCGATCCGGCGCGCGCTTTACCTCGTCGGCCTCGGCACACCGACTCGAGGCGAAAACGTCGATTGGCCCTGAGCCGGTGCTCCCCGCCCCCCTGGAGATGCGCGCGACCTGGCAAACTTCATCATGGGGATCGAGTTTTTAAGGCCCCCCCGCGCCGAGACGATGCTGTTTTTACGAGGCGGCGAGAGCAGCGGCCGCGGGTGTCGCAGCGCCAAAGAGAAAAATGCCACGTCCCGGCCGAGTGCTACTCTAATTGATAGTAATTGCACCAAGTTGCCAGCCTGAAACAATTTCAATAATCGAATGACTCGCCGCATATTCAACTTTCATTTTTCACTTTGCCGGCTCCAGTCGATCGTTCCATGCAGATGCCGGAGGGGGTGGCTGTCCCGGAATTCTACTTTCCAACTTGGAGATTGAAGTTGAATTGGAACCGTACGGGGCTTAAACTCAGATTATGAAAGTCGCAAGTGCCATTGGAATTCAAAAACTTGTGAAATCTCGTACGTTCTTGTCATTTCACAATTGGACTCATTCAAAACTCGGCTATGGTACGGTATCAGTAGTTGGAAATAGAGAAAACGGGGAAAAAATAATATAATTGCAAGCTTTCAAACACTTTCGTTTGCATTTATTCGGAGAATATAATACACTGCTAATGAAACAATTTCTCATGACTATTTGAACAACCATATTATTTTCAAGTATTTACGGTTACGCTAGATTACAATTCGAAACTGGACCACATCGCAAAAATTCACATATTAGATATTCGTAATTTTCGTTGAAAAAGTCCACTGTATTTATCGCACAGATGCTTTCAAAGAAGTATTCATCGAATATCTAATTTCGTCGGGCCATCTAACTATAACCACACGCCTAACTTGATCGCGCACGATTCGTTTCCGAGCTAACGAACGGATATATCCATGGGTATGTAAAGTGAAAGAGCTGCTGCTAATATACAGATACTGAATAATAAAATGGGAAAGTGAAATTTATAATGAGGCGCTTCGTCACCGGAAACGATAAAGGGAGCTCGAGCTCGAGTATATATCTGTATACGCAGGTAAAGGCGAGAGAGGTATACGTGTGGTGTAGGCGAATAAGGGATAAGCGGGGACGGGGTCGGCAAAAGGTCGATCGCTTATCCGCTAATTGCCGCGTAAAGGACAGCGGCGCATTATGCGCTGGCAGGTATCTTGGCTCGCCTCGCTCCGCAGCCCTGCCTCGTGCTCGGCTCGCCCGTTGCGCCCTCACGTCCGCGCGTCGCCTCGCCCGCACTTCATGCAGCGGACGTTCTTGGTGCGCGCGACTGCCCCCCAACCCCCGAGAGCAAAGTTCAAGAACATCGAATGCCGTGTCCCCCGCTCGTTTTAAGAGCTTTCGTTAACCGACTTACCTCTCCCGCCCCCCCCGCGCGCCCGGCTTTTAAATAATGACGTAAGACGTTGCCCTCCTCCCCCAGAAAGACATTATTTCCCTTTCGCGCGCGCCCGCAGAGTGGAATCGCTTAACACAAAGCCAGGGATGGCTAGCCGAGGATGGCCATTCGTTTTTTGCCTTTGACGGGGAGATTGCGCGAATTATGCTTCCACAAAGTCCTATCTTCTCCCTCGCGATGTTTTCACCCGGCCGGCGGGCAATTTTTTTTTCTCATTATTTCGATCGGTTTTACTGTGACTCGGGTGTCGATGAACTGGCAGCGAGGCAAACTTTACGTCTCGTTGGGCGAGTGGAACCGCGAGAAAATCCTCGTGATATTTCGAGCTTCATCAATCGAGTTGAAAATCTCCCATGTAAGCGCGAATTTCTATTTTTTATCTTTGGCTACTGGAGAATCAGTCGATCGGAGAGGTTTGTTCATGACCACAAACACGGTATAAATGGGATAAATTCAATTAAGTTACGAACGGTTCACTTCCCAAGTGAATAAATTGAACTTGCTTGGCATACCGCTGGTGATAACACTTCGGCAATATACTTTTGAGAATAAAAAGATCTGAATTGACGTGAGGAATAAAGATGATTCTTTGTCAAGTAGCCCATTAGGAAATATTTTCAAAAACTACTCTAAAGGATTTTCTACGCGTGTCTCCAAAAATAACTTGAATTTTTTTAGATTCTTTTCTCGACTCTGACTTGAGTTAGATGAGAGCCACAACTGCTATGCCTGATGCCTTTCTTTTCATTTTATAAGAAGCGACACCCAAAGTCACGAAAGTCGGAGTTGAGGTCTCAGGTCGATGCATTTCAAAGTTGACTCGAGAAAGGTACTAGAAAAACCAATCAGAAAAAGCGTATGGAAAAAAGGGACCATAATATGTTTCCAAACGCGAGAATCGCTGCAGTCAGTATTTGATTGAGGGAGATAATCAGATGGATGAAGACCACTTCGATTAGTTCTGAGCTTAATTTTCCTCGAACACCTCGCTGATGTCATGATTAAATTAAAAAAAAAATTCCGCGCAAGGCTTGCACTTCGTTGGCATGTTTTAGCCCCCTAAATCGACCACTTCCAACAGCTAGAGTGTGGAGCAATCGTTAGCAACCT
Source organism: Aphelinus atriplicis (assembly GCA_020882685.1). Lineage (NCBI taxonomy): Eukaryota > Metazoa > Arthropoda > Insecta > Hymenoptera > Aphelinidae > Aphelinus > Aphelinus atriplicis. Next base: position 63,131,483 of record CM037073.1, on the reverse strand, counting down.
TCTAATCGCGGATAAATCGGGAATTCGAATCGGCAGAGTTCATGAAGAGTCGGGTTTGTAGCCGAGATCGTCGGTGACCGGGGCAACAACAGCGGCAGCGAAAATTAAATTCGCACTAATTAAAGTAATTCATCAAGAGCGCTCTCGCGCGCGAGTGTGTGTGCGGCCGTGTGTCGGCGGGGCAGGGGGAGGGAGGGAGGGCGGCGGATGGGCAGCGGGAGGGGAGGTGCTTTAAAACTCTCAATTAAACTGCCAATGAAAATTTAATGCGTCAATTCAGCTGGCTCATAATGCAGGCGCACTCCGGCGGAGAGAGGGGCTGGGTTGCGGGCGGGGTAGCAGCAGCACACAGCCCCTCTTGAATTTTCGCCTCTGTTGAAAATCCGCTGACTGTGTGGTAATTGGCGGGCGGGCATAGCGCACACTTCTGCCCCTCGTGACCCGCGGCCTCGCTCTTTTTCTCTCACTCGACCCCGGTACAAGCCGTTTGACGACGACATTCGCGCGCGCGAGCCGCCCGATAAAACGTCCTCGGTGCGGATGTGTAAATATGCGCGACGGGCCGATACGCGCGCGCGGGCGAGATAGACGAGCGGGGGACGCGCCCGATTGATTTACGGTCCCCGGGCTCGTGGCCGACTGCTGAAAGTTTTAATTGGCTCGCGCGCGCGCGCGCGCGTTCGCGACATGCACACACACACACGCGCAGCGCGTGTTGGCCTTTTTTCCGGCCGCCGCCGCCGCCGCCGCAGCTATTGGGTTATTTGGGGGGGAGGGGGCCGCCGAGCGATATGTGCGGAGCCGCTGAAAAGCGACAAATGGGGATCGGGCGCGAGGGCGATTGATGGCTTTGCCGGAGCCCGCTCGCGGCCTCTCTCGTTTTTCCCGTTCGATCACGTTGTATACCCACGACCCGAGCCCACACACAGGCCGCGAGCACTTTCCAACCGCTGCGCGCCTCTAACGCTGTATCCTTTTAATCCTTTTTCACCCTCATTTTTGATTGATGCTACCCTATATCCGCAAGTTATTTTTCAAACTACGTTACTCAAACGAATAACTCTGCTCGCCGCGAGCAATGATCTTTTTGCCCCCTTCCCGATTCAGCGCGAGACCACTGATTGGTTCGTTACAAAGGCACACGTCTGCTCTCATCTGTCCGTGAATTGGCAACGTCGTGTGTCGTGCTCGAGTTATACTTTTCAAATGAGCGCGATAACGAGGAGCGAGTGTGAAACTCTTGCAAACCCCCCGGCTGGCCTGGTCTCCTTTGCGCGTTCCCACTGGCAAGCCCAACCGTGCTGGATTTCACGAATGTAAATACGAAATACCGTTTGCGGTGGCGCATCTCTTTCATACATCATGTCGAATCGATGATTTTTCCAGTTCGTCCGCTGATAGAGGTGCCGAATCAACTGGTAGGTGCGCCCATCAGGACCGACGTGACGCTGTCTTGCAAAGTCGAGGCTTCGCCGAAACCCATCAATTACTGGACGCGCGAGAACGGTGAGTAGCCGCGGCCCCTGCGTCACTAGTGGGGGTGGTGGTGTGAGCGCGCGTGTACGCCATGCACACGTGCGCTCCACTCCACTCACGACACTTACCCACGAGCCCGTGCCAATTTTAAGTTTTGCGCGAACACCGCAGAATACTAACCTTGCAATTTGCTCGTGGGTCCCATCAGCGCAATCCCAAACTTGACCCCACTCGCGCTTATCCGTTCGTTATCTGGACGGGCCGAACTGAATTTAAACTCTAAGCTGCGTAAGCTTCGCTTGTTGGTTTACACGTATACACGCGGATCAAGCGAGTTCATTAGCTCGCCGTAGATTTCAACACTTTAATTCCTCATTAGACGAGAGATTTTGACAAATTAATCGCCTCTCTGGTATGTATTTATGTATAAACAGAGGAGGGAGAAATTCTCTTTATTTATGATTGGATAAGCAAATATGTATGGCTACTCTATCTAGCTTTCTAACATGAAGTTTCATTTTCTCAATCGGGATGAGAAAATCACGTGTAGAGTAAAATTCATGCAGCGTTCATACATACTGAATCTCTGATTATTCGCATATTCTCAACAGGAGAGATGATAATTTCCAACGATAAATACGCAATGTCGGAAGAAGTGTCAAATATGTACAGCGCCTGGATGCATCTAGTGATTCGAAGTCTGCACTTGCGCGACTTCGGAGGCTACAAATGCATCTCGAAGAATTCGCTGGGCGATGCTGAGAGTGGAATAAGATTATATGGTGAGTCAATTTACTATTCTTTAATCACGGTGACGATAGGTTTTGGATTTTTCGTTTAAAAAAAGTAAATCGCCACTAAACCGTATACTGGTGTAAACTGATTTTTGACTATTTTGTTGATAGTTCCAGAACGTAAAGGATGAGTGTCTCATAATTGCAAAACTTTGTTAGCTCAATGTTAAATACTATAGTATGGTGTAGTTATAATTTTAATCCACGATATTTTGGGTCCTGAGACTAAAAAGGACACATATTGATATTCCGTGTATCATGCTGCAATTCCGCCACTTTATGCTTTTAAATGATTGAATATTCGAATTACGTATTTTCATTGAAAATGTTATTCCGTGCAAAATCAGTGTTTTCGTTTGATATCTACATATATATTATTTTCGTCTTTATTACTTGTTTCGATGAAACATCTAAATGTATTATACAAACGGTGACCCTACAACTGTTCACATTAAAAACTCTAGTTTCTCGTCAATTTATTCCATTTGGGAAAAAAATACTTTGTTTAATGAATTCCAATCTGTTCCGAATAGTAATTTCCCAAAAACACAAAGAAAATCACAGCCCTACTCATCGTCGATGTCTAACACCGAAATTTCAGCCGTCCCTTGAATCGATTAGCGTGAGCGAGAGAAAAGAACTTTTATCAAAATTACAACCGTCTCATCAGACAACTCGCGCTATCAAAGCTTCAGTTACAGTAATTTCTCGAGCTATCCCCAAAAAAGCACTGACACAACACACGCACGGGAAAAACCGGCTCAATCTCTCTCGCCGCCACAAAATTACTAAAAGCAATACGCGATATAGACAATGTAGGAGGAGCAGGAGAGCATATCCAGCCGAAAGAATAACAATAAAGGCGAGCTGAAAGAAAAATAGGAACAAAGTTATCGGGACGGGGAGAAGGAGACAGGCGGCGGAGCCGGTGGCGAGGGAAGAAAAGAGAGTAGCTCCGCGCGATAAGGACGGAGCGAGCAGGGAGCGGATCGGCGGAGCCGGAGAGAGAAGAAAGAGGAAGAGGTCGGGCGTTAGGAAAGTCAGTGAAACAATATCCGCGGCACGTATTAGTTATCGTTTATCAGAGTGGCGCGGCTCGCCGGGTACAGGGCTCTCCACGTACGGAGCAGCCGCACACGCGCGGCCAGGCCCGCGGCGAGAATTGGGTGAGCCATCTGTTGCCAGACATGATCGATAAAAGTCCGCCAAGTGTTATCAGTGCTAAACTGTTACTTTCCGGCGCAGGCTGCCGCGCGCGCACGTATATAGGCCGCCCGTGGGGCGACGCTTTTTATCCGGCCGCCCCCGCCCCCCACAGCCGCGGCAAGAAGCTCCCGCGCGCTTTGTGCGCCGCAGTAATTGCCGGGTGCTTGCGCGCATCGCTGCGCTTGCTTCTGTATCTCGTGCAAAATTTGTCCGACTCTCTCGGGCCCCGCTAATTCATTGATTCTTTCGACAGCTCGCCTCGCGCTTCTTTTCCACCATCCACGCGCGTGTCTATTTCTTCTCGCTGCTTGATTATCGGCAGTTAATTATCTCGTGAGCGCGCGCGCCGTTCACAGCCGGGCTTGTCTCTTTTTTCCGCCGAATCAGTCGAGCGTCGACAGCGCCCGAGCCGATTTGAATGGGTCACGTTCGCCCGCTCATTTTCATTCGTTATTTCTCAATTATACGTATTATTCCCGTATTCCCCCGACGAGGCAAACAATATACTATTGACGCTTCGAATGGAATTACGCTTGTCGCTCGCTTCTCGCCGGTACATTTTTCTTGCAATCGAGAATTATTCGAAACGATAGTACATCGTATGACTTGGGAACACTTCCGTCGAGGCATTAGGGAATAAATTTACATTTGACGGTATAGATATATGTGCGAAATTATTTTCACTCGTGATCAAAGTTCAAACTCGCTCTAGTGATAGGCTTTAATACAAACTCAAGTAAATTTACATTCAAGTGTGCAATGATTCGTGTTAACCAGAATTGAATCGGAAAGTATAGTCAATACTTCAGTCGATCATCGTACAACCTTATAACTTTGAAAATATCCAATCGATTTATTTGAGGCTGTGATATCGATACCTTTTACGAATAACATCACTCTCTCTCTCAACAGTGATTATGCAGAAGCAATCGGTATGAAATAATACGATTACATTTGTGAAGTAATATGGATTTATTATAGCAACAACTTCTAAAAGAATTTCACTTGAGTATCAAAGCATGAAAAGAGCTTTTTTGATCATTTTCGGTCATACTTTCTCTCATTTTTTTATACACCATGAAAGTCCCACCATGGTTTCTGATGTTTCGAATGTTCCCGGTCACTTTATCCCAGTATACAGTGGATCTAATTAGCTATTCTAACTAATTTTAAAATTCGAATTCCCATTTTCCATTTTCCAGGTTCCAATCCAGGAATCATCTGAATTTGAAAAAGAAAATTCAAATAAATATTATTAGAATCCCCCTATGAAGACTAAAAAAATTCGAGACACAAGCTAACATAAATTTCGATAATTATATAGGCTCAAACTAGCTAACTCTGGCCTCTTTCATGGACACTAACAGGTCTCTCAGACGAAGACTAACAACTTTCGCGCTCCCAGTCAAAGACTAACAAATTTCAGGTGTCGATAGAAGTTTGTGAGTTCATACGTTGTATTCAATGAACTAATATTACTGTTTACATCTCCAGAATTTTCGTTAAGTATAGTAGTGGGATCGATTTTGCTCCAAAATTTCCAAGATTATTGATTTTATAAGTTCAAATTTTGAGGAATACATATATTGCTTGGAGCATCGTTGGTTTTTTTCTTGAGTTCCAGTAAACCCTTTTTAGATTTAATTTTCTCAAATCTGCAGGTTGTTTCTGGCCTTGATCCTTCCTTTTTATTTTTATGCTTGGTTTTTTAAATTCCCTATCATTGTCTTTAAGCTGGAATTTGATCTTTAATTCCTTATTGGTCGATGATATTGATACTCTGTCCAGTGGATTCTCCCGAGGAGCTCCAAGGTGGAGTTGGTATTATCGTACTTCTGTTGATTATGTCTGTCTCCAGGGAATTATGATTTCCTGTCTCTCTCGTTGACGTGAGGCTTTGTGGTGGTGTGAACACTAGACTTTTCAATTGAAAGCATACTTTTTCGATATGTTGAAAGCTCAATTGTATGAATTACAAATCTGGGTGTATTCTGGAATTTTTTAATACTGTCGATAAGGTTTGATATGGAATTATTGAGTTGACATTAGCTTGCAAACTGTCATCATAATCACTATTTCGCACAATTATCAATTGACTCTGAGATAATTGCTTGGTATTTTTGTGGTGTAACAGTTTGGAGGCAATTCTTAGAGGTGTCATTTATGTTAGATTTTTTACTCTAGTCGGTATAGCTTGACTTGGGTGAGTTGGTAGCTGATGACTTCGACAATTTAAAGCCGTCGCTGTTTCTTTTTAAACAACTTTGTGGATGTCAATTATCTCCTCTATTTGAATCACTATATAACGATACGCAATTATGTTCTAGCATTCAAGTTATTTGTTTTGTTTATACTGATGGAGCGACATGTCTACTCGCTTCGATGTCTGAACCAGACTCCCAAAATTTATATATTTTTTTCTGTTTTTATCGATTGCATCATCACGTCTTTCAGAAATCTAATCTCAACTGAAAGAATAAAATAACTTCGAAGGTATACGTGATCATAAACGCTCATTTTACAGTTCTTTAGCCCAATTATCATAGTACTAGTGCGTAGAATCAGATTTTACGCACTCAAATCGATGCGTAAAATTCGCGTTTGATCACAATGCCATAAAATATCGTATGCAATTCATGAAATTCGATTCTATGCACTCGTTGGCTGGCTCTCCTGACGACTCGTGCAGGCTTGTCCCACTGGTGCGTGACATCGCATTTCACGCACTAGTTGCATAACATATTTTGGGTAAAGTTTAGGATTTGTTTAGACTCTCTAGAATATCTTCCTATGTACTTCAATTTAGGAAAATGAACTGAGTGCAATGACGCTTAGAGAAAATTACTACAAATATTGAAGAGTTGTTACCTTTTGTTTGCCATTTTTAAGCCAAAATATCGAAGTAACGGTAGAATGTCCAAACAATGAATATTCGAACAATCACTAGACGGATAAATCAAGGTTATAGAGAATCGAAATTGGAAGCTATTAAAAACCGCTAATGCGATATTCAATATTTAGACTGTTTTTCGAAATTTCACGCATTCGTAATGCACTGAGAGCTGAGTGTAATTCTGGCTGAGTACCGCACGACATAACTGGTGAATGGAGAAAAATATACGTGATAAACGGGATAAAAAGAGTTAAAAGTGCAAAAGTAACTCTCTGGCTGGGTATCTTCCGGAGTAAACGGACGTCTCTTGTCTCGCATCTCTCTGTCCCTTTCATGAAAGCTGCAACGAGCAACGTAGTCACGCGATCAGATAAGCCCGTGCGGCCAGCTTATAGCTGCTGAAGAGGAACGAGCCGGTAGTTGGGGTTGTAGCTCTCGCGCCGCGGATACCAGCTCAGATAAGTATTTCATTAAAGAAAACAAATAACACAAGAATTTGCTCTGCTCAGATTTTGCTTCTTTTCCGGGCGCGAGCGTAGCGCTATTCGCCCGCGCATAAACCGTGTCTACACAACTGGCTGAACGAGCCTTCCATGGAGCTCTTTATCGGCTTTTTCAGGCTCCGTTTTATTATTAATGAACTGTTCTGGATCCATTTTGAATCCTTTGATTTTGTTTTTGGAAACTCAGGGCACTCCATGCCTTGCTTTGGCTTGCAATATTCTTTATTAATTCAAACCCCCTTGGGGAATTGTACCGAAATGTTTTTGGGATAAGCACGGAACATAGTCAACGTAGAAGACACTGCGGTTTATAATGTGAGGGGTTTCTCACTGTAGTTTCCAAAGAGGGAGTATCATGGAATTCTTATGGAGTACTGTGGACTCTTTGGCGAATAATAATATTTATTCTTTCCAATATCAACTAAGAGCTACTCGTTAAATTAGAATATTTGAGTTTCCTTTCCTCAAAACACAATCAGTATATAGAAACTTGAATACCTTCAACTTTAGTATCAAGGAGTATTGAAAAATGTTTCGAAAATTTGAGGGAGTACCGGGGAGCCCATTAATACAATGTTTTAAATTTCACGCGTACACTGAGAGAAATTTGACAAACCAATGACAAACCAAATTTATATCACTTTGTTGCTTTCTATCTCAAACTAATATTCTGCGACATGGAATCTTTTGCTTTACATGTATATTATGTAGATTGTTTTCTTTAAAGTACTTGTAATAATTTTATACGATAATTTGAAAATACCAAGTTGAGAAATACAAGAAAATTAAATAATAGCTTAATTAACTCACGTGAAAATAAAGGATCTCATTTTTTTTCAACAAACATGAAAAATAATGTATTCGGTCACATACAACATTGCTACTTTTTTTCAAAAGGTTTAGTTGGAGCTGGTATATTCGACTAGCTGCTTGTTAATAAGTTAGCGAAAGAGAAATTCAATTGTCGCTCAAGATCGCAGCATTACCCATAATTTCAAACTCAGCGCCTCGCAAATTTTCTTGAATAATGAAAACTAATTAAAAAATAATCAAATCTTATTTTCGATCCATGAAAAGCGATTTATGTTCCATTATTGATAAATAATTTTCATTTCATTCATTATAGACACGTCATTCACTTACTCCTATATCTCATTCAGCAATTAGGAACGGTATCAAAGTATTTATACCCAACACAGATGTGAACAATCTGAAGTAATGGTTAGGAAAATTCAAACCGAATTTCAAAAGCAGTAACAGTACAGCATTATTTATCGAAGAAAATAAACGAAAGACAATGAAAAAACGTCCCAAATCCTGAAAAAATGTGAGCTTCCACGTAGTATCACGCTGTGGTGGTCGTTTTGCTTGGCTGTTACAGAGATCACAGTGCAGGACCGGAAGGGCGATGGGGACACCTCCAACTACGACGCGGCAGGCGAGTCCGACGAGCGCGAGCACAACCGGCTCAACCGCGTGTACCAAGGCTCGCTGCGAGAGAGCGGCTCGACCCTCCAGCCCAGGAGTGCCGCCCCCGGGTCCACAGGACTCGGCTCGTCGGCCGCGCTTCTGCTGCTCCTCCTCCACCTGCTGCTCGCGGCGTAGGCCCGCCAGCCCTGTACAGCCTCTCAACTGGTTCGCAACATTACGCATTTGTATACTCGGGTTCATTTCACAGCTTGCATTGCGACCCTTCCGTCGCCCCCGTCTCGCGGAGAACTCCATCTTAGCTGAGTTGGGAAGTACCGAGTCTCGAATTTTCATTGCCCCCAAAAGCGAACGAGCGAGCTGTTTGACTGACGATGGCCTTCAATTGTTTGAGTTGCATGAGTGGATTCATCTTGCTCCCCGATTTCTGACGCTTTCGTTGACGAGACCATTGATGTAACAGAATGGATCACGAATATTTTTGTAACCCAAACTTGCATGGACGTTTAATTCATATAATCATCCGAGTCACGAGGGTCAGTGTATGTAATTATTAAATTACAATTATTGCCACTATTATTTAACTAATTGTAACACTTGGCCATGTTTTCAAATGTATTGTATGAGGGAAAAAGGGAGATAGAAAGAAACGCGGATAGCTATACTGGCTTGGGTGAATGTGATTGTACATACAAAGACTTTTTCAAAATATTGAAAAGGATAAAGGAGATAAAAATGACACGAACGTTACGACATGAATCGTCATTTCCGCTTTTATTTTTAGAATAAAACAAACCAATTAAGTATATATGAATATTGTAAATCTCCAATCAATACGACGAAAATCCCATATCAATAATGCAGGATCCATATCGTTCGCGTACTTGTAAAAAAAGTGAATTATAATAACCAAAACAGCATTGCTTTCATTGTCCGCTATCGTGCATCTTTCCAGTGAAATAAGTCATTGTCGTGCCAAAGATTCGTGAATTTATATATGTATATATATACGTATATATTTATATATATATGAATCACCAAACCGATTGCATTTGTTAATTATGTACAGGCATCGAAATTTTCTTTGAACATAGATATTTGACATAGATTTTCCCACTCAAACTAGAATCTTTTTTTATTCAGTTTGATGAACATTCATCAAAAATCCTCCACGTAACGTCATCAATTTATTATTAAATTTCAAAATTACTGAATTTTCCCAATGAATTTTTATATTATGTTCAACATTAACTAGCAATTCTGGCTCTGGCACGCAGTGGAATCGAAGTGAGTATTTTTTGACAAAGTTTACTCTGAGCATTTCAAGCTATTCAGCGAATGTTCTGTTCGAACCAATAGTCTTGAATACTCAGAATGATTTACAAAAATGGAATCTTGGTTTAAGAAGAAAAATCTGTCTGGTAACAAGAATATTTCTTCCCACTGTTAAACGGATCACTTAAGGATCAAGATCCTAGAAGAAATCCTCTTATTCTAGCGGCTCTTTACGAACCGAGATCCTACTTTTGCAAGTGATGTTATTTTGTCCAAGAATTTCGACCCACTGTGTGACGTGGTCATATAAAGTTTCGATTTCCCAATCGAGAAATAAATTAAATCGTACATGACGGAATCAATCAAGACTTAAAACTTGGATCCTGTTTAGCGCCAATATTTTTGTATGAAAAGATATTCTTCTGAATTACCGCGCGTTCTTCTGTAGTAATATTTATGATAAATGCCGAGAAACGAAAAACATCAAAATCTGTACCATGCCAGTAAATCCTGGAGTCCCGTTCGTCGCAGGGGCGGGGGGCGGGCGGCGCTAATCTCGTTTGCAGGGCTTGCTTTGCCCGCGACAGCGAAGCTCATCGCGCAATTATGGCCACGATGCAGTCGCTTAATTATTGTTCAGACGAATATATAGAGTCGCGCGGCGGCAGCAGCGGCGGCGGCACTTAGCCGTCGGAGTGGCTGGGTGCGCGAGCGCGACCCCCGCCCCTCATCTTCACTTCTGCCGCGGCTTTCTTCTTGCGCCTCTCTCGCACTTCATATCGCGGATTAGCGGGCACCTGTTGCTGCCTCCACTGCCAGCGCCAACCTCCCGCGGCAGCGATTCCCTGCAAATCTAATTGCTTCCTCGGCACACCAACTAAATCCGGCACGGGGTGTTGTTTATCGGCAACGCACGAAACATATACTCCTCCAATCGTTTGCCCAACGCGCGAGCTTTTGTACATCGAAAAACAAAGTATCGGGAATTTATAGGGACGTATATATCGGGAATATACACGTCGCGCGCCACTTCCCGTTAGCCCTTTTTTCTGTTTCTCCCGGATCATTGTCAACCATCGAGAGTTTTCCGTTCTTCTTTTTATATTCTTATCGTGTTTAGTCTCGGGCTTCATGTAATCGTCTCATCAGTCAACCCTACGATGATTCAAAACTCGATAAAAACTGAAGGCGTACGTGAAATCAAAATTATTATGAAAATTAAAGAGGATTTGAGTTTAGCTAGAGTCGAATGAAAGGAACGTAACATTTTTATAATATCGATCATCGAAGTTGATAATCTAACAAATTTTTATGAGAACTGTTACGAGTGGTGTCAATTTAACATTTTGATGTGTATATTCCAATTTAAATTCAGCATATTACATGTGTCTACTGATGAATTCACTGTAATATTAATTTACGAAAGAAAGCTTGCAATCGAAGTTCCCATCGAGCAGTTATATTTCCACTTTCTTATACGTTTTTCGAGAAAACAATATTCAACGTGTACTCGAAACATCTTTTGCAAAAATACTCTTTACTCTTTGAATCATTGAAAGTAATTTGCTGTATTATGGAAAAAACTTTTTTTTATAAAAGTTTGATTGTTAACTTTTGCAAATATACTTGTGAGATAACAATGTTTCAATATTGGAATCAGCCAATAATTGAATACAATTTACATATTGAATGAGAGTATCTATTCATTGAACAAAATTATTGAGATAAAATGGAAACAAAAAGACTTGTTCTCTGAAAATTTTCTTTCTTTAAATGGTTATACAAACAGTTTTCCAATCATTTGAAACATTAATCTCTCCGCAAAACTAACTTGATTTGAAATCTTATAAATGGATCAGCAGTGGAAAAGGTGTGTGGACTCAGATTGAATTTCTACACTTTTACCAGTAGATAGTTTTCTATAAACTGATGAGCGCAGACACTTGTATTTATGTGTAGATGGTTGTGAAATATGGCATGATTTTTTGATGTTATAATTCGTTTTATTAATTAAGGATTCGAGAATTGTTGAATTTGTGTACAAAGTGGAAATTTATACATACATGGCGATTAAACAGTCAGTACCAAAATATTTGCGATAAGAGTCAGTCAGACATTTGAGTCTGCGGTTAAGCTGGAAATTTCTGAGATGGTTTTTAGGGGCCCGAACAGATTGTAATATTCGTATTCATAACGCTTCAACTTCATCGTAATATTAGTAAATTATCATTGCTTCTTCTTAGTATACCTATCTACAATATACCTATGCATAAAAAAGATTATACGTGAATTATAATTGCATTCCTTCTGTAGCAATTTATCAATATCTCGATGAAGTAGTGATGTTAGGCCCAATGGCTGCAATAAAATAATCTGTTTGGGTACTCAAAGTCAACATGTAGAAGTCTTAGCTAAATTGGAGACTCAAAAATCTGATCGTTTCTTGGTTAGAGATGATATTGAAGTCAAACTGTAGAGATTCAGTGTAACCATAGTTAGAACTACTAGATTAATTTTCTAGTCAAACATTTTTTAAGCAGAAGAAATATTGGAGTTAGAAGATAACAAGAGACGTATAAGGAAATCTTGTAGTATTGTTTACGACACACATTGTGTTGATGATATTATTTCCTACAGATAATTAATTTTTCCATGAATGAACTAAGTTTTCCGAAACGAAAACGATCTTCCTCGAAAGTATTATTCAAGTTGCTATACAAGAGTCAACTCAGTTCTTACCATTGTAGAAAACTATTGCATTTGAGTAAAGGATAAAGTGGAACATCCACTTGAAGAATTCAGCGTGTATAATTGCAAGTTAAATATGACTATTGATTGTTGACGATTGTATGTTATATGAACGAAAGAAGTGAGGCTAACGATGATTAAACGACCTCGTGTACATAGAATACAATACGCCGTTTGGTGTACAATGTGAAAAATTTCGCATCGTCTTGTCTGGAAAAACCAATAATTCGTGAGGTAACAGTGAATGTTTGAGGCGAAGTTCTATTCCTATGTATAGAATTTCAATACAAACACTTGTTACATCAAATTGGCTAATATGCATTCGTCTAGCATGTATAGAGTAAAGAGACGGTGTTGAGTTTTTTGCAGTGTGTTAAAGAGATTGCTACGAAGAATGGGTTCGAAACGCGCGCAGAGAAATGCGAAAGAAAATAAGTTGCGCCTCGCACTTTGTACAATAATTATATGCGCCCAGAATTCATATTACTAGTCAATCTTACGAATAAGTCAAGAACGTGAAAAATGTTTGACGCTTCAGGCGAAAAAGAGACGTGAAGAGTGAGGAATATGTTCAGTTTGTAGGTATGCGAAAATATGATGTATATTGAGATATAAGCTATGATGCAATATCATCAAGTAAATTTGTAAGACTTAAATGGACGAAACCCGCATGAGCGGGCACATATTATTGCGAAAGAAGAAATGTGAAATATACGATGTAGCGTGCGAAATTTGATATCTAGAAGTTCACTAGATGCAAGAATCTTATCCGTACGCTCTGAAATATCAAATGCATCTATATTTTGAGCGCGAAGATCAAGGTTCGAACTATTATCCAATTTAAAATTCCACCGAGGACGACCCGCTGATACTTGGACAAAAATATATGATGATGATATATACAGCTAAATAAAAAAATAAATGAATGTAAAAAGTATTGTTTCGTTCTTTATCCAACCTCTCAAACTGTTACTTTACAAACGAATGAATCATACAAATACACGTAAAAATCACCAATAAAGTTTATCTCTCATTTGATAAAAAATCTTTATCAGAAAATAATGTGAATTCGTGCTCTCTAAATTCAAGATAGTAGAAATCCCAAAACTGCTAGAAATTAGTGAAATTGTTGAGTGAATAAATGGTATTTCTTTACTATTCTGGATTGAAAGAGTAGGATTCATGTACGAGTCTTGGGTAAATTTCTAGACATCGTCCTGTTGGTGTTCGGCTGTGAAATCGGAGGTAAGTGAAAAAGGAGTTTCGATGCAAGAGTAGCGAGCTCGCGACGAGGAGGACGCGCGCTCGAATTTAAAAGGTGTCGACAGCTTGAAGCGCATTAATTCATGGGGCTGGCTGCACCGAGGCGAAGAGCATATACGAGGGCGCGCGGGGCTGCAGCAGCGCAGTCTCGATGACCATTGAAATTAATGAGCCTGTGCTTTGGACGCCACGGGACGTGACGTTTGCGCCGCAAACAACGTTTTCCCGTCCCCGGGGCGGATCTTGCTAAACGCGCGCCCTCTGTGTCTCAAGTGCACTCCTTGTTGATATTGCGATTATTACGATCGAGTTGCAGTGCGTCGAGTCCCCCGCGAACCACTAATCACCCGTGCGCTCGAGAAGAATAAATACGGTCTCATTTTAAAATTTTCGAAGAAACGAAATATATGCATCATATGCAGTAGAAGATTTAAAATTGTAGCATTTCAAGGAAAATATTTTAAATTTGGAAAATGTGACTGTTACAAGTTGGGACGTTACTGATTCTTCCGTCTATACAAAATTGAATGCTCTTATTAGAATATTACAGTAAGGTAGGTGTACCCAATATGCGCCAGGACCCAATATGCGCCACCCTTCGTATTTCATATATACGCGCGTCTAGAGCATCGCCGCGTCACAGGATCTTGTCGGCAATACTAAATAATGAAGAAAGAAAAACATTTTCACCGATCGGAAACCCTTACACCAACTTGTTACAGCTCGTTTTATCCATTTTTTCGCCAATTTTCATTCTCGATCTAATTTCGCTCAGGTAAGTGCGAATTTTTTTAATACCCTTAAACTGGGCCAAAAAAATCGAGCGACATATCATTCGATTCCTTGACATCCCATCTACATCATCCAATTTTTTTTTTCTTTGTATGACCTTTTTATCAATCGTTTCAATAGCTCTTCGTTATTTTTATCAAATATACCCAATATGCGCCACCCCTATTTTCTTGCTCTAGAAGCTAAAATCAACCCATTGATGGTAAATATCCGCCAAACATGGTGGAAAGAGAATTTAGTTCAAGTTCTGAAGCAGGTCAAAAAAGGTGAGATATCGCAGAGGATGGCTTCGACTATATATAAGATACCTCGTCGAACATTTCAACGATATGTCAAACAAAACATATCCGAGAAAAGCAAAATGAGTCGACCATATGCGTTAACGACAGTACAGAACGAAGAATTATGTAGTCGAATTAAACGCTTAGCAGATATTGGCTATCCTATAACCAGAAAAATGTTGAGGTTATGCGTTTATAAGTACTGTCTAGGAAAAAACATCAGACAGAATTTTTCTACCATCATGACAATAGCTAGCCCCAAGTAGGCTCGGGACATTTTTTAAATTGAACTCTTCCATTTCAGTGAGAACATCTCAATTATATTTAAAATTACACAAATAAGAATGTTCATCAATTTGAGAGATTAATATTGGAATTAGATGTTGCATAAGTTAATTTTGTTAATTCAAAAACAACGGTTTTTCATGAATTTTAACTGAAAACTTGATTTGATTTAGGTTGTTAGAAGTTTATATAATCTATTTACTATGGTTTAATCAAAGACAAAATGTATTTTCCAATAGAATTATATCAGAAATATAATTTTTTGTTTGTATTTTATCCATTTCAGACATGCTTCATGCTTCAAATTGGATGAAAAGAAGTATTTTCAGGGTGGCGCCATATTGGGTATACTAAAAATTTTTTCCCGAAAATTTTTTTTTTTTTTAAACCACGGTATCTTAGCGTAGAACTGTTCAAATCGAAAAAAACTTAGCTCATTCTGTAGGTATTGAGTAGACCTTTCATTTGACACCAATTATGTTAGAAAATATTCATTTGACGCGGCGTAGTGACCTTTCTCGCTTAGGTGGCGCATATTGGGTACAGGTACCTTATTTATTATTACTCGCATAATGAAAATTGAAGCTTTGTTAATGGGGTAATAATGAAGCTTGACTTTTCGCTTCGTGAAGTGCCGTTTTCATGCTGTTTTTCGTCTGAACTTTCTTACATTTTACACGTGAGTAAGTGAAATCGGATTTAAACAGAATTCCAATCTTTCGCGGTACACATTATTCGAATTTCCTTAGAAACCGCTGTTAAGTGAAAGCAAAAATAAATTTATCACTCATTTCTGGAATCATTAAGTGGAGCACGGAATCTTTATAATTTTTCACATCAATCGTTGCTATAAGGGAAGGAAAAAATTACTCTCGAATACATAACATACAAATCCTCTTTGAAAAAGTACATCACTAATTCGCTGCGGCAGTGGTTTTTCTTTCGAGATATAATAATTTTCAGATGTTTACGAGGCGTTTTTTTGAAAATATACCGAAAGCTATATGACATGGAAACCCGGTGGGAATATAGGATCGAAGATGAAAAGTTCTTTTGAGCATCATCAATCAAGTATATCGCATTCAAATATTCAATGGAACATCTGTGAAAGCGTATCCGGCCGAATAGAAAATATTCCTCGCACGGCGCTAAACAATTACTCGATATTACACGTTGGAGGAGCGCAGCCGAGCTCCCCGGAGTCTCATAGAGTTGCAGCAGTTCCGGCTCAAAAGAAATATAGGCCAATAAATAAGAGCAAAAATATCGGAGCAGTGGCGGTCGACTCGCGCGTGTGTATACGTATATGCACGGGACGAAAGCGAGGCTCGCACGTTCCTCGCTCCAAGTCGGCCGGGTGCCGCTCGCGTATTTTTCATTATCAACAAATGTCGCGTGGGGCTCCGGCATACGCAATCGCGGAGGCTCCCGCTCGCTTTTGCGAGCCGGCGCAAAGCGCGTGCCAAAAAGAACAGGCGGTGCGGCGGCGCGGCCTCTTTGTCTCTCGTTTCGCGCTGCACAGACGGTGGGCAAAGCGAGTCGGGGGGTAGGAGCGAGAAAAAACATAATATCGTAAATGGCTCGGCTCGGATCCTTTATGGAACGACGGGGTTGAAATTTTTGATGCAGCAGCGCGCGGGATATGAATATCGGAAAGTTGGCCAAAGGGATTCCGCGCGAGCGCGGCCGATGTGCCGCGAAGCCAAGGCGGGGCGCGCATCTTCCTTCGCCGTACGTATACGGTTCTGGGTGCTTTTCTCTCGCCGCGTATACACACGACGCGCGGGGAAAAATTGTGTGCGGCCGAGGCGCGGTGGGAGCGGGTTGAGTTGGCGAAATCGCTGAGGAACCGATAAACTTGGCGTCAAACAAACAACAAGCCCCCAGCCGCGGCGCGCAAGCTTCTGATCCGATACTCGCCCAATACACAGACAAAGTTTAGAGGCTGCCTCGGCTCAACGTAAGCGGAAACGCATCCAGCTACGGCCCGCCCGCGCACAGCTCTCTCTCTCTCACTCTCTGTATGTAACTGGATGATTGAAAATCCTTTGCGAAATCCTGCCGCGTAGTCTCGCAAGAGCGTGAGCTGTGTACACGGATACTCGAGCAGCTGCTGGGCGCGTTTGTGCCGCCGCTCTTCCTCTGTGCCCCGCCGAATCTCCCCCTCACCCAACCCACACCCCCACACCCCCTTTTTGTTCCGTTTCGTTTTCCCTACTCCTTTCCGTTCCGCTTTTTTTTTCTTCACCCGCCCAAGTAATTTCATTTCGGATAGTTTGCTTTTATGAGAGCCTCCCAAGATAGCCAGCCGAGTTCCGGCTTGGGCTGCATCGATTGCTCCGATATATCGCTCTCGCTCGAGAGTCAGATGTTAATTTGTTGCCCAAGCTTTGTGCATCTTCGCGGCTTGCTGCTGCTGCTGCTGCTGCTGCTGCACTATTTTCTTCCTACCCTTATCCACCCGTTCGTTCGATTTTTTTATTCGTATATCCTGCTCCACTCCTGCTTTGATGCGCGCTCTGATCTCATCTCTCTCTCTTTCTATCTCTCTTTCTACCTCACTCACACGGGATTGCGAATATCTATTTTATATAGAAAACCGTTTGAGCTTCAGTACAAAAATAATCTCCATCCCGTTCTCTTCACAAAGTCTTTACTTTGCCTTTTGAAACATATTTTAAAATTATGTTATTGATCGGACAATTTTCTTTTGCTTTTACACTTGCATAGCTGGAATGGTTCAAGGTTTAGGCATATTGGAAGTAAAGGGTTGTTACGGATGAAATGTAATCACAGCGTTTATTGTTATCATCAGTTGTGATCATCAGTCATAGTTTATAGATGGTTCGCTTGATATACCATACGATTCGGCTAGTCACGTCTTGTCTCGGGAATAATACAATCTACAAAATTTGTGTACAGTATTGCTGTATCCACAAAACGGGTTTTTCTACCGTGTTTCATTGATAATTTCTTAGCACCTACAGTGAGTTTTGTGTATATGGAACAACATATCGAAGGCGAGTTGGAAATCAATTGCTGTAGTAATTTGATTATATTGAATTGTCGGTTCGAATCTAATATTTTTCGTTTTTTATAGGTCAATATCAAATCTTTGTATCTTCGAAACAACTGTACTACAATTCTAACATGGAACCAGTTTTCTAACAATGCACGATTTCTACAAAATCGAGCATATAGTCGAGTTTGTGATGTATGTTCAGTCTCCTCAATTAAAGTCAATGTGAAAAATACAACCAGTAAAACTAACGCAGGAAAAGTAGCTTACAATGGAATCACTGGTTAATGGAGAGAGCAATACTTAATAAACTAACAAGGAGAAGACTCTATCTCCTGATGTCCAAGAAACTTACTGAAATGATTCATGGGTATTCTTAATAGCTTGTATTTGCAGCCACGCAATCAAACGTTTCGTTTCCTGCTGAGGTATTCGTAAACTATTACCGACGTTATCCATGACATACAGCTGTATGTCTACTAGTACATCCGCATATTCCAAAACTCATGGGTTAAATATACTGTGCATGCTTAAAACTAATAATGATTCGTGAATATCTTTGGGAAAACGATACGTTGGACTGCGCGGCTGTGGATATGAGCTATTAGGCTACTCATGGACCATCTCCCAAAGTTTCATTGTGATTGGACACCCGGAGGTAACATCCTCTCCTTGCTAAGATGAATTCAACTTTTCAACATCTTGCAAAGAAAAAATATGATTGACAGAAACTTTTTCTGGATCCCAATATTTGTGCTAGGCACGCGACAACGGCCCGCATCAGAAGCTTGACGATTCGCAAAAGAATTCGCGAATTCTGGTAATTAGACAGGTGGTTCAAGCCACCTGGATAAATTTGCGTACACCGCGTGCGCGCAGTCCACGGAAGCGAGCACGCGAAAGCAAGATACATGGCGCAAAAGGCTTGTTGGGTTACACGCTCCGCCGAGCATGTCGGGGTGGATTTTCGCATGCGCGCCCGGAATGCGAGAAATTCCATCGAGCCCGTCATATTACCCCGGAGCCGCGCGCGCGCGAGTCTGCAGTCGCGTATACGAAAAGGGGCCTATATACTTGTATACACGCGCGTCGTGGTCGCGCGCGCCCGAGACACAATGCGCGAGCGGTGCTCCTCCCGCGCACATTGGCTTTTGTGAGCCGATTCTCGCGCCCGAGCAAAATATCCGCTTTTCTCCTTTCACTTTCGACTCGGCTTCTCGGCGCGTTTTAATAGCGGCCTCGCGACTCTGCGCCGAGCTTTCTTTGGCGCGCGCGCCACGAGTTTCTCCACCGAAGCTTCCTCGCCCCCACAGTCGAGCTTCTTCGCTCATTCACCTGCGAGCCGACTGCCGCTTGCTTTTCTCATCAGTGTACGCTGCGCTTCGCCGACAAGCCGTCTTTGTGGCCCAGCTCAACCCAGACGTTCAAGGCCGCGCTGAAATTGCGCAAGAGATGTTCCAACGACGACTTGATTTATCAACACTGACTCGCCTCGTCCATTGTGCATTCCAATTATAATTTTTTTTTTTTCATCGAAAATTTCCATTTCCTTTTTTCCGAGCCTATTCTTTTATAAAAGCTGAGTGAAAGAAAATCGTACATGCTTTGGGAACAGCAGTCGAAACACATTTTTACAATTTGTAATCTGGATATACAATCTTCGTCGCTGACTCCATTTCGCTCTTGATTTACCTGTATGGTGCGGATCTTTCAGCAGAAAAGCAGATAAGAACATGGAAAACGATAATAGCCTCAAAAGCCCAAACTGTACAGGTTCACTTGTGAACCTTTAACGCTTCCCTGTTTCGAATTGAAGTTTTTAACCCGTGAAGACATTCTTATACACATAATTACTCACATTGACACTTTTATTTCAAAAACAGTGACGAATTCGAATTATCAAAAGTGAACAAGAAAAAGAATCCTGTAGTTGCGCGAACGACGAGCCGGTTGGAATCACTTATGTTTGGCAGCGCGAGTGACTGCTCGGCGAAGGTACGGTGCAGGATAATTGTTCCTGGCAGAGTGCGGGGGGTGGCAGGAGAGCGATATCTCGGTGGGAATCGTAAAAGCGCAGCTCGCAGCCGATAAAATTTAGTGGCTGCGGCGGGTTTATACGGGCACGTAAACGAAGTCAGGCTATCCGAGGTGCAGAGTATATATTGCGAGTTGCGGGGCGCGATCAGCGCGTGGCGACAATTAGCCGCGCGAAAACAACGGGCCTCGATCGCGGGCTCGCCGATAATTAATCTAACCAAACGGGCTGGTGCTTTGAGAGGCAGCCTGGTGCACGGCCCACGGTAAACCTCTTTGTTCTGCAGCTCTGCGGATGGAGCCCTGGCGTTTTCGAGCCTGTGCGGCATTATTAATCGGGATCATAGCCCCCTCGCGACCAAATAATATTAACCAAATAGCATTACAATGATGCAGCTAGCGAATAAGCCAACTCTCCCGCGGTGAGTATTTCCCCATAGAATTTACGAGGAAAACACAATGTCAATTATTCACTTTACTGGATAATACTGGGCGATCCTTTATAGATGACGTTCTAGGAAATTTTACTCTGTATTATTGCTATATTCCTCTCGAAACAATTAAATCTATTTGTTTAAATATTCTACGATACATCTTACTAAGATTTTTGCCATCATGAGAAAATGTATTAAGTTCTACGCACTTCAACTCAACGGTGCATCTGGAATCCACGTAAGCTCCCGCGTTTTCCGAGTATAGGCCTCTGTATGAAAAAAACGTGCCGTGAAAAAAACGGAATGTTCCGAGGTCGGAAATTACTACCATGCGGCCCTCTGCTGAGGAAACCGGAGTGACGCGACACCTTACGAGCGCCATTTTGGATTGTCACACGGTAAAAAAAGCAGAAGGATATATTTATGAACTCTGAAATGAAAAAAAAATCAGGGCGACACCTATAATAATATCTTAGGATGGTGAAACTACCCCTACATGGAGTACTTTCACCTTTGATGGCACGATCGCAACGGAAATCGACAATGAGACTGATTACAGATCTAGAGCTCTGAACAAGGAGGAATTATAGAAAAGTAGGCTTCTACATGATCCTGGTTCTCACCACACACGGACGTATTTCAGATATTAATTTTCCAAAGGTAAACAAAGTATGGACATTGATTTAGAGTGTATAGAATAGAAGGTTTTGGTAGATATGCCGACTTAGCGTCAATGCCTAGTTGGAAGACCCCAGCACACACCGAGAAATTGCGGACACCTATCGGCTTGTAATCTGAACTTCTCTTCTTAGAAGAAAATAAATAAGTAAATGAATGAAGGGGATTTGAGCCAAAAATAACGTTTAATATTGAAATATGTTGTATTTGATGTGAATCACTCCCGATGAACATCCATTCATGAGATTCCCAGGGAGTTACTTTCACGTCTGAGCACATCCAGTATCATTTCACTGATTTAACATCAATGTATACAGGAGCATTATTTCATCGGTTGGACATTAATTTATAGGATATTCATGATAAGAAGCACTCAAAATTGACAAACATTCACGGGAAAGTTCAGAAACCAGAAAATATTTCGCTTGAATCGGTCAGATGATCATTCTGAAAATCACGCTGACCAATCGAACATCTGCTATTTATTAAATAATGCCAAACATCTCATCGAATTGTAAATTTTATGGTTTTTTAACAAAACAAGTCTTCTCGTACAGCTTCTTGCGTACTGAAGACTCACATCGTGCTGCTTCTATTACATACTTACGTTAATTGATTAGGATGCTAAATTTGTTGCATGAGCGAAGCGTTTATCTATTTTGATATACGTAATATTGGACAGACATTTTCGTGAAATAAGTAGTGAAGAATTATAACAGATACCTGAACAATAAAACTCTTTATTAACTGTTCGTGTAATTTTTGTTTATTCTCATAAAACTATAGCTACGTGTAATTGACTTGTATTCCACGTGAATATTTGCACTTCGATGTATGAACCCTCTGGATAAACTTTTGAATATCGTATATCAGTTCGACCGTATTATAGTTGTAATATCCATATTATGAATATTTACAGTATGCATACGAACTACTTTCATCATTCATTGCTAGTTTATTTGTAGAACGAATTGCATATTTCAAAAAGACTTTCAAAATTTGCAATTTTCAGCAGAATATCGCGAGATCTTTTTCCGATAATATTCCTCTACACAGAATACATTTTATTGACAAAAGTTGATGAGTGAATTCGCCGATACGAGAGCTCTGTATATTCCTTGGAATTGATGTTTGATAAATTTTGTTGATTTATTTTGGAATGCAGAGAGAATCTATATCTTTATATCTTTGCATTTATATCTTCGAATTTCATCTTTATTCATCTGAGAGTTCGCCTCGCTTCGACTATTCAGTAAAGTATGAAAATCGACGCAATAAAATAAGTCGCAATAATTCTCTAAAAGGAGAGATATTAGTAATTGTGGAGACATGAGTTATGAGTTCGTGAAATGTTCGTGTAACAATCGAGATCGTTTCATGAACTTTGTTTCGATGGCCCGGGCGAAGAATAACAGTAGTAAGTTTTGAATTTTGCGCTTTCGCGAGGAAAGATCGAAACTCGCTAGGCTTCGTGTGGTAAAGTCGAAACGTACTACTCTCCGTGCAGACAATCAGAAACGTGTCTTTTTTTGATAAAAAACGTCAAGACAATGTTTGCCAGAGGGTATCATAACTTTTGATTCAGCCGAGTCGTTTCTATTTTTCTTATTTTGGTGAAAACGAGAACAGCTCAACAAGAACGTCATTGTCCTTTCCTCCAAGCCAACCCACATTCGATTTTGACCGAATACGCTTGGTAGGAGGCGTTAGCTCGTCGTGTCTCGCGCATGACAGACGAGTAACAGCGTTTCACGGAATCAAGCAGAATGCATCGACGGGAAAAAAGAGGAGCGAAACAGGGTGTAAAACAAAGGGCAAATTAAAAGCGACGCATAGGCGCAGCGGGGAAAAACGCTTGCTCCGAATATGAGACACTTATAGCCATGGGAATATTTTATCCGAGCTTTCAAGCGACGGCGGGTGGTGGGGGAGGCACGTTCTCGGAGGGCCGCGCGAGCTAAAGTATGAAGGGTGCGTGGCTGCCGAGCCGCAGCTGCGCCGATGCACTTACATGGCCCTTTCGGCGCTAGGTGTACGTGTCGGTGGCTCGAGAGCCGAGAGCGAGGGAGGGAGAGCTGGTGCGCCGGCCAACCGAGCAGAGGGCGCATGTATATATATATATATATATATACACGTATCGCGCCGGAAGGAATTAGACCATGTGAGGAATGGTTGATGGTCGCCTCGGAGGTCCCCTGCGCGCAGCTCCGGCCCGAGAGGCAGCCAGCGAATACGGCCTCATCCGCTGAACTAACCGTTTTATGGCTCGATGCCTTTTACGAGCGCATCTGCAGATATTCCCCACCACCCCCACCTTCAACCGGGTTCCACTCGCGCTCGCACTATACGTGTATACTGCACAGGTGGGTAGGCTCCCCCACTTTTTGCTGCCTTTTCCTTTCTCCTTGCCTCTCTTTTTTCCATCCTGTTTCCACTTGTTTTATGTTTCCCCAATTCCCGATAGAGTTCTTTCTGTCTTCGACAATGAAGCACAAGTGCCACCCGACTTCTCCATCTCTTAGAGAGCTGTATTATGAGTAACAGACAATGGCTCGGCGAAAATTCCACTCTTTCAACTCGATCGCACATTTGATGATAAAAATAAATACTCGAAAGTATTTCGATGTATTTGCAGGCCTATCGAGTATACAATATTACGTCATTTCGCCTCGCATTATTTCTCCCCTTTTCATTGTTTAACGACGCGCCCAATTATGCTAATTCCGGATGATGTACGGAGAATACAAATTATTTTCATCTCCTTGTTTGTGAGCGTAACAATTCATCAGAGTGAAAAAAATCATGTTTAATCTAAGAATAATATATCGTTTTAAACAATACGCATAAACATGCGTGTATTTTTTATTTCACCATGAACAAGTTAATTCATATACGCTATCGAGCAACGAGTGAGCAGGGTGCTCGCATATGTGCAAGCGCATGCTCTAAACGCATTTATGTCTGTCAGGAAAATTAAATGTCCTGAAGCGCATAATTATTCATCATGACGGGCTTTCGGACTAGCTGAAAATGTCCATACAGCAGCGAGAGACACGCGTAAATTAACGATACCTCACGACGACATTGAAATGTATCATGTTCTCCTGTGTATCTCTCCAAATTCATTATTTCAATGGAATTTGCGTAACCTTAATTCTTATTACAATCAGCTGGACTATATCTCTCTCGGCAACATCACAGTGGTAGAGTGGAATTGAAAGAGGATTTAGAAACAATTTGTCTTGTAGCAGCTGAAAAACTCAAGATCGCACGATGACATGACGGTTTTTTTTAGGATTAGCACTTGCCCAGTTTTTACGCGCGCTCGTTCCGTCATTTTTTTTGATGCGCTGCATTTTTTTTATCTAACGCTACGATGAGAATCTACGAAATTGAAGCAGGGAAAAATGCTTGCGCTGTTACAGACCTCGTTTTTACTAGCTTTCTTTGCAATCCGAAGTTTCCTGTGGTAGTTCTGATTTTACAAAAAACTTTTACAATTCGCATTGTGAAAATTTCCATAAGGGCATACCTGAATTTTTCATGCGTTCTAAATGCAAACTACTTAAAGTTTTTAATTCATTTTATCTTCACGCTGATTCATAATAGTGCATGTATGTTTTTCTTCCTCGGCGTTTTGAACTATCCACTCTGAACTTTCATACTTGTCCAAGTGCCCACTTCTACAAAAAGAAGGCATTGTGATGGAGTGATCATTCAACTTCCAATCACTAAACATCTCGTCTCGTGATCTATCGCTTTTATCACTGTTGAATCTCAAGAATGTCTGTATGCGCGTATGTCTCTAACGATATTTTTGAAACGCGATATTTTTCGAAAGTATTAGTAGTCCAATATTTTTGAAATTTTGCTCTGGTAGTTTCATTCCCTAGTGACCGTCTCTCAAAGAAAAATCAATACAAAGCCTGTTTGAGAAAACATACTGCTAATTCACTCGACAGTATGCGCTTCAGTCTTTTACCGCTGGAATAAGGCAAATCTTACTGTGAGCATTCGAGAACAATCGTGACGAGCAAGAGCGAGCGATATATTTTTCAGTTCGCCAGGCTGATAAATTTAGAATGTCGCACGCAATATACCTGAATGAGCATTGAAAGGATTAAAGGGTAGACAAATGACACTTATCGCGATGCACCGAGTCAATGATCAAAGTATATCGCGGCTTTAACGCACGATTATCAAAGCTGTAAAGGCGAGTGAAAACGAGTTACGACGACGAGCACAGGGCCGAGTTGCAAAGGACATCAAAGATCCAAGCGTGTTCTTTCAGGACGCTCCATACAAGTAAGAGTCGCGGATGTGGCGTGCAACGTGTGTATACCCCCCGAGGGCTGTTAGTCTCAGAACAGCGGGTGAAAAAGCTCCGGAAAAAGTGGCGGAGTCGGTGAAAGCTGGGCATCACAGTCGTGAATAATGGCGGAGAGGAGCCGGGGCGCTTTCACCTCCGCTCGACCACCGCGGCCGTATAGCGACTGCTGCGCTTCCTCCTTGGCTCATATATTGATATCGGGCTCGCGCGGGCGCGACAAAATCACGCAGACACAGAGGGGCGGGCGATGAGAATGCGCGCGAGGGTAGGTGGCGCGCAAAAGTAATATATAAATTCCGGGCCGTAATCCACTTGACGAGAGCTGGCGATACGGGCAAATTGGAGAGGGCCGAGAGGCTGACCGGCCGCTCCGGGACGCTGCGGCAGCGGCTCGCTCGAGCATTTGCCACTCGTTAATGGATATTGCCGCGCGCGCGCTCCACTCTCTGCCAGCTCTGCGCCCTTTCCAGCTCTCCCTCGCTCTTACGCTCAGCCGCTATGTGTACAAGTATATAACGCGCGCGCGCGCGCATAAGCCCCGGCCGCGGGTTTCGGATAAATTAAAAAAGAGGTCTCGCTGAGGAGCGCATCCCTCCTCCACTCGGCCTCCTTTTCATCATTTTTATCCCGCGATTCCTTTCCGCCCCTCTCCACTTGCCCGGATTACCGTTCTACACCAGCTACACGCGGCCACGGCAAGATGTATTTGCATGACAAACGGCCATCGCGCTGAGAGCCGCGAGCCCCGCACTCTTTTCCACGATCATCTCACTTTAATTCTTCAAGACTCGGGGGAGAGAGAGGGAGACAACGACGACAGCCGAGAGGGATCGACACCGCGGCCGCGGCGAGTTTCCGCGCACGAGTACTCAATATTGCAAATGTCGCGTGGAATAGTCGCGTGTTCAATCAATTTTAATATTCAGAGACATCCGATCGGAGCTTCGTGGTCGAGCAAGAACGTACTAATTTATTTGATTTTAATTGTGTTTGTTACCATACGGCCGCGAGTCGCGACTCGATCGAATCAAACCAGTATCCTATCCATCTTTTGCTTGCGGATAAATGGATATAAGAGGAGTCTGACGAGAAATTGATTCTGCATTCCATTAATTAATCAGCTGGTTGGTATTGCTCTACGATCACTTGAACTGGTTGTATTCTTGGGAATGGATAAACTGGGAATTTCCCTTAGTTTTTCAATTTTTTACCAATTTTATTTGAAATAACAGGAGCATATATTATTTCCAGTATAGTGGCACTTTTGCAGATAATGTCGAAGACATAACATATTTTCATTGATCGTGAAATGAATATATTCCATTGATTGATATTTTTCTAATGCATTCATGCGATTCTTATAATTGCATTGACTGGTCTGTTTGATAGGTATTTGAGAATGATTAAGAATTAATAACAAATATGAATTCATTTGCTAGCAATGTTTGAACACGATGGAGTATGATTCATTGGGCAATGAAATCCAATAAGCCGCGAAGCATTAGGCAAACATCAAAGGCACGCAGGTTAACATGTGTTTACGTAGGTAAAAGCTGCGGCCGCAAGATCGGATGCAAAGAAAACAGAGCGAAAGAGACGAGAGAGCGGGTATATCGCTGGTGGGGGGAGATGGAGAGAGGTAGAGAGGTAGAGAGAGAAAGAGAAAGAGAGAGAAAGAGAGAGAAAGAGCAATTGTACGCATAGAAATTCAAATTTTTAAACAGATAAGTCACGTGTACTCTTTTTAGCTCTAACGCTAACCTCGTTAGCTTCCTCAACGACGGGAGTACAGCGGTGGCTGCGGGCCGAAAAGAAAGGAGGAAAGAAAGGGAAGAGCGCGCCGGAATTGCCGTGGTAGAACGAGCCGAATAAATTGCCCGATGAAATTTGCATATTAGCGCGTATACTCGCGGATGGAGGGCCGAAACTCGGAATGGGGGGTCGGAGGGGGGGGGCGAGTCGGTGGAGTTGGGGTTAGAGGCAGGAGGCAGGAGGCAGAGCAAGGTAGGCCCGGGGCCGCTCCTCTCGTCCGCCTCTTTCGTGTCGAGATACGTCCCACCCTCTTCCCCATTCATTCGGGCGGCAGCCCCTCCGACTCCCTCTGACCGCCAACCGACTCGGGCCAAAAACGACGAGGAAACGGACCGATGAGCGCCGCGGAATTTCCGAACACTCATCTCTCTTCCTCTTTATACGTGCCCTATATATGTATACCGATCTCGACTTTTCCAATTCGATTGACGACTCAGCTCGGAAGCGACCGTTTTATCCCGCCGACTTTCCGCACTTTTTTTACTTGCCCACTTCCTTCATCGTTCCTCCTCGACTGCAGCCCACTCGGGTGCATCCTACCCTCGGCCGCTGTTTCATCGCAGGAAAATTACTTGTTTGTGATTATGAATTGATAATCACTATTGTCGACAGGTTTGAAATTGAAAAAACTTGGAAATGCTAATTCTGAAACAGCTCTCTCTTACTCACGTGCGAGAATACATGTTCATGTATAAAAAATTCAATGCGATTATTTAATTCTAATAAAACTTTATGAACTTTTTCTTCCAAAAAAATACATTTTCGTAAAAAATAAGGAATACGTCTACCTATCAAATTCCGTGTTAGAAGTGACTTTCCGCTATGAATAAGTGGAATATGATATGTGTATGGTTCTAGTTGTAAGTTTTCGACTTTATCCATATTTCATCTATCACACTTGAGATGGAACATCATTTTTCAAAAGGGCTCAATTTTCAACTCAAGTTCCAATAGGAAATCATGTCTGCAGTATCTAGGAACTTTTTGTGGCAAAATAATTCGGAGTAGTCCAATATCGTGTGTACAAGCGGACATGTGTATACTTTAATTTCGAAGAGGCCTTGTCCAAAACATTCGAAAATATTCAGTAATTTTTGTAGAAACTTGGAGCATTACCTCAAGTCATCATGATTGTGTAAGAAATCATCGACGATAAGACTCAGTCCAGTTGAATCATTGATAATAAAATCCATTCAACAGAATATGGTCAATTATCTTTCCAATGTGTATTAACAGCCAGATCAGCCAAGAATTAATCTAGTATTCACAAGCAATAGTAGCATACTGCAGCTATTATAACTCTTCATAGCGGGTTTTGAAGCGGAGCGCAAAGTTGAGTCTAGATGCTCTGGCCAACGCGGTACTATATATAGAGGCTCTTTTTGGAATTCTGTTCGTCCAGAGCCGCGCAGATTAATATCGACGAGCTCGTGAGTTCAGTACGTACACTAGCGTATACTTGAGCGAGAGACGAAACCGCGCCGTGAACAAATTTCATTTTCGCGAAGCGCGCGTCTCCTCGTCTTTCTCTCCCTCTCCTCCGCCCATCTCTCCCTCTCTCTCTCTCTCTCTCTCTCTCTCTCTCTCTCTCTCTCTCTCTCTCTCTCTCTCTCTCTCTCTCTCTCTCTCTCTCTAGTTATATCTTGCTCGTGTAAAGCCTGTGCTGATCTGTATTATTTCACGTTGAAAGGAGATAGTATTGGCGAATAGTGTGAGCATCGATTGTAGAACGTCGTCTGTCTTTGGACCGACAAAGATAATCAAAACTTTGCTCGCTGCGCGCGCGCACGTACAGCTATATGACCGTATACCGAGAGATGCGCGTAACTGAAAGGAAGCTGGAATCCCCATTATTATTGTGAAGAAGCCCACAACAGTGAAAGAATTTAAAATTTCATAAAAATTCAAGCTCGTTGTGTATAATTAATTTTTCCTCCAACTATATTCGTCATCAATAAGTAAATCGACGCTCCTTTACAAAGATCATCCATCCCTGCGAGGGAGTTTCAGGTCGGAGTAATTTGATACACTTGCGGATCATATAAAAAATAAGTCTGCTCTTACAGGCAAAAACGAGCTTGCGTATCTTTTGCCAACGTGTAAGACAGAGAACGCTGCAGTCTTTGTCCTCGCTTGTCGCAAGCTCGTACACACGTTTAAATGTCCTCATCGGATCTACTCGATCCAGGGGTTTACGTCATGTCGCAAGCACATATCAGATAATCTAATTTGTTTATAGAAAATATTTACAGTATCCGAAAATAGCGCACACAGGTGTAGTCACGAGGTATCAACTTGGCACCGGTCTTTGGGGAAAAAGTACAGTGCTTGTCTTGTGCGGCAAGTTTCGAATATACTCCGTACGGGTGCTGGAGAGCACTATTCAGTATTAAATATAAAGAGAGCTACAAAGTTGAAAGTCGACAATGTACATCTCGAAAGTAAGTGATTTTCAAAGGGATTTTTTTTCGGAATGTCAATTTCATTTTGTAAATCGATGATCTGAAAATCAAACAAACTACAAAGAATTAACACCCGAATGCATTATGTTACAGATTACTTATGAATGGGGCCAGGAGGAATCTTTATTTCATCATCGTTATCAAATTTACATCGTTTGTTTATTGGATTACGAAACATAGTATTGTCGACGTCCGGCGCAGAGGACAAGGCCACTGCGTAGACCACGCGTACGTCACGGTTATTTATTAAACATGTTATGGTTGAATTAGTAGGTACCATCAGAGAAGTTGTTAAAATTCGAATTGAGAATTGAGATTTTTCTCAAATGTCTTGCCCTAAAATAGATGAAGCAATCTGAATGTGAACTCCAGGCGCTCACAAACCGAGCAATCAGATGGACGTGTCTGACTAGGAGTGGGCATAACCTTTGGGAAACCAATTCCGATGAAACTTGATAGAGATACGTCTTGGGTACCCTAATAACTAGGTTATATATCTATAATAAGTAGCCAACCAGTCTATCGTATTGTTTTCTCAAAGATATACTGTCACACATGCTGGATTTCGAGTACGAACAATATATCTGTAGATATACAAAAAACTATGAATATAGATATACTATAGATGCATAAAAACGGATAAATTGATGGAATATTTCCGGGAAATCGGAATTTTAACCATTATGGCTGTAGATAGAAGTTATTAGAGTACCCATGAACCATCTTACAAAGTTGCATCATGATCGTTGACCCACTCTCCTAGAGAGCTATATCTTTTTACATTTTTCTCGTACTCGATTAATGAAGAGTCTGAATGAAGACAGAAATTTATGATTATCATCATAATAAAATGGCAATATCCTAACAATGATTTTATTCTTTTGATATTGTA